>CP136057.1:310162369-311470554 GCA_032464435.1 Aegilops umbellulata
GGTGTCAACGTAAGAGAAAGGGGTAAAAGTGTAAAAGGGGTGGTAGCTGTAATAGTGCGGGAACGGTGGCGCTACAGTGCGGCACAGTGTTATCATACCTACTTCTGACGGTAGGGGACAAGGGCATTAAATGCCCGTCACGGTCGCCCGGACAGCACCGAGGCGGACCGTTAGGTGCGCCACCGTTCGCCACGATGGCGGCTGCATGCCGCCGCATGCCCCAGGCTGCGCGGTGCCTCGCCACGTGCCCTCGGGGGAAACCCCGGAGCGACGCGTGGGCGGGCGAGCTGGAGCGCAGTCTTGAGGTGGCGATCTCGCCGTGGCAAGTGGCTTGCCGCGGGGGTCGTCTTCCTGTGCCTGATAGCGTGCCAGCTATCAGGCCTTGTCGGGGCGCTTAGCGCGCCACGGCGGGCTTCTCTTGTGGTGCCTGGGTTCGGCCTTCCCGACAAGCTCCTCTTGTCGGGGGCTCGATCTTCTGTCTCGTATACTTTGTTCTTGGATGGCCTTACATGGGCTCAGTCGTCCCGGCAAGCTCCTCTTGCCGGGGTCTTGTCTTCTTGGCCCGGCAAGCTCCTCTTGCCGGGGGCCTTGTCTTCTTGGCCCGGCAAGCTCCTCTTGCCGGGGGCCTTGTCTTGAATGCTCGGTCTTCTCTTGGCGCTTCCGGGGCGGGCCTTGCCGCGGGGTGCTACGACTGCCCGTGCACAAGTCTGGGGTACTAAGGTACCCCTACTTTAGTACACCGACAGGAGCCCCCGGGCCTGGGCCACACATGGTGCCGAGCGTTGTTGGGCCAGGCCCTAACGGTGCACGGGCACGCATGGCCTTGGTCGCGCTGCTCCTTAACTCCGCATCCGCCGCGCCTTCCCCAGGCGGCGCGCGCTTACCGCGGCGTCGTGGGGGCGGGGCATGCGGGGTGAGCGTGACGTGGGTGGCGTGCGCGGGGCCGAACCGCGCAGGCGCGCGTCACGTCACGCACGATCTCTCGATGGCGAGAATGGAGTGTCCGCCCCTTCCCCATATAAGGCAGAGGAAGCGGGAGCGGTTCCCCTCCTTCGCCCTTACTGCGTCCTCTCCCTCCTCCAGAGATCCCATCTGCGCTCCGCCTCCATTTTTCCTCTGCCGCTCGCGCGCACTTGCGGAGCTACCGGATTCTTTGTCTCCCTTCCCCCGCCGCCTCCGCCATGGCCCCGAAGACTGAGAAGGCGAGGGCGGAGAAGACCAAGAAGGAGAAATCGGAGCACGCGGCGATGCTCACCTTGCTGCGGAAGCAGAACCTCGTCTTCGCGCCGAAGCTCGGCGCGCGGGAGCTCTGGAACAAGTACTACTTGTTCTGGGCCGAGGAGACCAAGGCGCATCCCCGCACCCGAGCCTATCCGGCCGCCGCCAAGGGCAACTACCCCGGCGGGTATTATTTCTTCGCAGCCTTCTTCCACTGCGGTCTTTGCCCTCCTTTTTCTGATTTCTTCTGCGACATAATGAACACCTTCGGCCTCCATCTTCTTGACTTCACTCCCAACGCCGTCCTCACGATGGCGGTTTTCGCGCATATGTGCGAAAACTATATTGGGGTGTATCCAAACGTCGCGCTTTTTAGGCACTTCTTCATCCCTAGAGTAGAGGCCGGCGCCCCCCTCGCTGGAGGGATATCTTGGGTCTTCCGCCTGAACAAGAAGGATTCCTACTTGCCGGGGGAGCTCCGCGGCAAATGGGAGGAGTGGCGCGCCGACTGGTGCTGGGTCGTCGAGGACCAGCCGCAATCTTTCACCGCGCCGCGCACGACACCTGTCATGCGCGACAAGGATTGGAGCGAGCTGGATTCGGACGACGGCAAGCTCAACGCCGCCCTCATCAGGATTGTCCGTCTTCGGACAGCAAGGTTGTCCGTCGGAGAGGTGGGCGCAGACTTCCTCCGCCGCCGCATCGCCCCTCTTCAAGATAGGAAGAGGCCAGCCTGGGAGTATAGCAACGCGGCGGACATAATGAGGCTGCGCCCCGGGCTCAACTTCAACTTCACGTTGGTGGAGCTGAAGGGGATGGTCCGGGAGCTATTCAAGCATGACCCGGCCCACCCAGAGTGGTTCAGGGAGCCCCGGGGAGTTGTGCCTCTTTGCAACAGCTCGGCCCGGGATTCCCTTCGCGCCATGATGCCCGCGTGCGACTCGCACGGCGTCGACCGCACGTGGATTCCGCCCAGGCCAGACGTCATCTTGAACTTCTTCGACAACCTGGCGGAGGTGGCGAAGAAGAAGGACGAGGCCCAGGGGCTGACGCGGGACACCACCGCGCGAGAGGCAGCATGCATAGCTTCTTGGGCTGAAGAGGCCACCGCAGCCGCAGCGGCCGGGGAGTTCGGCTTCTCGCCCGAAGAGGCGGAGGCCGCGGAGGCGTCCCGCCAAGCGGAGGTGGCGGAGATCTGCGAACTGCTGAAGCTGCCCCCCGACGAGCTCGCCGGGGTTCCCTCTCTGAGGCACTCCGGGATCCAGGGGATCTTGATTGAGGCCGCGGCGAGGGCCACCACCGCTGGAGGACAAGGAGCCACAGCGCAGGACGCTGGGTCCAGCGGACTCGCCGGGGTGGAGGAGGAGGACGGTGGTGACGACGACTCCGACGGATCCTTGGAGCTCTACGCCGATGACCTTCCCTCAGCGTCGGAGACCTCTTCGTCCCGTGTAAGCCCCCGGCGCTCTCCAGCGAAGCGTCTCCGCAGGACGGCGATGGGGGCAAAGGCGCCGGCCTCCCGGCAACAACCACCCCGCCAAGCGGCCCGAGCCTCCCGGGGGAGCCAGGTTGCGACGAGGGCGCCCGGCGCGTCAGCTACGTCAGGGGCGCCCCGTGAGGCAGCGCCGCACGGAAAGGAGCCCTTGGAGGGTGGAGCGGCGGCTCCGCCCGCTCCCCGGGCCCCGGCAACCGTCGGGACCGCCAAGCGCCCGAGGGAGACCCCGCTGCCCGCTCCCCGCGTGGCCGCGCGTCAGGTGGAGTTTGATTTCTCCGCCCTGAGCGACGACGACGACGAGGACGAACGGGAGTAAGAGCTTTTGAGGTTTCGCATCTTCATGGACTTGTCCTTGACTGTCGCAGGCTCTGATCTTGTTTCTTGTCTTAACTTCAGGACCTTGGCGGAGCGAGCGGCGAAGAAGGCCAAGGCGCCCGCGGTCGAGGTTGTGGGCGACTCGCCCACCGCGGCAACTGGGGGCGTGCCGGAGCCCAGCCCGCCGGATCCGAGCGCTGCTCCGAGGGGCGGCCCTCTGCGTAGCCCCCAGCGCGGCCCCCAGCGTAAGTCTGGGTTCCGTACTTTCGCTCGTCGGGCGCGTTTGAGGGATCGTCCCTGCGCTGGTATCTTGATAATACTGTCTCGTGCAGAGGTGGAGCCGCAGCCGCAGGAGCGGCCAGAAGCCGCCCCCGAGGAGCCGCGGACCCCGCCGTCCCCGCCAAGGCCGAGTTCCCCGGTAAAGGGGAGCACCTCGCCAAGGGCGAGCACTCCGCCGAGGGCGAGTACCCCGCCAGGGGGGGTAGCCCGGCGAGGGTGGTGACCCCGCCAAGGCAGAGCTCCCCGGCGAGGGAACCCGCCGCTGATGACGTCTGCCAAGGTAAGCTCTGTGACTTAGTCATCTTGGGTTCGTCTTTTCCTTTTGGGTGTTTGCTTGAATTTCTTTTGCTCTCTGTTCTCCTTCTTCTAGATTCCCCTCCCCCCGAGCAGATGGAGACGGAGGTCATCATCGTCGAGGAGGAGGAGGGCGCGTGCGGCGGCAGCGGCGACATCCCTGTCGCCGAGGACGCGGCGGAAGCTGCCGAGTCATCCGCGCAGGAGACCGCCCCAGCGTCGGCCGCAACGGCCGGGGAGGGGGACGGCGGTCGCACTGCCGACCCGGAGGCAGCAGGAGCATCAGGTGCTGCGCCGGCCGCCGACCCCTCCGCCGAAAAGGAGCGGGCGGGCCACTACCTTGAAGCCCCCAATGGCATCTTCATCCAGGTGCCATGGGGCTCTTCTGCGCGGGCCCCCGCGGAGGGCGAGGCCCTTGATGGGGAGGTCCTCGCCTCCGCGGGCCTGAAGATTGTCGTGGCGCCCGGCGGGGCCGAAGAGCCCGAGGAGGAGAAGCTGCTTCGCCGGCTCCTGGCCCTCTACCGGGCTCGGCAGGCGAAGCTTGCTTCCCGGGAGGCCCTCGCTGCGGAGGCCGCCGTCGAGATGGAGAAGCGTGCGACGGAGCTCCGCGCCGCCAACCAAGCTGCCCTCCGCGGCGTGGCGGAGGAGCGCGAGAGGCTCGCCGGGGAGTACCAGGAGTGGGTGCTGCAGAAGGCCGACGCCGAAGAGCAGCAGCGGCTCGCTGGGGAGGAGCTGTCCCGGCGAGAGGGAGCGCTTGCCCAGCTGCAGGCCAATCTCAACTCCCACGAGGAGGAACTTGCCGCTCGGGAGCGGGCCCTTGGCGAGGAGCTGAAAGAGGCGAAAGCCGCCGCGGCTGCCGCGGAGGCCGCCAGGGAGGAGCTTGCCGCCAAGGTCACGCAGCTGGAGGAGTCATTGAAGGCGAGCATGGAGAGGGTCGGCGCGCTCAATGCGGAGCGGGAGAAGGACGCCCACGCCAACTCCGAACTCCAGGCGCGTCTCTCCAAGCAGGGCGACGAGCTGAAGGCCGCCAAGGACTCCATCGAGGCCCTGGAGCTGAAAGTCTCCGCGCTGGAGGAGGGGCTCCGCAAGGAGCGAAGCTTGGCGGAGAGCGCCAACACTGCGGCCGAAGACTTCCGTCGGACCGTCGCGGTGTGGACCGAGGACCTGGTGTCTTCTGCATCCAACATCGACCAGGAGTTGCTGGCGTTGAAGTTGGAACACCTCATCTACTCTCCGGACCCGGACCTCCCTCACAGCGCCAAGCTCAGCCTCTTCTTCAGAGGGGTCGCGCCGGCTCTCGCGGATCTTCGGAAGAAGATCCCCGCGCAACTGGCAGAGGAGACGCGCCGGGCCTGCGCGGGAACCTTGGAGCGTGTGCTGACGAAGATTGTATACCGCAACCCCGGTATAAATCTCATCAACGTTCTTCGCAGCCTGCCGGCCGACGCTGACATGGAGGCGCTGAAGGAGCAGGTCGCCGACATCATCGCCAGAGTGGGCAAGATCTCCAGGATCGAGGGCGACCGCATAGACTAGGCCCCCTTTATCTTGTCTCTTTTTGTAGCTGCACACGGCGTTATGAGCTCATTAGTCACTGTGACAAGTCACGTAAGGTTTCTACCTTAGCTGAACCAATCAGTGCATTGTTATCTTCCTTGTCCTGGCCCTTTACTTTGTACGCTTTTCGCCCTACGCTCCCGGGGAACTTCCCGGCAAGGAGCCCTTGGGCTTATAGCAGCCTGCTGGCCAAGGCCTCACCGGGAAGCAACCTCGCCGCAGCCAGTCGCAATCGCGCTCCGCTTGTTGAGTGAGCTCGGAAACGAAACAAGGGCGCGACGCTCATCGCAGCTCGCTTGAATCGTTGAGCGTACTCGAAACAAGGTGAGGGTGCGGCTAGCCGCGGGTAGGTTCCTCCGCGCACAGGTTTTCCATACAAAGTGTGACTGGCCAAGGAAGACAACCGAAAATTAAGAATCTGAACTGCTCAAATTCTAATAACTTAGCTTATGCATAACGCTCGTCCCTCGACGAGGCTTCTTTTTCTCGGACAGCACTTGGTTCCAGCACTTGGTCCCTCTCCCATCTCCTTCCCCCGGCAAACTTTGTGCGCGAGGAATGCTCCCTCTGTCTAAGAGGCGAGGAAAATAAAGAGGGAAGCAAGCACATGGCCTTTCGGCGTGCTGATGCTCACTGGACATGCGTGTTACGCAGGATGCCAAATAATACATGCAAATAACGAAGAGGAGCATGTAGAAGGCAAAAAGCGCAAAGCATGGGAGCTTTCACTGATGTGCGGGGTCTGCGCCCGCCCCCTGCGCCAAGGATCACATGCAACTGCGGCAAGACTTGGGCAGGGAGGTTGGTTGACGGAACGGGTTCCGGCAACCGCGCTGGCGAAACTCCTCCCACGGTCGGCGTCGACTCGTTTGGATCTTGGCGGACGAAGCGCGCCGAAGAACGAGGTCGCCTTTTTCGCGGCCTCCGGCGCTAACCGCTGCGGCTACAGGAGCGGCGCAGGGTTCGCTGGAAGCGATCGGTTCGCCCAGCGGCCGGAAGGCGGTCCTCCTCAAGGAGCAGCTGCTTCTTGCCCGAACTCTGCGCGAGTGGGTACTCGAGGAGGGCCGTGCACGATTCCGTAGGGAGGAATGCCTCCGCCCCGTGGAGCGGGGCGGAAAGGTACCTGTTCATACCTGAGCTTACCAGTGTTCGCCTGAATCAGATCCGCACAACCTCGACGCGCCCCCTACCTGGCGCGCCAAAGATGTCGGGGCGGACGGGCGTCCCCCCGCGAGCACCTATGGGGCCGGAGCCCCTTTCGTTGTCCGGCGAGGGGGGCGGAGGGAGCGCAGAGAGCAGATCGAGGCGGGCACACGGGCGGTTTACCCAGGTTCGGGCCGCGATGGACGCGTAAAACCCTACTCCTGCTTAGTTGTATTGAACTGGGGAGCTCGGGAGCTTCGAGAGCTAGCTGCACCGAGCGTATGGCTGTCTGGATGCCGAATCTCCGAACCCCGGAACCCCTTCTACGTTGCACACGGGCCTCCTTTTATAGCGCAAAGGGGTCATCGACAGGTGTCAACGTAAGAGAAAGGGGTAAAAGTGTAAAAGGGGTGGTAGCTGTAATAGTGCGGGAACGGTGGCTCTACAGTGCGGCACAGTGTTATCATACCTACTTCTGACGGTAGGGGACAAGGGCATTAAATGCCCGTCACGGTCGCCCGGACAGCACCGAGGCGGACCGTTAGGTGCGCCACCGTTCGCCACGATGGCGGCTGCATGCCGCCGCATGCCCCAGGCTGCGCGGTGCCTCGCCACGTGCCCTCGGGGGAAACCCCGGAGCGACGCGTGGGCGGGCGAGCTGGAGCGCAGTCTTGAGGTGGCGATCTCGCCGCGGCAAGTGGCTTGCCGCGGGGGTCGTCTTCCTGTGCCTGATAGCGTGCCAGCTATCAGGCCTTGTCGGGGCGCTTAGCGCGCCACGGCGGGCTTCTCTTGTGGTGCCTGGGTTCGGCCTTCCCGACAAGCTCCTCTTGTCGGGGGCTCGATCTTCTGTCTCGTATACTTAGGCGGGGTCTTAGATGGGCTCAGTCGGTAGGATTTTTAAATACTTAGGCGAGTACTTGGACTGCAGCTAAGCCCCCGAATGGGAGGCTGGCTCACCACTCGGTAGGATTTTTAAATACTTAGGCGAGTACTTGGACTGCAGCTAAGCCCCCGAGTGGGAGGCTGGCTCACCACTCGGTAGGATTTTTAAATACTTAGGCGAGTACTTGGACTGCAGCTAAGCCCCCGATTGGAAGGCTGGCTCACCACTCGGTAGGATTTTTAAATACTTAGGCGAGTACTTGGACTGCAGCTAAGCCCCTGAGTGGGAGGCTGGCTCACCACTCGGTAGGATTTCTAAATACATAGGCGAGTACTTGGACTGCAGCTAAGCCCCCGAGTGGGAGGATTGCTCTCCACTCGGTAAGATTTTTAAATACTTAGGCGAGTACTTGGACTGCAGCTAAGCCCCCGAGTGGGATGATTGCTCTCCACTCGGTAGGATTTTTTAAATACTTAGGCGAGTACTTGGACTGCAGCTAATCCCCCGAATGGGAGGCTGGCTCTCCACTCGGTAGAATTTTTAAATACTTAGGCGAGTACTTGGACTACAGCTAAGCCCCCGAGTGGGAGGATTGCTCTCCGCTCGGTAGGATTTTTAAACACTTAGGCGAGTACAGGACTGCATCTAAGCCTCCGAGTGGGAGGATTGCTCTCCACTCGGTAGGATTTTTAAATACTTAGTCGAGTACTTGGACTCCATCTAAGCCTCCGAGTGGGAGGATTGCTCTCCACTCGGTAGGATTTTTGAATACTTAGGAGAGTACTTGGACTGCAGCTAAGTCCCCGAGTGGGAGGCTGGCTCACCACTCGGTAGGATTTCTAAATACTTAGGCGAGTACTTGGACTGCAGCTAAGCCCCCGAGTGAGAGGCTGGCTCACCACTCGGTAGGATTTTTAAATACTTAGGCGAGTACTTGGACTGCAGCTAAGCCCCTGAGTGGGAGGCTGGCTCACCACTCGGTAGGATTTTTAAATACTTAGGCGAGTACTTGGACTGCAGCTAAGCCCCCGAGTGGGAGGCTGGCTCACCACTCGGTAGGATTTTTAAATACTTAGGCGAGTACTTGGACTGCAGCTAAGCCCCCGAGTGGGAGGCTGGCTCACCACTCGGTAGGATTTTTAAATACTTAGGCGAGTACTTGGACTGCAGCTAAGCCCCCGATTGGAAGGCTGGCTCACCACTCGGTAGGATTTTTAAATACTTAGGCGAGTATTTGGACTGCAGCTAGGCCCCCGAGTGGGAGGCTGGCTGACCACTTGGTAGGATTTCTAAATACTTAGGCGAGTACTTGGACTGCAGCTAAGCCCCCGAGTGGGAGGATTGCTCTCCACTCGATAGGATTTTTAAATACTTAGGCGAGTACTTGGACTGCAGGTAAGCCCCCGAGTGGGAGGATTTCTCTCCACTCGGTAGGATTTTTTAAATACTTAGGCGAGTACTTGGACTGCAGCTAAGCCCCCGAATGGGAGGCTGGCTCTCCACTCGGTAGGATTTTTAAATACTTAGGCGAGTACTTGGACTGCAGCTAAGCCCCCGATTGGGAGGATTGCTCTCCGCTCGGTAGGAGTATTAAACACTAAGGCGAGTACTGGACTGCATCTAAGCCTCCGAGTGGGAGGATTGCTCTCCACTCGGTAAGATTTTTAAATAGTTAGTCGAGTACTTGGACTGCATCTAAGCCCCCGAATTGGAGGCTGGCTCACCACTCGGTAGGATTTTTAAATACTTAGGCGAGTACTTGGACTGCAGCTAAGCCCCCGAATGGGAGGCTGGCTCACCACTCGGTAGGATTTTAAAAAACTTAGGTGAGTACTAGACTGCATCTAAGCCTCCGAGTGGGAGGATTGCTCTCCACTCGGTAGGATTTTTAAATACTTAGGCGAGTACTTGGACTGCATCTAAGCCCCCGAATGGGAGGCTGGCTCACCACTCGGTAGGATTTTTAAATACTTAGGGAGTACTTGGACTGCAGCTAAGCCCCCGAGTGGGAGGCTGGCTCACCACTCGGTAGGATTTTTAAATACTTAGGCGAGTACTTGGACTGCAGCAAAGCCCCCGAGTGGGAGGCTGGCTCACCACTCGGTAGGATTTCTAAATACTTAGGCGAGTACTTGGACTACAGCTAAGCCCCCGAGTGGGAGGATTGCTCTCCACTCGGTAGGATTTTAAATACTTAGGCGAGTACTTGGACTGCAGCTAAGCCCCGAGTGGGAGGCTTGCTCACCACTCGGTAGGATTTTTATATACTTAGGCGAGTACTTGGACTGCAGCTAAGCCCCCGAGTGGGAAGCTGGCTCACCACTCGGTAGGATTTTTAATTACTTAGGCGAGTACTTGGACTGTAGCAAAGCCCCCGAGTGGGAGGATTGCTCTCCGCTCGGTAGGATTTTTAAACACTTAGGCGAGTACAGGACTGCATCTAAGCCTCCGAGTGGGAGGATTGCTCTCCACTCGGTAGGATTTTTAAATACTTAGTCGAGTACTTGGACTCCATCTAAGCCTCCGAGTGGGAGGATTGCTCTCCACTCGGTAGGATTTTTGAATACTTAGGAGAGTACTTGGACTGCAGCTAAGTCCCCGAGTGGGAGGCTGGCTCACCACTCGGTAGGATTTTTAAATACTTAGGCGAGTACTTGGACTGCAGCTAAGCCCCGAGTAGGAGGCTGGCTCACCACTCGGTAGGATTTTTAAATACTTAGGCGAGTACTTGGACTGCAACTAAGCCCCCGAGTGGGAGGCTGGCTCACCACTCGGTTGGATTTTTAAATACTTAGGCGAGTACTTGGACTGCAGCTAAGCCCCCGAGTGGGAGGCTGGTTCACCACTCGGTAGGATTTTTAAATACTTAGGCGAGTACTTGGACTGCAGCTAAGCCCCCGAGTGGGAGGCTGGCTCACCACTCGGTAGGATTTTTAAATACTTAGGCGAGTACTTGGACTGCAGCTAAGCCCCCGAGTGGGAGCCTGGCTCACCACTCGGTAGGATTTTTAAATACTTAGGCGAGTACTTGGACTGCAGCTAAGCCCCCGATTGGAAGGCTGGCTCACCACTCGGTAGGATTTTTAAATACTTAGGCGAGTACTTGGACTGCAGCTAAGCCCCCGAGTGGGAGGCGGGCTCACCACTCGGTAGGATTTCTAAATACTTAGGCGAGTACTTGGACTGCAGCTAAGCCCCCGAGTGGGAGGATTGCTCTCCACTCGGTAGGATTTTTAAATACTTAGGCGAGTACTTGGACTGCAGCTAAGCCCCCGAATGGGAGGCTGGCTCACCACTCGGTAGGATTTTTAAATACTTAGGCGAGTACTTGGACTGGAGCTAAGCCCCCGAGTGGGAGGCTGGCTCACCACTCGGTAGAATTTTTAAATACTTAGGCGAGTACTTGGACTGCAGCTAAGCCCCCGATTGGAAGGCTGGCTCACCACTCGGTAGGATTTTTAAATACTTAGGCGAGTACTTGGACTGCAGCTAAGCCCCTGAGTGGGAGGCTGGCTCACCACTCGGTAGGATTTCTAAATACTTAGGCGAGTACTTGGACTGCAGCTAAGCCCCCGAGTGGGAGGATTTCTCTCCACTCGGTAGGATTTTTAAATACTTAGGCGAGTACTTGGACTGCAGCTAAGCCCCCGAGTGGGAGGCTGGCTCACCACTCGGTAGGATTTTTAAATACTTAGGCGAGTACTTGGACTGGAGCTAAGCCCCCGATTGGAAGGCTGGCTCACCACTCGGTAGGATTTTTAAATACTTAGGCGAGTACTTGGACTGCAGCTAAGCCCCTGAGTGGGAGGCTGGCTCACCACTCGGTAGGATTTCTAAATACTTAGGCGAGTACTTGGACTGCAGCTAAGCCCCCGAGTGGGAGGATTTCTCTCCACTCGGTAGGATTTTTAAATACTTAGGCCAGTACTTGGACTACAGCTAAGCCCCCGAGTGGGAGGATTGCTCTCCGCTCGGTAGGATTTTTAAACACTTAGGCGAGTACATGACTGCATCTAAGCCTCCGAGTGGGAGGATTGCTCTCCACTCGGTAGGATTTTTAAATACTTAGTCGAGTACTTGGACTCCATCTAAGCCTCCGAGTGGGAGGATTGCTCTCCACTCGGTAAGATTTTTAAATAGTTAGTCGAGTACTTGGACTGCATCTAAGCCCCCGAATTGGAGGCTGGCTCACCACTCGGTAGGATTTTTAAATACTTAGGCGAGTACTTGGACTGCAGCTAAGCCCCCGAATGGGAGGCTGGCTCACCACTCGGTAGGATTTTAAAAAACTTAGGTGAGTACTAGACTGCATCTAAGCCTCCGAGTGGGAGGATTGCTCTCCACTCGGTAGGATTTTTAAATACTTAGGCAAGTACTTGGACTGCATCTAAGCCCCCGAATGGGAGGCTGGCTCACCACTCGGTAGGATTTTTAAATACTTAGGGAGTACTTGGACTGCAGCTAAGCCCCCGAGTGGGAGGCTGGCTCACCACTCGGTAGGATTTTTAAATACTTAGGCGAGTACTTGGACTGCAGCAAAGCCCCCGAGTGGGAGGCTGGCTCACCACTCGGTAGGATTTCTAAATACTTAGGCGAGTACTTGGACTACAGCTAAGCCCCCGAGTGGGAGGATTGCTCTCCACTCGGTAGGATTTTAAATACTTAGGCGAGTACTTGGACTGCAGCTAAGCCCCGAGTGGGAGGCTTGCTCACCACTCGGTAGGATTTTTATATACTTAGGCGAGTACTTGGACTGCAGCTAAGCCCCCGAGTGGGAAGCTGGCTCACCACTCGGTAGGATTTTTAATTACTTAGGCGAGTACTTGGACTGTAGCAAAGCCCCCGAGTGGGAGGATTGCTCTCCGCTCGGTAGGATTTTTAAACACTTAGGCGAGTACAGGACTGCATCTAAGCCTCCGAGTGGGAGGATTGCTCTCCACTCGGTAGGATTTTTAAATACTTAGTCGAGTACTTGGACTCCATCTAAGCCTCCGAGTGGGAGGATTGCTCTCCACTCGGTAGGATTTTTGAATACTTAGGAGAGTACTTGGACTGCAGCTAAGTCCCCGAGTGGGAGGCTGGCTCACCACTCGGTAGGATTTTTAAATACTTAGGCGAGTACTTGGACTGCAGCTAAGCCCCGAGTAGGAGGCTGGCTCACCACTCGGTAGGATTTTTAAATACTTAGGCGAGTACTTGGACTGCAACTAAGCCCCCGAGTGGGAGGCTGGCTCACCACTCGGTTGGATTTTTAAATACTTAGGCGAGTACTTGGACTGCAGCTAAGCCCCCGAGTGGGAGGCTGGTTCACCACTCGGTAGGATTTTTAAATACTTAGGCGAGTACTTGGACTGCAGCTAAGCCCCCGAGTGGGAGGCTGGCTCACCACTCGGTAGGATTTTTAAATACTTAGGCGAGTACTTGGACTGCAGCTAAGCCCCCGAGTGGGAGCCTGGCTCACCACTCGGTAGGATTTTTAAATACTTAGGCGAGTACTTGGACTGCAGCTAAGCCCCCGATTGGAAGGCTGGCTCACCACTCGGTAGGATTTTTAAATACTTAGGCGAGTACTTGGACTGCAGCTAAGCCCCCGAGTGGGAGGCGGGCTCACCACTCGGTAGGATTTCTAAATACTTAGGAGAGTACTTGGACTGCAGCTAAGCCCCCGAGTGGGAGGATTGCTCTCCACTCGGTAGGATTTTTAAATACTTAGGCGAGTACTTGGACTGCAGCTAAGCCCCCGAATGGGAGGCTGGCTCACCACTCGGTAGGATTTTTAAATACTTAGGCGAGTACTTGGACTGGAGCTAAGCCCCCGAGTGGGAGGCTGGCTCACCACTCGGTAGAATTTTTAAATACTTAGGCGAGTACTTGGACTGCAGCTAAGCCCCCGATTGGAAGGCTGGCTCACCACTCGGTAGGATTTTTAAATACTTAGGCGAGTACTTGGACTGCAGCTAAGCCCCTGAGTGGGAGGCTGGCTCACCACTCGGTAGGATTTCTAAATACTTAGGCGAGTACTTGGACTGCAGCTAAGCCCCCGAGTGGGAGGATTTCTCTCCACTTGGTAGGATTTTTAAATACTTAGGCGAGTACTTGGACTGCAGCTAAGCCCCCGAGTGGGAGGCTGGCTCACCACTCGGTAGGATTTTTAAATACTTAGGCGAGTACTTGGACTGGAGCTAAGCCCCCGAGTGGGAGGCTGGCTCACCACTTGGTAGAATTTTTAAATACTTAGGCGAGTACTTGGACTGCAGCTAAGCCCCCGATTGGAAGGCTGGCTCACCACTCGGTAGGATTTTTAAATACTTAGGCGAGTACTTGGACTGCAGCTAAGCCCCTGAGTGGGAGGCTGGCTCACCACTCGGTAGGATTTCTAAATACTTAGGCGAGTACTTGGACTGCAGCTAAGCCCCCGAGTGGGAGGATTTCTCTCCACTCGGTAGGATTTTTAAATACTTAGGCCAGTACTTGGACTACAGCTAAGCCCCCGAGTGGGAGGATTGCTCTCCGCTCGGTAGGATTTTTAAACACTTAGGCGAGTACAGGACTGCATCTAAGCCTCCGAGTGGGAGGATTGCTCTCCACTCGGTAGGATTTTTAAATACTTAGTCGAGTACTTGGACTCCATCTAAGCCTCCGAGTGGGAGGATTGCTCTCCACTCGGTAGGATTTTTGAATACTTAGGAGAGTACTTGGACTGCAGCTAAGTCCCCGAGTGGGAGGCTGGCTCACCACTCGGTAGGATTTCTAAATACTTAGGCGAGTACTTGGACTGCAGCTAAGCCCCCGAGTGAGAGGCTGGCTCACCACTCGGTAGGATTTTTAAATACTTAGGCGAGTACTTGGACTGCAGCTAAGCCCCTGAGTGGGAGGCTGGCTCACCACTCGGTAGGATTTTTAAATATTTAGGCGAGTACTTGGACTGCAGCTAAGCCCCCGAGTGGGAGGCTGGCTCACCACTCGGTAGGATTTTTAAATACTTAGGCGAGTACTTGGACTGCAGCTAAGCCCCCGAGTGGGAGGATTTCTCTCCACTCGGTAGGATTTTTAAATACTTAGGCCAGTACTTGGACTACAGCTAAGCCCCCGAGTGGGAGGATTGCTCTCCGCTCGGTAGGATTTTTAAACACTTAGGCGAGTACAGGACTGCATCTAAGCCTCCGAGTGGGAGGATTGCTCTCCACTCGGTAGGATTTTTAAATACTTAGTCGAGTACTTGGACTCCATCTAAGCCTCCGAGTGGGAGGATTGCTCTCCACTCGGTAGGATTTTTGAATACTTAGGAGAGTACTTGGACTGCAGCTAAGTCCCCGAGTGGGAGGCTGGCTCACCACTCGGTAGGATTTCTAAATACTTAGGCGAGTACTTGGACTGCAGCTAAGCCCCCGAGTGAGAGGCTGGCTCACCACTCGGTAGGATTTTTAAATACTTAGGCGAGTACTTGGACTGCAGCTAAGCCCCTGAGTGGGAGGCTGGCTCACCACTCGTTAGGATTTTTAAATATTTAGGCGAGTACTTGGACTGCAGCTAAGCCCCCGAGTGGGAGGCTGGCTCACCACTCGGTAGGATTTTTAAATACTTAGGCGAGTACTTGGACTGCAGCTAAGCCCCCGAGTGGGAGGCTGGCTCACCACTCGGTAGGATTTTTAAATACTTAGGCGAGTACTTGGACTGCAGCTAAGCCCCCGATTGGAAGGCTGGCTCACCACTCGGTAGGATTTTTAAATACTTAGGCGAGTATTTGGACTGCAGCTAGGCCCCCGAGTGGGAGGCTGGCTGACCACTTGGTAGGATTTCTAAATACTTAGGCGAGTACTTGGACTGCAGCTAAGCCCCCGAGTGGGAGGATTGCTCTCCACTCGGTAGGATTTTTAAATACTTAGGCGAGTACTTGGACTGCAGGTAAGCCCCCGAGTGGGAGGATTTCTCTCCACTCGGTAGGATTTTTTAAATACTTAGGCGAGTACTTGGACTGCAGCTAAGCCCCCGAATGGGAGGCTGGCTCTCCACTCGATAGGATTTTTAAATACTTAGGCGAGTACTTGGACTGCAGCTAAGCCCCCGATTGGGAGGATTGCTCTCCGCTCGGTAGGAGTATTAAACACTTAGGCGAGTACTGGACTGCATCTAAGCCTCCGAGTGGGAGGATTGCTCTCCACTCGGTAAGATTTTTAAATAGTTAGTCGAGTACTTGGACTGCATCTAAGCCCCCGAATTGGAGGCTGGCTCACCACTCGGTAGGATTTTTAAATACTTAGGCGAGTACTTGGACTGCAGCTAAGCCCCCGAATGGGAGGCTGGCTCACCACTCGGTAGGATTTTAAAAAACTTAGGTGAGTACTAGACTGCATCTAAGCCTCCGAGTGGGAGGATTGCTCTCCACTCGGTAGGATTTTTAAATACTTAGGCGAGTACTTGGACTGCATCTAAGCCCCCGAATGGGAGGCTGGCTCACCACTCGGTAGGATTTTTAAATACTTAGGGAGTACTTGGACTGCAGCTAAGCCCCCGAGTGGGAGGCTGGCTCACCACTCGGTAGGATTTTTAAATACTTAGGCGAGTACTTGGACTGCAGCTAAGCCCCCGAGTGGGAGGCTGGCTCACCACTCGGTAGGATTTCTAAATACTTAGGCGAGTACTTGGACTACAGCTAAGCCCCCGAGTGGGAGGATTGCTCTCCACTCGGTAGGATTTTTAAATACTTAGGCGAGTACTTGGACTGCAGCTAAGCCCCGAGTGGGAGGCTTGCTCACCACTCGGTAGGATTTTTATATACTTAGGCGAGTACTTGGACTGCAGCTAAGCCCCCGAGTGGGAAGCTGGCTCACCACTCGGTAGGATTTTTAATTACTTAGGCGAGTACTTGGACTGTAGCAAAGCCCCCGAGTGGGAGGATTGCTCTCCGCTCGGTAGGATTTTTAAACACTTAGGCGAGTACAGGACTGCATCTAAGCCTCCGAGTGGGAGGATTGCTCTCCACTCGGTAGGATTTTTAAATACTTAGTCGAGTACTTGGACTCCATCTAAGCCTCCGAGTGGGAGGATTGCTCTCCACTCGGTAGGATTTTTGAATACTTAGGAGAGTACTTGGACTGCAGATAAGTCCCCGAGTGGGAGGCTGGCTCACCACTCGGTAGGATTTTTAAATACTTAGGCGAGTACTTGGACTGCAGCTAAGCCCCGAGTAGGAGGCTGGCTCACCACTCGGTAGGATTTTTAAATACTTAGGCGAGTACTTGGACTGCAGCTAAGCCCCCGAGTGGGAGGCTGGCTCACCACTCGGTTGGATTTTTAAATACTTAGGCGAGTACTTGGACTGCAGCTAAGCCCCCGAGTGGGAGGCTGGGTCACCACTCGGTAGGATTTTTAAATACTTAGGCGAGTACTTGGACTGCAGCTAAGCCCCCGAGTGGGAGGCTGGCTCACCACTCGGTAGGATTTTTAAATACTTAGGCGAGTACTTGGACTGCAGCTAAGCCCCCGAGTGGGAGCCTGGCTCACCACTCGGTAGGATTTTTAAATACTTAGGCGAGTACTTGGACTGCAGCTAAGCCCCCGATTGGAAGGCTGGCTCACCACTCGGTAGGATTTTTAAATACTTAGGCGAGTACTTGGACTGCAGCTAAGCCCCCGAGTGGGAGGCGGGCTCACCACTCGGTAGGATTTCTAAATACTTAGGCGAGTACTTGGACTGCAGCTAAGCCCCCGAGTGGCAGGATTGCTCTCCACTCGGTAGGATTTTTAAATACTTAGGCGAGTACTTGGACTGCAGCTAAGCCCCCGAATGGGAGGCTGGCTCACCACTCGGTAGGATTTTTAAATACTTAGGCGAGTACTTGGACTGGAGCTAAGCCCCCGAGTGGGAGGCTGGCTCACCACTCGGTAGAATTTTTAAATACTTAGGCGAGTACTTGGACTGCAGCTAAGCCCCCGATTGGAAGGCTGGCTCACCACTCGGTAGGATTTTTAAATACTTAGGCGAGTACTTGGACTGCAGCTAAGCCCCTGAGTGGGAGGCTGGCTCACCACTCGGTAGGATTTCTAAATACTTAGGCGAGTACTTGGACTGCAGCTAAGCCCCCGAGTGGGAGGATTTCTCTCCACTCGGTAGGATTTTTAAATACTTAGGCGAGTACTTGGACTGCAGCTAAGCCCCCGAGTGGGATGATTGCTCTCAACTCGGTAGGATTTTTTAAATACTTAGGCGAGTACTTGGACTGCAGCTAATCCCCCGAATGGGAGGCTGGCTCTCCACTCGGTAGAATTTTTAAATACTTAGGCGAGTACTTGGACTACAGCTAAGCCCCCGAGTGGGAGGATTGCCCTCCGCTCGGTAGGATTTTTAAACACTTAGGCGAGTACAGGACTGCATCTAAGCCTCCGAGTGGGAGGATTGCTCTCCACTCGGTAGGATTTTTAAATACTTAGTCGAGTACTTGGACTCCATCTCAGCCTCCGAGTGGGAGGATTGCTCTCCACTCGGTAGGATTTTTGAATACTTAGGAGAGTACTTGGACTGCAGCTAAGTCCACGAGTGGGAGGCTGGTTCACCACTCGGTAGGATTTTTAAATACTTAGGCGAGTACTTGGACTGCAGCTAAGCCCCCGAGTAGGAGGCTGGCTCACCACTCGGTAGGATTTTTAAATACTTAGGCGAGTACTTGGACTGCAGCTAAGTCCCCGAGTGGGAGGATTGCTCTCCACTCGGTAGGATTTTTGAATACTTAGGAGAGTACTTGGACTGCAGCTAAGTCCCCGAGTGGGAGGATTGCTCTCCACTCGGTAGGATTTTTGAATACTTAGGAGAGTACTTGGACTGCAGCTAAGTCCCCGAGTGGGAGGCTGGCTCACCACTCGGTAGGATTTTTAAATACTTAGGCGAGTACTTGGACTGCAGCTAAGCCCCCGAGTAGGAGGCTGGCTAACCACTCGGTAGGATTTTTAAATACTTAGGCGAGTACTTGGACTGCAAGTAAGCCCCCGAGTGGGAGGCTGGCTCACCACTCGGTAGGATTTTTAAATACTTAGGCGAGTACTTGGACTGCAGCTAAGCCCCAGAGTGGGAGGCTGGGTCACCACTCGGTAGGATTTTTAAATACTTAGGCGAGTACTTGGACTGCAGCTAAGCCCCCGAGTGGGAGGCTGGCTCATCACTCGGTAGGATTTTTAAATACTTAGGCGAGTACTTGGACTGCAGCTAAGCCCCCGAGTGGGAGGCTGGCTCACCACTCGGTAGGATTTTTAAATACTTAGGCGAGTACTTGGACTGCAGCTAAGCCCCCGAGTGGGAGGCTGGCTCACCACTCGGTAGGATTTTTAAATACTTAGGCGAGTACTTGGACTGCAGCTAAGCCCCCGAGTGGGAGGCTGGCTCACCACTCGGTAGGATTTTTAAATACTTAGGCGAGTACTTGGACTGCAGCTAAGCTCCCGAGTTGGAGGCTGGCTCACCACTCGGTAGGATTTTTAATTACTTAGGCGAGTACTTGGACTGTAGCTAAGCCCCCGAGTGGGAGGATTGCTCACCACTCGGTAGGATTTTTAAACACTTAGGCGAGTACAGGACTGCATCTAAGCTTCCGAGTGGGAGGATTGCTCTCCACTCGGTAGGATTTTTAAATACTTAGTCGAGTACTTGGACTCCATCTAAGCCTCCGAGTGGGAGGATTGCTCTCCACTCGGTAGGATTTCTGAATACTTAGGAGAGTACTTGGACTGCAGCTAAGTCCCCGAGTGGGAGGCTGGCTCACCACTCGGTAGGATTTTTAAATACTTAGGCGAGTACTTGGACTGCAGCTAAGCCCCCGAGTAGGAGGCTGGCTAACCACTCGGTAGGACTTTTAAATACTTAGGCGAGTACTTGGACTGCAGCTAAGCCCCCGAGTGGGAGGCTGGCTCACCACTCGGTAGGATTTTTAAATACTTAGGCGAGTACTTGGACTGCAGCTAAGGCCCAGAGTGGGAGGCTGGGTCACCACTCGGTAGGATTTTTAAATACTTAGGCGAGTACTTGGACTGCATCTAAGCCCCCGAGTGGGAGGCTGGCTCATCACTCTGTAGGATTTTTAAATACTTAGGCGAGTACTTGGACTGCAGCTAAGCCCCCGAGTGGGAGGCTGGCTCACCACTCGGTAGGATTTCTAAATACTTAGGCGAGTACTTGGACTGCAGCTAAGCCCCTGAGTGGGAGGCTGGCTCACCACTCGGTAGGATTTCTAAATACTTAGGCGAGTACTTGGACTGCAGCTAAGCCCCCGAGTGGGAGGATTTCTCTCCACTCGGTAGGATTTTTAAATACTTAGGCGAGTACTTGGACTGCAGCTAAGCCCCCGAGTGGGATGATTGCTCTCAACTCGGTAGGATTTTTTAAATACTTAGGCGAGTACTTGGACTGCAGCTAAGCCCCCGAGTGGGAGGATTTCTCTCCACTCGGTAGGATTTTTAAATACTTAGGCGAGTACTTGGACTGCAGCTAAGCCCCCGAGTGGGATGATTGCTCTCAACTCGGTAGGATTTTTTAAATACTTAGGCGAGTACTTGGACTGCAGCTAATCCCCCGAATGGGAGGCTGGCTCTCCACTCGGTAGAATTTTTAAATACTTAGGCGAGTACTTGGACTACAGCTAAGCCCCCGAGTGGGAGGATTGCCCTCCGCTCGGTAGGATTTTTAAACACTTAGGCGAGTACAGGACTGCATCTAAGCCTCCGAGTGGGAGGATTGCTCTCCACTCGGTAGGATTTTTAAATACTTAGTCGAGTACTTGGACTCCATCTCAGCCTCCGAGTGGGAGGATTGCTCTCCACTCGGTAGGATTTTTGAATACTTAGGAGAGTACTTGGACTGCAGCTAAGTCCACGAGTGGGAGGCTGGTTCACCACTCGGTAGGATTTTTAAATACTTAGGCGAGTACTTGGACTGCAGCTAAGCCCCCGAGTAGGAGGCTGGCTCACCACTCGGTAGGATTTTTAAATACTTAGGCGAGTACTTGGACTGCAGCTAAGTCCCCGAGTGGGAGGATTGCTCTCCACTCGGTAGGATTTTTGAATACTTAGGAGAGTACTTGGACTGCAGCTAAGTCCCCGAGTGGGAGGATTGCTCTCCACTCGGTAGGATTTTTGAATACTTAGGAGAGTACTTGGACTGCAGCTAAGTCCCCGAGTGGGAGGCTGGCTCACCACTCGGTAGGATTTTTAAATACTTAGGCGAGTACTTGGACTGCAGCTAAGCCCCCGAGTAGGAGGCTGGCTAACCACTCGGTAGGATTTTTAAATACTTAGGCGAGTACTTGGACTGCAAGTAAGCCCCCGAGTGGGAGGCTGGCTCACCACTCGGTAGGATTTTTAAATACTTAGGCGAGTACTTGGACTGCAGCTAAGCCCCAGAGTGGGAGGCTGGGTCACCACTCGGTAGGATTTTTAAATACTTAGGCGAGTACTTGGACTGCAGCTAAGCCCCCGAGTGGGAGGCTGGCTCATCACTCGGTAGGATTTTTAAATACTTAGGCGAGTACTTGGACTGCAGCTAAGCCCCCGAGTGGGAGGCTGGCTCACCACTCGGTAGGATTTTTAAATACTTAGGCGAGTACTTGGACTGCAGCTAAGCCCCCGAGTGGGAGGCTGGCTCACCACTCGGTAGGATTTTTAAATACTTAGGCGAGTACTTGGACTGCAGCTAAGCCCCCGAGTGGGAGGCTGGCTCACCACTCGGTAGGATTTTTAAATACTTAGGCGAGTACTTGGACTGCAGCTAAGCTCCCGAGTTGGAGGCTGGCTCACCACTCGGTAGGATTTTTAATTACTTAGGCGAGTACTTGGACTGTAGCTAAGCCCCCGAGTGGGAGGATTGCTCACCACTCGGTAGGATTTTTAAACACTTAGGCGAGTACAGGACTGCATCTAAGCTTCCGAGTGGGAGGATTGCTCTCCACTCGGTAGGATTTTTAAATACTTAGTCGAGTACTTGGACTCCATCTAAGCCTCCGAGTGGGAGGATTGCTCTCCACTCGGTAGGATTTCTGAATACTTAGGAGAGTACTTGGACTGCAGCTAAGTCCCCGAGTGGGAGGCTGGCTCACCACTCGGTAGGATTTTTAAATACTTAGGCGAGTACTTGGACTGCAGCTAAGCCCCCGAGTAGGAGGCTGGCTAACCACTCGGTAGGACTTTTAAATACTTAGGCGAGTACTTGGACTGCAGCTAAGCCCCCGAGTGGGAGGCTGGCTCACCACTCGGTAGGATTTTTAAATACTTAGGCGAGTACTTGGACTGCAGCTAAGGCCCAGAGTGGGAGGCTGGGTCACCACTCGGTAGGATTTTTAAATACTTAGGCGAGTACTTGGACTGCATCTAAGCCCCCGAGTGGGAGGCTGGCTCATCACTCTGTAGGATTTTTAAATACTTAGGCGAGTACTTGGACTGCAGCTAAGCCCCCGAGTGGGAGGCTGGCTCACCACTCGGTAGGATTTTTAAATACTTAGGCGAGTACTTGGACTGCAGCTAAGCCCCCGAGTGGGAGGCTGGCTCACCACTCGGTAGGATTTTTAAATACTTAGGCGAGTACTTGGACTGCAGCTAAGCTCCCGAGTGGGAGGCTGGTTCGCCACTCGGTAGGATTTTTAAATACTTAGGCGAGTACTTGGACTGCAGCTAAGCCCCCGAGTGGGAGGCTGGCTCACCACTCGGTAGGATTTTTATATACTTAGGCGAGTACTTGGACTGCAGCTAAGCCCCCGAGTGGGAGGCTGGCTCACCACTCGGTAGGATTTTTAATTACTTAGGCGAGTACTTGGACTGTAGCTAAGCCCCCGAGTGGGAGGATTGCTCTCCGCTCGGTAGGATTTTTAAACACTTAGGCGAGTACAGGACTGCATCTAAGCCTCCGAGTGGGAGGATTGCTCTCCACTCGGTAGGATTTTTAAATACTTAGTCGAGTACTTGGACTCCATCTAAGCCTCCGAGTGGGAGGATTGCTCTCCACTCGGTAGGATTTTTGAATACTTAGGAGAGTACTTGGACTGCAGCTAAGTCCCCGAGTGGGAGGCTGGCTCACCACTCGGTAGGATTTTTAAATACTTAGGCGAGTACTTGGACTGCAGATAAGCCCCCGAGTAGGAGGCTGGCTCACAACTCGGTAGGATTTTTAAATACTTAGGCGAGTACTTGGACTGCAGCTAAGCCCCCGAGTGGGAGGCTGGCTCACCACTCGGTAGGATTTTTAAATACTTAGGCGAGTACTTGGACTGCAGCTAAGCCCCCGAGTGGGAGGCTGGTTCACCACTCGGTAGGATTTTTAATTCTTAGGCGAGTACTTGGACTGTAGCTAAGCCCCCGAGTGGGAGGATTGCTCTCCGCTCGGTAGGATTTTTAAACACTTAGGCGAGTACAGGACTGCATCTAAGCCTCCGAGTGGGAGGATTGCTCTCCACTCGGTAGGATTTTTAAATACTTAGTCGAGTACTTGGACTCCATCTAAGCCTCCGAGTGGGAGGATTGCTCTCCACTCGGTAGGATTTTTGAATACTTAGGAGAGTACTTGGACTGCAGCTAAGTCCCCGAGTGGGAGGCTGGGTCACCACTCGGTAGGATTTTTAAATACTTAGGCGAGTACTTGGACTGCAGCTAAGCCCCCGAGTGGGAGGCTGGCTCATCACTCGGTAGGATTTTTAAATACTTAGGCGAGTACTTGGACTGCAGCTAAGCCCCCGAGTGGGAGGCTGGCTCACCACTCGGTAGGATTTTTAAATACTTAGGCGAGTACTTGGACTGCAGCTAAGCCCCCGAGTGGGAGGCTGGCTCACCACTCGGTAGGATTTTTAAATACTTAGGCGAGTACTTGGACTGCAGCTAAGCCCCCGAGTGGGAGGCTGGCTCACCACTCGGTAGGATTTTTAAATACTTAGGCGAGTACTTGGACTGCAGCTAAGCTCCCGAGTTGGAGGCTGGCTCACCACTCGGTAGGATTTTTAATTACTTAGGCGAGTACTTGGACTGTAGCTAAGCCCCCGAGTGGGAGGATTGCTCACCACTCGGTAGGATTTTTAAACACTTAGGCGAGTACAGGACTGCATCTAAGCTTCCGAGTGGGAGGATTGCTCTCCACTCGGTAGGATTTTTAAATACTTAGTCGAGTACTTGGACTCCATCTAAGCCTCCGAGTGGGAGGATTGCTCTCCACTCGGTAGGATTTCTGAATACTTAGGAGAGTACTTGGACTGCAGCTAAGTCCCCGAGTGGGAGGCTGGCTCACCACTCGGTAGGATTTTTAAATACTTAGGCGAGTACTTGGACTGCAGCTAAGCCCCCGAGTAGGAGGCTGGCTAACCACTCGGTAGGACTTTTAAATACTTAGGCGAGTACTTGGACTGCAGCTAAGCCCCCGAGTGGGAGGCTGGCTCACCACTCGGTAGGATTTTTAAATACTTAGGCGAGTACTTGGACTGCAGCTAAGCCCCAGAGTGGGAGGCTGGGTAAACACTCGGTAGGATTTTTAAATACTTAGGCGAGTACTTGGACTGCATCTAAGCCCCCGAGTGGGAGGCTGGCTCATCACTCTGTAGGATTTTTAAATACTTAGGCGAGTACTTGGACTGCAGCTAAGCCCCCGAGTGGGAGGCTGGCTCACCACTCGGTAGGATTTTTAAATACTTAGGCGAGTACTTGGACTGCAGCTAAGCCCCCGAGTGGGAGGCTGGCTCACCACTCGGTAGGATTTTTAAATACTTAGGCGAGTACTTGGACTGCAGCTAAGCTCCCGAGTGGGAGGCTGGTTCGCCACTCGGTAGGATTTTTAAATACTTAGGCGAGTACTTGGACTGCAGCTAAGCCCCCGAGTGGGAGGCTGGCTCACCACTCGGTAGGATTTTTATATACTTAGGCGAGTACTTGGACTGCAGCTAAGCCCCCGAGTGGGAGGCTGGCTCACCACTCGGTAGGATTTTTAATTACTTAGGCGAGTACTTGGACTGTAGCTAAGCCCCCGAGTGGGAGGATTGCTCTCCGCTCGGTAGGATTTTTAAACACTTAGGCGAGTACAGGACTGCATCTAAGCCTCCGAGTGGGAGGATTGCTCTCCACTCGGTAGGATTTTTAAATACTTAGTCGAGTACTTGGACTCCATCTAAGCCTCCGAGTGGGAGGATTGCTCTCCACTCGGTAGGATTTTTGAATACTTAGGAGAGTACTTGGACTGCAGCTAAGTCCCCGAGTGGGAGGCTGGCTCACCACTCGGTAGGATTTTTAAATACTTAGGCGAGTACTTGGACTGCAGATAAGCCCCCGAGTAGGAGGCTGGCTCACAACTCGGTAGGATTTTTAAATACTTAGGCGAGTACTTGGACTGCAGCTAAGCCCCCGAGTGGGAGGCTGGCTCACCACTCGGTAGGATTTTTAAATACTTAGGCGAGTACTTGGACTGCAGCTAAGCCCCCGAGTGGGAGGCTGGTTCACCACTCGGTAGGATTTTTAATTCTTAGGCGAGTACTTGGACTGTAGCTAAGCCCCCGAGTGGGAGGATTGCTCTCCGCTCGGTAGGATTTTTAAACACTTAGGCGAGTACAGGACTGCATCTAAGCCTCCGAGTGGGAGGATTGCTCTCCACTCGGTAGGATTTTTAAATACTTAGTCGAGTACTTGGACTCCATCTAAGCCTCCGAGTGGGAGGATTGCTCTCCACTCGGTAGGATTTTTGAATACTTAGGAGAGTACTTGGACTGCAGCTAAGTCCCCGAGTGGGAGGCTGGCTCACCACTCGGTAGGATTTTTAAATACTTAGGCGAGTACTTGGACTGCAGCTAAGCCCCCGAGTAGGAGGCTGGCTCACCACTCGGTAGGATTTTTAAATACTTAGGCGAGTACTTGGACTGCAGCTAAGCCCCCGAGTGGGAGGCTGGCTCACCACTCGGTAGGATTTTAAATACTTAGGCGAGTACTTGGACTGCAGCTAAGCCCCCGAGTGGGAGGCTGGTTCACCACTCGGTAGGATTTTTAATTACTTAGGCGAGTACTTGGACTGTAGCTAAGCCCCCGAGTGGGAGGATTGCTCTCCGCTCGGTAGGATTTTTAAACACTTAGGCGAGTACAGGACTGCATCTAAGCCTCCGAGTGGGAGGATTGCTCTCCACTCGGTAGGATTTTTAAATACTTAGTTGAGTACTTGGACTCCATCTAAGCCTCCGAGTGGGAGGATTGCTCTCCACTCGGTAGGATTTTTGAATACTTAGGAGAGTACTTGGACTGCAGCTAAGTCCCCGAGTGGGAGGCTGGCTCACCACTCGGTAGGATTTTTAAATACTTAGGCGAGTACTTGGACTGCAGCTAAGCCCCCGAGTAGGAGGCTGGCTAACCACTCGGTAGGATTTTTAAATACTTAGGCGAGTACTTGGACTGCAGCTAAGCCCCCGAGTGGGAGGCTGGCTCACCACTCGGTAGGATTTTTAAATACTTAGGCGAGTACTTGGACTGCAGCTAAGCCCCCGAGTGGGAGGCTGGCTCACCACTCGGTAGGATTTTTAATTACTTAGGCGAGTACTTGGACTGTAGCTAAGCCCCCGAGTAGGAGGATTGCTCTCCGCTCGGTAGGATTTTTAAACACTTAGGCGAGTACAGGACTGCATCTAAGCCTCCGAGTGGGAGGATTGCTCTCCACTCGGTAGGATTTTTAAATACTTAGTCGAGTACTTGGACTCCATCTAAGCCTCCGAGTGGGAGGATTGCTCTCCACTCGGTAGGATTTTTGAATACTTAGGAGAGTACTTGGACTGCAGCTAAGTCCCCGAGTGGGAGGCTGGCTCACCACTCGGTAGGATTTTTAAATACTTAGGCGAGTACTTGGACTGCAGCTAAGCCCCTGAGTAGGAGGCTGGCTAACCACTCGGTAGGATTTTTAAATACTTAGGCGAGTACTTGGACTGCAGCTAAGCCCCCGAGTGGGAGGCTGGCTCACCACTCGTTAGGATTTTTAAATACTTAGGCGAGTACTTGGACTGCAGCTAAGCCCCAGAGTGGGAGGCTGGGTCACCACTCGGTAGGATTTTTAAATACTTAGGCGAGTACTTGGACTGCAGCTAAGCCCCCGAGTGGGAGGCTGGCTCATCACTCGGTAGGATTTTTAAATACTTAGGCGAGTACTTGGACTGCACCTAAGCCCCCGAGTGGGAGGCTGGCTCACCACTCGGTAGGATTTTTAAATACTTAGGCGAGTACTTGGACTGCAGCTAAGCCCCCGAGTGGGAGGATTGCTCTCCACTCGGTAGGATTTTCAAATACTTAGGCGAGTACTTGGACTGCAGCTAAGCCCCCGAGTGGGAGGATTGCTCTCCACTCGGTAGGATTTTTTAAATACTTAGGCGAGTACTTGGACAACAGCTAAGCCCCCGAATGGGAGGCTGGCTCTCCACTTGGTAGGATTTTTAAATACTTAGGCGAGTACTTGGACTACAGATAAGCCCCCGAGTGGCAGGATTGCTCTCCGCTCGGTAGGAGTATTAAACACTTAGGCGAGTACTGGACTGCATCTAAGCCTCCGAGTGGGAGGATTGCTCTCCACTCGGTAGGATTTTTAAATACTTAGTCGAGTACTTGGACTGCATCTAAGCCTCCGACTGGGAGTATTGCTCTCCACTCGGTAAGATTTTTAAATACTTAGGAGAGTACTTGGACTGCAGCTAAGCCCCCGAGTGGGAGGCTGGCTCACCACTCGGTAGGATTTTTAGATACTTAGGCGAGTACTTGGACTGCAGCTAAGCCCCCGAGTGGGAGGCTGGCTCACCACTCGGTAGGATTTTTAAATACTTAGGCGAGTACTGACTGCAGCTAAGCCCCCGAGTGGGAGGCTGGCTCAGCACTCGGTAGGATTTTTATATACTTAGGCGAGTACTTGGACTGGAGCTAAGCCCCCGAGTAGGAGGATTGCTCTCCGCTCGGTAGGATTTTTAAACACTTAGGCGAGTACAGGACTGCATCTAAGCCTCCGAGTGGGAGGATTGCTCTCCACTCGGTAGGATTTTTAAATACTTAGTCGAGTACTTGGACTCCATCTAAGCCTCCGAGTGGGAGGATTGCTCTCCACTCGGTAGGATTTTTGAATACTTAGGAGAGTACTTGGACTGCAGCTAAGTCCCCGAGTGGGAGGCTGGCTCACCACTCGGTAGGATTTTTAAATACTTAGGCGAGTACTTGGACTGCACCTAAGCCCCCGAGTAGGAGGCTGGCTCACCACTCGGTAGGATTTTTAAATACTTAGGCGAGTACTTGGACTGCAGCTAAGCCCCCGAGTGGGAGGCTGGCTCACCACTCGGTAGGATTTTTAAATACTTAGGCGAGTACTTGGACTGCAGCTAAGCCCCCGAGTGGGAGGCTGGCTCACCACTCGGTAGGATTTTTAAATACTTAGGCGAGTACTTGGACTGCAGCTAAGCCCCCGATTGGAAGGCTGGCTCACCACTCGGTAGGATTTTCAAATACTTAGGCGAGTACTTGGACTGCAGCTAAGCCCCCGAGTGGGAGGCTGGCTCACCACTCGGTAGGATTTCTAAATACTTAGGCGAGTACTTGGACTGCAGCTAAGCCCCCGAGTGGGAGGATTGCTCTCCACTCGGTAGGATTTTTAAATACTTAGGCGAGTACTTGGACTGCAGGTAAGCCCCCGAGTGGGAGGATTGCTCTCCACTCGGTAGGATTTTTTAAATACTTAGGCGAGTACTTGGACTGCAGCTAAGCCCCAGAGTGGGAGGCTGGGTCACCACTCGGTAGGATTTTTAAATACTTAGGCGAGTACTTGGACTGCAGCTAAGCCCCCGAGTGGGAGGCTGGCTCATCACTCGGTAGGATTTTTAAATACTTAGGCGAGTACTTGGACTGCAGCTAAGCCCCCGAGTGGGAGGCTGGCTCACCACTCGGTAGGATTTTTAAATACTTAGGCGAGTACATGGACTGCAGCTAAGCCCCCGAGTGGGAGGATTGCTCTCCACTCGGTAGGATTTTCAAATACTTAGGCGAGTACTTGGACTGCAGCTAAGCCTCCGAGTGGGAGGATTGCTCTCCACTCGGTAGGATTTTTTAAATACTTAGGCGAGTACTTGGATAGCAGCTAAGCCCCCGAATGGGAGGCTGGCTCTCCACTTGGTAGGATTTTTATATACTTAGGCGAGTACTTGGACTACAGATAAGCCCCCGAGTGGCAGGATTGCTCTCCGCTCGGTAGGAGTATTAAACACTTAGGCGAGTACTGGACTGCATCTAAGCCCCCGAGTGGGAGTATTGCTCTCCACTCGGTAAGATTTTTAAATACTTAGGAGAGTACTTGGACTGCAGCTAAGCCCCCGAGTGGGAGGCTGGCTCACCACTCGGTAGGATTTTTAAATATTTAGGCGAGTACTTGGACTGCAGCTAAGCCCCCGAGTGGGAGGCTGGCTCACCACTCGGTAGGATTTTTAAATACTTAGGCGAGTACTGACTGCAGCTAAGCCCCCGAGTGGGAGGCTGGCTCACCACTCGGTAGGATTTTTATATACTTAGGCGAGTACTTGGAAGGGAGCTAAGCCCCCGAGTGGGAGGCTGGCTCACCACTCGGTAGGATTTTTAATTACTTAGGCGAGTACTTGGACTGTAGCTAAGCCCCCGAGTAGGAGGATTGCTCTCCGCTCGGTAGGATTTTTAAACACTTAGGCGAGTACAGGACTGCATCTAAGCCTCCGAGTGGGAGGATTGCTCTCCACTCGGTAGGTTTTTTAAATACTTAGTCGAGTACTTGGACTCCATCTAAGCCTCCGAGTGGGAGGATTGCTCTCCACTCGGTAGGATTTTTGAATACTTAGGAGAGTACTTGGACTGCAGCTAAGTCCCCGAGTGGGAGGCTGGCTCACCACTCGGTAGGATTTTTAAATACTTAGGCGAGTACTTGGACTGCAGCTAAGCCCCCGAGTAGGAGGCTGGCTCACCACTCGGTAGGATTTTTAAATACTTAGGCGAGTACTTGGACTGCAGCTAAGCCCCCGAGTGGGAGGCTGGCTCACAACTCGGTAGGATTTTTGAATACTTAGGCGAGTACTTGGACTGCAGCTAAGCCCCCGAGTGGGAGGCTGGTTCACCACTCGGTAGGATTTTTAAATACTTAGGCGAGTACTTGGACTGCAGCTAAGCCCCCGAGTGGGAGGCTGGCTCACCACTCGGTAGGATTTTTAAATACTTAGGCGAGTACTTGGACTACAGATAAGCCCCCGAGTGGCAGGATTGCTCTCCGCTCGGTAGGAGTATTAAACACTTAGGCGAGTACTGGACTGCACCTAAGCCTCCGAGTGGGAGGATTGCTCTCCACTCGATAGGATTTTTAAATACTTAGTCGAGTACTTGGACTGCATCTAAGCCTCCGAGTGGGAGTATTGCTCTCCACTCGGTAAGATTTTTAAATACTTAGGAGAGTACTTGGACTGCAGCTAAGCCCCCGAGTGGGAGGCTGGCTCACCACTCGGTAGGATTTTTAAATACTTAGTCGAGTACTTGGACTCCATCTAAGCCTCCGAGTGGGAGGATTGCTCTCCACTCGGTAGGATTTTTGAATACTTAGGAGAGTACTTGGACTGCAGCTAAGTCCCCGAGTGGGAGGCTGGCTCACCACTCGGTAGGATTTTTAAATACTTAGGCGAGTACTTGGACTGCACCTAAGCCCCCGAGTAGGAGGCTGGCTCACCACTCGGTAGGATTTTTAAATACTTAGGCGAGTACTTGGACTGCAGCTAAGCCCCCGAGTGGGAGGCTGGCTCACCACTCGGTAGGATTTTTAAATACTTAGGCGAGTACTTGGACTGCAGCTAAGCCCCCGAGTGGGAGGCTGGCTCACCACTCGGTAGGATTTTTAAATACTTAGGCGAGTACTTGGACTGCAGCTAAGCCCCCGATTGGAAGGCTGGCTCACCACTCGGTAGGATTTTCAAATACTTAGGCGAGTACTTGGACTGCAGCTAAGCCCCCGAGTGGGAGGCTGGCTCACCACTCGGTAGGATTTCTAAATACTTAGGCGAGTACTTGGACTGCAGCTAAGCCCCCGAGTGGGAGGATTGCTCTCCACTCGGTAGGATTTTTAAATACTTAGGCGAGTACTTGGACTGCAGGTAAGCCCCCGAGTGGGAGGATTGCTCTCCACTCGGTAGGATTTTTTAAATACTTAGGCGAGTACTTGGACTGCAGCTAAGCCCCAGAGTGGGAGGCTGGGTCACCACTCGGTAGGATTTTTAAATACTTAGGCGAGTACTTGGACTGCAGCTAAGCCCCCGAGTGGGAGGCTGGCTCATCACTCGGTAGGATTTTTAAATACTTAGGCGAGTACTTGGACTGCAGCTAAGCCCCCGAGTGGGAGGCTGGCTCACCACTCGGTAGGATTTTTAAATACTTAGGCGAGTACATGGACTGCAGCTAAGCCCCCGAGTGGGAGGATTGCTCTCCACTCGGTAGGATTTTCAAATACTTAGGCGAGTACTTGGACTGCAGCTAAGCCTCCGAGTGGGAGGATTGCTCTCCACTCGGTAGGATTTTTTAAATACTTAGGCGAGTACTTGGATAGCAGCTAAGCCCCCGAATGGGAGGCTGGCTCTCCACTTGGTAGGATTTTTATATACTTAGGCGAGTACTTGGACTACAGATAAGCCCCCGAGTGGCAGGATTGCTCTCCGCTCGGTAGGAGTATTAAACACTTAGGCGAGTACTGGACTGCATCTAAGCCCCCGAGTGGGAGTATTGCTCTCCACTCGGTAAGATTTTTAAATACTTAGGAGAGTACTTGGACTGCAGCTAAGCCCCCGAGTGGGAGGCTGGCTCACCACTCGGTAGGATTTTTAAATACTTAGGCGAGTACTTGGACTGCAGCTAAGCCCCCGAGTGGGAGGCTGGCTCACCACTCGGTAGGATTTTTAAATACTTAGGCGAGTACTGACTGCAGCTAAGCCCCCGAGTGGGAGGCTGGCTCACCACTCGGTAGGATTTTTATATACTTAGGCGAGTACTTGGAAGGGAGCTAAGCCCCCGAGTGGGAGGCTGGCTCACCACTCGGTAGGATTTTTAATTACTTAGGCGAGTACTTGGACTGTAGCTAAGCCCCCGAGTAGGAGGATTGCTCTCCGCTCGGTAGGATTTTTAAACACTTAGGCGAGTACAGGACTGCATCTAAGCCTCCGAGTGGGAGGATTGCTCTCCACTCGGTAGGTTTTTTAAATACTTAGTCGAGTACTTGGACTCCATCTAAGCCTCCGAGTGGGAGGATTGCTCTCCACTCGGTAGGATTTTTGAATACTTAGGAGAGTACTTGGACTGCAGCTAAGTCCCCGAGTGGGAGGCTGGCTCACCACTCGGTAGGATTTTTAAATACTTAGGCGAGTACTTGGACTGCAGCTAAGCCCCCGAGTAGGAGGCTGGCTCACCACTCGGTAGGATTTTTAAATACTTAGGCGAGTACTTGGACTGCAGCTAAGCCCCCGAGTGGGAGGCTGGCTCACAACTCGGTAGGATTTTTGAATACTTAGGCGAGTACTTGGACTGCAGCTAAGCCCCCGAGTGGGAGGCTGGTTCACCACTCGGTAGGATTTTTAAATACTTAGGCGAGTACTTGGACTGCAGCTAAGCCCCCGAGTGGGAGGCTGGCTCACCACTCGGTAGGATTTTTAAATACTTAGGCGAGTACTTGGACTACAGATAAGCCCCCGAGTGGCAGGATTGCTCTCCGCTCGGTAGGAGTATTAAACACTTAGGCGAGTACTGGACTGCACCTAAGCCTCCGAGTGGGAGGATTGCTCTCCACTCGATAGGATTTTTAAATACTTAGTCGAGTACTTGGACTGCATCTAAGCCTCCGAGTGGGAGTATTGCTCTCCACTCGGTAAGATTTTTAAATACTTAGGAGAGTACTTGGACTGCAGCTAAGCCCCCGAGTGGGAGGCTGGCTCACCACTCGGTAGGATTTTTAAATACTTAGGCGAGTACTTGGACTGCAGCTAAGCCCCCGAGTGGGAGGCTGGCTCACCACTCGGTAGGATTTTTAAATACTTAGGCGAGTACTGACTGCAGCTAAGCCCCCGAGTGGGAGGCTGGCTCACCACTCGGTAGGATTTTTATATACTTAGGCGAGTACTTGGACTGGAGCTAAGCCCCCGAGTGGGAGGCTGGCTCACCACTCGGTAGGATTTTTAATTACTTAGGCGAGTACTTGGACTGTAGCTAAGCCCCCGAGTAGGAGGATTGCTCTCCGCTCGGTAGGATTTTTAAACACTTAGGCGAGTACAGGACTGCATCTAAGCCTCCGAGTGGGAGGATTGCTCTCCACTCGGTAGGATTTTTAAATACTTAGTCGAGTACTTGGACTCCATCTAAGCCTCCGAGTGGGAGGATTGCTCTCCACTCGGTAGGATTTTTGAATACTTAGGAGAGTACTTGGACTGCAGCTAAGTCCCCGAGTGGGAGGCTGGCTCACCACTCGGTAGGATTTTTAAATACTTAGGCGAGTACTTGGACTGCAGCTAAGCCCCCGAGTAGGAGGCTGGCTCACCACTCGGTAGGATTTTTAAATACTTAGGCGAGTACTTGGACTGCAGCTAAGCCCCCGAGTGGGAGGCTGGCTCACCACTCGGTAGGATTTTTAAATACTTAGGCGAGTACTTGGACTGCAGCTAAGCCCCCGAGTGGGAGGCTGGTTCACCACTCGGTAGGATTTTTAAATACTTAGGCGAGTACTTGGACTGCAGCTAAGCCCCCGAGTGGGAGGCTGGCTCACCACTCGGTAGGATTTTTAAATACTTAGGCGAGTACTTGGACTGCAGCTAAGCCCCCGAGTGGGAGGCTGGCTCACCACTCGGTAGGATTTTCAAATACTTAGGCGAGTACTTGGACTGCAGCTAAGCCCCCGATTGGAAGGCTGGCTCACCACTCGGTAGGATTTTCAAATACTTAGGCTAGTACTTGGACTGCAGCTAAGCCCCCGAGTGGGAGGCTGGCTCACCACTCGGTAGGATTTCTAAATACTTAGGCGAGTACTTGGACTGCAGCTAAGCCCCCGAGTGGGAGGATTGCTCTCCACTCGGTAGGATTTTTAAATACTTAGGCGAGTACTTGGACTGCAGGTAAGCCCCCGAGTGGGAGGATTGCTCTCCACTAGGTAGCATTTTTTAAATACTTAGGCGAGTACTTGGACTGCAGCTAAGCCCCCGAATGGGAGGCTGGCTCTCCACTCGGTAGGATTTTTAAATACTTAGGCGAGTACTTGGACTACAGCTAAGCCCCCGAATGGGAGGCTGGCTCTCCACTCGGTAGGATTTTTAAATACTTAGGCGAGTAATAGGACTACAGCTAAGCCCCCGAGTGGCAGGATTGCTCTCCGCTCGGTAGGAGTATTTAACACTTAGGCGAGTACTGGACTGCATCTAAGCCTCCGAGTGGGAGGATTGCTCTCCACTCGGTAGGATTTTTAAATACTTAGTCGAGTACTTGGACTGCATCTAAGCCTCCGAGTGGGAGTATTGCTCTCCACTTGGTAAGATTTTTAAATACTTAGGAGAGTACTTGGACTGCAGCTAAGCCCCCGAGTGGGAGGCTGGCTCACCACTCGGTAGGATTTTTAAATACTTAGGCGAGTACTTGGACTGCAGCTAAGCCCCTGAGTGGGAGGCTGGCTCACCACTCGGTAGGATTTTTATATACTTAGGCGAGTACTTGGACTGCAGCTAAGCCCCCGAGTGGGAGGCTGGCTCACCACTCGGTAGGATTTTTAGTTACTTAGGCGAGTACTTGGACTGTAGCTAAGCCCCCGAGTGGGAGGATTGCTCTCCGCTCGGTAGGATTTTTAAACACTTAGGCGAGTACAAGACTGCATCTAAGCCTCCGAGTGGGAGGATTGCTCTCCACTCGGTAGGATTTTTAAATACTTAGTCGAGTACTTGGACTCCATCTAAGCCTCCGAGTGGGAGGATTGCTCTCCACTCGGTAGGATTTTTGAATACTTAGGAGAGTACTTGGACTGCAGCTAAGTCCCCGAGTGGGAGGCTGGCTCACCACTCAGTAGGATTTTTAAATACTTAGGCGAGTACTTGGACTGCAGCTAAGCCCCCGAGTAGGAGGCTGGCTCACCACTCGGTAGGATTTTTATATACTTAGGCGAGTACTTGGACTGCAGCTAAGCCCCCGAGTGGGAGGCTGGCTCACCACTCGGTAGGATTTTTAAATACTTAGGCGAGTACTTGGACTGCAGCTAAGCCCCCGAGTGGGAGGCTGGTTCACCACTCGGTAGGATTTTTAAATACTTAGGCGAGTACTTGGACTGCAGCTAAGCCCCCGAGTGGGAGGCTGGCTCACCACTCGGTAGGATTTTTATATACTTAGGCGAGTACTTGGACTGCAGCTAAGCCCCCGAGTGGGAGGCTGGCTCACCACTCGGTAGGATTTTTAAATACTTAGGCGAGTACTTGGACTGCAGCTAAGCCCCCGAGTGGGAGGCTGGTTCACCCCTCGGTAGGATTTTTAAATACTTAGGCGAGTACTTGGACTGCAGCTAAGCCCCCGAGTGGGAGGCTGGCTCACCACTCGGTAGGATTTTTATATACTTAGGCGAGTACTTGGACTGTAGCTAAGCCCCCGAGTGGGAGGATTGCTCTCCGCTCGGTAGGATTTTTAAACACTTAGGCGAGTACAGGACTGCATCTAAGCCACCGAGTGGGAGGATTTTTAAATACTTAGTCGAGTACTTGGACTCCATCTAAGCCTCCGAGTGGGAGGATTGCTCTCCACTCGGTAGGATTTTTGAATACTTAGGAGAGTACTTGGACTGCAGCTAAGTCCCCGAGTGGGAGGCTGGCTCACCACTTGGTAGGATTTTTAAATACTTAGGCGAGTACTTGGACTGCAGCTAAGCCCCCGAGTAGGAGGCTGGCTAACCACTCGGTAGGATTTTTAAATACTTAGGCGAGTACTTGGACTGCAGCTAAGCCCCCGAGTGGGAGGCTTGCTCTCCACTCGGTAGGATTTTTTAAATACTTAGGCGAGTACTTGGACTGCAGCTAAGCCCCCGAATGGGAGGCTGGCTCTCCACTCGGTAGGATTTTTAAATACTTAGGCGAGTACTTGGACTACAGCTAAGCCCCCGAATGGGAGGCTGGCTCTCCACTCGGTAGGAGTTTTAAATACTTAGGCGAGTACTTGGACTACAGCTAAGCCTCCGAGTGGGAGGATTGCTCTCCACTCGGTAGGATTTTTAAATACTTAGTCGAGTACTTGGACTGCATCTAAGCCTCCGAGTGGGAGTATTGCTCTCCACTTGGTAAGATTTTTAAATACTTAGGAGAGTACTTGGACTGCAGCTAAGCCCCCGAGTGGGAGGCTGGCTCACCACTCGGTAGGATTTTTAAATACTTAGGCGAGTACTTGGACTGCAGCTAAGCCCCCGAGTGGGAGGCTGGCTCACCACTCGGTAGGATTTTTAAATACTTAGGTGAGTACTTGGACTGCAACTAAGCCCCCGAGTGGGAGGCTGGTTCACCACTCGGTAGGATTTTTAAATACTTAGGCGAGTACTTGGACTGCAGCTAAGCCCCCGAGTGGGAGGCTGGTTCACCCCTCGGTAGGATTTTTAAATACTTAGGCGAGTACTTGGACTGCAGCTAAGCCCCCGAGTGGGAGGCTGGCTCACCACTCGGTAGGATTTTTATATACTTAGGCGAGTACTTGGACTGTAGCTAAGCCCCCGAGTGGGAGGATTGCTCTCCGCTCGGTAGGATTTTTAAACACTTAGGCGAGTACAGGACTGCATCTAAGCCACCGAGTGGGAGGATTGCTCTCCACTCGGTAGGATTTTTAAATACTTAGTCGAGTACTTGGACTCCATCTAAGCCTCCGAGTGGGAGGATTGCTCTCCACTCGGTAGGATTTTTGAATACTTAGGAGAGTACTTGGACTGCAGCTAAGTCCCCGAGTGGGAGGCTGGCTCACCACTTGGTAGGATTTTTAAATACTTAGGCGAGTACTTGGACTGCAGCTAAGCCCCCGAGTAGGAGGCTGGCTAACCACTCGGTAGGATTTTTAAATACTTAGGCGAGTACTTGGACTGCAGCTAAGCCCCCGAGTGGGAGGCTGGCTCTCCACTCGGTAGGATTTTTAAATACTTAGGCGAGTACTTGGACTGCAGCTATGCCCCCGAGTGGGAGGCTGGTTCACCACTCGGTAGGATTTGTAAATACTTAGGCGAGTACTTGGACTGCAGCTAAGCCCCCGAGTGGGAGGATTGCTCTCCACTCGGTAGGATTTTTAAATACTTAGTCGAGTACTTGGACTGCATCTAAGCCTCCGAGTGGGAGTATTGCTCTCCACTTGGTAAGATTTTTAAATACTTAGGAGAGTACTTGGACTGCAGCTAAGCCCCCGAGTGGGAGGCTGGCTCACCACTCGGTAGGATTTTTAAATACTTAGGCGAGTACTTGGACTGCAGCTAAGCCCCCGAGTGGGAGGCTGGCTCACCACTCGGTAGGATTTTTAAATACTTAGGTGAGTACTTGGACTGCAACTAAGCCCCCGAGTGGGAGGCTGGTTCACCACTCGGTAGGATTTTTAAATACTTAGGCGAGTACTTGGACTGCAGCTAAGCCCCCGAGTGGGAGGCTGGTTCACCCCTCGGTAGGATTTTTAAATACTTAGGCGAGTACTTGGACTGCAGCTAAGCCCCCGAGTGGGAGGCTGGCTCACCACTCGGTAGGATTTTTATATACTTAGGCGAGTACTTGGACTGTAGCTAAGCCCCCGAGTGGGAGGATTGCTCTCCGCTCGGTAGGATTTTTAAACACTTAGGCGAGTACAGGACTGCATCTAAGCCACCGAGTGGGAGGATTGCTCTCCACTCGGTAGGATTTTTAAATACTTAGTCGAGTACTTGGACTCCATCTAAGCCTCCGAGTGGGAGGATTGCTCTCCACTCGGTAGGATTTTTGAATACTTAGGAGAGTACTTGGACTGCAGCTAAGTCCCCGAGTGGGAGGCTGGCTCACCACTTGGTAGGATTTTTAAATACTTAGGCGAGTACTTGGACTGCAGCTAAGCCCCCGAGTAGGAGGCTGGCTAACCACTCGGTAGGATTTTTAAATACTTAGGCGAGTACTTGGACTGCAGCTAAGCCCCCGAGTGGGAGGCTGGCTCTCCACTCGGTAGGATTTTTAAATACTTAGGCGAGTACTTGGACTGCAGCTATGCCCCCGAGTGGGAGGCTGGTTCACCACTCGGTAGGATTTGTAAATACTTAGGCGAGTACTTGGACTGCAGCTAAGCCCCCGAGTGGGAGGATTGCTCTCCACTCGGTAGGATTTTTAAATACTTAGGCGAGTACTTGGACTGCAGCTAAGCCCCCGAGTGGGAGGCTTGCTCTCCACTCAGTAGGATTTTTTAAATACTTAGGCGAGTACTTGGACTGCAGCTAAGCCCCCGAATGGGAGGCTGGCTCTCCACTCGGTAGGATTTTTAAATACTTAGGCGAGTACTTGGACTACAGCTAAGCCCCCGAATGGGAGGCTGGCTCTCCACTCGGTAGGAGTTTTAAATACTTAGGCGAGTACTTGGACTACAGCTAAGCCTCCGAGTGGGAGGATTGCTCTCCACTCGGTAGGATTTTTAAATACTTAGTCGAGTACTTGGACTGCATCTAAGCCTCCGAGTGGGAGTATTGCTCTCCACTTGGTAAGATTTTTAAATACTTAGGAGAGTACTTGGACTGCAGCTAAGCCCCCGAGTGGGAGGCTGGCTCACCACTCGGTAGGATTTTTAAATACTTAGGCGAGTACTTGGACTGCAGCTAAGCCCCCGAGTGGGAGGCTGGCTCACCACTCGGTAGGATTTTTATATACTTAGGCGAGTACTTGGACTGCAGCTAAGCCCCCGAGTTGGAGGCTGGCTCACCACTCTGTAGGATTTTTAATTACTTTGGCGAGTACTTGGACTGTAGCTAAGCCCCCGAGTGGGAGGATTGCTCTCCGCTCGGTAGGATTTTTAAACACTTAGGCGAGTACAAGACTGCATCTAAGCCTCCGAGTGGGACGATTGCTCTCCACTCGGTAGGATTTTTAAATACTTAGTCGAGTACTTGGACTCCATCTAAGCCTCCGAGTGGGAGGATTGCTCTCCACTCGGTAGGATTTTTGAATACTTAGGAGAGTACTTGGACTGCAGCTAAGTCCCCGAGTGGGAGGCTGGCTCACCACTCGGTAGGATTTTTAAATACTTAGGCGAGTACTTGGACTACAGCTAAGCCCCCGAGTAGGAGGCTGGCTCACCACTCGGTAGGATTTTTAAATACTTAGGCGGGTACTTGGACTGCAGCTAAGCACCCGAGTGGGAGGCTGGCTCACCACTCGGTAGGATTTTTAAATACTTAGGCGAGTACTTGGACTGCAGCTAAGCCCCCGAGTGGGAGGCTGGTTCACCACTCGGTAGGATTTTTAAATACTTAGGCGAGTACTTGGACTGCAGCTAAGCCCCCGAGTGGGAGGCTGGCTCACCACTCGGTAGGATTTTTATATACTTAGGCGAGTACTTGGACTACAGCTAAGCCCCCGAGTGGGAGGCTGGCTCACCACTCGGTAGGATTTTTAATTACTTAGGCGAGTACTTGGACTGTAGCTAAGCCCCCGAGTGGGAGGATTGCTCTCCGCTCGGTAGGATTTTTAAACACTTAGGCGAGTACAGGACTGCATCTAAGCCTCCGAGTGGGAGGATTGCTCTCCACTCGGTAGGATTTTTAAATACTTAGTCGAGTACTTGGACTCCATCTATGCCTCCGAGTGGGAGGATTGCTCTCCACTCGGTAGGATTTTTGAATACTTAGGAGAGTACTTGGACTGCAGCTAAGTCCCCGAGTGGGAGGCTGGCTCACCACTCGGTAGGATTTTTAAATACTTAGGCGAGTACTTGGACTGCAACTAAGCCCCCGAGTAGGAGGGTGGCTCACCACTCGGTAGGATTTTTAAATACTTAGGCGAGTACTTGGACTGCAGCTAAGCCCCCGAGTGGGAGGCTGGCTCACCACTCGCTAGGATTTCTAAACACTTAGGCGAGTACTTGGACTGCAGCTAAGCCCCCGAGTGGGAGGATTGCTCTCCACTCGGTAGGATTTTTAAATACTTAGGCGAGTACTTGGACTGCAGGTAAGCCCCCGAGTGGGAGGATTGCGCTCCACTCGGTAGGATTTTTTAAATACTTAGGCGAGTACTTGGACTGCAGCTAAGCCCCCGAATGGGAGGCTGGCTCTCCACTCGGTAGGATTTTTAAATACTTAGGCGAGTACTTGGACTGCAGCTAAGCCCCGGAATGGGAGGCTGGCTCTCCACTCGGTAGGATTTTTAAATCCTTAGGCGAGTACTTGGACTACAGCTAAGCCCCCGAGTGGCAGGATTGCTCTCCGCTCGGTAGGAGTATTAAACACTTAGGCGAGTACTGGACTGCATCTAAGCCTCCGAGTGGGAGGATTGCTCTCCACTCGGTAGGATTTTTAAATACTTAGTCGAGTACTTGGACTGCATCTAAGCCTCCGAGTGGGAGTATTGCTCTCCACTTGGTAAGATTTTTAAATACTTAGGAGAGTACTTGGACTGCAGCTAAGCCCCCGAGTGGGAGGCTGGCTCACCAGTCGGTAGGATTTTTAAATACTTAGGCGAGTACTTGGACTGCAACTAAGCCCCCGAGTGGGAGGCTGGTTCACCACTCGGTAGGATTTTTAAATACTTAGGCGAGTACTTGGACTGCAGCTAAGCCCCCGAGTGGGAGGCTGGCTCACCACTCGGTAGGATTTTTAATTACTTAGGCGAGTACTTGGACTGTAGCTAAGCCCCCGAGTGGGAGGATTGTTCTCCGCTCGGTAGGATTTTTAAACACTTAGGCGAGTACATGACTGCATCTAAGCCTCCGAGTGGGAGGATTGCTCTCCACTCGGTAGGATTTTTAAATACTTAGGCGGGTACTTGGACTGCAGCTAAGCACCCGAGTGGGAGGCTGGCTCACCACTCGGTAGGATTTTTAAATACTTAGGCGAGTACTTGGACTGCAGCTAAGCCCCCGAGTGGGAGGCTGGTTCACCACTCGGTAGGATTTTTAAATACTTAGGCGAGTACTTGGACTGCAGCTAAGCCCCCGAGTGGGAGGCTGGCTCACCACTCGGTAGGATTTTTATATACTTAGGCGAGTACTTGGACTACAGCTAAGCCCCCGAGTGGGAGGCTGGCTCACCACTCGGTAGGATTTTTAATTACTTAGGCGAGTACTTGGACTGTAGCTAAGCCCCCGAGTGGGAGGATTGCTCTCCGCTCGGTAGGATTTTTAAACACTTAGGCGAGTACAGGACTGCATCTAAGCCTCCGAGTGGGAGGATTGCTCTCCACTCGGTAGGATTTTTAAATACTTAGTCGAGTACTTGGACTCCATCTAAGCCTCCGAGTGGGAGGATTGCTCTCCACTCGGTAGGATTTTTGAATACTTAGGAGAGTACTTGGACTGCAGCTAAGTCCCCGAGTGGGAGGCTGGCTCACCACTCGGTAGGATTTTTAAATACTTAGGCGAGTACTTGGACTGCAGCTAAGCCCCCGAGTAGGAGGGTGGCTCACCACTCGGTAGGATTTTTAAATACTTAGGCGAGTACTTGGACTGCAGCTAAGCCCCCGAGTGGGAGGCTGGCTCACCACTCGGTAGGATTTCTAAACACTTAGGCGAGTACTTGGACTGCAGCTAAGCCCCCGAGTGGGAGGATTGCTCTCCACTCGGTAGGATTTTTAAATACTTAGGCGAGTACTTGGACTGCAGGTAAGCCCCCGAGTGGGAGGATTGCGCTCCACTCGGTAGGATTTTTTAAATACTTAGGCGAGTACTTGGACTGCAGCTAAGCCCCCGAATGGGAGGCTGGCTCTCCACTCGGTAGGATTTTTAAATACTTAGGCGAGTACTTGGACTGCAGCTAAGCCCCCGAATGGGAGGCTGGCTCTCCACTCGGTAGGATTTTTAAATCCTTAGGCGAGTACTTGGACTACAGCTAAGCCCCCGAGTGGCAGGATTGCTCTCCGCTCGGTAGGAGTATTAAACACTTAGGCGAGTACTGGACTGCATCTAAGCCTCCGAGTGGGAGGATTGCTCTCCACTCGGTAGGATTTTTAAATACTTAGTCGAGTACTTGGACTGCATCTAAGCCTCCGAGTGGGAGTATTGCTCTCCACTTGGTAAGATTTTTAAATACTTAGGAGAGTACTTGGACTGCAGCTAAGCCCCCGAGTGGGAGGCTGGCTCACCACTCGGTAGGATTTTTAAATACTTAGGCGAGTACTTGGACTGCAACTAAGCCCCCGAGTGGGAGGCTGGTTCACCACTCGGTAGGATTTTTAAATACTTAGGCGAGTACTTGGACTGCAGCTAAGCCCCCGAGTGGGAGGCTGGCTCACCACTCGGTAGGATTTTTAATTACTTAGGCGAGTACTTGGACTGTAGCTAAGCCCCCGAGTGGGAGGATTGTTCTCCGCTCGGTAGGATTTTTAAACACTTAGGCGAGTACATGACTGCATCTAAGCCTCCGAGTGGGAGGATTGCTCTCCACTCGGTAGGATTTTTAAATACTTAGGCGGGTACTTGGACTGCAGCTAAGCCCCCGAGTGGGAGGCTGGCTCACCACTCGGTAGGATTTTTAAATACTTAGGCGAGTACTTGGACTGCAGCTAAGCCCCCGAGTGGGAGGCTGGTTCACCACTCGGTAGGATTTTTAAATACTTAGGCGAGTACTTGGACTGCAGCTAAGCCCCCGAGTGGGAGGCTGGCTCACCACTCGGTAGGATTTTTATATACTTAGGCGAGTACTTGGACTACAGCTAATCCCCCGAGTGGGAGGCTGGCTCACCACTCGGTAGGATTTTTAATTACTTAGGCGAGTACTTGGACTGTAGCTAAGCCCCCGAGTGGGAGGATTGCTCTCCGCTCGGTAGGATTTTTAAACACTTAGGCGAGTACAGGACTGCATCTAAGCCTCCGAGTGGGAGGATTGCTCTCCACTCGGTAGGATTTTTAAATACTTAGTCGAGTACTTGGACTCCATCTAAGCCTCCGAGTGGGAGGATTGCTCTCCACTCGGTAGGATTTTTGAATACTTAGGAGAGTACTTGGACTGCAGCTAAGTCCCCGAGTGGGAGGCTGGCTCACCACTCGGTAGGATTTTTAAATACTTAGGCGAGTACTTGGACTGCAGCTAAGCCCCCGAGTAGGAGGCTGGCTCACCACTCGGTAGGATTTTTAAATACTTAGGCGAGTACTTGGACTGCAGCTAAGCCCCCGAGTGGGAGGCTGGCTCACCACTCGGTAGGATTTTTAAATACTTAGGCGAGTACTTGGACTGCAGCTAAGCCCCCGAGTGGGAGGTTGGTTCACCACTTGGTAGGATTTTTAAATACTTAGGCGAGTACTTGGACTGCAGCTAAGTCCCCGAGTGGGAGGCTGGCTCACCACTCGGTAGGATTTTAAATACTTAGGCGAGTACTTGGACTGCAGCTAAGCCCCCGAGTGGGAGGCTGGCTCACCACTCGGTAGGATTTTTAAATACTTAGGCGAGTACTTGGACTGCAGCTAAGCCCCCGAGTGGGAGGCTGGCTCACCACTCGGTAGGATTTTTAATTACTTAGGCGAGTACTTGGACTGCAGCTAAGCCCCCGAATGGGAGGCTGGCTCTCCACTCGGTAGGATTTTTAAATCCTTAGGCGAGTACTTGGACTACAGCTAAGCCCCCGAGTGGCAGGATTGCTCTCCGCTCGGTAGGAGTATTAAACACTTAGGCGAGTACTGGACTGCATCTAAGCCTCCGAGTGGGAGGATTGCTCTCCACTCGGTAGGATTTTTAAATACTTAGTCGAGTACTTGGACTGCATCTAAGCCTCCGAGTGGGAGTATTGCTCTCCACTTGGTAAGATTTTTAAATACTTAGGAGAGTACTTGGACTGCAGCTAAGCCCCCGAGTGGGAGGCTGGCTCACCACTCGGTAGGATTTTTAAATACTTAGGCGAGTACTTGGACTGCAACTAAGCCCCCGAGTGGGAGGCTGGTTCACCACTCGGTAGGATTTTTAAATACTTAGGCGAGTACTTGGACTGCAGCTAAGCCCCCGAGTGGGAGGCTGGCTCACCACTCGGTAGGATTTTTAATTACTTAGGCGAGTACTTGGACTGTAGCTAAGCCCCCGAGTGGGAGGATTGCTCTCCGCTCGGTAGGATTTTTAAACACTTAGGCGAGTACATGACTGCATCTAAGCCTCCGAGTGGGAGGATTGCTCTCCACTCGGTAGGATTTTTAAATACTTAGGCGGGTACTTGGACTGCAGCTAAGCCCCCGAGTGGGAGGCTGGCTCACCACTCGGTAGGATTTTTAAATACTTAGGCGAGTACTTGGACTGCAGCTAAGCCCCCGAGTGGGAGGCTGGTTCACCACTCGGTAGGATTTTTAAATACTTAGGCGAGTACTTGGACTGCAGCTAAGCCCCCGAGTGGGAGGCTGGCTCACCACTCGGTAGGATTTTTATATACTTAGGCGAGTACTTGGACTACAGCTAAGCCCCCGAGTGGGAGGCTGGCTCACCACTCGGTAGGATTTTTAATTACTTAGGCGAGTACTTGGACTGTAGCTAAGCCCCCGAGTGGGAGGATTGCTCTCCGCTCGGTAGGATTTTTAAACACTTAGGCGAGTACAGGACTGCATCTAAGCCTCCGAGTGGGAGGATTGCTCTCCACTCGGTAGGATTTTTAAATACTTAGTCGAGTACTTGGACTCCATCTAAGCCTCCGAGTGGGAGGATTGCTCTCCACTCGGTAGGATTTTTGAATACTTAGGAGAGTACTTGGACTGCAGCTAAGCCCCCGAGTGGGAGGCTGGCTCACCACTCGGTAGGATTTCTAAATACTTAGGCGAGTACTTGGACTGCAGCTAAGCCCCCGAGTGGGAGGATTGCTCTCCACTCGGTAGGATTTTTAAATACTTAGGCGAGTACTTGGACTGCAGCTAAGCCCCCGAGTAGGAGGCTGGCTCACCACTCGGTAGGATTTTTAAATACTTAGGCGAGTACTTGGACTGCAGCTAAGCCCCCGAGTGGGAGGCTGGCTCACCACTCGGTGGGATTTTTAAATACTTAGGCGAGTACTTGGACTGCAGCTAAGCCCCCGAGTGGGAGGTTGGTTCACCACTTGGTAGGATTTTTAAATACTTAGGCGAGTACTTGGACTGCAACTAAGCCCCCGAGTGGGAGGCTGGCTCACCACTCGGTAGGATTTTAAATACTTAGGCGAGTACTTGGACTGCAGCTAAGCCCCCGAGTGGGAGGCTGGCTCACCACTCGGTAGGATTTTTAAATACTTAGGCGAGTACTTGGACTGCAGCTAAGAACCCGATTGGAAGGCTGGCTCACCACTCGGTAGGAATTTTAAATACTTAGGCGAGTACTTGGACTGCAGCTAAGCCCCCGAGTGGGAGGCTGGCTCACCACTCGGTAGGATTTCTAAACACTTAGGCGAGTACTTGGACTGCAGCTAAGCCCCCGAGTGGGAGGATTGCTCTCCACTCGGTAGGATTTTTAAATATTTAGGCGAGTACTTGGACTGCAGGTAAGCCCCCGAGTGGGAGGATTGCGCTCCACTCGGTAGGATTTTTTAAATACTTAGGCGAGTACTTGGACTGCAGCTAAGCCCCCGAATGGGAGGCTGGCTCTCCACTCGGTAGGATTTTTAAATACTTAGGCGAGTACTTGGACTGCAGCTAAGCCCCCGAATGGGAGGCTGGCTCTCCACTCGGTAGGATTTTTAAATCCTTAGGCGAGTACTTGGACTACAGCTAAGCCCCCGAGTGGCAGGATTGCTCTCCGCTCGGTAGGAGTATTAAACACTTAGGCGAGTACTGGACTGCATCTAAGCCTCCGAGTGGGAGGGTTGCTCTCCACTCGGTAGGATTTTTAAATACTTAGTCGAGTACTTGGACTGCATCTAAGCCTCCGAGTGGGAGTATTGCTCTCCACTTGGTAAGATTTTTAAATACTTAGGAGAGTACTTGGACTGCAGCTAAGCCCCCGAGTGGGAGGCTGGCTCACCACTCGATAGGATTTTTAAATACTTAGGCGAGTACTTGGACTGCAACTAAGCCCCCGAGTGGGAGGCTGGCTCACCACTCGGTAGGATTTTAAATACTTAGGCGAGTACTTGGACTGCAGCTAAGCCCCCGAGTGGGAGGCTGGCTCACCACTCGGTAGGATTTTTAAATACTTAGGCGAGTACTTGGACTGCAGCTAAGAACCCGATTGGAAGGCTGGCTCACCACTCGGTAGGATTTTTAAATACTTAGGCGAGTACTAGGACTGCAGCTAAGCCCCCGAGTGGGAGGCTGGCTCACCACTCGGTAGGATTTCTAAACACTTAGGCGAGTACTTGGACTGCAGCTAAGCCCCCGAGTGGGAGGATTGCTCTCCACTCGGTAGGATTTTTAAATACTTAGGCGAGTACTTGGACTGCAGGTAAGCCCCCGAGTGGGAGGATTGCGCTCCACTCGGTAGGATTTTTTAAATACTTAGGCGAGTACTTGGACTGCAGCTAAGCCCCTGAATGGGAGGCTGGCTCTCCACTCGGTAGGATTTTTAAATACTTAGGCGAGTACTTGGACTGCAGCTAAGCCCCCGAATGGGAGGCTGGCTCTCCACTCGGTAGGATTTTTAAATCCTTAGGCGAGTACTTGGACTACAGCTAAGCCCCCGAGTGGCAGGATTGCTCTCCGCTCGGTAGGAGTATTAAACACTTAGGCGAGTACTGGACTGCATCTAAGCCTCCGAGTGGGAGGGTTGCTCTCCACTCGGTAGGATTTTTAAATACTTAGTCGAGTACTTGGACTGCATCTAAGCCTCCGAGTGGGAGTATTGCTCTCCACTTGGTAAGATTTTTAAATACTTAGGAGAGTACTTGGACTGCAGCTAAGCCCCCGAGTGGGAGGCTGGCTCACCACTCGGTAGGATTTTTAAATACTTAGGCGAGTACTTGGACTGCAACTAAGCCCCCGAGTGGGAGGCTGGTTCACCACTCGGTAGGATTTTTATATACTTAGGCGAGTACTTGGACTGCAGCTAAGCCCCCGAGTGGGAGGCTGGCTCACCACTCGGTAGGATTTTTAATTACTTAGGCGAGTACTTGGACTGTAGCTAAGCCCCCGAGTGGGAGGATTGCTCTCCGCTCGGTAGGATTTTTAAACACTTAGGCGAGTACATGACTGCATCTAAGCCTCCGAGTGGGAGGATTGCTCTCCACTCGGTAGGATTTTTAAATACTTAGTCGAGTACTTGGACTCCATCTAAGCCTCCGAGTGGGAGGATTGCTCTCCACTTGGTAGGATTTTTGAATACTTAGGAGAGTACTTGGACTGCAGCTAAGTCCCCGAGTGGGAGGCTGGCTCATCACTCGGTAGGATTTTTAAATACTTAGGCGAGTACTTGGACTGCAGCTAAGCCCCCGAGTAGGAGGCTGGCTCACCACTCGGTAGGATTTTTAAATACTTAGGCGAGTACTTGGACTGAAGCGAAGCCCCCGAGTGGGAGGCTGGCTCACCACTCGGTAGGATTTTAAATACTTAGGCGAGTACTTGGACTGCAGCTAAGCCCCCGAGTGGGAGGCTGGCTCACCACTCGGTAGGATTTTTAAATACTTAGGCGAGTACTTGGACTGCAGCTAAGAACCCGATTGGAAGGCTGGCTCACCACTCGGTAGGATTTTTAAATACTTAGGCGAGTACTTGGACTGCAGCTAAGCCCCCGAGTGGGAGGCTGGCTCACCGCTCGGTAGGATTTCTAAATCCTTAGGCGAGTACTTGGACTGCAGCTAAGCCCCCGAGTGGGAGGATTGCTCTCCACTCCGTAGGATTTTTAAATACTTAGACGAGTACTTGGACTGCAGGTAAGCCCCCGAGTGGGAGGATTGCTCTCCACTCGGTAGGATTTTTTAAATACTTAGGCGAGTACTTGGACTGCAGCTAAGCCCCCGAATGGGAGGCTGGCTCTCCACTCGGTAGGATTTTTAAATACTTAGGCGAGTACTTGGACTGCAGCTAAGCCCCCGAATGGGAGGCTGGCTCTCCACTCGGTAGGATTTTTAAATCCTTAGGCGAGTACTTGGACTACAGCTAAGCCCCCGAGTGGCAGGATTGCTCTCCGCTCGGTAGGAGTATTAAACACTTAGGCGAGTACTGGACTGCATCTAAGCCTCCGAGTGGGAGGATTGCTCTCCACTCGGTAGGATTTTTAAATACTTAGTCGAGTACTTGGACTGCATCTAAGCCTCCGAGTGGGAGTATTGCTCTCCACTTGGTAAGATTTTTAAATACTTAGGAGAGTACTTGGACTGCAGCTAAGCCCCCGAGTGGGAGGCTGGCTCACCACTCGGTAGGATTTTTAAATACTTAGGCGAGTACTTAGACTGCAACTAAGCCCCCGAGTGGGACGCTGGTTCACCGCTCGGTAGGATTTTTAAACACTTAGGCGAGTACTTGGACTGCAGCTAAGCCCCCGAGTGGGAGGCTGGCTCACCACTCGGTAGGATTTTTAAATACTTAGGCGAGTACTTGGACTGCAGCGAAGCCCCCGAGTGGGAGGCTGGTTCACCACTCGGTAGGATTTTTAAATACTTAGGCGAGTACTTGGACTGCAGCTAAGCCCCCGAGTGGGAGGCTGGCTCACCACTCGGTAGGATTTTTAATTACTTAGGCGAGTACTTGGACTGTAGCTAAGCCCCCGAGTGGGAGGATTGCTCTCCGCTCGGTAGGATTTTTAAACACTTAGGCGAGTACATGACTGCATCTAAGCCTCCGAGTGGGAGGATTGCTCTCCACTCGGTAGGATTTTTAAATACTTAGTCGAGTACTTGGACTCCATCTAAGCCTCCGAGTGGGAGGATTGCTCTCCACTTGGTAGGATTTTTGAATACTTAGGAGAGTACTTGGACTGCAGCTAAGTACCCGAGTGGGAGGTTGGCTCATCACTCGGTAGGATTTTTAAATACTTAGGCGAGTACTTGGACTGCAGCTAAGCCCCCGAGTAGGAGGCTGGCTCACCACTCGGTAGGATTTTTAAATACTTAGGCGAGTACTTGGACTGCAGCGAAGCCCCCGAGTGGGAGGCTGGCTCACCACTCGGTAGGATTTTAAATACTTAGGCGAGTACTTGGACTGCAGCTAAGCCCCCGAGTGGGAGGCTGGCTCACCACTCGGTAGGATTTTTAAATACTTAGGCGAGTACTTGGACTGCAGCTAAGAACCCGATTGGAAGGCTGGCTCACCACTCGGTAGGATTTTTAAATACTTAGGCGAGTACTTGGACTGCAGCTAAGCCCCCGAGTGGGAGGCTGGCTCACCGCTCGGTAGGATTTCTAAATCCTTAGGCGAGTACTTGGACTGCAGCTAAGCCCCCGAGTGGGAGGATTGCTCTCCACTCCGTAGGATTTTTAAATACTTAGGCGAGTACTTGGACTGCAGGTAAGCCCCCGAGTGGGAGGATTGCTCTCCACTCGGTAGAATTTTTTAAATACTTAGGCGAGTACTTGGACTGCAGCTAAGCCCCCGAATGGGAGGCTGGCTCTCCACTCGGTAGGATTTTTAAATACTTAGGCGAGTACTTGGACTGCAGCTAAGCCCCCGAATGGGAGGCTGGCTCTCCACTCGGTAGGATTTTTAAATCCTTAGGCGAGTACTTGGACTACAGCTAAGCCCCCGAGTGGCAGGATTGCTCTCCGCTCGGTAGGAGTATTAAACACTTAGGCGAGTACTGGACTGCATCTAAGCCTCCGAGTGGGAGGATTGCTCTCCACTCGGTAGGATTTTTAAATACTTAGTCGAGTACTTGGACTGCATCTAAGCCTCCGAGTGGGAGTATTGCTCTCCACTTGGTAAGATTTTTAAATACTTAGGAGAGTACTTGGACTGCAGCTAAGCCCCCGAGTGGGAGGCTGGCTCACCACTCGGTAGGATTTTTAAATACTTAGGCGAGTACTTAGACTGCAACTAAGCCCCCGAGTGGGACGCTGGTTCACCGCTCGGTAGGATTTTTAAACACTTAGGCGAGTACTTGGACTGCAGCTAAGCCCCCGAGTGGGAGGCTGGCTCACCACTCGGTAGGATTTTTAATTACTTAGGCGAGTACTTGGACTGAAGCTAAGCCCCCGAGTGGGAGGATTGCTCTCCGCTCGGTAGGATTTTTAAACACTTAGGCGAGTACAGGACTGCATCTAAGCCTCCGAGTGGGAGGATTGCTCTCCACTCGGTAGGATTTTTAAATACTTAGTCGAGTACTTGGACTCCATCTAAGCCTCCGAGTGGGAGGATTGCTCTCCACTCGGTAGGATTTTTGAATACTTAGGAGAGTACTTGGACTGTAGCTAAGTCCCCGAGTGGGAGGCTGGCTCACCACTCGGTAGGATTTTAAATACTTAGGCGAGTACTTGGACTGCAGCTAAGCCCCCGAGTGGGAGGCTGGCTCACCACTCGGTAGGATTTTTAAATACTTAGGCGAGTACTTGGACTGCAGCTAAGAACCCGATTGGAAGGCTGGCTCACCACTCGGTAGGATTTTTAAATACTTAGGCGAGTACTTGGACTGCAGCTAAGCCCCCGAGTGGGAGGCTGGCTCACCGCTCGGTAGGATTTCTAAATCCTTAGGCGAGTACTTGGACTGCAGCTAAGCCCCCGAGTGGGAGGATTGCTCTCCACTCCGTAGGATTTTTAAATACTTAGGCGAGTACTTGGACTGCAGGTAAGCCCCCGAGTGGGAGGATTGCTCTCCACTCGGTAGGATTTTTTAAATACTTAGGCGAGTACTTGGACTGCAGCTAAGCCCCCGAATGGGAGGCTGGCTCTCCACTCGGTAGGATTTTTAAATACTTAGGCGAGTACTTGGACTGCAGCTAAGCCCCCGAATGGGAGGCTGGCTCTCCACTCGGTAGGATTTTTAAATCCTTAGGCGAGTACTTGGACTACAGCTAAGCCCCCGAGTGGCAGGATTGCTCTCCGCTCGGTAGGAGTATTAAACACTTAGGCGAGTACTGGACTGCATCTAAGCCTCCGAGTGGGAGGATTGCTCTCCACTCGGTAGGATTTTTAAATACTTAGTCGAGTACTTGGACTGCATCTAAGCCTCCGAGTGGGAGTATTGCTCTCCACTTGGTAAGATTTTTAAATACTTAGGAGAGTACTTGGACTGCAGCTAAGCCCCCGAGTGGGAGGCTGGCTCACCACTCGGTAGGATTTTTAAATACTTAGGCGAGTACTTGGACTGCAACTAAGCCCCCGAGTGGGACGCTGGTTCACCACTCGGTAGGATTTTTAAATACTTAGGCGAGTACTTGGACTGCAGCTAAGCCCCCGAGTGGGAGGCTGGCTCACCACTCGGTAGGATTTTTAATTACTTAGGCGAGTACTTGGACTGTAGCTAAGCCCCCGAGTGGGAGGATTGCTCTCCGCTCGGTACGATTTTTAAACACTTAGGCGAGTACAGGAATGCATCTAAGCCTCCGAGTGGGAGGATTGCTCTCCACTCGGTAGGATTTTTAAATACTTAGTCGAGTACTTGGACTCCATCTAAGCCTCCGAGTGGGAGGATTGCTCTCCACTCGGTAGGATTTTTGAATACTTAGGAGAGTACTTGGACTGTAGCTAAGTCCCCAAGTGGGAGGCTGGCTCACCACTCGGTAGGATTTTTAAATACTTAGGCGAGTACTTGGACTGCAGCTAAGCCCCCGAGTAGGAGGCTGGCTCACCACTCGGTAGGATTTTTAAATACTTAGGCGAGTACTTGGACTGCAGCTAAGCCCCCGAGTGGGAGGCTGGCTCACCACTCGGTAGGATTTTTAAATACTTAGGCGAGTACTTGGACTGCAACTAAGCCCCTGAGTGGGAGGCTGGTTCACCACTCGGTAGGATTTTTAAATACTTAGGCGAGTACTTGGACTGCAGCTAAGCCCCCGAGTGGGAGGCTGGCTCACCACTCGGTAGGATTTTTAATTACTTAGGCGAGTACTTGGACTGTAGCTAAGCCCCCGAGTGGGAGGATTGCTCTCCGCTCGGTAGGATTTTTAAACACTTAGGCGAGTACAGGACTGCATCTAAGCCTCCGAGTGGGAGGATTGCTCTCCACTCGGTAGGATTTTTAAATACTTAGTCGAGTACTTGGACTCCATCTAAGCCTCCGAGTGGGAGGATTGCTCTCCACTCGGTAGGATTTTTGAATACCTAGGAGAGTACTTGGACTGCAGCTAAGTCCCCGAGTGGGAGGCTGGCTCACCACTCGGTAGGATTTTTAAATACTTAGGCGAGTACTTGGACTGCAGCTAAGCCCCCGAGTAGGAGGCTGGCTCACCACTCGGTAGGATTTTTAAATACTTAGGCGAGTACTTGGACTGCAGCTAAGCCCCCGAGTGGGAGGCTGGCTCACCACTCGGTAGGATTTTTAAATACTTAGGCGAGTACTTGGACTACAGCTAAGCCCCCGAGTGGCAGGATTGCTCTCCGCTCGGTAGGAGTATTAAACACTTAGGCGAGTACTGGACTGCATCTAAGCCTCCGAGTGGGAGGATTGCTCTCCACTCGGTAGGATTTTTAAATACTTAGTCGAGTACTTGGACTGCATCTAAGCCTCCGAGTGGGAGTATTGCTCTCCACTTGGTAAGATTTTTAAAAACTTAGGAGAGTACTTGGACTGCAGCTAAGCCCCCGAGTGGGAGGCTGGCTCACCACTCGGTAGGATTTTTAAATACTTAGGCGAGTACTTGGACTGCAACTAAGCCCCCGAGTGGGACGCTGGTTCACCACTCGGTAGGATTTTTAAATACTTAGGCGAGTACTTGGACTGCAGCTAAGCCCCCGAGTGGGAGGCTGGCTCACCACTCGGTAGGATTTTTAATTACTTAGGCGAGTACTTGGACTGTAGCTAAGCCCCCGAGTGGGAGGATTGCTCTCCGCTCGGTAGGATTTTTAAACACTTAGGCGAGTACAGGAATGCATCTAAGCCTCCGAGTGGGAGGATTGCTCACCACTCGGTAGGATTTTTAAATACTTAGTCGAGTACTTGGACTCCATCTAAGCCTCCGAGTGGGAGGATTGCTCTCCACTCAGTAGGATTTTTGAATACTTAGGAGAGTACTTGGACTGTAGCTAAGTCCCCGAGTGGGAGGCTGGCTCACCACTCGGTAGGATTTTTAAATACTTAGGCGAGTACTTGGACTGCAGCTAAGCCCCCGAGTAGGAGGCTGGCTCACCACTCGGTAGGATTTTTAAATACTTAGGCGAGTACTTGGACTGCAGCTAAGCCCCCGAGTGGGAGGCTGGCTCACCACTCGGTAGGATTTTTAAATACTTAGGCGAGTACTTGGACTGCAACTAAGCCCCTGAGTGGGAGGCTGGTTCACCACTCGGTAGGATTTTTAAATACTTAGGCGAGTACTTGGACTGCAGCTAAGCCCCCGAGTGGGAGGCTGACTCACCACTCGGTAGGATTTTTAATTACTTAGGCGAGTACTTGGACTGTAGCTAAGCCCCCGAGTGGGAGGATTGCTCTCCGCTCGGTAGGATTTTTAAACACTTAGGCGAGTACAGGACTGCATCTAAGCCTCCGAGTGGGAGGATTGCACTCCACTCGGTAGGATTTTTAAATACTTAGTCGAGTACTTGGACTCCATCTAAGCCTCCGAGTGGGAGGATTGCTCTCCACTCGGTAGGATTTTTGAATACCTAGGGGAGTACTTGGACTGCAGCTAAGTCCCCGAGTGGGAGGCTGGCTCACCACTCGGTAGGATTTTTAAATACTTAGGCGAGTACTTGGACTGCAGCTAAGCCCCCGAGTAGGAGGCTGGCTCACCACTCGGTAGGATTTTTAAATACTTAGGCGAGTACTTGGACTGCAGCTAAGCCCCCGAGTGGGAGGCTGGCTCACCACTCGGTAGGATTTTTAAATACTTAGGCGAGTACTTGGACTGCAGCTAAGCCCCCGAGTGGGAGGTTGGTTCACCACTCGGTAGGATTTTTAAATACTTAGGCGAGTACTTGGACTGCAGCTAAGCCCCCGAGTGGGAGGCTGGCTCACCACTCGGTAGGATTTTTAAATACTTAGGCGAGTACTTGGACTGCAGCTAAGCCCCCGAGTGGGAGGCTGGCTCACCACTCGGTAGGATTTTTAAATACTTAGGCGAGTACTTGGACTGCAGCTAAGAACCCGATTGGAAGGCTGGCTCACCACTCGGTAGGATTTTTAAATACTTAGGCGAGTACTTGGACTGCAGCTAAGCCCCCGAGTGGGAGGCTGGCTCACCACTCGGTAGGATTTCTAAATCCTTAGGCGAGTACTTGGACTGCAGCTAAGCCCCAGAGTGGGAGGATTGCTCTCCACTCGGTAGGATTTTTAAATACTTAGGCGAGTACTTGGACTGCAGGTAAGCCCCCGAGTGGGAGGATTGCTCTCCACTCGGTAGGATTTTTTAAATACTTAGGCGAGTACTTGGACTACAGCTAAGCCCCCGAATGGGAGGCTGGCTCTCCACTCGGTAGGATTTTTAAATACTTAGGCGAGCACTTGGACTGCAGCTAAGCCCCCGAATGGGAGGCTGGCTCTCCACTCGGTAGGATTTTTAAATACTTAGGCGAGTACTTGGACTACAGCTAAGCCCCCGAGTGGCAGGATTGCTCTCCGCTCGGTAGGAGTATTAAACACTTAGGCGAGTACTGGACTGCATCTAAGCCTCCGAGTGGGAGGATTGCTCTCCACTCGGTAGGATTTTTAAATACTTAGTCGAGTACTTGGACTGCATCTAAGCCTCCGAGTGGGAGTATTGCTCTCCACTTGGTAAGATTTTTAAATACTTAGGCGAGTACTTGGACTGCAGCTAAGACCCCGAGTAGGAGGCTGGCTCACCACTCGGTAGGATTTTTAAATACTTAGGCGAGTACTTGAACTGCAGCTAAGCCCCCGAGTGGGAGGCTGGCTCACCACTCGGTAGGATTTTTAAATACTTAGGCGAGTACTTGGACTGCAACTAAGCCCCCGAGTGGGAGGCTGGTTCACCACTCGGTAGGATTTTTAAATACTTAGGCGAGTACTTGGACTGCAGCTAAGCCCCCGAGTGGGAGGCTGGCTCACCACTCGGTAGGATTTTTAATTACTTAGGCGAGTACTTGGACTGTAGCTAAGCCCCCGAGTGGGAGGATTGCTCTCCGCTCGGTAGGATTTTTAAACACTTAGGCGAGTACAGGACTGCATCTAAGCCTCCGAGTGGGAGGATTGCTCTCCACTCGGTAGGATTTTTAAATACTTAGTCGAGTACTTGGACTCCATCTAAGCCTCCGAGTGGGAGGATTGCTCTCCACTCGGTAGGATTTTTGAATACTTAGGAGAGTACTTGGACTGTAGCTAAGTCCCCGAGTGGGAGGCTGGCTCACCACTCGGTAGGATTTTTAAATACTTAGGCGAGTACTTGGACTGCAGCTAAGCCCCTGAGTAGGAGGCTGGCTCACCACTCGGTAGGATTTTTAAATACTTAGGCGAGTACTTGGACTGCAGCTAAGCCCCCGAGTGGGAGGCTGGCTCACCACTCGGTAGGATTTTTAAATACTTAGGCGAGTACTTGGACTGCAACTAAGCCCCCGAGTGGGAGGCTGGTTCACCACTCGGTAGGATTTTTAAATACTTAGGCGAGTACTTGGACTGCAGCTAAGCCCCCGAGTGGGAGGCTGGCTCACCACTCGGTAGGATTTTTAATTACTTAGGCGAGTACTTGGACTCTAGCTAAGCCCCCGAGTGGGAGGATTGCTCTCCGCTCGGTAGGATTTTTAAACACTAAGGCGAGTACAGGACTGCATCTAAGCCTCCGAGTGGGAGGATTGCTCTCCACTCGGTAGGATTTTTAAATACTTAGTCGAGTACTTGGACTCCATCTAAGCCTCCGAGTGGGAGGATTGCTCTCCACTCGGTAGGATTTTTGAATACTTAGGAGAGTACTTGGACTGCAGCTAAGTCCCCGAGTGGGAGGCTGGCTCACCACTCGGTAGGATTTTTAAATACTTAGGCGAGTACTTGGACTGCAGCTAAGCCCCCGAGTAGGAGGCTGGCTCACCACTCAGTAGGATTTTTAAATAGTTAGGCGAGTACTTGGACTGCAGCTAAGCCCCCGAGTGGGAGGCTGGCTCACCACTCGGTAGGATTTTTAAATACTTAGGCGAGTACTTGGACTGCAACTAAGCCCCCGAGTGGGAGGCTGGTTCACCACTCGGTAGGATTTTTAAATACTTAGGCGAGTACTTGGACTGCAGCTAAGCCCCCGAGTGGGAGGCTGGCTCACCACTCGGTAGGATTTTTAATTACTTAGGCGAGTACTTGGACTGTAGCTAAGCCCCCGAGTGGGAGGATTGCTCTCCGCTCGGTAGGATTTTTAAACACTAAGGCGAGTACAGGACCGCATCTAAGCCTCCGAGTGGGAGGATTGCTCTCCACTCGGTAGGATTTTTAAATACTTAGTCGAGTACTTGGACTCCATCTAAGCCTCCGAGTGGGAGGATTGCTCTCCACTCGGTAGGATTTTTGAATACTTAGGAGAGTACTTGGACTGCAGCTAAGTCCCCGAGTGGGAGGCTGGCTCACCACTCGGTAGGATTTTTAAATACTTAGGCGAGTACTTGGACTGCAGCTAAGCCCCCGAGTAGGAGGCTGGCTCACCACTCAGTAGGATTTTTAAATAGTTAGGCGAGTACTTGGACTGCAGCTAAGCCCCCGAGTGGGAGGCTGGCTCACCACTCGGTAGGATTTTTAAATACTTAGGCGAGTACTTGGACTGCAGCTAAGCCCCCGAGTGGGAGGTTGGTTCACCACTCGGTAGGATTTTTAAATACTTAGGCGAGTACTTGGACTGCAGCTAAGCCCCCGAGTGGGAGGTTGGCTCACCACTCGGTAGGATTTTTAAATACTTAGGCGAGTACTTGGACTGCAGCTAAGCCCCCGAGTGGGAGGCTGGCTCACCACTCGGTAGGATTTTTAAATACTTAGGCGAGTACTTGGACTGTAGCTAAGAACCCGATTGGAAGGCTGGCTCACCACTCGGTAGGATTTTTAAATACTTAGGCGAGTACTTGGACTGCAGCTAAGCCCCCGAGTGGGAGGCTAGCTCACCACTCGGTAGGATTTTTAATTACTTAGGCGAGTACTTGGACTGTAGCTAAGCCCCCGAGTGGGAGGATTGCTCTCCGCTCGGTAGGATTTTTAAACACTTAGGCGAGTACAGGACTGCATCTAAGCCTCCGAGTGGGAGGATTGCTCTCCACTCGGTAGGATTTTTAAATACTTAGTCGAGTACTTGGACTCCATCTAAGCCTCCGAGTGGGAGGATTGCTCTCCACTCGGTAGGATTTTTGAATACTTAGGAGAGTACTTGGACTGTAGCTAAGTCCCCGAGTGGGAGGCTGGCTCACCACTCGGTAGGATTTTTAAATACTTAGGCGAGTACTTGGACTGCAGCTAAGCCCCCGAGTAGGAGGCTGGCTCACCACTCGGTAGGATTTTTAAATACTTAGGCGAGTACTTGGACTGCAGCTAAGCCCCCGAGTGGGAGGCTGGCTCACCACTCGGTAGGATTTTTAAATACTTAGGCGAGTACTTGGACTGCAACTAAGCCCCCGAGTGGGAGGCTGGTTCACCACTCGGTAGGATTTTTAAATACTTAGGCGAGTACTTGGACTGCAGCTAAGCCCCCGAGTGGGAGGCTGGCTCACCACTCGGTAGGATTTTTAATTACTTAGGCGAGTACTTGGACTGTAGCTAAGCCCCCGAGTGGGAGGATTGCTCTCCGCTCGGTAGGATTTTTAAACACTTAGGCGAGTACAGGACTGCATCTAAGCCTCCGAGTGGGAGGATTGCTCTCCACTCGGTAGGATTTTTAAATACTTAGTCGAGTACTTGGACTCCATCTAAGCCTCCGAGTGGGAGGATTGCTCTCCACTCGGTAGGATTTTTGAATACTTAGGAGAGTACTTGGACTGTAGCTAAGTCCCCGAGTGGGAGGCTGGCTCACCACTCGGTAGGATTTTTAAATACTTAGGCGAGTACTTGGACTGCAGCTAAGCCCCCGAGTAGGAGGTTGGCTCACCACTCGGTAGGATTTTTAAATACTTAGGCGAGTACTTGGACTGCAGCTAAGCCCCCGAGTGGGAGGCTGGCTCACCACTCGGTAGGATTTTTAAATACTTAGGCGAGTACTTGGACTGCAACTAAGCCCCCGAGTGGGAGGCTGGTTCACCACTCGGTAGGATTTTTAAATACTTAGGCGAGTACTTGGACTGCAGCTAAGCCCCCGAGTGGGAGGCTGGCTCACCACTCGGTAGGATTTTTAATTACTTAGGCGAGTACTTGGACTGTAGCTAAGCCCCCGAGTGGGAGGATTGCTCTCCGCTCGGTAGGATTTTTAAACACTAAGGCGAGTACAGGACTGCATCTAAGCCTCCGAGTGGGAGGATTGCTCTCCACTCGGTAGGATTTTTAAATACTTAGTCGAGTACTTGGACTCCATCTAAGCCTCCGAGTGGGAGGATTGCTCTCCACTCGGTAGGATTTTTGAATACTTAGGAGAGTACTTGGACTGCAGCTAAGTCCCCGAGTGGGAGGCTGGCTCACCACTCGGTAGGATTTTTAAATACTTAGGCGAGTACTTGGACTGCAGCTAAGCCCCCGAGTAGGAGGCTGGCTCACCACTCAGTAGGATTTTTAAATAGTTAGGCGAGTACTTGGACTGCAGCTAAGCCCCCGAGTGGGAGGCTGGCTCACCACTCGGTAGGATTTTTAAATACTTAGGCGAGTACTTGGACTGCAACTAAGCCCCCGAGTGGGAGGCTGGTTCACCACTCGGTAGGATTTTTAAATACTTAGGCGAGTACTTGGACTGCAGCTAAGCCCCCGAGTGGGAGGCTGGCTCACCACTCGGTAGGATTTTTAATTACTTAGGCGAGTACTTGGACTGTAGCTAAGCCCCCGAGTGGGAGGATTGCTCTCCGCTCGGTAGGATTTTTAAACACTAAGGCGAGTACAGGACTGCATCTAAGCCTCCGAGTGGGAGGATTGCTCTCCACTCGGTAGGATTTTTAAATACTTAGTCGAGTACTTGGACTCCATCTAAGCCTCCGAGTGGGAGGATTGCTCTCCACTCGGTAGGATTTTTGAATACTTAGGAGAGTACTTGGACTGCAGCTAAGTCCCCGAGTGGGAGGCTGGCTCACCACTCGGTAGGATTTTTAAATACTTAGGCGAGTACTTGGACTGCAGCTAAGCCCCCGAGTAGGAGGCTGGCTCACCACTCAGTAGGATTTTTAAATAGTTAGGCGAGTACTTGGACTGCAGCTAAGCCCCCGAGTGGGAGGCTGGCTCACCACTCGGTAGGATTTTTAAATACTTAGGCGAGTACTTGGACTGCAGCTAAGCCCCCGAGTGGGAGGTTGGTTCACCACTCGGTAGGATTTTTAAATACTTAGGCGAGTACTTGGACTGCAGCTAAGCCCCCGAGTGGGAGGTTGGCTCACCACTCGGTAGGATTTTTAAATACTTAGGCGAGTACTTGGACTGCAGCTAAGCCCCCGAGTGGGAGGCTGGCTCACCACTCGGTAGGATTTTTAAATACTTAGGCGAGTACTTGGACTGTAGCTAAGAACCCGATTGGAAGGCTGGCTCACCACTCGGTAGGATTTTTAAATACTTAGGCGAGTACTTGGACTGCAGCTAAGCCCCCGAGTGGGAGGATTGCTCTCCACTCGGTAGGATTTTTAAATACTTAGGCGAGTACTTGGACTGCAGCTAAGCCCCCGAGTGGGAGGTTGGCTCACCACTCGGTAGGATTTTTAAATACTTAGGCGAGTACTTGGACTGCAGCTAAGCCCCCGAGTGGGAGGCTGGCTCACCACTCGGTAGGATTTTTAATTACTTAGGCGAGTACTTGGACTGCAGCTAAGCCCCCGAGTGGGAGGCTGGCTCACCACTCGGTAGGATTTTTAAATACTTAGGCGAGTACTTGGACTGCAGCTAAGCCCCCGAGTGGGAGGTTGGTTCACCACTCGGTAGGATTTTTAAATACTTAGGCGAGTACTTGGACTGCAGCTAAGCCCCCGAGTGGGAGGCTGGCTCACCACTCGGTAGGATTTTTAAATACTTAGGCGAGTACTTGGACTGCAGCTAAGCCCCCGAGTGGGAGGCTGGCTCACCACTCGGTAGGATTTTTAAATACTTAGGCGAGTACTTGGACTGTAGCTAAGAACCCGATTGGAAGGCTGGCTCACCACTCGGTAGGATTTTTAAATACTTAGGCGAGTACTTGGACTGCAGCTAAGCCCCCGAGTGGGAGGCTGGCTCACCACTCAGTAGGATTTCTAAATCCTTAGGCGAGTACTTGGACTGCAGCTAAGCCCCCGACTGGGAGGATTGCTCTCCACTCGGTAGGATTTTTAAATACTTAGGCGAGTACTTGGACTGCAGGTAAGCCCCCGAGTGGGAGGATTGCTCTCCACTCAGTAGGATTTTTTAAATACTTAGGCGAGTACTTGGACTACAGCTAAGCCCCCGAATGGGAGGCTGGCTCTCCACTCGGTAGGATTTTTAATTACTTAGGCGAGCACTTGGACTGCAGCTAAGCCCCCGAGTGGGAGGCTGGCTCTCCACTCGGTAGGATTTTTAAATACTTAGGCGAGTACTTGGACTACAGGTAAGCCCCCGAGTGGCAGGATTGCTCTCCACTCGGTAGGATTTTTTAAATACTTAGGCGAGTACTTGGACTACAGCTAAGCCCCCGAATGGGAGGCTGGCTCTCCACTCGGTAGGATTTTTAATTACTTAGGCGAGCACTTGGACTGCAGCTAAGCCCCCGAATGGGAGTATTGCTCTCCACTCTGTAGGATTTTTAAATACTTAGGCGAGTACTTGGACTACAGCTAAGCCCCCGAGTGGCAGGATTGCTCTCCGCTCGGTAGGAGTATTAAACACTTAGGCGAGTACTGGACTGCATCTAAGCCTCCGAGTGGGAGGATTGCTCTCCACTCGGTAGGATTTTTAAATACTTAGTCGAGTACTTGGACTGCAACTAAGCCCCCGAGTGGGAGGCTGGTTCACCACTCGGTAGGATTTTTAAATACTTAGGCGAGTACTTGGACTGCAGCTAAGCCCCCGAGTGGGAGGCTGGCTCACCACTCGGTAGGATTTTTAATTACTTAGGCGAGTACTTGGACTGTAGCTAAGCCCCCGAGTGGGAGGATTGCTCTCCGCTCGGTAGGATTTTTAAACACTTAGGCGAGTACAGGACTGCATCTAAGCCTCCGAGTGGAAGGATTGCTCTCCGCTCGGTAGGATTTTTAAATACTTAGTCGAGTACTTGGACTCCATCTAAGCCTCCGAGTGGGAGGATTGCTCTCCACTCGGTATGATTTTTGAATACTTAGGAGAGTACTTGGACTGCAGCTAAGTCCCCGAGTGGGAGGCTGGCTCACCACTCGGTAGGATTTTTAAATACTTAGGCGAGTACTTGGACTGCAGCTAAGCCCCCGAGTAGGAGGCTGGCTCACCACTCGGTAGGATTTTTAAATAGTTAGGCGAGTACTTGGACTGCAGCTAAGCCCCCGAGTGGGAGGCTGGCTCACCACTCGGTAGCATTTTTAAATACTTAGGCGAGTACTTGGACTGCAGCTAAGCCCCCGAGTGGGAGGTTGGTTCACCGCTCGGTAGGATTTTTAAATACTTAGGCGAGTACTTGGACTGCAGCTAAGCCCCCGAGTGGGAGGCTGGCTCACCACTCGGTAGGATTTTTAAATACTTAGGCGAGTACTTGGACTGCAGCTAAGCCCCCGAGTGGGAGGCTGGCTCACCACTCGGTAGGATTTTTAAATACTTAGGCGAGTACTTGGACTGCAGCTAAGAACCCGATTGGAAGGCTGGCTCACCACTCGGTAGGATTTTTAAATACTTAGGCGAGTACTTGGACTGCAGCTAAGCTCCCGAGTGGGAGGCTGGCTCACCACGCGGTAGGATTTCTAAATCCTTAGGCGAGTACTTGGACTGCAGCTAAGCCCCCGAGTGGGAGGATTGCTCTCCACTCGGTAGGATTTTTAAATACTTAGGCGAGTACTTGGACTGCAGCTAAGCCCCCGAGTGGGAGGTTGGCTCACCACTCGGTAGGATTTTTAAATACTTAGGCGAGTACTTGGACTGCAGCTAAGCCCCCGAGTGGGAGGCTGGCTCACCACTCGGTAGGATTTTTAAATACTTAGGCGAGTACTTGGACTGTAGCTAAGAACCCGATTGGAAGGCTGGCTCACCACTCGGTAGGATTTTTAAATACTTAGGCGAGTACTTGGACTGCAGCTAAGCCCCCGAGTGGGAGGCTAGCTCACCACTCGGTAGGATTTTTAATTACTTAGGCGAGTACTTGGACTGTAGCTAAGCCCCCGAGTGGGAGGATTGCTCTCCGCTCGGTAGGATTTTTAAACACTTAGGCGAGTACAGGACTGCATCTAAGCCTCCGAGTGGGAGGATTGCTCTCCACTCGGTAGGATTTTTAAATACTTAGTCGAGTACTTGGACTCCATCTAAGCCTCCGAGTGGGAGGATTGCTCTCCACTCGGTAGGATTTTTGAATACTTAGGAGAGTACTTGGACTGTAGCTAAGTCCCCGAGTGCGAGGCTGGCTCACCACTCGGTAGGATTTTTAAATACTTAGGCGAGTACTTGGACTGCAGCTAAGCCCGCGAGTAGGAGGCTGGCTCACCACTCGGTAGGATTTTTAAATACTTAGGCGAGTACTTGGACTGCCGCTAAGCCCCCGAGTGGGAGGCTGGCTCACCACTCGGTAAGATTTTTAAATACTTAGGTGAGTACTTGGACTGCAACTAAGCCCCCGAGTGGGAGGCTGGTTCACCACTTGGTAGGATTTTTAAATACTTAGGCGAGTACTTGGACTGCAGCTAAGCCCCCGAGTGGGAGGCTGGCTCACCACTCGGTAGGATTTTTAATTACTTAGGCGAGTACTTGGACTGCAGCTAAGCCCCCGAGTGGGAGGCTGGCTCACCACTCGGTAGGATTTTTAAATACTTAGGCGAGTACTTGGACTGCAGCTAAGCCCCCGAGTGGGAGGTTGGTTCACCACTCGGTAGGATTTTTAAATACTTAGGCGAGTACTTGGACTGCAGCTAAGCCCCCGAGTGGGAGGCTGGCTCACCACTCGGTAGGATTTTTAAATACTTAGGAGAGTACTTGGACTGTAGCTAAGTCCCCGAGTGGGAGGCTGGCTCACCACTCGGTAGGATTTTTAAATACTTAGGCGAGTACTTGGACTGCAGCTAAGCCCCCGAGTAGGAGGCTGGCTCACCACTTGGTAGGATTTTTAAATACTTAGGCGAGTACTTGGACTGCAGCTAAGCCCCCGAGTGGGAGGCTGGCTCACCACTCGGTAGGATTTTTAAATACTTAGGTGAGTACTTGGACTGCAACTAAGCCCCCGAGTGGGAGGCTGGTTCACCACTTGGTAGGATTTTTAAATACTTAGGCGAGTACTTGGACTGCAGTTAAGCCCCCGAGTGGGAGGCTGGCTCACCACTCGGTAGGATTTTTAATTACTTAGGCGAGTACTTGGACTGCAGCTAAGCCCCCGAGTGGGAGGCTGGCTCACCACTCGGTAGGATTTTTAAATACTTAGGCGAGTACTTGGACTGCAGCTAAGCCCCCGAGTGGGAGGTTGGTTCACCACTCGGTAGGATTTTTAAATACTTAGGCGAGTACTTGGACTGCAGCTAAGCCCCCGAGTGGGAGGCTGGCTCACCACTCGGTAGGATTTTTAAATACTTAGGCGAGTACTTGGACTGCAGCTAAGCCCCCGAGTGGGAGGCTGGCTCACCACTCGGTAGGATTTTTAAATACTTAGGCGAGTACTTGGACTGCAGCTAAGAACCCGATTGGAAGGCTGGCTCACCACTCGGTAGGATTTTTAAATACTTAGGCGAGTACTTGGACTGCAGCTAAGCCCCCGAGTGGGAGGCTGGCTCACCACTCAGTAGGATTTCTAAATCCTTAGGGGAGTACTTGGACTGCAGCTAAGCCCCCGACTGGGAGGATTGCTCTGCACTCGGTAGGATTTTTAAATACTTAGGCGAGTACTTGGACTGCAGGTAAGCCCCCGAGTGGGAGGATTGCTCTCCACTCGGTAGGATTTTTTAAATACTTAGGCGAGTACTTGGACTACAGCTAAGCCCCCGAATGGGAGGCTGGCTCTCCACTCGGTAGGATTTTTAATTACTTAGGCGAGCACTTGGACTGCAGCTAAGCCCCCGAATGGGAGGCTGGCTCTCCACTCGGTAGGATTTTTAAATACTTAGGCGAGTACTTGGACTACAGCTAAGCCCCCGAGTGGCAGGATTGCTCTCCGCTCGGTAGGAGTATTAAACACTTAGGCGAGTACTGGACTGCATCTAAGCCTCCGAGTGGGAGGATTGCTCTCCACTCGGTAGGATTTTTAAATACTTAGTCGAGTACTTGGACTGCATCTAAGCCTCCGAGTGGGAGTATTGCTCTCCACTTGGTAAGATTTTTAAATACTTAGGCGAGTACTTGGACTGCAGCTAAGCCCCCGAGTAGGAGGCTGGCTCACCACCCAGTAGGATTTTTAAATACTTAGGCGAGTACTTGGACTGCAGCTAAGCCCCCGAGTGGGAGGCTGGCTCACCACTCGGTAGGATTTTTAAATACTTAGGCGAGTACTTGGACTGCAACTAAGCCCCCGAGTGGGAGGCTGGTTCACCACTCGGTAGGATTTTTAAATACTTAGGCGAGTACTTGGACTGCAGCTAAGCCCCCGAGTGGGAGGCTGGCTCACCACTCAGTAGAATTTTTAATTACTTAGGCGAGTACTTGGACTGTAGCTAAGCCCCCGAGTGGGAGGATTGCTCTCCGCTCGGTAGGATTTTTAAACACTTAGGCGAGTACAGGACTGCATCTAAGCCTCCGAGTGGAAGGATTGCTCTCCACTCGGTAGGATTTTTAAATACTTAGTCGAGTACTTGGACTCCATCTAAGCCTCCGAGTGGGAGGATTGCTCTCCACTCGGTAGGATTTTTGAATACTTAGGAGAGTACTTGGACTGCAGCTAAGTCCCCGAGTGGGAGGCTGGCTCACCACTCGGTAGGATTTTTAAATACTTAGGCGAGTACTTGGACTGCAGCTAAGCCCCCGAGTAGGAGGCTGGCTCACCACTCGGTAGGATTTTTAAATAGTTAGGCGAGTACTTGGACTGCAGCTAAGCCCCCGAGTGGGAGGCTGGCTCACCACTCGGTAGCATTTTTAAATACTTAGGCGAGTACTTGGACTGCAGCTAAGCCCCCGAGTGGGAGGTTGGTTCACCGCTCGGTAGGATTTTTAAATACTTAGGCGAGTACTTGGACTGCAGCTAAGCCCCCGAGTGGGAGGCTGGCTCACCACTCGGTAGGATTTTTAAATACTTAGGCGAGTACTTGGACTGCAGCTAAGCCCCCGAGTGGGAGGCTGGCTCACCACTCGCTAGGATTTTTAAATACTTAGGCGAGTACTTGGACTGCAGCTAAGAACCCGATTGGAAGGCTGGCTCACCACTCGGTAGGATTTTTAAATACTTAGGCGAGTACTTGGACTGCAGCTAAGCTCCCGAGTGGGAGGCTGGCTCACCACTCGGTAGGATTTCTAAATCCTTAGGCGAGTACTTGGACTGCAGCTAAGCCCCCGAGTGGGAGGATTGCTCTCCACTCGGTAGGATTTTTAAATACTTAGGCGAGTACTTGGACTGCAGGTAAGCCCCCGAGTGGGAGGATTGCTCTCCACTCGGTAGGATTTTTTAAATACTTAGGCGAGTACTTGGACTACAGCTAAGCCCCCGAATGGGAGGCTGGCTCTCCACTCGGTAGGATTTTTAAATACTTAGGCGAGCACTTGGACTGCAGCTAAGCCCCCGAATGGGAGGCTGGCTCTCCACTCGGTAGGATTTTTAAATACTTAGGCGAGTACTTGGACTACAGCTAAGCCCCCGAGTGGCAGGATTGCTCTCCGCTCGGTAGGAGTATTCAACACTTAGGCGAGTACTGGACTGCATCTAAGCCTCCGAGTGGGAGGATTGCTCTCCACTCGGTAGGATTTTTAAATACTTAGTCGAGTACTTGGACTGCATCTAAGCCTCCGAGTGGGAGTATTGCTCTCCACTTGGTAAGATTTTTAAATACTTAGGAGAGTACTTGGACTGCAGCTAAGCCCCCGAGTGGGAGGCTGGCTCACCACTCGGTAGGATTTTTAAATACTTAGGCGAGTACTTGGACTGCAACTAAGCCCCCGAGTGGGAGGCTGGTTCACCACTCGGTAGGATTTTTAAATACTTAGGCGAGTACTTGGACTGCAGTTAAGCCCCCGAGTGGGAGGCTGGCTCACCACTCGGTAGGATTTTTAAATACTTAGGCGAGTACTTGGACTGCAACTAAGCCCCCGAGTGGGAGGCTGGGTCACCACTCGGTAGGATTTTTAAATACTTAGGCGAGTACTTGGACTGTAGCTAAGCCCCCGAATGGGAGGCTGGCTCACCAATCGGTAGGATTTTTAAATACTTAGGCGAGTACTTGGACTGTAGCTAAGCCCCGGAGTGGGAGGCTGGCTCACCACTCGGTAGGATTTCTAAATACTTAGGCGAGTACTTGGACTGCCGCTAAGCCCCCAAGTGGGAGGATTGCTCTCCACTCGGTAGGATTTTTAAATACTTAGGCGAGTACTTGGACTGCAGGTAAGCCCCCGAGTGGGAGGATTGCTCTCCACTCGGTAGGATTTTTTAAAAACTTAGGCGAGTACTTGGACTGCAGCTAAGCCCCCGAGTGGGAGGATTGCTCTCCACTCGGTAGGATTTTTTAAATACTTAGGCGAGTACTTGGACTGCAGCTAAGCCCCCGAATGGGAGGCTGGCTCTCCACTCGGTAGGATTTTTAAATACTTAGGCGAGTACTTGGACTACAGCTAAGCCCCCGAATGGGAGGCTGGCTCTCCACTCGGTAGGATTTTTACATACTTAGGCGAGTACTTGGACTACAGCTAAGCCCCCGAGTGGCAGGATTTTTAAATACTTAGGCGAGTACTTGGACTGTAGCTAAGCCCCGGAGTGGGAGGCTGGCTCACCACTCGGTAGGATTTCTAAATACTTAGGCGAGTACTTGGACTGCAGCTAAGCCCCCGAGTGGGAGGATTGCTCTCCACTCGGTAGGATTTTTAAATACTTAGGCGAGTACTTGGACTGCAGGTAAGCCCCCGAGTGGGAGGATTGCTCTCCACTCGGTAGGATTTTTAAATACTTAGGCGAGTACTTGGACTGCAGCTAAGCCCCCGAGTGGGATGATTGCTCTCCACTCGGTAGGATTTTTTAAATACTTAGGCGAGTACTTGGACTGCAGCTAATCCCCCGAATGGGAGGCTGGCTCTCCACTCGGTAGAATTTTTAAATACTTAGGCGAGTACTTGGAATACAGCTAAGCCCCCGAGTGGCAGGATTGCTCTCCGCTCGGTAGGAGTATTAAACACTTAGGCGAGTACTGGACTGCATCTAAGCCTCCGAGTGGGAGGATTGCTCTCCACTCGGTAGGATTTTTAAATACTTAGTCGAGTACTTGGACTGCATCTAAGCCCCCGAGTGGGAGGATTGCTCTTCGCTCGGTAGGATTTTTAAACACTTAGGCGAGTACAGGACTGCATCTAAGCCTCCGAGTGGGAGGATTGCTCTCCACTTGGTAGGATTTTTAAATACTTAGGCGAGTACTTGGGCTGCAGCTAAGCCCCCGAGTAGGAGGCTGGCTCATCACTCGGTAGGATTTTTAAATACTTAGGCGAGTACTTGGACTGCAGCTAAGCCCCCGAGTGGGAGGCTGGCTCACCACTCGGTAGGATTTTTAAATACTTAGGCGAGTACTTGGACTGCAGCTAAGCCCCCGATTGGAAGGCTGGCTCACCACTCGGTAGGATTTTTAAATACTTAGGCGAGTACTTGGACTGCAGCTAAGCCACCGAGTGGGAGGCTGGCTCACCACTCGGTAGGATTTCTAAATACTTAGGCGAGTACTTGGACTGCAGCTAAGCCCCCGAGTGGGAGGATTGCTCTCCACTCGGTAGGATTTTTAAATACTTAGGCGAGTACTTGGACTGCAACTAAGCCCCCGATTGGAAGGCTGGCTCACCACTCGGTAGGATTTTTAAATACTTAGGCGAATACTTGGACTGCAGCTAAGCCCCCGAGTGGGAGGCTGGCTCACCACTCGGTAGGATTTCTAAATACTTAGGCGAGTACTTGGACTGCAGCTAAGCCCCCGAGTGGGAGGATTGCTCTCCACTCGGTAGGATTTTTAAATACTTAGGCGAGTACTTGGACTGCAGCTAAGCCCCCGAGTGGGAGGATTGCTCTCCACCCGGTAGGCTTTTTTAAATAGTTAGGCGAGTACTTGGACAGCAGCTAAGCCCCCGAATGGGAGGCTGGCTCTCCACTCAGTAGGATTTTTAAATACTTAGGCGAGTACTTGGACTACAGCTAAGCCCCCGAGTGGCAGGATTGCTCTCCGCTCGGTAGGAGTATTAAACACTTAGGCGAGTACTGGACTGCATCTAAGCCTCCGAGTGGGAGGATTGCTCTCCACTCGGTAGGATTTTTAAATACTTAGTCGAGTACTTGGACTGCATCTAAGCCTCCGAGTGGGAGTATTGCTCTCCACTTGGTAAGATTTTTAAATACTTAGGAGAGTACTTGGACTGCAGCTAAGCCCCCGAGTGGGAGGCTGGCTCACCACTCGGTAGGATTTTTAGATACTTAGGCGAGTACTTGGACTGCAGCTAAGCCCCCGAGTGGGAGGCTGGCTCACCAGTCGGTAGGATTTTTAAATACTTAGGCGAGTACTTGGACTGCAGCTAAGCCCCCGAGTGGGAGGCTGGCTCACCACCCGGTAGGATTTTTAAATACTTAGGCGAGTACATGGACTGCAGCTAAGCCCCCGAGTGGGAGGCTGGCTCACCACTCGGTAGGATTTTTAAATACTTAGGCGAGTACTTGGACTGCAGCTAAGCCCCCGAGTGGGAGGCTGGCTCACCACTCGGTAGGATTTTTAAATACTTAGGCGAGTACTTGGACTGCAGCTAAGCCCCCGATTGGAAGGCTGGCTCACCACTCGGTAGGATTTTTAAATACTTAGGCGAGTACTTGGACTGCAGCTAAGCCCCCGAGTGGGAGGCTGGCTCACCACTCGGTAGGATTTCTAAATACTTAGGCGAGTACTTGGACTGCAGCTAAGCCCCCGAGTGGGAGGGTTGCTCTCCACTCGGTAGGATTTTTAAATACTTAGGCGAGTACTTGGACTGCAGCTAAGCCCCCGAGTGGGAGGATTGCTCTCCACTCGGTAGGATTTTTTAAATACTTAGGCGAGTACTTGGACAGCAGCTAAGCCCCCGAATGGGAGGCTGGCTCTCCACTCGGTAGGATTTTTAAATACTTAGGCGAGTACTTGGACTACAGCTAAGCCCCCGAGTGGCAGGATTGCTCTCCGCTCGGTAGGAGTATTAAACACTTAGGCGAGTACTGGACTGCATCTATGCCTCCGAGTGGGAGGATTGCTCTCCACTCGGTAGGATTTTTAAATACTTAGTCGAGTACTTGGACTGCATCTAAGCCTCCGAGTTGGAGTATTGCTCTCCACTCGGTAAGATTTTTAAATACTTAGGAGAGTCCATGGACTGCAGCTAAGCCCCCGAGTGGGAGGCTGGCTCACCACTCGGTAGGATTTTTAGATACTTAGGCGAGTACTTGGACTGCAGCTAAGCCCCCGAGTGGGAGGCTGGCTCACCACTCGGTAGGATTTTTAAATACTTAGGCGAGTACTTGGACTGCAGCTAAGCCCCCGAGTGGGAGGCTGGCTCACCACTCGGTAGGATTTTTATATACTTAGGCGAGTACTTGGACTGCAGCTAAGCCCTCGAGTGGGAGGCTGGCTCACCACTCGCTAGGATTTTTAATTACTTAGGCGAGTACTTGGACTGTAGCTAAGCCCCCAAGTGGGAGGATTGCTCTCCGCTCGGTAGGATTTTTAAACACTTAGGCGAGTACAGGACTGCATCTAAGCCTCCGAGTGGGAGGATTGTTCTCCACTCGGTAGGATTTTTAAATACTTAGTCGAGTACTTGGACTCCATCTAAGCCTCCGAGTGGGAGGATTGCTCTCCACTCGGTAGGATTTTTGAATACTTAGGAGAGTACTTGGACTGCAGCTAAGCCACCGATTGGAAGGCTGGCTCACCACTCGGTAGGATTTTTAAATACTTAGGCGAGTACTTGGACTGCAGCTAAGCCCCGGAGTGGGAGGCTGGCTCACCACTCGGTAGGATTTCTAAATACTTAGGCGAGTACTTGGACTGCAGATAAGCCCCCGAGTGGGAGGATTGCTCTCCACTCGGTAGGATTTTTAAATACTTAGGCGAGTACTTGGACTGCAGCTGTCGGTGTACTAAAGTAGGGGTACCTTAGTACCCCAGACTTGTGCACGGGCAGTTGTAGCACCCTGCGGCGAGGCCCGCCCAGGAAGCGCCAAGAGAAGGCCAAGCATTCAAGACAAGGCCCCCGGCAAGAGGAGCTTGCCGGGCCAAGAAGACAAGGCCCCCGGCAAGAGGAGCTTGCCGGGCCAAGAAGACAAGACCCCGGCAAGAGGAGCTTGCCGGGACGACTAAGCCCATGTAATACCATCCAAGAACAAAGTATACGAGACAGAAGATCGAGACCCCGACAAGAGGAGCTTGTCGGGAAGGCCGAACCCAGGCACCACAAGAGAAGCCCGCCACGGCGCGCCATGCGCCGCGGCAAGGCCTGATAGCCGGCAAGCTATCAGGCACAGGAAGACGACCCCCGCGGCAAGCCACTTGCCGCGGCAAATCGCCACCTCAGGACTGCGCTCCAGCTCGCCCGCCCCACGCGTCGCTCCGGGGCTTCCCCCAAGGGCACGTGGCGGGGCACCGCGCAGCCTGGGGCATGCGGTGGCATGCAGCCACCACCGTGGCGAGCGGTGGCGCACCTAACGGACCGCCTCCGTGCTGTCCAGGCGACCGTGACGGGCATTTAATGCCCTTGTCCCCTACCGTCAGAAGTAGGTATGATAACACTGTGCCGCACTATAGCGCCACTGTTCCCGCACTGTTACAACTACCACCCCTTTTACACTTTTACCCCTTTCTCTTACGTTGACACCTGTCGGTGACCCCTTTGCCTATAAAAGGAGGCCCGTGTGCAACGTAGAGGGGGTTCGGAGATGGGCAACCCAGACAGCCATACGCTCGGTGTAGCTAGCTCTCCAAGCTCCCGAGCTCCCCAGTTCAATACAACCAAGCAGGAGTAGGGTTTTACGCGTCCATCGCGGCCCGAACCTGGGTAAACCGCCCGTGTGCTCGCCTCGATCTGCTCTCCGCGCACCCTCCGCCCTCTCACCGGACAAACGAAAGGGGCTCCGGCCCCATAGGTGCTCGCGGGGGACAGTTCCCCCCGACATCTTTGGCGCGCCAGGTAGGGGACAGCGTCGAGATTGTACGGATCTGATCCGGCGTACACGCGAGCGCGTTTCTCCATCAGCTTCTCTGAATTCGCTAGCTTCATCGGCACCATGGCCCCGAAGAAGAAGGCTTCGGAGGTCGCGGGCCCGTCCGCGTCTCTTCCACCGCTACCGGAGCCAACGGTGGGCGGGGGAGACGCCGTCGGAGGGGTGGCCACCGGCGAGAACACTCGCGGCGCCACCAAATCCAAGAACAGGGCGGACGACCGAGCCTCGGCCTCCGAGGACGCGTCGCATCCGTCCCGTCAAACGACGACCCAGCAGCGCCATGCCACAGGAGGTGGCATCCGCTTGCTGGACCAAGGGCAAACTGGAGGTTCACGGGACGCCCCGGGCCCCCGTCCGGACACGGGCAAGGCGAAGGCGCCGGGGAGGGACCCCGCTCTTTCTAACATCGTTAGGAGTCCGAGCGTATCCCGCTCCTCGCGCCACTCGCCCCCGCTCCCCTCCACTCCGGCAGAAGCACTCGCGAGAGCGCAACTGCTCCTCGACTACCCTCCAGCGGCTGACAAATCCGAAGGCTGGAGGGCCACCATCCAGAGCCTGATCGCCTTCGCCAACAACGACACGCCGCAGCAGCCGGCGACCTCACGGCCACGGCAGGTCGAGAAGGCGAAGGCCGACGGCGACAAGACCGCCGGGGGTGCAACCACCATGCACTCCCCGGCGCAGAAGCAGAAGACGCCGCCCCGCTGGAGCAACGCCGACGACGGCTCTACAGCGTCGTCAGACCCGCGGACTCGCCGGGACCAGCGCCGAGTCCTCGACGAGCGGCGGCAAGAAGACGCTCGAACAAGGATTGAGCGCCGCCGAGAAACTCGGCGGCAATCAGACCGGCGGGCTGGGAACGCTGTCGACGCGCACGCGCCCGGTGAACCAGGTGTTACCGTACGCGGCAGGTTGCCCTGCGTTCACCCGTGAGCTGCGGCGCGTCCAGTGGCCCAGCACGAAGAACTTCAAGCCCGACGTACCGGAGAAGTACGACGGCAGGACGCACCCCTCGGAGTTTCTCAGCATCTACACGATCGCTGTGCAGGCTGCCGGGGGGCGCGACGAGAGGATATTGGCGAACTACTTCCCGCTCGTGCTTAAGCCGAACGTTCGTTCATGGCTTATGCACTTGCCGGAAGGCTCCATTTCTTCCTGGGCGGATCTTTGCCATCAGTTTGCTGGCGCCTTCACGGGCGGCCACAAACCTCATGGCCAGGATAGCGACCTCCACATCCTAGCCCAGAAGGAAGGAGAATCCCTGCGCAAGTACATCCAGCGCTTCAGCCGCGTGCATCGCAACATCCCCGACGTTCACCCTGCCGTGGTTATCAGCGCGTTCCACCAGAACGTGCGTAACCGCCGCATGCGCGAAGAGATGGCCATGACCAAGATCCGGGACGTCAGCGAGCTATATGCCCTGGCTGACAAGTGCGCGCGCGCGGAGGAGGGGAGGAAACTCCCCGGGGAGAATGCTGGCGCAGGAGAAAGCGACAGTGACGACACCGCCCCGGCGAAGAGAAGCCAGCGGCGGAATAATAGGAGGAAGAACAGGAAAGAGGTGCTTGCCGTCGAGGAGTCCGGCAAGGAGGCTCCCGCCAAGCAAACGCAGGCTGGCGGCTCCGGCAAGGAGCCTGCCCCCGTGGCGGCAGCCGACAAGCAGGACGGCTCCGACAAGCAATACTGCAAGATCCACCGCACCAAGGGCCACGATCTCTCCAACTGCAAAAGCGTCGAGTACCTCGTCGTGCAGCAGAAGGCTGAATACGACAGGCGCGACAAGGGGAAGGCCCAGGGTGGTGGTGGCGAACCAAGCAAGAAGCGGCCGCCCATCGGCCGGGGAGGACGCCGCGGCAAGGCCAAGCAGCGGCAAGGCGATAGGCCTCCCCGGGGCCGCGACGAGGATGAAGAAGACGACGACGAAGACGTAGAAGACGAAGATAACAGCGAGCAGGAGTTCCAGAAGGCCACGGAGGTCCTATGCGTTGACGGCGGCGCCTCTCTGCACACCTCCCACCGCCAGCTTAAACAGTGGGTGCGAGAGGTGAACGCAGCAGAGCCGCCCGTGGAGTCGCGCAGGCTCCTCAAATGGTCCAGCACGCCCATCATTTTCGATCTTGAGGATCACCCCGACCGCACAACCGCGGTCGGGTGCTTGCCGATGCTGGTCTCACCCACCATCCGCAACCTCAAGGTCACCAAAATGTTGGTAGACGGCGGGGCCGGGCTGAACTTGATCTCCTCCGCTGTGATCAAGAAACTCCAGATCCCAGACGGCGAGCTCGAAGAGACCGGTTCTTTCCAAGGAATCAACCCGGGGAAGAGCAAGCCCAAGGGGAAGATTACTCTGCCTGTGACCTTCGGCGGCGAGCTCAACTTCAGGACTGAGCGCATCACGTTCGACGTCGCTGATATCCCGTTACCATACAATGGGATCCTCGGCCGTCCCGCTCTCGCCAAGTTCATGGCAGCTTCCCACCACGCCTACAACGTGCTCAAGATGCCGGGGCCGATAAGCGTCATCACTGTCCATGGCGACAAAAAGGACGCGCTTATCTGCGCCGACAAGATCTACCGGGATGTAGCAGCCGCGGCAGAGAAGGACACACTTGCCGCTGAAGCCCCCGGGGGGAAGAAGACAAAGACCAAGTCCGGTAAGCGCTCTGGGGCCCACTCCGGCAACCGCACCTCTTCGGAGTGCTGCGCCGCCGTCGAGGACGTTCCATCGAGCTCCACCGGCAAGTACAAGAAGGGAATGACCGCTCCTCCGGCAACCAAGAAGGTGTCCGCCAAGGAGGACGGCACTGGCGGTACCTTCACCATCAGTGCCACGCTTGACAGCAAATAGGAAAGCGCGCTCGTTGCCTTCCTGCGGGCGAATGTCGACGTGTTTGCATGGCAACCGTCCGACATCCCCGGTGTTCCCAGGAGGGTGATTGAGCACAAGCTCGCTGTCTGTCCTCACGCGCGACCCGTCAAGCAGAAAGTAAGAAAGCAAGCCGTGGAGCGCCAGGAATTCGTCAGCGAAGAGATCAAGAAGCTAGAGGCAGCAGGCCTAGTGAGAGGTGTGATCCATCCAACGTGGCTGGCCAATCCGGTCGTCGTGCGCAAAGCCAATGGGAAGTGGAGACTGTGCATAGACTTCACCGATGTGAATAAAGCATGTCCCAAGGATCCATTTCCCTTGCCGCGCATTGACCAGATTGTTGACTCCACCGCCGGATGTGAGCTACTCTCTTTTCTTGATGCATATTCAGGCTACCACCAAGTCTTTATGGCCAAAGAAGATGAAGAGAAGACCGCATTTATCACTCCGTGCGGCACTTATTGCTTCATACGCATGCCGTTTGGACTGAAAGAATGTGGGATCAACGTTTGCAAGGGTAGTGCACACTGCTTTCGAGCCACAGATCCATAGGAACGTGGAGGCCTACATGGATGACATCGTGGTGAAGAGCAGGAGCAAGGAAACCCTGGTCCAAGATCTGGAAGAGACATTTCAGAACCTGCGCAAGATACAGCTCAAACTGAACCCCGAGAAGTGCGTTTTCGGAGTCCCCTCCGGCAAGCTTCTCGGGTTCTTTGTATCACAGAGGGGGATTGAAGCTAATCCCGACAAGATCAAAGCCATCGAGCAGATCGAAGCCCCAGAGCGCGTCAAGGACGTCAGAAAGCTTGCAGGTTGTGTGGCCGCCCTCAGTCGGTTCATTTCAAGGTCTGCAGAACGCGCCCTGCCCTTCTTTAAAATCTTGAAGAAGGCAGGCCCCATGCAGTGGACTCCAGAAGCGGAGGCGGCGCTGCAAGATTTGAAAAGGTACCTATCCTCCACTCCAATACTTGTCGCACCTAGACCACAGGAGAAGTTGTTGCTATACCTAGCGGCAACCAACCAGGTGGTTAGTGCTGCGTTAGTGGCGGAGAGGGAGGCCGACGAGGAGTCTATACCACCTGCAAGCGAATCCAGCGACAAGCGGGGGGCTGCCCCGGCAAGCTCTGGCCCCGACAAGGACAACCCTGCGCAGGAACAGGATGGAGCGCGGAAGAAGATGGTGCAGCGCCCGGTGTATTTTGTGAGTTCCCTCTTGCAGGGGGCTAGATCAAGATACTCTGGGGTGCAGAAGTTGCTTTTCGGCCTCCTCATGGCCTTGAGAAAGCTGCGCCATTACTTCCAAGCACATGAGATAACAGTAGTCACTCGCTTTCCGCTGAAGAGGATATTGCACAATCCCGAGGCAACAGGCAGGATCGTCGAGTGGGCACTAGAGCTGTCGAGCTTTGGACTCAAGTTTGAAAGTACTTCAACCATACAGAGCCGAGCTTTGGCAGAGTTTATAGCTGAGTGGACCCCGACGCCAGATGAAGAAGCCCAAGAAACAAGCGCGCCCGTACAAGAAGCAACAAGCGAGTGGGTAATGTACTTCGATGGTGCCTTCTCGCTGCAAGGCGCCGGTGCTGGCGTGGTACTCATCGCGCCCACCGAAGAGCACCTCAAGTATGTTATCCAGATGCACTTCCCAAGAGAGCAAGCAACCAACAATACTGCTGAGTATGAAGGCTTGCTCGCCGGCCTCAGGATTGCGGCCGAACTTGGGATCAGAAAGCTGATTGTGCGGGGAGATTCTCAACTGGTGGTCCGGCAAGTCAACAAGAGCTACCAGAGCCCTCTGATGGAAGCTTATGTAGATGAAGTGAGGAAGCTGGAAGAACACTTTGAAGGGCTGCAAATGGAGCACGTCCCAAGAGCTCAGAATGAGATAGCAGACGGCCTTTCGAAGTGTGCTTCGTTGAAGTTACCTGTGGAACCAGGGACCTTCTTACTCAAGCTGACTCAACCATCCGTTACACCATCAGTTAGGCAGTCCAAGAAAAGGAAGTTGGTCTCCGGTGACTACTTGCAGGCGAACCTTCCTGAGACCGCCGCCAAGGTCCCCAAGATCAACAACCAGAACGCCGGGGGACAGCCCGCTCCTGCGGATCCCAGGATCCGTCCAGTCGAAGCAGGTGTCCCCGATAAGCCTTGCTCCGGCAAGCAGATCAGCAGTCTGAGCGCTGAGGAACAATCCGCTCCTGCGGATCCGAGGATCTGTCCAGTTGAAGCGGGGGTTCCCGACAAGCTTTGCCCCGGCAAGCTTGCCGGGGGATCACCGGCTCCGGCGGAACCAGAGGTTCTTGCCGTAGAAGCCGGGGTCCCCGCAGCGGCCTTCATGCCTTTAGTCCTTGCCGTCGAGCCCCGGGCTCCGGCATGGGCGCAACAGATCGTCCGTTTTCTGCAAACTGGAGAACTTCCCGACGACCCAGAAGAGATGGAGAAGATCACCAGGCAGTCAAGTATGTACCAGTTCGTGGACAACGAGCTGTACAGAAGGAGACTCAACGGTGTCAGATTGAAGTGCATCTCCAGGGAAGACGGACAGAAGCTGTTGGCAGAGATACACGGAGGCATATGCGGCCATCACATTGGCGCAAGAGCACTTGTCGGGAAAGCCTTCCGGCAAGGGTTCTTCTGGCAGGAAGCCCTCCAAGATGCAACTGCACTAGTAACCAAGTGTGAAGCGTGCCAGTTCCATGCAAAACAGATTCATCAGCCAGCTCAAGCTCTCCAAACAATCCCTTTATCCTGGCCCTTCTCGGTCTGGGGGCTCGATATCCTCGGCCCTTTTCCCCGAGCCGTCGGGGGCTTCGAGTACTTGTACGTTGCAATCGACAAGTTCACGAAGTGGCCAGAAGTGGAGCCAGTGAGGAAGGTGACCGCGCAGTCAGCAGTCAAGTTCTTCCGGTCGATCGTCTGCCGTTTCGGAATCCCCAACAGAATCATCACCGACAACGGGACACAATTCACAAGTCGCGGCTTCATGCAATACGCCCAGGATCTCGGCGCCAAGGTCTGTTTCGCTTCGGTTGCTCACCCCAGGAGCAACGGTCAAGCAGAAAGGGCCAACACAGAAGTGCTGCGCGGACTCAAGACCAGGACCTTTGACAGGCTGCACAAGTGCGGAAGAAATTGGATTGAGGAGCTGCCGGCGGCTCTTTGGTCAATCAGAACGACACCGAGTCGAGCCACCGGACAGACACCCTTTGCTCTAGTCTATGGAGCGGAAGCAGTTATCCCCACGGAACTCGTATACGGATCTCCTCGGGTGCTCGCTTATGACGAGCTCGAGCAAGAGCAGCTGCGCCAAGATGACGCGCTGCTCCTTGAGGAAGGACGTCTCCAGGCTGCGGTACGAGCTGCTCGATACCAGCAAGCCTTGCGTCGCTACCATAGCCGCAAGGTCAAGGCCAGGAGTCTCGAGGAGGGCGACCTTGTTCTCCGGCGCACTCAGTCGGCCAAGGATTCCAACAAGTTGACGCCAAAGTGGGAAGGACCTTATCGGGTGAGACAAGTCACGAGGCCTGGCGCTGTCCGCCTCGAGACAGAAGAAGGCGTACCGGTGAGCAACTCCTGGAACATAGAGCATCTTTGCAAGTTTCACCCATGAGGCGCGGTTGCCGTGACCCGCTCCGGCAACCATCGGTTTGTACAGGCCTTGCCGCTGTTGCATGTAACCCCTCGTACAAAGCCAGGCGAAGCCCCTGGCATCAGATAAAGTTGCCCTGTTAGGCGACCTTGTTCTTAGGCACGTTCAGTCGGCCAAGAATTATAACAAGTCGACGCCGAAGCAGGAAGGCCCTTATCGGGTGAGACGAGTCGCGAGGCCCGGCGCTGTCCGCCTCAAGACCGAAGAGGGCCTACCAGTGAGCAACTCCTGGGAACATAGAGCATCTTCGCAAGTTTCGCCCGTAAGGCGCGGTTGCCGTGATCCGCTCCGGCAACCATCGGTTTGTACAGGCCTTGCCGCTGCTGCATGTAACCCCTTGTACAAAGCCAGGCGAAGCCCCTGGCATCAGATAAAGTTGCCCTGTTAGGCGACCTTGTTCTTAGGCACGTTCAGTCGGCCAAGAATTATAACAAGTCGACGCCGAAGCAGGAAGGCCCTTATCGGGTGAGACGAGTCGCGAGGCCCGGCGCTGTCCGCCTCAAGACCGAAGAGGGCCTACCAGTGAGCAACTCCTGGGAACATAGAGCATCTTCGCAAGTTTCGCCCATAAGGCGCGGTTGCCGTGATCCGCTCCGGCAACCACCGGTTTGTGCAGGCCTTGCCGATGTTGCATGTAAGCCCTCGTACAAAGCCAGGCGAAGCCCCTGGCCGAAGATAAAGAAGCGCTGGCGCCCTAGATTTTAGCATGCATGCTGAGTCAGAGTCTCGTCCTTGGTTAGGGTTGTCAGTTCCTAACTGTCGCTAACCCCTAACTTAGAGGTCGAGTCCGCGTCTTTTTTCCCGTCCTTTCCCTTTGGCTCGCAGGAATTGAATGTCCTTGCCGGGCCGCTCAAGGGCAAGGAAGAAGAGAAGGACGAGCCAACACCTACGCCCCGGCGAGCCAGAGTCGCCGGGGGCTGCAACCTCAGATAAGTTTTTGCATCCCTCCTCATGCATTCTCTTATGGACTGTGGAATTTGAAAGCCTCCTTTCCTCCTGAAAAGCTACCGTGCTCTCTTAACGGCAAGCCCCAGAGCGCGTTCCTGGGGCCCGTTTCGATAGAAGCCGCGGCAGCAAGGGGGGGGGGGAAGCGAGAGGCCGGAATCCGCCTGCTCCACGCCTCCGCCAAGGGCGCGAGAAAGGTCGAGCAGTGCGGGGGAGCGGCTGGGCCTGTTGCCGGGCGAGAAACTGTCTATCTTAACGATGTAAAGGATTCGTTCCTTACCGCGGTTTCCACCCGCGAGACAAATGATCCGGCAAACATCCCCTTTTCATTAAAAACATTCCACTCAGGTACAGTTCAGAGAGAATGAAAAACATGAAAGGAGGGATTACAAGGCTTAAACGCAACTAAGGCCCGAAGGCTTACAAGCTGAAAAGAGATAAGGTGCCCGTAATCCCTTTCTTGTCTCTCTCCTCAGGAGGTAGGGCAAGTAGGCGAAGAGGGCGAAAGGGGCACCTAGACGAGCTACGGGTGGCAGAAGGCACCAAGAGAAGATCCGGGGGCTCCGCCCAGGGGTCTCCGGAGGCTGTAGAAGACGGAGGCGCCGGAGGCAGAGCTGGAAGATGAGGCAGCGGCCTTGCCGCCAGCCTCTTCCTCTTCCCCAGCCTCGCCACTCCGGCCGCCCGAGGAGACCAAGCCCCCGGCAAGAGGAGCTTGCCGGGCCGAAGAGAAGACCCCGGTGGTCGTCACCGAGAGCAAGGGCGATGACGGCGTCTGGGGCGCATCTGGAACACGAGGCACCGGAGCGTCAGCCAGCTGTCGAAGTCGGCCCGTACTCCGACTTCGCGGCCTTCGACGTCCGCCCTCTGTCCTCCTCAGCAGCCCCCCTACGCCAGCCGCCCAAGGAGACGACCCCGGGGAGTTCACGGAGCCCGGCGCGGGCGATGGGGCCGCCGGCGCCACACGGAGCTGCGACCGACGCCTAGTCGGACCCGTCATCCCGGCGGCTGCTCCCCTCGTCATCGTTGTCGCTCCCCTCCTCGTCACTCTCGCTCGAGGAGGAGCCTTCGCTGTCGGAGGAGCTATCTTCGCAGCACCGGGTCCGGATGCCGAAGCCCCAGAAGGCCTTGACGGAGAGGAGGTCCTCCCCCACCAGCTTAAAGTGGAGGGCGAACCCCTCCGTCAAGCTGTGGATCCGGGCGAACGTCTTCCACCCGCGGCCCAGACACACCACGCCAGGGGCTCGGGACTCGACGTGGACTCGCGTCCCACTGATCCCGCAGCCCCTCATGCGCAGGTTTAGCGTCTCAGGCTGCTCCACCTCCAACACGTTCGCGAATGGAGCGGGAAGCCGGAGGCGGCGACGAGGCGCCCGGTGCAGCCTGATAATGAACTCACGGGGGTCGTCCCCGAGGTGGACCGCGGGAAGGAACGGACCCGCTGGCGGAGGCGAGGACGGCGCACCGGTCCGTCCGCCCCGAGCGCCTCGGCCCCGTCCACGACCTCGTCCGCGACCTCGCCCTCTCCCTCTTCCCCTGACGACCGGCTCCGCCGCCACGGGCGCAAGGGGAGGAGGGGCGCGTTGCCTAGCATACACCTTCGCGGCAACCGAAGAAGAACCAGGGTTCCCCCCCTCCATCGCAGACGGGGGAAGGAAACCAGAAGCAGAAGGAGGAAGGAGATGGAGTGCGGATTTCCGTCGCCCCCTTTCGCTCCTTATAAAGGGGCGGAGTGGGAACGCGGCCGCCTCGCTCCTCCAATAGAAGCGGAGGAAGGGCAGGCGACTGGGGCCGACCCACTGCATCGACGCGCGCCGGCCCGACTCCCTGCCTCCGCCGCCGCGACTCCGAGTGCATGAGGACCGCGTGGTGGGCGCGCAGAACCGAGGCGACGGGTGGGACGACCTCTCCCCATCCCGTGGTTTTGGGGAACGGACGCCTCGAAAGCCGCGCCTCACCCCCGTTCATTTATCGAGCCGCGCCTCCGCACCTCCCTCCACTTAAAGAGGGAACGGGCGTTTCGCCCCCACGACGCCGCGATAAGCGCGCGCCGCCTGGGGAAGGTGCGACGGATGCGGAGTTAAGGAACAGCGCGACCAAGGCCACGCGTGCCCGTGCACTGTTAGGGCCTGGCCCAACGACGCTCGGCACCGTGTGTGGCCCAGGCCCGGGGGCTCCCGTGTGCAACATAGAGGGGGTTCGGAGATGGGCAACCCAGACAGCCATACGCTCGGTGTAGCTAGCTCTCCAAGCTCCCGAGCTCCCTAGTTCAATACAACCAAGCAGGAGTAGGGTTTTACGCGTCCATCGCGGCCCGAAACTGGGTAAACCGCCCGTGTGCTCGCCTCGATCTGCTCTCCGCGCACCCTCCGCCCTCTCACCGGACAAACGAAAGGGGCTCCGGCCAAATAGGTGCTCGCGGGGGACAGTTCCCCCCGACAGCAGCTAAGCCCCCGAGTGGGATGATTGCTCTCCACTCGGTAGGATTTTTTAAATACTTAGGCGAGTACTTGGACTGCAGCTAATCCCCCGAATGGGAGGCTGGCTCTCCACTTGGTAGAATTTTTAAATACTTAGGCGAGTACTTGGACTGCAGCTAAGCCCCCGAGTGGGAGGATTGCTCTTCGCTCGGTAGGATTTTTAAACACTTAGGCGAGTACCGGACTGCATCTAAGCCTTCGAGTGGGAGGATTGCTCTCCACTCGGTAGGATTTTTAAATACTTAGGCGAGTACTTGGACTGCAGCTAAGCCCCCGAGTGGGAGGCTGGCTCATCACTCGGTAGGATTTTTAAATACTTAGGCGAGTACTTGGACTGCAGCTAAGCCCCCGAGTGGGAGGCTGGCTCACCACTCGGTAGGATTTTTAAATACTTAGGCGAGTACTTGGACTACAGCTAAGCCCCCGATTGGAAGGCTGGCTAACCACTCGGTAGGATTTTTAAATACTTAGGCGAGTACTTGGACTGCAGCTAAGCCCCCGAGTGGGAGGCTGGCTCACCACTCGGTAGGATTTCTAAATACTTAGGCGAGTACTTGGACTGCAGCTAAGCCCCCGAGTGGGAGGATTGCTCTCCACTCGGTAGGATTTTTAAATACTTAGGCGAGTACTTGGACTGCAGCTAAGCCCCCGAGTGGGAGGATTGCTCTCCACTCGGTAGGATTTTTTAAATACTTAGGCGAGTACTTGGACAGCAGCTAAGCCCCCGAATGGGAGGCTGGCTCTCCACTCGGTAGGATTTTTAAATACTTAGGCGAGTACTTGGACTACAGCTAAGCCCCCGAGTGGCAGGATTGCTCTCCGCTCGGTAGGAGTATTAAACACTTAGGCGAGTACTGGACTGCATCTAAGCCTCCGAGTGGGAGGATTGCTCTCCACTCGGTAGGATTTTTAAATACTTAGTCGAGTACTTGGACTGCATCTAAGCCTCCGAGTGGGAGTATTGCTCTCCACTCGGTAAGATTTTTAAATACTTAGGAGAGTACATGGACTGCAGCTAAGCCCCCGAGTGGGAGGCTGGCTCACCACTCGGTAGGATTTTTAGATACTTAGGCGAGTACTTGGACTGCAGCTAAGCCCCCGAGTGGGAGGCTGGCTCACCACTCGGTAGGATTTTTAAATACTTAGGCGAGTACTTGGACTGCAGCTAAGCCCCCGAGTGGGAGGCTGGCTCACCACTCGGTAGGATTTTTAAATACTTAGGTGAGTACTTGGACTGCAGCTAAGCCCCCGAGTGGGAGGATTGCTCTCCACTCGGTAGGATTTTTAAATACTTAGGCGAGTACTTGGACTGCAGCTAAGCCCCCGAGTGGGAGGATTGCTCTCCACTCGGTAGGATTTTTTAAATACTTAGGCGAGTACTTGGACAGCAGCTAAGCCCCCGAATGGGAGGCTGGCTCTCCACTCGGTAGGATTTTTAAATACTTAGGCGAGTACTTGGACTACAGCTAAGCCCCCGAGTGGCAGGATTGCTATCCGCTCGGTAGGAGTATTAAACACTTAGGTGAGTACTGGACTGCATCTAAGCCTCCGAGTGGGAGGATTGCTCTCCACTCGGTAGGATTTTTAAATACTTAGTCGAGTACTTGGACTGCAGCTAAGCCCCCGAGTGGGAGGCTGGCTCACCACTCGGTAGGATTTTTAAATACTTAGGCGAGTACTTGGACTACAGCTAAGCCCCCGATTGGAAGGCTGGCTAACCACTCGGTAGGATTTTTAAATACTTAGGCGAGTACTTGGACTGCAGCTAAGCCCCCGAGTGGGAGGCTGGCTCACCACTCGGTAGGATTTCTAAATACTTAGGCGAGTACTTGGACTGCAGCTAAGCCCCCGAGTGGGAGGATTGCTCTCCACTCGGTAGGATTTTTAAATACTTAGGCGAGTACTTGGACTGCAGCTAAGCCCCCGAGTGGGAGGATTGCTCTCCACTCGGTAGGATTTTTTAAATACTTAGGCGAGTACTTGGACAGCAGCTAAGCCCCCGAGTGGGAGGCTGGCTCACCACTCGGTAGGATTTTTAAATACTTAGGCGAGTACTTGGACTACAGCTAAGCCCCCGATTGGAAGGCTGGCTAACCACTCGGTAGGATTTTTAAATACTTAGGCGAGTACTTGGACTGCAGCTAAGCCCCCGAGTGGGAGGCTGGCTCACCACTCGGTAGGATTTCTAAATACTTAGGCGAGTACTTGGACTGCAGCTAAGCCCCCGAGTGGGAGGATTGCTCTCCACTCGGTAGGATTTTTAAATACTTAGGCGAGTACTTGGACTGCAGCTAAGCCCCCGAGTGGGAGGATTGCTCTCCACTCGGTAGGATTTTTTAAATACTTAGGCGAGTACTTGGACAGCAGCTAAGCCCCCGAATGGGAGGCTGGCTCTCCACTCGGTAGGATTTTTAAATACTTAGGCGAGTACTTGGACTACAGCTAAGCCCCCGAGTGGCAGGATTGCTCTCCGCTCGGTAGGAGTATTAAACACTTAGGCGAGTACTGGACTGCATCTAAGCCTCCGAGTGGGAGGATTGCTCTCCACTCGGTAGGATTTTTAAATACTTAGTCGAGTACTTGGACTGCATCTAAGCCTCCGAGTGGGAGTATTGCTCTCCACTCGGTAAGATTTTTAAATACTTAGGAGAGTACATGGACTGCAGCTAAGCCCCCGAGTGGGAGGCTGGCTCACCACTCGGTAGGATTTTTAGATACTTAGGCGAGTACTTGGACTGCAGCTAAGCCCCCGAGTGGGAGGCTGGCTCACCACTCGGTAGGATTTTTAAATACTTAGGCGAGTACTTGGACTGCAGCTAAGCCCCCGAGTGGGAGGCTGGCTCACCACTCGGTAGGATTTTTAAATACTTAGGTGAGTACTTGGACTGCAGCTAAGCCCCCGAGTGGGAGGATTGCTCTCCACTCGGTAGGATTTTTAAATACTTAGGCGAGTACTTGGACTGCAGCTAAGCCCCCGAGTGGGAGGATTGCTCTCCACTCGGTAGGATTTTTTAAATACTTAGGCGAGTACTTGGACAGCAGCTAAGCCCCCGAATGGGAGGCTGGCTCTCCACTCGGTAGGATTTTTAAATACTTAGGCGAGTACTTGGACTACAGCTAAGCCCCCGAGTGGCAGGATTGCTATCCGCTCGGTAGGAGTATTAAACACTTAGGTGAGTACTGGACTGCATCTAAGCCTCCGAGTGGGAGGATTGCTCTCCACTCGGTAGGATTTTTAAATACTTAGTCGAGTACTTGGACTGCAGCTAAGCCCCCGAGTGGGAGGCTGGCTCACCACTCGGTAGGATTTTTAAATACTTAGGCGAGTACTTGGACTACAGCTAAGCCCCCGATTGGAAGGCTGGCTAACCACTCGGTAGGATTTTTAAATACTTAGGCGAGTACTTGGACTGCAGCTAAGCCCCCGAGTGGGAGGCTGGCTCACCACTCGGTAGGATTTCTAAATACTTAGGCGAGTACTTGGACTGCAGCTAAGCCCCCGAGTGGGAGGATTGCTCTCCACTCGGTAGGATTTTTAAATACTTAGGCGAGTACTTGGACTGCAGCTAAGCCCCCGAGTGGGAGGATTGCTCTCCACTCGGTAGGATTTTTTAAATACTTAGGCGAGTACTTGGACAGCAGCTAAGCCCCCGAATGGGAGGCTGGCTCTCCACTCGGTAGGATTTTTAAATACTTAGGCGAGTACTTGGACTACAGCTAAGCCCCCGAGTGGCAGGATTGCTCTCCGCTCGGTAGGAGTATTAAACACTTAGGCGAGTACTGGACTGCATCTAAGCCTCCGAGTGGGAGGATTGCTCTCCACTCGGTAGGATTTTTAAATACTTAGTCGAGTACTTGGACTGCATCTAAGCCTCCGAGTGGGAGTATTGCTCTCCACTCGGTAAGATTTTTAAATACTTAGGAGAGTACATGGACTGCAGCTAAGCCCCCGAGTGGGAGGCTGGCTCACCACTCGGTAGGATTTTTAGATACTTAGGCGAGTACTTGGACTGCAGCTAAGCCCCCGAGTGGGAGGCTGGCTCACCACTCGGTAGGATTTTTAAATACTTAGGCGAGTACTTGGACTGCAGCTAAGCCCCCGAGTGGGAGGCTGGCTCACCACTCGGTAGGATTTTTAAATACTTAGGTGAGTACTTGGACTGCAGCTAAGCCCCCGAGTGGGAGGATTGCTCTCCACTCGGTAGGATTTTTAAATACTTAGGCGAGTACTTGGACTGCAGCTAAGCCCCCGAGTGGGAGGATTGCTCTCCACTCGGTAGGATTTTTTAAATACTTAGGCGAGTACTTGGACAGCAGCTAAGCCCCCGAATGGGAGGCTGGCTCTCCACTCGGTAGGATTTTTAAATACTTAGGCGAGTACTTGGACTACAGCTAAGCCCCCGAGTGGCAGGATTGCTATCCGCTCGGTAGGAGTATTAAACACTTAGGTGAGTACTGGACTGCATCTAAGCCTCCGAGTGGGAGGATTGCTCTCCACTCGGTAGGATTTTTAAATACTTAGTCGAGTACTTGGACTGCATCTAAGCCTCCGAGTGGGAGTATTGCTCTCCACTCGGTAAGATTTTTAAATACTTAGGAGAGTACATGGACTGCAGCTAAGCCCCCGAGTGGGAGGCTGGCTCACCACTCGGTAGGATTTTTAGATACTTAGGCGAGTACTTGGACTGCAGCTAAGCCCCCGAGTGGGAGGCTGGCTCACCACTCGGTAGGATTTTTAAATACTTAGGCGAGTACTTGGACTGCAGCTAAGCCCCCGAGTGGGAGGCTGGCTCACCACTCGGTAGGATTTTTATATACTTAGGCGAGTACTTGGACTGCAGCTAAGCCCCCGAGTGGGAGGCTGGCTCACCACTCGCTAGGATTTTTAATTACTTAGGCGAGTACTTGGACTGTAGCTAAGCCCCCAAGTGGGAGGATTGCTCTCCGCTCGGTAGGATTTTTAAACACTTAGGCGAGTACAGGACTGCATCTAAGCCTCCGAGTGGGAGGATTGTTCTCCACTCGGTAGGATTTTTAAATACTTAGTCGAGTACTTGGACTCCATCTAAGCCTCCGAGTGGGAGGATTGCTCTCCACTCGGTAGGATTTTTGAATACTTAGGAGAGTACTTGGACTGCAGCTAAGCCCCCGATTGGAAGGCTGGCTCACCACTCGGTAGGATTTTTAAATACTTAGGCGAGTACTTGGACTGCAGCTAAGCCCCTGAGTGGGAGGCTGGCTCACCACTCGGTAGGATTTCTAAATACTTAGGCGAGTACTTGTACTGCAGATAAGCCCCCGAGTGGGAGGATTGCTCTCCACTCGGTAGGATTTTTAAATACTTAGGCGAGTACTTGGACTGCAGCTAAGCCCCCGAGTGGAATGATTGCTCTCCACTCGGTAGGATTTTTTAAATACTTAGGCGAGTACTTGGACTGCAGCTAATCCCCCGAATGGGAGGCTGGCTCTCCACTCGGTAGAATTTTTAAATACTTAGGCGAGTACTTGGACTGCAGCTAAGCCCCCGAGTGGGAGGATTGCTCTTCGCTCGGTAGGATTTTTAAACACTTAGGCGAGTACTGGACTGCATCTAAGCCTCCGAGTGGGAGGATTGCTCTCCACTCGGTAGGATTTTTAAATACTTAGGCGAGTACTTGGACTGCAGCTAAGCCCCCGAGTGGGAGGCTGGCTCATCACTCGGTAGGATTTTTAAATACTTAGGCGAGTACTTGGACTGCAGCTAAGCCCCCGAGTGGGAGGCTGGCTCACCACTCGATAGGATTTTTAAATACTTAGGCGAGTACTTGGACTGCAGCTAAGCCCCCGATTGGAAGGCTGGCTCACCACTCGGTAGGATATTTAAATACTTAGGCGAGTACTTGGACTGCAGCTAAGCCCCGAGTGCGAGGCTGGCTCACCACTCGGTAGGAATTCTAAATACTTAGGTGAGTACTTGGACTGCAGCTAAGCCCCCGAGTGGGAGGATTGCTCTCCACTCGGTAGGATTTTTAAATACTTAGGCGAGTACTTGGACTGCAGCTAAGCCCCCGAGTGGGAGGATTGCTCTCCACTCGGTAGGATTTTTTAAATACTTAGGCGAGTACTTGGACAGCAGCTAAGCCCCCGAATGGGAGGCTGGCTCTCCACTCGGTAGGATTTTTAAATACTTAGGCGAGTACTTGGACTACAGCTAAGCCCCCGAGTGGCAGGATTGCTCTCCGCTCGGTAGGAGTATTAAACACTTAGGCGAGTACTGGACTGCATATAAGCCTCCGAGTGGGAGGATTGCTCTCCACTCGGTAGGATTTTTAAATACTTAGTCGAGTACTTGGACTGCATCTAAGCCTCCGAGTGGGAGTATTGCTCTCCACTCGGTAAGATTTTTAAATACTTAGGAGAGTACATGGACTGCAGCTAAGCCCCCGAGTGGGAGGCTGGCTCACCACTCGGTAGGATTTTTAGATACTTAGGCGAGTACTTGGACTGCAGCTAAGCCCCCGAGTGGGAGGCTGGCTCACCCCTCGGTAGGATTTTTAAATACTTAGGCGAGTACTTGGACTGCAGCTAAGCCCCCGAGTGGGAGGCTGGCTCACCACTCGGTAGGATTTTTATATACTTAGGCGAGTACTTGGACTGCAGCTAAGCCCCCGAGTGGGAGGCTGGCTCACCACTCGGTAGGATTTTTAATTACTTAGGCGAGTACTTGGACTGTAGCTAAGCCCCCAAGTGGGAGGATTTCTCTCCGCTCGGTAGGATTTTTAAACACTTAGACGAGTACAGGACTGCATCTAAGCCTCCGAGTGGGAGGATTGTTCTCCACTCGGTAGGATTTTTAAATACTTAGTCGAGTACTTGGACTCCATCTAAGCCTCCGAGTGGGAGGATTGCTCTCCACTCGGTAGGATTTTTGAATACTTAGGAGAGTACTTGGACTGCAGCTAAGCCCCCGATTGGAAGGCTGGCTCACCACTCGGTAGGATTTTTAAATACTTAGGCGAGTACTTGGACTGCAGCTAAGCCCCTGAGTGGGAGGCTGGCTCACCACTCGGTAGGATTTCTAAATACTTAGGCGAGTACTTGGACTGCAGATAAGCCCCCGAGTGGGAGGATTGCTCTCCACTCGGTAGGATTTTTAAATACTTAGGCGAGTACTTGGACTGCAGCTAAGCCCCCGAGTGGGATGATTGCTCTCCACTCGGTAGGATTTTTTAAATACTTAGGCGAGTACTTGGACTGCAGCTAATCCCCCGAATGGGAGGCTGGCTCTCCACTCGGTAGAATTTTTAAATACTTAGGCGAGTACTTGGACTGCAGCTAAGCCCCCGAGTGGGAGGATTGCTCTTCGCTCGGTAGGATTTTTAAACACTTAGGCGAGTACCGGACTGCATCTAAGCCTCCGAGTGGGAGGATTGCTCTCCACTCGGTAGGATTTTTAAATACTTAGGCGAGTACTTGGACTGCAGCTAAGCCCCCGAGTGGGAGGCTGGCTCATCACTCGGTAGGATTTTTAAATACTTAGGCGAGTACTTGGACTGCAGCTAAGCCCCCGAGTGGGAGGCTGGCTCAACACTCGGTAGGATTTTTAAATACTTAGGCGAGTACTTGGACTGCAGCTAAGCCCCCGATTGGAAGGCTGGCTCACCACTCGGTAGGATATTTAAATACTTAGGCGAGTACTTGGACTGCAGCTAAGCCCCCGAGTGGGAGGCTGGCTCACCACTCGGTAGGATTTCTAAATACTTAGGTGAGTACTTGGACTGCAGCTAAGCACCCGAGTGGGAGGATTGCTCTCCAGTCGCTAGGATTTTTAAATACTTAGGCGAGTACTTGGACTGCAGCTAAGCCCCCGAGTGGGAGGATTGCTCTCCACTCGGTAGGATTTTTTAAATACCTAGGCGAGTACTTGGACAGCAGCTAAACCCCCGAATGGGAGGCTGGCTCTCCACTCGGTAGGATTTTTAAATACTTAGGCGAGTACTTGGACTACAGCTAAGCCCCCGAGTGGCAGGATTGCTCTCCGCTCGGTAGGAGTATTAAACACTTAGGCGAGTACTGGACTGCATCTAAGCCTCCGAGTGGGAGGATTGCTCTCCACTCGGTAGGATTTTTAAATACTTAGTCGAGTACTTGGACTGTATCTAAGCCTCCGAGTGGGAGTATTGCTCTCCACTCGGTAAGATTTTTAAATACTTAGGAGAGTACATGGACTGCAGCTAAGCCCCCGAGTGGGAGGCTGGCTCACCACTCGGTAGGATTTTTAGATACTTAGGCGAGTACTTGGACTGCAGCTAAGCCCCCGAGTGGGAGGCTGGCTCACCACTCGGTAGGATTTTTAAATACTTAGGCGAGTACTTGGACTGCAGCTAAGCCCCCGAGTGGGAGGCTGGCTCACCACTCGGTAGGATTTTTATATACTTAGGCGAGTACTTGGACTGCAGCTAAGCCCCCGAGTGGGAGGCTGGCTCACCACTCGGTAGGATTTTTAATTACTTAGGCGAGTACTTGGACTGTAGCTAAGCCCCCAAGTGGGAGGATTGCTCTCCGCTCGGTAGGATTTTTAAACACTTAGGCGAGTACAGGACTGCATCTAAGCCTCCGAGTGGGAGGATTGTTCTCCACTCGGTAGGATTTTTAAATACTTAGTCGATTACTTGGACTCCATCTAAGCCTCCGAGTGGGAGGATTGCTCTCCACTCGGTAGGATTTTTGAATACTTAGGAGAGTACTTGGACTGCAGCTAAGCCCCCGATTGGAAGGCTGGCTCACCACTCGGTAGGATTTTTAAATACTTAGGCGAGTACTTGGACTGCAGATAAGCCCCTGAGTGGGAGGCTGGCTCACCACTCGGTAGGATTTCTAAATACTTAGGCGAGTAATTGGACTGCAGATAAGCCCCCAAGTGGGAGGATTGCTCTCCACTCGGTAGGATTTTTTAATACTTAGGCGAGTACTTGGACTGCAGCTAAGCCCCCGAGTGGGATGATTGCTCTCCACTCGGTAGGATTTTTTAAATACTTAGGCGAGTACTTGGACTGCAGCTAATCCCCCGAATGGGAGGCTGGCTCTCCACTCGGTAGAATTTTTAAATACTTAGGCGAGTACTTGGACTGCATCTAAGCCCCCGAGTGGGAGGATTGCTCTTCGCTCGGTAGGATTTTTAAACACTTAGGCGAGTACCGGACTGCATCTAAGCCTCCGAGTGGGAGGATTGCTCTCCACTCGGTAGGATTTTTAAATACTTATGCGAGTACTTGGACTGCAGCTAAGCCCCCGAGTGGGAGGCTGGCTCATCACTCGGTAGGATTTTTAAATACTTAGGCGAGTACTTGGACTGCAGCTAAGCCCCCGAGTGGGAGGCTGGCTCAACACTCGGTAGGATTTTTAAATACTTAGGCGAGTACTTGGACTGCAGCTAAGCCCCCGATTGGAAGGCTGGCTCACCACTCGGTAGGATATTTAAATACTTAGGCGAGTACTTGGACTGCAGCTAAGCCCCCGAGTGGGAGGCTGGCTCACCACTCGGTAGGATTTCTAAATACTTAGGTGAGTACTTGGACTGCAGCTAAGCACCCGAGTGGGAGGATTGCTCTCCAGTCGCTAGGATTTTTAAATACTTAGGCGAGTACTTGGACTGCAGCTAAGCCCCCGAGTGGGAGGATTGCTCTCCACTCGGTAGGATTTTTTAAATACTTAGGCGAGTACTTGGACAGCAGCTAAACCCCCGAATGGGAGGCTGGCTCTCCACTCGGTAGGATTTTTAAATACTTAGGCGAGTACTTGGACTACAGCTAAGCCCCCGAGTGGCAGGATTGCTCTCCGATCAGTAGGAGTATTAAACACTTAGGCGAGTACTGAACTGCATCTAAGCCTCCGAGTGGGAGGATTGCTCTCCACTCGGTAGGATTTTTAAATACTTAGTCAAGTACTTGGACTGTATCTAAGCCTCCGAGTGGGAGTATTGCTCTCCACTCGGTAAGATTTTTAAATACTTAGGAGAGTACATGGACTGCAGCTAAGCCCCCGAGTGGGAGGCTGGCTCACCACTCGGTAGGATTTTTAGATACTTAGGCGAGTACTTGGACTGCAGCTAAGCCCCCGAGTGGGAGGCTGGCTCACCACTCGGTAGGATTTTTAAATACTTAGGCGAGTACTTGGACTGCAGCTAAGCCCCCGAGTGGGAGGCTGGCTCACCACTCGGTAGGATTTTTATATACTTAGGCGAGTACTTGGACTGCAGCTAAGCCCCCGAGTGGGAGGCTGGCTCACCACTCGATAGGATTTTTAATTACTTAGGCGAGTACTTGGACTGTAGCTAAGCCCCCAAGTGGGAGGATTGCTCTCCGCTCGGTAGGATTTTTAAACACTTAGGCGAGTACAGGACTGCATCTAAGCCTCCTAGTGGGAGGATTGTTCTCCACTCGGTAGGATTTTTAAATACTTAGTCGAGTACTTGGACTCCATCTAAGCCTCCGAGTGGGAGGATTGCTCTGCACTCGGTAGGATTTTTGAATACTTAGGAGAGTACTTGGACTGCAGCTAAGTCCCCGAGTGGGAGGCTGGCTGACCACTCGGTAGGATTTTTAAATACTTAGGAGAGTACTTGGACTGCAGCTAAGCCCCCGAGTAGGAGGCTGGCTCACCACTCAATAGGATTTTTAAATACTTAGGCGAGTACTTGGACTGCAGCTAAGCCCCAGAGTGGGAGGCTGGCTCACCACTCGGTAGGATTTTTAAATACTTAGGCGAGTACTTGGACTGCAGCTAAGCCCCCGAGTGGGAGGATGGTTCACCACTCGGTAGGATTTTTAAATACTTAGGCGAGTACTTGGACTGCAGCTAAGCCCCCGAGTGGGAGGCTGGCTCACCACTCGGTAGGATTTTTAAATACTTAGGCGAGTACTTGGACTGCAGCTAAGCCCCCAAGTGGGAGGATTGCTCTTCGCTCGGTAGGATTTTTAAACACTTAGGCGAGTACAGGACTGCATCTAAGCCTCCTAGTGGGAGGATTGTTCTCCACTCGGTAGGATTTTTAAATACTTAGTCGAGTACTTGGACTCCATCTAAGCCTCCGAGTGGGAGGATTGCTCTGCACTCGGTAGGATTTTTGAATACTTAGGAGAGTACTTGGACTGCAGCTAAGTCCCCGAGTGGGAGGCTGGCTGACCACTCGGTAGGATTTTTAAATACTTAGGCGAGTACTTGGACTGCAGCTAAGCCCCCGAGTAGGAGGCTGGCTCACCACTCAATAGGATTTTTAAATACTTAGGCGAGTACTTGGACTGCAGCTAAGCCCCCGAGTGGGAGGCTGGCTCACCACTCGGTAGGATTTCTAAATACTTAGGCGAGTACTTGGACTGCAGATAAGCCCCCGAGTGGGAGGATTGCTCTCCACTCGGTAGGATTTTTAAATACTTAGGCGAGTACTTGGACTGCAGCTAAGCCCCCGAGTGGGATGATTGCTCTCCACTCGGTAGGATTTTTTAAATACTTAGGCGAGTACTTGGACTGCAGCTAATCCCCCGAATGGGAGGCTGGCTCTCCACTCGGTAGAATTTTTAAATACTTAGGCGAGTACTTGGACTGCAGCTAAGCCCCCGAGTGGGAGGATTGCTCTCCGCTCGGTAGGATTTTTAAACACTTAGGCGAGTACCGGACTGCATCTAAGCCTCCGAGTGGGAGGATTGCTCTCCACTCGGTAGGATTTTTAAATACTTAGGCGAGTACTTGGACTGCAGCTAAGCCCCCGAGTGGGAGGCTGGCTCATCACTCGGTAGGATTTTTAAATACTTAGGCGAGTACTTGGACTGCAGCTAAGCCCCCGAGTGGGAGGCTGGCTCAACACTCGGTAGGATTTTTAAATACTTAGGCGAGTACTTGGACTGCAGCTAAGCCCCCGATTGGAAGGCTGGCTCACCACTCGGTAGGATATTTAAATACTTAGGCGAGTACTTGGACTGCAGCTAAGCCCCCGAGTGGGAGGCTGGCTCACCACTCGGTAGGATTTCTAAATACTTAGGTGAGTACTTGGACTGCAGCTAAGCACCCGAGTGGGAGGATTGCTCTCCAGTCGCTAGGATTTTTAAATACTTAGGCGAGTACTTGGACTGCAGCTAAGCCCCCGAGTGGGAGGATTGCTCTCCACTCGGTAGGATTTTTTAAATACTTAGGCGAGTACTTGGACAGCAGCTAAACCCCCGAATGGGAGGCTGGCTCTCCACTCGGTAGGATTTTTAAATACTTAGGCGAGTACTTGGACTACAGCTAAGCCCCCGAGTGGCAGGATTGCTCTCCGCTCAGTAGGAGTATTAAACACTTAGGCGAGTACTGGACTGCATCTAAGCCTCCGAGTGGGAGGATTGCTCTCCACTCGGTAGGATTTTTAAATACTTAGTCGAGTACTTGGACTGTATCTAAGCCTCCGAGTGGGAGTATTGCTCTCCACTCGGTAAGATTTTTAAATACTTAGGAGAGTACATGGACTGCAGCTAAGCCCCCGAGTGGGAGGCTGGCTCACCACTCAATAGGATTTTTAAATACTTAGGCGAGTACTTGGACTGCAGCTAAGCCCCCGAGTGGGAGGCTGGCTCACCACTCGGTAGGATTTTTAAATACTTAGGCGAGTACTTGGACTGCAGCTAAGCCCCCGAGTGGGAGGATGGTTCACCACTCGGTAGGATTTTTAAATACTTAGGCGAGTACTTGGACTGCAGCTAAGCTCCCGAGTGGGAGGCTGGCTCACCACTCGATAGGATTTTTAAATACTTAGGCGAGTACTTGGACTGCAGCTAAGCCCCAGAGTGGGAGGCTGGCTTACTACTCGGTAGGATTTTTAAATACTTAGGCGAGTACTTGTACTGCAGCTAAGCCCCCGATTGGAAGGCTGGCTCACCACTCGGTAGGATTTTTAAATACTTAGCGAGTACTTGGACTGCAGCTAAGCCCCCGAGTGGGAGGCTGGCTCACCACTCGGTAGGATTTCTAAATACTTAGGCGAGTACTTGGACTGCAGCTAAGCCCCCGAGTGGGAGGATTGCTCTCCACTCGGTAGGATTTTTAAATACTTAGGCGAGTACTTGGACTGCAGGTAAGCCCCCGAGTGGGAGGATTGCTCTCCACACGGTTGGATTTTTTAAATACTTAGGCGAGTACTTGGACTGCAGCTAAGCCCCCGAATGGGAGGCTGGCTCTCCACTCGGTAGGATTTTTAAATACTTAGGCGAGTACTTGGACTGCAGCTAAGCCCCCGAGTGGGAGGATTGCTCTCTGCTCGGTAGGAGTATTAAACACTTAGGCGAGTACTGGACTGCATCTAAGCCTCCGAGTGGGAGGATTGCTCTCCACTCGGTAGGATTTTTACATACTTAGTCGAGTACATGGACTGCATCTAAGCCCCCGAATGGGAGGCTGGCTCACCACTCGGTAGGATTTTTAAATACTTAGGCGAGTACTTGGACTGCAGCTAAGCCCCCGAATGGGAGGCTGGCTCACCACTCGGTAGGATTTTTAAATACTTAGGTGAGTACTGGACTGCATCTAAGCCTCCGAGTGGGAGGATTGCTCTCCACTCGATAGGATTTTTAAATACTTAGGCGAGTACTTGGATTGCAGCTAAGCCCCCGAATGGGAGGCTGGCTCACCACTCGGTAGGATTTTTAAATACTTAGGTGAGTACTTGGACTGCAGCTAAGCCCCCGAGTGGGAGGCTGGCTCACCACTTGATAGGATTTTTAAATACTTAGGCGAGTACTTGGACTGCAGCTAAGTCCCCGAGTGGGAGGCTGGCTCACCACTCGGTAGGATTTTTAATTACTTAGGCGAGTACTTGGACTGTAGCTAAGCCCCCAAGTGGGAGGATTGCTCTCCGCTCGGTAGGATTTTTAAACACTTAGGCGAGTACTTGGACTGCATCTAAGCCCCCGAGTGGGAGGCGGGCTCACCACTCGGTAGGATTTTTAAATACTTAGGCGAGTACTTGGACTGCAGCTAAGCCCCCGAGTGGGAGGATGGTTCACCACTCGGTAGGATTTTTAAATACTTAGGCGAGTACTTGGACTGCAGCTAAGCCCCCGAGTGGGAGGCTGGCTCACCACTCAGTAGGATTTTTAAATACTTAGGCGAGTACTTGGACTGCAGCTAAGCCCCAGAGTGGGAGGCTGGCTCACCACTCGGTAGGATTTTTAAATACTTAGGCGAGTACTTGTACTGCAGCTAAGCCCCCGATTGGAAGGCTGGCTCACCACTCGGTAGGATTTTTAAATACTTAGCGAGTACTTGGACTGCAGCTAAGCCCCCGAGTGGGAGGCTGGATCACCACTCGGTAGGATTTCTAAATACTTAGGCGAGTACTTGGACTGCAGCTAAGCCCCCGAGTGGGAGGATTGCTCTCCACTCGGTAGGATTTTTAAATACTTAGGCGAGTACTTGGACTGTAGGTAAGCCCCCGAGTGGGAGGATTGCTCTCCACTCGGTTGGATTTTTTAAATACTTAGGCGTGTACTTGGACTGCAGCTAAGCCCCCGAATGGGAGGCTGGCTCTCCACTCGGTAGGATTTTTAAATACTTAGGCGAGTACTTGGACTGCAGCTAAGCCCCCGAGTGGGAGGATTGCTCTCTGCTCGGTAGGAGTATTAAACACTTAGGCGAGTACTGGACTGCATCTAAGCCTCCGAGTGGGAGGATTGCTCTCCACTCGGTAGGATTTTTAAATACTTAGTCGAGTACTTGGACTGCATCTAAGCCCCCGAATGGGAGGCTGGCTCACCACTCGGTAGGATTTTTAAATACTTAGGCGAGTACTTGGACTGCAGCTAAGCCCCCGAATGGGAGGCTGGCTCACCACTCGGTAGGATTTTTAAATACTTAGGTGAGTACTGGACTGCATCTAAGCCTCCGAGTGGGAGGATTGCTCTCCACTCGGTAGGATTTTTAAATACTTAGGCGAGTACTTGGATTGCAGCAAAGCCCCCGAATGGGAGGCTGGCTCACCACTCGGTAGGATTTTTAAATACTTAGGTGAGTACTTGGACTGCAGCTAAGCCCCCGAGTGGGAGGCTGGCTCACCACTCGATAGGATTTTTAAATACTTAGGCGAGTACTTGGACTGCAGCTAAGCCCCCGAGTGGGAGGCTGGCTCACCACTCGGTAGGATTTTTAATTACTTAGGCGAGTACTTGGACTGTAGCTAAGCCCCCAAGTGGGAGGATTGCTCTCCGCTCGGTAGGATTTTTAAACACTTAGGCGAGTACAGGACTGCATCTAAGCCTCCGAGTGGGAGGATTGTTCTCCACTCGGTAGGATTTTTAAATACTTAGTCGAGTACTTGGACTCCATCTAAGCCTCCGAGTGGGAGGATTGCTCTCCACTCGGTAGGATTTTTGAATACTTAGGAGAGTACTTGGACTGCAGCTAAGTCCCCGAGTGGGAGGCTGGCTCACCACTCGGTAGGATTTTTAAATACTTAGGCGAGTACTTGGACTGCAGCTAAGCCCCCGAGTGGGAGGATGGTTCACCACTCGGGAGGATTTTTAAATACTTAGGCGAGTACTTGGACTGCAGCTAAGCCCCCGAGTGGGAGGCTGGCTCACCACTCGGTAGGATTTTTAAATACTTAGGCGAGTACTTGGACTGCAGCTAAGCCCCAGAGTGGGAGGCTGGCTCACCACTCGGTAGGATTTTTAAATACTTAGGCGAGTACTTGTACTGCAGCTAAGCCCCCGATTGGAAGGCTGGCTCACCACTCGGTAGGATTTTTAAATACTTAGCGAGTACTTGGACTGCAGCTAAACCCCCGAATGGGAGGCTGGCTCTCCACTCGGTAGGATTTTTAAATACTTAGGCGAGTACTTGGACTACAGCTAAGCCCCCGAGTGGCAGGATTGCTCTCCGCTCGGTAGGCGTATTAAACACTTAGGCGAGTACTGGACTGCATCTAAGCCTCCGAGTGGGAGGGTTGCTCTCCACTCGGTAGGATTTTTAAATACTTAGTCGAGTACTTGGACTGTATCTAAGCCTCCGAGTGGGAGTATTGCTCTCCACTCGGTAAGATTTTTAAATACTTAGGAGAGTACATGGACTGCAGCTAAGCCCCCGAGTGGGAGGCTGGCTCACCACTCGGTAGGATTTTTAGATACTTAGGCGAGTACTTGGACTGCAGCTAAGCCCCCGAGTGGGAGGCTGGCTCACCACTCGGTAGGATTTTTAAATACTTAGGCGAGTACTTGGACTGCAGCTAAGCCCCCGAGTGGGAGGCTGGCTCACCACTCGGTAGGATTTTTATATACTTAGGCGAGTACTTGGACTGCAGCTAAGCCCCCGAGTGGGAGGCTGGCTCACCACTCGGTAGGATTTTTAATTACTTAGGCGAGTACTTGGACTGTAGCTAAGCCCCCAAGTGGGAGGATTGCTCTCCGCTCGGTAGGATTTTTAAACACTTAGGCGAGTACAGGACTGCATCTAAGCCTCCTAGTGGGAGGATTGTTCTCCACTCGGTAGGATTTTTAAATACTTAGTCGAGTACTTGGACTCCATCTAAGCCTCCGAGTGGGAGGATTGCTCTGCACTCGGTAGGATTTTTGAATACTTAGGAGAGTACTTGGACTGCAGCTAAGTCCCCGAGTGGGAGGCTGGCTGACCACTCGGTAGGATTTTTAAATACTTAGGCGAGTACTTGGACTGCAGCTAAGCCCCCGAGTAGGAGGCTGGCTCACCACTCAATAGGATTTTTAAATACTTAGGCGAGTACTTGGACTGCAGCTAAGCCCCCGAGTGGGAGGCTGGCTCACCACTCGGTAGGATTTTTAAATACTTAGGCGAGTACTTGGACTGCAGCTAAGCCCCCGAATGGGAGGCTGGCTCACCACTCGGTAGGATTTTTAAATACTTAGGTGAGTACTGGACTGCATCTAAGCCTCCGAGTGGGAGGATTGCTCTCCACTCGGTAGGATTTTTAAATACTTAGGCGAGTACTTGGATTGCAGCTAAGCCCCCGAATGGGAGGCTGGCTCACCACTCGGTAGGATTTTTAAATACTTAGGTGAGTACTTGGACTGCAGCTAAGCCCCCGAGTGGGAGGCTGGCTCACCACTCGATAGGATTTTTAAATACTTAGGCGAGTACTTGGACTGCAGCTAAGCCCCCGAGTGGGAGGCTGGCTCACCACTCGGTAGGATTTTTAATTACTTAGGCGAGTACTTGGACTGTAGCTAAGCCCCCAAGTGGGAGGATTGCTCTCCGCTCGGTAGGATTTTTAAACACTTAGGCGAGTACAAGACTGCATCTAAGCCTCCGAGTGGGAGGATTGTTCTCCACTCGGTAGGATTTTTAAATACTTAGTCGAGTACTTGGACTCCATCTAAGCCTCCGAGTGGGAGGATTGCTCTCCACTCGGTAGGATTTTTGAATACTTAGGAGAGTACTTGGACTGCAGCTAAGTCCCCGAGTGGGAGGCTGGCTCACCACTCGGTAGGATTTTTAAATACTTAGGCGAGTACTTGGACTGCAGCTAAGCCCCCGAGTGGGAGGATGGTTCACCACTCGGGAGGATTTTTAAATACTTAGGCGAGTACTTGGACTGCAGCTAAGCCCCCGAGTGGGAGGCTGGCTCACCACTCGGTAGGATTTTTAAATACTTAGGCGAGTACTTGGACTGCAGCTAAGCCCCAGAGTGGGAGGCTGGCTCACCACTCGGTAGGATTTTTAAATACTTAGGCGAGTACTTGTACTGCAGCTAAGCCCCCGATTGGAAGGCTGGCTCACCACTCGGTAGGATTTTTAAATACTTAGGCGAGTACTTGGACAGCAGCTAAACCCCCGAATGGGATGCTGGCTCTCCACTCGGTAGGATTTTTAAATACTTAGGCGAGTACTTGGACTACAGCTAAGCCCCCGAGTGGCAGGATTGTTCTCCGCTCGGTAGGAGTATTAAACACTTAGGCGAGTACTGGACTGCATCTAAGCCTCCGAGTGGGAGGATTGCTCTCCACTCGGTAGGATTTTTAAATACTTAGTCGAGTACTTGGACTGTATCTAAGCCTCCGAGTGGGAGTATTGCTCTCCACTCGGTAAGATTTTTAAATACTTAGGAGAGTACATGGACTGCAGCTAAGCCCCCGAGTGGGAGGCTGGCTCACCACTCGGTAGGATTTTTAGATACTTAGGCGAGTACTTGGACTGCAGCTAAGCCCCCGAGTGGGAGGCTGGCTCACCACTCGGTAGGATTTTTAAATACTTAGGCGAGTACTTGGACTACAGCTAAGCCCCAGAGTGGGAGGCTGGCTCACCACTCGGTAGGATTTTTAAATACTTAGGCGAGTACTTGTACTGCAGCTAAGCCCCCGATTGGAAGGCTGGCTCACCACTCGGTAGGATTTTTAAATACTTAGGCGAGTACTTGGACAGCAGCTAAACCCCCGAATGGGAGGCTGGCTCTCCACTCGGTAGGATTTTTAAATACTTAGGCGAGTACTTGGACTACAGCTAAGCCCCCGAGTGGCAGGATTGCTCTCCGCTCGGTAGGAGTATTAAACACTTAGGCGAGTACTGGACTGCATCTAAGCCTCCGAGTGGGAGGATTGCTCTCCACTCGGTAGGATTTTTAAATACTTAGTCGAGTACTTGGACTGTATCTAAGCCTCCGAGTGGGAGTATTGCTCTCCACTCGGTAAGATTTTTAAATACTTAGGAGAGTACATGGACTGCAGCTAAGCCCCCGAGTGGGAGGCTGGCTCACCACTCGGTAGGATTTTTAGATACTTAGGCGAGTACTTGGACTGCAACTAAGCCCCCGAGTGGGAGGCTGGCTCACCACTCGGTAGGATTTTTAAATACTTAGGCGAGTACTTGGACTGCAGCTAAGCCCCCGAGTGGGAGGCTGGCTCACCACTCGGTAGGATTTTTATATACTTAGGCGAGTACTTGGACTGCAGCTAAGCCCCCGAGTGGGAGGCTGGCTCACCACTCGGTAGGATTTTTAAATACTTAGTCGAGTACTTGGACTCCATCTAAGCCTCCGAGTGGGAGGATTGCTCTCCACTCGGTAGGATTTTTGAATACTTAGGAGAGTACTTGGACTGCAGCTAAGTCCCCGAGTGGGAGGCTGGCTCACCACTCGGTAGGATTTTTAAATACTTAGGCGAGTACTTGGACTGCAGCTAAGCCCCCGAGTGGGAGGATGGTTCACCACCGGGAGGATTTTTAAATACTTAGGCGAGTACTTGGACTGCAGCTAAGCCCCCGAGTGGGAGGCTGGCTCACCACTCGGTAGGATTTTTAAATACTTAGGCGAGTACTTGGACTGCAGCTAAGCCCCAGAGTGGGAGGCTGGCTCACCACTCGGTAGGATTTTTAAATACTTAGGCGAGTACTTGTACTGCAGCTAAGCCCCCGATTGGAAGGCTGGCTCACCACTCGGTAGGATTTTTAAATACTTAGGCGAGTACTTGGACAGCAGCTAAACCCCCGAATGGGAGGCTGGCTCTCCACTCGGTAGGATTTTTAAATACTTAGGCGAGTACTTGGACTACAGCTAAGCCCCCGAGTGGCAGGATTGCTCTCCGCTCGGTAGGAGTATTAAACACTTAGGCGGGTACTGGACTGCATCTAAGCCTCCGAGTGGGAGGATTGCTCTCCACTCGGTAGGATTTTTAAATACTTAGTCGAGTACTTGGACTGTATCTAAGCCTCCGAGTGGGAGTATTGCTCTCCACTCGGTAAGATTTTTAAATACTTAGGAGAGTACATGGACTGCAGCTAAGCCCCCGAGTGGGAGGCTGGCTCACCACTCGGTAGGATTTTTAAATACTTAGGCGAGTACTTGGACTGCAGCTAAGCCCCCGAGTGGGAGGATGGTTCACCACTCGGGAGGATTTTTAAATACTTAGGCGAGTACTTGGACTGCAGCTAAGCCCCCGAGTGGGAGGCTGGCTCACCACTCGGTAGGATTTTTAAATACTTAGGCGAGTACTTGGACTGCAGCTAAGCCCCAGAGTGGGAGGCTGGCTCACCACTCGGTAGGATTTTTAAATACTTAGGCGAGTACTTGTACTGCAGCTAAGCCCCCGATTGGAAGGCTGGCTCACCACTCGGTAGGATTTTTAAATACTTAGGCGAGTACTTGGACAGTAGCTAAACCCCCGAATGGGAGGCTGGCTCTCCACTCGGTAGGATTTTTAAATACTTAGGCGAGTACTTGGACTACAGCTAAGCCCCCGAGTGGCAGGATTGCTCTCCGCTCGGTAGGAGTATTAAACACTTAGGCGAGTACTGGACTGCATCTAAGCCTCCGAGTGGGAGGATTGCTCTCCACTCGGTAGGATTTTTAAATACTTAGTCGAGTACTTGGACTGTATCTAAGCCTCCGAGTGGGAGTATTGCTCTCCACTCGGTAAGATTTTTAAATACTTAGGAGAGTACATGGACTGCAGCTAAGCCCCCGAGTGGGAGGCTGGCTCACCACTCGGTAGGATTTTTAGATACTTAGGCGAGTACTTGGACTGCAGCTAAGCCCCCGAGTGGGAGGCTGGCTCACCACTCGGTAGGATTTTTAAATACTTAGGCGAGTACTTGGACTGCAGCTAAGCCCCCGAGTGGGAGGCTGGCTCACCACTCGGTAGGATTTTAAAATACTTAGGCGAGTACTTGGACTGCAGCTAAGCCCCCGAGTGGGAGGATGGTTCACCACTCGGTAGGATTTTTAAATACTTAGGCGAGTACTTGGACTGCAGCTAAGCCCCCGAGTGGGAGGCTGGCTCACCACTCAGTAGGATTTTTAAATACTTAGGCGAGTACTTGGACTGCAGCTAAGCCCCAGAGTGGGAGGCTGGCTCACCACTCGGTAGGATTTTTAAATACTTAGGCGAGTACTTGTACTGCAGCTAAGCCCCCGATTGGAAGGCTGGCTCACCACTCGGTAGGATTTTTAAATACTTAGCGAGTACTTGGACTGCAGCTAAGCCCCCGAGTGGGAGGCTGGCTCACCACTCGGTAGGATTTCTAAATACTTAGGCGAGTACTTGGACTGCAGCTAAGCCCCCGAGTGGGAGGATTGCTCTCCACTCAGTAGGATTTTTAAATACTTAGGCGAGTACTTGGACTGCAGGTAAGCCCCCGAGTGGGAGGATTGCTCTCCACTCGGTTGGATTTTTTAAATACTTAGGCGTGTACTTGGACTGCAGCTAAGCCCCCGAATGGGAGGCTGGCTCTCCACTCGGTAGGATTTTTAAATACTTAGGCGAGTACTTGGACTGCAGCTAAGCCCCCGAGTGGGAGGATTGCTCTCTGCTCGGTAGGAGTATTAAACACTTAGGCGAGTACTGGACTGCATCTAAGCCTCCGAGTGGGAGGATTGCTCTCCACTCGGTAGGATTTTTAAATACTTAGTCGAGTACTTGGACTGCATCTAAGCCCCCGAATGGGAGGCTGGCTCACCACTCGGTAGGATTTTTAAATACTTAGGCGAGTACTTGGACTGCAGCTAAGCCCCCGAATGGGAGGCTGGCTCACCACTCGGTAGGATTTTTAAATACTTAGGTGAGTACTGGACTGCATCTAAGCCTCCGAGTGGGAGGATTGCTCTCCACTCGGTAGGATTTTTAAATACTTAGGCGAGTACTTGGATTGCAGCAAAGCCCCCGAATGGGAGGCTGGCTCACCACTCGGTAGGATTTTTAAATACTTAGGTGAGTACTTGGACTGCAGCTAAGCCCCCGAGTGGGAGGCTGGCTCACCACTCGATAGGATTTTTAAATACTTAGGCGAGTACTTGGACTGCAGCTAAGCCCCCGAGTGGGAGGCTGGCTCACCACTCGGTAGGATTTTTAATTACTTAGGCGAGTACTTGGACTGTAGCTAAGCCCCCAAGTGGGAGGATTGCTCTCCGCTCGGTAGGATTTTTAAACACTTAGGCGAGTACAGGACTGCTTCTAAGCCTCCGAGTGGGAGGATTGTTCTCCACTCGGTAGGATTTTTAAATACTTAGTCGAGTACTTGGACTCCATCTAAGCCTCCGAGTGGGAGGATTGCTCTCCACTCGGTAGGATTTTTGAATACTTAGGAGAGTACTTGGACTGCAGCTAAGTCCCCGAGTGGGAGGCTGGCTCACCACTCGGTAGGATTTTTAAATACTTAGGCGAGTACTTGGACTGCAGCTAAGCCCCCGAGTGGGAGGTTGGTTCACCACTCGGGAGGATTTTTAAATACTTAGGCGAGTACTTGGACTGCAGCTAAGCCCCCGAGTGGGAGGCTGGCTCACCACTCGGTAGGATTTTTAAATACTTAGGCGAGTACTTGGACTGCAGCTAAGCCCCAGAGTGGGAGGCTGGCTCACCACTCGGTAGGATTTTTAAATACTTAGGCGAGTACTTGTACTGCAGCTAAGCCCCCGATTGGAAGGCTGGCTCACCACTCGGTAGGATTTTTAAATACTTAGCGAGTACTTGGACTGCAGCTAAACCCCCGAATGGGAGGCTGGCTCTCCACTCGGTAGGATTTTTAAATACTTAGGCGAGTACTTGGACTACAGCTAAGCCCCCGAGTGGCAGGATTGCTCTCCGCTCGGTAGGAGTATTAAACACTTAGGCGAGTACTGGACTGCATCTAAGCCTCCGAGTGGGAGGGTTGCTCTCCACTCGGTAGGATTTTTAAATACTTAGTCGAGTACTTGGACTGTATCTAAGCCTCCGAGTGGGAGTATTGCTCTCCACTCGGTAAGATTTTTAAATACTTAGGAGAGTACATGGACTGCAGCTAAGCCCCCGAGTGGGAGGCTGGCTCACCACTCGGTAGGATTTTTAGATACTTAGGCGAGTACTTGGACTGCAGCTAAGCCCCCGAGTGGGAGGCTGGCTCACCACTCGGTAGGATTTTTAAATACTTAGGCGAGTACTTGGACTGCAGCTAAGCCCCCGAGTGGGAGGCTGGCTCACCACTCGGTAGGATTTTTATATACTTAGGCGAGTACTTGGACTGCAGCTAAGCCCCCGAGTGGGAGGCTGGCTCACCACTCGGTAGGATTTTTAATTACTTAGGCGAGTACTTGGACTGTAGCTAAGCCCCCAAGTGGGAGGATTGCTCTCCGCTCGGTAGGATTTTTAAACACTTAGGCGAGTACAGGACTGCATCTAAGCCTCCTAGTGGGAGGATTGTTCTCCACTCGGTAGGATTTTTAAATACTTAGTCGAGTACTTGGACTCCATCTAAGCCTCCGAGTGGGAGGATTGCTCTGCACTCGGTAGGATTTTTGAATACTTAGGAGAGTACTTGGACTGCAGCTAAGTCCCCGAGTGGGAGGCTGGCTGACCACTCGGTAGGATTTTTAAATACTTAGGCGAGTACTTGGACTGCAGCTAAGCCCCCGAGTAGGAGGCTGGCTCACCACTCAATAGGATTTTTAAATACTTAGGCGAGTACTTGGACTGCAGCTAAGCCCCCGAGTGGGAGGCTGGCTCACCACTCGGTAGGATTTTTAAATACTTAGGCGAGTACTTGGACTGCAGCTAAGCCCCCGAATGGGAGGCTGGCTCACCACTCGGTAGGATTTTTAAATACTTAGGTGAGTACTGGACTGCATCTAAGCCTCCGAGTGGGAGGATTGCTCTCCACTCGGTAGGATTTTTAAATACTTAGGCGAGTACTTGGATTGCAGCTAAGCCCCCGAATGGGAGGCTGGCTCACCACTCGGTAGGATTTTTAAATACTTAGGTGAGTACTTGGACTGCAGCTAAGCCCCCGAGTGGGAGGCTGGCTCACCACTCGATAGGATTTTTAAATACTTAGGCGAGTACTTGGACTGCAGCTAAGCCCCCGAGTGGGAGGCTGGCTCACCACTCGGTAGGATTTTTAAATACTTAGGCGAGTACTTGGACTGCAGCTAAGCCCCCGAGTGGGAGGCTGGCTCACCACTCGGTAGGATTTTTAAATACTTAGGTGAGTACTGGACTGCATCTAAGCCTCCGAGTGGGAGGATTGCTCTCCACTCGGTAGGATTTTTAAATACTTAGGCGAGTACTTGGATTGCAGCAAAGCCCCCGAATGGGAGGCTGGCTCACCACTCGGTAGGATTTTTAAATACTTAGGTGAGTACTTGGACTGCAGCTAAGCCCCCGAGTGGGAGGCTGGCTCACCACTCGATAGGATTTTTAAATACTTAGGCGAGTACTTGGACTGCAGCTAAGCCCCCGAGTGGGAGGCTGGCTCACCACTCGGTAGGATTTTTAATTACTTAGGCGAGTACTTGGACTGTAGCTAAGCCCCCAAGTGGGAGGATTGCTCTCCGCTCGGTAGGATTTTTAAACACTTAGGCGAGTACAGGACTGCATCTAAGCCTCCGAGTGGGAGGATTGTTCTCCACTCGGTAGGATTTTTAAATACTTAGTCGAGTACTTGGACTCCATCTAAGCCTCCGAGTGGGAGGATTGCTCTCCACTCGGTAGGATTTTTGAATACTTAGGAGAGTACTTGGACTGCAGCTAAGTCCCCGAGTGGGAGGCTGGCTCACCACTCGGTAGGATTTTTAAATACTTAGGCGAGTACTTGGACTGCAGCTAAGCCCCCGAGTGGGAGGTTGGTTCACCACTCGGGAGGATTTTTAAATACTTAGGCGAGTACTTGGACTGCAGCTAAGCCCCCGAGTGGGAGGCTGGCTCACCACTCGGTAGGATTTTTAAATACTTAGGCGAGTACTTGGACTGCAGCTAAGCCCCAGAGTGGGAGGCTGGCTCACCACTCGGTAGGATTTTTAAATACTTAGGCGAGTACTTGTACTGCAGCTAAGCCCCCGATTGGAAGGCTGGCTCACCACTCGGTAGGATTTTTAAATACTTAGCGAGTACTTGGACTGCAGCTAAACCCCCGAATGGGAGGCTGGCTCTCCACTCGGTAGGATTTTTAAATACTTAGGCGAGTACTTGGACTACAGCTAAGCCCCCGAGTGGCAGGATTGCTCTCCGCTCGGTAGGAGTATTAAACACTTAGGCGAGTACTGGACTGCATCTAAGCCTCCGAGTGGGAGGGTTGCTCTCCACTCGGTAGGATTTTTAAATACTTAGTCGAGTACTTGGACTGTATCTAAGCCTCCGAGTGGGAGTATTGCTCTCCACTCGGTAAGATTTTTAAATACTTAGGAGAGTACATGGACTGCAGCTAAGCCCCCGAGTGGGAGGCTGGCTCACCACTCGGTAGGATTTTTAGATACTTAGGCGAGTACTTGGACTGCAGCTAAGCCCCCGAGTGGGAGGCTGGCTCACCACTCGGTAGGATTTTTAAATACTTAGGCGAGTACTTGGACTGCAGCTAAGCCCCCGAGTGGGAGGCTGGCTCACCACTCGGTAGGATTTTTATATACTTAGGCGAGTACTTGGACTGCAGCTAAGCCCCCGAGTGGGAGGCTGGCTCACCACTCGGTAGGATTTTTAATTACTTAGGCGAGTACTTGGACTGTAGCTAAGCCCCCAAGTGGGAGGATTGCTCTCCGCTCGGTAGGATTTTTAAACACTTAGGCGAGTACAGGACTGCATCTAAGCCTCCTAGTGGGAGGATTGTTCTCCACTCGGTAGGATTTTTAAATACTTAGTCGAGTACTTGGACTCCATCTAAGCCTCCGAGTGGGAGGATTGCTCTGCACTCGGTAGGATTTTTGAATACTTAGGAGAGTACTTGGACTGCAGCTAAGTCCCCGAGTGGGAGGCTGGCTGACCACTCGGTAGGATTTTTAAATACTTAGGCGAGTACTTGGACTGCAGCTAAGCCCCCGAGTAGGAGGCTGGCTCACCACTCAATAGGATTTTTAAATACTTAGGCGAGTACTTGGACTGCAGCTAAGCCCCCGAGTGGGAGGCTGGCTCACCACTCGGTAGGATTTTTAAATACTTAGGCGAGTACTTGGACTGCAGCTAAGCCCCCGAATGGGAGGCTGGCTCACCACTCGGTAGGATTTTTAAATACTTAGGTGAGTACTGGACTGCATCTAAGCCTCCGAGTGGGAGGATTGCTCTCCACTCGGTAGGATTTTTAAATACTTAGGCGAGTACTTGGATTGCAGCTAAGCCCCCGAATGGGAGGCTGGCTCACCACTCGGTAGGATTTTTAAATACTTAGGTGAGTACTTGGACTGCAGCTAAGCCCCCGAGTGGGAGGCTGGCTCACCACTCGATAGGATTTTTAAATACTTAGGCGAGTACTTGGACTGCAGCTAAGCCCCCGAGTGGGAGGCTGGCTCACCACTCGGTAGGATTTTTAATTACTTAGGCGAGTACTTGGACTGTAGCTAAGCCCCCAAGTGGGAGGATTGCTCTCCGCTCGGTAGGATTTTTAAACACTTAGGCGAGTACAGGACTGCATCTAAGCCTCCGAGTGGGAGGATTGTTCTCCACTCGGTAGGATTTTTAAATACTTAGTCGAGTACTTGGACTCCATCTAAGCCTCCGAGTGGGAGGATTGCTCTCCACTCGGTAGGATTTTTGAATACTTAGGAGAGTACTTGGACTGCAGCTAAGTCCCCGAGTGGGAGGCTGGCTCACCACTCGGTAGGATTTTTAAATACTTAGGCGAGTACTTGGACTGCAGCTAAGCCCCCGAGTGGGAGGATGGTTCACCACTCGGGAGGATTTTTAAATACTTAGGCGAGTACTTGGACTGCAGCTAAGCCCCCGAGTGGGAGGCTGGCTCACCACTCGGTAGGATTTTTAAATACTTAGGCGAGTACTTGGACTGCAGCTAAGCCCCAGAGTGGGAGGCTGGCTCACCACTCGGTAGGATTTTTAAATACATAGGCGAGTACTTGTACTGCAGCTAAGCCCCCGATTGGAAGGCTGGCTCACCACTCGGTAGGATTTTTAAATACTTAGCGAGTACTTGGACTGCAGCTAAACCCCCGAATGGGAGGCTGGCTCTCCACTCGGTAGGATTTTTAAATACTTAGGCGAGTACTTGGACTACAGCTAAGCCCCCGAGTGGCAGGATTGCTCTCCGCTCGGTAGGAGTATTAAACACTTAGGCGAGTACTGGACTGCATCTAAGCCTCCGAGTGGGAGGGTTGCTCTCCACTCGGTAGGATTTTTAAATACTTAGTCGAGTACTTGGACTGTATCTAAGCCTCCGAGTGGGAGTATTGCTCTCCACTCGGTAAGATTTTTAAATACTTAGGAGAGTACATGGACTGCAGCTAAGCCCCCGAGTGGGAGGCTGGCTCACCACTCGGTAGGATTTTTAGATACTTAGGCGAGTACTTGGACTGCAGCTAAGCCCCCGAGTGGGAGGCTGGCTCACCACTCGGTAGGATTTTTAAATACTTAGGCGAGTACTTGGACTGCAGCTAAGCCCCCGAGTGGGAGGCTGGCTCACCACTCGGTAGGATTTTTATATACTTAGGCGAGTACTTGGACTGCAGCTAAGCCCCCGAGTGGGAGGCTGGCTCACCACTCGGTAGGATTTTTAATTACTTAGGCGAGTACTTGGACTGTAGCTAAGCCCCCAAGTGGGAGGATTGCTCTCCGCTCGGTAGGATTTTTAAACACTTAGGCGAGTACAGGACTGCATCTAAGCCTCCTAGTGGGAGGATTGTTCTCCACTCGGTAGGATTTTTAAATACTTAGTCGAGTACTTGGACTCCATCTAAGCCTCCGAGTGGGAGGATTGCTCTGCACTCGGTAGGATTTTTGAATACTTAGGAGAGTACTTGGACTGCAGCTAAGTCCCCGAGTGGGAGGCTGGCTGACCACTCGGTAGGATTTTTAAATACTTAGGCGAGTACTTGGACTGCAGCTAAGCCCCCGAGTAGGAGGCTGGCTCACCACTCAATAGGATTTTTAAATACTTAGGCGAGTACTTGGACTGCAGCTAAGCCCCCGAGTGGGAGGCTGGCTCACCACTCGGTAGGATTTTTAAATACTTAGGCGAGTACTTGGACTGCAGCTAAGCCCCCGAATGGGAGGCTGGCTCACCACTCGGTAGGATTTTTAAATACTTAGGTGAGTACTGGACTGCATCTAAGCCTCCGAGTGGGAGGATTGCTCTCCACTCGGTAGGATTTTTAAATACTTAGGCGAGTACTTGGATTGCAGCTAAGCCCCCGAATGGGAGGCTGGCTCACCACTCGGTAGGATTTTTAAATACTTAGGTGAGTACTTGGACTGCAGCTAAGCCCCCGAGTGGGAGGCTGGCTCACCACTCGATAGGATTTTTAAATACTTAGGCGAGTACTTGGACTGCAGCTAAGCCCCCGAGTGGGAGGCTGGCTCACCACTCGGTAGGATTTTTAATTACTTAGGCGAGTACTTGGACTGTAGCTAAGCCCCCAAGTGGGAGGATTGCTCTCCGCTCGGTAGGATTTTTAAACACTTAGGCGAGTACAGGACTGCATCTAAGCCTCCGAGTGGGAGGATTGTTCTCCACTCGGTAGGATTTTTAAATACTTAGTCGAGTACTTGGACTCCATCTAAGCCTCCGAGTGGGAGGATTGCTCTCCACTCGGTAGGATTTTTGAATACTTAGGAGAGTACTTGGACTGCAGCTAAGTCCCCGAGTGGGAGGCTGGCTCACCACTCGGTAGGATTTTTAAATACTTAGGCGAGTACTTGGACTGCAGCTAAGCCCCCGAGTGGGAGGATGGTTCACCACTCGGGAGGATTTTTAAATACTTAGGCGAGTACTTGGACTGCAGCTAAGCCCCCGAGTGGGAGGCTGGCTCACCACTCGGTAGGATTTTTAAATACTTAGGCGAGTACTTGGACTGCAGCTAAGCCCCAGAGTGGGAGGCTGGCTCACCACTCGGTAGGATTTTTAAATACATAGGCGAGTACTTGTACTGCAGCTAAGCCCCCGATTGGAAGGCTGGCTCACCACTCGGTAGGATTTTTAAATACTTAGCGAGTACTTGGACTGCAGCTAAACCCCCGAATGGGAGGCTGGCTCTCCACTCGGTAGGATTTTTAAATACTTAGGCGAGTACTTGGACTACAGCTAAGCCCCCGAGTGGCAGGATTGCTCTCCGCTCGGTAGGAGTATTAAACACTTAGGCGAGTACTGGACTGCATCTAAGCCTCCGAGTGGGAGGGTTGCTCTCCACTCGGTAGGATTTTTAAATACTTAGTCGAGTACTTGGACTGTATCTAAGCCTCCGAGTGGGAGTATTGCTCTCCACTCGGTAAGATTTTTAAATACTTAGGAGAGTACATGGACTGCAGCTAAGCCCCCGAGTGGGAGGCTGGCTCACCACTCGGTAGGATTTTTAGATACTTAGGCGAGTACTTGGACTGCAGCTAAGCCCCCGAGTGGGAGGCTGGCTCACCACTCGGTAGGATTTTTAAATACTTAGGCGAGTACTTGGACTGCAGCTAAGCCCCCGAGTGGGAGGCTGGCTCACCACTCGGTAGGATTTTTATATACTTAGGCGAGTACTTGGACTGCAGCTAAGCCCCCGAGTGGGAGGCTGGCTCACCACTCGGTAGGATTTTTAATTACTTAGGCGAGTACTTGGACTGTAGCTAAGCCCCCAAGTGGGAGGATTGCTCTCCGCTCGGTAGGATTTTTAAACACTTAGGCGAGTACAGGACTGCATCTAAGCCTCCTAGTGGGAGGATTGTTCTCCACTCGGTAGGATTTTTAAATACTTAGTCGAGTACTTGGACTCCATCTAAGCCTCCGAGTGGGAGGATTGCTCTGCACTCGGTAGGATTTTTGAATACTTAGGAGAGTACTTGGACTGCAGCTAAGTCCCCGAGTGGGAGGCTGGCTGACCACTCGGTAGGATTTTTAAATACTTAGGCGAGTACTTGGACTGCAGCTAAGCCCCCGAGTAGGAGGCTGGCTCACCACTCAATAGGATTTTTAAATACTTAGGCGAGTACTTGGACTGCAGCTAAGCCCCCGAGTGGGAGGCTGGCTCACCACTCGGTAGGATTTTTAAATACTTAGGCGAGTACTTGGACTGCAGCTAAGCCCCCGAATGGGAGGCTGGCTCACCACTCGGTAGGATTTTTAAATACTTAGGTGAGTACTGGACTGCATCTAAGCCTCCGAGTGGGAGGATTGCTCTCCACTCGGTAGGATTTTTAAATACTTAGGCGAGTACTTGGATTGCAGCTAAGCCCCCGAATGGGAGGCTGGCTCACCACTCGGTAGGATTTTTAAATACTTAGGTGAGTACTTGGACTGCAGCTAAGCCCCCGAGTGGGAGGCTGGCTCACCACTCGATAGGATTTTTAAATACTTAGGCGAGTACTTGCACTGCAGCTAAGCCCCCGAGTGGGAGGCTGGCTCACCACTCGGTAGGATTTTTAATTACTTAGGCGAGTACTTGGACTGTAGCTAAGCCCCCAAGTGGGAGGATTGCTCTCCGCTCGGTAGGATTTTTAAACACTTAGGCGAGTACAGGACTGCATCTAAGCCTCCGAGTGGGAGGATTGTTCTCCACTCGGTAGGATTTTTAAATACTTAGTCGAGTACTTGGACTCCATCTAAGCCTCCGAGTGGGAGGATTGCTCTCCACTCGGTAGGATTTTTGAATACTTAGGAGAGTACTTGGACTGCAGCTAAGTCCCCGAGTGGGAGGCTGGCTCACCACTCGGTAGGATTTTTAAATACTTAGGCGAGTACTTGGACTGCAGCTAAGCCCCCGAGTGGGAGGATGGTTCACCACTCGGGAGGATTTTTAAATACTTAGGCGAGTACTTGGACTGCAGCTAAGCCCCCGAGTGGGAGGCTGGCTCACCACTCGGTAGGATTTTTAAATACTTAGGCGAGTACTTGGACTGCAGCTAAGCCCCAGAGTGGGAGGCTGGCTCACCACTCGGTAGGATTTTTAAATACTTAGGCGAGTACTTGTACTGCAGCTAAGCCCCCGATTGGAAGGCTGGCTCACCACTCGGTAGGATTTTTAAATACTTAGGCGAGTACTTGGACAGCAGCTAAACCCCCGAATGGGATGCTGGCTCTCCACTCGGTAGGATTTTTAAATACTTAGGCGAGTACTTGGACTACAGCTAAGCCCCCGAGTGGCAGGATTGTTCTCCGCTCGGTAGGAGTATTAAACACTTAGGCGAGTACTGGACTGCATCTAAGCCTCCGAGTGGGAGGATTGCTCTCCACTCGGTAGGATTTTTAAATACTTAGTCGAGTACTTGGACTGTATCTAAGCCTCCGAGTGGGAGTATTGCTCTCCACTCGGTAAGATTTTTAAATACTTAGGAGAGTACATGGACTGCAGCTAAGCCCCCGAGTGGGAGGCTGGCTCACCACTCGGTAGGATTTTTAGATACTTAGGCGAGTACTTGGACTGCAGCTAAGCCCCCGAGTGGGAGGCTGGCTCACCACTCGGTAGGATTTTTAAATACTTAGGCGAGTACTTGGACTGCAGCTAAGCCCCCGAGTGGGAGGCTGGCTCACCACTCGGTAGGATTTTTATATACTTAGGCGAGTACTTGGACTGCAGCTAAGCCCCCGAGTGGGAGGCTGGCTCACCACTCGGTAGGATTTTTAATTACTGAGGCGAGTACTTGGACTGTAGCTAAGCCCCCAAGTGGGAGGATTGCTCTCCGCTCGGTAGGATTTTTAAATACTTAGGCGAGTACTTGGACAGCAGCTAAACCCCCGAATGGGAGGCTGGCTCTCCACTCGGTAGGATTTTTAAATACTTAGGCGAGTACTTGGACTACAGCTAAGCCCCCGAGTGGCAGGATTGCTCTCCGCTCGGTAGGAGTATTAAACACTTAGGCGAGTACTGGACTGCATCTAAGCCTCCGAGTGGGAGGATTGCTCTCCACTCGGTAGGATTTTTAAATACTTAGTCGAGTACTTGGACTGTATCTAAGCCTCCGAGTGGGAGTATTGCTCTCCACTCGGTAAGATTTTTAAATACTTAGGAGAGTACATGGACTGCAGCTAAGCCCCCGAGTGGGAGGCTGGCTCACCACTCGGTAGGATTTTTAGATACTTAGGCGAGTACTTGGACTGCAACTAAGCCCCCGAGTGGGAGGCTGGCTCACCACTCGGTAGGATTTTTAAATACTTAGGCGAGTACTTGGACTGCAGCTAAGCCCCCGAGTGGGAGGCTGGCTCACCACTCGGTAGGATTTTTATATACTTAGGCGAGTACTTGGACTGCAGCTAAGCCCCCGAGTGGGAGGCTGGCTCACCACTCGGTAGGATTTTTAAATACTTAGTCGAGTACTTGGACTCCATCTAAGCCTCCGAGTGGGAGGATTGCTCTCCACTCGGTAGGATTTTTGAATACTTAGGAGAGTACTTGGACTGCAGCTAAGTCCCCGAGTGGGAGGCTGGCTCACCACTCGGTAGGATTTTTAAATACTTAGGCGAGTACTTGGACTGCAGCTAAGCCCCCGAGTGGGAGGATGGTTCACCACCGGGAGGATTTTTAAATACTTAGGCGAGTACTTGGACTGCAGCTAAGCCCCCGAGTGGGAGGCTGGCTCACCACTCGGTAGGATTTTTAAATACTTAGGCGAGTACTTGGACTGCAGCTAAGCCCCAGAGTGGGAGGCTGGCTCACCACTCGGTAGGATTTTTAAATACTTAGGCGAGTACTTGTACTGCAGCTAAGCCCCCGATTGGAAGGCTGGCTCACCACTCGGTAGGATTTTTAAATACTTAGGCGAGTACTTGGACAGCAGCTAAACCCCCGAATGGGAGGCTGGCTCTCCACTCGGTAGGATTTTTAAATACTTAGGCGAGTACTTGGACTACAGCTAAGCCCCCGAGTGGCAGGATTGCTCTCCGCTCGGTAGGAGTATTAAACACTTAGGCGGGTACTGGACTGCATCTAAGCCTCCGAGTGGGAGGATTGCTCTCCACTCGGTAGGATTTTTAAATACTTAGTCGAGTACTTGGACTGTATCTAAGCCTCCGAGTGGGAGTATTGCTCTCCACTCGGTAAGATTTTTAAATACTTAGGAGAGTACATGGACTGCAGCTAAGCCCCCGAGTGGGAGGCTGGCTCACCACTCGGTAGGATTTTTAAATACTTAGGCGAGTACTTGGACTGCAGCTAAGCCCCCGAGTGGGAGGATTGCTCTCCACTCGGTTGGATTTTTTAAATACTTAGTCGAGTACTTGGACTCCATCTAAGCCTCCGAGTGGGAGGATTGCTCTCCACTCGGTAGGATTTTTGAATACTTAGGAGAGTACTTGGACTACAGCTAAGCCCCCGAGTGGCAGGATTGCTCTCCGCTCGGTAGGAGTATTAAACACTTAGGCGAGTACTGGACTGCATCTAAGCCTCCGAGTGGGAGGGTTGCTCTCCACTCGGTAGGATTTTTAAATACTTAGTCGAGTACTTGGACTGTATCTAAGCCTCCGAGTGGGATTATTGCTCTCCACTCGGTAAGATTTTTAAATACTTAGGAGAGTACATGGACTGCAGCTAAGCCCCCGAGTGGGAGGCTGGCTCACCACTCGGTAGGATTTTTAGATACTTAGGCGAGTACTTGGACTGCAGCTAAGCCCCCGAGTGGGAGGCTGGCTCACCACTCGGTAGGATTTTTGAATACTTAGGCGAGTACTTGGACTGCAGCTAAGCCCCCGAGTGGGAGGCTGGCTCACCACTCGGTAGGATTTTTATATACTTAGGCGAGTACTTGGACTGCAGCTAAGCCCCCGAGTGGGAGGCTGGCTCACCACTCGGTAGGATTTTTAATTACTTAGGCGAGTACTTGGACTGTAGCTAAGCCCCCAAGTGGGAGGATTGCTCTCCGCTCGGTAGGATTTTTAAACACTTAGGCGAGTACAGGACTGCATCTAAGCCACCTAGTGGGAGGATTGTTCTCCACTCGGTAGGATTTTTAAATACTTAGTCGAGTACTTGGACTCCATCTAAGCCTCCGAGTGGGAGGATTGCTCTGCACTCGGTAGGATTTATGAATACTTAGGAGAGTACTTGGACTGCAGCTAAGTCCCCGAGTGGGAGGCTGGCTGACCACTCGGTAGGATTTTTAAATACTTAGGCGAGTACTTGGACTGCAGCTAAGCCCCCGAGTAGGAGGCTGGCTCACCACTCAATAGGATTTTTAAATACTTAGGCGAGTACTTGGACTGCAGCTAAGCCCCCGAGTGGGAGGCTGGCTCACCACTCGGTAGGATTTTTAAATACTTAGGCGAGTACATGGACTGCAGCTAAGCCCCCGAATGGGAGGCTGGCTCACCACTCGGTAGGATTTTTAAATACTTAGGTGAGTACTGGACTGCATCTAAGCCTCCGAGTGGGAGGATTGCTCTCCACTCGGTAGGATTTTTAAATACTTAGGCGAGTACTTGGATTGCAGCTAAGCCCCCGAATGGGAGGCTGGCTCACCACTCGGTAGGATTTTTAAATACTTAGGTGAGTACTTGGACTGCAGCTAAGCCCCCGAGTGGGAGGCTGGCTCACCACTCGATAGGATTTTTAAATACTTAGGCGAGTACTTGGACTGCAGCTAAGCCCCCGAGTGGGAGGCTGGCTCACCACTCGGTAGGATTTTTAATTACTTAGGCGAGTACTTGGACTGTAGCTAAGCCCCCAAGTGGGAGGATTGCTCTCCGCTCGGTAGGATTTTTAAACACTTAGGCGAGTACAGGACTGCATCTAAGCCTCCGAGTGGGAGGATTGTTCTCCACTCGGTAGGATTTTTAAATACTTAGTCGAGTACTTGGACTCCATCTAAGCCTCCGAGTGGGAGGATTGCTCTCCACTCGGTAGGATTTTTGAATACTTAGGAGAGTACTTGGACTGCAGCTAAGTCCCCGAGTGGGAGGCTGGCTCACCACTCGGTAGGATTTTTAAATACTTAGGCGAGTACTTGTACTGCAGCTAAGCCCCCGAGTGGGAGGATGGTTCACCACTCGGGAGGATTTTTAAATACTTAGGCGAGTACTTGGACTGCAGCTAAGCCCCCGAGTGGGAGGCTGGCTCACCACTCGGTAGGATTTTTAAATACTTAGGCGAGTACTTGGACTACAGCTAAGCCCCCGAGTGGCAGGATTGCTCTCCGCTCGGTAGGAGTATTAAACACTTAGGCGAGTACTGGACTGCATCTAAGCCTCCGAGTGGGAGGATTGCTCTCCACTCGGTAGGATTTTTAAATACTTAGTCGAGTACTTGGACTGTATCTAAGCCTCCGAGTGGGAGTATTGCTCTCCACTCGGTAAGATTTTTAAATACTTAGGAGAGTACATGGACTGCAGCTAAGCCCCCGAGTGGGAGGCTGGCTCACCACTCGGTAGGATTTTTAGATACTTAGGCGAGTACTTGGACTGCAGCTAAGCCCCCGAGTGGGAGGCTGGCTCACCACTCGGTAGGATTTTTAAATACTTAGGCGAGTACTTGGACTGCAGCTAAGCCCCCGAGTGGGAGGCTGGCTCACCACTCGGTAGGATTTTTAAATACTTAGGCGAGTACTTGGACTGCATCTAAGCCCCAGAGTGGGAGGCTGGCTCACCACTCGGTAGGATTTTTAAATACTTAGGCGAGTACTTGTACTGCAGCTAAGCCCCCGATTGGAAGGCTGGCTCACCACTCGGTAGGATTTTTAAATACTTAGGCGAGTACTTGGACAGCAGCTAAACCCCCGAATGGGAGGCTGGCTCTCCACTCGGTAGGATTTTTAAATACTTAGGCGAGTACTTGGACTACAGCTAAGCCCCCGAGTGGCAGGATTGCTCTCCGCTCGGTAGGAGTATTAAACACTTAGGCGAGTACTGGACTGCATCTAAGCCTCCGAGTGGGAGGATTGCTCTCCACTCGGTAGGATTTTTAAATACTTAGTCGAGTACTTGGACTGTATCTAAGCCTCCGAGTGGGAGTATTGCTCTCCACTCGGTAAGATTTTTAAATACTTAGCGAGTACTTGGACTGCAGCTAAGCCCCCGAGTGGGAGGCTGGCTCACCACTCGGTCGGATTTCTAAATACTTAGGCGAGTACTTGGACTGCAGCTAAGCCCCCGAGTGGGAGGATTGCTCTCCACTCGGTAGGATTTTTAAATACTTAGGCGAGTACTTGGACTGCAGGTAAGCCTCCGAGTGGGAGGATTGCTCTCCACTCGGTAGGATTTTTGAATACTTAGGAGAGTACTTGGACTGCAGCTAAGTCCCCGAGTGGGAGGCTGGCTCACCACTCGGTAGGATTTTTAAATACTTAGGCGAGTACTTGAACTGCAGCTAAGCCCCCGAGTGGGAGGATGGTTCACCACCGGGAGGATTTTTAAATACTTAGGCGAGTACTTGGACTGCAGCTAAGCCCCCGAGTGGGAGGCTGGCTCACCACTCGGTAGGATTTTTAAATACTTAGGTGAGTACTTGGACTGCAGCTAAGCCCCAGAGTGGGAGGCTGGCTCACCACTCGGTAGGATTTTTAAATACTTAGGCGAGTACTTGTACTGCAGCTAAGCCCCCGATTGGAAGGCTGGCTCACCACTCGGTAGGATTTTTAAATACTTAGGCGAGTACTTGGACAGCAGCTAAACCCCCGAATGGGAGGCTGGCTCTCCACTCGGTAGGATTTTTAAATACTTAGGCGAGTACTTGGACTACAGCTAAGCCCCCGAGTGGCAGGATTGCTCTCCGCTCGGTAGGAGTATTAAACACTTAGGCGGGTACTGGACTGCATCTAAGCCTCCGAGTGGGAGGATTGCTCTCCACTCGGTAGGATTTTTAAATACTTAGTCGAGTACTTGGACTGTATCTAAGCCTCCGAGTGGGAGTATTGCTCTCCACTCGGTAAGATTTTTAAATACTTAGGAGAGTACATGGACTGCAGCTAAGCCCCCGAGTGGGAGGCTGGCTCACCACTCGGTAGGATTTTTAAATACTTAGGCGAGTACTTGGACTGCAGCTAAGCCCCCGAGTGGGAGGATGGTTCACCACTCGGGAGGATTTTTAAATACTTAGGCGAGTACTTGGACTGCAGCTAAGCCCCCGAGTGGGAGGCTGGCTCACCACTCGGTAGGATTTTTAAATACTTAGGCGAGTACTTGGACTGCAGCTAAGCCCCAGAGTGGGAGGCTGGCTCACCACTCGGTAGGATTTTTAAATACTTAGGCGAGTACTTGTACTGCAGCTAAGCCCCCGATTGGAAGGCTGGCTCACCACTCGGTAGGATTTTTAAATACTTAGGCGAGTACTTGGACAGTAGCTAAACCCCCGAATGGGAGGCTGGCTCTCCACTCGGTAGGATTTTTAAATACTTAGGCGAGTACTTGGACTACAGCTAAGCCCCCGAGTGGCAGGATTGCTCTCCGCTCGGTAGGAGTATTAAACACTTAGGCGAGTACTGGACTGCATCTAAGCCTCCGAGTGGGAGGATTGCTCTCCACTCGGTAGGATTTTTAAATACTTAGTCGAGTACTTGGACTGTATCTAAGCCTCCGAGTGGGAGTATTGCTCTCCACTCGGTAAGATTTTTAAATACTTAGGAGAGTACATGGACTGCAGCTAAGCCCCCGAGTGGGAGGCTGGCTCACCACTCGGTAGGATTTTTAGATACTTAGGCGAGTACTTGGACTGCAGCTAAGCCCCCGAGTGGGAGGCTGGCTCACCACTCGGTAGGATTTTTAAATACTTAGGCGAGTACTTGGACTGCAGCTAAGCCCCCGAGTGGGAGGCTGGCTCACCACTCGGTAGGATTTTTAAATACTTAGGCGAGTACTTGGACTGCATCTAAGCCCCAGAGTGGGAGGCTGGCTCACCACTCGGTAGGATTTTTAAATACTTAGGCGAGTACTTGTACTGCAGCTAAGCCCCCGATTGGAAGGCTGGCTCACCACTCGGTAGGATTTTTAAATACTTAGGCGAGTACTTGGACAGCAGCTAAACCCCCGAATGGGAGGCTGGCTCTCCACTCGGTAGGATTTTTAAATACTTAGGCGAGTACTTGGACTACAGCTAAGCCCCCGAGTGGCAGGATTGCTCTCCGCTCGGTAGGAGTATTAAACACTTAGGCGAGTACTGGACTGCATCTAAGCCTCCGAGTGCGAGGATTGCTCTCCACTCGGTAGGATTTTTAAATACTTAGTCGAGTACTTGGACTGTATCTAAGCCTCCGAGTGGGAGTATTGCTCTCCACTCGGTAAGATTTTTAAATACTTAGCGAGTACTTGGACTGCAGCTAAGCCCCCGAGTGGGAGGCTGGCTCACCACTCGGTCGGATTTCTAAATACTTAGGCGAGTACTTGGACTGCAGCTAAGCCCCCGAGTGGGAGGATTGCTCTCCACTCGGTAGGATTTTTAAATACTTAGGCGAGTACTTGGACTGCAGGTAAGCCCCCGAGTGGGAGGATTGCTCTCCACTCGGTTGGATTTTTTAAATACTTAGGCGAGTACTTGGACTGCAGCTAAGCCCCCGAATGGGAGGCTGGCTCTCCACTCGGTAGGATTTTTAAATACTTAGGCGAGTACTTGGACTGCAGCTAAGCCCCCGAGTGGGAGGATTGCTCTCTGCTCGGTAGGAGTATTAAACACTTAGGTGAGTACTGGACTGCATCTAAGCCTCCGAGTGGGAGGATTGCTCTCCACTCGGTAGGATTTTTAAATACTTAGTCGAGTACTTGGACTGCATCTAAGCCCCCGAATGGGAGGCTGGCTCACCACTCGGTAGGATTTTTAAATACTTAGGCGAGTACTTGGACTGCAGCTAAGCCCCCGAATGGGAGGCTGGCTCACCACTCGGTAGGATTTTTAAATACTTAGGTGAGTACTGGACTGCATCTAAGCCTCCGAGTGGGAGGATTGCTCTCCACTCGGTAGGATTTTTAAATACTTAGGCGAGTACTTGGATTGCAGCTAAGCCCCCGAATGGGAGGCTGGCTCACCACTCGGTAGGATTTTTAAATACTTAGGTGAGTACTTGGACTGCAGCTAAGCCCCCGAGTGGGAGGCTGGCTCACCACTCGATAGGATTTTTAAATACTTAGGCGAGTACTTGGACTGCAGCTAAGCCCCCGAGTGGGAGGCTGGCTCACCACTCGGTAGGATTTTTAATTACTTAGGCGAGTACTTGGACTGTAGCTAAGCCCCCAAGTGGGAGGATTGCTCTCCGCTCGGTAGGATTTTTAAACACTTAGGCGAGTACAGGACTGCATCTAAGCCTCCGAGTGGGAGGATTGTTCTCCACTCGGTAGGATTTTTAAATACTTAGTCGAGTACTTGGACTCCATCTAAGCCTCCGAGTGGGAGGATTGCTCTCCACTCGGTAGGATTTTTGAATACTTAGGAGAGTACTTGGACTGCAGCTAAGTCCCCGAGTGGGAGGCTGGCTCACCACTCGGTAGGATTTTTAAATACTTAGGCGAGTACTTGGACTGCAGCTAAGCCCCCGAGTGGGAGGATGGTTCACCACTCGGGAGGATTTTTAAATACTTAGGCGAGTACTTGGACTGCATCTAAGCCCCCGAGTGGGAGGCTGGCTCACCACTCGGTAGGATTTTTAAATACTTAGGCGAGTACTTGGACTGCAGCTAAGCCCCCGAGTGGGAGGATGGTTCACCACTCGGTAGGATTTTTAAATACTTTGGCGAGTACTTGGACTGCAGCTAAGCCCCCGAGTGGGAGGCTGGCTCACCACTCGGTAGGATTTTTAAATACTTAGGCGAGTACTTGGACTGCAGCTAATCCCCAGAGTGGGAGGCTGGCTCACCACTCGGTAGGATTTTTAAATACTTAGGCGAGTACTTGTACTGCAGCTAAGCCCCCGATTGGAAGGCTGGCTCACCACTCGGTAGGATTTTTAAATACTTAGCGAGTACTTGGACTGCAGCTAAGCCCCCGAGTGGGAGGCTGGCTCACCACTCGGTAGGATTTCTAAATACTTAGGCGAGTACTTGGACTGCAGCTAAGCCCCCGAGTGGGAGGATTGCTCTCCACTCGGTAGGATTTTTAAATACTTAGGCGAGTACTTGGACTGCAGGTAAGCCCCCGAGTGGGAGGATTGCTCTCCACTCGGTTGGATTTTTTAAATACTTAGGCGAGTACTTGGACTGCAGCTAAGCCCCCGAATGGGAGGCTGGCTCTCCACTCGGTAGGATTTTTAAATACTTAGGCGAGTACTTGGACTGCAGCTAAGCCCCCGAGTGGGAGGATTGCTCTCTGCTCGGTAGGAGTATTAAACACTTAGGCGAGTACTAGACTGCATCTAAGCCTCCGAGTGGGAGGATTGCTCTCCACTCGGTAGGATTTTTAAATACTTAGTCGAGTACTTGGACTGCATCTAAGCCCCCGAATGGGAGGCTGGATCACCACTCGGTAGGATTTTTAAATACTTAGGCGAGTACTTGGACTGCAGCTAAGCCCCCGAGTGGGAGGCTGGCTCACCACTCGGTAGGATTTTTAATTACTTAGGCGAGTACTTGGACTGTAGCTAAGCCCCCAAGTGGGAGGATTGCTCTCCGCTCGGTAGGATTTTTAAACACTTAGGCGAGTACAGGACTGCATCTAAGCCTCCGAGTGGGAGGATTGTTCTCCACTCGGTAGGATTTTTAAATACTTAGTCGAGTACTTGGACTCCATCTAAGCCTCCGAGTGGGAGGATTGCTCTCCACTCGGTAGGATTTTTGAATACTTAGGAGAGTACTTGGACTGCAGCTAAGTCCCCGAGTGGGAGGCTGGCTCACCACTCGGTAGGATTTTTAAATACTTAGGCGAGTACTTGGACTGCAGCTAAGCCCCCGAGTGGGAGGATGGTTCACCACTCGGGAGGATTTTTAAATACTTAGGCGAGTACTTGGACTGCATCTAAGCCCCCGAGTGGGAGGCTGGCTCACCACTCGGTAGGATTTTTAAATACTTAGGCGAGTACTTGGACTGCAGCTAAGCCCCCGAGTGGGAGGATGGTTCACCACTCGGTAGGATTTTTAAATACTTTGGCGAGTACTTGGACTGCAGCTAAGCCCCCGAGTGGGAGGCTGGCTCACCACTCGGTAGGATTTTTAAATACTTAGGCGAGTACTTGGACTGCAGCTAATCCCCAGAGTGGGAGGCTGGCTCACCACTCGGTAGGATTTTTAAATACTTAGGCGAGTACTTGTACTGCAGCTAAGCCCCCGATTGGAAGGCTGGCTCACCACTCGGTAGGATTTTTAAATACTTAGCGAGTACTTGGACTGCAGCTAAGCCCCCGAGTGGGAGGCTGGCTCACCACTCGGTAGGATTTCTAAATACTTAGGCGAGTACTTGGACTGCAGCTAAGCCCCCGAGTGGGAGGATTGCTCTCCACTCGGTAGGATTTTTAAATACTTAGGCGAGTACTTGGACTGCAGGTAAGCCCCCGAGTGGGAGGATTGCTCTCCACTCGGTTGGATTTTTTAAATACTTAGGCGAGTACTTGGACTGCAGCTAAGCCCCCGAATGGGAGGCTGGCTCTCCACTCGGTAGGATTTTTAAATACTTAGGCGAGTACTTGGACTGCAGCTAAGCCCCCGAGTGGGAGGATTGCTCTCTGCTCGGTAGGAGTATTAAACACTTAGGCGAGTACTGGACTGCATCTAAGCCTCCGAGTGGGAGGATTGCTCTCCACTCGGTAGGATTTTTAAATACTTAGTCGAGTACTTGGACTGCATCTAAGCCCCCGAATGGGAGGCTGGATCACCACTCGGTAGGATTTTTAAATACTTAGGCGAGTACTTGGACTGCAGCTAAGCCCCCGAATGGGAGGCTGGCTCACCACTCGGTAGGATTTTTAAATACTTAGGTGAGTACTGGACTGCATCTAAGCCTCCGAGTGGGAGGATTGCTCTCCACTCGATAGGATTTTTAAATACTTAGGCGAGTACTTGGATTGCAGCTAAGCCCCCGAATGGGAGGCTGGCTCACCACTCGGTAGGATTTTTAAATACTTAGGTGAGTACTTGGACTGCAGCTAAGCCCCCGAGTGGGAGGCTGGCTCACCACTCGATAGGATTTTTAAATACTTAGGCGAGTACTTGGACTGCAGCTAAGCCCCCGAGTGGGAGGCTGGCTCACCACTCGGTAGGATTTTTAATTACTTAGGCGAGTACTTGGACTGTAGCAAAGCCCCCAAGTGGGAGGATTGCTCTCCGCTCGGTAGGATTTTTAAACACTTAGGCGAGTACAGGACTGCATCTAAGCCTCCGAGTGGGAGGATTGTTCTCCACTCGGTAGGATTTTTAAATACTTAGTCGAGTACTTGGACTCCATCTAAGCCTCCGAGTGGGAGGATTGCTCTCCACTCGGTAGGATTTTTGAATACTTAGGAGAGTACTTGGACTGCAGCTAAGTCCCCGAGTGGGAGGCTGGCTCACCACTCGGTAGGATTTTTAAATACTTAGGCGAGTACTTGGACTGCAGCTAAGCCCCCGAGTGGGAGGATGGTTCACCACTCGGGAGGATTTTTAAATACTTAGGCGAGTACTTGGACTGCAGCTAAGCCCCCGAGTGGGAGGCTGGCTCACCACTCGGTAGGATTTTTAAATACTTAGGCGAGTACTTGGACTGCAGCTAAGCCCCAGAGTGGGAGGCTGGCTCACCACTCGGTAGGATTTTTAAATACTTAGGCGAGTACTTGTACTGCAGCTAAGCCCCCGATTGGAAGGCTGGCTCACCACTCGGTAGGATTTTTAAATACTTAGCGAGTACTTGGATTGCAGCTAAGCCCCCGAGTGGGAGGCTGGCTCACCACTCGGTAGGATTTCTAAATACTTAGGCGAGTACTTGGACTGCAGCTAAGCCCCCGAGTGGGAGGATTGCTCTCCACTCGGTAGGATTTTTAAATACTTAGGCGAGTACTTGGACTGCAGGTAAGCCCCCGAGTGGGAGGATTGCTCTCCACTCGGTTGGATTTTTTAAATACTTAGGCGAGTACTTGGACTGCAGCTAAGCCCCCGAATGGGAGGCTGGCTCTCCACTCGGTAGGATTTATAAATACTTAGGCGAGTACTTGGACTGCAGCTAAGCCCCCGAGTGGGAGGATTGCTCTCCGCTCGGTAGGAGTATTAAACACTTAGGCGAGTACTGGACTTCATCTAAGCCTCCGAGTGGGAGGATTGCTCTCCACTCGGTAGGATTTTTAAATACTTAGTCGAGTACTTGGACTGCATCTAAGCCCCCGAATGGGAGGCTGGCTCACCACTCGGTAGGATTTTTAAATACTTAGGCGAGTACTTGGACTGCAGCTAAGCCCCCGAATGGGAGGCTGGCTCACCACTCGGTAGGATTTTTAAATACTTAGGTGAGTACTGGACTGCATCTAAGCCTCCGAGTGGGAGGATTGCTCTCCACTCGGTAGGATTTTTAAATACTTAGGCGAGTACTTGGACTGCAGCTAAGCCCCCGAATGGGAGGCTGGCTCACCACTTGGTAGGATTTTTAAATACTTAGGCGAGTACTTGGACTGTAGCTAAGCCCCCGAGTGGGAGGCTGGCTCACCACTCGGTAGGATTTTTAATTACTTAGGCGAGTACTTGGACTGTAGCTAAGCCCCCAAGTGGGAGGATTGCTCTCCGCTCGGTAGGATTTTTAAACACTTAGGCGAGTACAGGACTGCATCTAAGCCTCCGAGTGGGAGGATTGTTCTCCACTCGGTAGGATTTTTAAATACTTAGTCGAGTACTTGGACTCCATCTAAGCCTCCGAGTGGGAGGATTGCTCTCCACTCGGTAGGATTTTTGAATACTTAGGAGAGTACTTGGACTGCAGCTAAGTCCCCGAGTGGGAGGCTGGCTCACCACTCGGTAGGATTTTTAAATACTTAGGCGAGTACTTGGACTGCAGCTAAGCCCCCGAGTAGGAGGCTGGCTCACCACTCAGTAGGATTTTTAAATACTTAGGCGAGTACTTGGACTGCAGCTAAGCCCCCGAGTGGGAGGCTGGCTCACCACTCGGTAGGGTTTTTAAATACTTAGGCGAGTACTTGGACTGCAGCTAAGCCCCCGAGTGGGAGGCTTGGTCACCACTCGGTAGGATTTTTAAATACTTAGGCGAGTACTTGGACTGCAGCTAAGCCCCAGAGTGGGAGGCTGGCTCACCACTCGGTAGGATTTTTAAATACTTAGGCGAGTACTTGGACTGCAGCTAAGCCCCCGAGTGGGAGGCTGGCTCACCACTCGATAGGATTTTTAAATACTTAGGCGAGTACTTGGACTGCAGCTAAGCCCCCGAGTGGGAGGCTGGCTCACCACTCGGTAGGATTTTTAAATACTTAGGCGAGTACTTGGACTGCAGCTAAGCCCCCGAGTGGGAGGCTTGGTCACCACTCGGTAGGATTTTTAAATACTTAGGCGAGTACTTGGACTGCAGCTAAGCCCCCGAATGGGAGGCTGGCTCACCAATCGGTAGGATTTTTAAATACTTAGGCGAGTACTTGGACTGCAGCTAAGCCCCCGAGTGGGAGGATGGTTCACCACTCGGGAGGATTTTTAAATACTTAGGCGAGTACTTGGACTGCAGCTAAGCCCCCGAGTGGGAGGCTGGCTCACCACTCGGTAGGATTTTTAAATACTTAGGCGAGTACTTGGACTGCAGCTAAGCCCCAGAGTGGGAGGCTGGCTCACCACTCGGTAGGATTTTTAAATACTTAGGCGAGTACTTGTACTGCAGCTAAGCCCCCGATTGGAAGGCTGGCTCACCACTCGGTAGGATTTTTAAATACTTAGCGAGTACTTGGACTGCAGCTAAGCCCCCGAGTGGGAGGCTGGCTCACCACTCGGTAGGATTTCTAAATACTTAGGCGAGTACTTGGACTGCAGCTAAGCCCCCGAGTGGGAGGATTGCTCTCCACTCGGTAGGATTTTTAAATACTTAGGCGAGTACTTGGACTGCAGGTAAGCCCCCGAGTGGGAGGATTGCTCTCCACTCGGTTGGATTTTTTAAATACTTAGGCGAGTACTTGGACTGCAGCTATGCCCCCGAATGGGAGGCTGGCTCTCCACTCGGTAGGATTTTTAAATACTTAGGCGAGTACTTGGACTGCAGCTAAGCCCCCGAGTGGGAGGATTGCTCTCCGCTCGGTGGGAGTATTAAACACTTAGGCGAGTACTGGACTGCATCTAAGCCTCCGAGTGGGAGGATTGCTCTCCACTCGGTAGGATTTTTAAATACTTAGTCGAGTACTTGGACTGCATCTAAGCCCCCGAATGGGAGGCTGGCTCACCACTCGGTAGGATTTTTAAATACTTAGGCGAGTACTTGGACTGCAGCTAAGCCCCCGAATGGGAGGCTGGCTCACCACTCGGTAGGATTTTTAAATACTTAGGTGAGTACTGGACTGCATCTAAGCCTCCGAGTGGGAGGATTGCTCTCCACTCGGTAGGATTTTTAAATACTTAGGCGAGTACTTGGACTGCAGCTAAGCCCCCGAATGGGAGGCTGGCTCACCACTCGGTAGGATTTTTAAATACTTAGGCGAGTACTTGGACTGCAGCTAAGCCCCCGAGTGGGAGGCTGGCTCACCACTCGGTAGGATTTTTAATTACTTAGGCGAGTACTTGGCCTGTAGCTAAGCCCCCAAGTGGGAGGATTGCTCTCCGCTCGGTAGGATTTTTAAACACTTAGGCGAGTACAGGACTGCATCTAAGCCTCCGAGTGGGAGGATTGTTCTCCACTCGGTAGGATTTTTAAATACTTAGTCGAGTACTTGGACTCCATCTAAGCCTCCGAGTGGGAGGATTGCTCTCCACTCGGTAGGATTTTTGAATACTTAGGAGAGTACTTGGACTGCAGCTAAGTCCCCGAGTGGGAGGCTGGCTCACCACTCGGTAGGATTTTTAAATACTTAGGCGAGTACTTGGACTGCAGCTAAGCCCCCGAGTGGGAGGATGGTTCACCACTCGGGAGGATTTTTAAATACTTAGGCGAGTACTTGGACTGCATCTAAGCCCCCGAGTGGGAGGCTGGCTCACCACTCGGTAGGATTTTTAAATACTTAGGCGAGTACTTGGACTGCAGCTAAGCCCCCGAGTGGGAGGATGGTTCACCACTCGGTAGGATTTTTAAATACTTTGGCGAGTACTTGGACTGCAGCTAAGCCCCCGAGTGGGAGGCTGGCTCACCACTCGGTAGGATTTTTAAATACTTAGGCGAGTACTTGGACTGCAGCTAATCCCCAGAGTGGGAGGCTGGCTCACCACTCGGTAGGATTTTTAAATACTTAGGCGAGTACTTGTACTGCAGCTAAGCCCCCGATTGGAAGGCTGGCTCACCACTCGGTAGGATTTTTAAATACTTAGCGAGTACTTGGACTGCAGCTAAGCCCCCGAGTGGGAGGCTGGCTCACCACTCGGTAGGATTTCTAAATACTTAGGCGAGTACTTGGACTGCAGCTAAGCCCCCGAGTGGGAGGATTGCTCTCCACTCGGTAGGATTTTTAAATACTTAGGCGAGTACTTGGACTGCAGGTAAGCCCCCGAGTGGGAGGATTGCTCTCCACTCGGTTGGATTTTTTAAATACTTAGGCGAGTACTTGGACTGCAGCTAAGCCCCCGAATGGGAGGCTGGCTCTCCACTCGGTAGGATTTTTAAATACTTAGGCGAGTACTTGGACTGCAGCTAAGCCCCCGAGTGGGAGGATTGCTCTCTGCTCGGTAGGAGTATTAAACACTTAGGCGAGTACTGGACTGCATCTAAGCCTCCGAGTGGGAGGATTGCTCTCCACTCGGTAGGATTTTTAAATACTTAGTCGAGTACTTGGACTGCATCTAAGCCCCCGAATGGGAGGCTGGATCACCACTCTGTAGGATTTTTAAATACTTAGGCGAGTACTTGGACTGCAGCTAAGCCCCCGAATGGGAGGCTGGCTCACCACTCGGTAGGATTTTTAAATACTTAGGTGAGTACTGGACTGCATCTAAGCCTCCGAGTGGGAGGATTGCTCTCCACTCGATAGGATTTTTAAATACTTAGGCGAGTACTTGGATTGCAGCTAAGCCCCCGAATGGGAGGCTGGCTCACCACTCGGTAGGATTTTTAAATACTTAGGTGAGTACTTGGACTGCAGCTAAGCCCCCGAGTGGGAGGCTGGCTCACCACTCGATAGGATTTTTAAATACTTAGGCGAGTACTTGGACTGCAGCTAAGCCCCCGAGTGGGAGGCTGGCTCACCACTCGGTAGGATTTTTAATTACTTAGGCGAGTACTTGGACTGTAGCAAAGCCCCCAAGTGGGAGGATTGCTCTCCGCTCGGTAGGATTTTTAAACACTTAGGCGAGTACAGGACTGCATCTAAGCCTCCGAGTGGGAGGATTGTTCTCCACTCGGTAGGATTTTTAAATACTTAGTCGAGTACTTGGACTCCATCTAAGCCTCCGAGTGGGAGGATTGCTCTCCACTCGGTAGGATTTTTGAATACTTAGGAGAGTACTTGGACTGCAGCTAAGTCCCCGAGTGGGAGGCTAGCTCACCACTCGGTAGGATTTTTAAATACTTAGGCGAGTACTTGGACTGCAGCTAAGCCCCCGAGTGGGAGGATGGTTCACCACTCGGGAGGATTTTTAAATACTTAGGCGAGTACTTGGACTGCAGCTAAGCCCCCGAGTGGGAGGCTGGCTCACCACTCGGTAGGATTTTTAAATACTTAGGCGAGTACTTGGACTGCAGCTAAGCCCCAGAGTGGGAGGCTGGCTCACCACTCGGTAGGATTTTTAAATACTTAGGCGAGTACTTATACTGCAGCTAAGCCCCCGATTGGAAGGCTGGCTCACCACTCGGTAGGATTTTTAAATACTTAGCGAGTACTTGGACTGCAGCTAAGCCCCCGAGTGGGAGGCTGGCTCACCACTCGGTAGGATTTCTAAATACTTAGGCGAGTACTTGGACTGCAGCTAAGCCCCCGAGTGGGAGGATTGCTCTCCACTCGGTAGGATTTTTAAATACTTAGGCGAGTACTTGGACTGCAGGTAAGCCCCCGAGTGGGAGGATTGCTCTCCACTCGGTTGGATTTTTTAAATACTTAGGCGAGTACTTGGACTGCAGCTAAGCCCCCGAATGGGAGGCTGGCTCTCCACTCGGTAGGATTTTTAAATACTTAGGCGAGTACTTGGACTGCAGCTAAGCCCCCGAGTGGGAGGATTGCTCTCCGCTCGGTAGGAGTATTAAACACTTAGGCGAGTACTGGACTGCATCTAAGCCTCCAAGTGGGTGGATTGCTCTCCACTCGGTAGGATTTTTAAATACTTAGTCGAGTACTTGGACTGCATCTAAGCCCCCGAATGGGAGGCTGGCTCACCACTCGGTAGGATTTTTAAATACTTAGGCGAGTACTTGGACTGCAGCTAAGCCCCCGAATGGGAGGCTGGCTCACCACTCGGTAGGATTTTTAAATAATTAGGTGAGTACTGGACTGCATCTAAGCCTCCGAGTGGGAGGATTGCTCTCCACTCGGTAGGATTTTTAAATACTTAGGCGAGTACTTGGACTGCAGCTAAGCCCCCGAATGGGAGGCTGGCTCACCACTCGGTAGGATTTTTAAATACTTAGGCGAGTACTTGGACTGCAGCTAAGCCCCCGAGTGGGAGGCTGGCTCACCACTCGGTAGGATTTTTAATTACTTAGGCGAGTACTTGGACTGTAGCTAAGCCCCCAAGTGGGAGGATTGCTCTCCGCTCGGTAGGATTTTTAAACACTTAGGCGAGTACAGGACTGCATCTAAGCCTCCGAGTGGGAGGATTGTTCTCCACTCAGTAGGATTTTTAAATACTTAGTCGAGTACTTGGACTCCATCTAAGCCTCCGAGTGGGAGGATTGCTCTCCACTCGGTAGGATTTTTGAATACTTAGGAGAGTACTTGGACTGCAGCTAAGTCCCCGAGTGGGAGGCTGGCTCACCACTCGGTAGGATTTTTAAATACTTAGGCGAGTACTTGGACTGCAGCTAAGCCCCCGAGTAGGAGGCTGGCTCACCACTCAGTAGGATTTTTAAATACTTAGGCGAGTACTTGGACTGCAGCTAAGCCCCCGAGTGGGAGGCTGGCTCACCACTCGGTAGGGTTTTTAAATACTTAGGCGAGTACTTGGACTGCAGCTAAGCCCCCGAGTGGGAGGCTTGGTCACCACTCGGTAGGATTTTTAAATACTTAGGCGAGTACTTGGACTGCAGCTAAGCCCCAGAGTGGGAGGCTGGCTCACCACTCGGTAGGATTTTTAAATACTTAGGCGAGTACTTGGACTGCAGCTAAGCCCCCGAGTGGGAGGCTGGCTCACCACTCGATAGGATTTTTAAATACTTAGGCGAGTACTTGGACTGCAGCTAAGCCCCCGAGTGGGAGGCTGGCTCACCACTCGGTAGGATTTTTAAATACTTAGGCGAGTACTTGGACTGCAGCTAAGCCCCCGAGTGGGAGGCTTGGTCACCACTCGGTAGGATTTTTAAATACTTAGGCGAGTACTTGGACTGCAGCTAAGCCCCCGAATGGGAGGCTGGCTCACCAATCGGTAGGATTTTTAAATACTTAGGCGAGTACTTGGACTGCAGCTAAGCCCCCGAGTGGGAGGATGGTTCACCACTCGGGAGGATTTTTAAATACTTAGGCGAGTACTTGGACTGCAGCTAAGCCCCCGAGTGGGAGGCTGGCTCACCACTCGGTAGGATTTTTAAATACTTAGGCGAGTACTTGGACTGCAGCTAAGCCCCAGAGTGGGAGGCTGGCTCACCACTCGGTAGGATTTTTAAATACTTAGGCGAGTACTTGTACTGCAGCTAAGCCCCCGATTGGAAGGCTGGCTCACCACTCGGTAGGATTTTTAAATACTTAGCGAGTACTTGGACTGCAGCTAAGCCCCCGAGTGGGAGGCTGGCTCACCACTCGGTAGGATTTCTAAATACTTAGGCGAGTACTTGGACTGCAGCTAAGCCCCCGAGTGGGAGGATTGCTCTCCACTCGGTAGGATTTTTAAATACTTAGGCGAGTACTTGGACTGCAGGTAAGCCCCCGAGTGGGAGGATTGCTCTCCACTCGGTTGGATTTTTTAAATACTTAGGCGAGTACTTGGACTGCAGCTAAGCCCCCGAATGGGAGGCTGGCTCTCCACTCGGTAGGATTTTTAAATACTTAGGCGAGTACTTGGACTGCAGCTAAGCCCCCGAGTGGGAGGATTGCTCTCCGCTCGGTAGGAGTATTAAACACTTAGGCGAGTACTGGACTGCATCTAAGCCTCCGAGTGGGAGGATTGCTCTCCACTCGGTAGGATTTTTAAATACTTAGTCGAGTACTTGGACTGCATCTAAGCCCCCGAATGGGAGGCTGGCTCACCACTCGGTAGGATTTTTAAATACTTAGGCGAGTACTTGGACTGCAGCTAAGCCCCCGAATGGGAGGCTGGCTCACCACTCGGTAGGATTTTTAAATACTTAGGTGAGTACTGGACTGCATCTAAGCCTCCGAGTGGGAGGATTGCTCTCCACTCGGTAGGATTTTTAAATACTTAGGCGAGTACTTGGACTGCAGCTAAGCCCCCGAATGGGAGGCTGGCTCACCACTCGGTAGGATTTTTAAATACTTAGGCGAGTACTTGGACTGCAGCTAAGCCCCCGAGTGGGAGGCTGGCTCACCACTCGGTAGGATTTTTAATTACTTAGGCGAGTACTTGGCCTGTAGCTAAGCCCCCAAGTGGGAGGATTGCTCTCCGCTCGGTAGGATTTTTAAACACTTAGGCGAGTACAGGACTGCATCTAAGCCTCCGAGTGGGAGGATTGTTCTCCACTCGGTAGGATTTTTAAATACTTAGTCGAGTACTTGGACTCCATCTAAGCCTCCGAGTGGGAGGATTGCTCTCCACTCGGTAGGATTTTTGAATACTTAGGAGAGTACTTGGACTGCAGCTAAGTCCCCGAGTGGGAGGCTGGCTCACCACTCGGTAGGATTTTTAAATACTTAGGCGAGTACTTGGACTGCAGCTAAGCCCCCGAGTGGGAGGATGGTTCACCACTCGGGAGGATTTTTAAATACTTAGGCGAGTACTTGGACTGCAGCTAAGCCCCCGAGTGGGAGGCTGGCTCACCACTCGGTAGGATTTTTAAATACTTAGGCGAGTACTTGGACTGCAGCTAAGCCCCAGAGTGGGAGGCTGGCTCACCACTCGGTAGGATTTTTAAATACTTAGGCGAGTACTTGTACTGCAGCTAAGCCCCCGATTGGAAGGCTGGCTCACCACTCGGTAGGATTTTTAAATACTTAGCGAGTACTTGGACTTCAGCTAAGCCCCCGAGTGGGAGGCTGGCTCACCACTCGGTAGGATTTCTAAATACTTAGGCGAGTACTTGGACTGCAGCTAAGCCCCCGAGTGGGAGGATTGCTCCCCACTCGGTAGGATTTTTAAATACTTAGGCGAGTACTTGGACTGCAGGTAAGCCCCCGAGTGGGAGGATTGCTCTCCACTCGGTTGGATTTTTTAAATACTTAGGCGAGTACTTGGACTGCAGCTAAGCCCCCGAATGGGAGGCTGGCTCTCCACTCGGTAGGATTTTTAAATACTTAGGCGAGTACTTGGACTGCAGCTAAGCCCCCGAGTGGGAGGATTGCTCTCCGCTCGGTAGGAGTATTAAACACTTAGGCGAGTACTGGACTACATCTAAGCCTCCGAGTGGGAGGATTGCTCTCCACTCGGTAGGATTTTTAAATACTTAGTCGAGTACTTGTACTGCATCTAAGCCCCCGAATGGGAGGCTGGCTCACCACTCGGTAGGATTTTTAAATACTTAGGCGAGTACTTGGACTGCAGCTAAGCCCCCGAATGGGAGGCTGGCTCACCACTCGGTAGGATTTTTAAATACTTAGGTGAGTACTGGACTGCATCTAAGCCTCCGAGTGGGAGGATTGCTCTCCACTCGGTAGGATTTTTAAATACTTAGGCGAGTACTTGGACTGCAGCTAAGCCCCCGAATGGGAGGCTGGCTCACCACTCGGTAGGATTTTTAAATACTTAGGCGAGTACTTGGACTGCAGCTAAGCCCCCGAGTGGGAGGCTGGCTCACCACTCGGTAGGATTTTTAATTACTTAGGCGAGTACTTGGCCTGTAGCTAAGCCCCCAAGTGGGAGGATTGCTCTCCGCTCGGTAGGATTTTTAAACACTTAGGCGAGTACAGGACTGCATCTAAGCCTCCGAGTGGGAGGATTGTTCTCCACTCGGTAGGATTTTTAAATACTTAGTCGAGTACTTGGACTCCATCTAAGCCTCCGAGTGGGAGGATTGCTCTCCACTCGGTAGGATTTTTGAATACTTAGGAGAGTACTTGGACTGCAGCTAAGTCCCCGAGTGGGAGGCTGGCTCACCACTCGGTAGGATTTTTAAATACTTAGGCGAGTACTTGGACTGCAGCTAAGCCCCCGAGTGGGAGGATGGTTCACCACTCGGGAGGATTTTTAAATACTTAGGCGAGTACTTGGACTGCAGCTAAGCCCCCGAGTGGGAGGCTGGCTCACCACTCGGTAGGATTTTTAAATACTTAGGCGAGTACTTGGACTGCAGCTAAGCCCCAGAGTGGGAGGCTGGCTCACCACTCGGTAGGATTTTTAAATACTTAGGCGAGTACTTGTACTGCAGCTAAGCCCCCGATTGGAAGGCTGGCTCACCACTCGGTAGGATTTTTAAATACTTAGCGAGTACTTGGACTTCAGCTAAGCCCCCGAGTGGGAGGCTGGCTCACCACTCGGTAGGATTTCTAAATACTTAGGCGAGTACTTGGACTGCAGCTAAGCCCCCGAGTGGGAGGATTGCTCCCCACTCGGTAGGATTTTTAAATACTTAGGCGAGTACTTGGACTGCAGGTAAGCCCCCGAGTGGGAGGATTGCTCTCCACTCGGTTGGATTTTTTAAATACTTAGGCGAGTACTTGGACTGCAGCTAAGCCCCCGAATGGGAGGCTGGCTCTCCACTCGGTAGGATTTTTAAATACTTAGGCGAGTACTTGGACTGCAGCTAAGCCCCCGAGTGGGAGGATTGCTCTCCGCTCGGTAGGAGTATTAAACACTTAGGCGAGTACTGGACTACATCTAAGCCTCCGAGTGGGAGGATTGCTCTCCACTCGGTAGGATTTTTAAATACTTAGTCGAGTACTTGTACTGCATCTAAGCCCCCGAATGGGAGGCTGGCTCACCACTCGGTAGGATTTTTAAATACTTAGGCGAGTACTTGGACTGCAGCTAAGCCCCCGAATGGGAGGCTGGCTCACCACTCGGTAGGATTTTTAAATACTTAGGTGAGTACTGGACTGCATCTAAGCCTCCGAGTGGGAGGATTGCTCTCCACTCGGTAGGATTTTTAAATACTTAGGCGAGTACTTGGACTGCAGCTAAGCCCCCGAATGGGAGGCTGGCTCACCACTCGGTAGGATTTTTAAATACTTAGGCGAGTACTTGGACTGCAGCTAAGCCCCCGAGTGGGAGGCTAGCTCACCACTCGGTAGGATTTTTAATTAGTTAGGCGAGTACTTGGACTGTAGCTAAGCCCCCAAGTGGGAGGATTGCTCTCCGCTCGGTAGGATTTTTAAACACTTAGGCGAGTACAGGACTGCATCTAAGCCTCCGAGTGGGAGGATTGTTCTCCACTCGGTAGGATTTTTAAATACTTAGTCGAGTACTTGGACTCCATCTAAGCCTCCGAGTGGGAGGATTGCTCTCCACTCGGTAGGATTTTTGAATACTTAGGAGAGTACTTGGACTGCAGCTAAGTCCCCGAGTGGGAGGCTGGCTCACCACTCGGTAGGATTTTTAAATACTTAGGCGAGTACTTGGACTGCAGCTAAGCCCCCGAGTAGGAGGCTGGCTCACCACTCAGTAGGATTTTTAAATACTTAGGCGAGTACTTGGACTGCAGCTAAGCCCCCGAGTGGGAGGCTGGCTCACCACTCGGTAGGATTTTTAAATACTTAGGCGAGTACTTGGACTGCAGCTAAGCCCCCGAGTGGGAGGCTGGTTCACCACTCGGTAGGATTTTTAAATACTTAGGCGAGTACTTGGACTGCAGCTAAGCCCCAGAGTGGGAGGCTGGCTCACCACTCGGTAGGATTTTTAAATACTTAGGCGAGTACTTGTACTGCAGCTAAGCCCCCGATTGGAAGGCTGGCTCACCACTCGGTAGGATTTTTAAATACTTAGGCGAGTACTTGGACTGCAGGTAAGACCCCGAGTGGGAGGATTGCTCTCCACTCGTTTGGATTTTTTAAATACTTAGGCGAGTACTTGGACTGCAGCTAAGCCCCCGAATGGGAGGCTGGCTCTCCACTCGGTAGGATTTTTAAATACTTAGGCGAGTACTTGGACTGTAGCTAAGCCCCCGAGTGGGAGGATTGCTCTCCGCTCGGTAGGAGTATTAAACACTTAGGCGAGTACTGGACTGCATCTAAGCCTCTGAGTGGGAGGATTGCTCTCCGCTCGGTAGGATTTTTAAACACTTAGGCGAGTACAGGACTGCATCTAAGCCTCCGAGTGGGAGGATTGTTCTCCACTCGGTAGGATTTTTAAATATTTAGTCGAGTACTTGGACTCCATCTAAGCCTCCGAGTGGGAGGATTGCTCTCCACTCGGTAGGATTTTTGAATACTTAGGAGAGTACTTGGACTGCAGCTAAGTCCCCGAGTGGGAGGCTGGCTCACCACTCGGTAGGATTTTTAAATACTTAGGCGAGTACTTGGACTGCAGCTAAGCCCCCGAGTGGGAGGATGGTTCACCACTCGGGAGGATTTTTAAATACTTAGGCGAGTACTTGGACTGCAGCTAAGCCCCCGAGTGGGAGGCTGGCTCACCACTCGATAGGATTTTTAAATACTTAGGCGAGTACTTGGACTGCAGCTAAGCCCCCGAGTGGGAGGCTGGCTCACCACTCGGTAGGATTTTTAATTACTTAGGCGAGTACTTGGACTGTAGCTAAGCCCCCAAGTGGGAGGATTGCTCTCCGCTCGGTAGGATTTTTAAACACTTAGGCGAGTACAGGACTGCATCTAAGCCTCCGAGTGGGAGGATTGTTCTCCACTCGGTAGGATTTTTAAATACTTAGTCGAGTACTTGGACTCCATCTAAGCCTCCGAGTGGGAGGATTGCTCTCCACTCGGTAGGATTTTTGAATACTTAGGCGAGTACTTGGACTGCAGCTAAGCCCCCGATTGGAAGGCTGGCTCACCACTCGGTAGGATTTTTGAATACTTAGGCGAGTACTTGGACTGCAGCTAAGCCCCCGAGTGGGAGGCTGGCTCACCACTCGGTAGGATTTCTAAATACTTAGGCGAGTACTTGGACTGCAGCTAAGCCCCCGAGTGGGAGGATTGCTCACCACTCGGTAGGATTTTTAAATACTTAGGCGAGTACTTGGACTGCAGCTAAGCCCCAGAGTGGGAGGCTGGCTCACCACTCGGTAGGATTTTTAAATACTTAGGCGAGTACTTGTACTGCAGCTAAGCCCCCGATTGGAAGGCTGGCTCACCACTCGGTAGGATTTTTAAATACTTAGCGAGTACTTGGACTGCAGCTAAGCCCCCGAGTGGGAGGCTGGCTCACCACTCGGTAGGATTTCTAAATACTTAGGCGAGTACTTGGACTGCAGCTAAGCCCCCGAGTGGGAGGATTGCTCTCCACTCGGTAGGATTTTTAAATACTTAGGCGAGTACTTGGACTGCAGGTAAGCCCCCGAGTGGGAGGATTGCTCTCCACTCGGTTGGATTTTTTAAATACTTAGGCGAGTACTTGGACTGCAGCTAAGCCCCCGAATGGGAGGCTGGCTCTCCACTCGGTAGGATTTTTAAATACTTAGGCTTGTACTTGGACTGCAGCTAAGCCCCCGAGTGGGAGGATTGCTCTCCGCTCGGTAGGAGTATTAAACACTTAGGCGAGTACTGGACTGCATCTAAGCCTCCGAGTGGGAGGATTGCTCTCCACTCGGTAGGATTTTTAAATACTTAGTCGAGTACTTGGACTGCATCTAAGCCCCCGAATGGGAGGCTGGCTCACCACTCGGTAGGATTTTTAAATACTTAGGCGAGTACTTGGACTGCAGCTAAGCCCCCGAATGGGAGGCTGGCTCACCACTCGGTAGGATTTTTAAATACTTAGGTGAGTACTGGACTGCATCTAAGCCTCCGAGTGGGAGGATTGCTCTCCACTCGGTAGGATTTTTAAATACTTAGGCGAGTACTTGGACTGCAGCTAAGCCCCCGAATGGGAGGCTGGCTCACCACTCGGTAGGATTTTTAAATACTTAGGCGAGTACTTGGACTGCAGCTAAGCCCCCGAGTGGGAGGCTGGCTCACCACTCGGTAGGATTTTTAATTACTTAGGCGAGTACTTGGACTGTAGCTAAGCCCCCAAGTGGGAGGATTGCTCTCCGCTCGGTAGGATTTTTAAACACTTAGGCGAGTACAGGACTGCATCTAAGCCTCCGAGTGGGAGGATTGTTCTCCACTCGGTAGGATTTTTAAATACTTAGTCGAGTACTTGGACTCCATCTAAGCCTCCGAGTGGGAGGATTGCTCTCCACTAGGTAGGATTTTTGAATACTTAGGAGAGTACTTGGACTGCAGCTAAGTCCCCGAGTGGGAGGCTGGCTCACCACTCGGTAGGATTTTTAAATACTTAGGCGAGTACTTGGACTGCAGCTAAGCCCCCGAGTAGGAGGCTGGCTCACCACTCAGTAGGATTTTTAAATACTTAGGCGAGTACTTGGACTGCAGCTAAGCCCCCGAGTGGGAGGCTGGCTCACCACTCGGTAGGATTTTTAAATACTTAGGCGAGTACTTGGACTGCAGCTAAGCCCCCGAGTGGGAGGCTTGGTCACCACTCGGTAGGATTTTTAAATACTTAGGCGAGTACTTGGACTGCAGCTAAGCCCCAGAGTGGGAGGCTGGCTCACCACTCGGTAGGATTTTTAAATACTTAGGCGAGTACTTGGACTGCAGCTAAGCCCCCGAGTGGGAGGCTGGCTCACCACTCGATAGGATTTTTAAATACTTAGGCGAGTACTTGGACTGCAGCTAAGCCCCCGAGTGGGAGGCTGGCTCACCACTCGGTAGGATTTTTAATTACTTAGGCGAGTACTTGGACTGTAGCTAAGCCCCCAAGTGGGAGGATTGCTCTCCGCTCGGTAGGATTTTTAAACACTTAGGCGAGTACAGGACTGCATCTAAGCCTCCGAGTGGGAGGATTGTTCTCCACTCGGTAGGATTTTTAAATACTTAGTCGAGTACTTGGACTCCATCTAAGCCTCCGAGTGGGAGGATTGCTCTCCACTCGGTAGGATTTTTGAATACTTAGGAGAGTACTTGGACTGCAGCTATGTCCCCGAGTGGGAGGCTGGCTCACCACTCGGTAGGATTTTTAAATACTTAGGCGAGTACTTGGACTGCAGCTAAGCCCCCGAGTGGGAGGATGGTTCACCACTCGGGAGGATTTTTAAATACTTAGGCGAGTACTTGGACTGCAGCTAAGCCCCCGAGTGGGAGGCTGGCTCACCACTCGATAGGATTTTTAAATACTTAGGCGAGTACTTGGACTGCAGCTAAGCCCCCGAGTGGGAGGCTGGCTCACCACTCGGTAGGATTTTTAATTACTTAGGCGAGTACTTGGACTGTAGCTAAGCCCCCGAGTGGGAGGATTGCTCTCCGCTCGGTAGGATTTTTAAACACTTAGGCGAGTACAGGACTGCATCTAAGCCTCCGAGTGGGAGGATTGTTCTCCACTCGGTAGGATTTTTAAATACTTAGTCGAGTACTTGGACTCCATCTAAGCCTCCGAGTGGGAGGATTGCTCTCCACTCGGTAGGATTTTTGAATACTTAGGCGAGTACTTGGACTGCAGCTAAGCCCCCGATTGGAAGGCTGGCTCACCACTCGGTAGGATTTTTAAATACTTAGGCGAGTACTTGGACTGCAGCTAAGCCCCCGAGTGGGAGGCTGGCTCACCACTCGGTAGGATTTCTAAATACTTAGGCGAGTACTTGGACTGCAGCTAAGCCCCCGAGTGGGAGGATTGCTCTCCACTCGGTAGGATTTTTAAATACTTAGGCGAGTACTTGGACTGCAGCTAAGCCCCCGAGTGGGAGGATTGCTCTCCACTCGGTAGGATTTTTTAAATACTTAGGCGAGTACTTGGACAGCAGCTAAGCCCCCGAATGGGAGGCCGGCTCTCCACTCGGTAGGATTTTTAAATACTTAGGCGAGTACTTGGACTGCAGCTAAGCCCCCGAGTGGGAGGATTGCTCTCCACTCGGTAGGATTTTTTAAAAACTTAGGCGAGTACTTGGACAGCAGCTAAGCCCCCGAATGGGAGGCTGGCTCTCCACTCGGTAGGATTTTTAGATACTTAGGCGAGTACTTGGACTGCAGCTAAGCCCCCGAGTGGGAGGCTGGCTCACCACTCGGTAGGATTTTTAAATACTTAGGCGAGTACTTGGACTGCAGCTAAGCCCCAGAGTGGGAGGCTGGCTCACCACTCGGTAGGATTTTTAAATACTTAGGCGAGTACTTGTACTGCAGCTAAGCCCCCGATTGGAAGGCTGGCTCACCACTCGGTAGGATTTTTAAATACTTAGCGAGTACTTGGACTGCAGCTAAGCCCCCGAGTGGGAGGCCGGCTCACCACTCGGTAGGATTTCTAAATACTTAGGCGAGTACTTGGACTGCAGCTAAGCCCCCGAGTGGGAGGATTGCTCTCCACTCGGTAGGATTTTTAAATACTTAGGCGAGTACTTGGACTGCAGGTAAGCCCCCGAGTGGGAGGATTGCTCTCCACTCGGTTGGATTTTTTAAATACTTAGGCGAGTACTTGGACTGCAGCTAAGCCCCCGAATGGGAGGCTGGCTCTCCACTCGGTAGGATTTTTAAATACTTAGGCGAGTACTTGGACTGTAGCTAAGCCCCCAAGTGGGAGGATTGCTCTCCGCTCGGTAGGAGTATTAAACACTTAGGCGAGTACTAGACTGCATCTAAGCCTCCGAGTGGGAGGATTGCTCTCCACTCGGTAGGATTTTTAAATACTTAGTCGAGTACTTGGACTGCAGCTAAGCCCCCGAGTGGGAGGATGGTTCACCACTCGGTAGGATTTTTAAATACTTTGGCGAGTACTTGGACTGCAGCTAAGCCCCCGAGTGGGAGGCTGGCTCACCACTCGGTAGGATTTTTAAATACTTAGGCGAGTACTTGGACTGCAGCTAAGCCCCAGAGTGGGAGGCTGGCTCACCACTCGGTAGGATTTTTAAATACTTAGGCGAGTACTTGTACTGCAGCTAAGCCCCCGATTGGAAGGCTGGCTCACCACTCGGTAGGATTTTTAAATACTTAGCGAGTACTTGGACTGCAGCTAAGCCCCCGAGTGGGAGGCTAGCTCACCACTCGGTAGGATTTCTAAATACTTAGGCGAGTACTTGGACTGCAGCTAAGCCCCCGAGTGGGAGGATTGCTCTCCACTCGGTTGGATTTTTAAATACTTAGGCGAGTACTTGGACTGCAGCTAAGCCCCCGAGTGGGAGGATTGCTCTCCACTCGGTTGGATTTTTTAAATACTTAGGCGAGTACTTGGACTGCAGCTAAGCCCCCGAATGGGAGGCTGGCTCTCCACTCGGTAGGATTTTTAAATACTTAGGCGAGTACTTGGACTGCAGCTAAGCCCCCGAGTGGGAGGATTGCTCTCTGCTCGGTAGGAGTATTAAACACTTAGGCGAGTACTGGACTGCATCTAAGCCTCCGAGTGGGAGGATTGCTCTCCACTCGGTAGGATTTTTAAATACTTAGTCGAGTACTTGGACTGCATCTAAGCCCCCGAATGGGAGGCTGGCTCACCACTCGGTAGGATTTTTAAATACTTAGGCGAGTACTTGGACTGCAGCTAAGCCCCCGAATGGGAGGCTGGCTCACCACTCGGTAGGATTTTTAAATACTTAGGTGAGTACTGGACTGCATCTAAGCCTCCGAGTGGGAGGATTGGTCACCACTCGGTAGGATTTTTAAATACTTAGGCGAGTACTTGGATTGCAGCTAAGCCCCCGAATGGGAGGCTGGCTCACCACTCGGTAGGATTTTTAAATACTTAGGTGAGTAGTTGGACTGCAGCTAAGCCCCCGAGTGGGAGGCTGGCTCACCACTCGATAGGATTTTTAAATACTTAGGCGAGTACTTGGACTGCAGCTAAGCCCCCGAGTGGGAGGCTGGCTCACCACTCGGTAGGATTTTTAATTACTTAGGCGAGTACTTGGACTGTAGCTAAGCCCCCAAGTGGGAGGATTGCTCTCCGCTCGGTAGGATTTTTAAACACTTAGGCGAGTACAGGACTGCATCTAAGCCTCCGAGTGGGAGGATTGTTCTCCACTCGGTAGGATTTTTAAATACTTAGTCGAGTACTTGGACTCCATCTAAGCCTCCGAGTGGGAGGATTGCTCTCCACTCGGTAGGATTTTTGAATACTTAGGAGAGTACTTGGACTGCAGCTAAGTCCCCGAGTGGGAGGCTGGCTCACCACTCGGTAGGATTTTTAAATACTTAGGCGAGTACTTGGACTGCAGCTAAGCCCCCGAGTGGGAGGATGGTTCACCACTCGGGAGGATTTTTAAATACTTAGGCGAGTACTTGGACTGCAGCTAAGCCCCCGAGTGGGAGGCTGGCTCACCACTCGATAGGATTTTTAAATACTTAGGCGAGTACTTGGACTGCAGCTAAGCCCCCGAGTGGGAGGCTGGCTCACCACTCGGTAGGATTTTTAATTACTTAGGCGAGTACTTGGACTGTAGCTAAGCCCCCGAGTGGGAGGATTGCTCTCCGCTCGGTAGGATTTTTAAACACTTAGGCGAGTACAGGACTGCATCTAAGCCTCCGAGTGGGAGGATTGTTCTCCACTCGGTAGGATTTTTAAATACTTAGTCGAGTACTTGGACTCCATCTAAGCCTCCGAGTGGGAGGATTGCTCTCCACTCGGTAGGATTTTTGAATACTTAGGAAAGTACTTGGACTGCAGCTAAGCCCCCGATTGGAAGGCTGGCTCACCACTCGGTAGGATTTTTAAATACTTAGGCGAGTACTTGGACTGCAGCTAAGCCCCCGAGTGGGAGGCTGGCTCACCACTCGGTAGGATTTCTAAATACTTAGGCGAGTACTTGGACTGCAGCTAAGCCCCCGAGTGGGAGGATTGCTCTCCACTCGGTAGGATTTTTAAATACTTAGGCGAGTACTTGGACTGCAGCTAAGCCCCCGAGTGGGAGGATTGCTCTCCACTCGGTAGGATTTTTTAAATACTTAGGCGAGTACTTGGACAGCAGCTAAGCCCCCGAATGGGAGGCCGGCTCTCCACTCGGTAGGATTTTTAAATACTTAGGCGAGTACTTGGACTGCAGCTAAGCCCCCGAGTGGGAGGATTGCTCTCCACTCGGTAGGATTTTTTAAAAACTTAGGCGAGTACTTGGACAGCAGCTAAGCCCCCGAATGGGAGGCTGGCTCTCCACTCGGTAGGATTTTTAGATACTTAGGCGAGTACTTGGACTGCAGCTAAGCCCCCGAGTGGGAGGCTGGCTCACCACTCGGTAGGATTTTTAAATACTTAGGCGAGTACTTGGACTGCAGCTAAGCCCCAGAGTGGGAGGCTGGCTCACCACTCGGTAGGATTTTTAAATACTTAGGCGAGTACTTGTACTGCAGCTAAGCCCCCGATTGGAAGGCTGGCTCACCACTCGGTAGGATTTTTAAATACTTAGCGAGTACTTGGACTGCAGCTAAGCCCCCGAGTGGGAGGCCGGCTCACCACTCGGTAGGATTTCTAAATACTTAGGCGAGTACTTGGACTGCAGCTAAGCCCCCGAGTGGGAGGATTGCTCTCCACTCGGTAGGATTTTTAAATACTTAGGCGAGTACTTGGACTGCAGGTAAGCCCCCGAGTGGGAGGATTGCTCTCCACTCGGTTGGATTTTTTAAATACTTAGGCGAGTACTTGGACTGCAGCTAAGCCCCCGAATGGGAGGCTGGCTCTCCACTCGGTAGGATTTTTAAATACTTAGGCGAGTACTTGGACTGTAGCTAAGCCCCCGAGTGGGAGGATTGCTCTCCGCTCGGTAGGAGTATTAAACACTTAGGCGAGTACTGGACTGCATCTAAGCCTCCGAGTGGGAGGATTGCTCTCCACTCGGTAGGATTTTTAAATACTTAGTCGAGTACTTGGAATGCAGCTAAGCCCCCGAGTGGGAGGATGGTTCACCACTCGGTAGGATTTTTAAATACTTTGGCGAGTACTTGGACTGCAGCTAAGCCCCCGAGTGGGAGGCTGGCTCACCACTCGGTAGGATTTTTAAATACTTAGGCGAGTACTTGGACTGCAGCTAAGCCCCAGAGTGGGAGGCTGGCTCACCACTCGGTAGGATTTTTAAATACTTAGGCGAGTACTTGTACTGCAGCTAAGCCCCCGATTGGAAGGCTGGCTCACCACTCGGTAGGATTTTTAAATACTTAGCGAGTACTTGGACTGCAGCTAAGCCCCCGAGTGGGAGGCTGGCTCACCACTCGGTAGGATTTCTAAATACTTAGGCGAGTACTTGGACTGCAGCTAAGCCCCCGAGTGGGAGGATTGCTCTCCACTCGGTAGGATTTTTTAAAAACTTAGGCGAGTACTTGGACAGCAGCTAAGCCCCCGAATGGGAGGCTGGCTCTCCACTCGGTAGGATTTTTAGATACTTAGGCGAGTACTTGGACTGCAGCTAAGCCCCCGAGTGGGAGGCTGGCTCACCACTCGGTAGGATTTTTAAATACTTAGGCGAGTACTTGGACTGCAGCTAAGCCCCAGAGTGGGAGGCTGGCTCACCACTCGGTAGGATTTTTAAATACTTAGGCGAGTACTTGTACTGCAGCTAAGCCCCCGATTGGAAGGCTGGCTCACCACTCGGTAGGATTTTTAAATACTTAGCGAGTACTTGGACTGCAGCTAAGCCCCCGAGTGGGAGGCCGGCTCACCACTCGGTAGGATTTCTAAATACTTAGGCGAGTACTTGGACTGCAGCTAAGCCCCCGAGTGGGAGGATTGCTCTCCACTCGGTAGGATTTTTAAATACTTAGGCGAGTACTTGGACTGCAGGTAAGCCCCCGAGTGGGAGGATTGCTCTCCACTCGGTTGGATTTTTTAAATACTTAGGCGAGTACTTGGACTGCAGCTAAGCCCCCGAATGGGAGGCTGGCTCTCCACTCGGTAGGATTTTTAAATACTTAGGCGAGTACTTGGACTGTAGCTAAGCCCCCGAGTGGGAGGATTGCTCTCCGCTCGGTAGGAGTATTAAACACTTAGGCGAGTACTGGACTGCATCTAAGCCTCCGAGTGGGAGGATTGCTCTCCACTCGGTAGGATTTTTAAATACTTAGTCGAGTACTTGGAATGCAGCTAAGCCCCCGAGTGGGAGGATGGTTCACCACTCGGTAGGATTTTTAAATACTTTGGCGAGTACTTGGACTGCAGCTAAGCCCCCGAGTGGGAGGCTGGCTCACCACTCGGTAGGATTTTTAAATACTTAGGCGAGTACTTGGACTGCAGCTAAGCCCCAGAGTGGGAGGCTGGCTCACCACTCGGTAGGATTTTTAAATACTTAGGCGAGTACTTGTACTGCAGCTAAGCCCCCGATTGGGAGGCTGGCTCACCACTCGGTAGGATTTCTAAATACTTAGGCGAGTACTTGGACTGCAGCTAAGCCCCCGAGTGGGAGGATTGCTCTCCACTCGGTTGGATTTTTAAATACTTAGACGAGTACTTGGACTGCAGCTAAGCCCCCGAGTGGGAGGATTGCTCTCCACTCGGTTGGATTTTTTAAATACTTAGGCGAGTACTTGGACTGCAGCTAAGCCCCCGAATGGGAGGCTGGCTCTCCACTCGATAGGATTTTTAAATACTTAGGCGAGTACTTGGACTGCAGCTAAGCCCCCGAGTGGGAGGATTGCTCTCTGCTCGGTAGGAGTATTAAACACTTAGGCGAGTACTGGACTGCATCTAAGCCTCCGAGTGGGAGGATTGCTCTCCACTCGGTAGGATTTTTAAATACTTAGTCGAGTACTTGGACTGCATCTAAGCCCCCGAATGGGAGGCTGGCTCACCACTCGGTAGGATTTTTAAATACTTAGGCGAGTACTTGGACTGCAGCTAAGCCCCCGAATGGGAGGCTGGCTCACCACTCGGTAGGATTTTTAAATACTTAGGTGAGTACTGGACTGCATCTAAGCCTCCGAGTGGGAGGATTGCTCTCCACTCGGTAGGATTTTTAAATACTTAGGCGAGTACTTGGATTGCAGCTAAGCCCCCGAATGGGAGGCTGGCTCACCACTCGGTAGGATTTTTAAATACTTAGGTGAGTACTTGGACTGCAGCTAAGCCCCCGAGTGGGAGGCTGGCTCACCACTCGATAGGATTTTTAAATACTTAGGCGAGTACTTGGACTGCAGCTAAGCCCCCGAGTGGGAGTCTGGCTCACCACTCGGTAGGATTTTTAATTACTTAGGCGAGTACTTGGACTGTAGCTAAGCCCCCAAGTGGGAGGATTGCTCTCCGCTCGGTAGGATTTTTAAACACTTAGGCGAGTACAGGACTGCATCTAAGCCTCCGAGTGGGAGGATTGTTCTCCACTCGGTAGGATTTTTAAATACTTAGTCGAGTACTTGGACTCCATCTAAGCCTCCGAGTGGGAGGATTGCTCTCCACTCGGTAGGATTTTTGAATACTTAGGAGAGTACTTGGACTGCAGCTAAGTCCCCGAGTGGGAGGCTGGCTCACCACTCGGTAGGATTTTTAAATACTTAGGCGAGTACTTGGACTGCAGCTAAGCCCCCGAGTGGGAGGATGGTTCACCACTCGGGAGGATTTTTAAATACTTAGGCGAGTACTTGGACTGCAGCTAAGCCCCCGAGTGGGAGGCTGGCTCACCACTCGGTAGGATTTTTAAATACTTAGGCGAGTACTTGGACTGCAGCTAAGCCCCAGAGTGGGAGGCTGGCTCACCACTCGGTAGGATTTTTAAATACTTAGGCGAGTACTTGTACTGCAGCTAAGCCCCCGATTGGAAGGCTGGCTCACCACTCGGTAGGATTTTTAAATACTTAGCGAGTACTTGGACTGCAGCTAAGCCCCCGAGTGGGAGGCTGGCTCACCACTCGGTAGGATTTCTAAATACTTAGGCGAGTACTTGGACTGCAGCTAAGCCCCTGAGTGGGAGGATTGCTCTCCACTCGGTAGGATTTTTAAATACTTAGGCGAGTACTTGGACTGCAGGTAAGCCCCCGAGTGGGAGGATTGCTCTCCACTCAGTTGGATTTTTTAAATACTTAGGCGAGTACTTGGACTGCAGCTAAGCCCCCGAATGGGAGGCTGGCTCACCACTCGGTAGGATTTTTAAATACTTAGGCGAGTACTTGGACTGCAGCTAAGCCCCCGAGTGGGAGGATTGCTCTCCGCTCGGTAGGAGTATTAAACACTTAGGCGAGTACTGGACTGCATCTAAGCCTCCGAGTGGGAGGATTGCTCTCCACTCGGTAGGATTTTTAAATACTTAGTCGAGTACTTGGACTGCATCTAAGCCCCCGAATGGGAGGCTGGCTCACCACTCGGTAGGATTTTTAAATACTTAGGCGAGTACTTGGACTGCAGCTAAGCCCCCGAATGGGAGGCTGGCTCACCACTCGGTAGGATTTTTAAATACTTAGGTGAGTACTGGACTGCATCTAAGCCTCCGAGTGGGAGGATTGCTCTCCACTCGGTAGGATTTTTAAATACTTAGGCGAGTACTTGGACTGCAGCTAAGCCCCCGAATGGGAGGCTGGCTCACCACTCGGTAGGATTTTTAAATACTTACTCGAGTACTTGGACTGCAGCTAAGCCCCCGAGTAGGAGGCTGGCTCACCACTCAATAGGATTTTTAAATACTTAGGCGAGTACTTGGACTGCAGCTAAGCCCCCGAGTGGGAGGATTGCTCTCCGCTCGGTAGGATTTTTAAACACTTAGGCGAGTACAGGACTGCATCTAAGCCTCCGAGTGGGAGGATTGTTCTCCACTCGGTAGGATTTTTAAATACTTAGTCGAGTACTTGGACTCCATCTAAGCCTCCGAGTGGGAGGATTGCTCTCCACTCGGTAGGATTTTTGAATACTTAGGAGAGTACTTGGACTGCAGCTAAGTCCCCGAGTGGGAGGCTGGCTCACCATTCGGTAGGATTTTTAAATACTTAGGCGAGTACTTGGACTGCAGCTAAGCCCCCGAGTAGGAGGCTGGCTCACCACTCGGTAGGATTTTTAAATACTTAGGCGAGTACTTGGACTGCAGCTAAGCCCCCGAGTGGGAGGCTGGCTCACCACTCGGTAGGATTTTTAAATACTTAGGCGAGTACTTGGACTGCAGCTAAGCCCCCGAGTGGGAGGATTGCTCTCCGCTCGGTAGGATTTTTAAATACTTAGGCGAGTACTTGGACTGCAGCTAAGCCCCAGAGTGGGAGGATTGTTCTCCACTCGGTAGGATTTTTAAATACTTAGTCGAGTACTTGGACTCCATCTAAGCCCCCGAGTGGGAGGCTGGCTCACCACTCGATAGGATTTTTAAATACTTAGGCGAGTACTTGGACTGCAGCTAAGCCCCCGAGTGGGAGGCTGGCTCACCACTCGGTAGGATTTTTAATTACTTAGGCGAGTACTTGGACTGTAGCTAAGCCCCCAAGTGGGAGGATTGCTCTCCGCTCGGTAGGATTTTTAAACACTTAGGCGAGTACAGGACTGCATCTAAGCCTCCGAGTGGGAGGATTGTTCTCCACTCGGTAGGATTTTTAAATACTTAGTCGAGTACTTGGACTCCATCTAAGCCTCCGAGTGGGAGGATTGCTCTCCACTCGGTAGGATTTTTGAATACTTAGGAGAGTACTTGGACTGCAGCTAAGTCCCCGAGTGGGAGGCTGGCTCACCACTCGGTAGGATTTTTAAATACTTAGGCGAGTACTTGGACTGCAGCTAAGCCCCCGAGTGGGAGGATGGTTCACCACTCGAGAGGATTTTTAAATACTTAGGCGAGTACTTGGACTGCAGCTAAGCCCCCGAGTGGGAGGCTGGCTCACCACTCGGTAGGATTTTTAAATACTTAGGCGAGTACTTGGACTGCAGCTAAGCCCCAGAGTGGGAGGCTGGCTCACCACTCGGTAGGATTTTTAAATACTTAGGCGAGTACTTGTACTGCAGCTAAGCCCCCGATTGGAAGGCTGGCTCACCACTCGGTAGGATTTTTAAATACTTAGCGAGTACTTGGACTGCAGCTAAGCCCCCGAGTGGGAGGCTGGCTCACCACTCGGTAGGATTTCTAAATACTTAGGCGAGTACTTGGACTGCAGCTAAGCCCCCGAGTGGGAGGATTGCTCTCCACTCGGTAGGATTTTTAAATACTTAGGCGAGTACTTGGACTGCAGGTAAGCCCCCGAGTGGGAGGATTGCTCTCCACTCGGTTGGATTTTTTAAATACTTAGGCGAGTACTTGGACTGCAGCTAAGCCCCCGAATGGGAGGCTGGCTCTCCACTCGGTAGGATTTTTAAATACTTAGGCGAGTACTTGGACTGCAGCTAAGCCCCCGAGTGGGAGGATTGCTCTCCGCTCGGTAGGAGTATTAAACACTTAGGCGAGTACTGGACTGCATCTAAGCCTCCGAGTGGGAGGATTGCTCTCCACTCGGTAGGATTTTTAAATACTTAGTCGAGTACTTGGACTGCATCTAAGCCCCCGAATGGGAGGCTGGCTCACCACTCGGTAGGATTTTTAAATACTTAGGCGAGTACTTGGACTGCAGCTAAGCCCCCGAATGGGAGGCTGGCTCTCCACTCGGTAGGATTTTTAAATACTTAGGTGAGTACTGTTCTGCATCTAAGCCTCCGAGTGGGAGGATTGCTCTCCACTCGGTAGGATTTTTAAATACTTAGGCGAGTACTTGGACTGCAGCTAAGCCCCCGAATGGGAGGCTGGCTCACCACTCGGTAGGATTTTTAAATACTTAGGCGAGTACTTGGACTGCAGCTAAGCCCCCGAGTGGGAGGCTGGCTCACCACTCGGTAGGATTTTTAATTACTTAGGCGAGTACTTGGACTGTAGCTAAGCCCCCAAGTGGGAGGATTGCTCTCCGCTCGGTAGGATTTTTAAACACTTAGGCGAGTACAGGACTGCATCTAAGCCTCCGAGTGGGAGGATTGTTCTCCACTCGGTAGGATTTTTAAATACTTAGTCGAGTACTTGGACTCCATCTAAGCCTCCGAGTGGGAGGATTGCTCTCCACTCGGTAGGATTTTTGAATACTTAGGAGAGTACTTGGACTGCAGCTAAGTCCCCGAGTGGGAGGCTGGCTCACCACTCGGTAGGATTTTTAAATACTTAGGCGAGTACTTGGACTGCAGCTAAGCCCCCGAGTAGGAGGCTGGCTCACCACTCAGTAGGATTTTTAAATACTTAGGCGAGTACTTGGACTGCAGCTAAGCCCCCGAGTGGGAGGCTGGCTCACCACTCGGTAGGATTTTTAAATACTTAGGCGAGTACTTGGACTGCAGCTAAGCCCCCGAGTGGGAGGCTGGTTCACCACTCGGTAGGATTTTTAAATACTTAGGCGAGTACTTGGACTGCAGCTAAGCCCCAGAGTGGGAGGCTGGCTCACCACTCGGTAGGATTTTTAAATACTTAGGCGAGTACTTGTACTGCAGCTAAGCCCCCGATTGGAAGGCTGGCTCACCACTCGGTAGGATTTTTAAATACTTAGGCGAGTACTTGGACTGCAGGTAAGCCCCCGAGTGGGAGGATTGCTCTCCACTCGGTTGGATTTTTTAAATACTTAGGCGAGTACTTGGACTGCAGCTAAGCCCCCGAATGGGAGGCTGGCTCTCCACTCGGTAGGATTTTTAAATACTTAGGCGAGTACTTGGACTGCAGCTAAGCCCCCGAGTGGGAGGATTGCTCTCCGCTCGGTAGGAGTATTAAACACTTAGGCGAGTACTGGACTGCATCTAAGCCTCCGAGTGGGAGGATTGCTCTCCACTCGGTAGGATTTTTAAATACTTAGTCGAGTACTTGGACTGCATCTAAGCCCCCGAATGGGAGGCTGGCTCACCACTCGGTAGGATTTTTAAATACTTAGGCGAGTAGTTGGACTGCAGCTAAGCCCCCGAATGGGAGGCTGGCTCACCACTCGGTAGGATTTTTAAATACTTAGGTGAGTACTGGACTGCATCTAAGCCTCCGAGTGGGAGGATTGCTCTCCACTCGATAGGATTTTTAAATACTTAGGCGAGTACTTGGACTGCAGCTAAGCCCCCGAATGGGAGGCTGGCTCACCACTCGGTAGGATTTTTAAATACTTAGGTGAGTACTTGGACTGCAGCTAAGTCCCCGAGTGGGAGGCTGGCTCACCACTCGGTAGGATTTCTAAATACTTAGGCGAGTACTTGGACTGCAGCTAAGCCCCCGAGTGGGAGGATTGCTCTCCACTCGGTAGGATTTTTAAATACTTAGGCGAGTACTTGGACTGCAGGTAAGCCCCCGAGTGGGAGGATTGCTCTTCACTCGGTTGGATTTTTTAAATACTTAGGCGAGTACTTGGACAGCAGCTAAGCCCCCGAATGGGAGGCTGGCTCTCCACTCGGTAGGATTTTTAAATACTTAGGCGAGTACTTGGACTGCAGCTAGGCCCCCGAGTGGGAGGATTGCTCTCCGCTCGGTAGGAGTATTAAACACTTAGGCGAGTACTGGACTGCATCTAAGCCTCCGAGTGGGAGGATTGCTCTCCACTCGGTAGGATTTTTAAATACTTAGTCGAGTACTTGGACTGCATCTAAGCACCCGAATGGGAGGCTGGCTCACCACTCGGTAGGATTTTTAAATACTTAGGCGAGTACTTGGACTGCAGCTAAGCCCCCGAATGGGAGGCTGGCTCACCACTCGGTAGGATTTTTAAATACTTAGGTGAGTACTGGACTGCATCTAAGCCTCCGAGTGGGAGGATTGCTCTCCACTCGGTAGGATTTTTAAATACTTAGACGAGTACTTGGACTGCAGTTAAGCCCCCGAATGGGAGGCTGGCTCACCACTCGGTAGGATTTTTAAATACTTAGATGAGTACTTGGACTGCAGCTAAGCCCCCGAGTGGGAGGCTGGCTCACCACTCGGTAGGATTTTTAAATACTTAGGCGAGTACTTGGACTGCAGCTAAGCCCCCGAGTGCGAGGCTGGCTCACCACTCGGTAGGATTTCTAAATACTTAGGCGAGTGCTTGGACTACAGCTAAGCCCCCGAGTGGGAGGATTGCTCTCCACTCGGTAGGATTTTTAAATACTTAGGCGAGTACTTGGACTGTAGCTAAGCCCTGAGTGGGAGGCTGGCTCACCACTCGGTAGGATTTTTATATACTTAGGCGAGTACTTGGACTGCAGCTAAGCCCCGAGTGGGAGGCTGGCTCACCACTCGGTAGGATTTTTATATACTTAGGCGAGTACTTGGACTGCAGCTATGCCCCCGAGTGGGAGGCTGGCTCACCACTCGGTAGGATTTCTAAATACTTAGGCGAGTACTTGGACTGTAGCTAAGCCCCCGAGTGGGAGGATTGCTCTCCGCTCGGTAGGATTTTTAAACACTTAGGTGAGTACAGGACTGCATCTAAGCTTCCGAGTGGGAGGATTTCTCTCCACTCGGTAGGATTTTTAAATACTTAGTCGAGTACTTGGACTCCATCTAAGCCTCCGAGTGGGAGGATTGCTCTCCACTCGGTAGGATTTTTGAATACTTAGGCGAGTACTTGGACTGCAGCTAAGCCCCCGATTGGAAGGCTGGCTCACCACTCGGTAGGATTTTTAAATACTTAGGCGAGTACTTGGACTGCAGCTAAGCCCCCGAGTGGGAGGCTGGCTCACCACTCGGTAGGATTTCTAAATACTTAGGCGAGTACTTGGACTGCAGCTAAGCCCCCGAGTGGGAGGATTGCTCTCCACTCGGTAGGATTTTTAAATACTTAGGCGAGTACTTGGACTGCAGCTAAGCCCCCGAGTGGGAGGATTGCTCTCCACTCGGTAGGATTTTTTAAATACTTAGGCGAGTACTTGGACAGCAGCTAAGCCCCCGAATGGGAGGCCGGCTCTCCACTCGGTAGGATTTTTAAATACTTAGGCGAGTACTTGGACTGCAGCTAAGCCCCCGAGTGGGAGGATTGCTCTCCACTCGGTAGGATTTTTTAAATACTTAGGCGAGTACTTGGACAGCAGCTAAGCCCCCGAATGGGAGGCTGGCTCTCCACTCGGTAGGATTTTTAGATACTTAGGCGAGTACTTGGACTGCAGCTAAGCCCCCGAGTGGGAGGCTGGCTCACCACTCGGTAGGATTTTTAAATACTTAGGCGAGTACTTGGACTGCAGCTAAGCCCCAGAGTGGGAGGCTGGCTCACCACTCGGTAGGATTTTTAAATACTTAGGCGAGTACTTGTACTGCAGCTAAGCCCCCGATTGGAAGGCTGGCTCACCACTCGGTAGGATTTTTAAATACTTAGCGAGTACTTGGACTGCAGCTAAGCCCCCGAGTGGGAGGCTGGCTCACCACTCGGTAGGATTTCTAAATACTTAGGCGAGTACTTGGAATGCAGCTAAGCCCCCGAGTGGGAGGATTGCTCTCCACTCGGTAGGATTTTTAAATACTTAGGCGAGTACTTGGACTGCAGGTAAGCCCCCGAGTGGGAGGATTGCTCTCCACTCGGTTGGATTTTTTAAATACTTAGGCGAGTACTTGGACTGCAGCTAAGCCCCCGAATGGGAGGCTGGCTCTCCACTCGGTAGGATTTTTAAATACTTAGGCGAGTACTTGGACTGTAGCTAAGCCCCCGAGTGGAAGGATTGCTCTCCGCTCGGTAGGAGTATTAAACACTTAGGCGAGTACTGGACTGCATCTAAGCCTCCGAGTGGGAGGATTGCTCTCCACTCGGTAGGATTTTTAAATACTTAGTCGAGTACTTGGACTGCATCTAAGCCCCCGAATGGGAGGCTGGCTCACCACTCGGTAGGATTTTTAAATACTTAGGCGAGTACTTGGACTGCAGCTAAGCCCCCGAATGGGAGGCTGGCTCACCACTCGGTAGGATTTTTAAATACTTAGGTGAGTACTGGACTGCATCTAAGCCTCCGAGTGGGAGGATTGCTCTCCACTCGGTAGGATTTTTAAATACTTAGGCGAGTACTTGGATTGCAGCTAAGCCCCCGAATGGGAGGCTGGCTCACCACTCGGTAGGATTTTTAAATACTTAGGTGAGTACTTGGACTGCAGCTAAGCCCCCGAGTGGGAGGCTGGCTCACCACTCGATAGGATTTTTAAATACTTAGGCGAGTACTTGGACTGCAGCTAAGCCCCCGAGTGGGAGGCTGGCTCACAACTCGGTAGGATTTTTAATTACTAAGGCGAGTACTTGGACTGTAGCTAAGCCCCCAAGTGGGAGGATTTCTCTCCGCTCGGTAGGATTTTTAAACACTTAGGCGAGTACAGGACTGCATCTAAGCCTCCGAGTGGGAGGATTGTTCTCCACTCGGTAGGATTTTTAAATACTTAGTCGAGTACTTGGACTCCATCTAAGCCTCCGAGTGGGAGGATTGCTCTCCACTCGGTAGGATTTTTGAATACTTAGGAGAGTACTTGGACTGCAGCTAAGTCCCCGAGTGGGAGGCTGGCTCACCACTCGGTAGGATTTTTAAATACTTAGGCGAGTACTTGGACTGCAGCTAAGCCCCCGAGTGGGAGGATGGTTCACCACTCGGGAGGATTTTTAAATACTTAGGCGAGTACTTGGACTGCAGCTAAGCCCCCGAGTGGGAGGCTGGCTCACCACTCGGTAGGATTTTTAAATACTTAGGCGAGTACTTGGACTACAGCTAAGCCCCAGAGTGGGAGGCTGGCTCACCACTCGGTAGGATTTTTAAATACTTAGGCGAGTACTTGTACTGCAGCTAAGCCCCCGATTGGAAGGCTGGCTCACCACTCGGTAGGATTTTTAAATACTTAGCGAGTACTTGGACTGCAGCTAAGCCCCCGAGTGGGAGGCTGGCTCACCACTCGGTAGGATTTCTAAATACTTAGGCGAGTACTTGGACTGCAGCTAAGCCCCCGAGTGGGAGGATTGCTCTCCACTCGGTAGGATTTTTAAATACTTAGATGAGTACTTGGACTGCAGGTAAGCCCCCGAGTGGGAGGATTGCTCTCCACTCGGTTGGATTTTTTAAATACTTAGGCGAGTACTTGGACTGCAGCTAAGCCCCCGAATGGGAGGCTGGCTCTCCACTCGGTAGGATTTTTAAATACTTAGGCGAGTACTTGGACTGCAGCTAAGCCCCCGAGTGGGAGGATTGCTCTCCGCTCGGTAGGAGTATTAAACACTTAGGCGAGTACTGGACTGCATCTAAGCCTCCGAGTGGGAGGATTGCTCTCCACTCGGTAGGATTTTTAAATACTTAGTCGAGTACTTGGACTGCATCTAAGCCCCCGAATGGGAGGCTGGCTCACCACTCGGTAGGATTTTTAAATAGTTAGGCGAGTACTTGGACTGTAGCTAAGCCCCCGAATGGGAGGCTGGCTCACCACTCGGTAGGATTTTTAAATACTTAGGTGAGTACTTGGACTGCAGCTAAGCCCCCGAGTGGGAGGCTGGCTCACCACTCGATAGGATTTTTAAATACTTAGGCGAGTACTTGGACTGCAGCTAAGCCCCCGAGTGGGAGGCTGGCTCACAACTCGGTAGGATTTTTAATTACTAAGGCGAGTACTTGGACTGTAGCTAAGCCCCCAAGTGGGAGGATTGCTCTCCGCTCGGTAGGATTTTTAAACACTTAGGCGAGTACAGGACTGCATCTAAGCCTCCAAGTGGGAGGATTGTTCTCCACTCGGTAGGATTTTTAAATACTTAGTCGAGTACTTGGACTCCATCTAAGCCTCCGAGTGGGAGGATTGCTCTCCACTCGGTAGGATTTTTGAATACTTAGGAGAGTACTTGGACTGCAGCTAAGTCCCCGAGTGGGAGGCTGGCTCACCACTCGGTAGGATTTTTAAATACTTAGGCGAGTACTTGGACTGCAGCTAAGCCCCCGAGTGGGAGGATGGTTCACCACCGGGAGGATTTTTAAATACTTAGGCGAGTACTTGGACTGCAGCTAAGCCCCCGAGTGGGAGGCTGGCTCACCACTCGGTAGGATTTTTAAATACTTAGGCGAGTACTTGGATTGCAGCTAAGCCCCCGAATGGGAGGCTGGCTCACCACTCGGTAGGATTTTTAAATACTTAGGTGAGTACTTGGACTGCAGCTAAGCCCCCGAGTGGGAGGCTGGCTCACCACTCGATAGGATTTTTAAATACTTAGGCGAGTACTTGGACTGCAGCTAAGCCCCCGAGTGGGAGGCTGGCTCACAACTCGGTAGGATTTTTAATTACTAAGGCGAGTACTTGGACTGTAGCTAAGCCCCCAAGTGGGAGGATTTCTCTCCGCTCGGTAGGATTTTTAAACACTTAGGCGAGTACAGGACTGCATCTAAGCCTCCGAGTGGGAGGATTGTTCTCCACTCGGTAGGATTTTTAAATACTTAGTCGAGTACTTGGACTCCATCTAAGCCTCCGAGTGGGAGGATTGCTCTCCACTCGGTAGGATTTTTGAATACTTAGGAGAGTACTTGGACTGCAGCTAAGTCCCCGAGTGGGAGGCTGGCTCACCACTCGGTAGGATTTTTAAATACTTAGGCGAGTACTTGGACTGCAGCTAAGCCCCCGAGTGGGAGGATGGTTCACCACTCGGGAGGATTTTTAAATACTTAGGCGAGTACTTGGACTGCAGCTAAGCCCCCGAGTGGGAGGCTGGCTCACCACTCGGTAGGATTTTTAAATACTTAGGCGAGTACTTGGACTACAGCTAAGCCCCAGAGTGGGAGGCTGGCTCACCACTCGGTAGGATTTTTAAATACTTAGGCGAGTACTTGTACTGCAGCTAAGCCCCCGATTGGAAGGCTGGCTCACCACTCGGTAGGATTTTTAAATACTTAGCGAGTACTTGGACTGCAGCTAAGCCCCCGAGTGGGAGGCTGGCTCACCACTCGGTAGGATTTCTAAATACTTAGGCGAGTACTTGGACTGCAGCTAAGCCCCCGAGTGGGAGGATTGCTCTCCACTCGGTAGGATTTTTAAATACTTAGATGAGTACTTGGACTGCAGGTAAGCCCCCGAGTGGGAGGATTGCTCTCCACTCGGTTGGATTTTTTAAATACTTAGGCGAGTACTTGGACTGCAGCTAAGCCCCCGAATGGGAGGCTGGCTCTCCACTCGGTAGGATTTTTAAATACTTAGGCGAGTACTTGGACTGCAGCTAAGCCCCCGAGTGGGAGGATTGCTCTCCGCTCGGTAGGAGTATTAAACACTTAGGCGAGTACTGGACTGCATCTAAGCCTCCGAGTGGGAGGATTGCTCTCCACTCGGTAGGATTTTTAAATACTTAGTCGAGTACTTGGACTGCATCTAAGCCCCCGAATGGGAGGCTGGCTCACCACTCGGTAGGATTTTTAAATAGTTAGGCGAGTACTTGGACTGTAGCTAAGCCCCCGAATGGGAGGCTGGCTCACCACTCGGTAGGATTTTTAAATACTTAGGTGAGTACTTGGACTGCAGCTAAGCCCCCGAGTGGGAGGCTGGCTCACCACTCGATAGGATTTTTAAATACTTAGGCGAGTACTTGGACTGCAGCTAAGCCCCCGAGTGGGAGGCTGGCTCACAACTCGGTAGGATTTTTAATTACTAAGGCGAGTACTTGGACTGTAGCTAAGCCCCCAAGTGGGAGGATTGCTCTCCGCTCGGTAGGATTTTTAAACACTTAGGCGAGTACAGGACTGCATCTAAGCCTCCAAGTGGGAGGATTGTTCTCCACTCGGTAGGATTTTTAAATACTTAGTCGAGTACTTGGACTCCATCTAAGCCTCCGAGTGGGAGGATTGCTCTCCACTCGGTAGGATTTTTGAATACTTAGGAGAGTACTTGGACTGCAGCTAAGTCCCCGAGTGGGAGGCTGGCTCACCACTCGGTAGGATTTTTAAATACTTAGGCGAGTACTTGGACTGCAGCTAAGCCCCCGAGTGGGAGGATGGTTCACCACTCGGGAGGATTTTTAAATACTTAGGCGAGTACTTGGACTGCAGCTAAGCCCCCGAGTGGGAGGCTGGCTCACCACTCGGTAGGATTTTTAAATACTTAGGCGAGTACTTGGACTGCAGCTAAGCCCCAGAGTGGGAGGCTGGCTCACCACTCGGTAGGATTTTTAAATACTTAGGCGAGTACTTGTACTGCAGCTAAGCCCCCGATTGGAAGGCTGGCTCACCACTCGGTAGGATTTTTAAATACTTAGCGAGTACTTGGACTGCAGCTAAGCCCCCGAGTGGGAGGCTGGCTCACCACTCGGTAGGATTTCTAAATACTTAGGCGAGTACTTGGACTGCATCTAAGCCCCCGAGTGGGAGGATTGCTCTCCACTCGGTAGGATTTTTAAATACTTAGACGAGTACTTGGACTGCAGGTAAGCCCCCGAGTGGGAGGATTGCTCTCCACTCGGTTGGATTTTTTAAATACTTAGGCGAGTACTTGGACTGCAGCTAAGCCCCCGAATGGGAGGCTGGCTCTCCACTCGGTAGGATTTTTAAATACTTAGGCGAGTACATGGACTGCAGCTAAGCCCCCGAGTGGGAGGATTGCTCTCCGCTCGGTAGGAGTATTAAACACTTAGGCGAGTACTGGACTGCATCTAAGCCTCCGAGTGGGAGGATTGCTCTCCACTCGGTAGGATTTTTAAATACTTAGTCGAGTACTTGGACTGCATCTAAGCCCCCGAATGGGAGGCTGGCTCACCACTCGGTAGGATTTTTAAATACTTAGGCGAGTACTTGGACTGCAGCTAAGCCCCCGAATGGGAGGCTGGCTCACCACTCGGTAGGATTTTTAAATACTTAGGTGAGTACTGGACTACATCTAAGCCTCCGAGTGGGAGGATTGCTCTCCACTCGGTAGGATTTTTAAATACTTAGGCGAGTACTTGGACTGCAGCTAAGCCCCCGAATGGGAGGCTGGCTCACCACTCGGTAGGATTTTTAAATACTTAGGCGAGTACTTGGACTGCAGCTAAGCCCCCGAGTGGGAGGCTGGCTCACCACTCGGTAGGATTTTTAATTACTTAGGCGAGTACTTGGACTGTAGCTAAGCCCCCAAGTGGGAGGATTGCTCTCCGCTCGGTAGGATTTTTAAACACTTAGGTGAGTACAGGACTACATCTAAGCCTCCGAGTGGGAGGATTGTTCTCCACTCGGTAGGATTTTTAAATACTTAGTCGAGTACTTGGACTCCATCTAAGCCTCCGAGTGGGAGGATTGCTCTCCACTCGGTAGGATTTTTGAATACTTAGGAGAGTACTTGGACTGCAGCTAAGTCCCCGAGTGGGAGGCTGGCTCACCACTCGGTAGGATTTTTAAATACTTAGGCGAGTACTTGGACTGCAGCTAAGCCCCCGAGTAGGAGGCTGGCTCACCACTCAGTAGGATTTTTAAATACTTAGGCGAGTACTTGGACTACAGCTAAGCCCCCGAGTGGGAGGCTGGCTCACCACTCGGTAGTATTTTTAAATACTTAGGCGAGTACTTGGACTGCAGCTAAGCCCCCGAGTGGGAGGCTGGTTCACCACTCGGTAGGATTTTTAAATACTTAGGCGAGTACTTGTACTGCAGCTAAGCCCCCGATTGGAAGGCTGGCTCACCACTCGGTAGGATTTTTAAATACTTAGGCGAGTACTTGGACTGCAGGTAAGCCCCCGAGTGGGAGGATTGCTCTCCACTCGGTTGGATTTTTTAAATACTTAGGCGAGTACTTGGACTGCAGCTAAGCCCCCGAATGGGAGGCTGGCTCTCCACTCAGTAGGATTTTTAAATATTTAGGCGAGTACTTGGACTGCAGCTAAGCCCCCGAGTGGGAGGATTGCTCTCCGCTCGGTAGGAGTATTAAACACTTAGGCGAGTACTGGACTGCATCTAAGCCTCCGAGTGGGAGGATTGCTCTCCACTCGGTAGGATTTTTAAATACTTATTCGAGTACTTGGACTGCATCTAAGCCCCCGAATGGGAGGCTGGCTCACCACTCGGTAGGATTTTTAAATACTTAGGCAAGTACTTGGAATGCAGCTAAGCCCCCGAATGGGAGGCTGGCTCACCACTCGGTAGGATTTTTAAATACTTAGGTGAGTACTGGACTGCATCTAAGCCTCCGAGTGGGAGGATTGCTCTCCACTCGGTAGGATTTTTAAATACTTAGGCGAGTACTTGGACTGCAGCTAAGCCCACGAATGGGAGGCTGGCTCACCACTCGGTAGGATTTTTAAATACTTAGGTGAGTACTTGGACTGCAGCTAAGCCCCCGAGTGGGAGGCTGGCTCACCACTCGGTAGGATTTTTAAATACTTAGGCGAGTACTTGGACTGCAGCTAAGCCCCCGAGTGGGAGGCTGGCTCACGACTCGGTAGGATTTCTAAATACTTAGGCGAGTGCTTGGACTACAGCTAAGCCCCCGAGTGGGAGGATTGCTCTCCACTCGGTAGGATTTTTAAATACTTACGCGAGTACTTGGACTGTAGCTAAGCCCCGAGTGGGAGGCTGGCTCACCACTCGGTAGGATTTTTATATACTTAGGCGAGTACTTGGACTGCAGCTAAGCCCCGAGTGGGAGGCTGGCTCACCACTCGGTAGGATTTTTATATACTTAGGCGAGTACTTGGACTGCAGCTATGCCCCCGAGTGGGAGGCTGGCTCACCACTCGGTAGGATTTCTAAATACTTAGGCGAGTACTTGGACTGTAGCTAAGCCCCCGAGTGGGAGGATTGCTCTCCGCTCGGTAGGATTTTTAAACACTTAGGTGAGTACAGGACTGCATCTAAGCTTCCGAGTGGGAGGATTTCTCTCCACTCGGTAGGATTTTTAAATACTTAGTCGAGTACTTGGACTCCATCTAAGCCTCCGAGTGGGAGGATTGCTCTCCACTCGGTAGGATTTTTGAATACTTAGGCGAGTACTTGGACTGCAGCTAAGCCCCCGATTGGAAGGCTGGCTCACCACTCGGTAGGATTTTTAAATACTTAGGCGAGTACTTGGACTGCAGCTAAGCCCCCGAGTGGGAGGCTGGCTCACCACTCGGTAGGATTTCTAAATACTTAGGCGAGTACTTGGACTGCAGCTAAGCCCCCGAGTGGGAGGATTGCTCTCCACTCGGTAGGATTTTTAAATACTTAGTCGAGTACTTGGACTCCATCTAAGCCTCCGAGTGGGAGGATTGCTCTCCACTCGGTAGGATTTTTAAATACTTAGTCGAGTACTTGGACTGCATCTAAGCCCCCGAATGGGAGGCTGGCTCACCACTCGGTAGGATTTTTAAATACTTAGGCGAGTACTTGGACTGCAGCTAAGCCCCCGAATGGGAGGCTGGCTCACCACTCGGTAGGATTTTTAAATACTTAGGTGAGTACTGGACTACATCTAAGCCTCCGAGTGGGAGGATTGCTCTCCACTCGGTAGGATTTTTAAATACTTAGGCGAGTACTTGGACTGCAGCTAAGCCCCCGAATGGGAGGCTGGCTCACCACTCGGTAGGATTTTTAAATACTTAGGCGAGTACTTGGACTGCAGCTAAGCCCCCGAGTGGGAGGCTGGCTCACCACTCGGTAGGATTTTTAATTACTTAGGCGAGTACTTGGACTGTAGCTAAGCCCCCAAGTGGGAGGATTGCTCTCCGCTCGGTAGGATTTTTAAACACTTAGGTGAGTACAGGACTACATCTAAGCCTCCGAGTGGGAGGATTGTTCTCCACTCGGTAGGATTTTTAAATACTTAGTCGAGTACTTGGACTCCATCTAAGCCTCCGAGTGGGAGGATTGCTCTCCACTCGGTAGGATTTTTGAATACTTAGGAGAGTACTTGGACTGCAGCTAAGTCCCCGAGTGGGAGGCTGGCTCACCACTCGGTAGGATTTTTAAATACTTAGGCGAGTACTTGGACTGCAGCTAAGCCCCCGAGTAGGAGGCTGGCTCACCACTCAGTAGGATTTTTAAGTACTTAGGCGAGTACTTGGACTACAGCTAAGCCCCCGAGTGGGAGGCTGGCTCACCACTCGGTAGTATTTTTAAATACTTAGGCGAGTACTTGGACTGCAGCTAAGCCCCCGAGTGGGAGGCTGGTTCACCACTCGGTAGGATTTTTAAATACTTAGGCGAGTACTTGGACTGCAGCTAAGCCCCAGAGTGGGAGGCTGGCTCACCACTCGGTAGGATTTTTAAATACTTAGGCGAGTACTTGTACTGCAGCTAAGCCCCCGATTGGAAGGCTGGCTCACCACTCGGTAGGATTTTTAAATACTTAGGCGAGTACTTGGACTGCAGGTAAGCCCCCGAGTGGGAGGATTGCTCTCCACTCGGTTGGATTTTTTAAATACTTAGGCGAGTACTTGGACTGCAGCTAAGCCCCCGAATGGGAGGCTGGCTCTCCACTCAGTAGGATTTTTAAATACTTAGGCGAGTACTTGGACTGCAGCTAAGCCCCCGAGTGGGAGGATTGCTCTCCGCTCGGTAGGAGTATTAAACACTTAGGCGAGTACTGGACTGCATCTAAGCCTCCGAGTGGGAGGATTGCTCTCCACTCGGTAGGATTTTTAAATACTTATTCGAGTACTTGGACTGCATCTAAGCCCCCGAATGGGAGGCTGGCTCACCACTCGGTAGGATTTTTAAATACTTAGGCGAGTACTTGGACTGCAGCTAAGCCCCCGAATGGGAGGCTGGCTCACCACTCGGTAGGATTTTTAAATACTTAGGTGAGTACTGGACTGCATCTAAGCCTCCGAGTGGGAGGATTGCTCTCCACTCGGTAGGATTTTTAAATACTTAGGCGAGTACTTGGACTGCAGCTAAGCCCCCGAATGGGAGGCTGGCTCACCACTCGGTAGGATTTTTAAATACTTAGGTGAGTACTTGGACTGCAGCTAAGCCCCCGAGTGGGAGGCTGGCTCACCACTCGGTAGGATTTTTAAATACTTAGGCGAGTACTTGGACTGCAGCTAAGCCCCCGAGTGGGAGGCTGGCTCACGACTCGGTAGGATTTCTAAATACTTAGGCGAGTGCTTGGACTACAGCTAAGCCCCCGAGTGGGAGGATTGCTCTCCACTCGTTAGGATTTTTAAATACTTACGCGAGTACTTGGACTGTAGCTAAGCCCCGAGTGGGAGGCTGGCTCACCACTCGGTAGGATTTTTATATACTTAGGCGAGTACTTGGACTGCAGCTAAGCCCCGAGTGGGAGGCTGGCTCACCACTCGGTAGGATTTTTATATACTTAGGCGAGTACTTGGACTGCAGCTATGCCCCCGAGTGGGAGGCTGGCTCACCACTCGGTAGGATTTCTAAATACTTAGGCGAGTACTTGGACTGTAGCTAAGCCCCCGAGTGGGAGGATTGCTCTCCGCTCGGTAGGATTTTTAAACACTTAGGTGAGTACAGGACTGCATCTAAGCTTCCGAGTGGGAGGATTTCTCTCCACTCGGTAGGATTTTTAAATACTTAGTCGAGTACTTGGACTCCATCTAAGCCTCCGAGTGGGAGGATTGCTCTCCACTCGGTAGGATTTTTGAATACTTAGGCGAGTACTTGGACTGCAGCTAAGCCCCCGATTGGAAGGCTGGCTCACCACTCGGTAGGATTTTTAAATACTTAGGCGAGTACTTGGACTGCAGCTAAGCCCCCGAGTGGGAGGCTGGCTCACCACTCGGTAGGATTTCTAAATACTTAGGCGAGTACTTGGACTGCAGCTAAGCCCCCGAGTGGGAGGATTGCTCTCCACTCGGTAGGATTTTTAAATACTTAGGCGAGTACTTGGACTGCAGCTAAGCCCCCGAGTGGGAGGATTGCTCTCCACTCGGTAGGATTTTTTAAATACTTAGGCGAGTACTTGGACAGCAGCTAAGCCCCCGAGTGGGAGGATTGCTCTCCGCTCGGTAGGAGTATTAAACACTTAGGCGAGTACTGGACTGCATCTAAGCCTCCGAGTGGGAGGATTGCTCTCCACTCGGTAGGATTTTTAAATACTTATTCGAGTACTTGGACTGCATCTAAGCCCCCGAATGGGAGGCTGGCTCACCACTCGGTAGGATTTTTAAATACTTAGGCGAGTACTTGGACTGCAGCTAAGCCCCCGAATGGGAGGCTGGCTCACCACTCGGTAGGATTTTTAAATACTTAGGTGAGTACTGGACTGCATCTAAGCCTCCGAGTGGGAGGATTGCTCTCCACTCGGTAGGATTTTTAAATACTTAGGCGAGTACTTGGACTGCAGCTAAGCCCCCGAATGGGAGGCTGGCTCACCACTCGGTAGGATTTTTAAATACTTAGGTGAGTACTTGGACTGCAGCTAAGCCCCCGAGTGGGAGGCTGGCTCACCACTCGGTAGGATTTTTAAATACTTAGGCGAGTACTTGGACTGCAGCTAAGCCCCCGAGTGGGAGGCTGGCTCACGACTCGGTAGGATTTCTAAATACTTAGGCGAGTGCTTGGACTACAGCTAAGCCCCCGAGTGGGAGGATTGCTCTCCACTCGGTAGGATTTTTAAATACTTACGCGAGTACTTGGACTGTAGCTAAGCCCCGAGTGGGAGGCTGGCTCACCACTCGGTAGGATTTTTATATACTTAGGCGAGTACTTGGACTGCAGCTAAGCCCCGAGTGGGAGGCTGGCTCACCACTCGGTAGGATTTTTATATACTTAGGCGAGTACTTGGACTGCAGCTATGCCCCCGAGTGGGAGGCTGGCTCACCACTCGGTAGGATTTCTAAATACTTAGGCGAGTACTTGGACTGTAGCTAAGCCCCCGAGTGGGAGGATTGCTCTCCGCTCGGTAGGATTTTTAAACACTTAGGTGAGTACAGGACTGCATCTAAGCTTCCGAGTGGGAGGATTTCTCTCCACTCGGTAGGATTTTTAAATACTTAGTCGAGTACTTGGACTCCATCTAAGCCTCCGAGTGGGAGGATTGCTCTCCACTCGGTAGGATTTTTGAATACTTAGGCGAGTACTTGGACTGCAGCTAAGCCCCCGATTGGAAGGCTGGCTCACCACTCGGTAGGATTTTTAAATACTTAGGCGAGTACTTGGACTGCAGCTAAGCCCCCGAGTGGGAGGCTGGCTCACCACTCGGTAGGATTTCTAAATACTTAGGCGAGTACTTGGACTGCAGCTAAGCCCCCGAGTGGGAGGATTGCTCTCCACTCGGTAGGATTTTTAAATACTTAGGCGAGTACTTGGACTGCAGCTAAGCCCCCGAGTGGGAGGATTGCTCTCCACTCGGTAGGATTTTTTAAATACTTAGGCGAGTACTTGGACAGCAGCTAAGCCCCCGAACGGGAGGCTGGCTCTCCACTCGGTAGGATTTTTAAATACTTAGGCGAGTACTTGGACTGCAGCTAAGCCCCCGAGTGGGAGGATTGCTCTCCACTCGGTAGGATTTTTTAAATACTTAGGCGAGTACTTGGACACGAGCTAAGCCCCCGAATGGGAGGCTGGCTCTCCACTCGGTAGGATTTTTAGATACTTAGGCGAGTACTTGGACTGCAGCTAAGCCCCCGACTGGGAGGCTGGCTCACCACTCGGTAGGATTTTTAAATACTTAGGCGAGTACTTGGACTGCAGCTAAGCCCCAGAGTGGGAGGCTGGCTCACCACTCGGTAGGATTTTTAAATACTTAGGCGAGTACTTGTACTGCAGCTAAGCCCCCGATTGGAAGGCTGGCTCACCACTCGGTAGGATTTTTAAATACTTAGCGAGTACTTGGACTGCAGCTAAGCCCCCGAGTGGGAGGCTGGCTCACCACTCGGTAGGATTTCTAAATACTTAGGCGAGTACTTGGACTGCAGCTAAGCCCCCGAGTGGGAGGATTGCTCTCCACTCGGTAGGATTTTTAAATACTTAGGCGAGTACTTGGACTGCAGGTAAGCCCCCGAGTGGGAGGATTGCTCTCCACTCGGTTGGATTTTTTAAATACTTAGGCGAGTACTTGGACTGCAGCTAAGCCCCCGAATGGGAGGCTGGCTCTCCACTCGGTAGGATTTTTAAATACTTAGGCGAGTACTTGGACTGTAGCTAAGCCCCCGAGTGGGAGGATTGCTCTCCGCTCGGTAGGAGTATTAAACACTTAGGCGAGTACTGGACTGCATCTAAGCCTCCGAGTGGGAGGATTGCTCTCCACTCGGTAGGATTTTTAAATACTTAGTCGAGTACTTGGACTGCATCTAAGCCCCCGAATGGGAGGCTGGCTCACCACTCGGTAGGATTTTTAAATACTTAGGCGAGTACTTGGACTCCAGCTAAGCCCCCGAATGGGAGGCTGGCTCACCACTCGGTAGGATTTTTAAATACTTAGGTGAGTACTGGACTGCATCTAAGCCTCCGAGTGGGAGGATTGCTCTCCACTCGGTAGGATTTTTAAATACTTAGGCGAGTACTTGGATTGCAGCTAAGCCCCCGAATGGGAGGCTGGCTCACCACTCGGTAGGATTTTTAAATACTTAGGTGAGTACTTGGACTGCAGCTAAGCCCCCGAGTGGGAGGCTGGCTCACCACTCGATAGGATTTTTAAATACTTAGGCGAGTACTTGGACTGCAGCTAAGCCCCCGAGTGGGAGGCTGGCTCACCACTCGGTAGGATTTTTAATTACTTAGGCGAGTACTTGGACTGTAGCTAAGCCCCCAAGTGGGAGGATTGCTCTCCGCTCGGTAGGATTTTTAAACACTTAGGCGAGTACAGGACTGCATCTAAGCCTCCGACTGGGAGGATTGTTCTCCACTCGGTAGGATTTTTAAATACTTAGTCGAGTACTTGGACTCCATCTAAGCCTCCGAGTGGGAGGATTGCTCTCCACTCGGTAGGATTTTTGAATACTTAGGAGAGTACTTGGACTGCAGCTAAGTCCCCGAGTGGGAGGCTGGCTCACCACTCGGTAGGATTTTTAAATACTTAGGCGAGTACTTGGACTGCAGCTAAGCCCCCGAGTGGGAGGATGGTTCACCACTCGGGAGGATTTTTAAATACTTAGGCGAGTACTTGGACTGCAGCTAAGCCCCCGAGTGGGAGGCTGGCTCACCACTCGGTAGGATTTTTAAATACTTAGGCGAGTACTTGGACTGCAGCTAAGCCCCAGAGTGGGAGGCTGGCTCACCACTCGTTAGGATTTTTAAATACTTACGCGAGTACTTGGACTGCAGCTAAGCCCCCGAGTGGGAGGCTGGCTCACCACTCGGTAGGATTTCTAAATACTTAGGCGAGTACTTGGACTGCAGCTAAGCCCCCGAGTGGGAGGATTGCTCTCCACTCGGTAGGATTTTTAAATACTTAGGCGAGTACTTGGACTCCAGCTAAGCCCCCGAGTGGGAGGATTGCTCTCCACTCGGTAGGATTTTTTAAATACTTAGGCGAGTACTTGGACAGCAGCTAAGCCCCCGAATGGGAGGCTGGCTCTCCACTCGGTAGGATTTTTAAATACTTAGGCGAGTACTTGGACTGCAGCTAAGCCCCCGAGTGGGAGGATTGCTCTCCACTCGGTAGGATGTTTTAAATACTTAGGCGAGTACTTGGACAGCAGCTAAGCCCCCGAATGGGAGGCTGGCTCTCCACTCGGTAGGATTTTTAGATACTTAGGCGAGTACTTGGACTGCAGCTAAGCCCCCGAGTGGGAGGCTGGCTCACCACTCGGTAGGATTTGTAAATACTTAGGCGAGTACTTGGACTGCAGCTAAGCCCCAGAGTGGGAGGCTGGCTCACCATTCGGTAGGATTTTTAAATACTTAGGCGAGTACTTGTACTGCAGCTAAGCCCCCGATTGGAAGGCTGGCTCACCACTCGGTAGGATTTTTAAATACTTAGCGAGTACTTGGACTGCAGCTAAGCCCCCGAGTGGGAGGCTGGCTCACCACTCGGTAGGATTTCTAAATACTTAGGCGAGTACTTGGACTGCAGCTAAGCCCCCGAGTGGGAGGATTGCTCTCCACTCGGTAGGATTTTTAAATACTTAGGCGAGTACTTGGACTGCAGGTAAGCCCCCGAGTGGGAGGATTGCTCTCCACTCGGTTGGATTTTTTAAATACTTAGGCGAGTACTTGGACTGCAGCTAAGCCCCCGAATGGGAGGCTGGCTCTCCACTCGGTAGGATTTTTAAATACTTAGGCGAGTACTTGGACTGCAGCTAAGCCCCCGAGTGGGAGGATTGATCTCCGCTCGGTAGGAGTATTAAACACTTAGGCGAGTACTGGACTGCATCTAAGCCTCCGAGTGGGAGGATTGCTCTCCACTTGGTAGGATTTTTAAATACTTAGTCTAGTACTTGGACTGCATCTAAGCCCCTGAATGGGAGGCTGGCTCACCACTCGGTAGGATTTTTAAATACTTAGGCGAGTACTTGGACTGCAGCTAAGCCCCCGAATGGGAGGCTGGCTCACCACTCGGTAGGATTTTTAAATACTTAGGTGAGTACTGGACTGCATCTAAGCCTCCGAGTGGGAGGATTGCTCTCCACTCGGTAGGATTTTTAAATACTTAGGCGAGTACTTGGATTGCAGCTAAGCCCCCGAATGGGAGGCTGGCTCACCACTCGGTAGGATTTTTAAATACTTAGGTGAGTACTTGGACTGCAGCTAAGCCTCCGAGTGGGAGGCTGGCTCACCACTCGGTAGGATTTTTAAATACTTAGGCGAGTACTTGGACTTCAGCTAAGCCCCCGATTGCAAGGCTGGCTCACCACTCGGTAGGATTTTTAAATACTTAGGCGAGTACTTGGACTGCAGCTAAGCCCCCGAATGGGAGGCTGGCTCTCCACTCGGTAGGATTTTTAAATACTTAGGCGAGTACTTGGACTGCAGCTAAGCCCCCGAGTGGGAGGATTGCTCTCCACTCGGTAGGATTTTTTAAATACTTAGGCGAGTACTTGGACAGCAGCTAAGCCCCCGAATGGGAGGCTGGCTCTCCACTCGGTAGGATTTTTAGATACTTAGACGAGTACTTGGACTGCAGCTAAGCCCCCGAGTGGCAGGCTGGCTCACCACTCGGTAGGATTTTTAAATACTTAGGCGAGTACTTGGACTGCAGCTAAGCCCCAGAGTGGGAGGCTGGCTCACCACTCGGTAGGATTTTTAAATACTTAGGCGAGTACTTGTACTGCAGCTAGGCCCCCGATTGGAAGGCTGGCTCACCACTCGGTAGGATTTTTAAATACTTAGCGAGTACTTGGACTGCAGCTAAGCCCCCGAGTGGGAGGCTGGCTCACCACTCGGTAGGATTTCTAAATACTTAGGCGAGTACTTGGACTGCAGCTAAGCCCCCGAGTGGGAGGATTGCTCTCCACTCGGTAGGATTTTTAAATACTTAGGCGAGTACTTGGACTGCAGGTAAGCCCCCGAGTGGGAGGATTGCTCTCCACTCGGTTGGATTTTATAAATACTTAGGCGAGTACTTGGACTGCAGCTAAGCCCCCGAATGGGAGGCTGGCTCTCCACTCGTTAGGATTTTTAAATACTTAGGCGAGTACTTGGACTGCAGCTAAGCCCCCGAATGGGAGGATTGCTCTCCGCTCGGTAGGAGTATTAAACACTTAGGCGAGTACTGGACTGCATCTAAGCCTCCGAGTGGGAGGATTGCTCTCCACTCGGTAGGATTTTTAAATACTTGGTCGAGTACTTGGACTGCATCTAAGCCCCCGAATGGGAGGCTGGCTCACCACTCGGTAGGATTTTTAAATACTTAGGCGAGTACTTGGACTGCAGCTAAGCCCCCGAATGGGAGGCTGGCTCACCACTCGGTAGGATTTTTAAATACTTAGGTGAGTACTGGACTGCATCTAAGCCTCCGAGTGGGAGGATTGCTCTCCACTCGGTAGGATTTTTAAATACTTAGGCGAGTACTTGGATTGCAGCTAAGCCCCCGAATGGGAGGCTGGCTCACCACTCGGTAGGATTTTTAAATACTTAGGTGAGTACTTGGACTGCAGCTAAGCCCCCGAGTGGGAGGCTGGCTCACCACTCGATAGGATTTTTAAATACTTAGGCGAGTACTTGGACTGCAGCTAAGCCCCCGAGTGGGAGGCTGGCTCACCACTCGGTAGGATTTTTAATTACTTAGGCGAGTACTTGGACTGTAGCTAAGCCCCCAAGTGGGAGGATTGCTCTCCGCTCGGTAGGATTTTTAAACACTTAGGCGAGTACAGGACTGCATCTAAGCCTCCGAGTGGGAGGATTGTTCTCCACTCGGTAGGATTTTTAAATACTTAGTCGAGTACTTGGACTCCATCTAAGCCTCCGAGTGGGAGGATTGCTCTCCACTCGGTAGGATTTTTGAATACTTAGGAGAGTACTTGGACTGCAGCTAAGTCCCCGAGTGGGAGGCTGGCTCACCACTCGGTAGGATTTTTAAATACTTAGGCGAGTACTTGGACTGCAGCTAAGCCCCCGAGTGGGAGGATGGTTCACCACTCGGGAGGATTTTTAAATACTTAGGCGAGTACTTGGACTGCAGCTAAGCCCCAGAGTGGGAGGCTGGCTCACCACTCGGTAGGATTTTTAAATACTTAGGCGAGTACTTGTACTGCAGCTAAGCCCCCGATTGGAAGGCTGGCTCACCACTCGGTAGGATTTTTAAATACTTAGCGAGTACTTGGACTGCAGCTAAGCCCCCGAGTGGGAGGCTGGCTCACCACTCGGTAGGATTTCTAAATACTTAGGCGAGTACTTGGACTGCAGCTAAGCCCCCGAGTGGGAGGATTGCTCTCCACTCGGTAGGATTTTTAAATACTTAGGCGAGTACTTGGACTGCAGGTAAGCCCCCGAGTGGGAGGATTGCTCTCCACTCGGTTGGACTTTTTAAATACTTAGGCGAGTACTTGGACTGCAGCTAAGCCCCCGAATGGGAGGCTGGCTCTCCACTCGGTAGGATTTTTAAATACTTAGGCGAGTACTTGGACTGCAGCTAAGCCCCCGAGTGGGAGGATTGCTCTCCGCTCGGTAGGAGTATTAAACACTTAGGCGAGTACTGGACTGCATCTAAGCCTCCGAGTGGGAGGATTGCTCTCCACTCGGTAGGATTTTTAAATACTTAGTCGAGTACTTGGACTGCATCTAAGCCCCCGAATGGGAGGCTGGCTCACCACTCGGTAGGATTTTTAAATACTTAGGCGAGTACTTGGACTGCAGCTAAGCCCCCGAGTGGGAGGCTGGCTCACCACTCGGTAGGATTTCTAAATACTTAGGCGAGTACTTGGACTGCAGCTAAGCCCCCGAGTGGGAGGATTGCTCTCCACTCGGTAGGATTTTTAAATACTTAGGCGAGTACTTGGACTGCAGGTAAGCCCCCGAGTGGGAGGATTGCTCTCCACTCGGTTGGATTTTTTAAATACTTAGGCGAGTACTTGGACTGCAGCTAAGCCCCCGAATGGGAGGCTGGCTCTCCACTCGGTAGGATTTTTAAATACTTAGGCGAGTACTTGGACTGCAGCTAAGCCCCCGAGTGGGAGGATTGATCTCCGCTCGGTAGGAGTATTAAACACTTAGGCGAGTACTGGACTGCATCTAAGCCTCCGAGTGGGAGGATTGCTCTCCACTTGGTAGGATTTTTAAATACTTAGTCTAGTACTTGGACTGCATCTAAGCCCCTGAATGGGAGGCTGGCTCACCACTCGGTAGGATTTTTAAATACTTAGGCGAGTACTTGGACTGCAGCTAAGCCCCCGAATGGGAGGCTGGCTCACCACTCGGTAGGATTTTTAAATACTTAGGTGAGTACTGGACTGCATCTAAGCCTCCGAGTGGGAGGATTGCTCTCCACTCGGTAGGATTTTTAAATACTTAGGCGAGTACTTGGATTGCAGCTAAGCCCCCGAATGGGAGGCTGGCTCACCACTCGGTAGGATTTTTAAATACTTAGGTGAGTACTTGGACTGCAGCTAAGCCTCCGAGTGGGAGGCTGGCTCACCACTCGGTAGGATTTTTAAATACTTAGGCGAGTACTTGGACTTCAGCTAAGCCCCCGATTGCAAGGCTGGCTCACCACTCGGTAGGATTTTTAAATACTTAGGCGAGTACTTGGACTGCAGCTAAGCCCCCGAATGGGAGGCTGGCTCTCCACTCGGTAGGATTTTTAAATACTTAGGCGAGTACTTGGACTGCAGCTAAGCCCCCGAGTGGGAGGATTGCTCTCCACTCGGTAGGATTTTTTAAATACTTAGGCGAGTACTTGGACAGCAGCTAAGCCCCCGAATGGGAGGCTGGCTCTCCACTCGGTAGGATTTTTAGATACTTAGACGAGTACTTGGACTGCAGCTAAGCCCCCGAGTGGCAGGCTGGCTCACCACTCGGTAGGATTTTTAAATACTTAGGCGAGTACTTGGACTGCAGCTAAGCCCCAGAGTGGGAGGCTGGCTCACCACTCGGTAGGATTTTTAAATACTTAGGCGAGTACTTGTACTGCAGCTAGGCCCCCGATTGGAAGGCTGGCTCACCACTCGGTAGGATTTTTAAATACTTAGCGAGTACTTGGACTGCAGCTAAGCCCCCGAGTGGGAGGCTGGCTCACCACTCGGTAGGATTTCTAAATACTTAGGCGAGTACTTGGACTGCAGCTAAGCCCCCGAGTGGGAGGATTGCTCTCCACTCGGTAGGATTTTTAAATACTTAGGCGAGTACTTGGACTGCAGGTAAGCCCCCGAGTGGGAGGATTGCTCTCCACTCGGTTGGATTTTATAAATACTTAGGCGAGTACTTGGACTGCAGCTAAGCCCCCGAATGGGAGGCTGGCTCTCCACTCGTTAGGATTTTTAAATACTTAGGCGAGTACTTGGACTGCAGCTAAGCCCCCGAATGGGAGGATTGCTCTCCGCTCGGTAGGAGTATTAAACACTTAGGCGAGTACTGGACTGCATCTAAGCCTCCGAGTGGGAGGATTGCTCTCCACTCGGTAGGATTTTTAAATACTTAGTCGAGTACTTGGACTGCATCTAAGCCCCCGAATGGGAGGCTGGCTCACCACTCGGTAGGATTTTTAAATACTTAGGCGAGTACTTGGACTGCAGCTAAGCCCCCGAATGGGAGGCTGGCTCACCACTCGGTAGGATTTTTAAATACTTAGGTGAGTACTGGACTGCATCTAAGCCTCCGAGTGGGAGGATTGCTCTCCACTCGGTAGGATTTTTAAATACTTAGGCGAGTACTTGGATTGCAGCTAAGCCCCCGAATGGGAGGCTGGCTCACCACTCGGTAGGATTTTTAAATACTTAGGTGAGTACTTGGACTGCAGCTAAGCCCCCGAGTGGGAGGCTGGCTCACCACTCGATAGGATTTTTAAATACTTAGGCGAGTACTTGGACTGCAGCTAAGCCCCCGAGTGGGAGGCTGGCTCACCACTCGGTAGGATTTTTAATTACTTAGGCGAGTACTTGGACTGTAGCTAAGCCCCCAAGTGGGAGGATTGCTCTCCGCTCGGTAGGATTTTTAAACACTTAGGCGAGTACAGGACTGCATCTAAGCCTCCGAGTGGGAGGATTGTTCTCCACTCGGTAGGATTTTTAAATACTTAGTCGAGTACTTGGACTCCATCTAAGCCTCCGAGTGGGAGGATTGCTCTCCACTCGGTAGGATTTTTGAATACTTAGGAGAGTACTTGGACTGCAGCTAAGTCCCCGAGTGGGAGGCTGGCTCACCACTCGGTAGGATTTTTAAATACTTAGGCGAGTACTTGGACTGCAGCTAAGCCCCCGAGTGGGAGGATGGTTCACCACTCGGGAGGATTTTTAAATACTTAGGCGAGTACTTGGACTGCAGCTAAGCCCCAGAGTGGGAGGCTGGCTCACCACTCGGTAGGATTTTTAAATACTTAGGCGAGTACTTGTACTGCAGCTAAGCCCCCGATTGGAAGGCTGGCTCACCACTCGGTAGGATTTTTAAATACTTAGCGAGTACTTGGACTGCAGCTAAGCCCCCGAGTGGGAGGCTGGCTCACCACTCGGTAGGATTTCTAAATACTTAGGCGAGTACTTGGACTGCAGCTAAGCCCCCGAGTGGGAGGATTGCTCTCCACTCGGTAGGATTTTTAAATACTTAGGCGAGTACTTGGACTGCAGGTAAGCCCCCGAGTGGGAGGATTGCTCTCCACTCGGTTGGACTTTTTAAATACTTAGGCGAGTACTTGGACTGCAGCTAAGCCCCCGAATGGGAGGCTGGCTCTCCACTCGGTAGGATTTTTAAATACTTAGGCGAGTACTTGGACTGCAGCTAAGCCCCCGAGTGGGAGGATTGCTCTCCGCTCGGTAGGAGTATTAAACACTTAGGCGAGTACTGGACTGCATCTAAGCCTCCGAGTGGGAGGATTGCTCTCCACTCGGTAGGATTTTTAAATACTTAGTCGAGTACTTGGACTGCATCTAAGCCCCCGAATGGGAGGCTGGCTCACCACTCGGTAGGATTTTTAAATACTTAGGCGAGTACTTGGACTGCAGCTAAGCCCCCGAATCGGAGGCTGGCTCACCACTCGGTAGGATTTTTAAATACTTAGGTGAGTACTGGACTGCATCTAAGCCTCCGAGTGGGAGGATTGCTCTGCACTCGGTACGATTTTTAAATACTTAGGCGAGTACTTGGACTGCAGCTAAGCCCCCGAATGGGAGGCTGGCTCACCACTCGGTAGGATTTTTAAATACTTAGGCGAGTACTTGGACTGCAGCTAAGCCCCCGAGTGGGAGGCTGGCTCACCACTCGGTAGGATTTTTAATTACTTAGGCGAGTACTTGGACTGTAGCTAAGCCCCCAAGTGGGAGGATTGCTCTCCGCTCGGTAGGATTTTTAAACACTTAGGCGAGTACAGGACTACATCTAAGCCTCCGAGTGGGAGGATTGTTCTCCACTCGGTAGGATTTTTAAATACTTAGTCGAGTACTTGGACTCCATCTAAGCCTCCGAGTGGGAGGATTGCTCTCCACTCGGTAGGATTTTTGAATACTTAGGAGAGTACTTGGACTGCAGCTAAGTCCCCGAGTGGGAGGCTGGCTCACCACTCGGTAGGATTTTTAAATACTTAGGCGAGTACTTGGACTGCAGCTAAGCCCCCGAGTAGGAGGCTGGCTCACCACTCAGTAGGATTTTTAAATACTTAGGCGAGTACTTGGACTGCAGCTAAGCCCCCGAGTGGGAGGCTGGCTCACCACTCGGTAGTATTTTTAAATACTTAGGCGAGTACTTGGACTGCAGCTAAGCCCCCGAGTGGGAGGCTGGTTCACCACTCGGTAGGATTTTTAAATACTTAGGCGAGTACTTGGACTGCAGCTAAGCCCCAGAGTGGGAGGCTGGCTCACCACTCGGTAGGATTTTTAAATACTTAGGCGAGTACTTGGACTGCAGCTAAGCCCCCGATTGGAAGGCTGGCTCACCACTCGGTAGGATTTTTAAATACTTAGGCGAGTACTTGGACTGCAGGTAAGCCCCCGAGTGGGAGGATTGCTCTCCACTCGGTTGGATTTTTTAAATACTTAGGCGAGTACTTGGACTGCAGCTAAGCCCCCGAATGGGAGGCTGGCTCTCCACTCGGTAGGATTTTGAAATACTTAGGCGAGTACTTGGACTGCAGCTAAGCCCCCGAGTGGGAGGATTGCTCTCCGCTCGGTAGGAGTATTAAACACTTAGGCGAGTACTGGACTGCATCTAAGCCTCCGAGTGGGAGGATTGCTCTCCACTCGGTAGGATTTTTAAATACTTAGTCGAGTACTTGGACTGCATCTAAGCCCCCGAATGGGAGGCTGGCTCACCACTCGGTAGGATTTTTAAATACTTAGGCGAGTACTTGGACTGCAGCTAAGCCCCCGAATGGGAGGCTGGCTCACCACTCGGTAGGATTTTTAAATACTTAGGTGAGTACTGGACTGCATCTAAGCCTCCGAGTGGGAGGATTGCTCTCCACTCGATAGGATTTTTAAATACTTAGGCGAGTACTTGGTCTGCAGCTAAGCCCCCGAATGGGAGGCTGGCTCACCACTCGGTAGGATTTTTAAATACTTAGGTGAGTACTTGGACTGCAGCTAAGCCCCCGAGTGGGAGGCTGGCTCACCACTCGGTAGGATTTCTAAATACTTAGGCGAGTACTTGGACTGCAGCTAAGCCCCCGAGTGGGAGGATTGCTCTCCACTCGGTAGGATTTTTAAATACTTAGGCGAGTACTTGGACTGCAGGTAAGCCCCCGAGTGGGAGGATTGCTCTCCACTCGGTTGGATTTTTTAAATACTTAGGCGAGTACTTGGACTGCAGCTAAGCCCCCGAATGGGAGGCTGGCTCTCCACTCGGTAGGATTTTTAAATACTTAGGCGAGTACTTGGACTGCAGCTAAGCCCCCGAGTGGGAGGATTGCTCTCCGCTCGGTAGGAGTATTAAACACTTAGGCGAGTACTGGACTGCATCTAAGCCTCCGAGTGGGAGGATTTCTCTCCACTCGGTAGGATTTTTAAATACTTAGTCGAGTACTTGGACTGCATCTAAGCCCCCGAATGGGAGGCTGGCTCACCACTCGGTAGGATTTTTAAATACTTAGGCGAGTACTTGGACTGCAGCTAAGCCCCCGAATGGGAGGCTGGCTCACCACTCGGTAGGATTTTTAAATACTTAGGTGAGTACTGGACTGCATCTAAGCCTCCGAGTGGGAGGATTGCTCTCCACTCGGTAGGATTTTTAAATACTTAGCCGAGTACTTGGACTGCAGCTAAGCCCCCGAATGGGAGGCTGGCTCACCACTCGGTAGGATTTTTAAATACTTAGGTGAGTTCTTGGACTGCAGCTAAGCCCCCGAGTGGGAGGCTGGCTCACCACTCGGTAGGATTTTTAAATACTTAGGCGAGTACTTGGACTGCAGCTAAGCCCCCGAGTGGGAGGCTGGCTCACCACTCGGTAGGATTTCTAAATACTTAGGCGAGTGCTTGGACTACAGCTAAGCCCCCGAGTGGGAGGATTGCTCTCCACTCGGTAGGATTTTTAAATACTTAGGCGAGTACTTGGACTGTAGCTAAGCCCCGAGTGGGAGGCTGGCTCACCACTCGATAGGATTTTTATATACTTAGGCGAGTACTTGGACTGCAGCTAAGCCCCGAGTGGGAGGCTGGCTCACCACTCGGTAGGATTTTTAAATACTTAGGCGAGTACTTGTACTGCAGCTAGGCCCCCGATTGGAAGGCTGGCTCACCACTCGGTAGGATTTCTAAATACTTAGGCGAGTGCTTGGACTACAGCTAAGCCCCCGAGTGGGAGGATTGCTCTCCACTCGGTAGGATTTTTAAATACTTAGGCGAGTACTTGGACTGTAGCTAAGCCCCGAGTGGGAGGCTGGCTCACCACTCGATAGGATTTTTATATACTTAGGCGAGTACTTGGACTGCAGCTAAGCCCCGAGTGGGAGGCTGGCTCACCACTCGGTAGGATTTTTAAATACTTAGGCGAGTACTTGTACTGCAGCTAGGCCCCCGATTGGAAGGCTGGCTCACCACTCGGTAGGATTTTTAAATACTTAGCGAGTACTTGGACTGCAGCTAAGCCCCCGAGTGGGAGGCTGGCTCACCACTCGGTAGGATTTCTAAATACTTAGGCGAGTACTTGGACTGCAGCTAAGCCCCCGAGTGGGAGGATTGCTCTCCACTCGGTAGGATTTTTAAACACTTAGGCGAGTACAGGACTACATCTAAGCCTCCGAGTGGGAGGATTGTTCTCCACTCGGTAGGATTTTTAAATACTTAGTCGAGTACTTGGACTCCATCTAAGCCTCCGAGTGGGAGGATTGCTCTCCACTCGGTAGGATTTTTGAATACTTAGGAGAGTACTTGGACTGCAGCTAAGTCCCCGAGTGGGAGGCTGGCTCACCACTCGGTAGGATTTTTAAATACTTAGGCGAGTACTTGGACTGCAGCTAAGCCCCCGAGTAGGAGGCTGGCTCACCACTCAGTAGGATTTTTAAATACTTAGGCGAGTACTTGGACTGCAGCTAAGCCCCCGAGTGGGAGGCTGGCTCACCACTCGGTAGTATTTTTAAATACTTAGGCGAGTACTTGGACTGCAGCTAAGCCCCCGATTGGGAGGCTGGTTCACCACTCGGTAGGATTTTTAAATACTTAGGCGAGTACTTGGACTGCAGCTAAGCCCCAGAGTGGGAGGCTGGCTCACCACTCGGTAGGATTTTTAAATACTTAGGCGAGTACTTGGACTGCAGCTAAGCCCCCGATTGGAAGGCTGGCTCACCACTCGGTAGGATTTTTAAATACTTAGGCGAGTACTTGGACTGCAGGTAAGCCCCCGAGTGGGAGGATTGCTCTCCACTCGGTTGGATTTTTTAAATACTTAGGCGAGTACTTGGACTGCAGCTAAGCCCCCGAATGGGAGGCTGGCTCTCCACTCGGTAGGATTTTGAAATACTTAGGCGAGTACTTGGACTGCAGCTAAGCCCCCGAGTGGGAGGATTGCTCTCCGCTCGGTAGGAGTATTAAACACTTAGGCGAGTACTGGACTGCATCTAAGCCTCCGAGTGGGAGGATTGCTCTCCACTCGGTAGGATTTTTAAATACTTAGTCGAGTACTTGGACTGCATCTAAGCCCCCGAATGGGAGGCTGGCTCACCACTCGGTAGGATTTTTAAATACTTAGGCGAGTACTTGGACTGCAGCTAAGCCCCCGAATGGGAGGCTGGCTCACCACTCGGTAGGATTTTTAAATACTTAGGTGAGTACTGGACTGCATCTAAGCCTCCGAGTGGGAGGATTGCTCTCCACTCGATAGGATTTTTAAATACTTAGGCGAGTACTTGGTCTGCAGCTAAGCCCCCGAATGGGAGGCTGGCTCACCACTCGGTAGGATTTTTAAATACTTAGGTGAGTACTTGGACTGCAGCTAAGCCCCCGAGTGGGAGGCTGGCTCACCACTCGGTAGGATTTCTAAATACTTAGGCGAGTACTTGGACTGCAGCTAAGCCCCCGAGTGGGAGGATTGCTCTCCTCTCGGTAGGATTTTTAAATACTTAGGCGAGTACTTGGACTGCAGGTAAGCCCCCGAGTGGGAGGATTGCTCTCCACTCGGTTGGATTTTTTAAATACTTAGGCGAGTACTTGGACTGCAGCTAAGCCCCCGAATGGGAGGCTGGCTCTCCACTCGGTAGGATTTTTAAATACTTAGGCGAGTACTTGGACTGCAGCTAAGCCCCCGAGTGGGAGGATTGCTCTCCGCTCGGTAGGAGTATTAAACACTTAGGCGAGTACTGGACTGCATCTAAGCCTCCGAGTGGGAGGATTTCTCTCCACTCGGTAGGATTTTTAAATACTTAGTCGAGTACTTGGACTGCATCTAAGCCCCCGAATGGGAGGCTGGCTCACCACTCGGTAGGATTTTTAAATACTTAGGCGAGTACTTGGACTGCAGCTAAGCCCCCGAATGGGAGGCTGGCTCACCACTCGGTAGGATTTTTAAATACTTAGGTGAGTACTGGACTGCATCTAAGCCTCCGAGTGGGAGGATTGCTCTCCACTCGGTAGGATTTTTAAATACTTAGCCGAGTACTTGGACTGCAGCTAAGCCCCCGAATGGGAGGCTGGCTCACCACTCGGTAGGATTTTTAAATACTTAGGTGAGTTCTTGGACTGCAGCTAAGCCCCCGAGTGGGAGGCTGGCTCACCACTCGGTAGGATTTTTAAATACTTAGGCGAGTACTTGGACTGCAGCTAAGCCCCCGAGTGGGAGGCTGGCTCACCACTCGGTAGGATTTCTAAATACTTAGGCGAGTGCTTGGACTACAGCTAAGCCCCCGAGTGGGAGGATTGCTCTCCACTCGGTAGGATTTTTAAATACTTAGGCGAGTACTTGGACTGTAGCTAAGCCCCGAGTGGGAGGCTGGCTCACCACTCGATAGGATTTTTATATACTTAGGCGAGTACTTGGACTGCAGCTAAGCCCCGAGTGGGAGGCTGGCTCACCACTCGGTAGGATTTTTAAATACTTAGGCGAGTACTTGTACTGCAGCTAGGCCCCCGATTGGAAGGCTGGCTCACCACTCGGTAGGATTTCTAAATACTTAGGCGAGTGCTTGGACTACAGCTAAGCCCCCGAGTGGGAGGATTGCTCTCCACTCGGTAGGATTTTTAAATACTTAGGCGAGTACTTGGACTGTAGCTAAGCCCCGAGTGGGAGGCTGGCTCACCACTCGATAGGATTTTTATATACTTAGGCGAGTACTTGGACTGCAGCTAAGCCCCGAGTGGGAGGCTGGCTCACCACTCGGTAGGATTTTTAAATACTTAGGCGAGTACTTGTACTGCAGCTAGGCCCCCGATTGGAAGGCTGGCTCACCACTCGGTAGGATTTTTAAATACTTAGCGAGTACTTGGACTGCAGCTAAGCCCCCGAGTGGGAGGCTGGCTCACCACTCGGTAGGATTTCTAAATACTTAGGCGAGTACTTGGACTGCAGCTAAGCCCCCGAGTGGGAGGATTGCTCTCCACTCGGTAGGATTTTTAAATACTTAGGCGAGTACTTGGACTGCAGGTAAGCCCCCGAGTGGGAGGATTGCTCTCCACTCGGTTGGATTTTTTAAATACTTAGGCGAGTACTTGGACTGCAGCTAAGCCCCCGAATGGGAGGCTGGCTCTCCACTCGGTAGGATTTTTAAATACTTAGGCGAGTACTTGGACTGCAGCTAAGCCCCCGAGTGGGAGGATTGCTCTCCGCTCGGTAGGAGTATTAAACACTTAGGCGAGTACTGGACTGCATCTAAGCCTCCGAGTAGGAGGATTTCTCTCCACTCGGTAGGATTTTTAAATACTTAGTCGAGTACTTGGACTGCATCTAAGCCCCCGAATGGGAGGCTGGCTCACCACTCGGTAGGATTTTTAAATACTTAGGCGAGTACTTGGACTGCAGCTAAGCCCCCGAATGGGAGGCTGGCTCACCACTCGGTAGGATTTTTAAATACTTAGGTGAGTACTGGACTGCATCTAAGCCTCCGAGTGGGAGGATTGCTCTCCACTCGGTAGGATTTTTAAATACTTAGGCGAGTACTTGGACTGCAGCTAAGCCCCCGAATGGGAGGCTGGCTCACCACTCGGTAGGATTTTTAAATACTTAGGTGAGTTCTTGGACTGCAGCTAAGCCCCCGAGTGGGAGGCTGGCTCACCACTCGGTAGGATTTTTAAATACTTAGGCGAGTACTTGGACTGCAGCTAAGCCCCCGAGTGGGAGGCTGGCTCACCACTCGGTAGGATTTCTAAATACTTAGGCGAGTGCTTGGACTACAGCTAAGCCCCCGAGTGGGAGGATTGCTCTCCACTCGGTAGGATTTTTAAATACTTAGGCGAGTACTTGGACTGTAGCTAAGCCCCGAGTGGGAGGCTGGCTCACCACTCGATAGGATTTTTATATACTTAGGCGAGTACTTGGACTGCAGCTAAGCCCCGAGTGGGAGGCTGGCTCACCACTCGGTAGGATTTTTAAATACTTAGGCGAGTACTTGTACTGCAGCTAGGCCCCCGATTGGAAGGCTGGCTCACCACTCGGTAGGATTTTTAAATACTTAGCGAGTACTTGGACTGCAGCTAAGCCCCCGAGTGGGAGGCTGGCTCACCACTCGGTAGGATTTCTAAATACTTAGGCGAGTACTTGGACTGCAGCTAAGCCCCCGAGTGGGAGGATTGCTCTCCACTCGGTAGGATTTTTAAATACTTAGGCGAGTACTTGGACTGCAGGTAAGCCCCCGAGTGGGAGGATTGCTCTCCACTCGGTTGGATTTTATAAATACTTAGGCGAGTACTTGGACTGCAGCTAAGCCCCCGAATGGGAGGCTGGCTCTCCACTCGTTAGGATTTTTAAATACTTAGGCGAGTACTTGGACTGCAGCTAAGCCCCCGAATGGGAGGATTGCTCTCCGCTCGGTAGGAGTATTAAACACTTAGGCGAGTACTGGACTGCATCTAAGCCTCCGAGTGGGAGGATTGCTCTCCACTCGGTAGGATTTTTAAATACTTAGTCGAGTACTTGGACTGCATCTAAGCCCCCGAATGGGAGGCTGGCTCACCACTCGGTAGGATTTTTAAATACTTAGGCGAGTACTTGGACTGCAGCTAAGCCCCCGAATGGGAGGCTGGCTCACCACTCGGTAGGATTTTTAAATACTTAGGTGAGTACTGGACTGCATCTAAGCCTCCGAGTGGGAGGATTGCTCTCCACTCGGTAGGATTTTTAAATACTTAGGCGAGTACTTGGATTGCAGCTAAGCCCCCGAATGGGAGGCTGGCTCACCACTCGGTAGGATTTTTAAATACTTAGGTGAGTACTTGGACTGCAGCTAAGCCCCCGAGTGGGAGGCTGGCTCACCACTCGATAGGATTTTTAAATACTTAGGCGAGTACTTGGACTGCAGCTAAGCCCCCGAGTGGGAGGCTGGCTCACCACTCGGTAGGATTTTTAATTACTTAGGCGAGTACTTGGACTGTAGCTAAGCCCCCAAGTGGGAGGATTGCTCTCCGCTCGGTAGGATTTTTAAACACTTAGGCGAGTACAGGACTGCATCTAAGCCTCCGAGTGGGAGGATTGTTCTCCACTCGGTAGGATTTTTAAATACTTAGTCGAGTACTTGGACTCCATCTAAGCCTCCGAGTGGGAGGATTGCTCTCCACTCGGTAGGATTTTTGAATACTTAGGAGAGTACTTGGACTGCAGCTAAGTCCCCGAGTGGGAGGCTGGCTCACCACTCGGTAGGATTTTTAAATACTTAGGCGAGTACTTGGACTGCAGCTAAGCCCCCCGAGTGGGAGGATGGTTCACCACTCGGGAGGATTTTTAAATACTTAGGCGAGTACTTGGACTGCAGCTAAGCCCCAGAGTGGGAGGCTGGCTCACCACTCGGTAGGATTTTTAAATACTTAGGCGAGTACTTGTACTGCAGCTAAGCCCCCGATTGGAAGGCTGGCTCACCACTCGGTAGGATTTTTAAATACTTAGCGAGTACTTGGACTGCAGCTAAGCCCCCGAGTGGGAGGCTGGCTCACCACTCGGTAGGATTTCTAAATACTTAGGCGAGTACTTGGACTGCAGCTAAGCCCCCGAGTGGGAGGATTGCTCTCCACTCGGTAGGATTTTTAAATACTTAGGCGAGTACTTGGACTGCAGGTAAGCCCCCGAGTGGGAGGATTGCTCTCCACTCGGTTGGACTTTTTAAATACTTAGGCGAGTACTTGGACTGCAGCTAAGCCCCCGAATGGGAGGCTGGCTCTCCACTCGGTAGGATTTTTAAATACTTAGGCGAGTACTTGGACTGCAGCTAAGCCCCCGAGTGGGAGGATTGCTCTCCGCTCGGTAGGAGTATTAAACACTTAGGCGAGTACTGGACTGCATCTAAGCCTCCGAGTGGGAGGATTGCTCTCCACTCGGTAGGATTTTTAAATACTTAGTCGAGTACTTGGACTGCATCTAAGCCCCCGAATGGGAGGCTGGCTCACCACTCGGTAGGATTTTTAAATACTTAGGCGAGTACTTGGACTGCAGCTAAGCCCCCGAATCGGAGGCTGGCTCACCACTCGGTAGGATTTTTAAATACTTAGGTGAGTACTGGACTGCATCTAAGCCTCCGAGTGGGAGGATTGCTCTCCACTCGGTAGGATTTTTAAATACTTAGGCGAGTACTTGGACTGCAGCTAAGCCCCCGAATGGGAGGCTGGCTCACCACTCGGTAGGATTTTTAAATACTTAGGCGAGTACTTGGACTGCAGCTAAGCCCCCGAGTGGGAGGCTGGCTCACCACTCGGTAGGATTTTTAATTACTTAGGCGAGAACTTGGACTGTAGCTAAGCCCCCAAGTGGGAGGATTGCTCTCTGCTCGGTAGGATTTTTAAACACTTAGGCGAGTACAGGACTACATCTAAGCCTCCGAGTGGGAGGATTGTTCTCCACTCGGTAGGATTTTTAAATACTTAGTCGAGTACTTGGACTCCATCTAAGCCTCCGAGTGGGAGGATTGCTCTCCACTCGGTAGGATTTTTGAATACTTAGGAGAGTACTTGGACTGCAGCTAAGTCCCCGAGTGGGAGGCTGGCTCACCACTCGGTAGGATTTTTAAATACTTAGGCGAGTACTTGGACTACAGCTAAGCCCCCGAGTAGGAGGCTGGCTCACCACTCAGTAGGATTTTTAAATACTTAGGCGAGTACTTGGACTGCAGCTAAGCCCCCGAGTGGGAGGCTGGCTCACCACTCGGTAGTATTTTTAAATACTTAGGCGAGTACTTGGACTGCAGCTAAGCCCCCGAGTGGGAGGCTGGTTCACCACTCGGTAGGATTTTTAAATACTTAGGCGAGTACTTGGACTACAGCTAAGCCCCAGAGTGGGAGGCTGGCTCACCACTCGGTAGGATTTTTAAATACTTAGGCGAGTACTTGGACTGCAGCTAAGCCCCCGATTGGACTGCTGGCTCACCACTCGGTAGGATTTTTAAATACTTAGGCGAGTACTTGGACTGCAGGTAAGCCCCCGAGTGGGAGGATTGCTCTCCACTCGGTTGGATTTTTTAAATACTTAGGCGAGTACTTGGACTGCAGCTAAGCCCCCGAATGGGAGGCTGGCTCTCCACTCGGTAGGATTTTGAAATACTTAGGCGAGTAATTGGACTGCAGCTAAGCCCCCGAGTGGGAGGATTGCTCTCCGCTCGGTAGGAGTATTAAACACTTAGGCGAGTACTGGACTGCATCTAAGCCTCCGAGTGGGAGGATTGCTCTCCACTCGGTAGGATTTTTAAATACTTAGTCGAGTACTTGGACTGCATCTAAGCCCCCGAATGGGAGGCTGGCTCACCACTCGGTAGGATTTTTAAATACTTAGGCGAGTACTTGGACTGCAGCTAAGCCCCCGAATGGGAGGCTGGCTCACCACTCGGTAGGATTTTTAAATACTTAGGTGAGTACTGGACTGCATCTAAGCCTCCGAGTGGGAGGATTGCTCTCCACTCGATAGGATTTTTAAATACTTAGGCGAGTACTTGGTGTGCAGCTAAGCCCCCGAATGGGAGGCTGGCTCACCACTCGGTAGGATTTTTAAATACTTAGGTGAGTACTTGGACTGCAGCTAAGCCCCCGAGTGGGAGGCTGGCTCACCACTCGGTAGGATTTCTAAATACTTAGGCGAGTACTTGGACTGCAGCTAAGCCCCCGAGTGGGAGGATTGCTCTCCACTCGGTAGGATTTTTAAATACTTAGGCGAGTACTTGGACTGCAGGTAAGCCCCCGAGTGGGAGGATTGCTCTCCACTCGGTTGGATTTTTTAAATACTTAGGCGAGTACTTGGACTGCAGCTAAGCCCCCGAATGGGAGGCTGGCTCTCCACTCGGTATGATTTTTAAATACTTAGGCGAGTACTTGGACTGCAGCTAAGCCCCCGAGTGGGAGGATTGCTCTCCGCTCGGTAGGAGTATTAAACACTTAGGCGAGTACTGGACTGCATCTAAGCCTCCGAGTGGGAGGATTTCTCTCCACTCGGTAGGATTTTTAAATACTTAGTCGAGTACTTGGACTGCATCTAAGCCCCCGAATGGGAGGCTGGCTCACCACTCGGTAGGATTTTTAAATACTTAGGCGAGTACTTGGACTGCAGCTAAGCCCCCGAATGGGAGGCTGGCTCACCACTCGGTAGGATTTTTAAATACTTAGGTGAGTATTGGACTGCATCTAAGCCTCCGAGTGGGAGGATTGCTCTCCACTCGGTAGGATTTTTAAATACTTAGGCGAGTACTTGGACTGCAGCTAAGCCCCCGAATGGGAGGCTGGCTCACCACTCGGTAGGATTTTTAAATACTTAGGGGAGTTCTTGGACTGCAGCTAAGCCCCCGAGTGGGAGGCTGGCTCACCACTCGGTAGGATTTTTAAATACTTAGGCGAGTACTTGGACTGCAGCTAAGCCCCCGAGTGGGAGGCTGGCTCACCACTCGGTAGGATTTCTAAATACTTAGGCGAGTGCTTGGACTACAGCTAAGCCCCCGAGTGGGAGGATTGCTCTCCACTCGGTAGGATTTTTAAATACTTAGGCGAGTACTTGGACTGTAGCTAAGCCCCGAGTGGGAGGCTGGCTCACCACTCGATAGGATTTTTATATACTTAGGCGAGTACTTGGACTGCAGCTAAGCCCCGAGTGGGAGGCTGGCTCACCACTCGGTAGGATTTTTATATACTTAGGCGAGTACTTGGACTGCAGCTATGCCCCCGAGTGGGAGGCTGGCTCACCACTCGGTAGGATTTCTAAATACTTAGGCGAGTACTTGGACTGTAGCTAAGCCCCCGAGTGGGAGGATTGCTCTCCACTCGGTAGGATTTTTGAATACTTAGGCGAGTACTTGGACTGCAGCTAAGCCCCCGATTGGAAGGCTGGCTCACCACTCGGTAGGATTTTTAAATACTTAGGCGAGTACTTGGACTGCAGCTAAGCCCCCGAGTGGGAGGCTGGCTCACCACTCGGTAGGATTTCTAAATACTTAGGCGAGTACTTGGACAGCAGCTAAGCCCCCGAGTGGGAGGATTGCTCTCCACTCGGTAGGATTTTTAAATACTTAGGCGAGTACTTGGACTGCAGCTAAGCCCCCGAGTGGGAGGATTGCTCTCCACTCGGTAGGATTTTTTAAATACTTAGGCGAGTACTTGGACAGCAGCTAAGCCCCCGAATGGGAGGCTGGCTCTCCACTCGGTAGGATTTTTAAATACTTAGGCGAGTACTTGGACTACAGCTAAGCCCCCGAGTGGCAGGATTGCTCTCCGCTCGGAAGGAGTATTAAACACTTAGGCGAGTACTGGACTGCATCTAAGCCTCCGAGTTAGAGGATTGCTCTCCACTCGGTAGGATTTTTAAATACTTAGTCGAGTACTTGGACTGCATCTAAGCCCCCGAATGGGAGGCTGGCTCACCACTCGGTAGGATTTTTAAATACTTAGGCGAGTACTTGGACTGCAGCTAAGCCCCCGAATGGGAGGCTAGCTCACCACTCTGTAGGATTTTTAAATACTTAGGTGAGTACTGGACTGCATCTAAGCCTCCGAGTGGGAGGATTGCTCTCCACTCGGTAGGATTTTTAAATACTTAGGCGAGTACTTGGACTGCAGCTAAACCCCCGAATGGGAGGCTGGCTCACCACTCGGTAGGATTTTTAAATACTTAGGTGAGTACTTGGACTGCAGCTAAGCCCCCGAGTGGGAGGCTGGCTCACCACTCGGTAGGATTTTTAAATACTTAGGCGAGTACTTGGACTGCAGCTAAGCCCCCGAGTGGGAGGCTGGCTCACCACTCGGTAGGATTTCTAAATACTTAGGCGAGTGCTTGGACTACAGCTAAGCCCCCGAGTGGGAGGAATGCTCTCCACTCGGTAGGATTTTTAAATACTTAGGCGAGTACTTGGACTGTAGCTAAGCCCCGAGTGGGAGGCTGGCTCACCACTCGGTAGGATTTTTATATACTTAGGCGAGTACTTGGAATGCAGCTAAGCCCCCGAGTGGGAGGCTGGCTCACCACTCGGTAGGATTTTTAATTACTTAGGCGAGTACTTGGACTGTAGCTAAGCCCCCGAGTGGGAGGATTGCTCTCCTCTCGGTAGGATTTTTAAACACTTAGGTGAGTACATGACTGCATCTAAGCCTCCGAGTGGGAGGATTTCTCTCCACTCGGTAGGATTTTTAAATACATCGTCGAGTACTTGGACTCCATCTAAGCCTCCGAGTGGGAGGATTGCTCTCCACTCGGTAGGATTTTTGAATACTTAGGAGAGTACTTGGACTGCAGCTAAGTCCCCGAGCTGGAGGCTGGCTCACCACTCGGTAGGATTTTTAAATACTAAGGCGAGTACTTGGACTGCAGCTAAGCCGCCGAGTAGGAGGCTGGCTCACCACTCGGTAGGATTTTTAAATACTTAGGCGAGTACTTGGACTGCAGCTAAGCCCCCGAGTGGGAGGCTGGCTCACCACTCGGTAGGATTTTTAAATACTTAGGCGAGTACTTGGACTGCAGCTAAGCCCCCGAGTGGGAGGTTGGTTCACCACTCGGTAGGATTTTTAAATACTTAGGCGAGTACTTGGACTGCAGCTAAGCCCCCGAGTGGGAGGCTGGCTCACCACTCGGTAGGATTTTTAAATACTTAGGCGAGTACTTGGACTGCAGCTAAGCCCCCGAGTGGGAGGCTGGCTCACCACTCGGTAGGATTTTTAAATACTTAGGCGAGTACTTGGACTGCAGCTAAGCCCCCGATTGGAAGGCTGGCTCACCACTCGGTAGGATTTTTAAATACTTAGGCGAGTACTTGGACTGCAGCTAAGCCCCCGAGTGGGAGGCTGGCTCACCAGTCGGTTGGATTTCTAAATACTTAGGCGAGTACTTGGACTGCAGCTAAGCCCCCGAGTGGGAGGATTGCTCTCCACTCGGTAGGATTTTTAAATACTTAGGCGAGTACTTGGACTGCAGCTAAGCCCCCGAGTGGGAGGATTGCTCTCCACTCGGTAGGATTTTTTAAATACTTAGGCGAGTACTTGGACAGCAGCTAAGCCCCCGAATGGGAGGCTGGCTCTCCACTCGGTAGGATTTTTAAATACTTAGGCGAGTACTTGGACTACAGCTAAGCCCCCGAGTGGCAGGATTGCTCTCCGCTCGGTAGGAGTATTAAACACTTAGGCGAGTACTGGACTGCATCTAAGCCTCCGAGTGGGAGGATTGCTCTCCACTCGGTAGGCTTTTTAAATACTTAGTCGAGTACTTGGACTGCATCTAAGCCTCCGAGTGGGAGTATTGCTCTCCACTCGGTAAGATTTTAAAATACTTAGGAGAGTACTTGGACTGCAGCTAAGCCCCCGAGTGGGAGGCTGGCTCACCACTCGGTAGGATTTTTAGATACTTAGGCGAGTACTTGGACTGCAGCTAAGCCCCCGAGTGGGAGGCTGGCTCACCACTCGGTAGGATTTTTAAATACTTAGGCGAGTAATTGGACTGCAGCTAAGCCCCCGAGTGGGAGGCTGGCTCACCACTCGCTTGGATTTTTAAATACTTAGGCGAGTACTTGGACTGCAGCTAAGCCCCCGCGTGGGAGGCTGGCTCACCACTCAGTAGGATTTTTAAATACTTAGGCGAGTACTTGGACTGCAGCTAAGCCCCCGATTGGCAGGCTAGCTCACCACTCGGTAGGATTTTTAAATACTTAGGCGAGTACTTGGACTGCAGCTAAGCCCCTGAGTGGGAGGCTGGCTCACCACTCGGTAGGATTTCTAAATACTTAGGCGAGTACTTGGACTGCAGCTAAGTCCCCGAGTGGGAGGATTGCTCTCCACTCGGTAGGATTTTTAAATACTTAGGCGAGTACTTGGACTGCAGCTAATCCCCCGAATGGGAGGCTGGCTCTCCACTCGGTAGAATTGTTAAATACTTAGGCGAGTACTTGGACTGCAGCTAAGCCCCCGAGTGGGAGGATTGCTCTCCGCTCGGTAGGATTTTTAAACACTTAGGCGAGTACAGGACAGGATCTAAGCCTCCGAGTGGGAGGATTGCTCTCCACTCGGTAGGATTTTTAAATACTTAGTCGAGTACTTGGACTCCATCTAAGCCTCCGAGTGGGAGGATTGCTCTCCACTCGGTAGGATTTTTGAATATTTAGGAGAGTTCTTGGACTGCAGCTAAGTCCCCGAGTGGGAGGCTGGCTCACCACTCGGTAGAATTTTAAATACTTAGGCGAGTACTTGGACTGCAGCTAAGCCCCCGAGTAGGAGGCTGGCTCACCACTCGGTAGGATTTTTAAATACTTAGGCGAGTACTTGGACTGCAGCTAAGCCCCCGAGTGGGAGGCTGGCTCACCACTCGTTAGGATTTTTGAATACTTAGGCGAGTACTTGGACTGCAGCTAAGCCCCCGATTGGGAGGCTGGTTCACCACTCGGTAGGATTTTTAAATACTTAGGCGAGTACTTGGACTGCAGCTAAGCCCCCGAGTGGGAGGCTGGCTCACCACTCGGTAGGATTTTTAAATACTTAGGCGAGTACTTGGACTGCAGCTAAGCCCCCGAGTGGGAGGCTGGCTCACCACTCGGTAGGATTTTTAAATACTTAGGCGAGTACTTGGACTGCAGCTAAGCCCCCGATTGGAAGGCTGGCTCACCACTCGGTAGGATTTTTAAATACTTAGGCGAGTACTTGGACTGCAACTAAGCCCCCGACTCGGAGGCTGGCTCACCACTCGGTATGATTTCTAAATACTTAGGCGAGTACTTGGACTGCAGCTAAGCCCCCGAGTGGGAGGATTGCTCTCCACTCGGTAGGATTTTTAAATACTTAGGCGAGTACTTGGACTGCAGCTAAGCCCCCGAGTGGGAGGATTGCTCTCCACTCGGTAGGATTTTTTAAATACTTAGGCGAATACTTGGACAGCACCTAAGCCCCCGAATGGGAGGCTGGCTCTCCACTCGGTAGGATTTTTAAATACTTAGGCGAGTACTTGGACTACAGCTAAGCCCCCGAGTGGCAAGATTGCTCTCCGCTCGGTAGGAGTATTAAACACTTAGGCGAGTACTGGACTGCATCTAAGCCTCCGAGTGGGAGGATTGCTCTCCACTCGGTAGGATTTTTAAATACTTAGTTGAGTACTTGGACTACATCTAAGCCTCCGAGTGGGAGTATTGCACTCCACTCGGTAAGATTTTTAAATACTTAGGAGAGTACTTGGACTGCATCTAAGCCCCCGAGTGGGAGGCTGGCTCACCACTCGGTAGGATTTTTAGATACTTAGGCGAGTACTTGGACTGCAGCTAAGCCCCCGAGTGGGAGGCTGGCTCACCACTCGGTAGGATTTTTAAATACTTAGGCGAGTACTTGGACTGCAGCTAAGCCCCCGATTGGGAGGCTGGCTCACCACTCGGTAGGATTTTTAAATACTTAGGCGAGTACTTGGACTGCAGCTAAGCCCCCGATTGGAAGGCTGGCTCACCACTCGGTAGGATTTTGAAATACTTAGGCGAGTACTTGGACTGCAGCTAAGCCCCCGAGTGGGAGGCTGGCTCACCACTTGGTAGGATTTCTAAATACTTAGGCGAGTACTTGGACTGCAGCTAAGCCCCCGAGTGGGAGGATTGCTCTCCACTCGGTAGGATTTTTAAATACTTAGGCGAGTACTTGGACTGCAGCTAAGCCCCCGAGTGGGAGGATTGCTCTCCACTCGGTAGGATTTTTTAAATACTTAGGCGAGTACTTGGACAGCAGCTAAGCCCCCGAATGGGAGGCTGGCTCTCCACTCGGTAGGATTTTTAAATACTTAGGCGAGTACTTGGACTACAGCTAAGCCCCCGAGTGGCAGGATTGCTCTCCGCTCGGTAGGAGTATTAAACACTTAGGCGAGTACTGGACTGCATCTAAGCCTCCGAGTGGGAGGATTGCTCTCCACTCGGTAGGATTTTTAAATACTTAGTCGAGTACTTGGACTGCATCTAAGCCTCCGAGTGGGAGTATTGCTCTCCACTCGGTAAGATTTTTAAATACTTAGGAGAGTACTTGGACTGCAGCTAAGCCCCCGAGTGGGAGGCTGGCTCACCACTCGGTAGGATTTTTAGATACTTAGGCGAGTACTTGGACTGCAGCTAAGCCCCCGAGTGGGAGGCTGGCTCACCACTCGGTAGGATCTTTAAATACTTAGGCGAGTACTTGGACTGCAGCTAAGCCCCCGAGTGGGAGGCTGGCTCACCACTCGGTAGGATTTTTAAATACTTAGGCGAGTACTTGGACTGCAGCTAAGCCCCCGAGTGAGAGGCTGGCTCACCACTCGGTAGGATTTCTAAATACTTAGGCGAGTACTTGGACTGCAGCTAAGCCCCCGAGTGGGAGGATTTCTCTCCACTCGGTCGGATTTTTAAATACTTAGGCGAGTACTTGGACTGCAGCTAAGCCCCCGAGTGGGAGGATTGCTCTCCACTCGGTAGGATTTTTTAAATACTTAGGCGAGTACTTGGACAGCAGCTAAGCCCCCGAATGGGAGGCTGGCTCACCACTCGGTAGGATTTTTATATACTTAGGCGAGTACTTGGACTGCAGCTAAGCCCCCGAGTGGGAGGCTGGCTCACCACTCGGTAGGATTTTTAATTACTTAGGCGAGTACTTGGACTGTAGCTAAGCCCCCGAGTGGGAGGATTGCTCTCCGCTCGGTAGGATTTTTAAACACTTAGGTGAGTACATGACTGCATCTAAGCCTCCGAGTGGGAGGATTTCTCTCCACTCGGTAGGATTTTTAAATACTTAGTCGAGTACTTGGACTGCAGCTAAGTCCCCGAGTGGGAGGATTGCTCTCCACTCGGTAGGATTTTTTAAATACTTAGGCGAGTACTTGGACAGCAGCTAAGCCCCCGAATGGGAGGCTGGCTCTCCACTCGGTAGGATTTTTAAATACTTAGGCGAGTACTTGGACTACAGCTAAGCCCCCGAGTGGCAGGATTGCTCTCCGCTCGGTAGGAGTATTAAACACTTAGGCGAGTACTGGACTGCATCTAAGCCTCCGAGTGGGAGGATTGCTCTCCACTCGGTAGGATTTTTAAATACTTAGTCGAGTACTTGGACTGCATCTAAGCCTCCGAGTGGGAGTATTGCTCTCCACTCGGTAAGATTTTTAAATACTTAGGAGAGTACTTGGACTGCAGCTAAGCCCCCGAGTGGGAGGCTGGCTCACCACTCGGTAGGATTTTTAGATACTTAGGCGAGTACTTGGACTGCAGCTAAGCCCCCGAGTGGGAGGCTGGCTCACCACTCGGTAGGATCTTTAAATACTTAGGCGAGTACTTGGACTGCAGCTAAGCCCCCGAGTGGGAGGCTGGCTCACCACTCGGTAGGATTTTTAAATACTTAGGCGAGTACTTGGACTGCAGCTAAGCCCCCGAGTGAGAGGCTGGCTCACCACTCGGTAGGATTTCTAAATACTTAGGCGAGTACTTGGACTGCAGCTAAGCCCCCGAGTGGGAGGATTTCTCTCCACTCGGTCGGATTTTTAAATACTTAGGCGAGTACTTGGACTGCAGCTAAGCCCCCGAGTGGGAGGATTGCTCTCCACTCGGTAGGATTTTTTAAATACTTAGGCGAGTACTTGGACAGCAGCTAAGCCCCCGAATGGGAGGCTGGCTCACCACTCGGTAGGATTTTTATATACTTAGGCGAGTACTTGGACTGCAGCTAAGCCCCCGAGTGGGAGGCTGGCTCACCACTCGGTAGGATTTTTAATTACTTAGGCGAGTACTTGGACTGTAGCTAAGCCCCCGAGTGGGAGGATTGCTCTCCGCTCGGTAGGATTTTTAAACACTTAGGTGAGTACATGACTGCATCTAAGCCTCCGAGTGGGAGGATTTCTCTCCACTCGGTAGGATTTTTAAATACTTAGTCGAGTACTTGGACTCCATCTAAGCCTCCGAGTGGGAGGATTGCTCTCCACTCGGTAGGATTTTTGAATACTTAGGAGAGTACTTGGACTGCAGCTAAGTCCCCGAGTGCGAGGCTGGCTCACCACTCGGTAGGATTTTTAAATACTAAGGCGAGTACTTGGACTGCAGCTAAGCCGCCGAGTAGGAGGCTGGCTCACCACTCGGTAGGATTTTTAAATACTTAGGCGAGTACTTGGACTGCAGCTAAGCCCCCGAGTGGGAGGCTGGCTCACCACTCGGTAGGATTTTTAAATACTTAGGCGAGTACTTGGACTGCAGCTAAGCCCCCAAGTGGGAGGTTGGTTCACCACTCGGTAGGATTTTTAAATACTTAGGCGAGTACTTGGACTGCAGCTAAGCCCCCGAGTGGGAGACTGGCTCACCACTCGGTAGGATTTTTAAATACTTAGGCGAGTACTTGGACTGCAGCTAAGCCCCCGAGTGGGAGGCTGGCTCACCACTCGGTAGGATTTTTAAATACTTAGGCGAGTACTTGGACTGCAGATAAGCCCCCGATTGGAAGGCTGGCTCACCACTCGATAGGATTTTTAAATACTTAGGCGAGTACTTGGACTGCAGCTAAGCCCCCGAGTGGGAGGCTGGCTCACCACTCGGTAGGATTTCTAAATACTTAGGCGAGTACTTGGACTGCAGCTAAGCCCCCAAGTGGGAGGATTGCTCTCCACTCGGTAGGATTTTTAAATACTTAGGCGAGTACTTGGACTGCAGCTAAGCCCCCGAGTGGGAGGATTGCTCTCCACAAGGTAGGATTTTTTAAATACTTAGGCGAGTACTTGGACAGCAGCTAAGCCCCCGAATGGGAGGCTGGCTCTCCACTCGGTAGGATTTTTAAATACTTAGGCGAGTACTTGGACTACAGCTAAGCCCCCGAGTGGCAGGATTGCTCTCCGCTCGGTAGGAGTATTAAACACTTAGGCGAGTACTGTACTGCATCTAAGCCTCCGAGTGGGAGGATTGCTCTCCACTCGGTAGGATTTTTAAATACTTAGTCGAGTACTTGGACTGCATCTAAGCCTCCGAGTGGGAGTATTGCTCTCCACTCGGTAAGATTTTTAAATACTTAGGAGAGTACTTGGACTGCAGCTAAGCCCCCGAGTGGGAGGCTGGCTCACCACTCGGTAGGATTTTTAGATACTTAGGCGAGTACTTGGACTGCAGCTAAGCCCCCGAGTGGGAGGCTGGCTCACCACTCGGTAGGATTTTTAAATACTTAGGCGAGTAATTGGACTGCAGCTAAGCCCCCGAGTGGGAGGCTGGCTCACCACTCGCTAGGATTTTTAAAAACTTAGGCGAGTACTTGGACTACAGCTAAGCCCCCGAGTGGGAGGCTGGCTCACCACTCGGTAGGATTTTTAAATACTTAGGCGAGTACTTGGACTGTAGCTAAGCCCCCGATTGGCAGGCTGGCTCACCACTCGGTAGGATTTTTAAATACATAGGCGAGTACTTGGACTGCAGCTAAGCCCCCGAGTGGGAGGCTGGCTCACCACTCGGTAGGATTTCTAAATACTTAGGCGAGTACTTGGACTACAGCTAAGCCCCCGAGTGGGAGGATTGCCCTCCACTCGGTAGGATTTTTAAATACTTAGGCGAGTTCTTGGACTGCAGCTAAGCCCCGAGTGGGAGGCTGGCTCACCACTCGGTAGGATTTTTATATACTTAGGCGAGTACTTGGACTGCAGCTAAGCCCCCGAGTGGGAGGCTGGCTCACCACTCGGTGGGATTTTTAAATACTTAGGCGAGTACTTGGACTGCAGCTAAGCCCCCAAGTGGGAGGTTGGTTAACCACTCGGTAGGATTTTTAAATACTTAGGCGAGTACTTGGACTGCAGCTAAGCCCCCGAGTGGGAGACTGGCTCACCACTCGGTAGGATTTTTAAATACTTAGGCGAGTACTTGGACTGCAGCTAAGCCCCCGAGTGGGAGGCTGGCTCACCACTCGGTAGGATTTTTAAATACTTAGGCGAGTACTTGGACTGCAGCTAAGCCCCCGATTGGAAGGCTGGCTCACCACTCGATAGGATTTTTAAATACTTAGGCGAGTAATTGGACTGCAGCTAAGCCCCCGAGTGGGAGGCTGGCTCAGCACTCGGTAGGATTTCTAAATACTTAGGCGAGTACTTGGACTGCAGCTAAGCCCCCAAGTGGGAGGATTGCTCTCCACTCGGTAGGATTTTTAAATACTTAGGCGAGTACTTGGACTGCAGCTAAGCCCCCGAGTGGGAGGATTGCTCTCCACAAGGTAGGATTTTTTAAATACTTAGGCGAGTACTTGGACAGCAGCTAAGCCCCCGAATGGGAGGCTGGCTCTCCACTCGGTAGGATTTTTAAATACTTAGGCGAGTACTTGGACTACAGCTAAGCCCCCGAGTGGCAGGATTGCTCTCCGCTCGGTAGGAGTATTAAACACTTAGGCGAGTACTGGACTGCATCTAAGCCTCCGAGTGGGAGGATTGCTCTCCACTCGGTAGGATTTTTAAATACTTAGTCGAGTACTTGGACTGCATCTAAGCCTCCGAGTGGGAGTATTGCTCTCCACTCGGTAAGATTTTTAAATACTTAGGAGAGTACTTGGACTGCAGCTAAGCCCCCGAGTGGGAGGCTGGCTCACCACTCGGTAGGATTTTTAGATACTTAGGCGAGTACTTGGACTGCAGCTAAGCCCCCGAGTGGGAGGCTGGCTCACCACTCGGTAGGATTTTTAAATACTTAGGCGAGTAATTGGACTGCAGCTAAGCCCCCGAGTGGGAGGCTGGCTCACCACTCGCTAGGATTTTTAAATACTTAGGCGAGTACTTGGACTGCAGCTAAGCCCCCGAGTGGGAGGCTGGCTCACCACTCGGTAGGATTTTTAAATACTTAGGCGAGTACTTGGACTGCAGCTAAGCCCCCGAGTGGGAGGCTGGCTCATCACTCGGTAGGATTTTTAAATACTTAGGCGAGTACTTGGACTGCACCTAAGCCCCTGAGTGGGAGGCTCGCTCACCACTCGGTAGGATTTCTAAATACTTAGGCGAGTACTTGGACTGCAGCTAAGTCCCCGAGTGGGAGGATTGCTCTCCACTCGGTAGGATTTTTAAATACTTAGGCGAGTACTTGGACTGCAGCTAAGCCCCCGAGTCGGAGGATTGCTCTCCACTCGGTAGGATTTTTTAAATACTTAGGCGAGTACTTGGACTGCAGCTAATCCCCCGAATGGGAGGCTGGCTCTCCACTCGGTAGAATTTTTAAATACTTAGGCGAGTACTTGGACTGCAGCTAAGCCCCCGAGTGGGAGGATTGCTCTCCGCTCGGTAGGATTTTTAAACACTTAGGCGAGTACAGGACAGGATCTAAGCCTCCGAGTGGGAGGATTGCTCTCCACTCGGTAGGATTTTTAAATACTTAGTTGAGTACTTGGACTCCATCTAAGCCTCCGAGTGGGAGGATTGCTCTCCACTCGGTAGGATTTTTGAATATTTAGGAGAGTTCTTGGACTGCAGCTAAGTCCCCGAGTGGGAGGCTGGCTCACCACTCGGTAGAATTTTAAATACTTAGGCGAGTACTTGGACTGCAGCTAAGCCCCCGAGTAGGAGGCTGGCTCACCGCTCGGTAGGATTTTTAAATACTTAGGCGAGTACTTGGACTGCAGCTAAGCCCCCGAGTGGGAGGCTGGCTCACCACTCGTTAGGATTTTTAAATACTTAGGCGAGTACTTGGACTGCAGCTAAGCCCCCGAGTGGGAGGCTGGTTCATCACTCGGTAGGATTTTTAAATACTTAGGAGAGTACTTGGACTGCAGCTAAGCCCCCGAGTGGGAGGCTGGCTCACCACTCGGTAGGATTTTTAGATACTTAGGCGAGTACTTGGACTGCAGCTAAGCCCCCGAGTGGGAGGCTGGCTCACCACTCGGTAGGATTTTTAAATACTTAGGCGAGTAATTGGACTGCAGCTAAGCCCCCGAGTGGGAGGCTGGCTCACCACTCGCTAGGATTTTTAAATACTTAGGCGAGTACTTGGACTGCAGCTAAGCCCCCGAGTGGGAGGCTGGCTCACCACTCGGTAGGATTTTTAAATACTTAGGCGAGTACTTGGACTGCAGCTAAGCCCCCGATTGGCAGGCTGGCTCACCACTCGGTAGGATTTTTAAATACTTAGGCGAGTACTTGGACTGCAGCTAAGCCCCTGAGTGGGAGGCTGGCTCACCACTCGGTAGGATTTCTAAATACTTAGGCGAGTACTTGGACTGCAGCTAAGTCCCCGAGTGGGAGGATTGCTCTCCACTCGGTAGGATTTTTAAATACTTAGGCGAGTACTTGGACTGCAGCTAAGCCCCCGAGTGGGAGGATTGCTCTCCACTCGGTAGGATTTTTTAAATACTTAGGCGAGTACTTGGACTGCAGCTAATCCCCCGAATGGGAGGCTGGCTCTCCACTCGGTAGAATTTTTAAATACTTAGGCGAGTACTTGGACTGCAGCTAAGCCCCCGAGTGGGAGGATTGCTCTCCGCTCGGTAGGATTTTTAAACACTTAGGCGAGTACAGGACAGGATCTAAGCCTCCGAGTGGGAGGATTGCTCTCCACTCGGTAGGATTTTTAAATACTTAGTCGAGTACTTGGACTCCATCTAAGCCTCCGAGTGGGAGGATTGCTCTCCACGCGGTAGGATTTTTGAATATTTAGGAGAGTTCTTGGACTGCAGCTAAGTCCCCGAGTGGGAGGCTGGCTCACCACTCGGTAGAATTTTAAATACTTAGGCGAGTACTTGGACTGCAGCTAAGCCCCCGAGTAGGAGGCTGGCTCACCGCTCGGTAGGATTTTTAAATACTTAGGCGAGTACTTGGACTGCAGCTAAGCCCCCGAGTGGGAGGCTGGCTCACCACTCGTTAGGATTTTTAAATACTTAGGCGAGTACTTGGACTGCAGCTAAGCCCCCGAGTGGGAGGCTGGTTCACCACTCGGTAGGATTTTTAAATACTTAGGCGAGTACTTGGACTGCAGCTAAGCCCCCGAGTGGGAGGCTGGCTCACCACTCGGTAGGATTTTTAAATACTTAGGCGAGTACTTGGACTGCAGCTCAGCCCCCGAGTGGGAGGCTGGCTCACCACTCGGTAGGATTTTTAAATACTTAGGCGAGTACTTGGACTGCAGCTAAGCCCCCGATTGGAAGGCTGGCTCACCACTCGGTAGGATTTTTAAATACTTAGGCGAGTACTTGGACTGCAGCTAAGCCCCCGACTGGGAGGCTGGCTCACCACTCGGTAGGATTTCTAAATACTTAGGCGAGTACTTGGACTGCAGCTAAGCCCCCGAGTGGGAGGATTGCTCTCCACTCGGTAGGATTTTTAAATACTTAGGCGAGTACTTGGACTGCAGCTAAGCCCCCGAGTGGGAGGATTGCTCTCCACTCGGTAGGATTTTTTAAATACTTAGGCGAATACTTGGACAGCAACTAAGCCCCCGAATGGGAGGCTGGCTCTCCACTCGGTAGGATTTTTAAATACTTAGGCGAGTACTTGGACTACAGCTAAGCCCCCGAGTGGCAGGATTGCTCTCCGCTCGGTAGGAGTATTAAACACTTAGGCGAGTACTGGACTGCATCTAAGCCTCCGAGTGGGAGGATTGCTCTCCACTCGGTAGGATTTTTAAATACTTAGTTGAGTACTTGGACTACATCTAAGCCTCCGAGTGGGAGTATTGCACTCCACTCGGTAAGATTTTTAAATACTTAGGAGAGTACTTGGACTGCATCTAAGACCCCGAGTGGGAGGCTGGCTCACCACTCGGTAGGATTTTTAGATACTTAGGCGAGTACTTGGACTGCAGCTAAGCCCCCGAGTGGGAGGCTGGCTCACCACTCGGTAGGATTTTTAAATACTTAGGCGAGTACTTGGACTGCAGCTAAGCCCCCGAGTGGGAGGCTGGCTCACCACTCGGTAGGATTTTTAAATACTTAGGCGAGTACTTGGACTGCAGCTAAGCCCCCGATTGGAAGGCTGGCTCACCACTCGGTAGGATTTTTAAATACTTAGGCGAGTACTTGGACTGCAGCTAAGCCCCCGAGTGGGAGGCTGGCTCACCACTCGGTAGGATTTCTAAATACTTAGGCGAGTACTTGGACTGCAGCTAAGCCCCCGAGTGGGAGGATTGCTCACCACTCGGTAGGATTTTTAAATACTTAGGCGAGTACTTGGACTGCAGCTAAGCCCCCGAGTGGGAGGCTGGCTCATCACTCGGTAGGATTTTTAAATACTTAGGCGAGTACTTGGACTGCAGCTAAGCCCCCGATTGGAAGGCTGGCTCACCACTCGGTAGGATTTTTAAATACTTAGGCGAGTACTTGGACTGCAGCTAAGCCCCCGAGTGGGAGGCTGGCTCAGCACTCAGTAGGATTTCTAAATACTTAGGCGAGTACTTGGACTGCAGCTAAGCCCCCAAGTGGGAGGATTGCTCTCCACTCGGTAGGCTTTTTAAATACTTAGGCGAGTACTTGGACTGCAGCTAAGCCCCCGAGTGGGAGGATTGCTCTCCACAAGGTAGGATTTTTTAAATACTTAGGCGAGTACTTGGACAGCAGCTAAGCCCCCGAATGGGAGGCTGGCTCTCCACTCGGTAGGATTTTTAAATACTTAGGCGAGTACTTGGACTACAGCTAAGCCCCCGAGTGGCAGGATTCCTCTCCGCTCGGTAGGAGTATTAAACACTTAGGCGATTACTGGACTGCATCTAAGCCTCCGAGTGGGAGGATTGCTCTCCACTCGGTAGGATTTTTAAATACTTAGTCGAGTACTTGGACTGCATCTAAGCCTCCGAGTGGGAGTATTGCTCTCCACTCGATAAGATTTTTAAATACTTAGGAGAGTACTTGGACTGCAGCTAAGCCCCCGAGTGGGAGGCTGGCTCACCACTCGGTAGGATTTTTAGATACTTAGGCGAGTACTTGGACTGCAGCTAAGCCCCCGAGTGGGAGGCTGGCTCACCACTCGGTAGGATTTTTAAATACTTAGGCGAGTAATTGGACTGCAGCTAAGCCCCCGAGTGGGAGGCTGGCTCACCACTCGCTAGGATTTTTAAATACTTAGGCGAGTACTTGGACTGCAGCTAAGCCCCCGAGTGGGAGGCTGGCTCACCACTCGGTAGGATTTTTAAATACTTAGGCGAGTACTTGGACTGCAGCTAAGCCCCCGAGTGGGAGGCTGGCTCATCACTCGGTAGGATTTTTAAATACTTAGGCGAGTACTTGGACTGCACCTAAGCCCCTGAGTGGGAGGCTCGCTCACCACTCGGTAGGATTTCTAAATACTTAGGCGAGTACTTGGACTGCAGCTAAGTCCCCGAGTGGGAGGATTGCTCTCCACTCGGTAGGATTTTTAAATACTTAGGCGAGTACTTGGACTGCAGCTAAGCCCCCGAGTCGGAGGATTGCTCTCCACTCGGTAGGATTTTTTAAATACTTAGGCGAGTACTTGGACTGCAGCTAATCCCCCGAATGGGAGGCTGGCTCTCCACTCGGTAGAATTTTTAAATACTTAGGCGAGTACTTGGACTGCAGCTAAGCCCCCGAGTGGGAGGATTGCTCTCCGCTCGGTAGGATTTTTAAACACTTAGGCGAGTACAGGACAGGATCTAAGCCTCCGAGTGGGAGGATTGCTCTCCACTCGGTAGGATTTTTAAATACTTAGTTGAGTACTTGGACTCCATCTAAGCCTCCGAGTGGGAGGATTGCTCTCCACTCGGTAGGATTTTTGAATATTTAGGAGAGTTCTTGGACTGCAGCTAAGTCCCCGAGTGGGAGGCTGGCTCACCACTCGGTAGAATTTTAAATACTTAGGCGAGTACTTGGACTGCAGCTAAGCCCCCGAGTAGGAGGCTGGCTCACCGCTCGGTAGGATTTTTAAATACTTAGGCGAGTACTTGGACTGCAGCTAAGCCCCCGAGTGGGAGGCTGGCTCACCACTCGTTAGGATTTTTAAATACTTAGGCGAGTACTTGGACTGCAGCTAAGCCCCCGAGTGGGAGGCTGGTTCATCACTCGGTAGGATTTTTAAATACTTAGGAGAGTACTTGGACTGCAGCTAAGCCCCCGAGTGGGAGGCTGGCTCACCACTCGGTAGGATTTTTAGATACTTAGGCGAGTACTTGGACTGCAGCTAAGCCCCCGAGTGGGAGGCTGGCTCACCACTCGGTAGGATTTTTAAATACTTAGGCGAGTAATTGGACTGCAGCTAAGCCCCCGAGTGGGAGGCTGGCTCACCACTCGCTAGGATTTTTAAATACTTAGGCGAGTACTTGGACTGCAGCTAAGCCCCCGAGTGGGAGGCTGGCTCACCACTCGGTAGGATTTTTAAATACTTAGGCGAGTACTTGGACTGCAGCTAAGCCCTCGATTGGCAGGCTGGCTCACCACTCGGTAGGATTTTTAAATACTTAGGCGAGTACTTGGACTGCAGCTAAGCCCCTGAGTGGGAGGCTGGCTCACCACTCGGTAGGATTTCTAAATACTTAGGCGAGTACTTGGACTGCAGCTAAGTCCCCGAGTGGGAGGATTGCTCTCCACTCGGTAGGATTTTTAAATACTTAGGCGAGTACTTGGACTGCAGCTAAGCCCCCGAGTGGGAGGATTGCTCTCCACTCGGTAGGATTTTTTAAATACTTAGGCGAGTACTTGGACTGCAGCTAATCCCCCGAATGGGAGGCTGGCTCTCCACTCGGTAGAATTTTTAAATACTTAGGCGAGTACTTGGACTGCAGCTAAGCCCCCGAGTGGGAGGATTGCTCTCCGCTCGGTAGGATTTTTAAACACTTAGGCGAGTACAGGACAGGATCTAAGCCTCCGAGTGGGAGGATTGCTCTCCACTCGGTAGGATTTTTAAATACTTAGTCGAGTACTTGGACTCCATCTAAGCCTCCGAGTGGGAGGATTGCTCTCCACGCGGTAGGATTTTTGAATATTTAGGAGAGTTCTTGGACTGCAGCTAAGTCCCCGAGTGGGAGGCTGGCTCACCACTCGGTAGAATTTTAAATACTTAGGCGAGTACTTGGACTGCAGCTAAGCCCCCGAGTAGGAGGCTGGCTCACCGCTCGGTAGGATTTTTAAATACTTAGGCGAGTACTTGGACTGCAGCTAAGCCCCCGAGTGGGAGGCTGGCTCACCACTCGTTAGGATTTTTAAATACTTAGGCGAGTACTTGGACTGCAGCTAAGCCCCCGAGTGGGAGGCTGGTTCACCACTCGGTAGGATTTTTAAATACTTAGGCGAGTACTTGGACTGCAGCTAAGCCCCCGAGTGGGAGGCTGGCTCACCACTCGGTAGGATTTTTAAATACTTAGGCGAGTACTTGGACTGCAGCTCAGCCCCCGAGTGGGAGGCTGGCTCACCACTCGGTAGGATTTTTAAATACTTAGGCGAGTACTTGGACTGCAGCTAAGCCCCCGATTGGAAGGCTGGCTCACCACTCGGTAGGATTTTTAAATACTTAGGCGAGTACTTGGACTGCAGCTAAGCCCCCGACTGGGAGGCTGGCTCACCACTCGGTAGGATTTCTAAATACTTAGGCGAGTACTTGGACTGCAGCTAAGCCCCCGAGTGGGAGGATTGCTCTCCACTCGGTAGGATTTTTAAATACTTAGGCGAGTACTTGGACTGCAGCTAAGCCCCCGAGTGGGAGGATTGCTCTCCACTCGGTAGGATTTTTTAAATACTTAGGCGAATACTTGGACAGCAACTAAGCCCCCGAATGGGAGGCTGGCTCTCCACTCGGTAGGATTTTTAAATACTTAGGCGAGTACTTGGACTACAGCTAAGCCCCCGAGTGGCAGGATTGCTCTCCGCTCGGTAGGAGTATTAAACACTTAGGCGAGTACTGGACTGCATCTAAGCCTCCGAGTGGGAGGATTGCTCTCCACTCGGTAGGATTTTTAAATACTTAGTTGAGTACTTGGACTACATCTAAGCCTCCGAGTGGGAGTATTGCACTCCACTCGGTAAGATTTTTAAATACTTAGGAGAGTACTTGGACTGCATCTAAGACCCCGAGTGGGAGGCTGGCTCACCACTCGGTAGGATTTTTAGATACTTAGGCGAGTACTTGGACTGCAGCTAAGCCCCCGAGTGGGAGGCTGGCTCACCACTCGGTAGGATTTTTAAATACTTAGGCGAGTACTTAGACTGCAGCTAAGCCCCCGAGTGGGAGACTGGCTCACCACTCGGTAGGATTTTTAAATACTTAGGCGAGTACTTGGACTGCAGCTAAGCCCCCGATTGGAAGGCTGGCTCACCACTCGGTAGGATTTTTAAATACTTAGGCGAGTACTTGGACTGCAGCTAAGCCCCCGAGTGGGAGGCTGGCTCACCACTCGGTAGGATTTCTAAATACTTAGGCGAGTACTTGGACTGCAGCTAAGCCCCCGAGTGGGAGGATTGCTCACCACTCGGTAGGATTTTTAAATACTTAGGCGAGTACTTGGACTGCAGCTAAGCCCCCGAGTGGGAGGCTGGCTCATCACTCGGTAGGATTTTTAAATACTTAGGCGAGTACTTGGACTGTAGCTAAGCCCCCGATTGGAAGGCTGGCTCACCACTCGGTAGGATTTTTAAATACTTAGGCGAGTACTTGGACTGCAGCTAAGCCCCCGACTGGGAGGCTGGCTCACCACTCGGTAGGATTTCTAAATACTTAGGCGAGTACTTGGACTGCAGCTAAGCCCCCGAGTGGGAGGATTGCTCTCCACTCGGTAGGATTTTTAAATACTTAGGCGAGTACTTGGACTGCAGCTAAGCCCCCGAGTGGGAGGATTGCTCTCCACTCGGTAGGATTTTTTAAATACTTAGGCGAATACTTGGACAGCAGCTAAGCCCCCGAATGGGAGGCTGGCTCTCCACTCGGTAGGATTTTTAAATACTTAGGCGAGTACTTGGACTACAGCTAAGCCCCCGAGTGGCAGGATTGCTCTCCGCTCGGTAGGAGTATTAAACACTTAGGCGAGTACTGGACTGCATCTAAGCCTCCGAGTGGGAGGATTGCTCTCCACTCGGTAGGATTTTTAAATACTTAGTTGAGTACTTGGAATACATCTAAGCCTCCGAGTGGGAGTATTGCACTCCACTCGGTAAGATTTTTAAATACTTAGGAGAGTACTTGGACTGCATCTAAGACCCCGAGTGGGAGGCTGGCTCACCACTCGGTAGGATTTTTAGATACTTAGGCGAGTACTTGGACTGCAGCTAAGCCCCCGAGTGGGAGGCTGGCTCACCACTCGGTAGGATTTTTAAATACTTAGGCGAGTACTTGGACTGCAGCTAAGCCCCCGAGTGGGAGGCTGGCTCACCACTCGGTAGGATTTTTAAATACTTAGGCGAGTACTTGGACTGCAGCTAAGCCCCCGATTGGAAGGCTGGCTCACCACTCGGTAGGATTTTTAAATACTTAGGCGAGTACTTGGACTGCAGCTAAGCCCCCGAGTGGGAGGCTGGCTCACCACTCGGTAGGATTTCTAAATACTTAGGCGAGTACTTGGACTGCAGCTAAGCCCCCGAGTGGGAGGATTGCTCACCACTCGGTAGGATTTTTAAATACTTAGGCGAGTACTTGGACTGCAGCTAAGCCCCCGAGTGGGAGGCTGGCTCATCACTCGGTAGGATTTTTAAATACTTAGGCGAGTACTTGGACTGCAGCTAAGCCCCCGATTGGAAGGCTGGCTCACCACTCGGTAGGATTTTTAAATACTTAGGCGAGTACTTGGACTGCAGCTAAGCCCCCGACTGGGAGGCTGGCTCACCACTCGGTAGGATTTCTAAATACTTAGGCGAGTACTTGGACTGCAGCTAAGCCCCCGAGTGGGAGGATTGCTCTCCACTCGGTAGGATTTTTAAATACTTAGGCGAGTACTTGGACTGCAGCTAAGCCCCCGAGTGGGAGGATTGCTCTCCACTCGGTAGGATTTTTTAAATACTTAGGCGAATACTTGGACAGCAGCTAAGCCCCCGAATGGGAGGCTGGCTCTCCACTCGGTAGGATTTTTAAATACTTAGGCGAGTACTTGGACTACAGCTAAGCCCCCGAGTGGCAGGATTGCTCTCCGCTCGGTAGGAGTATTAAACACTTAGGCGAGTACTGGACTGCATCTAAGCCTCCGAGTGGGAGGATTGCTCTCCACTCGGTAGGATTTTTAAATACTTAGTTGAGTACTTGGAATACATCTAAGCCTCCGAGTGGGAGTATTGCACTCCACTCGGTAAGATTTTTAAATACTTAGGAGAGTACTTGGACTGCATCTAAGCCCCCGAGTGGGAGGCTGGCTCACCACTCGGTAGGATTTTTAGATACTTAGGCGAGTACTTGGACTGCAGCTAAGCCCCCGAGTGGGAGGCTGGCTCACCACTCGGTAGGATTTTTAAATACTTAGGCGAGTACTTGGACTGCAGCTAAGCCCCCGATTGGAAGGCTGGCTCACCACTCGGTAGGATTTTTAAATACTTAGGCGAGTACTTGGACTGCAGCTAAGCCCCCGACTGGGAGGCTGGCTCACCACTCGGTAGGATTTCTAAATACTTAGGCGAGTACTTGGACTGCAGCTAAGCCCCCGAGTGGGAGGATTGCTCTCCACTCGGTAGGATTTTTAAATACTTAGGCGAGTACTTGGACTGCAGCTAAGCCCCCGAGTGGGAGGATTGCTCTCCACTCGGTAGGATTTTTTAAATACTTAGGCGAATACTTGGACAGCAACTAAGCCCCCGAATGGGAGGCTGGCTCTCCACTCGGTAGGATTTTTAAATACTTAGGCGAGTACTTGGACTACAGCTAAGCCCCCGAGTGGCAGGATTGCTCTCCGCTCGGTAGGAGTATTAAACACTTAGGCGAGTACTGGACTGCATCTAAGCCTCCGAGTGGGAGGATTGCTCTCCACTCGGTAGGATTTTTAAATACTTAGTTGAGTACTTGGACTACATCTAAGCCTCCGAGTGGGAGTATTGCACTCCACTCGGTAAGATTTTTAAATACTTAGGAGAGTACTTGGACTGCATCTAAGACCCCGAGTGGGAGGCTGGCTCACCACTCGGTAGGATTTTTAGATACTTAGGCGAGTACTTGGACTGCAGCTAAGCCCCCGAGTGGGAGGCTGGCTCACCACTCGGTAGGATTTTTAAATACTTAGGCGAGTACTTAGACTGCAGCTAAGCCCCCGAGTGGGAGGCTGGCTCACCACTCGGTAGGATTTTTAAATACTTAGGCGAGTACTTGGACTGCAGCTAAGCCCCCGATTGGAAGGCTGGCTCACCACTCGGTAGGATTTTTAAATACTTAGGCGAGTACTTGGACTGCAGCTAAGCCCCCGAGTGGGAGGCTGGCTCACCACTCGGTAGGATTTCTAAATACTTAGGCGAGTACTTGGACTGCAGCTAAGCCCCCGAGTGGGAGGATTGCTCACCACTCGGTAGGATTTTTAAATACTTAGGCGAGTACTTGGACTGCAGCTAAGCCCCCGAGTGGGAGGCTGGCTCATCACTCGGTAGGATTTTTAAATACTTAGGCGAGTACTTGGACTGTAGCTAAGCCCCCGATTGGAAGGCTGGCTCACCACTCGGTAGGATTTTTAAATACTTAGGCGAGTACTTGGACTGCAGCTAAGCCCCCGACTGGGAGGCTGGCTCACCACTCGGTAGGATTTCTAAATACTTAGGCGAGTACTTGGACTGCAGCTAAGCCCCCGAGTGGGAGGATTGCTCTCCACTCGGTAGGATTTTTAAATACTTAGGCGAGTACTTGGACTGCAGCTAAGCCCCCGAGTGGGAGGATTGCTCTCCACTCGGTAGGATTTTTTAAATACTTAGGCGAATACTTGGACAGCAGCTAAGCCCCCGAATGGGAGGCTGGCTCTCCACTCGGTAGGATTTTTAAATACTTAGGCGAGTACTTGGACTACAGCTAAGCCCCCGAGTGGCAGGATTGCTCTCCGCTCGGTAGGAGTATTAAACACTTAGGCGAGTACTGGACTGCATCTAAGCCTCCGAGTGGGAGGATTGCTCTCCACTCGGTAGGATTTTTAAATACTTAGTTGAGTACTTGGAATACATCTAAGCCTCCGAGTGGGAGTATTGCACTCCACTCGGTAAGATTTTTAAATACTTAGGAGAGTACTTGGACTGCATCTAAGACCCCGAGTGGGAGGCTGGCTCACCACTCGGTAGGATTTTTAGATACTTAGGCGAGTACTTGGACTGCAGCTAAGCCCCCGAGTGGGAGGCTGGCTCACCACTCGGTAGGATTTTTAAATACTTAGGCGAGTACTTGGACTGCAGCTAAGCCCCCGAGTGGGAGGCTGGCTCACCACTCGGTAGGATTTTTAAATACTTAGGCGAGTACTTGGACTGCAGCTAAGCCCCCGATTGGAAGGCTGGCTCACCACTCGGTAGGATTTTTAAATACTTAGGCGAGTACTTGGACTGCAGCTAAGCCCCCGAGTGGGAGGCTGGCTCACCACTCGGTAGGATTTCTAAATACTTAGGCGAGTACTTGGACTGCAGCTAAGCCCCCGAGTGGGAGGATTGCTCACCACTCGGTAGGATTTTTAAATACTTAGGCGAGTACTTGGACTGCAGCTAAGCCCCCGAGTGGGAGGCTGGCTCATCACTCGGTAGGATTTTTAAATACTTAGGCGAGTACTTGGACTGCAGCTAAGCCCCCGATTGGAAGGCTGGCTCACCACTCGGTAGGATTTTTAAATACTTAGGCGAGTACTTGGACTGCAGCTAAGCCCCCGACTGGGAGGCTGGCTCACCACTCGGTAGGATTTCTAAATACTTAGGCGAGTACTTGGACTGCAGCTAAGCCCCCGAGTGGGAGGATTGCTCTCCACTCGGTAGGATTTTTAAATACTTAGGCGAGTACTTGGACTGCAGCTAAGCCCCCGAGTGGGAGGATTGCTCTCCACTCGGTAGGATTTTTTAAATACTTAGGCGAATACTTGGACAGCAGCTAAGCCCCCGAATGGGAGGCTGGCTCTCCACTCGGTAGGATTTTTAAATACTTAGGCGAGTACTTGGACTACAGCTAAGCCCCCGAGTGGCAGGATTGCTCTCCGCTCGGTAGGAGTATTAAACACTTAGGCGAGTACTGGACTGCATCTAAGCCTCCGAGTGGGAGGATTGCTCTCCACTCGGTAGGATTTTTAAATACTTAGTTGAGTACTTGGAATACATCTAAGCCTCCGAGTGGGAGTATTGCACTCCACTCGGTAAGATTTTTAAATACTTAGGAGAGTACTTGGACTGCATCTAAGCCCCCGAGTGGGAGGCTGGCTCACCACTCGGTAGGATTTTTAGATACTTAGGCGAGTACTTGGACTGCAGCTAAGCCCCCGAGTGGGAGGCTGGCTCACCACTCGGTAGGATTTTTACATACTTAGGCGAGTACTTGGACTGCAGCTAAGCCCCCGAGTGGGAGGCTGGCTCACCACTCGGTAGGATTTTTAAATACTTAGGCGAGTACTTGGACTGCAGCTAAGCCCCCGATTGGAAGGCTGGCTCACCACTTGGTAGGATTTTGAAATACTTAGGCGAGTACTTGGACTGCAGCTAAGCCCCCGAGTGGGAGGCTGGCTCTCCACTCGGTAGGATTTCTAAATACTTAGGCGAGTACTTGGACTGCAGCTAAGCCCCCGAGTGGGAGGATTGCTCTCCACTCGGTAGGATTTTGTCGGGGGGAACTGTCCCCCGCGACCACCTATGGGGCCGGAGCCCCTTTCGTTTGTCCGGTGAGGGGGGCGGAGGAAGCACGGAGGGCAGATCGAGGCGAGCACACGAGCGGTTTACCCAGGTTCGGGCCGCGATGGACGCGTAAAACCCTACTCCTGCTTGGCTGTATTGAACTGGGGAGCTCGGGAGCTTGGAGAGCTAGCTACACCGAGCGTATGGCTGTCTGGATCGCCAGTCTCCGAACCTCGGGACCCTGGAATGTGCCAAACCCCAAACCCCCTCTACGTTGCACACGGGCCTCCTTTTATAGCGCAAAGGGGTCACCGACAGGTGTCAACGTAAGAGAAAGGGGTAAAAGTGTAAAAGGGGTGGTAGTTGTAACAGCGCGGGAATAGTGGCGCTGCGGCGCGGCACAGTGTTATCATACCTACTTCTGACGGTAGGGGACAAGGGCATTAAATGCCCGTCACGGTCGCCCGGACAGCACCGAGGCTGACCGTTAGGTGCGCCACCGCTCGCCACGCCGGTGGCTGCATGCCACCGCATACCCCAGGCTGCGCGGCGCCCCGCCACGTGCCGTTGGGGGAAGCCCCGGAGCGACGCGTGGGCGGGCGAGCCGGAGCGCAGTCCTGAGGTGGCGATTTGCCGCGGCAAGTGGCTTGCCGCGGGGGTCGTCTTCCTGTGCCTGATAGCTTGCCGGCTATCAGGCCTTGCCGGGGCGCATGGCGCGCCGTGGCAGACTTCTCTTGTGGTGCCTGGGTTCGGCCTTCTCGGCAAGCTCCTCTTGCCGGGGTTTCGATCTTCTGTCTTGGGTACTTTGTTCTTGAACGGTCTTTAGATGGGCTCGGTCGTCCCGGCAAGCTCCTCTTGCCGGGGCCTTGCCTTCTTGGCCCGGCAAGCTCCTCTTGCCGGGGGCCTTGTCTTGAATGCTTGGTCTTCTCTTGGCGCTTCCTGGGCGGGCCTCGCCGCAGGGTGCTACAACTGCCCGTGCACAAGTCTGGGGTACTAAGGTACCCCTACTTTAGTACACCGACAGGAGCCCCCGGGCCTGGGCCACGCACGGTGCCGAGCGGCGTTGGGCCAGGCCCTAACAGTGCACGGGCACGCGTGGCCTTGGTCGTGCAGCTCCTTAACTCCGCGTCCGTCGCGCCTTCCCCAGGCGGCGCACGCTTATCGCGGCGTCGTGGGGGCGGGGCGCCCGTTCCCTCTTCGAGTGGAGGGAGGTGCGGAGGCGCGGCTCGATAAATGAATGGGGGTGAGGCGCGGTTTTTGAGGCGTCCGTTCCCCATAATCACGGGATGGGGAGAGGGCGTCCCGCCCGTCGCCTCGGTTTTGCGCGCCCACCACGTGGTCCTCATGCACTCGGAGTCGCGGCGGCGGCGGCAGGGAGTCGGGCCGGCACGGGTCGATGCAGTGGGTCGGCCCCAGTCGCCTGCCCTTTCTCCGCTTCTATTGGAGGAGCGAGGCGGCCGCGTCCCCACTCCGCCCCTTTATAAGGAGCGAAAGGGGGCAACGGGAATCCGCACTCCATCTCCTTCCTCCTTCTGCTTCTGGTTTGCTCCCCCCATCTGCGATGGAGGGGGGGAACCCTGGTTCTTCTTCGGTTGCCGCGAGGGTGTCTGCTAGGCAACGCGCCCCTCCTCCCCTTGCGTCCGCGGCGGCGGAGCCGGTCGTCAGGGGAAGAGGGAGAGGGCGAGGTCGCGGACGGGGCCGTGGACGAGGCGCTCGGGGCGGGCGGATCGATGCGCCGCCCTTGCCTCCGGCAGCGGCTCCGTTCCTTCCCGCGGTCCATCTCGGGGACGACCCTTGTGAGTTCATTATCAGGCTGCGCCGGGCGCCTCGTCGCCGCCTCCGGCTTCCCGCTCCATTCGCGAGCGTGTTGGAGGTGGAGCAGCCTGAGACGTTAAACCTGCGCATGAGGGGCTGCGGGATCAGTGGGACGCGAGTCCACGTCGAGTCCCGAGCCCCCGGCGTGGCGTGTCTGGGCCGCGGGTGGAAGACGTTCGCCCGGATCCACAGCTTGACGGAGGGGTTCACTCTCCACTTTAAGCTAGTGGGGGAGGACCTCCTCTCCGTCAAGGCCTTCTGGGGCCTCGGCATCCGGGCCCGGTGCTGCGAAGATAGCTCCTCCGACAGCGAAGGCTCCTCCTCGAGCGAGAGTGACGAGGAGGGGAGCGACAGCGACGACGAGGGGAGCAGCCGCCGGGATGACGGGTCCGACTAGGCGTCGGTCGCAGCTCCGTGTTGCGCCGGCGGCCCCATCATCCGCGCCGGGCTCCGTGAACTCCCCGGGGTCGTCTCCTCGGGCGACTGGCGTAAGGGGGGCTGCTGAGGAGGGCTGAGGGCGGACGTCGAAGGCCGCGAAGTCGGAGTACGGGCCGACTTCGACAGCTGGCTGACGCTCCGATGCCTCGTGTTCCAGATGCGCCCCAGACGCCGTCGTCACCCTTGCTCTCGGCGACGACCACCGGGGTCTTCTCTTCGACCCGGCAAGCTCCTCTTGCCGGGGGGGGGGGGGCTTGATCTCCTTGGGCGGCCGGAGTGGCAAGGCTGGGGAAGAGGAAGAGGCTGGCGGCAAGGCCGCTGCCTCATCTTCCAGCTCTGCCTCCGGCGCCTCCGTCTTCTTCAGCCTCCGGAGACCCCCGGACGGAGCCCCCGGATCTTCTCTTGGTGTCTTCTGCCACCCGTAGCTCGTCTAGGCGCCCCCTTCGCCCTCTTCGCCTACTTGCCCTACCTCCTGAGGAGAGAGACAAGAAAGGGATTACGGGCACCTTATCTCTTTTCAGCTTGTAAGCCTTCGGGCCTTAGTTGCGTTTAAGTCTTGTAATCCCTTCTTTCATGTTTTTCATTCTCTCTGAACTGTACCTGAGTGGAATGTTTTTAATGAAAAGGGGATGTTTGCCGGATCATTTGTCTCGCGGGCGGAAACCGCGGTAAGGAACGAATCCTTTACATGGTTTAAGATAGACAGTTTCTCGCTCGGCAACAGGCCCAGCCGCTCCCCCGCACTTCTCGACCTTTCTCATGCCCTTGGCGGAGGCGGGGAGCAGGCGGGCTCCGGCCCCTCACTTCCCTCCCCCTTGCTGCCGCGGCTGCTATCGAAACGGGCCCCAGGAACGCGCTCTGGGGCTTGCCGCTAAGAGAGCACGGTAGCTTTTCAGGAGGAAAGGAGGCTTTCAAATTCCACAGTCCACAAGAGAATGCATGATGAGGGATGCAAAAACTTATCTGAGATTGCAGCCCCCGGCGATTCTGGCTCGCCGGGGCGTAGGTGTTGGCTCGTCCTTCTCCTCTTCCTTGTCCTTGAGCGTCTCGGCAAGGACACTCAATTCCTGCGAGCCAAAGGGAAAGGACGGGAAAAAGACGCGGACTCGACCTCTAAGTTAGGGGTTAGCGACAGTTAGGAACTGACAACCCTAACCAAGGACGAGACTCTGACTCAGCATGCATGCTAAAATCTAGGGCGCCAGCGCTTCTTTATTTTCGGCCAGGGGCTTCGCCTGGCTTTGTACGAGGGCTTAAATGCAACATCGGCAAGGCCTGCACAAACCGGTGGTTGCCGGAGCGGATCACGGCAACCGCGCCTTATGGGCGAAACTTGCGAAGATGCTCTATGTTCCCAGGAGTTGCTCACTGGTAGGCCCTCTTCGGTCTCGAGGCGGACAGCGCCGGGCCTCGCGACTCGTCTCACCCGATAAGGGCCTTCCTGCTTCGGCGTCGACTTGTCATAATTCTTGGCCGACTGAACGTGCCTAAGAACAAGGTCGCCTAACAGGGCAACTTTATCTGATGCCAGGGGCTTCGCCTGGCTTTGTACAAGGGGTTACATGCAGCAGCGGCAAGGCCTGTACAAACCGATGGTTGCCGGAGCGGATCACGGCAACCGCGCCTTATGGGCGAAACTTGCGAAGATGCTCTATGTTCCCAGGAGTTGCTCACTGGTAGGCCCTCTTCGGTCTTGAGGCGGACAGCGCCGGGCCTCGCGACTCGTTTCACCCGATAAGGGCCTTCCTGCTTCGGCGTCGACTTGTTATGATTCTTGGCCGACTGATCGTGCCAAAGAACAAGGTCGCCTAACAGGGCAACTTGATCTGGTGCCAGGGGCTTCGCCTAGCTTTGTACAAGGGGTTACATGCAACAGCGGCAAGGCCTGTACAAACCGATGGTTGCCGGAGCGGGTTACGGCAACCGCGCCTCATGGGTGAAACTTGCGAAGATGCTCTATGTTACAGGAGTTGCTCACTGGTACGCCGTCTTCGGTCTCGAGGCGGACAGCGCCAGGCCTCGTGACTTGTCTCACCCGATAAGGTCCTTCCCACTTTGGCGTCAACTTGTTGGAATCCTTGGCCGACTGAGTGCTCCGGAGAACAAGGTCGCCTTCTTCGAGACTCCTGGCCTTGACCTTGCGGCTATGGTAGTGACGCAAGGCTTGTTGGTATCGAGCAGCTCGTACCGCAGCCTGGAGACGTCCTTCCTCAAGGAGCAGCGCGTCATCTTGGCGCAGCCGCTCTTGCTCGAGCTCGTCATAAGCGAGCACCCGAGGAGATCCGTATTCGAGTTCCGTGGGGATAACTGCTTCCGCTCCATAGACTAGAGCAAAGGGTGTCTGTCCGGTGGCTCGACTCGGTGTCGTTCTGATTGACCAAAGAGCCGCCGGCAGCTCCTCAATCCAATTTCTTCCGCACTTGCGCAGCCTGTCGAAGGTCCTGGTCTTGAGTCCGCGCAGCACTTCAGCATTGGCCCTTTCAGCTTGACCGTTGCTCCTGGGGTGAGCAACCGAAGCGAAACAGACCTTGGCGCCGAGATCCCGGGCGTATTGCATGAAGGCGCGACTTGTGAATTGTGTCCCGTTGTCGGTGATGATTCTGTTGGGGATTCCGAAACGGCAGACGATCGACCGGAAGAACTTGACAGCTGACTGCGCGGTCACCTTCCTCACTGGCTCCACTTCTGGCCACTTCGTGAACTTGTCGATGGCAACGTACAAGTACTCGAAGCCCCCGACGGCTCGGGGAAAAGGGCCGAGGATATCGAGCCCCCAGACCGAGAAGGGCCAGGATAAAGGGATTGTTTGGAGAGCTTGAGCGGGCTGATGAATCTGTTTTGCATGGAACTGGCACGCTTCACACTTGGTTACTAGTGCAGTTGCGTCTTGGAGGGCTTCTTGCCAGAAGAACCCTTGCCGGAAGGCTTTCCCGACAAGTGCTCTTGCGCCAATGTGATGGCCGCATATGCCTCCGTGTATCTCTGCCAACAGCTTCTGTCCGTCTTCCCTGGAGATGCACTTCAACCTGACACCGTTGAGTCTTCTTCTGTACAGCTCGTTGTCCACGAACTGGTACATACTTGACTGCCTGGTGATCTTCTCCATCTCTTCTGGGTCGTCGGGAAGTTCTCCAGTTTGCAGAAAACGGACGATCTGCTGCGCCCATGCCGGAGCCTGGGGCTCGACGGCAAGGACCAAAGGCATGAAGGCCGCTGCGGGGACCCCGGCTTCTACGGCAAGAACCTCTGGTTCCGCCGGAGCCGGTGATCCCCCGGCAAGCTTGCCGGGGCAAAGCTTGTCGGGAACCCCCGCTTCGACTGGACGGATCCTTGGATCCGCAGGAGCGGACCGTTCCTCAGCGCCCAGACCGCTGATCTGCTTGCCGGAGCAAGGCTTACCGGGGACACCTGCTTCGACTGGACGGATCCTGGGACCCGCAGGAGCGGGCTGTCCTCCGGCGTTCTGGTTGTTGATCTTGGGGACCTTGGCGGCGGTCTCAGGAAGGTTCGCCTGCAAGTAGTCGCCGGAGACCAACTTCCTTTTCTTGGACTGCCCAACTGATGGTGTAACGGATGGTTGAGTCAGCTTGAGTAAGAAGGTCCCTGGTTCCACAGGTAACTTCAACGAAGCACACTTCGAAAGGCCGTCTGCTATCTCATTCTGAGCTCTCGGGACGTGCTCCATTTGCAGCCCTCCAAAGTGTTCTTCCAGCTTCCTCACTTCATCCACGTAAGCTTCCATCAGAGGGCTCTGGTAGTTCTTGTTGACCTGCCGGACCACCAGTTGAGAATCTCCCCGCACAATCAGCTTCCTGATCCCAAGTTCGGCCGCAATCCTGAGGCCGGCGAGCAAGCCCTCATACTCAGCAGTATTGTTGGTTGCTTGCTCTCTTGGGAAGTGCATCTGGATAACATACTTGAGGTGCTCTCCGGTGGGCGCGATGAGTACCACGCCAGCACCGGCGCCTTGCAGCGAGAAGGCACCATCGAAGTACATTACCCACTCGCTTGTTGCTTCTTGTACGGGCGCGCTCGTTTCTTGGGCTTCTTCATCTGGCGTCGGGGTCCACTCAGCTATGAATTCTGCCAAAGCTCGGCTCTGTATGGTTGAAGTACTTTCAAACTTGAGTCCAAAGCTCGACAGCTCCAGTGCCCACTCGACGATCCTGCCTGTTGCCTCGGGATTGTGCAATATCCTCTTCAGCGGAAAGCGAGTGACTACTGTTATCTCATGTGCTTGGAAGTAATGGCGCAGCTTTCTCGAGGCCATGAGGAGGACGAAAAGCAACTTCTGCACCCCAGAGTATCTTGATCTAGCCCCCTGCAAGAGGGAACTCACAAAATACACCGGGCGCTGCACCATCTTCTTCCGCGCTCCATCCTGTTCCTGCGCAGGGTTGTCCTTGTCGGGGCCAGAGCTTGCCGGAGCAGCCCCCCGCTTGTCGCTGGACTCGCTTGCAGGTGGTATAGACGCCACGTCGGCCTCCCTCTCCGCCACTAACGCAGCACTAACCACCTGGTTGGTTGCCGCTAGGTATAGCAACAACTTCTCCTGTGGTCTAGGTGCGACAAGTATTGGAGTGGAGGATAGGTACCTTTTCAAATCTTGCAGCGCCGCCTCCGCCAGTGCCGTCCCCCTTGGCGGACACCTTCTTGGTTGCCGGAGGAGCGGTCATTCCCTTCTTGTACTTGCCGGTGGAGCTAGATGGAACGTCCTCGACGGCGGCGCAGCACTCCGAAGAGGTGCGGTTGCCGGAGTGTGCCCCAGAGCATTTACCGGGCTTGGTCTTTGTCTTCTTCCCCCCGGGGGCTTCAGCGGCAAGTGTGTCCTTCTCTGCCGCGGCTGCTGCATCCCGGTAGATCTTGTTGGCGCAGATAAGCGCGTCCTTTTTGTCGCCATGGACAGTGATGACGCTTATCGGCCCCGGCATCTTGAGTACGTTGTAGGCGTGGTGGGAAGCCGCCATGAACCTGGCGAGAGCGGGACGGCCGAGGATCCCATTGTATGGTAACGGGATATCGGCGACGTCGAACGTGATGCGCTCAGTCCTGAAGTTGAGCTCGCCGCCGAAGGTCACAGGCAGAGTAATCTTCCCCTTGGGCTTGCTCCTCCCCGGGTTAATTCCTTGGAAAGAACCGGTCTCTTCGAGCTCGCCGTTTGGGATCTGGAGTTTCTTGATCACAGCGGAGGAGATTAAGTTCAGCCCGGCCCCGCCGTCAACCAACATTTTGGTGACCTTGAGGTTGCGGATGGTGGGTGAGACTAGCATCGGCAAGCACCCGACCGCGGTTGTGCGGTCGGGGTGATCCTCAAGATCGAAAATGATGGGCGTGCTGGACCATTTGAGGAGCCTGCGCGACTCCACGGGCGGCTCTGCTGCGTTCACCTCCCGCACCCACTGCTTAAGATGGCGGTGAGAGGTGTGCAGAGAGGCGCCGCCGTCAATGCATAGGACCTCCGTGGCCTTCTGGAACTCCTGCTCGCTGTTATCTTCGTCTTCCATGTCTTCGTTGTCGTCTTCTTCATCGCCGTCGCGGCCCCGGGGAGGCCGATCGCCTTGCCGCTGCTTGGCCCTGCCGCGGCGTCCTCCCCGTCCGATGGGCGGCCGCTTCTTGCTTGGTTCGCCACCCCCACCCCGGGCCTTCCCCTTGTCGCGCCTCTCGTACTCAGCCTTCTGCTGCACGACGAGGTACTCGACGCTTTTGCAGTTGGAGAGATCGTGGCCCTTGGTGCGGTGGATCTTGCAGTATTGCTTGTCGGAGCCATCCTGCTTGTCGGCTGCCGCCACGGGGGCAGGCTCCTTGCCGGAGCCGCCAGCCCGCGTTTGCTTGGCGGGGGCCTCCTTGCCGGACTCCTCGACGGCAAGCACCTCTTTCCTATTCTTCCTCCTATTATTCCGCCGCTGGCTTCTCTTCGCCCGGGCGGTGCCGTCGCTGTCGCTTTCTCCTGCGCCAGCATCCTCCCCTGGGAGTCTCCTCCCCTCCTCCGCGCGCGCGCACTTGTCAGCCAGGGCATATAGCTCGCTGACGTCCCGGACCTTGGTCATGGCCATCTCTTCACGCATGCGGCGGTTACGCACGTTCTGGTGGAACGCGCTGATGACCGCGGCAGGGTGAACGTCGGGGATGTTGCGATGCACGCGGCTGAAGCGCTGGATGTACTGGCGCAGGGGTTCTCCTTCCTTCTGGGCTAGGATGTGGAGGTCACTATCCTGGCCATGAGGTTTGTGGCCGCCCGTGAAGGCGCCAACAAACTGATGGCAGAGATCCGCCCAGGAAGAAATGGAGCCTTCCGGCAAGTGCATAAGCCACGAACGAACGTTCGGCTTAAGCACGAGCGGGAAGTAGTTCGCCAATATCCTCTCGTCGCGCCCCCCGGCAGCTTGCACAGCGATCGTGTAGATGCTGAGAAACTCCGAGGGGTGCGTCCTACCGTCGTACTTCTCCGGTACGTCGGGCTTGAAGTTCTTCGTGCTGGGCCACCGGACGCGCCGCAGCTCACGGGTGAACGCAGGGCAACCCGCCGCGTACGGTAAGTCACCTGGTTCACCGGGCGCGTGCGCGTCGACGGCGTTCCCAGCCCGCTGGTCCGATTGCCGCCGAGCTTCTCGGCGGCGCTCAATCCTTGTTCGAGCGTCTTCTTGCTGCCGCTCGTCGAGGACTCGGCGCTGGTCCCGGCGAGTCCGCGGGTCTGACGACGCCGTAGAGCCGTCGCCGGCGTTGCTCCAGCGGGGCGGCGTCTTCTGCTTCTGCGCCGGGGAGTGCATGGTGGTTGCAGCCCCGGCGGTCTTGTCGCCGTCGGCCTTCGTCTTCTCGATCTGCCGCGGCCGTGAGGTCGCCGGCTGCTGCGGCGTGTCGTTGTTGGCGAAGGCGATCAGGCTCTGGATGGTGGCCCTCCAGCCTTCGGCCTTGTCAGCCGTTGGAGGGTAGTCGAGGAGCAGTTGCGCTCTCGCGAGCGCTTCTGCCGGAGTGGAGGGGAACGGGGGCGAGCGGCGTGAGGAGCGGGATACGCTCGGACTCCTAACAATGTTAGAAAGAGCGGGGTCCCTCCCCGGCGCCTTCTCCTTGTCCGTGTCCGGACGGGGGCCCGGGGCGTCCCGTGAACCTCCAGTTTGCCCTTGGTCCAGCAAGCGGATGCCGCCTCCTGTGGCATGGCGCTGCTACGTCGTTGTTTGTAGGAACGGGTGCGACGCGCCCTCGGAGGCCGAGGGTCGGTCGTCCGCCCTGTCCTTGGATCTGGTGGCACCGCGAGTGTTTTCGCCGGTGGCCACCCCTCCGACGGCGTCTCCCCCGCCCACCGTCGGCTCCGGAAGCGGTGGGAGAGGCGCGGACGGGCCCGCGACCTCCGAAGCCTTCTTCTTCGGGGCCATGGTGTTGATGAAGCTAGCGAATTCGGAGAAGCTGACGAAGAGCGCGCTCGCGCGAACGCCGGATCTGATCCGCACAGCCTCGACGCGAGCCCCCTACCTGGCGCGCCAAAGATGTCGGGGGGAACTGTCCCCCGCGACCACCTATGGGGCCGGAGCCCCTTTCGTTTGTCCGGTGAGGGGGGCGGAGGAAGCACGGAGGGCAGATCGAGGCGAGCACACGGGCGGTTTACCCAGGTTCGGGCCGCGATGGACGCGTAAAACCCTACTCCTGCTTGGCTGTATTGAACTGGGGAGCTCGGGAGCTTGGAGAGCTAGCTACACCGAGCGTATGGCTGTCTGGATCGCCAGTCTCCGAACCTCGGGACCCTGGAATGTGCCAAACCCCAAACCCCCTCTACGTTGCACACGGGCCTCCTTTTATAGCGCAAAGGGGTCACCGACAGGTGTCAACGTAAGAGAAAGGGGTAAAAGTGTAAAAGGGGTGGTAGTTGTAACAGCGCGGGAACAGTGGCGCTGCGGCGCGGCATAGTGTTATCATACCTACTTCTGACGGTAGGGGACAAGGGCATTAAATGCCCGTCACGGTCGCCCGGACAGCACCGAGGCTGACCGTTAGGTGCGCCACCGCTCGCCACGCCGGTGGCTGCATGCCACCGCATACCCCAGGCTGCGCGGCGCCCCGCCACGTGCCGTTGGGGGAAGCCCCGGAGCGACGCGTGGGCGGGCGAGCCGGAGCGCAGTCCTGAGGTGGCGATTTGCCGCGGCAAGTGGCTTGCCGCGGGGGTCGTCTTCCTGTGCCTGATAGCTTGCCGGCTATCAGGCCTTGCCGGGGCGCATGGCGCGCCGTGGCAGACTTCTCTTGTGGTGCCTGGGTTCGGCCTTCCCGGCAAGCTCCTCTTGCCGGGGTCTCGATCTTCTGTCTTGGGTACTTTGTTCTTGAACGGTCTTTAGATGGGCTCGGTCGTCCCGGCAAGCTCCTCTTGCCGGGGCCTTGCCTTCTTGGCCCGGCAAGCTCCTCTTGCCGGGGGCCTTGTCTTGAATGCTTGGTCTTCTCTTGGCGCTTCCTGGGCGGGCCTCGCCGCAGGGTGCTACAACTGCCCGTGCACAAGTCTGGGGTACTAAGGTACCCCTACTTTAGTACACCGACAGATTTTTAAATACTTAGGCGAGTACTTGGACTGCAGCTAAGCCCCCGAGTGGGAGGATTGCTCTCCACTCGGTAGGATTTTTTAAATACTTAGGCGAGTACTTGGACAGCAGCTAAGCCCCCGAATGGGAGGCTGGCTCTCCACTCGGTAGGATTTTTAAATACTTAGGCGAGTACTTGGACTACAGCTAAGCCCCCGAGTGGCAGGATTGCTCTCCGCTCGGTAGGAGTATTAAACACTTAGGCGAGTACTGGACTGCATCTAAGCCTCCGAGTGGGAGGATTGCTCTCCACTCGGTAGGATTTTTAAATACTTAGTCGAGTACTTGGACTGCATCTAAGCCTCCGAGTGGGAGTATTGCTCTCCACTCGGTAAGATTTTTAAATACTTAGGAGAGTACTTGGACTACAGCTAAGCCCCCGAGTGGGAGGCTGGCTCACCACTCGGTAGGATTTGTAGATACTTAGGCGAGTACTTGGACTGCAGCTAAGCCCCCGAGTGGGAGGCTGGCTCACCACTCGGTAGGATTTTTAAATACTTAGGCGAGTACTTGGACTGCAGCTAAGCCCCCGAGTGGGAGACTGGCTCACCACTCGGTAGGATTTTTAAATACTTAGGCGAGTACTTGGACTGCAGCTAAGCCCCCGATTGGAAGGCTGGCTCACCACTCGGTAGGATTTTTAAATACTTAGGCGAGTACTTGGACTGCAGCTAAGCCCCCGAGTGGGAGGTTGGCTCACCACTCGGTAGGATTTCTAAATACTTAGGCGAGTACTTGGACTGCAGCTAAGCCCCGAGTGGGAGGATTGCTCTCCACTCGGTCGGATTTTTAAATACTTAGGCGAGTACTTGGACTGTAGCTAAGCCCCCGAGTGGGAGGATTGCTCTCCACTCGGTAGGATTTTTTAAATACTTAGGCGAGTACTTGGACAGCAGCTAAGCCCCCGAATGGGAGGCTGGCTCTCCACTCGGTACGATTTTTAAATACTTAGGCGAGTACTTGGACTACAGCTAAGCCCCCGAGTGGCAGGATTGCTCTCCGCTCGGTAGGAGTATTAAACACTTAGGCGAGTACTGGACTGCATCTAAGCCTCCAAGTGGGAGGATTGCTCTCCACTCGGTAGGATTTTTAAATACTTAGTCGAGTACTTGGACTGCATCTAAGCCTCCGAGTGGGAGTATTGCTCTCCACTCGGTAAGATTTTTAAATACTTACGAGAGTACTTGGACTGCAGCTAAGCCCCCGAGTGGGAGGCTGGCTCACCACTCGGTAGGATTTTTAGATACTTAGGAGAGTACTTGGACTGCAGCTAAGCCCCCGAGTGGGAGGCTGGCTCACCACTCGGTAGGATTTTTAAATACTTAGGCGAGTAATTGGACTGCAGCTAAGCCCCCGAGTGGGAGGCTGGCTCACCACTCGGTAGGATTTTTAAATACTTAGGCGAGTACTTGGACTGCAGCTAAGCCCCCGAGTGGGAGGCTGGCTCACCACTCGGTAGGATTTTTAAATACTTAGGCGAGTACTTGGACTGCAGCTAAGCCCCCGAGTGGGAGGATTGCTCTCCACTCGGTAGGATTTTTTAAATACTTAGGCGAGTACTTGGACAGCAGCTAAGCCCCCGAATGGGAGGCTGGCTCTCCACTCGGTAGGATTTTTAAATACTTAGGCGAGTACTTGGACTACAGCTAAGCCCCCGAGTGGCAGGATTGCTCTCCGCTCGGTAGGAGTATTAAACACTTAGGCGAGTACTGGACTGCATCTAAGCCTCCGAGTGGGAGGATTGCTCTCCACTCGGTAGGATTTTTAAATACTTAGTCGAGTACTTGGACTGCATCTAAGCCTCCGAGTGGGAGTATTGCTCTCCACTCGGTAAGATTTTTAAATACTTAGGAGAGTACTTGGACTACAGCTAAGCCCCCGAGTGGGAGGCTGGCTCACCACTCGGTAGGATTTGTAGATACTTAGGCGAGTACTTGGACTGCAGCTAAGCCCCCGAGTGGGAGGCTGGCTCACCACTCGGTAGGATTTTTAAATACTTAGGCGAGTACTTGGACTGCAGCTAAGCCCCCGAGTGGGAGACTGGCTCACCACTCGGTAGGATTTTTAAATACTTAGGCGAGTACTTGGACTGCAGCTAAGCCCCCGATTGGAAGGCTGGCTCACCACTCGGTAGGATTTTTAAATACTTAGGCGAGTACTTGGACTGCAGCTAAGCCCCCGAGTGGGAGGTTGGCTCACCACTCGGTAGGATTTCTAAATACTTAGGCGAGTACTTGGACTGCAGCTAAGCCCCCGAGTGGGAGGATTGCTCTCCACTCGGTAGGATTTTTTAAATACTTAGGCGAGTACTTGGACAGCAGCTAAGCCCCCGAATGGGAGGCTGGCTCTCCACTCGGTAGGATTTTTAAATACTTAGGCGAGTACTTGGACTACAGCTAAGCCCCCGAGTGGCAGGATTGCTCTCCGCTCGGTAGGAGTATTAAACACTTAGGCGAGTACTGGACTGCATCTAAGCCTCCGAGTGGGAGGATTGCTCTCCACTCGGTAGGATTTTTAAATACTTAGTCGAGTACTTGGACTGCATCTAAGCCTCCGAGTGGGAGTATTGCTCTCCACTCGGTAAGATTTTTAAATACTTAGGAGAGTACTTGGACTACAGCTAAGCCCCCGAGTGGGAGGCTGGCTCACCACTCGTTAGGATTTGTAGATACTTAGGCGAGTACTTGGACTGCAGCTAAGCCCCCGAGTGGGAGGCTGGCTCACCACTCGGTAGGATTTTTAAATACTTAGGCGAGTACTTGGACTGCAGCTAAGCCCCCGAGTGGGAGACTGGCTCACCACTCGGTAGGATTTTTAAATACTTAGGCGAGTACTTGGACTGCAGCTAAGCCCCCGATTGGAAGGCTGGCTCACCACTCGGTAGGATTTTTAAATACTTAGGCGAGTACTTGGACTGCAGCTAAGCCCCCGAGTGGGAGGTTGGCTCACCACTCGGTAGGATTTCTAAATACTTAGGCGAGTACTTGGACTGCAGCTAAGCCCCGAGTGGGAGGATTGCTCTCCACTCGGTCGGATTTTTAAATACTTAGGCGAGTACTTGGACTGTAGCTAAGCCCCCGAGTGGGAGGATTGCTCTCCACTCGGTAGGATTTTTTAAATACTTAGGCGAGTACTTGGACAGCAGCTAAGCCCCCGAATGGGAGGCTGGCTCTCCACTCGGTACGATTTTTAAATACTTAGGCGAGTACTTGGACTACAGCTAAGCCCCCGAGTGGCAGGATTGCTCTCCGCTCGGTAGGAGTATTAAACACTTAGGCGAGTACTGGACTGCATCTAAGCCTCCAAGTGGGAGGATTGCTCTCCACTCGGTAGGATTTTTAAATACTTAGTCGAGTACTTGGACTGCATCTAAGCCTCCGAGTGGGAGTATTGCTCTCCACTCGGTAAGATTTTTAAATACTTACGAGAGTACTTGGACTGCAGCTAAGCCCCCGAGTGGGAGGCTGGCTCACCACTCGGTAGGATTTTTAGATACTTAGGAGAGTACTTGGACTGCAGCTAAGCCCCCGAGTGGGAGGCTGGCTCACCACTCGGTAGGATTTTTAAATACTTAGGCGAGTAATTGGACTGCAGCTAAGCCCCCGAGTGGGAGGCTGGCTCACCACTCGGTAGGATTTTTAAATACTTAGGCGAGTACTTGGACTGCAGCTAAGCCCCCGAGTGGGAGGCTGGCTCACCACTCGGTAGGATTTTTAAATACTTAGGCGAGTACTTGGACTGCAGCTAAGCCCCCGAGTGGGAGGATTGCTCTCCACTCGGTAGGATTTTTTAAATACTTAGGCGAGTACTTGGACAGCAGCTAAGCCCCCGAATGGGAGGCTGGCTCTCCACTCGGTAGGATTTTTAAATACTTAGGCGAGTACTTGGACTACAGCTAAGCCCCCGAGTGGCAGGATTGCTCTCCGCTCGGTAGGAGTATTAAACACTTAGGCGAGTACTGGACTGCATCTAAGCCTCCGAGTGGGAGGATTGCTCTCAACTCGGTAGGATTTTTAAATACTTAGTCGAGTACTTGGACTGCATCTAAGCCTCCGAGTGGGAGTATTGCTCTCCACTCGGTAAGATTTTTAAATACTTAGGAGAGTACTTGGACTACAGCTAAGCCCCCGAGTGGGAGGCTGGCTCACCACTCGGTAGGATTTGTAGATACTTAGGCGAGTACTTGGACTGCAGCTAAGCCCCCGAGTGGGAGGCTGGCTCACCACTCGGTAGGATTTCTAAATACTTAGGCGAGTACTTGGACTGCAGCTAAGCCCCCGAGTGGGAGACTGGCTCACCACTCGGTAGGATTTTTAAATACTTAGGCGAGTACTTGGACTGCAGCTAAGCCCCCGATTGGAAGGCTGGCTCACCACTCGGTAGGATTTTTAAATACTTAGGCGAGTACTTGGACTGCAGCTAAGCCCCCGAGTGGGAGGTTGGCTCACCACTCGGTAGGATTTCTAAATACTTAGGCGAGTACTTGGACTGCAGCTAAGCCCCGAGTGGGAGGATTGCTCTCCACTCGGTCGGATTTTTAAATACTTAGGCGAGTACTTGGACTGTAGCTAAGCCCCCGAGTGGGAGGATTGCTCTCCACTCGGTAGGATTTTTTAAATACTTAGGCGAGTACTTGGACAGCAGCTAAGCCCCCGAATGGGAGGCTGGCTCTCCACTCGGTACGATTTTTAAATACTTAGGCGAGTACTTGGACTACAGCTAAGCCCCCGAGTGGCAGGATTGCTCTCCGCTCGGTAGGAGTATTAAACACTTAGGCGAGTACTGGACTGCATCTAAGCCTCCAAGTGGGAGGATTGCTCTCCACTCGGTAGGATTTTTAAATACTTAGTCGAGTACTTGGACTGCATCTAAGCCTCCGAGTGGGAGTATTGCTCTCCACTCGGTAAGATTTTTAAATACTTACGAGAGTACTTGGACTGCAGCTAAGCCCCCGAGTGGGAGGCTGGCTCACCACTCGGTAGGATTTTTAGATACTTAGGAGAGTACTTGGACTGCAGCTAAGCCCCCGAGTGGGAGGCTGGCTCACCACTCGGTAGGATTTTTAAATACTTAGGCGAGTAATTGGACTGCAGCTAAGCCCCCGAGTGGGAGGCTGGCTCACCACTCGGTAGGATTTTTAAATACTTAGGCGAGTACTTGGACTGCAGCTAAGCCCCCGAGTGGGAGGCTGGCTCACCACTCGGTAGGATTTCTAAATACTTAGGCGAGTACTTGGACTGCAGCTAAGCCCCCGATTGGCAGGCTGGCTCACCACTCGGTAGGATTTTTAAATACTTAGGCGAGTACTTGGACTGCAGCTAAGCCCCTGAGTGGGAGGCTGGCTCACCACTCGGTAGGATTTCTAAATACTTAGGCGAGTACTTGGACTGCAGCTAAGTCCCCGAGTGGGAGGATTGCTCTCCACTCGGTAGGATTTTTAAATACTTAGGCGAGTACTTGGACTGCAGCTAAGCCCCCGAGTGGGAGGATTGCTCTCCGCTCGGTAGGATTTTTAAACACTTAGGCGAGTACAGGACAGGATCTAAGCCTCCGAGTGGGAGGATTGCTCTCCACTCGGTAGGATTTTTAAATACTTAGTCGAGTACTTGGACTCCATCTAAGCCTCCGAGTGGGAGGATTGCTCTCCACTCGGTAGGATTTTTGAATATTTAGGAGAGTTCTTGGACTGCAGCTAAGTCCCCGAGTGGGAGGCTGGCTCACCACTCGGTAGAATTTTAAATACTTAGGCGAGTACTTCGACTGCAGCTAAGCCCCCGAGTAGGAGGCTGGCTCACCGCTCGGTAGGATTTTTAAATACTTAGGCGAGTACTTGGACTGCAGCTAAGCCCCCGAGTGGGAGGCTGGCTCACCACTCGTTAGGATTTTTAAATACTTAGGCGAGTACTTGGACTGCAGCTAAGCCCCCGAGTGGGAGGCTGGTTCACCACTCGGTAGGATTTTTAAATACTTAGGCGAGTACTTGGACTGCAGGTAAGCCCCCGAGTGGGAGGCTGGCTCACCACTCGGTAGGATTTTTAAATACTTAGGCGAGTACTTGGACAGCAGCTAAGCCCCCGAATGGGAGGCTGGCTCTCCACTCGGTAGGATTTTTAAATACTTAGGCGAGTACTTGGACTACAGCTAAGCCCCCGAGTGGCAGGATTGCTCTCCGCTCGGTAGGAGTATTAAACACTTAGGCGAGTACTGGACTGCATCTAAGCCTCCGAGTGGGAGGATTGCTCTCCACTCGGTAGGATTTTTAAATACTTAGTCGAGTACTTGGACTGCATCTAAGCCTCCGAGTGGGAGTATTGCTCTCCACTCGGTAAGATTTTTAAATACTTAGGAGAGTACTTGGACTGCAGCTAAGCCCCCGAGTGGGAGGCTGGCTCACCACTCGGTAGGATTTGTAGATACTTAGGCGAGTACTTGGACTGCAGCTAAGCCCCCGAGTGGGAGGCTGGCTCACCACTCGGTAGGATTTTTAAATACTTAGGCGAGTACTTGGACTGCAGCTAAGCCCCCGAGTGGGAGACTGGCTCACCACTCGGTAGGATTTTTAAATACTTAGGCGAGTACTTGGACTGCAGCTAAGCCCCCGATTGGAAGGCTGGCTCACCACTCGGTAGGATTTTTAAATACTTAGGCGAGTACTTGGACTGCAGCTAAGCCCCCGAGTGGGAGGTTGGCTCACCACTCGGTAGGATTTCTAAATACTTAGGCGAGTACTTGGACTGCAGCTAAGCCCCGAGTGGGAGGATTGCTCTCCACTCGGTCGGATTTTTAAATACTTAGGCGAGTACCTGGACTGTAGCTAAGCCCCCGAGTGGGAGGATTGCTCTCCACTCGGTAGGATTTTTTAAATACTTAGGCGAGTACTTGGACAGCAGCTAAGCCCCCGAATGGGAGGCTGGCTCTCCACTCGGTACGATTTTTAAATACTTAGGCGAGTACTTGGACTACAGCTAAGCCCCCGAGTGGCAGGATTGCTCTCCGCTCGGTAGGAGTATTAAACACTTAGGCGAGTACTGGACTGCATCTAAGCCTCCAAGTGGGAGGATTGCTCTCCACTCGGTAGGATTTTTAAATACTTAGTCGAGTACTTGGACTGCATCTAAGCCTCCGAGTGGGAGTATTGCTCTCCACTCGGTAAGATTTTTAAATACTTAGGAGAGTACTTGGACTGCAGCTAAGCCCCCGAGTGGGAGGCTGGCTCACCACTCGGTAGGATTTTTAGATACTTAGGAGAGTACTTGGACTGCAGCTAAGCCCCCGAGTGGGAGGCTGGCTCACCACTCGGTAGGATTTTTAAATACTTAGGCGAGTAATTGGACTGCAGCTAAGCCCCCGAGTGGGAGGCTGGCTCACCACTCGGTAGGATTTTTAAATACTTAGGCGAGTACTTGGACTGCAGCTAAGCCCCCGAGTGGGAGGCTGGCTCACCACTCGGTAGGATTTTTAAATACTTAGGCGAGTACTTGGACTGCAGCTAAGCCCCCGATTGGCAGGCTGGCTCACCACTCGGTAGGATTTTTAAATACTTAGGCGAGTACTTGGACTGCAGCTAAGCCCCTGAGTGGGAGGCTGGCTCACCACTCGGTAGGATTTCTAAATACTTAGGCGAGTACTTGGACTGCAGCTAAGTCCCCGAGTGGGAGGATTGCTCTCCACTCGGTAGGATTTTTAAATACTTAGGCGAGTACTTGGACTGCAGCTAAGCCCCCGAGTGGGAGGATTGCTCTCCACTCGGTAGGATTTTTTAAATACTTAGGCGAGTACTTGGACTGCAGCTAATCCCCCGAATGGGAGGCTGGCTCTCCACTCGGTAGAATTTTTAAATACTAAGGCGAGTACTTGGACTGCAGCTAAGCCCCCGAGTGGGAGGATTGCTCTCCGCTCGGTAGGATTTTTAAACACTTAGGCGAGTACAGGACAGGATCTAAGCCTCCGAGTGGGAGGATTGCTCTCCACTCGGTAGGATTTTTAAATACTTAGTCGAGTACTTGGACTCCATCTAAGCCTCCGAGTGGGAGGATTGCTCTCCACTCGGTAGGATTTTTGAATATGTAGGAGAGTTCTTGGACTGCAGCTAAGTCCCCGAGTGGGAGGCTGGCTCACCACTCGGTAGAATTTTAAATACTTAGGCGAGTACTTCGACTGCAGCTAAGCCCCCGAGTAGGAGGCTGGCTCACCGCTCGGTAGGATTTTTAAATACTTAGGCGAGTACTTGGACTGCAGCTAAGCCCCCGAGTGGGAGGCTGGCTCACCACTCGTTAGGATTTTTAAATACTTAGGCGAGTACTTGGACTGCAGCTAAGCCCCCGAGTGGGAGGCTGGTTCACCACTCGGTAGGATTTTTAAATACTTAGGCGAGTACTTGGACTGCAGCTAAGCCCCCGAGTGGGAGGCTGGCTCACCGCTCGGTAGGATTTTTAAATACTTAGGCGAGTACTTGGACTGCAGCTAAGCCCCCGAGTGGGAGGCTGGCTCACCACTCGGTAGGATTTTTAAATACTTAGGCGAGTACTTGGACTGCAGCTAAGCCCCCGATTGGAAGGCTGGCTCACCACTCGGTAGGATTTTTAAATACTTAGGCGAGTACTTGGACTGCAGCTAAGCCCCCGACTGGGAGGCTGGCTCACCACTCGGTAGGATTTCTAAATACTTAGGCGAGTACTTGGACTGCAGCTAAGCCCCCGAGTGGGAGGATTGCTCTCCACTCGGTAGGATTTTTAAATACTTAGGCGAGTACTTGGACTGCAGCTAAGCCCCCGAGTGGGAGGATTGCTCTCCACTCGGTAGGATTTTTTAAATACTTAGGCGAATACTTGGACAGCAGCTAAGCCCCCGAATGGGAGGCTGGCTCTCCACTCGGTAGGATTTTTAAATACTTAGGCGAGTACTTGGACTACAGCTAAGCCCCCGAGTGGCAGGATTGCTCTCCGCTCGGTAGGAGTATTAAACACTTAGGCGAGTACTGGACTGCATCTAAGCCTCCGAGTGGGAGGATTGCTCTCCACTCGGTAGGATTTTTAGATACTTAGGAGAGTACTTGGACTGCAGCTAAGCCCCCGAGTGGGAGGCTGGCTCACCACTCGGTAGGATTTTTAAATACTTAGGCGAGTAATTGGACTGCAGCTAAGCCCCCGAGTGGGAGGCTGGCTCACCACTCGGTAGGATTTTTAAATACTTAGGCGAGTACTTGGACTGCAGCTAAGCCCCCGAGTGGGAGGCTGGCTCACCACTCGGTAGGATTTTTAAATACTTAGGCGAGTACTTGGACTGCAGCTAAGCCCCCGATTGGCAGGCTGGCTCACCACTCGGTAGGATTTTTAAATACTTAGGCGAGTACTTGGACTGCAGCTAAGCCCCTGAGTGGGAGGCTGGCTCACCACTCGGTAGGATTTCTAAATACTTAGGCGAGTACTTGGACTGCAGCTAAGCCCCCGAGTGGGAGGCTGGCTCACCACTCGGTAGGATTTTTAGATACTTAGGAGAGTACTTGGACTGCAGCTAAGCCCCCGAGTGGGAGGCTGGCTCACCACTCGGTAGGATTTTTAAATACTTAGGCGAGTAATTGGACTGCAGCTAAGCCCCCGAGTGGGAGGCTGGCTCACCACTCGGTAGGATTTTTAAATACTTAGGCGAGTACTTGGACTGCAGCTAAGCCCCCGAGTGGGAGGCTGGCTCACCACTCGGTAGGATTTTTAAATACTTAGGCGAGTACTTGGACTGCAGCTAAGCCCCCGATTGGCAGGCTGGCTCACCACTCGGTAGGATTTTTAAATACTTAGGCGAGTACTTGGACTGCAGCTAAGCCCCTGAGTGGGAGGCTGGCTCACCACTCGGTAGGATTTCTAAATACTTAGGCGAGTACTTGGACTGCAGCTAAGTCCCCGAGTGGGAGGATTGCTCTCCACTCGGTAGGATTTTTAAATACTTAGGCGAGTACTTGGACTGCAGCTAAGCCCCCGAGTGGGAGGATTGCTCTCCACTCGGTAGGATTTTTTAAATACTTAGGCGAGTACTTGGACTGCAGCTAATCCCCCGAATGGGAGGCTGGCTCTCCACTCGGTAGAATTTTTAAATACTAAGGCGAGTACTTGGACTGCAGCTAAGCCCCCGAGTGGGAGGATTGCTCTCCGCTCGGTAGGATTTTTAAACACTTAGGCGAGTACAGGACAGGATCTAAGCCTCCGAGTGGGAGGATTGCTCTCCACTCGGTAGGATTTTTAAATACTTAGTCGAGTACTTGGACTCCATCTAAGCCTCCGAGTGGGAGGATTGCTCTCCACTCGGTAGGATTTTTGAATATGTAGGAGAGTTCTTGGACTGCAGCTAAGTCCCCGAGTGGGAGGCTGGCTCACCACTCGGTAGAATTTTAAATACTTAGGCGAGTACTTCGACTGCAGCTAAGCCCCCGAGTAGGAGGCTGGCTCACCGCTCGGTAGGATTTTTAAATACTTAGGCGAGTACTTGGACTGCAGCTAAGCCCCCGAGTGGGAGGCTGGCTCACCACTCGTTAGGATTTTTAAATACTTAGGCGAGTACTTGGACTGCAGCTAAGCCCCCGAGTGGGAGGCTGGTTCACCACTCGGTAGGATTTTTAAATACTTAGGCGAGTACTTGGACTGCAGCTAAGCCCCCGAGTGGGAGGCTGGCTCACCGCTCGGTAGGATTTTTAAATACTTAGGCGAGTACTTGGACTGCAGCTAAGCCCCCGAGTGGGAGGCTGGCTCACCACTCGGTAGGATTTTTAAATACTTAGGCGAGTACTTGGACTGCAGCTAAGCCCCCGATTGGAAGGCTGGCTCACCACTCGGTAGGATTTTTAAATACTTAGGCGAGTACTTGGACTGCAGCTAAGCCCCCGACTGGGAGGCTGGCTCACCACTCGGTAGGATTTCTAAATACTTAGGCGAGTACTTGGACTGCAGCTAAGCCCCCGAGTGGGAGGATTGCTCTCCACTCGGTAGGATTTTTAAATACTTAGGCGAGTACTTGGACTGCAGCTAAGCCCCCGAGTGGGAGGATTGCTCTCCACTCGGTAGGATTTTTTAAATACTTAGGCGAATACTTGGACAGCAGCTAAGCCCCCGAATGGGAGGCTGGCTCTCCACTCGGTAGGATTTTTAAATACTTAGGCGAGTACTTGGACTACAGCTAAGCCCCCGAGTGGCAGGATTGCTCTCCGCTCGGTAGGAGTATTAAACACTTAGGCGAGTACTGGACTGCATCTAAGCCTCCGAGTGGGAGGATTGCTCTCCACTCGGTAGGATTTTTAAATACTTAGTTGAGTACTTGGACTACATCTAAGCCTCCGAGTGGGAGTATTGCACTCCACTCGGTAAGATTTTTAAAAACTTAGGAGAGTACTTGGACTGCATCTAAGCCCCCGAGTGGGAGGCTGGCTCACCACTCGGTAGGATTTTTAGATACTTAGGCGAGTACTTGGACTGCAGCTAAGCCCCCGAGTGGGAGGCTGGCTCACCACTCGGTAGGATTTTTAAATACTTAGGCGAGTACTTGGACTGCAGCTAAGCCCCCGAGTGGGAGGCTGGCTCACCACTCGGTAGGATTTTTAAATACTTAGGCGAGTACTTGGACTGCAGCTAAGCCCCCGATTGGAAGGCTGGCTCACCACTCGGTAGGATTTTTAAATACTTAGGCGAGTACTTGGACTGCAGCTAAGCCCCCGAGTGGGAGGCTGGCTCACCACTCGGTAGGATTTCTAAATACTTAGGCGAGTACTTGGACTGCAGCTAAGCCCCCGAGTGGGAGGATTGCTCTCCACTCGGTAGGATTTTTAAATACTTAGGCGAGTACTTGGACTGCAGCTAAGCCCCCGAGTGGGAGGATTGCTCTCCACTCGGTAGGATTTTTTAAATACTTAGGCGAGTACTTGGACAGCAGCTAAGCCCCCGAATGGGAGGCTGGCTCTCCACTCGGTAGGATTTTTAAATACTTAGGCGAGTACTTGGACTACAGCTAAGCCCCCGAGTGGCAGGATTGCTCTCCGCTCGGTAGGAGTATTAAACACTTAGGCGAGTACTGGACTCCATCTAAGCCTCCGAGTGGGAGGATTGCTCTCCACTCGGTAGGATTTTTAAATACTTAGTCGAGTACTTGGACTGCATCTAAGCCTCCGAGTGGGAGTATTGCTCTCCACTCGGTAAGATTTTTAAATACTTAGGAGAGTACTTGGACTGCAGCTAAGCCCCCGAGTGGGAGGCTGGCTCACCACTCGGTAGGATTTTTAGATACTTAGGCGAGTATTTGGACTGCAGCTAAGCCCCCGAGTGGGAGGCTGGCTCACCACTCGGTAGGATTTTTAAATACTTAGGCGAGTACTTGGACTGCAGCTAAGCCCCCGAGTGGGAGGCTGGCTCACCACTCGGTAGGATTTTTAAATACTTAGGCGAGTACTTGGACTGCAGCTAAGCCCCCGATTGGAAGGCTGGCTCACCACTCGGTAGGATTTTTAAATACTTAGGCGAGTACTTGGACTGCAGCTAAGCCCCCGAGTGGGAGGTTGGCTCACCACTCGGTAGGATTTCTAAATACTTAGGCGAGTACTTCAACTGCAGCTAAGCCCCCGAGTGGGAGGATTGCTCTCCACTCGGTCGGATTTTTAAATACTTAGGCGAGTACTTGGACTGCAGCTAAGCCCCCGAGTGGGAGGATTGCTCTCCACTCGGTAGGATTTTTTAAATACTTAGGCGAGTACTTGGACAGCAGCTAAGCCCCCGAATGGGAGGCTGGCTCTCCACTCGGTAGGATTTTTAAATACTTAGGCGAGTACTTGGACTACAGCTAAGCCCCCGAGTGGCAGGATTGCTCTCCGCTCGGTAGGAGTATTAAACACTTAGGCGAGTACTGGACTGCATCTAAGCCTCCGAGTGGGCGGATTGCTCTCCACTCGGTAGGATTTTTAAATACTTTGTCGAGTACTTGGACTGCATCTAAGCCTCCGAGTGGGAGTATTGCTCTCCACTCGGTAAGATTTTTAAATACTTAGGAGAGTACTTGGACTGCAGCTAAGCCCCCGAGTGGGAGGCTGGCTCACCACTCGGTAGGATTTTTAGATACTTAGGCGAGTACTTGGACTGCAGCTAAGCCCCCGAGTGGGAGGCTGGCTCACCACTCGGTAGGATTTTTAAATACTTAGGCGAGTACTTGGACTGCAGCTAAGCCCCCGAGTGGGAGGCTGGCTCACCACTCGGTAGGATTTTTAAATACTTAGGCGAGTACTTGGACTGCAGCTAAGCCCCTGAGTGGGAGGTTGGCTCACCACTTGGTAGGATTTTTAAATACTTAGGCGAGTACTTGGACTGCAGCTAAGCCCCCGATTGGCAGGCTGGCTCACCACTCGGTAGGATTTTTAAATACTTAGGCGAGTACTTGGACTGCAGCTAAGCCCCTGAGTGGGAGGCTGGCTCACCACTCGGTAGGATTTCTAAATACTTTGGTGAGTACTTGGACTGCAGCTAAGTCCCCGAGTGGGAGGATTGCTCTTCACTCGGTAGGATTTTTAAATACTTAGGCGAGTACTTGGACTGCAGCTAAGCCCCCGAGTGGGAGGATTGCTCTCCACTCGGTAGGATTTTTTAAATACTTAGGCGAGTACTTGGACAGCAGCTAATCCCCCGAATGGGAGGCTGGCTCTCCACTCGGTAGAATTTTTAAATACTTAGGCGAGTACTTGGACTGCAGCTAAGCCCCCGAGTGGGAGGATTGCTCTCCGCTCGGTAGGATTTTTAAACACTTAGGCGAGTACAGGACAACATCTAAGCCTCCGAGTGGGAGGATTGCTCTCCACTCGGTAGGATTTTTAAATACTTAGTCGAGTACTTGGACTCCATCTAAGCCTCCGAGTGGGAGGATTGCTCACCACTCGGTAGAATTTTAAATACTTAGGAGAGTACTTGGACTGCAGCTAAGTCCCCGAGTGGGAGGCTGGCTCACCACTCGGTAGAATTTTAAATACTTAGGCGAGTACTTGGACTGTAGCTAAGCCCCCGAGTAGGAGGCTGGCTCACCACTCGGTTGGATTTTTAAATACTTAGGCGAGTACTTGGACTGCAGCTAAGCCCCCGAGTGGGAGGCTGGCTCACCACTCGGTAGGATTTCTAAATACTTAGGCGAGTACTTGGACTGCAGCTAAGCCCCCGAGTGGGAGGATTGCTCTCCACTCGGTAGGATTTTTAAATACTTAGGCGAGTACTTGGACTGCAGCTAAGCCCCCGAGTGGGAGGATTGCTCTCCACTCGGTAGGATTTTTTAAATACTTAGGCGAGTACTTGGACAGCAGCTAAGCCCCCGAATGGGAGGCTGGCTCTCCACTCGGTAGGATTTTTAAATACTTAGGCGAGTACTTGGACTACAGCTAAGCCCCCGAGTGGCAGGATTGCTCTCCGCTCGGTAGGAGTATTAAACACTTAGGAGAGTACTGGACTGCATCTAAGCCTCCGAGTGGGAGGATTGCTCTCCACTCAGTAGGATTTTTAAATACTTAGTCGAGTACTTGGACTGCATCTAAGCCTCCGAGTGGGAGTATTGCTCTCCACTCGGTAAGATTTTTAAATACTTAGGAGAGTACTTGGACTGCAGCTAAGCCCCCGAGTGGGAGGCTGGCTCACCACTCGGTAGGATTTTTAGATACTTAGGCGAGTACTTGGACTGCAGCTAAGCCCCCGAGTGGGAGGCTGGCTCACCACTCGGTAGGATTTTTAAATACTTAGGCGAGTACTTGGACTGCAGCTAAGCCCCCGAGTGGGAGGCTGGCTCACCACTCGGTAGGATTTTTAAATACTTAGGCGAGTACTTGGACTGCAGCTAAGCCCCTGAGTGGGAGGTTGGCTCACCACTGGTGTAACGCCCCAGATGTAACTTGCCATATTTGTAATCCAACTCTTGCCGTTTCCGGCTATGTGCTATGATATTTCCTCCGTGGTTGGGTTCTTTCCGTTTTGCATTTTGGTCATGTCATGCATTTCATATCATGTCATCATGTGCATCGCATTTGCATACGTGTTCGTCTCATAAATCCGAGCATCTTTCCCGTTGTCCGTTTTGCAATCCGGCGCTCCTATGTTCCCCGGCGTCCCCTTTTACATTTCTTCGTGAGCGGGTATTAAACATTCTCGGAATGGACCGAGGTTTGACATGTGGCCTTGGTATAGCACCGGTAGACCGCCTGTCAAGTTTCGGGTCAATCGGAGTTCGTTTGGTACTCCAACGGTTAACCGGGTAACCGTGAAGGCCTCGTGTGTGTTGCAGCCCAACACCCCTCCAAAACAGCCCAATAACCCATCTAAGTCACTCCCATGTCCCCCGCCGTTCGATCACGATCGCGTGGGCGAAAACCGCACTCCGTTTGGAGCTCCCTAGCCCCTTCTAGCTATAAAAACGTCTCCCCCGTCTAAATCTGAGAGAGCTACACCCCTAACCCTAAATTTTCTCCTCGAAATCAGTGCAAACCGCCGCCGCCGCACTGTTCCTCCCGCGCCGCCGCCCGCGTCCAATCGGGACTCGCCACCTGTCCGCGCCGCCGCCCGTACCGCGCGGGCCCGCCGGGGCCCGTGGCCGGCCCTCCCGGCCCGGGACGCCGCCGCCGCCCCGCGGGCGCCCCGTCCGCGCCTTCTCCCGCGCCGTTCCGCCGCTCCGCGACCGGCCGCCGTCGCCCGCCGCCGCCGTCGCCGGCCGCCGCCTCCGCCCCTCGCCACCGCCGCCTCCGCCGGCCTCCGCCTCCTCCGCCGTCGCCGACCGCTCCGCCGCCGTCCCCGCGCCCCGCCGGAGCCGGATCCGGCCAGATCCGGCCCGCCCCGACCTCTCCTCCACCTCCTCCGGCCGGGATCCGGCGAGCCGCGCCGCCACCTCGGCTTCCGCGCCCGGCTGGATTGACTTTTACCTCCTCCCCGAAAACTCTAAGTCTTTAATTTTATCATCATCATGCCATATTCCCTGTGCTATAACTTTTCATCCGTAGATCCGTTTCGCGCGTATAATATGTCATTTTGTTCGCCTCGAAGTGTACATCATTTTGTTCCATTGCATCATTTTCATTAGAAGTCATCTTGATGCCCTAAATGCCGTTAGAAGAGGACTAGTTGATGTTTATTGCTGGATCTTATCTGAACGTGCACTTTTGTCATTTTTGCCATGATTGATGTGTACCTCCTATGAAGTTGAGTCCTACATGAGTTTTGTAATATGCCATGTTACCTATCCATAGGATTTCGCTATGTATTTTTGTGATGCTTGAGGTGGCTAGAAATTGCATGCAAAGTAGGGATGATGATATTGCTGTTTTCAGAGACTTAGTGATTTCACAAAGTCCCTGACTTTTGTTATTATCATGCCATGTGGTCATGTTGTTTCCGAGAGATCTATGCATAATTTGAGCATGATCAGTAACGGAGTTTTGAACTCGAGTATTTGCTTAATCCATCCATGCCTTTGTTTGCAATTATGGAGTGCCATAGCTTGAGTCAATCGAGCTCTACTTTTGCTTCAAAATGTTACTGGCAGATTGTTTACATGTTATTCGATTTTGCCAAGCTTGGTGTAGTTGATTCTTGCATGATATGATGTTGCTCTTGCAATGTATTGTTACTATGCCATGTCTTCTTGATGTATGTATGCTTATTTAATCATGAAATGCTCTGTAGTGAGTGCATCGAGCTCTCGAACATGTCTAGTCGTTAACAGTTTTCTGCCATGTCCAGTTTTCTACTAAGTCTGAAACCTGTAACGAAACTTGCTTAATTGTCATGGGTGTAATCATATTCTCTGATCCTTTTTGGCTTATGGTCAGTAAGGGACTTTTGTCAAGTGCTATGAGTAGATTCATGCCATGCCTTTCTTTGCTATGTTCTGAACTTGTAGTATGTTGTTTCGTTGCTCTGAACACGTCATCCTGATGTTGTTTTCCTGACTTCTTGTTATTTCACTAAGTCTGTGAATCTGTTATAAGTTGCACTTTTGCCATGCTTGTTTGAACCTGTTATGAGGTGAATTAGCCGTAGCTCAGTGTTCATCTTTTGTCGTGTATCTTGAGTAGTTTACTGTCGTATGCTTTGTTGCCATGTTTGGGTGCAGTAGCTTAGTTATTTGTTGCTTGCTAAGTAGCATCATGCTGTTTATGGCAGATTCGTGTCATTCTTGTTTTGCTTGCCATTTGCAAACCGTGCATCCGATTCCGGTGATCTTTATATCGATTTCAACCGAAATCACCTCATCTATCCAGTGGCATGCTTGGTTTGCCAAGATTATGCCCTGTTAATCCTTGTCCTTCCGGAGCATGCATACGCATTGCATATCACCTCTCGCATATCATGCCATGTTTTGCATCATGTTGGTTGCGCATTGCATCGTGGTTGATATTGGTTCCTTTGCTTGTTCTCTTGTCTTGGGTAGAGCCGGGAGACGAGTACGTGAACGAGGAACCTGTTGAGAACGTTTACGAGGACCAAGCTTTCGACAACTCTGAGAACCTTGCAGGCAAGATGACCATACCCTCGAAATCACTTCTATCTTTGCTAGCTAGATTGCTCGCTCTTTTGCTATGCCTATGCCGCGATACCCATCACTTGCTATATCATGCCTCCTATATTGCCATGTCAGCCCCCTAACCATCCATGTCCTAGCAAACCGTTGTTTGGCTATGTTACTGCTTTGCTCAACCCCTCTTATAGCGTTGTTAGTTGCAGGTGAAGATGAAGTTTGTTCCTTGTTGGAGCATGATCTTGTTGTTCCTTGTTGGAACATGTTTACTTGTTGGGATATCACAATACCTCTTATTTTATTAATGCATCTATATACTTGGTAAAGGGTGGAAGGCTCGGCCCTATGCCTGGTGTTTTGTTCCACTCTTGCCACCCTAGTTTCCGTCATACCGGTGTTATGTTCCCGGAGTTTGCGTTCCTTACACGGTTGGGTGATTTATGGGACCCCCTTGACAGTTCGCTTTGAATAAGACTTTTCCAGCAAGGCCCAACATTGGTTTTACCATTCGCCACCTAGCCTTTTTCCCTTGGGTTCTGCAGACTCAAGGGTCATCTTTATTTTAACCCCCGGGCCAGTTCTCCTTCGATTGCTGGTCCAAACCGAGCGATGTCCGGCGCCCCTTGGGCAACCAGGGTCTATGCCAACCCGACGTCTTGCTCATCCGGTGTGCCCTGAGAACGAGATATGTGCAGCTCCTATCGGGATTTGTCGGCACATCTGGGAGGTTTTGCTGGACTTGTTTTATTGCTGTTGAAATGTCTTGTAGTCCGGGATTCCGAGATTGATCGGGTCTTCCCGGTAGAAGGAATATCCTTCGTTGACCGTGAGAGCTTATCATGGGCTAAGTTGGGACACCCCTGCAGGGTATTATCTTTCGAAAGCCGTGCCCGCGGTTATGAGGCAGATGGGAATTTGTTGATGTCCGGTTGTAGAAAACCCGAAGTTGACCTTAACTAAAACACATCAACCGCGTGTGTAACCGTGATGGTCTCTTCTCGGCGGGGTCCGGGAAGTGAACACGGTTGTTGGAGTTATGTCTGACGTAGGTTGTTTCAGGATCACTTCTTGATCACTTCTAGCTTCACGACCGTGCTTTGCCTTCTCTTCTCGCTCTCTTTTGCGCTATGGCCACCATATGCTAGTCGCTTGCTGCAGCTCCACCTCACCTACCCCTTCCCCACCTTTAAGCTTAAATAGTCTTGATCTCGCGGGTGTGAGATTGCTGAGTCCCCGTGACTCACAGATATTATCACCTCAGTTGCAGGTACCAACGATGTCAGTGCAGATGACGCGACCGAGCTCACTTGGGAGTTCGATGAGGAACGTGGCCGTTACTATGTTTCTTTTCCAGATGATCAGTAGTGGAGCCCAGTTGGGTGATCCGGGGATCTGTTAGCATTTGGGGTAGTCTTCTTTCATTTTGGTACCGTAGTCGGACCTTGAGTGTAACCTGTCTGATGGATGTTATTTATGTACTTGCGTGAAGTGGCGATTGTAAGCCAACTATGTATCTTTCCCCGTTATTTATTACATGGATTGTGTGAAGATTACCTCACTTGCGACATTGCTTTCAATGCGGTTATGCCTCTAAGTCGTGCCTCGACACGTGGGAGATATAGCCGCATCGAGGGCGTTACAAGTTGGTAATCAGAGCCTTTCCCGACCTTAGGAGCCCCCACTGTTTGATCGTCTTTAGTGGCCGAGTTGTGTCTAGAAAAATGTTTTGAGTCATTTAGGAATTATATATCGGAGAGTTTAGGAATTCTTTTTACTTCCCAGTCCCTTCGACCTTCTGGTAAGGCATCTTGACGTAGAGTTTTGACTCTTCTCTTCTCAAATTTCACTAAAAATTTTTTTTAGGATCACGCGGGTATATTACAATCGTTCCGATGGTTTTGTGATGACAACATTGTCTTGGTTGCCTCATGACATTTAGGGGTTGTGGCAGTGTCCCGGGGAGTTGAGCTCCGAGGTGTTGTCGTCATAATCTTATCGTTGCGGTTTTGGAATACCTGAGTTTAGTACGACCGACATCGAAAATCTCTTTTGTACAGTTGTTGGTGAGATAACCTGATAGCCCAGTACTGTGGCGAGTGCAGGGGTATTGCCATGACTTGTATAACGGATGTGTTTTCGAAGGTTGAGGTAGACGATTTCCGAAGGTTTCTTGGTTATGTGTTGAAGGATGGATACAGCTGGTTGTAGGATTTGCTAGTTTGGGTGAGATATTATGCTTCCCCTGTATCCCCAACACCTGATTGCATAACCAGAAAGTTTCGGGAGTTTATAAGTGGGAATTCTTGTAGCTTTAGTATTTCTTCCGCAGATATTTGGTTTGTGATTGGGTAATCCTTACCAAGTATTTGTTCACATCCGTACCTTGTTGATTTTATTCCTTACCATGTTCTAAGTGGCTTCTCAATTTTGGAAGTGTGATGATTTACATTGGAATTCATTCGTTCATTCTCGTTCGAATGTTAATTGTGAAGACTATATGTTGCAATTTCGTTCCTTTGATTCAGCTTCAATATATCTCTGTCAAGATGCTAATGGATGTCACCCTCTTCAGGATGGCTCCGCCTACTCGTCTGAATCCGGAACGCAATGATGGAGATCAGGCTAACCCTCCGCCACCACCTCCACCTCCGGAAGCTTGGCAAGCCTTGATGACTGCCACAAATGCCAATGCTCAGATTCTGATTCAGCTCTTGCAAGATCGCAACCAAGGTCAAGCTAATCAAGAGAATCAAGGCCAAGGCAACAATCAGCCGCACTTTGCTTCACTGAACCAGTTCCTTGCTAATCAGCCGAAAACCTTCAACTACTGTGTCGAGGCCACAGACGCAGATGATTGGCTCGTGGACATCAGCAAGCATTTCGAGTGCAGCAATGTGAGACCTGAGGACTTTGTCAAGTTTGCCTCTTTTCAACTCAAAGATCAAGCTGCTGAGTGGTTCCAGCAATACAAAGATTCCAGAGGAGGTCGTGTGATCACTTGGGATGATTTCCGCCGTGACTTCAAAGCACACCACATTCCAGAAAGTGTTGTTGAGCTTAAGCGTGAGGAATTCCGCAATCTCAAGCAAGGCAACATGACTGTCTATCAATACAACACTCAGTTCCAGAAGCTCTCTCGTTTTGCAAGGCAAGACATTCCTGATGAGAAGAGTATGATCTACCAGTTCAGGCGTGGTCTCAGAGAAGATCTGCAGCTTGCTCTCGTGCTTTTCGAGCCATTAAAGTATGATGAATTCTACAACATGGCACTGAAACAAGAAGCTGCTCAGCTCAAGTGTGAGGCTTCTAAGAAGAGAGTCAGAGACGCAGTTCAGTCTTCTTCTTCCTCACTTGTGGCAGCTAAGCAACAGAAGTTCTGGTTGCCTCCTCCTCCTCCGTTCCGTCAGCCGTATCAGCAGAAGAACTCAAGTGGCCGTGGATCTTCCCACCCACCCAACCCTGGTTATCAGAACAAGTCTCAGAACCAAACTCCAAGGCCAAGTGCTCCTTACCATCGTCCGCTCTCAGAAGTGACGTGTAACAAATGCCAGCAGAAGGGTCACTATGCGAACAAGTGCTTCAACCAGAGGCGTCTTCCGCCTCCTCCTCCTGTGAAATCTTCCAGCAATGCAGTGGTCAAGCATAATCCTAAGTCCGCAAAGGTGAACATGATGAACGCAGCTCAAGCAGAGGATTCTTCTGAAGTGATCATGGGTAATCTTCCTGTTAATGATATTCCTGCCAAAGTATTATTTGATACTGGAGCAACGCATTCTTTCATTTCAAGACCTTTTGCATCCATGTACAATTTGCATACTGTCGATCTGCCCAAGCCAATGGCGGTTTCCTCTCCGGGCTTGTTCATGAATACCAAGATGATGGCTCCGGATGTTTCCATCAAGATGGGCAACTATAAATTTCTATCTTCTCCAATGGTGCTTGGTGATTCTGATATTGATCTTATTCTCGGGATGGACTGGCTTTCTAAGCACAAGGCTCAGCTCGAGTGTGCTGCCAGGGAAATCAAATTGACTCACACTTCTAACGATGTGATCATCTATGCTTCTCGTGATGATACCATTCGGTTGTTTTCTCTCAATGAGATGGGTGAAATGGAGGCTATCTCTCAGATTCCAGTCGTTTGCGAGTACCAAGATGTTTTTCCAGAAGAGCTTCCGGGTATGCCTCCCCGCAGGCCAGTTGAATTCGTTATTGAGCTTGAGCCTGGCACAGAACCCGTTTGCAAGCGTCCTTACAAGCTTGGACCAGATGAGCTCAAGGAATTGAAGATTCAACTCGATAAACAAGAACGTCTGGGTCTGATCAGACCGAGTTCTTCTCCTTGGGGTTGTGGTGTTCTTTTTGTCAAGAAGAAGGATGGCACGGACCGACTTTGTGTCGATTACCGTCCATTGAACAAGAAGACTATCAAGAACAAGTACCCACTTCCCAACATCAATGAGCTATTTGAGCAACTCAAAGGTGCTAAGGTGTTCTCCAAGCTGGACCTTCGTATGGGTTATCATCAGATTCGCATTCGTGAAGAAGATATTCCCAAGACAGCATTCAGAACAAGCTTTGGTTCTTATGAATATACTGTCATGTCTTTCGGCCTCGTCAATGCTCCTCCGTATTTCACTCGCTTGATGAATTTCATCTTCAACCCCTACATCAACGAATTTGTCTTGGTCTATCTTGATGATATTTTGGTCTTCTCCAAGAATAAGAAGGATCATGCCGAACATTTGCGATTGGTACTCGACAAGCTCAGAGAATATCAATTATATGCGAAGTTCTCCAAATGTGAATTCTGGCTTGATGAAGTTCTTTATCTTGGTCATATCATCTCTGCCAAGGGCATCGCTGTTAATCCAGAGAGGGTGTCTGCGGTTTTGAATTGGAATCCTCCTCAGAATGTCAAGCAGCTTCGCAGTTTTCTTGGACTTGCAAGCTATTGCAGAAGATTCGTTGAGAATTTCTCCAAGATTGCCAAGCCTCTTTCCAACCTCCTCCAGAAGCATGTGAAATATGTCTGGTCTCCTGAGTGTGACGTTGCTTTCAACACTCTCAAAGAGAAACTTGTCACTGCTCCAGTTCTGACTCCTCCTGATGAATCAAAGCCTTATGAAGTATTCTGTGATGCTTCTCTCCAGGGCCTCGGTGCTGTGTTAACGCAAGAGAAGAAGGTTGTTGCCTATACCTCTCGCCAGTTGAAGCCCAATGAAAGGAACTACCCCACTCATGATCTTGAGTTGGCGGCAGTTGTCCACGCACTAATAACATGGAGACATCTCCTGTTGGGAAGGAAAGTGGACATCTTCACAGATCACAAGAGTCTCAAGTATATCTTCACTCAGCCTCATCTCAACCTCAGGCAAACTCGATGGGTCGAAATGATTCAAGAGTATAATCCGAGTATTGAATATACTCCAGGCAAGGCTAATGTGGTTGCAGACGCTTTGAGCAGAAAGGCTTACTGCAACAGCTTAATCCTCAAGCCTTTTCAACCGGATCTCTGTGAGGCTTTTCGCAAGTTGAATCTCCAAGTTGTTCCTCAAGGTGTTCTTGCCAACCTCATTGTTTCTCCTACTTTGGAAGATCAGATTCGTGAGGCTCAATTGTTGGATACCATGGTGAAGAAGGTGAAACGTGGTATTGAGAAGAGCATTCCCAAATACAAGTGCTATCGAGTTGATGACAGAGATACTCTTTTCTTCGAGGACCGGATCGTGGTTCCAAAGGGTGATCTTCGCAAAGTCATTATGAATGAAGCGCACAACTCTCTCCTGTCTATTCATCCGGGAAGTTCGAAGATGTACCATGACCTCAAACAGTCGTATTGGTGGACTCGAATGAAGCGTGAGATCGCTCAATTCGTGAATGAGTGTGATGTCTGCAGAAGGGTGAAAGCAGAACACCAACGACCAGCTGGACTTCTCCAACCTCTTGCTATTCCAGAATGGAAGTTTGATCATATCGAAATGGACTTCGTGACTGGTTTTCCTAAGTCCAAGCGTGGAAATGATGCTATCTTCGTCGTCATCGACAAGCTCACCAAAGTGGCTCATTTTCTTCCTATCAAAGAGTCGATCACAGCAGCGCAGCTGGCAGAGCTCTACACCTCCAGAATTGTCTCTTTGCACGACATTCCACAATTGATCTCTTCAGACCGTGGCAGCATCTTTACCTCCAAGTTTTGGGATTCTTTTCAGAAGGCCATGGGCACCAACATTCGCTTCAGCACAGCTTTCCACCCTCAGACTAGTGGACAAGTCGAGCGTGTCAATCAAATTCTTGAAGATATGCTCAGAGCCTGTGTTATCTCTTTCGGCATGAAGTGGGAGGATTGTCTTCCTTATGCTGAATTCTCTTACAACAACAGCTTTCAAGCCAGCTCGGGCAAAGCCCCATTCGAGATTCTCTATGGCAGAAAGTGCCGTACTCCTCTTAACTGGTCTGAAACCGGTGAACGTCAATTGCTCGGCAATGATTTGATCTCAGAGGCTGAGGCCATGTGCAAGGTGATTCGTGAGAACCTCAAAGCAGCGCAGTCGCGCCAGAAGAGCTATTACGATAGCAAACACCGAGATGTGGCATTCGAGATCGGAGACCATGTTTACCTCCGAGTCTCTCCAATGAAAGGAACTCGTCGCTTCGGTATCAAGGGGAAACTTGCTCCCAGATACGTGGGTCCCTTCAAGATTATCGGGAAACGAGGCGATCTAGCCTATCAACTTGAGCTCCCCTCCAACTTTGCAAATGTGCACGATGTCTTCCACGTGTCACAGCTTCGCAAGTGCTTCAAGACGCCTGAGCGTACCATCAACTTCGAAGAGATTGATCTTCAAGAAGATTTGTCCTATCATGAGCATCCAGTTGCTATTCTTGAGACAACTGAGCGCAAGACTCGCAACAAGTCAATCAAATTCCTCAAAGTGAAATGGTCACATCATTCAGACCGAGAGGCCACCTGGGAGCGTGAAGACCACCTACGTTCTGAGTATCCGGAGTTCTTTCAGTCCTAGATCTCGGGACGAGATCCTCTCGTAGTGGTGGTGTGTTGTAACGCCCCAGATGTAACTTGCCATATTTGTAATCCAACTCTTGCCGTTTCCGGCTATGTGCTATGATATTTCCTCCGTGGTTGGGTTCTTTCCGTTTTGCATTTTGGTCATGTCATGCATTTCATATCATGTCATCATGTGCATCGCATTTGCATACGTGTTCGTCTCATAAATCCGAGCATCTTTCCCGTTGTCCGTTTTGCAATCCGGCGCTCCTATGTTCCCCGGCGTCCCCTTTTACATTTCTTCGTGAGCGGGTATTAAACATTCTCGGAATGGACCGAGGTTTGACATGTGGCCTTGGTATAGCACCGGTAGACCGCCTGTCAAGTTTCGGGTCAATCGGAGTTCGTTTGGTACTCCAACGGTTAACCGGGTAACCGTGAAGGCCTCGTGTGTGTTGCAGCCCAACACCCCTCCAAAACAGCCCAATAACCCATCTAAGTCACTCCCATGTCCCCCGCCGTTCGATCACGATCGCGTGGGCGAAAACCGCACTCCGTTTGGAGCTCCCTAGCCCCTTCTAGCTATAAAAACGTCTCCCCCGTCTAAATCTGAGAGAGCTACACCCCTAACCCTAAATTTTCTCCTCGAAATCAGTGCAAACCGGCGCCGCCGCACTGTTCCTCCCGCGCCGCCGCCCGCGTCCAATCGGGACTCGCCACCTGTCCGCGCCGCCGCCCGTACCGCGCGGGCCCGCCGGGGCCCGTGGCCGGCCCTCCCGGCCCGGGACGCCGCCGCCGCCCCGCGGGCGCCCCGTCCGCGCCTCCTCCCGCGCCGTTCCGCCGCTCCGCGACCGGCCGCCGTCGCCCGCCGCCGCCGTCGCCGGCCGCCGCCTCCGCCCCTCGCCACCGCCGCCTCCGCCGGCCTCCGCCTCCTCCGCCGTCGCCGACCGCTCCGCCGCCGTCCCCGCGCCCCGCCGGAGCCGGATCCGGCCAGATCCGGCCCGCCCCGACCTCTCCTCCACCTCCTCCGGCCGGGATCCGGCGAGCCGCGCCGCCACCTCGGCTTCCGCGCCCGGCTGGGTTGACTTTTACCTCCTCCCCGAAAACTCTAAGTCTTTAATTTTATCATCATCATGCCATATTCCCAGTGCTATAACTTTTCATCCGTAGATCCTTTTCGCGCGTATAATATGTCATTTTGTTCGACTCGAAGAGTACATCATTTTGTTCCATTGCATCATTTTCATTAGAAATCATCTTGATGCCCTAAATGCCGTTAGAAGAGGACTAGTTGATGTTTATTGCTGGATCTTATCTGAACGTGCACTTTTGTCATTTTTGCCATGATTGATGTGTACCTCCTATGAAGTTGAGTCCTACATGAGTTTTGTAATATGCCATGTTACCTATCCATAGGATTTCGCTATGTATTTTTGTGATGCTTGAGGTGGCTAGAAATTGCATGCAAAGTAGGGATGATGATATTGCTGTTTTCAGAGACTTAGTGATTTCACAAAGTCCCTGACTTTTGTTATTATCATGCCATGTGGTCATGTTGTTTCCGAGAGATCTATGCATAATTTGAGCATGATCAGTAAGGGAGTTTTGAACTTGAGTATTTTCTAAATCCATCCATGCCTTTGTTTGCAATTATGGAGTGCCATAGCTTGAGTCAATCGAGCTCTACTTTTGCTTCAAAATGTTACTGGCAGATTGTTTACATGTTATTCGATTTTGCCAAGCTTGGTGTAGTTGATTCTTGCATGATATGATGTTTCTCTTGCAATGTATTGTTACTATGCCATGTCTTCTTGATGTATGTATGCTTATTTAATCATGAAATGCTCTGTAGTGAGTGCATCGAGCTCTCGAACATGTCTAGTCGTTAACAGTTTTCTGCCATGTCCAGTTTTCTACTAAGTCTGAAACCTGTAACGAAACTTGCTTAATTGTCATGGGTGTAATCATATTCTCTGATCCTTTTTGGCTTATGGTCAGTAAGGGACTTTTGTCAAGTGCTATGATTAGATTCATGCCATGCCTTTCTTTGCTATGTTCTGAACCTGTAGTATGTTGTTTCGTTGCTCTGAACATGTCATCCTGATGTTGTTTTCCTGACTTGTTATTTCACTAAGTCTGTGAATCTGTTATAAGTTGCACTTTTGCCATGCTTGTTTGAACCTGTTATGAGGTGAATTAGCCGTAGCTCAGTGTTCATCTTTTGTCGTGTATCTTGAGTAGTTTACTGTCGTATGCTTTGTTGCCATGTTTGGGTGCAGTAGCTTAGTTATTTGTTGCTCGCTAAGTAGCATCATGCTGTTTATGGCAGATTCGTGTCATTCTTGTTTTGCTTGCCATTTGCAAACCGTGCATCCGATTCCGGTGATCTTTATATCGATTTCAACCGAAATCACCTCATCTATCCAGTGGCATGCTTGGTTTGCCAAGATTATGCCCTGTTCATCCTTGTCCTTCCGGAGCATGCATACGCATTGCATATCACCTCTCGCATATCATGCCATGTTTTGCATCATGTTGGTTGCGCATTGCATCGTGGTTGATATTGGTTCCTTTGCTTGTTCTCTTGTCTTGGGTAGAGCCGGGAGACGAGTACGTGAACGAGGAACCTGTTGAGAACGTTTACGAGGACCAAGCTTTCGACAACTCTGAGAACCTTGCAGGCAAGATGACCATACCCTCGAAATCACTTCTATCTTTGCTAGCTAGATTGCTCGCTCTTTTGCTATGCCTATGCCGCGATACCCATCACTTGCTATATCATGCCTCCTATATTGCCATGTCAGCCCCCTAACCATCCATGTCCTAGCAAACCGTTGTTTGGCTATGTTACTGCTTTGCTCAACCCCTCTTATAGCGTTGTTAGTTGCAGGTGAAGATGAAGTTTGTTCCTTGTTGGAGCATGATCTTGTTGTTCCTTGTTGGAACATGTTTACTTGTTGGGATATCACAATACCTCTTATTTTATTAATGCATCTATATACTTGGTAAAGGGTGGAAGGCTCGGCCCTATGCCTGGTGTTTTGTTCCACTCTTGCCACCCTAGTTTCCGTCATACCGGTGTTATGTTCCCGGAGTTTGCGTTCCTTACACGGTTGGGTGATTTATGGGACCCCCTTGACAGTTCGCTTTGAATAAGACTTTTCCAGCAAGGCCCAACATTGGTTTTACCATTCGCCACCTAGCCTTTTTCCCTTGGGTTCTGCAGACTCAAGGGTCATCTTTATTTTAACCCCCGGGCCAGTTCTCCTTCGATTGCTGGTCCAAACCGAGCGATGTCCGGCGCCCCTTGGGCAACCAGGGTCTATGCCAACCCGACGTCTTGCTCATCCGGTGTGCCCTGAGAACGAGATATGTGCAGCTCCTATCGGGATTTGTCGGCACATCTGGGAGGTTTTGCTGGACTTGTTTTATTGCTGTTGAAATGTCTTGTAGTCCGGGATTCCGAGATTGATCGGGTCTTCCCGGTAGAAGGAATATCCTTCGTTGACCGTGAGAGCTTATCATGGGCTAAGTTGGGACACCCCTGCAGGGTATTATCTTTCGAAAGCCGTGCCCGCGGTTATGAGGCAGATGGGAATTTGTTGATGTCCGGTTGTAGAAAACCCGAAGTTGACCTTAACTAAAACACATCAACCGCGTGTGTAACCGTGATGGTCTCTTCTCGGCGGGGTCCGGGAAGTGAACACGGTTGTTGGAGTTATGTCTGACGTAGGTTGTTTCAGGATCACTTCTTGATCACTTCTAGCTTCACGACCGTGCTTTGCCTTCTCTTCTCGCTCTCTTTTGCGCTATGGCCACCATATGCTAGTCGCTTGCTGCAGCTCCACCTCACCTACCCCTTCCCCACCTTTAAGCTTAAATAGTCTTGATCTCGCGGGTGTGAGATTGCTGAGTCCCCGTGACTCACAGATATTATCACCTCAGTTGCAGGTACCAACGATGTCAGTGCAGATGACGCGACCGAGCTCACTTGGGAGTTCGATGAGGAACGTGGCCGTTACTATGTTTCTTTTCCAGATGATCAGTAGTGGAGCCCAGTTGGGTGATCCGGGGATCTGTTAGCATTTGGGGTAGTCTTCTTTCATTTTGGTACCGTAGTCGGACCTTGAGTGTAACCTGTCTGATGGATGTTATTTATGTACTTGCGTGAAGTGGCGATTGTAAGCCAACTATGTATCTTTCCCCGTTATTTATTACATGGATTGTGTGAAGATTACCTCACTTGCGACATTGCTTTCAATGCGGTTATGCCTCTAAGTCGTGCCTCGACACGTGGGAGATATAGCCGCATCGAGGGCGTTACAACTGGGTAGGATTTTTAAATACTTAGGCGAGTACTTGGACTGCAGCTAAGGCCCCGATTGGCAGGCTGGCGCACCACTCGGTAGGATTTTTAAATACTTAGGCGAGTACTTGGACTGCAGCTAAGCCCCTGAGTGGGAGGCTGGCTCACCACTCGGTAGGATTTCTAAATACTTAGGGGAGTACTTGGACTGCAGCTAAGCCCCCGAGTGGGAGGATTGCTCTCCACTCGGTAGGATTTTTTAAATACTTAGGCGAGTACTTGGACAGCAGCAAAGCCCCCGAATGGGAGGCTGGCTCTCCACTCGGTAGGATTTTTAAATACTTAGGCGAGTACTTGGACTACAGCTAAGCCCCCGAGTGGCAGGATTGCTCTCCGCTCGGTAGGAGTATTAAACACTTAGGCGAGTACTGGACTGCATCTAAGCCTCCGAGTGGGAGGATTGCTCTCCACTCGGTAGGATTTTTAAATACTTAGTCGAGTACTTGGACTGCATCTAAGCCTCCGAGTGGGAGTATTGCTCTCCACTCGGTAAGATTTTTAAATACTTAGGAGAGTACTTGGACTGCAGCTAAGCCCCCGAGTGGGAGGCTGGCTCACCACTCGGTAGGATTTTTAGATACTTAGGCGAGTACTTGGACTGCAGCTAAGCCCCCGAGTGGGAGGCTGGCTCACCACTCGGTAGGATTTTTAAATACTTAGGCGAGTACTTGGACTGCAGCTAAGCCCCCGAGTGGGAGGCTGGCTCACCACTCGGTAGGATTTTTAAATACTTAGGCGAGTACTTGGACTGCAGCTAAGCCCCTGAGTGGGAGGTTGGCTCACCACTTGGTAGGATTTTTAAATACTTAGGCGAGTACTTGGACTGCAGCTAAGCCCCCGATTGGCAGGCTGGCTCACCACTCGGTAGGATTTTTAAATACTTAGGCGAGTACTTGGACTGCAGCTAAGCCCCTGAGTGGGAGGCTGGCTCACCACTCGATAGGATTTCTAAATACTTTGGTGAGTACTTGGACTGCAGCTAAGTCCCCGAGTGGGAGGATTGCTCTTCACTCGGTAGGATTTTTAAATACTTAGGCGAGTACTTGGACTGCAGCTAAGCCCCCGAGTGGGAGGATTGCTCTCCACTCGGTAGGATTTTTTAAATACTTAGGCGAGTACTTGGACAGCAGCTAATCCCCCGAATGGGAGGCTGGCTCTCCACTCGGTAGAATTTTTAAATACTTAGGCGAGTACTTGGACTGCAGCTAAGCCCCCGAGTGGGAGGATTGCTCTCCGCTCGGTAGGATTTTTAAACACTTAGGCGAGTACAGGACAGCATCTAAGCCTCCGAGTGGGAGGATTGCTCTCCACTCGGTAGGATTTTTAAATACTTAGTCGAGTACTTGGACTCCATCTAAGCCTCCGAGTGGGAGGATTGCTCTCCACTCGGTAGGATTTCTGAATACTTAGGAGAGTACTTGGACTGCAGCTAAGTCCCCGAGTGGGAGGCTGGCTCACCACTCGGTAGAATTTTAAATACTTAGGCGAGTACTTGGACTGTAGCTAAGCCCCCGAGTAGGAGGCTGGCTCACCACTCGGTAGGATTTTTAAATAATTAGGCGAGTACTTGGACTGCAGCTAAGCCCCCGAGTGGGAGGCTGGCTCACCACTCGTTAGGATTTCTAAATACTTAGGCGAGTACTTGGACTGCAGCTAAGCCCCCGAGTGGGAGGATTGCTCTCCACTCGGTAGGATTTTTAAATACTTAGGCGAGTACTTGGACTGCAGCTAAGCCCCCGAGTGGGAGGATTGCTCTCCACTCGGTAGGATTTTTTAAATACTTAGGCGAGTACTTGGACAGCAGCTAAGCCCCCGAATGGGAGGCTGGCTCTCCACTCGGTAGGATTTTTAAATACTTAGGCGAGTACTTGGACTACAGCTAAGCCCCCGAGTGGCAGGATTGCTCTCCGCTCGGTAGGAGTATCAAACACTTAGGCGAGTACTGGACTGCATCTAAGCCTCCGAGTGGGAGGATTGCTCTCCACTTGGTAGGATTTTTAAATACTTAGTCGAGTACTTGGACTGCATCTAAGCCTCCGAGTGGGAGTATTGCTCTCCACTCGGTAAGATTTTTAAATACTTAGGAGAGTACTTGGACTGCAGCTAAGCCCCCGAGTGGGAGGCTGGCTCACCACTCGGTAGGATTTTTAGATACTTAGGCGAGTACTTGGACTGCAGCTAAGCCCCCGAGTGGGAGGCTGGCTCACCACTCGGTATTATTTTTAAATACTTAGGCGAGTACTTGGACTGCACCTAAGCCCCCGAGTGGGAGGCTGGCTCACCACTCGGTAGGATTTTTAAATACTTAGGCGAGTACTTGGACTGCAGCTAAGCCCCTGAGTGGGAGGTTGGCTCACCACTTGCTAGGATTTTTAAATACTTAGGCGAGTACTTGGACTGCAGCTAAGCCCCCGATTGGCAGGCTGGCTCACCACTCGGTAGGATTTTTAAATACTTAGGCGAGTACTTGGACTGCAGCTAAGCCCCTGAGTGGGAGGCTGGCTCACCACTCGGTAGGATTTCTAAATACTTAGGTGAGTACTTGGACTGCATCTAAGTCCCCGAGTGGGAGGATTGCTCCTCACTCGGTAGGATTTTTAAATACTTAGGCGAGTACTTGGACTGCAGCTAAGCCCCCGAGTGGGAGGATTGCTCTCCACTCGGTAGCATTTTTTAAATACTTAGGCGAGTACTTGGACAGCAGCTAATCCCCCGAATGGGAGGCTGGCTCTCCACTCGGTAGAATTTTTAAATACTTAGGCGAGTACTTGGACTGCAGCTAAGCCCCCGAGTGGGAGGATTGCTCTCCGCTCGGTAGGATTTTTAAACACTTAGGCGAGTGCAGGACAGCATCTAAGCCTCCGAGTGGGAGGATTGCTCTCCACTCGGTAGGATTTTTAAATACTTAGTCGAGTACTTGGACTCCATCTAAGCCTCCGAGTGGGAGGATTGCTCTCCACTCGGTAGGATTTTTGAATACTTAGGAGAGTACTTGGACTGCAGCTAAGTCCCCGAGTGGGAGGCTGGCTCACCACTCGGTAGAATTTTAAATACTTAGGCGAGTACTTGGACTGTAGCTAAGCCCCCGAGTAGGAGGCTGGCTCACCACTCGGTAGGATTTTTAAATACTTAGGCGAGTACTTGGACTGCAGCTAAGCCCACCGAGTGGGAGGCTGGCTCACCACTCGGTAGGATTTCTAAATACTTAGGCGAGTACTTGGACTGCAGCTAAGCCCCCGAGTGGGAGGATTGCTCTCCACTCGGTAGGATTTTTAAATACTTAGGCGAGTACTTGGACTACAGCTAAGCCCCCGAGTGGCAGGATTGCTCTCCGCTCGGTAGGAGTATTAAACACTTAGGCGAGTACTGGACTGCATCTAAGCCTCCGAGTGGGAGGATTGCTCTCCACTTGGTAGGATTTTTAAATACTTAGTCGAGTACTTGGACTGCATCTAAGCCTCCGAGTGGGAGTATTGCTCTCCACTCGGTAAGATTTTTAAATACTTAGGAGAGTACTTGGACTGCAGCTAAGCCCCCGAGTGGGAGGCTGGCTCACCACTCGGTAGGATTTTTAGATACTTAGGCGAGTACTTGGACTGCAGCTAAGCCCCCGAGTGGGAGGCTGGCTCACCACTCGGTATTATTTTTAAATACTTAGGCGAGTACTTGGACTGCAGCTAAGCCCCCGAGTGGGAGGCTGGCTCACCACTCGGTAGGATTTTTAAATACTTAGGCGAGTACTTGGACTGCAGCTAAGCCCCTGAGTGGGAGGTTGGCTCACCACTTGCTAGGATTTTTAAATACTTAGGCGAGTACTTGGACTGCAGCTAAGCCCCCGATTGGCAGGCTGGCTCACCACTCGGTAGGATTTTTAAATACTTAGGCGAGTACTTGGACTGCAGCTAAGCCCCTGAGTGGGAGGCTGGCTCACCACTCGGTAGGATTTCTAAATACTTAGGTGAGTACTTGGACTGCATCTAAGTCCCCGAGTGGGAGGATTGCTCCTCACTCGGTAGGATTTTTAAATACTTAGGCGAGTACTTGGACTGCAGCTAAGCCCCCGAGTGGGAGGATTGCTCTCCACTCGGTAGCATTTTTTAAATACTTAGGCGAGTACTTGGACAGCAGCTAATCCCCCGAATGGGAGGCTGGCTCTCCACTCGGTAGAATTTTTAAATACTTAGGCGAGTACTTGGACTGCAGCTAAGCCCCCGAGTGGGAGGATTGCTCTCCGCTCGGTAGGATTTTTAAACACTTAGGCGAGTGCAGGACAGCATCTAAGCCTCCGAGTGGGAGGATTGCTCTCCACTCGGTAGGATTTTTAAATACTTAGTCGAGTACTTGGACTCCATCTAAGCCTCCGAGTGGGAGGATTGCTCTCCACTCGGTAGGATTTTTGAATACTTAGGAGAGTACTTGGACTGCAGCTAAGTCCCCGAGTGGGAGGCTGGCTCACCACTCGGTAGAATTTTAAATACTTAGGCGAGTACTTGGACTGTAGCTAAGCCCCCGAGTAGGAGGCTGGCTCACCACTCGGTAGGATTTTTAAATACTTAGGCGAGTACTTGGACTGCAGCTAAGCCCACCGAGTGGGAGGCTGGCTCACCACTCGGTAGGATTTCTAAATACTTAGGCGAGTACTTGGACTGCAGCTAAGCCCCCGAGTGGGAGGATTGCTCTCCACTCGGTAGGATTTTTAAATACTTAGGCGAGTACTTGGACTGCAGCTAAGCCCCCGAGTGGGAGGATTGCTCTCCACTCGGTAGGATTTTTTAAATACTTAGGCGAGTACTTGGACAGCAGCTAAGCCCCCGAATGGGAGGCTGGCTCTCCACTCGGTAGGATTTTTAAATACTTAGGCGAGTACTTGGACTACAGCTAAGCCCCCGAGTGGCAGGATTGCTCTCCGCTCGGTAGGAGTATTAAACACTTAGGCGAGTACTGGACTGCATCTAAGCCTCCGAGTGGGAGGATTGCTCTCCACTCGGTAGGATTTTTAAATACTTAGTCGAGTACTTGGACTGCATCTAAGCCTCCGAGTGGGAGTATTGCTCTCCACTCGGTAAGATTTTTAAATACTTAGGAGAGTACTTGGACTGCAGCTAAGCCCCCGAGTGGGAGGCTGGCTCACCACTCGGTAGGATTTTTAGATACTTAGGCGAGTACTTGGACTGCAGCTAAGCCCCCGAGTGGGAGGCTGGCTCACCACTCGGTAGGATTTTTAAATACTTAGGCGAGTACTTGGACTGCAGCTAAGCCCCCGAGTGGGAGGCTGGCTCACCACTCGGTAGGATTTTTAAATACTTAGGCGAGTACTTGGACTGCAGCTAAGCCCCCGATTGGAAGGCTGGCTCACCACTCGGTAGGATTTTTAAATACTTAGGCGAGTACTTGGACTGCAGCTAAGCCCCCGATTGGAAGGCTGGCTCACCACTCGGTAAGATTTTTAAATACTTAGGAGAGTACTTGGACTGCAGCTAAGCCCCCGAGTGGGAGGCTGGCTCACCACTCGGTAGGATTTTTAGATACTTAGGCGAGTACTTGGACTGCAGCTAAGCCCCCGAGTGGGAGGCTGGCTCACCACTCGGTAGGATTTTTAAATACTTAGGCGAGTACTTGGACTGCAGCTAAGCCCCCGAGCGGGAGGCTGGCTCACCACTCGGTAGGATTTCTAAATACTTAGGCGAGTACTTGGACTGCAGCTAAGCCCCCGAGTGGGAGGATTGCTCTCCACTCGGTCGGATTTTTAAATACTTAGGCGAGTACTTGGACTGCAGCTAAGCCCCCGAGTGGGAGGATTGCTCTCCACTCGGTAGGATTTTTTAAATACTTAGGCGAGTATTTGGACAGCAGCTAAGCCCCCGAATGGGAGGCTGGCTCTCCACTCGGTAGGATTTTTAAATACTTAGGCGAGTACTTGGACTACAGCTAAGCCCCCGAGTGGCAGGATTGCTCTCCGCTCGGTAGGAGTATTAAACACTTAGGCGAGTACTGGACTGCATCTAAGCCTCCGAGTGGGAGGATTGCTCTCCACTCGGTAGGATTTTTAAATACTTAGTCGAGTACTTGGAATGCATCTAAGCCTCCGAGTGGGAGTATTTCTCTCCACTCGGTAAGATTTTTAAATACTTAGGAGAGTACTTGGACTGCAGCTAAGCCCCTGAGTGGGAGGCTGGCTCACCACTCGGTAGGATTTTTAGATACTTAGGCGAGTAGTTGGACTGCAGCTAAGCCCCCGAGTGGGAGGCTGGCTCACCACTCGGTAGGATTTTTAAATACTTAGGCGAGTACTTGGACTGCAGCTAAGCCCCCGAGTGGGAGGCTGGCTCACAACTCGGTAGGATTTTTAAATACTTAGGCGAGTACTTGGACTGCAGCTAAGCCCCTGAGTGGGAGGTTGGCTCACCACTTGGTAGGATTTTTAAATACTTAGGCGAGTACTTGGACTGAATCTAAGCCTCCGAGTGGGAGTATTGCTCTCCACTCGGTAAGATTTTTAAATACTTAGGAGAGTACTTGGACTGCAGCTAAGCCCCCGAGTGGGAGGCTGGCTCACCACTCGGTAGGATTTTTAGATACTTAGGCGAGTACTTGGACTGCAGCTAAGCCCCCGAGTGGGAGGCTGGCTCACCACTCGGTAGGATTTTTAAATACTTAGGCGAGTACTTGGACTGCAGCTAAGCCCCCGAGTGGGAGGCTGGCTCACCACTCGGTAGGATTTTTAAATACTTAGGCGAGTACTTGGACTGCAGCTAAGCCCCCGATTGGAAGGCTGGCTCACCACTCGGTAGGATTTTTAAATACTTAGGCGAGTACTTGGACTGCAGCTAAGCCCCCGAGTGGGAGGCTGGCTCACCACTCGGTAGGATTTCTAAATACTTAGGCGAGTACTTGGACTGCAGCTAAGCCCCCGAGTGGGAGGATTGCTCTCCACTCGCTCGGATTTTTAAATACTTAGGCGAGTACTTGGACTGCAGCTAAGCCCCCGAGTGGGAGGATTGCTCTCCACTCGGTAGGATTTTTTAAATACTTAGGCGAGTATTTGGACAGCAGCTAAGCCCCCGAATGGGAGGCTGGCTCTCCACTCGGTAGGATTTTTAAATACTTAGGCGAGTACTTGGACTACAGCTAAGCCCCCGAGTGGCAGGATTGCTCTCCGCTCGGTAGGAGTATTAAACACTTAGGCGAGTACTGGACTGCATCTAAGCCTCCGAGTGGGAGGATTGCTCTCCACTCGGTAGGATTTTTAAATACTTAGTCGAGTACTTGGAATGCATCTAAGCCTCCGAGTGGGAGTATTTCTCTCCACTCGGTAAGATTTTTAAATACTTAGGAGAGTACTTGGACTGCAACTAAGCCCCCGAGTGGGAGGCTGGCTCACCACTCGGTAGGATTTTTAGATACTTAGGCGAGTACTTGGACTGCAGCTAAGCCCCCGAGTGGGAGGCTGGCTCACCACTCGGTAGGATTTTTAAATACTTAGGCGAGTACTTGGACTGCAGGTAAGCCCCCGAGTGGGAGGCTGGCTCACCACTCGGTAGGATTTTTAAATACTTAGGCGAGTACTTGGACTGCAGCTAAGCCCCTGAGTGGGAGGTTGGCTCACCACTTGGTAGGATTTTTAAATACTTAGGCGAGTACTTGGACTGCAGCTAAGCCCCCGATTGGCAGGCTGGCTCACCACTCGGTAGGATTCTTAAATACTTAGGCGAGTACTTGGACTGCAGCTAAGCACCTGAGTGGGAGGCTGGCTCACCACTCGGTAGGATTTCTAAATACTTAGGTGAGTACTTGGACTGCAGCTAAGTCCCCGAGTGGGAGGATTGCTCTTCACTCGGTAGGATTTTTAAATACTTAGGCGAGTACTTGGACTGCAGCTAATCCTTCGAGTGGGAGGATTGCTCTCCACTCGGTAGGATTTTTTAAATACTTAGGCGAGTACTTGGACTGCAGCTAATCCCCCGAATGGGAGGCTGGCTCTCCACTCGGTAGAATTTTTAAATACTTAGGCGAGTACTTGGACTGTAGCTAAGCCCCCGAGTAGGAGGATTGCTCTCCGCTCGGTAGGATTTTTAAACACTTAGGCGAGTACAGGACAACATCTAAGCCTCCGAGTGGGAGGATTGCTCTCCACTCGGTAGGATTTTTAAATACTTAGTCGAGTACTTGGACTCCATCTAAGCCTCCGAGTGGGAGGATTGCTCTCCACTCGGTAGGATTTTTGAATACTTAGGAGAGTACTTGGACTGCAGCTAAGCCCCCGAGTGGGAGGCTGGCTCACCACTCGGTAGGATTTTTAAATACTTAGGCGAGTACTTGGACTGCAGCTAAGCCCCCGAGTGGGAGGCTGGCTCACCACTCAGTAGGATTTTTAAATAATTAGGCGAGTACTTGGACTGCAGCTAAGCCCCCGATTGGAAGGCTGGCTCACCACTCGGTAGGATTTTTAAATACTTAGGCGAGTACTTGGACTGCAGCTAAGCCCCCGAGTGGGAGGCTGGCTCACCACTCGGTAGGATTTCTAAATACTTAGGCGAGTACTTGGACTGCAGCTAAGCCCCCGAGTGGGAGGATTGCTCTCCACTCGGTAGGATTTTTAAATACTTAGGCGAGTACTTGGACTGCAGCTAAGCCCCCGAGTGGGAGGATTGCTCTCCACTCGGTAGGATTTTTTAAATACTTAGGCGAGTACTTGGACAGCAGCTAAGCCCCCGAATGGAAGGCTGGCTCTCCACTCGGTAGGATTTTTAAATACTTAGGCGAGTACTTGGACAACAGCTAAGCCCCCGAGTGGCAGGATTGCTCTCCGCTCGGTAGGAGTATTAAACACTTAGGCAAGTACTGGACTGCATCTAAGCCTCCGAGTGGGAGGATTGCTCTCCACTCGGTAGGATTTTTAAATACTTAGTCGAGTACTTGGACTGCATCTAAGCCTCCGAGTGGGAGTATTGCTCTCCACTCGGTAAGATTTTTAAATACTTAGGAGAGTACTTGGACTGCAGCTAAGCCCCCGAGTGGGAGGCTGGCTCACCACTCGGTAGGATTTTTAGATACTTAGGCGAGTACTTGGACTGCAGCTAAGCCCCCGAGTGGGAGGCTGGCTCACCACTCGGTAGGATTTTTAAATACTTAGGCGAGTACTTGGACTGCAGCTAAGCCCCCGAGTGGGAGGCTGGCTCACCACTCGGTAGGATTTTTAAATAATTAGGCGAGTACTTGGACTGCAGCTAAGCCCCCGATTGGAAGGCTGGCTCACCACTCGGTAGGATTTTTAAATACTTAGGCGAGTACTTGGACTGCAGCTAAGCCCCCGAGTGGGAGGTTGGCTCACCACTCGGTAGGATTTCTAAATACTTAGGCGAGTACTTGGACTGCAGCTAAGCCCCCGAGTGGGAGGATTGCTCTCCGCTCGGTCGGATTTTTAAATACTTAGGCGAGTACTTGGACTGCAGCTAAGCCCCCGAGTGGGAGGATTGCTCTCCACTCGGTAGGATTTTTTAAATACTTAGGCGAGTACTTGGACAGCAGCTAAGCCCCCGAATGGGAGGCTGGCTCTCCACTCGGTAGGATTTTTAAATACTTAGGCGAGTACTTGGACAGCAGCTAAGCCCCCGAGTGGCAGGATTGCTCTCCGCTCGGTAGGAGTATTAAACACTTAGGCGAGTACTGGACTGCATCTAAGCCTCCGAGTGGGAGGATTGCTCTCCACTCGGTAGGATTTTTAAATACTTAGTCGAGTACTTGGACTGCATCTAAGCCTCCGAGTGGGAGTATTGCTCTCCACTCGGTAAGATTTTTAAATAATTAGGAGAGTACTTGGACTACAGCTAAGCCCCCGAGTGGGAGGCTGGCTCACCACTCGGTAGGATTTTTAGATACTTAGGCGAGTACTTGGACTGCAGCTAAGCCCCCGAGTGGGAGGCTGGCTCACCACTCGGTAGGATTTTTAAATACTTAGGCGAGTACTTGGACTGCAGCTAAGCCCCCGAGTGGGAGGCTGGCTCACCACTCGGTAGGATTTTTAAATACTTAGGCGAGTACTTGGACTGCAGCTAAGCCCCTCAGTGGGAGGTTGGCTCACCACTTGGTAGGATTTTTAAATACTTAGGCGAGTACTTGGACTGCAGCTAAGCCCCCAATTGGCAGGCTGGCTCACCACTCGGTAGGATTTTTAAATACTTAGGCGAGTACTTGGACTGCAGCTAAGCCCCTGAGTGGGAGGTTGGCTCACCACTCGGTAGGATTTCTAAATACTTAGGTGAGTACTTGGACTGCAGCTAAGTCCCCGAGTGGGAGGATTGCTCTTCACTCGGTAGGATTTTTAAATACTTAGGCGAGTACTTGGACTGCAGCTAAGCCCCCGAGTGGGAGGATTGCTCTCCACTCGGTAGGATTTTTTAAATACTTAGGCGAGTACTTGGACAGCAGCTAATCCCCCGAATGGGAGGCTGGCTCTCCACTCGGTAGAATTTTTAAATACTTAGGCGAGTACTTGGACTGCAGCTAAGCCCCCGAGTGGGAGGATTGCTGTCCGCTCGGTAGGATTTTTAAACACTTAGGCGAGTACAGGACAGCATCTAAGCCTCCGAGTGGGAGGATTGCTCTCCACTCGGTAGGATTTTTAAATACTTAGTCGAGTACTTGGACTCCATCTAAGCCTCCGAGTGGGAGGATTGCTCTCCACTCGGTAGGATTTTTGAATACTTAGGAGAGTACTTGGACTGCAGCTAAGTCCCCGAGTGGGAGGCTGGCTCACCACTCGGTAGAATTTTAAATACTTAGGCGAGTACTTGGACTGTAGCTAAGCCCCCGAGTAGGAGGCTGGCTCACCACTAGGTAGGATTTTTAAATACTTAGGCGAGTACTTGGACTGCAGCTAAGCCCCCGAGTGGGAGGCTGGCTCACCACTCGGTAGGATTTCTAAATACTTAGGCGAGTACTTGGACTGCAGCTAAGCCCCCGAGTGGGAGGATTGCTCTCCACTCGGTCGGATTTTTAAATACTTAGGCGAGTACTTGGACTAGAGCTAAGCCCCCGAGTGGCAGGATTGCTCTCCGCTCGGTAGGAGTATTAAACACTTAGGCGAATACTGGACTGCATCTAAGCTCCGAGTGGGAGGATTGCTCTCCACTCGGTAGGATTTTTAAATACTTAGTCGAGTACTTGGACTGCATCTAAGCCTCCGAGTGGGAGTATTGCTCTCCACTCGGTAAGATTTTTAAATACTTAGGAGAGTACTTGGACTACAGCTAAGCCCCCGAGTGGGAGGCTGGCTCACCACTCGGTAGGATTTTTAGATACTTAGGCGAGTACTTGGACTGCAGCTAAGCCCCCGAGTGGGAGGCTGGCTCACCACTCGGTAGGATTTTTAAATACTTAGGCGAGTACTTGGACTGCAGCTAAGCCCCCGAGTGGGAGGCTGGCTCACCACTCGGTAGGATTTTTAAATACTTAGGCGAGTACTTGGACTGCAGCTAAGCCCCTGAGTGGGAGGTTGGCTCACCACTTGGTAGGATTTTTAAATACTTAGGCGAGTACTTGGACTGCAGCTAAGCCCCCAATTGGCAGGCTGGCTCACCACTCGGTAGGATTTTTAAATACTTAGGCGAGTACTTGGACTGCAGCTAAGCCCCTGAGTGGGAGGCTGGCTCACCACTCGGTAGGATTTCTAAATACTTAGGTGAGTACTTGGACTGCAGCTAAGTCCCCAAGTGGGAGGATTGCTATTCACTCGGTAGGATTTTGAAATACTTAGGCGAGTACTTGGACTGCAGCTAAGCCCCCGAGTGGGAGGATTGCTCTCCACTCGGTAGGATTTTTTAAATACTTAGGCGAGTACTTGGACAGCAGCTAATCCCCCGAATGGGAGGCTGGCTCTCCACTCGGTAGAATTTTTAAATACTTAGGCGAGTACTTGGACTGCAGCTAAGCCCCCGAGTGGGAGGATTGCTCTCCGCTCGGTAGGATTTTTAAACACTTAGGCGAGTACAGGACAGCATCTAAGCCTCCGAGTGGGAGGATTGCTCTCCACTCGGTACGATTTTTAAATACTTAGTCGAGTACTTGGACTCCATCTAAGCCTCCGAGTGGGAGGATTGCTCTCCACTCGGTAGGATTTTTGAATAATTAGGAGAGTACTTGGACTGCAGCTAAGTCCCCGAGTGGGAGGCTGGCTCACCACTCGGTAGAATTTTAAATACTTAGGCGAGTACTTGGACTGTAGCTAAGCCCCCGAGTAGGAGGCTGGCTCACCACTAGGTAGGATTTTTAAATACTTAGGCGAGTACTTGGACTGCAGCTAAGCCCCCGAGTGGGAGGCTGGCTCACCACTCGGTAGGATTTCTAAATACTTAGGCGAGTACTTGGACTGCAGCTAAGCCCCCGAGTGGGAGGATTGCTCTCCACTCGGTAGGATTTTTAAATACTTAGGCGAGTACTTGGACTGCAGCTAAGCCCCCGAGTGGGAGGATTGCGCTCCACTCGGTAGGATTTTTTAAATACTTAGGCGAGTACTTGGACAGCAGCTAAGCCCCCGAATGGGAGGCTGGCTCTCCACTCGGTAGGATTTTTAAATACTTAGGCGAGTACTTGGACTACAGCTAAGCCCCCGAGTGGCAGGATTACTCTCCGCTCGGTAGGAGTATTAAACACTTAGGCGAGTACTGGACTGCATCTAAGCCTCCGAGTGGGAGGATTGCTCTCCACTCGGTAGGATTTTTAAATACTTAGTCGAGTACTTGGACTGCATCTAAGCCTCCGAGTGGGAGTATTGCTCTCCACTCGGTAAGATTTTTAAATACTTAGGAGAGTACTTGGACTGCAGCTAAGCCCCCGAGTGGGAGGCTGGCTCACCACTCGGTAGGATTTTTAGATACTTAGGCGAGTACTTGGACTGCAGCTAAGCCCCCGAGTGGGAGGCTGGCTCCCCACTCGGTAGGATTTTTAAATACTTAGGCGAGTTCTTGGACTGCAGCTAAGCCCCCGAGTGGGAGGCTGGCTCACCACTCGGTAGGATTTCTAAATACTTAGGCGAGTACTTGGACTGCAGCTAAGCCCCCGAGTGGGAGGATTGCTCTCCACTCGGTCGGATTTTTAAATACTTAGGCGAGTACTTGGACTGCAGCTAAGCCCCCGAGTGGGAGGATTGCTCTCCACTCGGTAGGATTTTTTGAATACTTAGGCGAGTATTTGGACAGCAGCTAAGCCCCCGAATGGGAGGCTGGCTCTCCACTCGGTAGGATTTTTAAATACTTAGGCGAGTACTTGGACTACAGCTAAGCCCCCGAGTGGCAGGATTGCTCTCCGCTCGGTAGGAGTATTAAACACTTAGGCGAGTACTGGACTGCATCTAAGCCTCCGAGTGGGAGGATTGCCCTCCACTCGGTAGGATTTTTAAATACTTAGTCGAGTACTTGGAATGCATCTAAGCCTCCGAGTGGGAGTATTTCTCTCCACTCGGTAAGATTTTTAAATACTTAGGAGAGTACTTGGACTGCAGCAAAGCCCCAGAGTGGGAGGCTGGCTCACCACTCGGTAGGATTTTTAGATACTTAGGCGAGTACCTGGACTGCAGCTAAGCCCCCGAGTGGGAGGCTGGCTCACCACTCGGTAGGATTTTTAAATACTTAGGCGAGTACTTGGACTGCAGCTAAGCCCCCGAGTGGGAGGCTGGCTCACCACTCGGTAGGATTTTTAAATACTTAGGCGAGTACTTGGACTGCAGCTAAGCCCCTGAGTGGGAGGTTGGCTCACCACTTGGTAGGATTTTTAAATACTTAGGCGAGTACTTGGACTGCAGCTAAGCCCCCGATTGGCAGGCTGGCTCACCACTCGGTAGGATTTTTAAATACTTAGGCGAGTAGTTGGACTGCAGCTAAGCCCCTGAGTGGGAGGCTGGCTCACCACTCGGTAGGATTTCTAAATACTTAGGTGAGTACTTGGACTGCAGCTAAGTCAACGAGTGGGAGGATTGCTCTTCACTCGGTAGGATTTTTAAATACTTAGGCGAGTACTTGGACTGCAGCTAAGCCCCCGAGTGGGAGGATTGCTCTCCACTCGGTAGGATTTTTTAAATACTTAGGCGAGTACTTGGACTGCAGCTAATCCCCCGAATGGGAGGCTGGCTCTCCACTCGGTAGAATTTTTAAATACTTAGGCGAGTACTTGGACAGCAGCTAAGCCCCCGAGTGGGAGGATTGCTCTCCGCTCGGTAGGATTTTTAAACACTTAGGCGAGTACAGGACAGCATCTAAGCCTCCGAGTGGGAGGATTGCTCTCCACTCGGTAGGATTTTTAAATACTTAGTCGAGTACTTGGACTCCATCTAAGCCTCCGAGTGGGAGGATTGCTCTCCACTCGGTAGGATTTTTGAATACTTAGGAGAGTACTTGGACTGCAGCTAAGTCCCCGAGTGGGAGGCTGGCTCACCACTCGGTAGAATTTTAAATACTTAGGCGAGTACTTGGACTGTAGCTAAGCCCCCGAGTAGGAGGCTGGCTCACCACTCGGTAGGATTTTTAAATACTTAGGCGAGTACTTGGACTGCAGCTAAGCCCCCGAGTGGGAGGCTGGCTCACCACTCGGTAGGATTTTTAAATACTTAGGCGAGTACTTGGACTGCAGCTAAGCCCCCGAGTGGGAGGCTGGTTCACCACTCGGTAGGATTTTTAAATACTTAGGCGAGTACTTGGACTGCAGCTAAGCCCCCGAGTGGGAGGCTGGCTCACCACTCGGTAGGATTTCTAAATACTTAGGCGATTACTTGGACTACAGCTAAGCCCCCGAGTGGCAGGATTGCTCTCCGCTCGGTAGGAGTATTAAACACTTAGGCGAGTACTGGACTGCATCTAAGCCTCCGAGTGGGAGGATTGCTCTCCACTCGGTAGGATTTTTAAATACTTAGTCGAGTACTTGGACTGCATCTAAGCCTCCGAGTGGGAGTATTGCTCTCCGCTCGGTAAGATTTTTAAATACTTAGGAGAGTACTTGGACTGCAGCTAAGCCCTCGAGTGGGAGGCTGGCTCACCACTCGGTAGGATTTTTAGATACTTAGGCGAGTTCTTGGACTGCAGCTAAGCCCTCGAGTGGGAGGCTGGCTCACCACTCGGTAGGATTTTTAAATACTTAGGCGAGTACTTGGACTGCAGCTAAGCCCCCGAGTGGGAGGCTGGCTCACCACTCGGTAGGATTTTTAAATACTTAGGCGAGTACTTGGACTGCAGCTAAGCCCCCGATTGGAAGGCTGGCTCACCACTCGGTAGGATTTTTAAATACTTAGGCGAGTACTTGGACTGCAGCTAAGCCCCCGAGTGGGAGGCTGGCTCACCACTCGGTAGGATTTCTAAATACTTAGGCGAGTACTTGGACTGCAGCTAAGCCCCCGAGTGGGAGGATTGCTCTCCACTCGGTAGGATTTTTAAATACTTAGGCGAGTACTTGGACTGCAGCTAAGCCCCCGATTGGGAGGATTGCTCTCAACTCGGTAGGATTTTTTAAATACTTAAGCGAGTACATGGACTGCAGCTAAGCCCCCGAGTGGGAGGATTGCTCTCCACTCGGTAGGATTTTTTAAATACTTAGGCGAATACTTGGACAGCAGCTAAGCCCCCGAATGGGAGGCTGGCTCTCCACTCGGTAGGATTTTTAAATACTTAGGCGAGTACTTGGAGTGCAGCTAAGCCCCCGAGTGGGAGGCTGGCTCACCACTCGGTAGGATTTTTAAATACTTAGGCGAGTACTTGGACTGCAGCTAAGCCCCCGAGTGGGAGGCTGGTTCACCACTCGGTAGGATTTTTAAATACTTAGGCGAGTACTTGGACTGCAGCTAAGCCCCCGAGTGGGAGGCTGGCTCACCACTCGGTAGGATTTCTAAATACTTAGGCGATTTCTTGGACTACAGCTAAGCCCCCGAGTGGCAGGATTGCTCTCCGCTCGGTAGGAGTATTAAACACTTAGGCGAGTACTGGACTGCATCTAAGCCTCCGAGTGGGAGGATTGCTCTCCACTCGGTAGGATTTTTAAATACTTAGTCGAGTACTTGGACTGCATCTAAGCCTCCGAGTGGGAGTATTGCTCTCCGCTCGGTAAGATTTTTAAATACTTAGGAGAGTACTTGGACTGCAGCTAAGCCCTCGAGTGGGAGGCTGGCTCACCACTCGGTAGGATTTTTAGATACTTAGGCGAGTTCTTGGACTGCAGCTAAGCCCTCGAGTGGGAGGCTGGCTCACCACTCGGTAGGATTTTTAAATACTTAGGCGAGTACTTGGACTGCAGCTAAGCCCCCGAGTGGGAGGATGGCTCACCACTCGGTAGGATTTTTAAATACTTAGGCGAGTACTTGGACTGCAGCTAAGCCCCCGATTGGAAGGCTGGCTCACCACTCGGTAGGATTTTTAAATACTTAGGCGAGTACTTGGACTGCAGCTAAGCCCCCGAGTGGGAGGCTGGCTCACCACTCGGTAGGATTTCTAAATACTTAGGCGAGTACTTGGACTGCAGCTAAGCCCCCGAGAGGGAGGATTGCTCTCCACTCGGTAGGATTTTTAAATACTTAGGCGAGTACTTGGACTGCAGCTAAGCCCCCGAGTGGGATGATTGCTCTCCACTCGGTAGGATTTTTTAAATACTTAAGCGAGTACATGGACTGCAGCTAAGCCCCCGAGTGGGAGGATTGCTCTCCACTCGGTAGGATTTTTTAAATACTTAGGCGAATACTTGGACAGCAGCTAAGCCCCCGAATGGGAGGCTGGCTCTCCACTCGGTAGGATTTTTAAATACTTAGGCGAGTACTTGGACTGCAGCTAAGCCCCCGAGTGGGAGGCTGGCTCACCACTCGGTAGGATTTTTAAATACTTAGGCGAGTACTTGGACTGCAGCTAAGCCCCCGAGTGGGAGGCTGGTTCACCACTCGGTAGGATTTTTAAATACTTAGGCGAGTACTTGGACTGCAGCTAAGCCCCCGAGTGGGAGGCTGGCTAACCACTCGGTAGGATTTCTAAATACTTAGGCGATTACTTGGACTACAGCTAAGCCCCCGAGTGGCAGGATTGCTCTCCGCTCGGTAGGAGTATTAAACACTTAGGCGAGTACTGGACTGCATCTAAGCCTCCGAGTGGGAGGATTGCTCTCCACTCGGTAGGATTTTTAAATACTTAGTCGAGTACTTGGACTGCATCTAAGCCTCCGAGTGGGAGTATTGCTCTCCGCTCGGTAAGATTTTTAAATACTTAGGAGAGTACTTGGACTGCAGCTAAGCCCTCGAGTGGGAGGCTGGCTCACCACTCGGTAGGATTTTTAGATACTTAGGCGAGTTCTTGGACTGCAGCTAAGCCCTCGAGTGGGAGGCTGGCTCACCACTCTGTAGGATTTTTAAATACTTAGGCGAGTACTTGGACTGCAGCTAAGCCCCCGAGTGGGAGGCTGGCTCACCACTCGGTAGGATTTTTAAATACTTAGGCGAGTACTTGGACTGCAGCTAAGCCCCCGATTGGAAGGCTGGCTCACCACTCGGTAGGATTTTTAAATACTTAGGCGAGTACTTGGACTGCAGCTAAGCCCCCGAGTGGGAGGATGGCTCACCACTCGGTAGGATTTTTAAATACTTAGGCGAGTACTTGGACTGCAGCTAAGCCCCCGATTGGAAGGCTGGCTCACCACTCGGTAGGATTTTTAAATACTTAGGCGAGTACTTGGACTGCAGCTAAGCCCCCGAGTGGGAGGCTGGCTCACCACTCGGTAGGATTTCTAAATACTTAGGCGAGTACTTGGACTCCATCTAAGCCTCCGAGTGGGAGGATTGCTCTCCACTCGGTAGGATTTTTGAATACTTAGGAGAGTACTTGGACTGCAGCTAAGTCCCCGAGTGGGAGGCTGGCTCACCACTCGGTAGAATTTTAAATACTTAGGCGAGTACTTGGACTGTAGCTAAGCCCCCGAGTAGGAGGCTGGCTCACCACTCGGTAGGATTTTTAAATACTTAGGCGAGTACTTGGACTGCAGCTAAGCCCCCGAGTGGGAGGCTGGCTCACCACTCGGTAGGATTTTTAAATACTTAGGCGAGTACTTGGACTGCAGCTAAGCCCCCGAGTGGGAGGCTGGTTCACCACTCGGTAGGATTTTTAAATACTTAGGCGAGTACTTGGACTGCAGCTAAGCCCCCGAGTGGGAGGCTGGCTCACCACTCGGTAGGATTTCTAAATACTTAGGCGATTACTTGGACTACAGCTAAGCCCCCGAGTGGCAGGATTGCTCTCCGCTCGGTAGGAGTATTAAACACTTAGGCGAGTACTGGACTGCATCTAAGCCTCCGAGTGGGAGGATTGCTCTCCACTCGGTAGGATTTTTAAATACTTAGTCGAGTACTTGGACTGCATCTAAGCCTCCGAGTGGGAGTATTGCTCTCCGCTCGGTAAGATTTTTAAATACTTAGGAGAGTACTTGGACTGCAGCTAAGCCCTCGAGTGGGAGGCTGGCTCACCACTCGGTAGGATTTTTAGATACTTAGGCGAGTTCTTGGACTGCAGCTAAGCCCTCGAGTGGGAGGCTGGCTCACCACTCGGTAGGATTTTTAAATACTTAGGCGAGTACTTGGACTGCAGCTAAGCCCCCGAGTGGGAGGCTGGCTCACCACTCGGTAGGATTTTTAAATACTTAGGCGAGTACTTGGACTGCAGCTAAGCCCCCGATTGGAAGGCTGGCTCACCACTCGGTAGGATTTTTAAATACTTAGGCGAGTACTTGGACTGCAGCTAAGCCCCCGAGTGGGAGGATTGCTCACCACTCGGTAGGATTTCTAAATACTTAGGCGAGTACTTGGACTGCAGCTAAGCCCCCGAGTGGGAGGATTGCTCTCCACTCGGTAGGATTTTTAAATACTTAGGCGAGTACTTGGACTGCAGCTAAGCCCCCGATTGGGAGGATTGCTCTCCACTCGGTAGGATTTTTTAAATACTTAAGCGAGTACATGGACTGCAGCTAAGCCCCCGAGTGGGAGGATTGCTCTCCACTCGGTAGGATTTTTTAAATACTTAGGCGAATACTTGGACAGCAGCTAAGCCCCCGAATGGGAGGCTGGCTCTCCACTCGGTAGGATTTTTAAATACTTAGGCGAGTACTTGGAGTGCAGCTAAGCCCCCGAGTGGGAGGCTGGCTCACCACTCGGTAGGATTTTTAAATACTTAGGCGAGTACTTGGACTGCAGCTAAGCCCCCGAGTGGGAGGCTGGTTCACCACTCGGTAGGATTTTTAAATACTTAGGCGAGTACTTGGACTGCAGCTAAGCCCCCGAGTGGGAGGCTGGCTCACCACTCGGTAGGATTTCTAAATACTTAGGCGATTTCTTGGACTACAGCTAAGCCCCCGAGTGGCAGGATTGCTCTCCGCTCGGTAGGAGTATTAAACACTTAGGCGAGTACTGGACTGCATCTAAGCCTCCGAGTGGGAGGATTGCTCTCCACTCGGTAGGATTTTTAAATACTTAGTCGAGTACTTGGACTGCATCTAAGCCTCCGAGTGGGAGTATTGCTCTCCGCTCGGTAAGATTTTTAAATACTTAGGAGAGTACTTGGACTGCAGCTAAGCCCTCGAGTGGGAGGCTGGCTCACCACTCGGTAGGATTTTTAGATACTTAGGCGAGTTCTTGGACTGCAGCTAAGCCCTCGAGTGGGAGGCTGGCTCACCACTCGGTAGGATTTTTAAATACTTAGGCGAGTACTTGGACTGCAGCTAAGCCCCCGAGTGGGAGGATGGCTCACCACTCGGTAGGATTTTTAAATACTTAGGCGAGTACTTGGACTGCAGCTAAGCCCCCGATTGGAAGGCTGGCTCACCACTCGGTAGGATTTTTAAATACTTAGGCGAGTACTTGGACTGCAGCTAAGCCCCCGAGTGGGAGGCTGGCTCACCACTCGGTAGGATTTCTAAATACTTAGGCGAGTACTTGGACTGCAGCTAAGCCCCCGAGTGGGAGGATTGCTCTCCACTCGGTAGGATTTTTAAATACTTAGGCGAGTACTTGGACTGCAGCTAAGCCCCCGAGTGGGAGGATTGCTCTCCACTCGGTAGGATTTTTTAAATACTTAAGCGAGTACATGGACTGCAGCTAAGCCCCCGAGTGGGAGGATTGCTCTCCACTCGGTAGGATTTTTTAAATACTTAGGCGAATACTTGGACAGCAGCTAAGCCCCCGAATGGGAGGCTGGCTCTCCACTCGGTAGGATTTTTAAATACTTAGGCGAGTACTTGGACTGCAGCTAAGCCCCCGAGTGGGAGGCTGGCTCACCACTCGGTAGGATTTTTAAATACTTAGGCGAGTACTTGGACTGCAGCTAAGCCCCCGAGTGGGAGGCTGGTTCACCACTCGGTAGGATTTTTAAATACTTAGGCGAGTACTTGGACTGCAGCTAAGCCCCCGAGTGGGAGGCTGGCTCACCACTCGGTAGGATTTCTAAATACTTAGGCGATTTCTTGGACTACAGCTAAGCCCCCGAGTGGCAGGATTGCTCTCCGCTCGGTAGGAGTATTAAACACTTAGGCGAGTACTGGACTGCATCTAAGCCTCCGAGTGGGAGGATTGCTCTCCACTCGGTAGGATTTTTAAATACTTAGTCGAGTACTTGGACTGCATCTAAGCCTCCGAGTGGGAGTATTGCTCTCCGCTCGGTAAGATTTTTAAATACTTAGGAGAGTACTTGGACTGCAGCTAAGCCCTCGAGTGGGAGGCTGGCTCACCACTCGGTAGGATTTTTAGATACTTAGGCGAGTTCTTGGACTGCAGCTAAGCCCTCGAGTGGGAGGCTGGCTCACCACTCGGTAGGATTTTTAAATACTTAGGCGAGTACTTGGACTGCAGCTAAGCCCCCGAGTGGGAGGATGGCTCACCACTCGGTAGGATTTTTAAATACTTAGGCGAGTACTTGGACTGCAGCTAAGCCCCCGATTGGAAGGCTGGCTCACCACTCGGTAGGATTTTTAAATACTTAGGCGAGTACTTGGACTGCAGCTAAGCCCCCGAGTGGGAGGCTGGCTCACCACTCGGTAGGATTTCTAAATACTTAGGCGAGTACTTGGACTGCAGCTAAGCCCCCGAGTGGGAGGATTGCTCTCCACTCGGTAGGATTTTTAAATACTTAGGCGAGTACTTGGACTGCAGCTAAGCCCCCGAGTGGGAGGATTGCTCTCCACTCGGTAGGATTTTTTAAATACTTAAGCGAGTACATGGACTGCAGCTAAGCCCCCGAGTGGGAGGATTGCTCTCCACTCGGTAGGATTTTTTAAATACTTAGGCGAATACTTGGACAGCAGCTAAGCCCCCGAATGGGAGGCTGGCTCTCCACTCGGTAGGATTTTTAAATACTTAGGCGAGTACTTGGACTGCAGCTAAGCCCCCGAGTGGGAGGCTGGCTCACCACTCGGTAGGATTTTTAAATACTTAGGCGAGTACTTGGACTGCAGCTAAGCCCCCGAGTGGGAGGCTGGTTCACCACTCGGTAGGATTTTTAAATACTTAGGCGAGTACTTGGACTGCAGCTAAGCCCCCGAGTGGGAGGCTGGCTCACCACTCGGTAGGATTTCTAAATACTTAGGCGATTACTTGGACTACAGCTAAGCCCCCGAGTGGCAGGATTGCTCTCCGCTCGGTAGGAGTATTAAACACTTAGGCGAGTACTGGACTGCATCTAAGCCTCCGAGTGGGAGGATTGCTCTCCACTCGGTAGGATTTTTAAATACTTAGTCGAGTACTTGGACTGCATCTAAGCCTCCGAGTGGGAGTATTGCTCTCCGCTCGGTAAGATTTTTAAATACTTAGGAGAGTACTTGGACTGCAGCTAAGCCCTCGAGTGGGAGGCTGGCTCACCACTCGGTAGGATTTTTAGATACTTAGGCGAGTTCTTGGACTGCAGCTAAGCCCTCGAGTGGGAGGCTGGCTCACCACTCTGTAGGATTTTTAAATACTTAGGCGAGTACTTGGACTGCAGCTAAGCCCCCGAGTGGGAGGCTGGCTCACCACTCGGTAGGATTTTTAAATACTTAGGCGAGTACTTGGACTGCAGCTAAGCCCCCGATTGGAAGGCTGGCTCACCACTCGGTAGGATTTTTAAATACTTAGGCGAGTACTTGGACTGCAGCTAAGCCCCCGAGTGGGAGGCTGGCTCACCACTCGGTAGGATTTCTAAATACTTAGGCGAGTACTTGGACTGCAGCTAAGCCCCCGAGTGGGAGGATTGCTCTCCACTCGGTAGGATTTTTAAATACTTAGCCGAGTACTTGGACTGCAGCTAAGCCCCCGAGTGGGAGGATTGCTCTCCGCTCGGTAGGATTTTTTAAATACTTAAGCGAGTACATGGACTGCAGCTAAGCCCCCGAGTGGGAGGATTGCTCTCCACTCGGTAGGATTTTTTAAATACTTAGGCGAATACTTGGACAGAAGCTAATCCCCCGAATGGGAGGCTGGCTCTCCACTCGGTAGGATTTTTAAATACTTAGGCGAGTACTTGGACTACAGCTAAGCCCCCGAGTGGCAGGATTGCTCTCCGCTCGGTAGGAGTATTAAACACTTAGGCGAGTACTGGACTGCATCTAAGCCTCCGAGTGGGAGGATTGCTCTCCACTCGGTAGGATTTTTAAATACTTAGTCGAGTACTTGGACTAAATCTAAGCCTCCGAGTGGGAGTATTGCTCTCCACTCGGTAAGATTTTTAAATACTTAGGAGAGTACTTGGACTGCAGCTAAGCCCCCGAGTGCGAGGCTGGCTCACCACTCGGTAGGATTTTTAGATACTTAGGCGAGTACTTGGACTGCAGCTAAGCCCCCGAGTGGGAGGCTGGCTCACCACTCGGTAGGATTTTTAAATACTTAGGCGAGTACTTGGACTGCAGGTAAGCCCCCGAGTGGGAGGCTGGCTCACCACTCGGTAGGATTTTTAAATACTTAGGCGAGTACTTGGACTGCAGCTAAGCCCCCGAGTAGGAGGCTGGCTCACCACTCGGTAGGATTTTTAAATACTTAGGCGAGTACTTGGAGTGCAGCTAAGCTCCCGAGTGGGAGGCTGGCTCACCACTTGGTAGGATTTTTAAATACTTAGGCGAGTACTTGGACTGCAGCTAAGCCCCCGAGTGGGAGGCTGGTTCACCACTCGGTAGGATTTTTAAATACTTAGGCGAGTACTTGGACTGCAGCTAAGCCCCCGAGTGGGAGGCTGGCTCACCACTCGGTAGGATTTTTAAATACTTAGGCGAGTACTTGGACTGTAGCTAAGCCCCCGATTGGAAGGCTGGCTCACCACTCAGTAGGATTTTTAAATACTTAGGCGAGTACTTGGACTGCAGCTAAGCCCCCGAGTGGGAGGCTGGCTCACCACTCGGTAGGATTTTTAGATACTTAGGCGAGTACTTGGACTGCAGCTAAGCCCTCGAGTGGGAGGCTGGCTCACCACTCGGTAGGATTTTTAAATACTTAGGCGAGTACTTGGACTACAGCTAAGCCCCCGAGTGGGAGGCTGGCTCACCACTCGGTAGGATTTTTAAATACTTAGGCGAGTACTTGGACTGCAGCTAAGCCCCCGATTGGAAGGCTGGCTCACCACTCGGTAGGATTTTTAAATACTTAGGCGAGTACTTGGACTGCAGCTAAGCCCCCGAGTGGGAGGCTGGCTCACCACTCGGTAGGATTTCTAAATACTTAGGCGAGTACTTGGACTGCAGCTAAGCCCCCGAGTGGGAGGATTGCTCTCCACTCGGTAGGATTTTTAAATACTTAGGCGAGTACTTGGACTGCAGCTAAGCCCCCGAGTGGGAGGATTGCTCTCCTCTCGGTAGGATTTTTTAAATACTTAGGCGAGTACTTGGACTGCAGCTAAGCCCCCGATTGGAAGGCTGGCTCACCACTCGGTAGGATTTTTAAATACTTAGGCGAGTACTTGGACTGCAGCTAAGCCCCCGAGTGGGAGGCTGGCTCACCACTCGGTAGGATTTCTAAATACTTAGGCGAGTACTTGGACTGCAGCTAAGCCCCCGAGTGGGAGGATTGCTCTCCACTCGGTAGGATTTTTAAATACTTAGGCGAGTACTTGGACTGCAGCTAAGCCCCCAAGTGGGAGGATTGCTCTCCACTCGGTAGGATTTTTTAAATACTTAGGCGAATACTTGGACAGCATCTAAGCCCCCGAATGGGAGGCTGGCTCTCCACTCTGTAGGACGTTTAAATACTTAGGCGAGTACTTGGACTACAGCTAAGCCCCCGAGTGGCAGGATTGCTCTCCGCTCGGTAGGAGTATTAAACACTTAGGCGAGTACTGGACTGCATCTAAGCCTCCGAGTGGGAGGATTGCTCTCCACTCGGTAGGATTTTTAAATACTTAGTCGAGTACTTGGACTGCATCTAAGCCTCCGAGTGGGAGTATTGCTCTCCACTCGGTAAGATTTTTAAATACTTAGGAGAGTACTTGGACTGCAGCTAAGCCCCCGAGTGGGAGGCTGGCTCACCACTAGGTAGGATTTTTAGATACTTAGGCGAGTACTTGGACTGCAGCTAAGCCCCCGAGTGGGAGGCTGGCTCACCACTCGGTAGGATTTTTAAATACTTAGGCGAGTACTTGGACTGCAGCTAAGCCCCCGAGTGGGAGGCTGGCTCACCACTCGGTAGGATTTTTAAATACTTAGGCGAGTACTTGGACTGCAGCTAAGCCCCCGAGTGGGAGGCTGGCTCACCACTCGTTAGGATTTTTAAATACTTAGGCGAGTACTTGGACTGCAGCTAAGCCCCCGAGTGGGAGGCTGGTTCACCACTCGGTAGGATTTTTAAATACTTAGGCGAGTACTTGGACTGCAGCGAAGCCCCCGAGTAGGAGGCTGGCTCACCACTCGGTAGGATTTTTAAATACTTAGGCGAGTACTTGGACTGCAGCTAAGCCCCTGAGTGGGAGGTTGGCTCACCACTTGGTAGGATTTTTAAATACTTAGGCGAGTACTTGGACTGCAGCTAAGCCCCCGATTGGCAGGCTGGCTCACCACTCGGTAGGATTTTTAAATACTTAGGCGAGTAGTTGGACTGCAGCTAAGCCCCTGAGTGGGAGGCTGGCTCACCACTCGGTAGGATTTCTAAATACTTAGGTGAGTACTTGGACTGCAGCTAAGTCAACGAGTGGGAGGATTGCTGTTCACTCGGTAGGATTTTTAAATACTTAGGCGAGTACTTGGACTGCAGCTAAGCCTTCGAGTGGGAGGATTGCTCTCCACTCGGTCGGATTTTTTAAATACTTAGGCGAGTACTTGGACTGCAGCTAATCCCCCGAATGGGAGGCTGGCTCTCCACTCGGTAGAATTTTTAAATACTTAGGCGAGTACTTGGACAGCAGCTAAGCCCCCGAGTGGGAGGATTGCTCTCCGCTCGGTAGGATTTTTAAACACTTAGGCGAGTACAGGACAGCATCTAAGCCTCCGAGTGGGAGGATTGCTCTCCACTCGGTAGGATTTTTAAATACTTAGTCGAGTACTTGGACTCCATCTAAGCCTCCGAGTGGGAGGATTTCTCTCCACTCGGTAGGATTTTTGAATACTTAGGAGAGTACTTGGACTGCAGCTAAGTCCCCGAGTGGGAGGCTGGCTCACCACTCGGTAGAATTTTAAATACTTAGGCGAGTACTTGGACTGTAGCTAAGCCCCCGAGTAGGAGGCTGGCTCACCACTCGGTAGGATTTTTAAATACTTAGGCGAGTACTTGGACTGCAGCTAAGCCCCCGAGTGGGAGGCTGGCTCACCACTCGGTAGGATTTTTAAATACTTAGGCGAGTACTTGGACTGCAGCTAAGCCCCCGAGTGGGAGGCTGGTTCACCACTCGGTAGGATTTTTAAATACTTAGGCGAGTACTTGGACTGCAGCTAAGCCCCCGAGTGGGAGGCTGGCTCACCACTCGGTAGGATTTCTAAATACTTAGGCGATTACTTGGACTACAGCTAAGCCCCCGAGTGGCAGGATTGCTCTCCGCTCGGTAGGAGTATTAAACACTTAGGCGAGTACTGGACTGCATCTAAGCCTCCGAGTGGGAGGATTGCTCTCCACTCGGTAGGATTTTTAAATACTTAGTCGAGTACTTGGACTGCATCTAAGCCTCCGAGTGGGAGTATTGCTCTCCGCTCGGTAAGATTTTTAAATACTTAGGAGAGTACTTGGACTGCAGCTAAGCCCTCGAGTGGGAGGCTGGCTCACCACTCGGTAGGATTTTTAGATACTTAGGCGAGTTCTTGGACTGCAGCTAAGCCCTCGAGTGGGAGGCTGGCTCACCACTCGGTAGGATTTTTAAATACTTAGGCGAGTACTTGGACTGCAGCTAAGCCCCCGAGTGGGAGGCTGGCTCACCACTCGGTAGGATTTTTAAATACTTAGGCGAGTACTTGGACTGCAGCTAAGCCCCCGATTGGAAGGCTGGCTCACCACTCGGTAGGATTTTTAAATACTTAGGCGAGTACTTGGACTGCAGCTAAGCCCCCGAGTGGGAGGCTGGCTCACCACTCGGTAGGATTTCTAAATACTTAGGCGAGTACTTGGACTGCAGCTAAGCCCCCGAGTGGGAGGATTGCTCTCCACTCGGTAGGATTTTTAAATACTTTTGCGAGTACTTGGACTGCAGCTAAGCCCCCGAGTGGGAGGATTGCTCTCCACTCGGTAGGATTTTTTAAATACTTAAGCGAGTACATGGACTGCAGCTAAGCCCCCGAGTGGGAGGATTGCTTTCCACTCGGTAGGATTTTTTAAATACTTAGGCGAATACTTGGACAGCAGCTAAGCCCCCGAATGGGAGGCTGGCTCTCCACTCGGTAGGATTTTTAAATACTTAGGCGAGTACTTGGACTACAGCTAAGCCCCCGAGTGGCAGGATTGCTCTCCGCTCGGTAGGAGTACTAAACACTTAGGCGAGTACTGGACTGCATCTAAGCCTCCGAGTGGGAGGATTGCTCTCCACTCGGTAGGATTTTTAAATACTTAGTCGAGTACTTGGACTACATCTAAGCCTCCGAGTGGGAGTATTGCTCTCCACTCGGTAAGATTTTTAAATACTTAGGAGAGTACTTGGACTGCAGCTAAGCCCCCGAGTGGGAGGCTGGCTCACCACTCGGTAGGATTTTTAGATACCTAGGCGAGTACTTGGACTGCAGCTAAGCCCCCGAGTGGGAGGCTGGCTCACCACTCGGTAGGATTTTTAAATACTTAGGCGAGTACTTGGACTGCAGCTAAGCCCCCGAGTGGGAGGCTGGCTCACCACTCGGTAGGATTTTTAAATACTTAGGCGAGTACTTGGACTGCAGCTAAGCCCCCGAGTAGGAGGCTGGCTCACCACTCGGTAGGATTTTTAAATACTTAGGCGAGTACTTGGAGTGCAGCTAAGCTCCCGAGTGGGAGGCTGGCTCACCACTTGGTAGGATTTTTAAATACTTAGGCGAGTACTTGGACTGCAGCTAAGCCCCCGAGTGGGAGGCTGGTTCACCACTCGGTAGGATTTTTAAATACTTAGGCGAGTACTTGGACTGCAGCTAAGCCCCCGAGTGGGAGGCTGGCTCACCACTCGGTAGGATTTTTAAATACTTAGGCGAGTACTTGGACTGCAGCTAAGCCCCCGAGTGGGAGGCTGGCTCACCACTCGGTAGGATTTTTAAATACTTAGGCGAGTACTTGGACTGTAGCTAAGCCCCCGATTGGAAGGCTGGCTCACCACTCAGTAGGATTTTTAAATACTTAGGCGAGTACTTGGACTGCAGCTAAGCCCCCGAGTGGGAGGCTGGCTCACCACTCGGTAGGATTTTTAGATACTTAGGCGAGTACTTGGACTGCAGCTAAGCCCTCGAGTGGGAGGCTGGCTCACCACTCGGTAGGATTTTTAAATACTTAGGCGAGTACTTGGACTACAGCTAAGCCCCCGAGTGGGAGGCTGGCTCACCACTCGGTAGGATTTTTAAATACTTAGGCGAGTACTTGGACTGCAGCTAAGCCCCCGATTGGAAGGCTGGCTCACCACTCGGTAGGATTTTTAAATACTTAGGCGAGTACTTGGACTGCAGCTAAGCCCCCGAGTGGGAGGCTGGCTCACCACTCGGTAGGATTTCTAAATACTTAGGCGAGTACTTGGACTGCAGCTAAGCCCCCGAGTGGGAGGATTGCTCTCCACTCGGTAGGATTTTTAAATACTTAGGCGAGTACTTGGACTGCAGCTAAGCCCCCGAGTGGGAGGATTGCTCTCCACTCGGTAGGATTTTTTAAATACTTAGGCGAGTACTTGGACTGCAGCTAAGCCCCCGATTGGAAGGCTGGCTCACCACTCGGTAGGATTTTTAAATACTTAGGCGAGTACTTGGACTGCAGCTAAGCCCCCGAGTGGGAGGCTGACTCACCACTCGGTAGGATTTCTAAATACTTAGGCGAGTACTTGGACTGCAGCTAAACCCCGAGTGGGAGGATTGCTCTCCACTCGGTAGGATTTTTAAATACTTAGGCGAGTACTTGGACTGCAGCTAAGCCCCCGAGTGGGAGGATTGCTCTCCACTCTGTAGGATTTTTTAAATACTTAGGCGAATACTTGGACAGCATCTAAGCCCCCGAATGGGAGGCTGGCTCTCCACTCTGTAGGATGTTTAAATACTTAGGCGAGTACTTGGACTACAGCTAAGCCCCCGAGTGGCAGGATTGCTCTCCGCTCGGTAGGAGTATTAAACACTTAGGCGAGTACTGGACTGCATCTAAGCCTCCGAGTGGGAGGATTGCTCTCCACTCGGTAGGATTTTTAAATACTTAGTCGAGTACTTGGACTGCATCTAAGCCTCCGAGTGGGAGTATTGCTCTCCACTCGGTAAGATTTTTAAATACTTAGGAGAGTACTTGGACTGCAGCTAAGCCCCCGAGTGGGAGGCTGGCTCACCACTAGGTAGGATTTTTAGATACTTAGGCGAGTACTTGGACTGCAGCTAAGCCCCCGAGTGGGAGGCTGGCTCACCACTCGGTAGGATTTTTAAATACTTAGGCGAGTACTTGGACTGCAGCTAAGCCCCCGAGTGGGAGGCTGGCTCACCACTCGGTAGGATTTTTAAATACTTAGGCGAGTACTTGGACTGCAGCTAAGCCCCCGAGTAGGAGGCTGGCTCACCACTCGGTAGGATTTTTAAATACTTAGGCGAGTACTTGGACTGCAGCTAAGCCCCCGAGTGGGAGGCTGGCTCACCACTTGGTAGGATTTTTAAATACTTAGGCGAGTACTTGGACTGCAGCTAAGCCCCCGAGTGGGAGGCTGGTTCACCACTCGGTAGGATTTTTAAATACTTAGGTGAGTACTTGGACTGCAGCTAAGCCCCCGAGTGGGAGGCTGGCTCACCACTCGGTAGGATTTTTAAATACTTAGGCGAGTACTTGGACTGCAGCTAAGCCCCCGAGTGGGAGGCTGGCTCACCACTCGGTAGGATTTTTAAATACTTAGGCGAGTACTTGGACTGCAGCTAAGCCCCCGATTGGAAGGCCGGCTCACCACTCGGTAGGATTTTTAAATACTTAGGCGAGTACTGGGACTGCAGCTAAGCCCCCGAGTGGGAGGCTGGCTCACCACTTGGTAGGATTTCTAAATACTTAGGCGAGTACTTGGACTGCAGCTAAGCCCCCGAGTGGGAGGATTGCTCTCCACTCGGTAGGATTTTTAAATACTTAGGCGAGTACTTGGACTGCAGCTAAGCCCCCGAGTGGGAGGATTGCTCTCCACTCGGTAGGATTTTTTAAATACTTAGGCGAATACTTGGACAGCAGCTAAGCCCCCGAATGGGAGGCTGGCTCTCCACTCGGTAGGATTTTTAAATACTTAGGCGAGTACTTGGACTACAGCTAAGCCCCCGAGTGGCAGGATTGCTCTCCGCTCGGTAGGAGTATTAAAGACTTAGGCGAGTACTGGACTGCATCTAAGCCTCCGAGTGGGAGGATTGCTCTCCACTCGGTAGGATTTTTAAATACTTAGTCGAGTACTTGGACTGCATCTAAGCCTCCGAGTGGGAGTATTGCTCTCCACTCAGTAAGATTTTTAAATACTTAGGAGAGTACTTGGACCGCAGCTAAGCCCCCGAGTGGGAGGCTGGCTCACCACTCGGTAGGATTTTTAGATACTTAGGCGAGTACTTGGACTGCAGCTAAGCCCCCGAGTGGGAGGCTGGCTCACCACTCGGTAGGATTTTTAAATACTTAGGCGAGTACTTGGACTGCAGCTAAGCCCCCGAGTGGGAGGCTGGCTCTCCACTCTGTAGGATGTTTAAATACTTAGGCGAGTACTTGGACTACAGCTAAGCCCCCGAGTGGCAGGATTGCTCTCTGCTCGGTAGGAGTATTAAACACTTAGGCGAGTACTGGACTGCAGCTAAGCCCCCGATTGGAAGGCTGGCTCACCACTCGGTAGGATTTTTAAATACTTAGGCGAGTACTTGGACTGCAGCTAAGCCCCTGAGTGGGAGGCTGGCTCACCACTCGGTAGGATTTCTAAATACTTAGGCGAGTACTGGGACTGCAGCTAAGCCCCCGAGTGGGAGGATTGCTCTCCACTCGGTAGGATTTTTAAATACTTAGGCGAGTACTTGGACTGCAGCTGAGCCCCCGAGTGGGAGGATTGCTCTCCACTCTGTAGGATTTTTAAATACTTAGGCGAGTACTTGGACTGCAGCTAAGCCCCCGAGTGGGAGGATTGCTCTCCACTCGGTAGGATTTTTTAAATACTTAGGCGAGTACTTGGACTGCAGCTAAGCCCCCGATTGGAAGGCTGGCTCACCACTCGGTAGGATTTTTAAATACTTAGGCGAGTACTTGGACTGCAGCTAAGCCCCCGAGTGGGAGGCTGGCTCACCACTCGGTAGGATTTCTAAATACTTAGGCAAGTACTTGGACTGCAGCTAAGCCCCCGAGTGTGATGATTGCTCTCCACTCGGTAGGATTTTTAAATACTTAGGCGAGTACTTGGACTGCAGCTAAGCCCCCTAGTGGGAGGATTGCTCTCCACTCGGTAGGATTTTTTAAATACTTAGGTGAATACTTGGACAGCATCTAAGCCCCCGAATGGGAGGCTGGCTCTCCACTCTGTAGGATGTTTAAATACTTAGGCGAGTATTTGGACTACAGCTAAGCCCCCGAGTGGCAGGATTGCTCTCCGCTCGGTAGGAGTATTAAACACTTAGGCGAGTACTGGACTGCATCTAAGCCTCCGAGTGGGAGGATTGCTCTCCACTCGGTAGGATTTTTAAATACTTAGTCGAGTACTTGGACTGCATCTAAGCCTCCGAGTGGGAGTATTGCTCTCCACTCGGTAAGATTTTTAAATACTTAGGAGAGTACTTGGACTGCAGCTAAGCCCCCGAGTGGGAGGCTGGCTCACCACTAGGTAGGATTTTTAGATACTTAGGCGAGTATTTGGACTGCAGCTAAGCCCCCGAGTGGGAGGCTGGCTCACCACTCGGTAGGATTTTTAAATACTTAGGCGAGTACTTGGACTGCAGCTAAGCCCCCGAGTGGGAGGCTGGCTCACCACTCGGTAGGATTTTTAAATACTTAGGCGAGTACTTGGACTGCAGCTAAGCCCCCGAGTAGGAGGCTGGCTCACCACTCGGTAGGATTTTTAAATACTTAGGCGAGTACTTGGACTGCAGCTAAGCCCCCGAGTGGGAGGCTGGCTCACCACTTGGTAGGATTTTTAAATACTTAGGCGAGTACTTGGACTGCAGCTAAGCCCCCGAGTGGGAGGCTGGTTCACCACTCGGTAGGATTTTTAAATACTTAGGCGAGTACTTGGACTGCAGCTAAGCCCCCGAGTGGGAGGCTGGCTCACCACTCGGTAGGATTTTTAAATACTTAGGCGAGTACTTGGACTGCAGCTAAGCCCCCGAGTGGGAGGCTGGCTCACCACTCGGTAGGATTTTTAAATACTTAGGCGAGTACTTGGACTGCAGCTAAGCCCCCGATTGGAAGGCTAGCTGTCGGGGTGGAAGGCATCCCCCGCGAGCACCGATGGGGCCGGGGCCCCTTCGTTTGTCCGGTGAGAGGGCGGAGGGTGCGCGGAGAGCAGATCGAGGCGAGCACACGGGCGGTTTACCCAGGTTCGGGCCGCGATGGACGCGTAAAACCCTACTCCTGCTTGGTTGTATTGAACTGGGGAGCTCGGGAGCTTGGAGAGCTAGCTACACCGAGCGTATGGCTGTCTGGGTTGCCAATCTCCGAACCCCCTCTACGTTGCACACGGGCCTCCTTTTATAGGCAAAGGGGTCACCTACAGGTGTCAACGTAAGAGAAAGGGGTAAAAGTGTAGAAGGGGTGGTAGTTGTAACAGCGCGGGAACAGTGGCGCTACAGTGCGGCACAGTGTTATCATACCTACTTCTGACGGTAGGGGACAAGGGCATTAAATGCCCGTCACGGTCGCCTGGACAGCACCGAGGCGGACCGTTAGGTGCGCCACCGCTCGCCACGGTGGTGGCTGCATGCCACCGCATGCCCCAGGCTGCGCGGTGCCCCGCCACGTGCCCTTGGGGGAAGCCCCGGAGCGACGCGTGGGCGGGCGAGCTGGAGCGCAGTCCTGAGGTGGCGATTTGCCGCGGCAAGTGGCTTGCCGCGGGGGTCGTCTTCCTGTGCCTGATAGCTTGTCGGCTATCAGGCCTTGCCGGGGCGCATGGCGCGCCGTGGCGGGCTTCTCTTGTGGTGCCTGGGTTCGGCCTTCCCGACAAGCTCCTCTTGTCGGGGTCTCGATCTTCTGTCTCGTATACTTTGTTCTTGGATGGTATTACATGGGCTTAGTCGTCCCGGCAAGCTCCTCTTGCCGGGGTCTTGTCTTCTTGGCCCGGCAAGCTCCTCTTGCCGGGGGCCTTGTCTTCTTGGCCCGGCAAGCTCCTCTTGCCGGGGGCCTTGTCTTGAATGCTTGGTCTTCTCTTGGCGCTTCCTGGGCGGGCCTCGCCGCAGGGTGCTACAACTGCCCGTGCACAAGTCTGGGGTACTAAGGTACCCCTACTTTAGTACACCGACAGGAGCCCCCGGGCCTGGGCCTCACACGGTGCCGAGCGTCGTTGGGCCAGGCCCTAACAGTGCACGGGCACGCGTGGCCTTGGTCGCGCTGTTCCTTAACTCCGCATCCGTCGCACCTTCCCCAGGCGGCGCGCGCTTATCGCGGCGTCGTGGGGGCAAAACGCCCGTTCCCTCTTTAAGTGGAGGGAGGTGCGGAGGCGCGGCTCGATAAATGAACGGGGGTGAGGCGCGGCTTTCGAGGCGTCCGTTCCCCATAACCACGAGATGGGGAGAGGTCGTCCCACCCGTCGCCTCGGTTCTGCGCGCCCACCATGCGGTCCTCATGCACTCGGAGTCGCGGCGGCGGAGGCAGGGAGTCGGGCCGGCGCGCGTCGATGCAGTGGGTCGGCCCCAGTCGCCCGCCCTTCCTCCGCTTCTATTGGAGGAGCGAGGCGGCCGCGTTCCCACTCCGCCCCTTTATAAGGAGCGAAAGGGGGCGACGGAAATCCGCACTCCATCTCCTTCCTCCTTCTGCTTCTGGTTTCCTTCCCCCGTCTGCGATGGAGGGGGGGAACCCTGGTTCTTCTTCGGTTGCCGCGAGGGTGTCTGCTAGGCAACGCGCCCCTCCTCCCATTGCGCCCGCGGCGGCGGAGCCGGTCGTCAGGGGAAGAGGGAGAGGGCGAGGTCGCCGACGAGTTCGTGGACGGGGCCGAGGCGCTCGGGGCGGACGGATCGGTGCGCCATCCTCGCCTCCGCCAGCGGCTCCGTTCCTTCCCGCGGTCCATCTCGGGGACGACCCCCGTGAGTTCATTATCAGGCTGCGCCGGGCGCCTCGTCGCCGCCTCCGGCTTCCCGCTCCATTCGCGAACGTGTTGGAGGTGGAGCAGCCTGAGACGCTAAACCTGCGCATGAGGGGCTGCGGGATCAGTGGGACGCGAGTCCACGTCGAGTCCCGAGCCCCCGGCGTGGTGTGTCTGGGCCGCGGGTGGAAGACGTTCGCCCGGATCCACAGCTTGACGGAGGGGTTCACCCTCCACTTTAAGCTAGTGGGGGAGGACCTCCTCTCCGTCAAGGCCTTCTGGGGCTTCGGCATCCGGGCCCGGTGCTGCGAAGATAGCTCCTCCGACAGCGAAGGCTCCTCCTCGAGCGAGAGTGACGAGGAGGGGAGCGACAGCGACGACGAGGGGAGCAGCCGCCGGGATGACGGGTCCGACTAGGCATCGGTCGCAGCTCCGCGTGGCACCGGCGGCCCCATCGTCCGCGCCGGGCTCCGTGAACTCCCCGGGGTCGTCTCCTTGGGCGACTGGCGAAGGGGGGGCTGCTGAGGAGGACAGAGGGCGGACGTCGAAGGCCGCGAAGTCGGAGTACGGGCCGACTTCGATAGCTGGCTGACGCTCCGGTGCCTCGTGTTCCAGATGCGCCCCAGACGCCGTCATCACCCTTGCTCTCGGTGACGACCACCGGGGTCTTCTCTTCGGCCCGGCAAGCTCCTCTTGCCGGGGGGCTTGATCTCCTCGGGCAGCCGGAGTGGCGAGGCTGGGGAAGAGGAAGAGGCTGGCGGCAAGGCCGCTGCCTCATCTTCCAGCTCTGCCTCCGGCGCCTCCGTCTTCTTCAGCCTCCGGAGACCCCCGGGCGGAGCCCCCGGATCTTCTCTTGGTGCCTTCTGTCACCCGTAGCTCGTCTAGGTGCCCCCTTCGCCCTCTTCGCCTACTTGCCCTACCTCCTGAGGAGAGAGACAAGAAAGGGATTACGGGCACCTTATCTCTTTTCAGCTTGTAAGCCTTCGGGCCTTAGTTGCGTTTAAGCCTTGTAATCCCTCCTTTCATGTTTTTCATTCTCTCTGAACTGTACCTGAGTGGAATGTTTTTAATGAAAAGGGGATGTTTGCCGGAGCATTTGTCTCGCGGGTGGAAACCGCGGTAAGGAACGAACCCTTTACATCGTTAAGATAGACAGTTTCTCGCCCGGCAACAGGCCCAGCCGCTCCCCCGCGCTGCTCGACCTTTCTCGCGCCCTTGGCGGAGGCGGGGAGCAGGAGGGTTCCGGCCCCTCGCTTCCCTCCCTCTTGCGGCCGCGGCTGCTATCGAAACGGGCCCCAGGAACGCGCTCTGGGGCTTGCCGCTAAGAGAGCACGGTAGCTTCTCAGGAGGAAAGGAGGCTTCCAAATTCCACAGTTCATAAGAGAATGCATGATGAGGGATGCAAAAACTTATCTGAGGTTGCAGCCCCCGGCGACTCTGGCTCGCCGGGGCGTAGGTGTTGGCTCGTCCTTCTCCTCTTCCTTGTCCTTGAGCGGCCCGGCAAGGACATTCAATTCCTGTGAGCCAAAGGGAAAGGACGGGAAAAAGACGCGGACTCGACCTCCAAGTTAGGGGTTAGCGACAGTTAGGAACTGACAACCCTAACCAAGGACGAGACTCTGACTCAGCATGCATGCTAAAATCTAGGGCGCCAGCGCTTCTTTATCTTCGGCCAGGGGCTTCGCCTGGCTTTGTACGAGGGCTTACATGCAACATCGGCAAGGCCTGCACAAACCGGTGGTTGCCGGAGCGGATCACGGCAACCGCGCCTTATGGGCGAAACTTGCGAAGATGCTCTATGTTCCCAGGAGTTACTCACTGGTAGGCCTTCTTCGGTCTTGAGGCGGACAGCGCCGGGCCTCGCGACTCGTCTCACCCGATAAGGGCCTTCCTGCTTCGGCGTCGACTTGTTATAATTCTTGGCCGACTGAACGTGCCTAAGAACAAGGTCGCCTAACAGGGCAACTTTATCTGATGCCAGGGGCTTCGCCTGGCTTTGTACGAGGGGTTACATGCAGCAGCGGCAAGGCCTGTACAAACCGATGGTTGCCGGAGCGGGTCACGGCAACCGCGCCTTATGGGTGAAACTTGCGAAGATGCTCTATGTTCCCAGGAGTTGCTCACTGGTAGGCCCTCTTCGGTCTTGAGGCGGACAGCGCCGGGCCTCGCGACTCGTCTCACCCGATAAGGGCCTTCCTGCTTCGGCGTCGACTTGTTATAATTCTTGGCCGACTGAACGTGCCTAAGAACAAGGTCGCCTAACAGGGCAACTTTATCTGATGCCAGGGGCTTCGCCTGGCTTTGTACGAGGGGTTACATGTAACAGCGGCAAGGCCTGTACAAACCGATGGTTGCCGGAGCGGGTCACGGCAACCGCGCCTTATGTGTGAAACTTGCGAAGATGCTCTATGTTCCAGGAGTTGCTCACTGGTACGCCTTCTTCGGTCTCGAGGCGGACAGCGCCAGGCCTCGTGACTTGTCTCACCGGATAAGGTCCTTCCCACTTTGGCGTCAACTTGTTGGAATTCTTGGCCGACTGAGCGCGCCGAAGAACAAGGTCGCCCTCTTCGAGACTCCTGGCCTTGACCTTGCGGCTATGGTAGCGACGCAAGGCTTGCTGGTATCGAGCAGCTCGTACCGCAGCCTGGAGACGTCCTTCCTCAAGGAGCAGCGCGTCATCTTGGCGCAGCCGCTCTTGCTCGAGCTCGTCATAAGCGAGCACCCGAGGAGATCCGTATACAAGTTCCGTGGGGATAACTGCTTCCGCTCCATAGACTAGAGCAAAGGGTGTCTGTCCGGTGGCTCGACTCGGTGTCGTTCTGATTGACCAAAGAGCCGCCGGCAGCTCCTCAATCCAATTTCTTCCGCACTTGTGCAGCCTGTCAAAGGTCCTGGTCTTGAGTCCGCGCAGCACTTCTGCGTTGGCCCTTTCTGCTTGACCGTTGCTCCTGGGGTGAGCAACCGAAGCGAAACAGACCTTGGCGCCGAGATCCTGGGCGTATTGCATGAAGGCGCGACTTGTGAATTGTGTCCCGTTGTCGGTGATGATTCTGTTGGGAATTCTGAAACGGCAGACGATCGACCGGAAGAACTTGACTGCTGACTGCGCGGTCACCCTCCTCACTGGCTCCACTTCTGGCCACTTCGTGAACTTGTCGATTGCAACGTACAAGTACTCGAAGCCCCCGACGGCTCGGGGAAAAGGGCCGAGGATATCGAGCCCCCAGACCGAGAAGGGCCAGGATAAAGGGATTGTTTGGAGAGCTTGAGCTGGCTGATGAATCTGTTTTGCATGGAACTGGCACGCTTCACACTTGGTTACTAGTGCAGTTGCATCTTGGAGGGCTTCTTGCCAGAAGAACCCTTGCCGGAAGGCTTTCCCGACAAGTGCTCTTGCGCCAATGTGATGGCCGCATATGCCTCCGTGTATCTCTGCCAACAGCTTCTGTCCGTCTTCCCTGGAGATGCACTTCAATCTGACACCGTTGAGTCTCCTTCTGTACAGCTCGTTGTCCACGAACTGGTACATACTTGACTGCCTGGTGATCTTCTCCATCTCTTCTGGGTCGTCGGGAAGTTCTCCAGTTTGCAGAAAACGGACGATCTGCTGCGCCCATGCCGGAGCCCGGGGCTCGACGGCAAGGACTAAAGGCATGAAGGCCGCTGCGGGGACCCCGGCTTCTACGGCAAGAACCTCTGGTTCCGCCGGAGCCGGTGATCCCCCGGCAAGCTTGCCGGGGCAAAGCTTGTCGGGAACCCCCGCTTCAACTGGACAGATCCTCGGATCCGCAGGAGCGGACTGTTCCTCAGCGCTCAGACTGCTGATCTGCTTGCCGGAGCAAGGCTTATCGGGGACACCTGCTTCGACTGGACGGATCCTGGGATCCGCAGGAGCGGGCTGTCCCCCGGCGTTCTGGTTGTTGATCTTGGGGACCTTGGCGGCGGTCTCAGGAAGGTTCGCCTGCAAGTAGTCGCCGGAGACCAACTTCCTTTTCTTGGACTGCCCAACTGATGGTGTAACGGATGGTTGAGTCAGCTTGAGTAAGAAGGTCCCTGGTTCCACAGGTAACTTCAACGAAGCACACTTCGAAAGGCCGTCTGCTATCTCATTCTGAGCTCTCGGGACGTGCTCCATTTGCAGCCCTTCAAAGTGTTCTTCCAGCTTCCTCACTTCATCTACATAAGCTTCCATCAGAGGGCTCTGGTAGCTCTTGTTGACTTGCCGGACCACCAGTTGAGAATCTCCCCGCACAATCAGCTTTCTGATCCCAAGTTCGGCCGCAATCCTGAGGCCGGCGAGCAAGCCTTCATACTCAGCAGTATTGTTGGTTGCTTGCTCTCTTGGGAAGTGCATCTGGATAACATACTTGAGGTGCTCTCCGGTGGGCGCGATGAGTACCACGCCAGCACCGGCGCCTTGCAGCGAGAAGGCACCATCGAAGTACATTACCCACTCGCTTGTTGCTTCTTGTACGGGCGCGCTTGTTTCTTGGGCTTCTCCATCTGGCGTCGGGGTCCATTCAGCTATGAATTCTGCCAAAGCTCGGCTCTGTATGGTTGAAGTACTTTCAAACTTGAGTCCAAAGCTCGACAGCTCCAGTGCCCACTCGGCGATCCTGCCTGTTGCCTCGGGATTGTGCAATATCCTCTTCAGCGGAAAGCGAGTGACTACTGCTATCTCATGTGCTTGGAAGTAATGGCGCAGCTTTCTCGAGGCCATGAGGAGGCCGAAAAGCAACTTCTGCACCCCAGAGTATCTTGATCTAGCCCCCTGCAAGAGGGAACTCACAAAATACACCGGGCGCTGCACCATCTTCTTCCGCGCTCCATCCTGTTCCTGCGCAGGGTTGTCCTTGTCGGGGCCAGAGCTTGCCGGAGCAGCCCCCCGCTTGTCGCTGGATTCGCTTGCGGGTGGTATAGACTCCTCGTCGGCCTCCCTCTCCGCCACTAACGCAGCACTAACCACCTGGTTGGTTGCCGCTAGGTATAGCAACAACTTCTCCTGTGGTCTAGGTGCGACAAGTATTGGAGTGGAGGATAGGTACCTTTTCAAATCTTGCAGCGCCGCCTCCGCTTCTGGAGTCCACTGCATGGGGCCTGCCTTCTTCAAGATTTTAAAGAAGGGCAGGGCGCGTTCTGCAGACCTTGAAATGAACCGACTGAGGGCGGCCACGCAACCTGCAAGCTTTCTGACATCCTTGACGCGCTCTGGGGCTTCGATCTGCTCGATGGCTTTGATCTTGTCGGGATTAGCTTCAATCCCCCTCTGTGACACAAAGAACCCGAGAAGCTTGCCGGAGGGGACTCCGAAAACGCACTTCTCGGGGTTCAGCTTGAGCTGTATCTTGCGCAGGTTCTGAAATGTCTCTTCCAGATCTTGGACCAGGGTTTCCTTGCTCCTGCTCTTCACCACGATGTCATCCATGTAGGCCTCCACGTTCCTATGGATCTGTGGCTCGAAAGCAGTGTGCACTACCCTCGCAAACGTTGATCCCGCATTCTTCAGTCCAAACGGCATGCGTATGAAGCAATAGGTGCCGCGCGGAGTGATAAATGCAGTCTTCTCTTCATCTTCTTTGGCCATAAAGACTTGGTGGTAGCCTGAATATGCATCAAGAAAAGAGAGTAGCTCACATCCGGCAGTGGAGTCAACAATCTGGTCAATGCGCAGCAAGGGAAATGGATCCTTGGGACATGCTTTATTCACATCGGTGAAGTCTATGCACAGTCTCCACTTCCCATTGGCTTTGCGCACGACGACCGGATTGGCCAGCCACGTTGGATGGATCACACCTCTCACTAGGCCTGCTGCCTCTAGCTTCTTGATCTCTTCGCTGATGAATTCTTGGCGCTCCACGGCTTGCTTTCTCACTTTCTGCTTGACGGGTCGCGCGTGAGGACAAACAGCGAGCTTGTGCTCAATCACCCTCCTGGGAACACCGGGGATGTCGGACGGTTGCCATGCAAACACGTCGACATTCGCCCGCAGGAAGGCAACGAGCGCGCTTTCCTATTTGCTGTCAAGCGTGGCACTGATGGTGAAAGTACCGCCAGTGCCGTCCTCCTTGGCGGACACCTTCTTGGTTGCCGGAGGAGCGGTCATTCCCTTCTTGTACTTGCCGGTGGAGCTCGATGGAACGTCCTCAACGGCGGCGCAGCACTCCGAAGAGGTGCGGTTGCCGGAGTGGGCCCCAGAGCACTTACCGGGCTTGGTCCTTGTCTTCTTCCCCCCGGGGGCTTCAGCGGCAAGTGTGTCCTTCTCTGCCGCGGCTGCTACATCCCGGTAGATCTTGTCGGCGCAGATAAGCGCGTCCTTTTTGTCGCCATGGACAGTGATGACGCTTATCGGCCCCGGCATCTTGAGTACGTTGTAGGCGTGGTGGGAAGCTGCCATGAACTTGGCGAGAGCGGGACGGCCGAGGATCCCATTGTATGGTAACGGGATATCAGCGACGTCGAACGTGATGCGCTCAGTCCTAAAGTTGAGCTCGCCGCCGAAGGTCACAGGCAGAGTAATCTTCCCCTTGGGCTTGCTCCTCCCCGGGTTGATTCCTTGGAAGGAACCGGTCTCTTCGAGCTCGCCGTCTGGGATCTGGAGTTTCTTGATCACAGCGGAGGAGATCAAGTTCAGCCCGGCCCCGCCGTCTACCAACATTTTGGTGACCTTGAGGTTGCGGATGGTGGGTGAGACCAGCATCGGCAAGCACCCGACCGCGGTTGTGCGGTCGGGGTGATCCTCAAGATCAAAAATGATGGGCGTGCTGGACCATTTGAGGAGCCTGCGCGACTCCACGGGCGGCTCTGCTGCGTTCACCTCTCGCACCCACTGCTTGAGCTGGCGGTGGGAGGTGTGCAGAGAGGCGCCACCGTCAACGCATAGGACCTCCGTGGCCTTCTGGAACTCCTGCTCGCTGTTATCTTCGTCTTCCATGTCTTCGTCGTCGTCTTCTTCATCCTCGTCGCGGCCCCGGGGAGGCCGATCGCCTTGCCGCTGCTTGGCCTTGCCGCGGCGTCCTCCCCGGCCGATGGGCGGCCGCTTCTTGCCTGGTTCGCCGCCTCCACCCTGGGCCTTCCCCTTGTCGCGCCTCTCGTATTCAGCCTTCTGCTGCACGACGAGGTACTCGACGCTTTTGCAGTTGGAGAGATCATGGCCCTTGGTGCGGTGGATCTTGCAGTATTGCTTGTCGGAGCCGTCCTGCTTGTCGGCTGCCGCCACGGGGGCAGGCTCCTTGCCGGAGCCGCCAGCCTGCGTTTGCTTGGCGGGAGCCTCCTTGCCGGACTCCTCGACGGCAAGCACCTCTTTCCTGTTCTTCCTCCTATTATTCCGCCGCTGGCTTCTCTTCGCCGGGGCGGTGTCGTCACTGTCGCTTTCTCCTGCGCCAGCATCCTCCCCGGGGAGTTTCCTCCCCTCCTCCGCGCGCGCGCACTTGTCAGCCAGGGCATATAGCTCGCTGACGTCCCGGATCTTGGTCATGGCCATCTCTCCACGCATGCGGCGGTTACGCACGTTCTGGTGGAACGCGCTGATAACCGCAGCAGGGTGAACGTCGGGGATGTTGCGATGCACGCGGCTGAAGCGCTGGATGTACTTGCGCAGGGATTCTCCTTCCTTCTGGGCTAGGATGTGGAGGTCGCTATCCTGGCCATGAGGTTTGTGGCCGCCTGAGAAGGCGCCAACAAACTGATGGCAAAGATCCGCCCAGGAAGAAATGGAGCCTTCCGGCAAGTGCATAAGCCACGAACGAACGTTGGGCTTAAGCACGAGCGGGAAGTAGTTCGCCAATATCCTCTCGTCGCGCCCCCCGGCAGCTTGCACAGCGATCGTGTAGAAGCTGAGAAACTCCGAGGGGTGCGTCCTGCCGTCGTACTTCTCCGGTACGTCGGGCTTGAAGTTCTTCGTGCTGGGCCACCGGACGTGCCGCAGCTCACGGGTGAACGCAGGGCAACCTGCCGCGTACGGTAAGTCACCTGGTTCACCAGGCGCGTGCGCGTCGACGGCGTTCCCAGCCCGCTGGTCTGATTGCCGCCGAGTTTCTCGGCGGCGCTCAATCCTTGTTCGAGCGTCTTCTTGCTGCCGCTCGTCGAGGACTCGGCGCTGGTCCCGGCGAGTCCGCGGGTCTGACGACGCTCTAGAGCCGTCGTCGGCGTTGCTCCAGCGGGGCGGCGTCTTCTGCTTCTGCGCCGGGGAGTGCATGGTGGTTGCACCCCCGGCGGTCTTGTCGCCGTCGGCCTTCGTCTTCTCGACCTGCCGTGGCCGTGAGGTCGCCGGCTGCTGCGGCGTGTCGTTGTTGGCGAAGGCGATCAGGCTCTGGATGGTGGCCCTCCAGCCTTCGGATTTGTCAGCCGCTGGAGGGTAGTCGAGGAGCAGTTGCGCTCTCGCGAGCGCTTCTGCCGGAGTGGAGGGGAGCGGGGGCGAGTGGAGCGAGGAGCGGGATACGCTCGGACTCCTAACAATGTTAGAAAGAGCGGGGTCCCTCCCCGGCGCCTTCGCCTTGCCCGTGTCCGGACGGGGGCCCGGGGCGTCCCGTGAACCTCCAGTTTGCCCTTGGTCCAGCAAGCGGATGCCACCTCCTGCGGCATGGCGCTGCTGGGTCGTCGTTTGACGGGACGGATGCGACGCGTCCTCGGAGGCCGAGGCTCGGTCGTCCGCCCTGTTCTTGGATTTGGTGGTGCCGCGAGCGTCCTCGCCGGCGGCCACCCCTCCGACGGCGTCTCCCCCGCCTACCGTCGGCTCTGGTAGCGGTGGAAGAGACGCAGACGGGCCTGCGACCTCCGAAGCCTTCTTCTTCGGGGCCATGGTGCCGATGAAGCTAGCGAATTCGAAGAAGCTGATGGAGAAACGCGCTCGCGCGTACGCCGGATCAGATCCGTACAACCTCGACGCCCCCTACCTGGCGCGCCAAAGATGTCGGGGTGGACGGCGTCCCCCGCGAGCACCTATGGGGCCGGGGCCCCTTCGTTTGTCCGGTGAGAGGGCGGAGGGTGCGCGGAGAGCAGATCGAGGCGAGCACACGGGCGGTTTACCCAGGTTCGGGCCTCGATGGACGCGTAAAACCCTACTCCTGCTTGGTTGTATTGAACTGGGGAGCTCGGGAGCTTGGAGAGCTAGCTACACCGAGCGTATGGCTGTCTGGGTTGCCAATCTCCGAACCCCCTCTACGTTGCACACGGGCCTCCTTTTATAGGCAAAGGGGTCACCGACAGGTGTCAACGTAAGAGAAAGGGGTAAAAGTGTAAAAGGGGTGGTAGTTGTAACAGCGCGGGAACAGTGGCGCTACAGTGCGGCACAGTGTTATCATACCTACTTCTGACGGTAGGGGACAAGGGCATTAAATGCCCGTCACGGTCGCCTGGACAGCACCGAGGCGGACCGTTAGGTGCGCCACCGCTCGCCACGGTGGTGGCTGCATGCCACCGCATGCCCCAGGCTGCGCGGTGCCCCGCCACGTGCCCTTGGGGGAAGCCCCGGAGCGACGCGTGGGCGGGCGAGCTGGAGCGCAGTCCTGAGGTGGCGATTTGCCGCGGCAAGTGGCTTGCCGCGGGGGTCGTCTTCCTGTGCCTGATAGCTTGCCGGCTATCAGGCCTTGCCGGGGCGCATGGCGCGCCGTGGCGGGCTTCTCTTGTGGTGCCTGGGTTCGGCCTTCCCGACAAGCTCCTCTTGTCGGGGTCTCGATCTTCTGTCTCGTATACTTTGTTCTTGGATGGTATTACATGGGCTTAGTCGTCCCGGCAAGCTCCTCTTGCCGGGGTCTTGTCTTCTTGGCCCGGCAAGCTCCTCTTGCCGGGGGCCTTGTCTTCTTGGCCCGGCAAGCTCCTCTTGCCGGGGGCCTTGTCTTGAATGCTTGGTCTTCTCTTGGCGCTTCCTGGGCGGGCCTCGCCGCAGGGTGCTACAACTGCCCGTGCACAAGTCTGGGGTACTAAGGTACCCCTACTTTAGTACACCGACACTGGCTCACCACTCGGTAGGATTTTTAAATACTTAGGCGAGTACTGGGACTGCAGCTAAGCCCCCGAGTGGGAAGCTGGCTCACCACTTGGTAGGATTTCTAAATACTTAGGCGAGTACTTGGACTGCAGCTAAGCCCCCGAGTGGGAGGATTGCTCTCCACTCGGTAGGATTTTTAAATACTTAGGCGAGTACTTGGACTGCAGCTAAGCCCCCGAGTGGGAGGATTGCTCTCCACTCGGTAGGATTTTTTAAATACTTAGGCGAATACTTGGACAGCAGCTAAGCCCCCGAATGGGAGGCTGGCTCTCCACTCGGTAGGATTTTTAAATACTTAGGCGAGTACTTGGACTACAGCTAAGCCCCCGAGTGGCAGGATTGCTCTCCGCTCGGTAGGAGTATTAAACACTTAGGCGAGTACTGGACTGCATCTAAGCCTCCGAGTGGGAGGATTGCTCTCCACTCGGTAGGATTTTTAAATACTTAGTCGAGTACTTGGACTGCATCTAAGCCTCCGAGTGGGAGTATTGCTCTCCACTCGGTAAGATTTTTAAATACTTAGGAGAGTACTTGGACTGCAGCTAAGCCCCCGAGTGGGAGGCTGGCTCACCACTCGGTAGGATTTTTAGATACTTAGGCGAGTACTTGGACTGCAGCTAAGCCCCCGAGTGGGAGGCTGGCTCACCACTCGGTAGGATTTTTAAATACTTAGGCGAGTACTTGGACTGCAGCTAAGCCCCCGAGTGGGAGGCTGGCTCTCCACTCTGTAGGATGTTTAAATACTTAGGCGAGTACTTGGACTACAGCTAAGCCCCCGAGTGGCAGGATTGCTCTCCGCTCGGTAGGAGTATTAAACACTTAGGCGAGTACTGGACTGCAGCTAAGCCCCCGATTGGAAGGCTGGCTCACCACTCGGTAGGATTTTTAAATACTTAGGCGAGTACTTGGACTGCAGCTAAGCCCCTGAGTGGGAGGCTGGCTCACCACTCGGTAGGATTTCTAAATACTTAGGCGAGTACTTGGACTGCAGCTAAGCCCCCGAGTGGGAGGATTGCTCTCCACTCGGTAGGATTTTTAAATACTTAGGCGAGTACTTGGACTGCAGCTAAGCCCCCGAGTGGGAGGATTGCTCTCCACTCGGTAGGATTTTTTAAATACTTAGGCGAGTACTTGGACTGCAGCTAATCCCCCGAATGGGAGGCTGGCTCTCCACTCGTAGAATTTTTAAATACTTAGGCGAGTACTTGGACTGCAGCTAAGCCCCCGAGTGGGAGGATTTCTCTCCGCTCGGTAGGTGTATTAAACACTTAGGCGAGTACTGGACTGCATCTAAGCCTCCAAGTGGGAGGATTGCTCTCCACTCGGTAGGATTTTTAAATACTTAGGAGAGTACTTGGACTGCAGCTAAGCCCCCGAGTGGGAGGCTGGCTCACCACTCGGTAGGATTTTTAAATACTTAGGAGAGTACTTGGACTGCAGCTAAGCCCCCGAGTGGGAGGCTGGCTCACCACTCGATAGGATTTTTAAATACTTAGGCGAGTACTTGGACTGCAGCTAAGCCCCCGAGTGGGAGGCTGGCTCACCACTCGGTAGGATTTTTAAATACTTAGGCGAGTACTTGGACTGCAGCTAAGCCCCCGATTGGAAGGCTGGCTCACCACTCGGTAGGATTTTTAAATACTTAGGCGAGTACTTGGACTGCAGCTAAGCCCCCGACTGGGAGGCTGGCTCACCACTTGGTAGGATTTCTAAATATTTAGGCGAGTACTTGGACTGCAGCTAAGCCCCCGAGTGGGAGGATTGCTCTCCACTCGGTAGGATTTTTAAATACTTAGGCGAGTACTTGGACTACAGCTAAGCCCCCGAGTGGGAGGATTGCTCTCCACTCGGTAGGATTTTTTAAATACTTAGGCGAATACTTGGACTGCAGCTAAGCCCCCGAATGGGAGGCTGGCTCTCCACTCGGTAGGATTTTTAAATACTTAGGCGAGTACTTGGACTACAGCTAAGCCCCCGAGTGGCAGGATTGCTCTCCGCTCGATAGGAGTATTAAACAATTAGGCGAGTACTGGACTGCATCTAAGCCTCCGAGTGGGAGGATTGCTCTCCACTCGGTAGGATTTTTAAATACTTAGTCGAGTACTTGGACTGCATCTAAGCCTCCGAGTGGGAGTATTGTACTCCACTCGGTAAGATTTTTAGATACTTAGGAGAGTACTTGGACTGCAGCTAAGCCCCCGAGTGGGAGGCTGGCTCACCACTCGGTAGGATTTTTAGATACTTAGGCGAGTACTTGGACTGCAGCTAAGCCCCCGAGTGGGAGGCTGGCTCACCACTCGGTAGGATTTTTAAATACTTAGGCGAGTACTTGGACTGCAGCTAAGCCCCCGAGTGGGAGGCTGGCTCACCACTCGGTAGGATTTTTAAATACTTAGGCGAGTACTTGGACTGCAGCTAAGCCCCCGATTGGAAGGCTGGCTCACCACTCGGTAGGATTTTTAAATACTTAGGCGAGTACTTGGAATGCAGCTAAGCCCCCGAGTGGGAGGCTGGCTCACCACTCGGTAGGATTTCTAAATACTTAGGCGAGTACTTGGACTGCAGCTAAGCCCCCGAGTGGGAGGATTGCTCTCCACTCAGTAGGATTTTTAAATACTTAGGCGAGTACTTGGACTGCAGCTAAGCCCCCGGGTGGGAGGATTGCTCTCCACTCGGTAGGATTTTTTAAATACTTAGGCGAGTACTTGGACAACAGCTAAGCCCCCGAATGGGAGGCTGGCTCTCCACTCGGTAGGATTTTTAAATACTTAGGCGAGTACTTGGACTACAGCTAAGCCCCCGAGTGGCAGGATTGCTCTCCGCTCGGTAGGAGTATTAAACACTTAGGCGAGTAGTGGACTGCATCTAAGCCTCCGAGTGGGAGGATTTCTCTCCACTCGATAGGATTTTTAAATACTTAGTCGAGTACTTGGACTGCATCTAAGCCTCCGAGTGGGAGTATTGCTCTCCACTCGGTAAGATTTTTAAATACTTAGGCGAGTACTTGGACTGCAGCTAAGCCCCCGAGTGGGAGGCTGGCTCACCACTCGGTAGGATTTTTAGATACTTAGGCGAGTACTTGGACTGCAACTAAGCCCCCGAGTGGGAGGCTGGCTCACCACTCGGTAGGATTTTTAAATACTTAGGCGAGAACTTGGACTGCAGCTAAGCCCCCGAGTGGGAGGCTGGCTCACCACTCGATAGGATTTTTAAATACTTAGGCGAGTACTTGGACTGCAGCTAAGCCCCCGAGTGGGAGGCTGGCTCACCACTCGGTAGGATTTTTCAATACTTAGGCAAGTACTTGGACTGCAGCTAAGCCCCCGATTGGAAGGCTGGCTCACCACTCGGTAGGATTTTTAAATACTTAGGCGAGTACTTGGACTGCAGCTAAGCCCCCGACTGGGAGGCTGGCTCACCACTCGGTAGGATTTCTAAATACTTAGGCGAGTACTTGGACTGCAGCTAAGCCCCCGAGTGGGAGGATTGCTCTCCACTCGGTAGGATTTTTAAATACTTAGGCGAGTACTTGGACTACAGCTAAGCCCCCGAGTGGGAGGATTGCTCTCCACTCGGTAGGATTTTTTAAATACTTAGGCGAATACTTGGACAGCAGCTAAGCCCCCGAATGAGAGGCTGGCTCTCCACTCGGTAGGATTTTTAAATACTTAGGCGAGTACTTGGACTACAGCTAAGCCCCCGAGTGGCAGGATTGCTCTCCGCTCGGTAGGAGTATTAAACACTTAGGCGAGTACTGGACTGCATCTAAGCCTCCGAGTGGGAGGATTGCTCTCCACTCGGTAGGATTTTTAAATACTTAGTCGAGTACTTGGACTGCATCTAAGCCTCCGAGTGGGAGTATTGCACTCCACTCGGTAAGATTTTTAGATACTTAGGAGAGTACTTGGACTGCAGCTAAGCCCCCGAGTGGGAGGCTGGCTCACCACTCGGTAGGATTTTTAGATACTTAGGTGAGTACTTGGACTGCAGCTAAGCCCCCGAGTGGGAGGCTGGCTCACCACTCGGTAGGATTTTTAAATACTTAGGCGAGTACTTGGACTGCAGCTAAGCCCCCGAGTGGGAGGCTGGCTCACCACTCGGTAGGATTTTTAAATACTTAGGCGAGTACTTGGACTGCAGCTAAGCCCCCGATTGGAAGGCTGGCTCACCACTCGGTAGGATTTTTAAATACTTAGGCGAGTACTTGGACTGCAGCTAAGCCCCCGAGTGGGAGGCTGGCTCACCACTCGGTAGGATTTCTAAATACTTAGGCGAGTACTTGGACTGCAGCTAAGCCCCCGAGTGGGAGGATTGCTCTCCACTCGGTAGGATTTTTAAATACTTAGGCGAGTACTTGGACTGCAGCTAAGCCCCCGAGTGGGAGGATTGCTCTCCACTCGGTAGGATTTTTTAAATACTTAGGCGAGTACTTGGACAGCAGCTAAGCCCCCGAATGGGAGGTTGGCTCTCCACTCGGTAGGATTTTTAAATACTTAGGCGAGTATTTGGACTACAGCTAAGCCCCCGAGTGGCAGGATTGCTCTCCGCTCGGTAGGAGTATTAAACACTTAGGCGAGTACTGGACTGCATCTAAGCCTCCGAGTGGGAGGATTGCTCTCCACTCGGTAGGATTTTTAAATACTTAGTCGAGTACTTGGACTGCATCTAAGCCTCCGAGTGGGAGTATTGCTCTCCACTCGGTAAGATTTTTAAATACTTAGGAGAGTACTTGGACTGCAGCTAAGCCCCCGAGTGGGAGGCTGGCTCACCACTCGGTAGGATTTCTAAATACTTAGGCGAGTACTTGGACTGCAGCTAAGCCCCCGAGTGGGAGGATTGCTCTCCACTCGGTAGGATTTTTAAATACTTAGGCGAGTACTTAGACTACAGCTAAGCCCCCGAGTGGGAGGATTGCTCTCCACTCGGTAGGATTTTTTAAATACTTAGGCGAATACTTGGACAGCAGCTAAGCCCCCGAATGGGAGGCTGGCTCTCCACTCGGTAGGATTTTTAAATACTTAGGCGAGTACTTGGACTACAGCTAAGCCCCCGAGTGGCAGGATTGCTCTCCGCTCGGTAGGAGTATTAAACACTTAGGCGAGTACTGGACTGCATCTAAGCCTCCGAGTGGGAGGATTGCTCTCCACTCGGTAGGATTTTTGAATACTTAGTCGAGTACTTGGACTGCATCTAAGCCTCCGAGTGGGAGTATTGCACTCCACTCGGTAAGATTTTTAGATACTTAGGAGAGTACTTGGACTGCAGCTAAGCCCCCGAGTGGGAGGCTGGCTCACCAATCGGTAGGATTTTTAGATACTTAGGCGAGTACTTGGACTGCAGCTAAGCCCCCGAGTGGGAGGCTGGCTCACCACTCGGTAGGATTTTTAAATACTTAGGCGAGTACTTGGACTGCAGCTAAGCCCCCGAGTGGGAGGCTGGCTCACCACTCAGTAGGATTTTTAAATACTTAGGCGAGTACTTGGACTGCAGCTAAGCCCCCGATTGGAAGGCTGGCTCACCACTCGGTAGGATTTTTAAATACTTAGGCGAGTACTTGGACTACAGCTAAGCCCCCGATTGGGAGGCTGGCTCACCACTCGGTAGGATTTCTAAATACTTAGGCGAGTACTTGGACTGCAGCTAAGCCCCCGAGTGGGAGGATTGCTCTCCACTCGGTAGGATTTTTAAATACTTAGGCGAGTACTTGGACTGCAGCTAAGCCCCCGAGTGGGAGGATTGCTCTCCACTCGGTAGGATTTTTTAAATACTTAGGCGAGTACTTGGACAGCAGCTAAGCCCCCGAATGGGAGGCTGGCTCTCCACTCGGTAGGATTTTTAAATACTTAGGCGAGTACTTGGACTACAGCTAAGCCCCCGAGTGGCAGGATTGCTCTCCGCTCGGTAGGAGTATTAAACACTTAGGCGAGTACTGGACTGCATCTAAGCTTCCGAGTGGGAGGATTGCTCTCCACTCGGTAGGATTTTTAAATACTTAGTCGAGTACTTGGACTGCATCTAAGCCTCCGAGTGGGAGTATTGCTCTCCACTCGGTAAGATTTTTAAATACTTAGGAGAGTACTTGGACTGCAGCTAAGCCCCCGAGTGGCAGGATTGCTCTACGCTCGGTAGGAGTATTAAACACTTAGGCGAGTACTGGACTGCATCTAAGCCTCCGAGTGGGAGGATTGCTCTCCACTCGGTAGGATTTTTAAATACTTAGTCGAGTACTTGGACTACATCTAAGCCTCCGAGTGGGAGTATTGCACTCCACTCGGTAAGATCTTTAGATACTTAGGAGAGTACTTGGACTGCAGCTAAGCCCCCGAGTGGGAGGCTGGCTCACCACTCGGTAGGATTTTTAGATACTTAGGCGAGTACTTGGACTGCAGCTAAGCCCCCGAGTGGGAGGCTGGCTCACCACTCGGTAGGATTTTTAAATACTTAGGCGAGTACTTGGACTGCAGCTAAGCCCCCGAGTGGGAGGCTGGCTCACCACTCAGTAGGATTTTTAAATACTTAGGCGAGTACTTGGACTGCAGCTAAGCCCCCGATTGGAAGGCTGGCTCACCACTCGGTAGGATTTTTAAATACTTAGGCGAGTACTTGGACTGCAGCTAAGCCCCCGAGTGGGAGGCTGGCTCACCACTCGGTAGGATTTCTAAATACTTAGGCGAGTACTTGGACTGCAGCTAAGCCCCCGAGTGGGAGGATTGCTCTCCACTCGGTAGGATTTTTAAATAATTAGGCGAGTACTTGGACTGCAGCTAAGCCCCCGAGTGGGAGGATTGCTCTCCACTCGGTAGGATTTTTTAAATACTTAGGCGAGTACTTGGACAGCAGCTAAGCCCCCGAATGGGAGGCTGGCTCTCCACTCGGTAGGATTTTTAAATACTTAGGCGAGTACTTGGACTACAGCTAAGCCCCCGAGTGGCAGGATTGCTCTCCGCTCGGTAGGAGTATTAAACACTTAGGCGAGTACTGGACTGCATCTAAGCCTCCGAGTGGGAGGATTGCTCTCCACTCGGTAGGATTTTTAAATACTTAGTCGAGTACTTGGACTGCATCAAAGCCTCCGAGTGGGAGTATTGCTCTCCACTCGGTAAGATTTTTAAATACTTAGGAGAGTACTTGGACTGCAGCTAAGCCCCCGAGTGGGAGGCTGGCTCACCACTCGGTAGGATTTTTAGATACTTAGGCGAGTACTTGGACTGCAGCTAAGCCCCCGAGTGGGAGGCTGGCTCACCACTTGGTAGGATTTTTAAATACTTAGGTGAGTACTTGGGCTGCAGCTAAGCCCCCGATTGGCAGGCTGGCTCACCACTCGGTAGGATTTTTAAATACTTAGGCGAGTACTTGGACTGCAGCTAAGCCCCCGATTGGCAGGCTGGCTCACCACTCGGTAGGATTTTTAAATACTTAGGCGAGTACTTGGACTGCAGCTAAGTCCCCGAGTGTGAGGATTGCTCTTCACTCGGTAGGATTTTTAAATACTTAGGCGAGTACTTGGACTGCAGCTAAGCCCCCGAGTGGGAGGATTGCTCTCCACTCGGTAGGATTTATTAAATACTTAGGCGAGTACTTGGACTGCAGCTAATCCCCCGAATGGGAGGCTGGCTCTCCACTCGGTAGAATTTTTAAATACTTAGGCGAGTACTTGGACTGCAGCTAAGCCCCCGAGTGGGAGGATTGCTCTCCGCACGGTAGGATTTTTAAACACTTAGGCGAGTACAGGACAGCATCTAAGCCTCCGAGTGGGAGGATTGCTCTCCACTCGGTAGGATTTTTAAATACTTAGTCGAGTACTTGGACTGCATCTAAGCCTCCGAGTGGGAGTATTGCTCTCCACTCGGTAAGATTTTTAAATACTTAGGAGAGTACTTGGACTGCAGCTAAGCCCCCGAGTGGCAGGATTGCTCTCCGCTCGGTAGGAGTATTAAACACTTAGGCGAGTACTGGACTGCATCTAAGCCTCCGAGTGGGAGGATTGCTCTCCACTCGGTAGGATTTTTAAATACTTAGTCGAGTACTTGGACTGCATCTAAGCCTCCGAGTGGGAGTATTGCACTCCACTCGGTAAGATTTTTAGATACTTAGGAGAGTACTTGGACTGCAGCTAAGCCCCCGAGTGGGAGGCTGGCTCACCACTCGGTAGGATTTTTAGATACTTAGGCGAGTACTTGGACTGCAGCTAAGCCCCCGAGTGGGAGGCTGGCTCACCACTCGGTAGGATTTTTAAATACTTAGGCGAGTACTTGGACTGCAGCTAAGCCCCCGAGTGGGAGGCTGGCTCACCACTCAGTAGGATTTTTAAATACTTAGGCGAGTACTTGGACTGCAGCTAAGCCCCCGATTGGAAGGCTGGCTCACCACTCGGTAGGATTTTTAAATACTTAGGCGAGTACTTGGACTGCAGCTAAGCCCCCGAGTGGGAGGCTGGCTCACAACTCGGTAGGATTTCTAAATACTTAGGCGAGTACTTGGACTGCAGCTAAGCCCCCGAGTGGGAGGATTGCTCTCCACTCGGTAGGATTTTTAAATACTTAGGCGAGTACTTGGACTGCAGCTAAGCCTCCGAGTGGGAGGATTGCTCTCCACTCGGTAGGATTTTTAAATACTTAGTCGAGTACTTGGACTGCATCTAAGCCTCCGAGTGGGAGTATTGCACTCCACTCGGTAAGATTTTTAGATACTTAGGAGAGTACTTGGACTGCAGCTAAGCCCCCGAGTGGGAGGCTGGCTCACCACTCGATAGGATTTTTAGATACTTAGGCGAGTACTTGGACTGCAGCTAAGCCCCCGAGTGGGAGGCTGGCTCACCACTCGGTAGGATTTTTAAATACTTAGGCGAGTACTTGGACTGCAGCTAAGCCCCCGAGTGGGAGGCTGGCTCACCACTCAGTAGGATTTTTAAATACTTAGGCGAGTACTTGGACTGCAGCTAAGCCCCCGATTGGAAGGCTGGCTCACCACTCGGTAGGATTTTTAAATACTTAGGCGAGTACTTGGACTGCAGCTAAGCCCCCGAGTGGGAGGCTGGCTCACCACTCGGTAGGATTTCTAAATACTTAGGCGAGTACTTGGACTGTAGCTAAGCCCCCGAGTGGGAGGATTGCTCTCCACTCGGTAGGATTTTTAAATACTTAGGCGAGTACTTGGACTGCAGCTAAGCCCCCGAGTGGGAGGATTGCTCTCCACTCGGTAGGATTTTTTAAATACTTAGGCGAGTACAGGACAGCATCTAAGCCTCCGAGTGGGAGGATTGCTCTCCACTCGGTAGGATTTTTAAATACTTAGTCGAGTACTTGGACTGCATCTAAGCCTCCGAGTGGGAGTATTGCTCTCCACTCGGTAAGATTTTTAAATACTTAGGAGAGTACTTGGACTGCAGCTAAGCCCCCGAGTGGCAGGATTGCTCTCCGCTCGGTAGGAGTATTAAACACTTAGGCGAGTACTGGACTGCATCTAAGCCTCCGAGTGGGAGGATTGCTCTCCACTCGGTAGGATTTTTAAATACTTAGTCGAGTACTTGGACTGCATCTAAGCCTCCGAGTGGGAGTATTGCACTCCACTCGGTAAGATTTTTAGATACTTAGGAGAGTACTTGGACTGCAGCTAAGCCCCCGAGTGGGAGGCTGGCTCACCACTCGGTAGGATTTTTAGATACTTAGGCGAGTACTTGGACTGCAGCTAAGCCCCCGAGTGGGAGGCTGGCTCACCACTCGGTAGGATTTTTAAATACTTAGGCGAGTACTTGGACAGCACCTAAGCCCCCGAATGGGAGGCTGGCTCTCCACTCGGTAGGATTTTTAAATACTTAGGCGAGTACTTGGACTACAGCTAAGCCCCCGAGTGGCAGGATTGCTCTCCGCTCGGTAGGAGTATTAAACACTTAGGCGAGTACTGGACTGCATCTAAGCGTCCGAGTGGGAGGATTGCTCTCCACTCGGTAGGATTTTTAAATACTTAGTCGAGTACTTGGACTGCATCAAAGCCTCCGAGTGGGAGTATTGCTCTCCACTCGGTAAGATTTTTAAATACTTAGGAGAGTACTTGGACTGCAGCTAAGCCCCCGAGTGGGAGGCTGGCTCACCACTCGGTAGGATTTTTAGATACTTAGGCGAGTACTTGGACTGCAGCTAAGCCCCCGAGTGGGAGGCTGGCTCACCACTTGGTAGGATTTTTAAATACTTAGGTGAGTACTTGGGCTGCAGCTAAGCCCCCGATTGGCAGGCTGGCTCACCACTCGGTAGGATTTTTAAATACTTAGGCGAGTACTTGGACTGCAGCTAAGCCCCCGATTGGCAGGCTGGCTCACCACTCGGTAGGATTTTTAAATACTTAGGCGAGTACTTGGACTGCAGCTAAGTCCCCGAGTGTGAGGATTGCTCTTCACTCGTTAGGATTTTTAAATACTTAGGCGAGTACTTGGACTGCAGCTAAGCCCCCGAGTGGGAGGATTGCTCTCCACTCGGTAGGATTTTTTAAATACTTAGGCGAGTACTTGGACTGCAGCTAATCCCCCGAATGGGAGGCTGGCTCTCCACTCGGTAGAATTTTTAAATACTTAGGCGAGTACTTGGACTGCAGCTAAGCCCCCGAGTGGGAGGATTGCTCTCCGCACGGTAGGATTTTTAAACACTTAGGCGAGTACAGGACAGCATCTAAGCCTCCGAGTGGGAGGATTGCTCTCCACTCGGTAGGATTTTTAAATACTTAGTCGAGTACTTGGACTGCATCTAAGCCTCCGAGTGGGAGTATTGCTCTCCACTCGGTAAGATTTTTAAATACTTAGGAGAGTACTTGGACTGCAGCTAAGCCCCCGAGTGGCAGGATTGCTCTCCGCTCGGTAGGAGTATTAAACACTTAGGCGAGTACTGGACTGCATCTAAGCCTCCGAGTGGGAGGATTGCTCTCCACTCGGTAGGATTTTTAAATACTTAGTCGAGTACTTGGACTGCATCTAAGCCTCCGAGTGGGAGTATTGCACTCCACTCGGTAAGATTTTTAGATACTTAGGAGAGTACTTGGACTGCAGCTAAGCCCCCGAGTGGGAGGCTGGCTCACCACTCGGTAGGATTTTTAGATACTTAGGCGAGTACTTGGACTGCAGCTAAGCCCCCGAGTGGGAGGCTGGCTCACCACTCGGTAGGATTTTTAAATACTTAGGCGAGTACTTGGACTGCAGCTAAGCCCCCGAGTGGGAGGCTGGCTCACCACTCAGTAGGATTTTTAAATACTTAGGCGAGTACTTGGACTGCAGCTAAGCCCCCGATTGGAAGGCTGGCTCACCACTCGGTAGGATTTTTAAATACTTAGGCGAGTACTTGGACTGCAGCTAAGCCCCCGAGTGGGAGGCTGGCTCACAACTCGGTAGGATTTCTAAATACTTAGGCGAGTACTTGGACTGCAGCTAAGCCCCCGAGTGGGAGGATTGCTCTCCACTCGGTAGGATTTTTAAATACTTAGGCGAGTACTTGGACTGCAGCTAAGCCCCCGAGTGGGAGGATTGCTCTCCACTCGGTAGGATTTTTAAATACTTAGTCGAGTACTTGGACTGCATCTAAGCCTCCGAGTGGGAGTATTGCACTCCACTCGGTAAGATTTTTAGATACTTAGGAGAGTACTTGGACTGCAGCTAAGCCCCCGAGTGGGAGGCTGGCTCACCACTCGGTAGGATTTTTAGATACTTAGGCGAGTACTTGGACTGCAGCTAAGCCCCCGAGTGGGAGGCTGGCTCACCACTCGGTAGGATTTTTAAATACTTAGGCGAGTACTTGGACTGCAGCTAAGCCCCCGAGTGGGAGGCTGGCTCACCACTCAGTAGGATTTTTAAATACTTAGGCGAGTACTTGGACTGCAGCTAAGCCCCCGATTGGAAGGCTGGCTCACCACTTGGTAGGATTTTTAAATACTTAGGCGAGTACTTGGACTGCAGCTAAGCCCCCGAGTGGGAGGCTGGCTCACCACTCGGTAGGATTTCTAAATACTTAGGCGAGTACTTGGACTGTAGCTAAGCCCCCGAGTGGGAGGATTGCTCTCCACTCGGTAGGATTTTTAAATACTTAGGCGAGTACTTGGACTGCAGCTAAGCCCCCGAGTGGGAGGATTGCTCTCCACTCGGTAGGATTTTTTAAATACTTAGGCGAGTACTTGGACAGCAGCTAAGCCCCCGAATGGGAGGCTGGCTCTCCACTCGGTAGGATTTTTAAATACTTAGGCGAGTACTTGGACTACAGCTAAGCCCCCGAGTGGCAGGATTGCTCTCCGCTCGGTAGGAGTATTAAACACTTAGGCGAGTACTGGACTGCATCTAAGCCTCCGAGTGGGAGGATTGCTCTCCACTCGGTAGGATTTTTAAATACTTAGTCGAGTACTTGGACTGCATCTAAGCCTCTGAGTGGGAGTATTGCTCTCCACTCGGTAAGATTTTTAAATACTTAGGAGAGTACTTGGACTGCAGCTAAGCCCCCGAGTGGGAGGCTGGCTCACCACTCGGTAGGATTTTTAGATAGTTAGGCGAGTACTTGGACTGCAGCTAAGCCCCTGAGTGGGAGGCTGGCTCACCACTCGGTAGGATTTTTAAATACTTAGGCGAGTACTTGGACTACAGCTAAGCCCCCGAGTGGGAGGCTGGCTCACCACTCGGTAGGATTTTTAAATACTTAGGCGAGTACTTGGACTGCAGCTAAGCCCCCGAGTGGGAGGCTGGCTCACCACTTGGTAGGATTTTTAAATACTTAGGTGAGTACTTGGGCTGCAGCTAAGCCCCCGATTGGCAGGCTGGCTCACCACTCGGTAGGATTTTTAAATACTTAGGCGAGTACTTGGACTGCAGCTAAGCCCCCGATTGGCAGGCTGGCTCACCACTCGGTAGGATTTTTAAATACTTAGGCGAGTACTTGGACTGCAGCTAAGTCCCCGAGTGGGAGGATTGCTCTTCACTCGGTAGGATTTTTAAATACTTAGGCGAGTACTTGGACTGCAGCTAAGCCCCCGAGTGGGAGGATTGCTCTCCACTCGGTAGGATTTTTTAAATACTTAGGCGAGTACTTGGACTGCAGCTAATCCCCCGAATGGGAGGCTGGCTCTCCACTCGGTAGAATTTTTAAATACTTAGGCGAGTACTTGGACTGCAGCTAAGCCCCCGAGTGGGAGGATTGCTCTCCGCTCGGTAGGATTTTTAAACACTTAGGCGAGTACAGGACAGCATCTAAGCCTCCGAGTGGGAGCATTGCTCTCCACTCGGTAGGATTTTTAAATACTTAGTCGAGTACTTGGACTCCATCTAAGCCTCCGAGTGGGAGGATTGCTCTCCACTCGGTAGGATTTTTGAATACTTAGGAGAGTACTTGGACTGCAGCTAAGTCCCCGAGTGGGAGGCGGCTCACCACTCGGTAGGATTTTTAGATACTTAGGCGAGTACTTGGACTGCAGCTAAGCCCCCGAGTGGGAGGCTGGCTCACCACTCGGTAGGATTTTTAAATACTTAGGCGAGTACTTGGACTGCAGCTAAGCCCCCGAGTGGGAGGCTGGCTCACCACTCGGTAGGATTTTTAAATACTTAGGCGAGTACTTGGACTGCAGCTAAGCCCCTGATTGGAAGGCTGGCTCACCACTCGGTAGGATTTTTAAATACTTAGGCGAGTACTTGGACTGCAGCTAAGCCCCCGAGTGGGAGGCTGGCTCACCACTCGGTAGGATTTCTAAATACTTAGGCAAGTACTTGGACTGCAGCTAAGCCCCCGAGTGGGAGGATTGCTCTCCACTCGGTAGGATTTTTAAATACTTAGGCGAGTACTTGGACTGCAGCTAAGCCCCCGAGTGGGAGGATTGCTCTCCACTCGGTAGGATTTTTTAAATACTTAGGCGAGTACTTGGACAGCAGCTAAGCTCCCGAATGGGAGGCTGGCTTTCCACTCGGTAGGATTTTTAAATACTTAGGCGAGTACTTGGACTACAGCTAAGCCCCTGAGTGGCAGGATTGCTCTCCGCTCGGTAGGAGTATTAAACACTGTCGGGGGGAACTGTCCCCCTCGAGCACCTATGGGGCCGGGGCCCCTTCGTTTGTCCGGTGAGAGGGCGGAGGGTGCGCGGAGAGCAGATCGAGGCGAGCACACGGGCGGTTTACCCAGGTTCGGGCCGCGATGGACGCGTAAAACCCTACTCCTGCTTGGTTGTATTGAACTGGGGAGCTCGGGAGCTTGGAGAGCTAGCTACACCGAGCGTATGGCTGTCTGGGTTGCCAATCTCCGAACCTCCGAACCTCCTCTACGTTGCACACGGGCCTCCTTTTATAGCGCAAAGGGGTCACCGACAGGTGTCAACGTAAGAGAAAGGGGTAAAAGTGTAAAAGGGGTGGTAGTTGTAACAGCGCGGGAACAGTGGCGCTACAGTGCGGCACAGTGTTATCATACCTACTTCTGACGGTAGGGGACAAGGGCATTAAATGCCCGTCGCGGTCGCCCGGACAGCACCGAGGCGGACCGTTAGGTGCGCCACCGTTCGCCACGGTGGTGGCTGCATGCCACCGCATACCCCAGGCTGCGCAGCGCCCCGCCACGTGCCCTTGGGGGAGACCCCGAAGCGACGCGTGGGCGGCTGAGCTGGAGCGCAGTCCTGAGGTGGCGATTTTCCGCGGCAAAGGGGCTTGCCGCGGTGGTTGTCTTCCTGCGCCTGATAGCTTGCCGGCCATCAGGTCTTGCCGGTGCGCGTGGGGCGCCGCGGCGGGCCTCTCTTGTGGAGCCTGGGTTCGGCCTTCCCGGCAAGCTCCTCTTGCCGGGGTCTCGATCTTCTGTCTTGTGTACTTTGTTCTTGAATGGTCTTATATGGGCTCGGTCGTCCCGGCAAGCTCCTCTTGCCGGGGCCTTGCCTCCTTGGCCCGGCAAGCTCCTCTTGCCGGGGGCCTTGTCTTGAATGCTTGGTCTTCTCTTCGCGCTTCCTGGGCGGGTCCTGCCGCAGGGTGCTACAACTGCTCGTGCACAAGTCTGGGGTACTAAGGTACCCCTACTTTAGTACACCGACAGGAGCCCCCGGGCCTGGGCCACACACGGTGCCGAGCGTCGTTGGGCCAGGCCCTAACAGTGCACGGGCACGCGTGGCCTTGGTCGCGCTGTTCCTTAACTCCGCGCCCGTCGCACCTTCCCCAGGCGGCGCGCGCTTATCGCGGCGTCGTGGGGGTGGGGCGTGCGGGGTGAGCGTGACGTGGGTGGCGTGCGCGGGGCTGAACCGCGCAGGCGCGCGTCACGTCGCGCACGATTCTTAATGGCAAGAACGGAGTGTCCGCCACTTCCCCATATAAGGCAGAGGAAACGGGAGCGGCTCCCCTCCTTCGCCTTTACTGCGTCCTCTCCCGTCTCCAGAGATCCCCTTTGCGCTCCGCCTCCATATTTCCTCCGCCGCTCGCTCGCACCTGCGGTGCTACCGGATTCTTCGTCTCCCTTCCCTAGCCGCCTCCGTCATGGCCCCGAAGACCGAGAAGGCGAAGGCGGAGAAGACCAAGAAGGAGAAATCGGAGCACGCGGCGATGCTCACCTTGCTGCGGAAGCAGAACCTCGTCTTCTCGCCGAAGCTCAGCGCGCGGGAGCTCTGGAACAGGTACTACTTGTTCTGGGCCGAGGAGACCAAGGCGCATCCCCGCACCCGAGCCTATCCGGCCGCCGCCAAGGGCAACTACCCCGGCGGGTATTATTTCTTCGCAGCCTTCTTCCACTGCGGTCTTTGCCCTCCTTTTTCTGACTTCTTCTGCGACATAATGAACACCTTCGGCCTCCACCTTCTTGACTTCACTCCCAACGCCGTCCTCACGATGGCGGTTTTCGCGCATATGTGCGAAAACTATATTGGGGTATATCCAAACGTCGCGCTTTTTAGGCACTTCTTCATCCCTAGAGTAGAGGCCGGCGCCCCCCTCGCCGGAGGGATATCTTGGGTCTTTCGCCTGAACAAGAAGGATTCCTACTTGCCGGGGGAGCTCTGCGGCAAATGGGAGGAGTGGCGTGCCGACTGGTGCTGGGTTGTCGAGGACCAGCCGCAACCTTTCACCGCGCCGCGCGCAACACCTATTATGCGCGGCAAGGATTGGAGCGAGCTGGATTCGGACGACTGCAAGCTCGACGTCGCCCTCATCAGGATTCTCCGTCTTCGGTCAGCGAGGCTGTCCGTCGGAGAGGTGGGCGCAGACTTCCTCCGCCGCCGCATCGCCCCTCTTCAAGATAGGAAGAGGCCAGTCTGGGAGTACAGCAACGCGGCGGACATAATGAGGCTGCGCCCCGGGCTCAACTTCAACTTCACGTCGGTGGAGTTGAAGGGGATGGTCCGGGAGCTATTCAAGCACGACCCGGCCCACCCAGAGTGGTTCAGGGAGCCCCGGGGAGTTGTGCCTCTTTGCAACAGCTCGGCCCGGGATTCCCTTCGCGCCATGATGCCCGCGTGCGACTCGCACGGCGTCAACCGCACGTGGATTCCGCCCAAGCCAGACGTCATCATGAACTTCTTCGACAACCTGGCGGAGGTGGCGAAGAAGAAGGACGAGGCCCAGGGGCTGACGCGGGACACTACCGCGCAAGAGGTAGCATGCATAGCTTCTTGGGCTGAAGAGGCCACCACAGCCGCAGCGGCCGGGGAGTTCGGCTTCTCGCCCGAGGAGGCGGAGGCCGCGGAGGCGTCCCGCCAAGCGGAGGTGGCGGAGATCCGCAGACTGCTGAAGCTGCCCCCCGACGAGCTCGCCGGGGTTCCCTCTCTGAGGCACTCCGGGATCCAGGGGATCTTGATCGAGGCCGCGGCGAGGGCCACCACCGCCGGAGGACAAGGGACCACAGCGCAGGATGCTGGGTCCAGCGGGCTTGCCGGGGAGGAGGAGGAGGACGGTGGCGGCGACGACTCCGACGGATCCTTGGAGCTCTACGCCGATGACCTTCCCTCAGCGTCGCAGACCTCCTCGTCCCGTGTAAGCCCCAGGCGTTCTCCAGCGAAGCGTCCCCGCAGGACGGCGATGGGGGCAAGGGCGCCGGCCTCCCGGCAACAACCACCCCGCCAAGCGGCACGAGCCTCCCGGGGGAGTCAGGTTGCGACGAGGGCGCCCGGCGCGTCAGCCTCGTCGGAGGCGCCCCGTAAGGCAGCGCCGCACGGAAAGGAGCCCTTGGAGGGTGGAGCGGCGGCTCCGCCCGCCCCCCGGGCCCCGGCAACCGTCAGGACCGCCAAGCGCCCGAGGAAGACCCCGCCTCCCGCTCCCCGCGTGACCGCGCGTCAGGTGGAGTTTGATTTCTCCGCCTTGAGCGACGACGACGACGAGGACGAACGGAAGTATGGGCTTCGAGATCTTGTATCTTCGTAAATCTTGTCTTGATTACTGCAAACTCTGATCTTGCTTCTCATCTCGGCCTCAGGACCTTGGCGGAGCGAGCGACCAAGAAAGCCAAGGTGCCCGTGGTCGAGGTTGTGGACGACTTGCCCGTCGCGGCGACCGGGGACGCGCCGGAGCCGAGCCTGCCGGATCCGAGCGCCGTTCCGAGGAGCAGCCCCCAGCGCAGCCCCCCGCACAGCCCCCAGCGTAAGTCTGAGTCCTGTACTTCCGCACGTCGGGCGCGCTCGAGGAATCGTCCTTGCGCCGATATCTTGATATCGTCGTCTTGTGAAGAGGGGGAGCCGCAGCCGCAGGAGCGTCCGGAAGGCGTTCCCGAGGAGCCGCGGGCCCCGCCGCCTCCGCCAAGGCTGAGCTCTCCGGTAAAGGAGAGCATCCCGCCAAGGGCGAGCACTCCGCCGAGGGCGAGTACCCCGCCAGGGGCGGGTAGCCCGGCGAGGGCGGTGACCCCGCCAAGGCAGGGCTCCCCGGCGAGGGAACCCGCCGCTGATGACGTCCGCCAAGGTAAGCTCTATGACTTAGTCATCTTGGGTTCGTCTCTCCTCCCCTTTTTTTTCTGGATGTTTGCTTGAATTTCTTTTGCTCTCTATTCTCCTTCTTCTAGATTCCCCTCCCCCCGAGCAGATGGAGACGGAGGTCATCAACATCGAGGAGGAGGAGGGTGCGCGCGGCGGCAGCGGCGACGCCCCTGCCGCTGAGGACGCGGCGGGAGCTGCCGAGCCATCCGCGCAGGAGACCGCCCCAGCGGCGGACGCAACGGCCGGGGAGGGGGACGGCGATCGCACCGCCGACCCGGAGGCAGCAGGAGCAACAGGCGCTGCGCCGGCCGCCGACCCCTCCGCCGAAAAGGAGCGGGCGGGTCCTTACCTTGAAGCCCCCAATGGCATCTTCATCCAGGTGCCATGGGGCTCTTCCGCGCGGGCCCCCGCGGAGGGCGAGGCCCTTGATGGGGAGGTCCTCGCCTCCGCGGGCCTGAAGATTGTCGAGGCGCCCAGCGGGGCCGAAGAGCCCGAGGAGGAGAAGCTGCTTCGCCGGCTCCTGGCCCTTTACCGGGCCAGGCAGGCGAAGCTTGCTTCCCGGGAGACCCTCGCCGCGGAGGCCGCCGTCGAGATGGAGAAGCGTGCGGCGGAGCTCCGCGCCGCCAACCAAGCTGCCCTCCGCGGCGTGGCGGAGGAGCGTGAGAGGCTCGCCGGGGAGTACCAGGAGTGGGTGCTGCAGAAGGCCGATGCCGAAGAGCAGCAGCGGCTCGCCGGGGCGGAGCTGTCTCGGCGAGAGGGAGAGCTTGCCCAGCTGCAGGCCAATCTCAACTCCCACAAGGAGGAACTTGCCGCTCAGGAGCGGGCCCTTGGCGAGGAGCTGGAAGAGGCGAAAGCCGCCGCGGCTGCCGCGGAGACCGCCAGGGAGGAGCTTGCCGCCAAGGTCGCGCAGCTGGAGGAGTCGCTGAAGGCGAGCGCGGAGAGGGTCGGCGCGCTCAATGCGGAGCGGGAGAAGGACGCCCACGCCAACTCCGAACTCCAGGCGCGTCTCTCCAAGCAGGGCGACGAGCTGAAGGCCGCCAAGGACTCCATCGAGGCCCTGGAGCTGAAAGTCTCCGCGCTGGAGGAGGGGCTCCGCAAGGAGCGAAGCTTGGCGGAGAGCGCCAACACTGCGGCCGAGGACTTCCGTCGGACCGTCGCGGTGTGGACCGAGGACCTGGTGTCTTCTGCATCCAACATCGACCAGGAGTTGCTGGCGTTGAAGTTGGAACACCTCATCTACTCCCCGGACCCGGACCTCCCTCACAGCGCCAAGCTCAGCCTCTTCTTCAGAGGGGTCGCGCCGGCCCTCGCGGATCTTCGGAAGAAGATCCCCGCGCAATTGGCCGAGGAGACGCGCCGGGCCTGCACGGGAACCTTGGAGCGTGTGCTGACGAAGATTGTATACCGCAATCCCGGTATAAATCTCATCAACGTTCTTCGCAGCCTGCCGGCCGACGCTGACATGGAGGCGCTGAAGGAGCAGGTCGCCGACATCATCGCCAGAGTGGGCAAGATTTCCAGGATTGAGGGCGACCGCGTAGACTAGGCCTCCTTTATCTCATCTCTTTTTGTCGCTGCACACGGCGTTATGAGCTCATTAGTCACTGTGATAAGTTACGTAAGGTTTTTATCTTATCTGAACCAATCAGTGCATTGTTATCTTCCTTGCCCTGGCCTTTTACTTTGTATGCTTTTCACCCTACGCTCCCGGGGAACTTTCCGGCAAGGGGCCCTTGGGCTTATGGCAGCCTGCCGGCCAAGGCCTCACCGGGAAGCAACCTCGCCGCAGCCAGTCGCAATCGCGCTCAGCTTGTTGAGTGAGCTCGGAAACGAAACAAGGGCGCGACGCTCATCGCAGCTCACTTAAATCGTTGAGCGTACTCGAAACAAGGTGATGGTGCGGCTAGCCGCGGGTAGGTTCCTCCGCGCACAAGTTTTCCATACAAAGTGTGACTGTTCAAGGAAGACAACCGAAAATCAAGAATCTGAACTGCTCAAATTCTAATAACTTAGCTTATGCATAATGCTTGCTTCTTGGCAAGGCTTCTCTTTCTTGAACAGCATTTGGTTCCTCTCCCATCTCTTCTCCTCCTGCTTAAGAGGCGGGGAAAACGAAAAGGGAAGCAAGCATACGGCCTTTCGGCGTGCTGATGCTCACCAGTCATGCATGTTACGCAGGATGCCAAATAACACATGCAAATACAAAGAGGAGCATGTAAGAGGCAAAGCAGCGCAAAGCATAGAAGCTTATACTGATGCGCGGGGTCTGCGCCCGCCCCTGCGCCAAGGATTACATGCAACTTCGGCAAGACTTGGGCAGAGAGGTTGGTCGACGGAACGGGTTCCGACAACCGCGCTGGCGAAATTCCTCCCACGGTTGACGTCAACTCGTTTCGATCTGGGCGGGCGAAGCGCGCCGAAGAACGAGGTTGCCTTTCGCGCGACTTCCGGCGGTAACCACTGCGGCTACGGGAGCGGCGCAGGGTTCGCTGGAGGCGAGCGGTTCGCCCAGCGGCCGGAAGGCGGTCCTCCTCAAGGAGCAGCTGCTTCTTGCCCGAACTCTGCGTGAGTGGGTACTCGAGGAGGGCCGTGCACGATTCCGTAGGGAGGAATGCCTCCGCCCCGCGGAGCGGGGCGGAAAGGTACCTGTTCATACCTGAACTTACCAGTGTTCGCCTGAATCAGATCCGCATAACCTCGACGTTCCCCCTACCTGGCGCGCCAAAGATGTCGGGGGGAACTGTCCCCCTCGAGCACCTATGGGGCCGGGGCCCCTTCGTTTGTCCGGTGAGAGGGCGGAGGGTGCGCGGAGAGCAGATCGAGGCGAGCACACGGGCGGTTTACCCAGGTTCGGGCCGCGATGGACGCGTAAAACCCTACTCCTGCTTGGTTGTATTGAACTGGGGAGCTCGGGAGCTTGGAGAGCTAGCTACACCGAGCGTATGGCTGTCTGGGTTGCCAATCTCCGAACCTCCGAACCTCCTCTACGTTGCACACGGGCCTCCTTTTATAGCGCAAAGGGGTCACCGACAGGTGTCAACGTAAGAGAAAGGGGTAAAAGTGTAAAAGGGGTGGTAGTTGTAACAGCGCGGGAACAGTGGCGCTACAGTGCGGCACAGTGTTATCATACCTACTTCTGACGGTAGGGGACAAGGGCATTAAATGCCCGTCGCGGTCGCCCGGACAGCACCGAGGCGGACCGTTAGGTGCGCCACCGTTCGCCACGGTGGTGGCTGCATGCCACCGCATACCCCAGGCTGCGCAGCGCCCCGCCACGTGCCCTTGGGGGAGACCCCGGAGCGACGCGTGGGCGGGTGAGCTGGAGCGCAGTCCTGAGGTGGCGATTTGCCGCGGCAAAGGGGCTTGCCGTGGTGGTTGTCTTCCTGCGCCTGATAGCTTGCCGGCCATCAGGTCTTGCCGGGGCGCGTGGGGCGCCGCGGCGGGCCTCTCTTGTGGAGCCTGGGTTCGGCCTTCCCGGCAAGCTCCTCTTGCCGGGGTCTCGATCTTCTGTCTTGTGTACTTTGTTCTTGAATGGTCTTATATGGGCTCGGTCGTCCCGGCAAGCTCCTCTTGCCGGGGCCTTGCCTCCTTGGCCCGGCAAGCTCCTCTTGCCGGGGGCCTTGTCTTGAATGCTTGGTCTTCTCTTGGCGCTTCCTGGGCGGGTCCTGCCGCAGGGTGCTACAACTGCCCGTGCACAAGTCTGGGGTACTAAGGTACCCCTACTTTAGTACACCGACAAACACTTAGGCGAGTACTGGACTGCATCTAAGCATCCGAGTGGGAGGATTGCTCTCCACTCGGTAGGATTTTTAAATACTTAGTCGAGTACTTGGACTGCATCTAAGCCTCCGAGTGGGAGTATTGCTCTCCACTCGGTAAGATTTTTAAATACTTAGGAGAGTACTTGGACTGCAGCTAAGCCCCCGAGTGGGAGGCTGGCTCACCACTCGGTAGGATTTTTAGATACTTAGGCGAGTACTTGGACTGCAGCTAAGCCCCCGAGTGGGAGGCTGGCTCACCACTCGGTAGGATTTTTAAATACTTAGGCAAGTACTTGGACTACAGCTAAGCCCCCGAGTGGGAGGCTGGCTCACCACTCGGTAGGATTTTTAAATACTTAGGCGAGTACTTGGACTGCAGCTAAGCCCCCGAGTGGGAGGCTGGCTCACCAGTTGGTAGGATTTTTAAATACTTAGGCGAGTACTTGGGCTGCAGCTAAGCCCCCGATTGGCAGGCTGGCTCACCACTCGGTAGGATTTTTAAATACTTAGGCGAGTACTTGGACTGCAGCTAAGCCCCTGAGTGGGAGGCTGGCTCACCACTCGGTAGGATTTCTAAATACTTAGGTGAGTACTTGGACTGCAGCTATGTCCCCGAGCGGGAGGATTGCTCTTCACTCGGTAGGATTTTTAAATACTTAGGCGAGTACTTGGACTGCAGCTAAGCCCCCGAGTGGGAGGATTGCTCTCCACTCGGTAGGATTTTTTAAATACTTAGGCGAGTACTTGCACTGCAGCTAATCCCCCGAATGGGAGGCTGGCTCTCCACTCGGTAGAATTTTTAAATACTTAGGCGAGTACTTGGACTGCAGCTAAGCCCCCGAGTTGGAGGATTGCTCTCCGCTCGGTAGGATTTTTAAACACTTAGGCGAGTACAGGACATCATCTAAGCCTCCGAGTGGGAGGATTGCTCTCCACTTTCTAGGATTTTTAAATACTTAGTCGAGTACTTGGACTCCATCTAAGCCTCCGAGTGGGAGGATTGCTCTCCACTCGGTAGGATTTTTGAATACTTAGGAGAGTACTTGGACTGCAGCTAAGTCCCCGAGTGGGAGGCTGGCTCACCACTCGGTAGAATTTTAAATACTTAGGCGAGTACTTGGACTGCAGCTAAGCCCCCGAGTAGGAGGCTGGCTCACCACTCGGTAGGATTTTTAAATACTTAGGCGAGTACTTGGACTGCAGCTAAGCCCCCGAGTGGGAGGCTGGCTCACCACTCGGTAGGATTTTTAAATACTTAGGCGAGTACTTGGACTGCAGCTAAGCCCCCGAGTGGGAGGCTGGTTCACCACTCGGTAGGATTTTTAAATACTTAGGCGAGTACTTGGACTGCAGCTAAGCCCCCGAGTGGGAGGCTGGCTCACCACTCAGTAGGATTTTTAAATACTTAGGCGAGTACTTGGACTGCAGCTAAGCCCCCGAGTGGGAGGCTGGCTCACCACTCGGTAGGATTTTTAAATACTTAGGCGAGTACTTGGACTGCAGCTAAGCCCCCGATTGGAAGGCTGGCTCACCACTTGGTAGGATTTTTAAATACTTAGGCGAGTACTTGGACTGCAGCTAAGCCCCCGACTGGGAGGCTGGCTCACCACTCGGTAGGATTTCTAAATACTTACGCGAGTACTTGGACTGCAGCTAAGCCCCCGAGTGGGAGGATTGCTCTCCACTCGGTAGGATTTTTAAATACTTAGGCGAGTACTTGGACTGCAGCTAAGCCCCCGAGTGGGAGGATTGATCTCCACTCGGTAGGATTTTTTAAATACTTAGGCGAATACTTGGACAGCAGCTAAGCCCCCGAATGGGAGGCTGGCTCTCCACTCGGTAGGATTTTTAAATACTTAGGCGAGTACTTGGACTATAGCTAAGCCCCCGAGTGGTAGAATTGCTCTCCGCTCGGTAGGAGTATTAAACACTTAGGTGAGTACTGGACTGCATCTAAGCCTCCGAGTGGGAGGATTGCTCTCCACTCGGTAGGATTTTTAAATACTTAGTCGAGTACTTGGACTGCATCTAAGCCTCCGAGTGGGAGTATTGCACTCCACTCGGTAAGATTTTTAAATACTTAGGAGAGTACTTGGACTGCAGCTAAGCCCCCGAGTGGGAGGCTGGCTCACCACTCGGTAGGATTTTTAGATACTTAGGCGAGTACTTGGACTGCAGCTAAGCCCCCGAGTGGGAGGCTGGTGTCGGTGTACTAAAGTAGGGGTACCTTAGTACCCCAGACTTGTGCACGGGCAGTTGTAGCACCCTGCGGCAAGGCCCGCCCCGGAAGCGCCAAGAGAAGACCAAGCATTCAAGACAAGGCCCCCGGCAAGAGGAGCTTGCCGGGTCAAGAAGACAAGACCCCCGGCAAGAGGAGCTTGCCGGGCCAAGAAGACAAGACCCCGGCAAGAGGAGCTTGCCGGGACGACTGCGCCCATGTAAGGCCATCCAAGAACAAAGTATAACGAGGCAGAAGATCGAGCCCCCGACAAGAGGAGCTTGTCGGGAAGGCCGAACCCAGGCATCACAAGAGAAGCCCGCCGTGGCGCGCCAAGCGCCCCGGCAAGGCCTGATAGCTGGCACGCTATCAGGCACAGGAAGACGACCCCCGCGGCAAGCCACTTGCCGCGGCAAGATCGCCACCTCAAGGCTGCGCTCCAGCTCGCCCGCCACGCGTCGCTCCGGGGCTTCCCCCGAGGGCACGTGGCGAGGCACCGCGCAGCCTGGGGCATGCGGTGGCATGCAGCCGCCATCGTGGCGAACGGTGGCGCACCTAACGGTCCGCCTCGGTGCTGTCCGGGCGACCGTGACGGGCATTTAATGCCCTTGTCCCCTACTGTCAGAAGTAGGTATGATAACACTATGCCGCACTGTAGCGCCATCGTTCCCGCGCTATTACAGCTACCACCCCTTTTACACTTTTACCCCTTTCTCCTACGTTGACACCTGTCGGTGACCCCTTTGTGCTATAAAAGGAGGCCCGTGTGCGACGTAGAGGAGGTTCCGGGGTTCGGAGAATCGGCACCCAGACAGCCATACGCTCGGTGCAGCTAGCTCCCCAAGCTCCCGAGCTCCCCAGTTCAATACAACCAAGCAGGAGTAGGGTTTTACGCGTCCATCGCGGCCCGAACCTGGGTAAACCGCCCGTGTGCTCGCCTTGATCTGCTCTCCGCGCTCCCTCCGCCCCCCCTCCGGACAACGAAAGGGGCTCCGGCCCCATAGGTGCCCGCGGGGGACAGCCATCCCCCGCGACATCTTTGGCGCGCCAGGTAGGGGGTGCGGAGAGGTTGTGCGGATCAGATCCTGCGTTCACGCAAGCGCGCTCTTCGTCAGCTTCTCCGAACTCGCTAGCTTCATCAACACCATGGCCCCGAAGAAGAAGGTTTCGGAGGCCGCGGGCCCGTCTGCGTCACTTCCACCGCTACCGGAGCCAACGGTGGGCGGGGGAGACGCCGTCGGAGGGGTGGCCACCGGCGAGAACACTCGCGGTGCCACCAAATCCAAGAACAGGGCGGACGACCGAGCCTCGGCCTCCGAGGACGCGCCGCATCCGTCCCTTCAAACGACGACCCAGCAGCGCCATGCCACGGGAGGTGGCATCCGCTTGCTGGAACAAGGGCAAACAGGAGGTTCGCGGGACGCCACGGGCCCCCGTCCGGGCACGGGCAAGGCGAAGGCGCCGGGGAGGGACCCCGCTCTTTCTAACATTGTTAGGAGTCCGAGCGCATCCCGCTCCTCGCGCCACTCGCCCCCGCTCCCCTCCACTCCGGCAGAAGCGCTCGCGAGAGCGCAACTGCTCCTCGACTACCCTCCAGCGGCTGGCAAGGCCGAAAGCTGGAGGGCCACCATCCAGAGCCTGATCGCCTTCGCCAACAACGACACGCCGCAGCAGCCGGCGACCTCGCGGCCCCGGCAGGTCGAGAAGACGAAGGCCGACGGCGACAAGACCGCCGGAGGTGCGACCACCATGCACTCCCCGGCGCAGAAGCAGAAGACGCCGCCCCGCTGGAACAACGCCGACGACGGCTCCACAGCGTCGTCGGACCCGCGGACTCGCCGGGACCAGCGCCAAGTCCTCGACGAGCGACAGCAAGAAGACGCTCGAACAAGGATTGAGCGCCGCCGAGAAACTCGGCGACAATCAGACCAGCGGGCTGGGGACGCTGTCGACGCGTACGCGCCCGGTGAACCAGGTGACTTACCGTACGCGGTAGGTTGCCCTGCGTTCACCCGCGAGCTGCGACGCGTCCGGTGGCCCAGCACGAAGAACTTCAAGCCCGACGTACCGGAGAAGTACGACGGCAGGACGCACCCCTCGGAGTTTCTCAGCATCTACACAATCGCTGTACAAGCTGCCGGGGGGCGCGACGAGAGGATATTGGCGAACTACTTCCCGCTCGTGCTTAAGCCGAACGTTCGTTCGTGGCTTATGCACTTGCCGGAAGGATCCATTTCTTCCTGGGCGGATCTTTGCCATCAGTTTGTTGGCGCCTTCACAGGCGGCCACAAACCTCATGGCCAGGATAGCGACCTCCACATCCTAGCCCAGAAGGAAGGAGAACCCCTGCGCAAGTACATCCAGCGTTTCAGCCGCGTGCATCGCAACATCCCCGACGTTCACCCTGCCGCGGTTATCAGCGCGTTCCACCAGAACGTGCGTAACCGCCGCATGCGTGAAGAGATGGCCATGACCAAGATCCGGGACGTCAGCGAGCTATATGCCTTGGCTGACAAGTGCGCGCGCGCGGAGGAGGGGAGGAAACTCCCCGGGGAGGATGCTGGCGCAGGAGAAAGCGATAGTGACGACACCGCCCCGGCGAAGAGGAGCCAGCGGCGGAATAATAGGAGGAAGAATAGGAAAGAGGTGCTTGCCGTCGAGGGGTCCGGCAAGGAGGCTCCCGCCAAGCAAACGCAGGCTGGCGGCTCCGGCAAGGAGCCTGCCCCCGTGGCGGCAGCCGACAAGCAGGACGGCTCCGACAAGCAATACTGCAAGATCCACCGCACCAAGGGCCACGATCTCTCCAACTGCAAAAGCGTCGAGTACCTCGTCGTGCAGCAGAAGGCCGAGTACGAGAGGCGCGACAAGGGGAAGGCCCAGGGTGGGGGAGGCGAACCAAGCAAGAAGCGGCCGCCCGTCGGCCGGGGTGGACGCCGCGGCAAGGCCAAGCAGCGGCAAGGCGATCGGCCTCCCCGGGGCCGCGACGAGGATGAAGAGGACGACGACGAAGACGTGGAAGACGAAGATAACAGCGAGCAGGAGTTCCAGAAGGCCACGGAGGTCCTATGCGTTGATGGCGGCGCCTCTCTGCACACCTCCCACCGCCAGCTTAAGCGGTGGGTGCGAGAGGTGAACGCAGCAGAGCCGCCCGCGGAGTCGCGCAGGCTCCTCAAATGGTCCAGCACGCCCATCATTTTCGATCTTGAGGATCACCCCGACCGCACAACCGCGGTCGGGTGCTTGCCGATGCTGGTCTCACCCACCATCCGCAACCTCAAGGTCACCAAAATGTTGGTAGACGGCGGGGCCGGGCTGAACTTGATCTCCTCGGCTGTGATCAAGAAACTCCAGATCCCAGACGGCGAGCTCGAAGAGACCGGATCCTTCCAAGGAGTCAACCCGGGGAGGAGCAAGCCCAAGGGGAAGATTACTCTGCCGGTGACCTTTGGCGGCGAGCTTAACTTCAGGACTGAGCGTATCACGTTCGACGTCGCCGATATCCCGTTACCATACAATGGGATCCTCGGCCGTCCCGCTCTCGCCAAGTTCATGGCGGCTTCCCACCACGCCTACAACGTGCTCAAGATGTCGGGGCCGATAAGCGTCATCACTGTCCATGGCGACAAAAAGGACGCGCTTATCTGCGCCGACAAGATCTACCAGGACGTAGCAGCCGCGGCAGAGAAGGACACACTTGCCGCTGAAGCCCCCGGGGGGAAGAAGACAAAGACCAAGCCCGGTAAGTGCTCTGGGGCCCACTCCGGCAACCGCACCTCTTCGGAGTGCTGCGCCGCCGTCGAGGACGTTCCATCGAGCTCCGCCGGCAAGTACAGGAAGGGAATGACCGCTCCCCCGGCAACCAAGAAGGTGTCCGCCAAGGAGGACGGCACTGGCGGTACCTTCACCATCAGTGCCACGCTTGACAGCAAATAGGAAAGCGCGCTCGTCGCCTTCCTGCGGGCGAATGACGACGTGTTTGCATGGCAACCGTCCGACATCCCCGGTGTTCCCAGGAGGGTGATTGAGCACAAGCTCGCTGTCTGTCCTCACGCGCGACCCGTCAAGCAGAAAGTAAGAAAGCAAGCCGTGGAGCGCCAGGAATTCATCAGCGAAGAGATCAAGAAGCTAGAGGCAGCAGGCCTAGTGAGAGGTGTGATCCATCCAACGTGGCTGGCCAATCCGGTCGTCGTGCGCAAAGCCAATGGGAAGTGGAGACTGTGCATAGACTTCACCGACGTGAACAAAGCATGTCCCAAAGATCCATTTCCCTTGCCGCGCATTGACCAGATTGTTGACTCCACTGCCGGATGTGAGCTACTCTCTTTTCTTGATGCATATTCAGGATACCACCAAGTCTTTATGGCCAAGGAAGATGAAGAGAAGACCGCATTTATCACTCCGTGCGGCACCTATTGCTTCATACGCATGCCGTTTGGACTGAAGAATGCGGGATCAACGTTTGCAAGGGTAGTGCACTCTGCCTTCGAGCCGCAGATCCATAGGAACGTGGAGGCCTACATGGATGACATCGTGGTGAAGAGCAGGAGCAAGGAAACCCTGGTCCAAGATCTGGAAGAGACATTTCAGAACTTGCGCAAGATACAGCTCAAGCTGAACCCCGAGAAGTGCGTTTTCGGAGTCCCCTCCGGCAAGCTTCTCGGGTTCTTTGTGTCACAAAGGGGGATTGAAGCTAATCCCGACAAGATCAAAGCCATCGAGCAGGTCGAAGCCCCAAAGCGCGTCAAGGACGTCAGAAAGCTTGCAGGTTGTGTGGCCGCCCTCAGTCGGTTCATTTCAAGGTCTGCAGAACGCGCCCTGCCTTTCTTTAAAATCTTGAAGAAGGCAGGTCCCATGCAGTGGACTCCAGAAGCGGAGGCAGCGCTGCAAGATTTGAAAAGGTACCTATCCTCCACTCCAATACTTGTCGCACCTAGACCACAGGAGAAGTTGTTGCTATACCTAGCGGCAACCAACCAGGTGGTTAGTGCTGCGTTAGTGGCGGAGAGGGAGGCCGACGAGGAGCCTATACCACCTACAAGCGAGTCCAGCGACGAGCGGGGGGCTGCTCCAGCAAGCTCTGGCCCCGACAAAAGCCACCCTGCGCAGGAACAGGATGGAGCGCGGAAGAAGATGGTGCAGCGCCCGGTGTATTTTGTAAGTTCCCTTTTGCAGGGGGCTAGATCAAGATACTCCGGGGTGCAGAAATTGCTTTTCGGCCTCCTCATGGCCTCGAGAAAGCTGCGCCATTACTTCCAAGCGCATGAGATAACAGTAGTCACTCGCTTTCCGCTGAAGAGGATATTGCACAATCCAGAGGCAACGGGCAGGATCGTCGAGTGGGCACTGGAGCTGTCGAGCTTTGGGCTCAAGTTTGAAAGTACTTCAACCATACAGAGCCGAGCTTTGGCAGAATTCATAGCTGAGTGGACTCCGACGCCAGATGGAGAAGGCCAAGAAACAAGCGCGCCCGTACAAGGAGCAACAAGCGAGTGGGTAATGTACTTCGATGGTGCCTTTTTGCTGCAAGGCGCCGGTGCTGGCGTGGTACTCATCGCGCCCACCGGAGAGCACCTCAAGTACGTTATCCAGATGCACTTCCCAAGAGAGCAAGCTACCAACAATACTGCTGAGTATGAAGGCTTGCTCGCCGGCCTCAGGATTGCGGCCGAACTTGGGATCAGAAAGCTGATCGTGCGGGGAGATTCTCAACTGGTGGTCCGGCAAGTCAACAAGAGCTACCAGAGACCTCTGATGGAAGCTTACGTCGATGAAGTGAGGAAGCTGGAAGAACACTTTGAAGGGCTGCAAATGGAGCACGTCGCGAGAGCTCAGAATGAGATAGCAGACGGCCTTTCGAAGTGTGCTTCGCTGAAGTTACCTGTGGAACCAGGGACCTTCTTGCTCAAGCTGACTCAACCATCCGTTACACCATCAGTTGGGCAGTCCAAGAAAAGGAAGTTGGTCTCCGGCGACTACTCGCAGGCGGACCTCCCTGAGACCGCCGCCAAGGTCCCCAAGATCAACAACCAGAACGCCGGGGGACAGCCCGCTCCTGCGGATCCCAGGATCCGTCCAGTCGAAGCCGGTGTCCCCGGTAAGCCTCGCTCCAGCGAGCTGATCAGCAGCCTGAACTCCGAGGGACAGCCCGCTCCTGCGGATCCCAGGATCCGTCCAGTCGAAGCCAGTGTCCCCGGTAAGCCTCGCTCCAGCGAGCTGATCAGCAGCCTGAACTCCGAGGGACAGCCCGCTCCTGCGGATCCGAGGATCCGTCCAGTCGAAGCAGGTGTCCCCGATGAGTCTCGCTCCGGCAAGCAGACCAGCAGTCTGAACGCTGAGGAACAGTTCGCTCCTGCGGGCCGAGGATCTGTCCAGTTGAAGCGGAGGTTCCCGACAAGCTTTGCCCCGGCAAGCTTGCCGGGGGATCACCGGCTCCGGCTGAACCAGAGGTTCTTGCCGTAGAAGCCGAGGTCCCCGCAGCGGCCTTCATGCCTTTAGCCCTTGCCGTCGAGCCCCGGGCTCCGGCATGGGCACGGCAGATCGTCCGTTTTCTGCAAACTGGAGAACTTCCCGACGACCCAGAAGAGATGGAGAAGATCACCAGGCAGTCAAGTATGTACCAGTTCATGGACAACGAGCTGTACAGAAGGAGACTCAACGGTGTCAGATTGAAGTGCATCTCCAGGGAAGACGGACAGAAGCTGTTGGCAGAGATACACGGAGGCATATGCGGCCATCACATCGGCGCAAGAGCACTTGTCGGGAAAGCCTTCCGGCAAGGGTTTTTCTGGCAAGAAGCCCTCCAAGAGGCAACTGCACTAGTAACCAAGTGTGAAGCGTGCCAGTTCCATGCAAAACAGATTCATCAGCCAGCTCAAGCTCTCCAAACAATCCCTTTGTCCTGGCCCTTCTCGGTCTGGGGGCTCGATATCCTCGGCCCTTTTCCCCGAGCTGTCGGGGGCTTCGAGTACTTGTACGTTGCAATCGACAAGTTCACGAAGTGGCCGGAAGTGGAGCCAGTGAGGAAGGTGACCGCGCAGTCAGCAGTCAAGTTCTTCCGGTCGATCGTCTGCCGTTTCGGAGTCCCCAACAGAGTCATCACCGACAATGGGACGCAATTTACAAGTCGCGCCTTCATGCAATACGCCCAGGATCTCGGCGCCAAGGTCTGTTTCGCTTCAGTTGCTCACCCCAGGAGCAACGGTCAAGCGGAAAGGGCCAACGCTGAAGTGCTGCGCGGACTCAAGACCAGGACCTTTGACAGGCTGCACAAGTGCGGGAGAAATTGGATTGAGGAGCTGCCGGCGGCTCTTTGGTCAATCAGGACGACACCAAGCCGAGCCACCGGACAGACACCTTTTGCTCTAGTCTATGGAGCGGAAGCGGTTATCCCCACGGAACTCGTATACGGATCTCCTCGGGTGCTCGCTTATGACGAGCTCGAGCAAGAGCGGCTGCGCCAAGATGACGCGCTGCTCCTTGAGGAAGGACGTCTCCAGGCTGCGGTACGAGCTGCTCGGTACCAGCAAGCCTTGCGTCGCTACCATAGCCGCAAGGTCAAGGCCAGGAGTCTCGAGGAGGGCGACCTTGTTCTTCGGCGAACTCAGTCGGCCAAGAATTCCAACAAGTTGACGCCGAAGTGGGAAGGACCTTATCGGGTGAGACAAGTCACGAGGCCCGGCGCTGTCCGCCTCGAGACCGAAGAAGGCGTACCAGTGAGCAACTCCTGGAACATAGAGCATCTTCGCAAGTTTCACCCATAAGGCGCGGTTGCCGTGACCCGTTCCGGCAACCATCGGTTTGTACAGGCCTTGCCGCTGTTGCATGTAACCCCTTGTACAAAGCCAGGCGAAGCCCCTGGCACCAGATCAAGTTGCCCTGTTAGGCGACCTTGTTCTCTGGCACGTTCAGTCGGCCAAGAATTATAACAAGTTGACGCCGAAGCAGGAAGGCCCTTGTTGGGTGGAACGAGTCGCGAGGCCCGGCGCTGTCCGCCTCAAGACCGAAGAGGGCCTACCAGTGAGCAACTCCTGGGAACATAGAGCACCTTCGCAAGTTCCGCCCACTAGGCGCGGTTGCCGTGATCCGCTCCGGCAACCACCGGTTTGTACAGGCCTTGCCGCTGCTGCATGTAACCCCTTGTACAAAGCCAGGCGAAGCCCCTGGCGCCAGATAAAGTTGCCCTGTTAGGCGACCTTGTTCTCTGGCACGTTCAGTCGGCCAAGAATTATAACAAGTCGACGCCGAAGCAGGAAGGCCCTTATCGGGTGAGACGAGTCGCGAGGCCCGGCGCTGTCCGCCTCAAGACCGAAGAGGGCCTACCAGTGAGCAACTCCTGGGAGCATAGAGCATCTTCGCAAGTCTCGCCCATAAGGCGCGGTTGCCGTGATCCGCTCCGGCAACCACCGGTTTGTGCAGGCCTTGCCGATGTTGCATTTAAGCCCTCGTACAAAGCCAGGCGAAGCCCCTGGCCGAAAAAAGAGAAGCGCTGGCGCCCTAGATTTTAGCATGCATGCTGAGTCAGAGTCTCGTCCTTGGTTAGGGTTATCAGTTCCTAACTGTCGCTAACCCCTAACTTAGAGGTCGAGTCCGCGTCTTTTTCCCGTCCTTTCCCTTTGGCTCGCAGGAATCGAATGTCCTTGCCGGGCCGCTCAAGGACAAGGAAGAGGAGAAGGACGAGCCAACACCTACGCCCCGGCGAGCCAGAGTCGCCGGGGGCTGCAACCTCAGATAAGTTTTTGCATCCCTCATCATGCATTCTCTTATGGACTGTGGGATTTGAAAGCCTCCTTTCCTCCTGGAAAGCTACCGTGCTCTCTTAGCGGCAAGCCCCAGAGCGCGTTCCTGGGGCCCGTTTCGATAGCAGCCGCGGCAGCAAGAGGGAGGGAAGCGAGGGGCCGGAACCCGCCTGCTCCCCGCCTCCGCCAAGGGCGTGAGAAAGGTCGAGCAGTGCGGGGGGGCGGCTGGGCCTGTTGCCGGGCGAGAACTGTCTATCTTAACGATGTAAAGGATTCGTTCCTTACCGCGGTTTCCACCCGCGAGACAAATGATCCGGCAAACATCCCCTTTTCATTAAAAACATTCCACTCAGGTACAGTTCAGAGAGAATGAAAAACATGAAAAGAGGGATTACAAGGCTTAAACGCAACTAAGGCCCGAAGGCTTACAAGCTGAAAAGAGATAAGGTGCCCGTAATCCCTTTCTTGTCTCTCTCCTCAGGAGGTAGGGCAAGTAGGCGAAGAGGGCGAAAGGGGCGCCTAGATGAGCTACGGGTGGCAGAAGGCACCAAGAGAAGATCCGGGGGCTCCGCCCGGGGGTCTCCGGAGGCTGAAGAAGACGGAGGCGCCGGAGGCAGAGCTGGAAGATGAGGCAGCGGCCGTGCCGCCAGCCTCTTCCTCTTCCGCAGCCTCGCCACTCCGGCCGCCCGAGGAGATCAAGCCCCCCCCCCGGCAAGAGGAGCTTGCCGGGCCAAAGAGAAGACCCCGGTGGTCGTCACCGAGAGCAAGGGTGATGACGGCGTCTGGGGCGCATCTGGAACACGAGGCGCCGGAGCGTCAGCCAGCTGTCGAAGTCGGCCCGTACTCCGACTTCGCGGCCTTCGACGTCCGCCCTCTGCCCTCCTCAGCAGCCCCTCCTACGCCGGTCGCCCAAGGAGACGACCCCGGGGAGTTCACGGAGCCCGGCGCGGTCGATGGGGCCGCCGGCGCCACCCAGAGCTGCGGCCGACGCCTAGTCGTACCCGTCATCCCGGCGGCTGCTCCCCTCGTCGTCGCTATCGCTCCCCTCCTCGTCACTCTCGCTCGAGGAGGAGCCTTCGCTGTCGGAGGAGCTATCTTCGCAGCACCGGGCCCGGATACCGAAGCCCCAGAAGGCCTTGACGGAGAGGAGGTCCTCCCCCACTAGCTTGAAGTGGAGGGTGAACCCCTCCGTCAAGCTGTGTATCCGGGCGAACGTCTTCCACCCGCGGCCCAGACACACCACGCCGGGGGCTCGGGACTCGACGTGGACTCGCGTCCCGCTGATCCCGCAGCCCCTCATGCGCAGGTTGAGCGTCTCGGGCTGCTCCACCTCCAACACGTTCGCGAATGGAGCGGGGAGCCGGAGGTGGCGACGAGGCGCCCGGCGCAGCCTGATAATGAACTCACAGGGGTCGTCCCCGAGATGGACCGCAGGAAGGAACGGAGCCGCTGGCGGGGGCGAGGGCGGCGCACCGATCCGTCCGCCCCGAGCGCCTCGGCCCCGTCCACGACCTCGTCCGCGACCTCGCCCTCTCCCTCTTCCCCCGACGATCGGCTCCGCCGCCGCAGGCGCAAGGGGAGGAGGGGCGCGTTGCCGAGCAGACACCCTCGCGGCAATCGAAGAAGAACCAGGGTTCCCCCCCTCCATCGCAGATGGGGGAAGGAAACCAGAAGCAGAAGGAGGAAGGAGATGGAGTGCGTATTTCCGTCGCCCCCTCTCGCTCCTTATAAAGGAGCAGAGTGGGACCGCGGCCGCCCCGCTCCTCCAATAGAAGCGGAGGAAGGGCAGGCGACTGGGGCCGACCCACTGCATCGGCCCGCGCCGGCCCGACTCCCTGCCTCCGCCGCCGCGACTCCGAGTGCATGAGGACCGCGTGGTGGGCGCACAGAACCGAGGCGACGGGTGGGACGACCTCTCCCCGTCCCGTGACTATGGGGAACGGGCGCCTCGAAAACCGCGCCCCACCACCGTTCATTTATTGAGCCGCGCCTCCGCACCTCCCTCCACTTAAAGAGGGAACGGGCGTTTTCGCCCCCACGACGCCGCGGTAAGCGCGCGCCGCCTGGGGAAGGCGCGGCGGATGCGGAGTTAAGGAGCAGCGCGACCAAGGCCATGCGTGCCCGTGCACCGTTAGGGCCTGGCCCAACAACGCTCGGCACCATGTGTGGCCCAGGCCCGGGGGCTCCTGTCGGTGTACTAAAGTAGGGGTACCTTAGTACCCCAGACTTGTGCACGGGCAGTTGTAGCACCCTGCGGCAAGGCCCGCCCCGGAAGCGCCAAGAGAAGACCAAGCATTCAAGACAAGGCCCCCGGCAAGAGGAGCTTGCCGGGTCAAGAAGACAAGACCCCCGGCAAGAGGAGCTTGCCGGGCCAAGAAGACAAGACCCCGGCAAGAGGAGCTTGCCGGGACGACTGCGCCCATGTAAGGCCATCCAAGAACAAAGTATAACGAGGCAGAAGATTGAGCCCCCGACAAGAGGAGCTTGTCGGGAAGGCCGAACCCAGGCATCACAAGAGAAGCCCGCCGTGGCGCGCCAAGCGCCCCGGCAAGGCCTGATAGCTGGCACGCTATCAGGCACAGGAAGACGACCCCCGCGGCAAGCCACTTGCCGCGGCAAGATCGCCACCTCAAGGCTGCGCTCCAGCTCGCCCGCCACGCGTCGCTCCGGGGCTTCCCCCGAGGGCACGTGGCGAGGCACCGCGCAGCCTGGGGCATGCGGTGGCATGCAGCCGCCATCGTGGCGAACGGTGGCGCACCTAACGGTCCGCCTCGGTGCTGTCCGGGCGACCGTGACGGGCATTTAATGCCCTTGTCCCCTACTGTCAGAAGTAGGTATGATAACACTATGCCGCACTGTAGCGCCACCGTTCCCGCGCTATTACAGCTACCACCCCTTTTACACTTTTACCCCTTTCTCCTACGTTGACACCTGTCGGTGACCCCTTTGCACTATAAAAGGAGGCCCGTGTGCGACGTAGAGGAGGTTCCGGGGTTCGGAGAATCGGCACCCAGACAGCCATACGCTCGGTGCAGCTAGCTCCCCAAGCTCCCGAGCTCCCCAGTTCAATACAACCAAGCAGGATTAGGGTTTTACGCGTCCATCGCGGCCCGAACCTGGGTAAACCGCCCGTGTGCTCGCCTCGATCTGCTCTCCGCGCTCCCTCCGCCCCCCCTCCGGACAACGAAAGGGGCTCCGGCCCCATAGGTGCCCGCGGGGGACAGCCATCCCCCGCGACAGCTGGCTCACCACTCGGTAGGATTTCTAAATACTTAGGCGAGTACTTGGACTGCAGCTAAGCCCCCGAGTGGGAGGATTGCTCTCCACTCGGTAGGATTTTTAAATACTTAGGCGAGTACTTGGACTGCAGCTAAGCCCCCGAGTGGGAGGCTGGCTCACCACTCGGCAGGATTTTTAAATTCTTAGGCGAGTACTTGGAATGCAGCTAAGCCCCCGAGTGGGAGGCTGGCTCACCACTCGGTAGGATTTTTAAATACTTAGGCGAGTACTTGGACTGCAGCTAAGCCCCCGAGTGGGAGGCTGGCTCACCACTCGGTAGGATTTTTAAATACTTAGGCGAGTACTTGGACTGCAGCTAAGCCCCCGAGTGGGAGGCTGGCTCACCACTTGGTAGGATTTTTAAATACTTAGGCGAGTACTTGGGCTGCCGCTAAGCCCCCGATTGGCAGGCTGGCTCACAAGTCGGTAGGATTTTTAAATACTTAGGCGAGTACTTGGACTGCAGCTAAGCCCCTGAGTGGGAGGCTGGCTCACCACTCGGTAGGATTTCTAAATACTTAGGTGAGTACTTGGACTGCAGCTAAGTCCCCGAGTGGGAGGATTGCTCTTCACTCGGTAGGATTTTTAAATACTTAGGCGAGTACTTGGACTGCAGCTAAGCCCCCGAGTGGGAGGATTGCTCTCCACTCGGTAGGATTTTTTAAATACTTAGGCGAGTACTTGGACTGCAGCTAATCCCCCGAATGGGAGGCTGGCTCTCCACTCGGTAGAATTTTTAAATACTTAGGTGAGTACTTGGACTGCAGCTAAGCCCCCGAGTGGGAGGATTGCTCTCCGCTCGGTAGGATTTTTAAACACTTAGGCGAGTACAGGACAGCATCTAAGCCTCCGAGTGGGAGGATTGCTCTCCACTCGGTAGGATTTTTAAATACTTAGTCGAGTACTTGGACTCCATCTAAGCCTCCGAGTGGGAGGATTGCTCTCCACTCGGTAGGATTTTTGAATACTTAGGAGAGTACTTGGACTGCAGCTAAGTCCCCGAGTGGGAGGCTGGCTCACCACTCGGTAGAATTTTAAATACTTAGGCGAGTACTTGGACTGGAGCTAAGCCCCCGAGTGGGAGGCTGGCTCACCACTCGGTAGGATTTTTAAATACTTAGGTGAGTACTTGGACTGCAGCTAAGCCCCCGAGTGGGAGGCTGGTTCACCACTCGGTAGGATTTTTAAATACTTAGGCGAGTACTTGGACTGCAGCTAAGCCCCCGAGTGGGAGGCTGGCTCACCACTCGGTAGGATTTTTAAATACTTAGGCGAGTACTTGGACTGCAGCTAAGCCCCCGAGTGGGAGGCTGGCTCACCACTCGGTAGGATTTTTAAATACTTAGGCGAGTACTTGGACTGCAGCTAAGCCCCCGATTGGAAGGCTGGCTCACCACTTGGTAGGATTTTTAAATACTTAGGCGAGTACTTGGACTGCAGCTAAGCCCCCGACTGGGAGGCTGGCTCACCACTCGGTAGGATTTCTAAATACTTACGCGAGTACTTGGACTGCAGCTAAGCCCCCGAGTGGGAGGATTGCTCTCCACTCGGTAGGATTTTTAAATACTTAGGCGAGTACTTGGACTGCAGCTAAGCCCCCGAGTGGGAGGATTGCTCTCCACTCGGTAGGATTTTTTAAATACTTAGGCGAATACTTGGACAGCAGCTAAGCCCCCAAATGGGAGGCTGGCTCTCCACTCGATAGGATTTTTAAATACTTAGGCGAGTACTTGGACTATAGCTAAGCCCCCGAGTGGCAGAATTGCTCTCCGCTCGGTAGGAGTATTAAACACTTAGGTGAGTACTGGACTGCATCTAAGCCTCCGAGTGGGAGGATTGCTCTCCACTCGGTAGGATTTTTAAATACTTAGTCGAGTACTTGGACTGCATCTAAGCCTCCGAGTGGGAGTATTGCACTCCACTCGGTAAGATTTTTAAATACTTAGGAGAGTACTTGGACTGCAGCTAAGCCCCCGAGTGGGAGGCTGGCTCACCACTCGGTAGGATTTTTAGATACTTAGGCGAGTACTTGGACTGCAGCTAAGCCCCCGAGTGGGAGGCTGGCTCACCACTCGGTAGGATTTCTAAATACTTAGGCGAGTACTTGGACTGCAGCTAAGCCCCCGAGTGGGAGGATTGCTCTCCACTCGGTAGGATTTTTAAATACTTAGGCGAGTACTTGGACTGCAGCTAAGCCCCCGATTGGAAGGCTGGCTCACCACTTGGTAGGATTTTTAAATACTTAGGCGAGTACTTGGACTGCAGCTAAGCCCCCGACTGGGAGGCTGGCTCACCACTCGGTAGGATTTCTAAATACTTACGCGAGTACTTGGACTGCAGCTAAGCCCCCGAGTGGGAGGATTGCTCTCCACTCGGTAGGATTTTTAAATACTTAGGCGAGTACTTGGACTGCAGCTAAGCCCCCGAGTGGGAGGATTGCTCTCCACTCGGTAGGATTTTTTAAATACTTAGGCGAATACTTGGACAGCAGCTAAGCCCCCAAATGGGAGGCTGGCTCTCCACTCGATAGGATTTTTAAATACTTAGGCGAGTACTTGGACTATAGCTAAGCCCCCGAGTGGCAGAATTGCTCTCCGCTCGGTAGGAGTATTAAACACTTAGGTGAGTACTGGACTGCATCTAAGCCTCCGAGTGGGAGGATTGCTCTCCACTCGGTAGGATTTTTAAATACTTAGTCGAGTACTTGGACTGCATCTAAGCCTCCGAGTGGGAGTATTGCACTCCACTCGGTAAGATTTTTAAATACTTAGGAGAGTACTTGGACTGCAGCTAAGCCCCCGAGTGGGAGGCTGGCTCACCACTCGGTAGGATTTTTAGATACTTAGGCGAGTACTTGGACTGCAGCTAAGCCCCCGAGTGGGAGGCTGGCTCACCACTCGGTAGGATTTCTAAATACTTAGGCGAGTACTTGGACTGCAGCTAAGCCCCCGAGTGGGAGGATTGCTCTCCACTCGGTAGGATTTTTAAATACTTAGGCGAGTACTTGGACTGCAGCTAAGCCCCCGAGTGGGAGGCTGGCTCACCACTCGGTAGGATTTTTAAATTCTTAGGCGAGTACTTGGAATGCAGCTAAGCCCCCGAGTGGGAGGCTGGCTCACCACTCGGTAGGATTTTTAAATACTTAGGCGAGTACTTGGACTGCAGCTAAGCCCTCGAGTGGGAGGCTGGCTCACCACTCGGTAGGATTTTTAAATACTTAGGCGAGTACTTGGACTGCAGCTAAGCCCCCGAGTGGGAGGCTGGCTCACCACTTGGTAGGATTTTTAAATACTTAGGCGAGTACTTGGGCTGCAGCTAAGCCCCCGATTGGCAGGCTGGCTCACAACTCGGTAGGATTTTTAAATACTTAGGCGAGTACTTGGACTGCAGCTAAGCCCCTGAGTGGGAGGCTGGCTCACCACTCGGTAGGATTTCTAAATACTTAGGTGAGTACTTGGACTGCAGCTAAGTCCCCGAGTGGGAGGATTGCTCTTCACTCGGTAGGATTTTTAAATACTTAGGCGAGTACTTGGACTGCAGCTAAGCCCCCGAGTGGGAGGATTGCTCTCCACTCGGTAGGATTTTTTAAATACTTAGGCGAGTACTTGGACTGCAGCTAATCCCCCGAATGGGAGGCTGGCTCTCCACTCGGTAGAATTTTTAAATACTTAGGCGAGTACTTGGACTGCAGCTAAGCCCCCGAGTGGGAGGATTGCTCTCCGCTCGGTAGGATTTTTAAACACTTAGGCGAGTACAGGACAGCATCTAAGCCTCCGAGTGGGAGGATTGCTCTCCACTCGGTAGGATTTTTAAATACTTAGTCGAGTACTTGGACTCCATCTAAGCCTCCGAGTGGGAGGATTGCTCTCCACTCGGTAGGATTTTTGAATACTTAGGAGAGTACTTGGACTGCAGCTAAGTCCCCGAGTGGGAGGCTGGCTCACCACTCGGTAGAATTATAAATACTTAGGCGAGTACTTGGACTGGAGCTAAGCCCCCGAGTGGGAGGCTGGCTCACCACTCTGTAGGATTTTTAAATACTTAGGTGAGTACTTGGACTGCAGCTAAGCCCCCAAGTGGGAGGCTGGTTCACCACTCGGTAGGATTTTTAAATACTTAGGCGAGTACTTGGACTGCAGCTACGCCCCCGAGTGGGAGGCTGGCTCACCACTCGGTAGGATTTTTAAATACTTAGGCGAGTACTTGGACTGCAGCTAAGCCCCTGAGTGGGAGGCTGGCTCACCACTCGGTAGGATTTCTAAATACTTAGGTGAGTACTTGGACTGCAGCTAAGTCCCCGAGTGGGAGGATTGCTCTTCACTCGGTAGGATTTTTAAATACTTAGGCGAGTACTTGGACTGCAGCTAAGCCCCCGAGTGGGAGGATTGCTCTCCACTCGGTAGGATTTTTTAAATACTTAGGCGAGTACTTGGACTGCAGCTAATCCCCCGAATGGGAGGCTGGCTCTCCACTCGGTAGAATTTTTAAATACTTAGGCGAGTACTTGGACTGCAGCTAAGCCCCCGAGTGGGAGGATTGCTCTCCGCTCGGTAGGATTTTTAAACACTTAGGCGAGTACAGGACAGCATCTAAGCCTCCGAGTGGGAGGATTGCTCTCCACTCGGTAGGATTTTTAAATACTTAGTCGAGTACTTGGACTCCATCTAAGCCTCCGAGTGGGAGGATTGCTCTCCACTCGGTAGGATTTTTGAATACTTAGGAGAGTACTTGGACTGCAGCTAAGTCCCCGAGTGGGAGGCTGGCTCACCACTCGGTAGAATTATAAATACTTAGGCGAGTACTTGGACTGGAGCTAAGCCCCCGAGTGGGAGGCTGGCTCACCACTCTGTAGGATTTTTAAATACTTAGGTGAGTACTTGGACTGCAGCTAAGCCCCCAAGTGGGAGGCTGGTTCACCACTCGGTAGGATTTTTAAATACTTAGGCGAGTACTTGGACTGCAGCTACGCCCCCGAGTGGGAGGCTGGCTCACCACTCGGTAGGATTTTTAAATACTTAGGCGAGTACTTGGACTGCAGCTAAGCCCCCGAGTGGGAGGCTGGCTCACCACTCGGTAGGATTTTTAAATACTTAGGCGAGTACTTGGACTGCAGCTAAGCCCCCGATTGGAAGGCTGGCTCACCACTTGGTAGGATTTTTAAATACTTAGGCGAGTACTTGGACTGCAGCTAAGCCCCCGACTGGGAGGCTGGCTCACCACTCGGTAGGATTTCTAAATACTTACGCGAGTACTTGGACTGCAGCTAAGCCCCCGAGTGGGAGGATTGCTCTCCACTCGGTAGGATTTTTAAATACTTAGGCGAGTACTTGGACTGCAGCTAAGCCCCCGAGTGGGAGGATTGCTCTCCACTCGGTAGGATTTTTTAAATACTTAGGCGAATACTTGGACAGCAGCTAAGCCCCCGAATGGGAGGCTGGCTCTCCACTCGGTAGGATTTTTAAATACTTAGGCGAGTACTTGGACTATAGCTAAGCCCCCGAGTGGCAGAATTGCTCTCCGCTCGGTAGGAGTATTAAACACTTAGGTGAGTACTGGACTGCATCTAAGCCTCCGAGTGGGAGGATTGCTCTCCACTCGGTAGGATTTTTAAATACTTAGTCGAGTACTTGGACTGCATCTAAGCCTCCGAGTGGGAGTATTGCACTCCACTCGGTAAGATTTTTGAATACTTAGGAGAGTACTTGGACTGCAGCTAAGCCCCCGAGTGGGAGGCTGGCTCACCACTCGGTAGGATTTTTAGATACTTAGGCGAGTACTTGGACTGCCGCTAAGCCACCGAGTGGGAGGCTGGCTCACCACTCGGTAGGATTTCTAAATACTTAGGCGAGTACTTGGACTGCAGCTAAGCCCCCGAGTGGGAGGATTGCTCTCCACTCGGTAGGATTTTTAAATACTTAGGCGAGTACTTGGACTGCAGCTAAGCCCCCGAGTGGGAGGCTGGCTCACCACTCGGTAGGATTTTTAAATTCTTAGGCGAGTACTTGGAATGCAGCTAAGCCCCCGAGTGGGAGGCTGGCTCACCACTCGGTAGGATTTTTAAATACTTAGGCGAGTACTTGGACTGCAGCTAAGCCCCCGAGTGGGAGGCTGGCTCACCACTCGGTAGGATTTTTAAATACTTAGGCGAGTACTTGGACTGCAGCTAAGCCCCCGAGTGGGAGGCTGGCTCACCACTTGGTAGGATTTTTAAATACTTAGGCGAGTACTTGGGCTGCAGCTAAGCCCCCGATTGGCAGGCTGGCTCACAAGTCGGTAGGATTTTTAAATACTTAGGCGAGTACTTGGACTGCAGCTAAGCCCCTGAGTGGGAGGCTGGCTCACCACTCGGTAGGATTTCTAAATACTTAGGTGAGTACTTGGACTGCAGCTAAGTCCCCGAGTGGGAGGATTGCTCTTCACTCGGTAGGATTTTTAAATACTTAGGCGAGTACTTAGACTGCAGCTAAGCCCCCGAGTGGGAGGATTGCTCTCCACTCGGTAGGATTTTTTAAATACTTAGGCGAGTACTTGGACTGCAGCTAATCCCCCGAATGGGAGGCTGGCTCTCCACTCGGTAGAATTTTTAAATACTTAGGCGAGTACTTGGACTGCAGCTAAGCCCCCGAGTGGGAGGATTGCTCTCCGCTCGGTAGGATTTTTAAACACTTAGGCGAGTACAGGACAGCATCTAAGCCTCCGAGTGGGAGGATTGCTCTCCACTCGGTAGGATTTTTAAATACTTAGTCGAGTACTTGGACTCCATCTAAGCCTCCGAGTGGGAGGATTGCTCTCCACTCGGTAGGATTTTTGAATACTTAGGAGAGTACTTGGACTGCAGCTAAGTCCCCGAGTGGGAGGCAGGCTCACCACTCGGTAGAATTTTAAATACTTAGGCGAGTACTTGGACTGCAGCTAAGCCCCCGAGTAGGAGGCTGGCTCACCACTCGGTAGGATTTTTAAATACTTAGGCGAGTACTTGGACTGGAGCTAAGCCCCCGAGTGGGAGGCTGGCTCACCACTCGGTAGGATTTTTAAATACTTAGGTGAGTACTTGGACTGCAGCTAAGCCCCCGAGTGGGAGGCTGGTTCACCACTCGGTACGATTTTTAAATACTTAGGCGAGTACTTGGACTGCAGCTAAGCCCCCGAGTGGGAGGCTGGCTCACCACTCGGTAGGATTTTTAAATACTTAGGCGAGTACTTGGACTGCAGCTAAGCCCCCGAGTGGGAGGCTGGCTCACCACTCGGTAGGATTTTTAAATACTTAGGCGAGTACTTGGACTGCAGCTAAGCCCCCGATTGGAAGGCTGGCTCACCACTTGGTAGGATTTTTAAATACTTAGGCGAGTACTTGGACTGCAGCTAAGCCCCCGACTGGGAGGCTGGCTCACCACTCGGTAGGATTTCTAAATACTTACGCGAGTACTTGGACTGCAGCTAAGCCCCCGAGTGGGAGGATTGCCCTCCACTCGGTAGGATTTTTTAAATACTTAGGCGAATACTTGGACAGCAGCTAAGCCCCCGAATGGGAGGCTGGCTCTCCACTCGGTAGGATTTTTAAATACTTAGGCGAGTACTTGGACTATAGCTAAGCCCCCGAGTGGCAGGATTGCTCTCCGCTCGGTAGGAGTATTAAACACTTAGGCGAGTACTGGGCTGCATCTAAGCCTCCGAGTGGGAGGATTGCTCTCCACTCGGTAGGATTTTTAAATACTTAGTCGAGTACTTGGACTGCATCTAAGCCTCCGAGTGGGAGTATTGCACTCCACTCGGTAAGATTTTTAAATACTTAGGAGAGTACTTGGACTGCAGCTAAGCCCCCGAGTGGGAGGCTGGCTCACCACTCGGTAGGATTTTTAGATACTTAGGCGAGTACTTGGACTGCAGCTAAGCCCCCGAGTGGGAGGCTGGCTCACCACTCGGTAGGATTTCTAAATACTTAGGCGAGTACTTGGACTGCAGCTAAGCCTCCGAGTGGGAGGATTGCTCTCCACTCGGTAGGATTTTTAAATACTTAGGCGAGTACTTGGACTGCAGCTAAGCCCCCGAGTGGGATGATTGCTCTCCACTCGGTAGGATTTTTTAAATACTTAGGCGAGTACTTGGACAGCAGCTAAGCCCCCGAATGGGAGGCTGGCTGTCGATGTACTAAAGTAGGGGTACCTTAGTACCCCAGACTTGTGCACGGGCAGTCGTAGCACCCCGCGGCAAGGCCCGCCCCGGAAGCGCCAAGAGAAGACCGAGCATTCAAGACAAGGCCCCCGGCAAGAGGAGCTTGCCAGGCCAAGAAGACAAGGCCCCCGGCAAGAGGAGCTTGCCGGGCCAAGAAGACAAGACCCCGGCAAGAGGAGCTTGCCGGGACGACTGAGCCCATGTAAGGCCATCCAAGAACAAAGTATACGAGACAGAAGATCGAGCCCCTGACAAGAGGAGCTTGTCGGGAAGGCCGAACCCAGGCACCACAAGAGAAGCCCGCCGTGGCGCGCTAAGCGCCCCGACAAGGCCTGATAGCTGGCACGCTATCAGGCACAGGAAGACGACCCCCGCGGCAAGCCACTTGCCGCGGCGAGATCGCCACCTCAAGACTGCGCTCCAGCTCGCCCGCCCACGCGTCGCTCCGGGGTTTCCCCCGAGGGCACGTGGCGAGGCACCGCGCAGCCTGGGGCATGCGGCGGCATGCAGCCGCCATCGTGGCGAACGGTGGCGCACCTAACGGTCCACCTCGGTGCTGTCCGGGCGACCGTGACGGGCATTTAATGCCCTTGTCCCCTACCGTCAGAAGTAGGTATGATAACACTGTGCCGCACTGTAGCGCCACCGTTCCCGCACTATTACAACTACCACCCCTTTTACGCTTTTACCCCTTTCTCTTACGTTGACACCTGTCGGTGACCCCTTTGCGCTATAAAAGGAGGCCCGTGTGCAACGTAGAGGGGGTTCCCGGGGTTCGGAGATTCGGCATCCAGACAGCCATACGCTCGGTGCAGCTAGCTCTCGAAGCTCCCGAGCTCCCCAGTTCAATACAACTAAGCAGGAGTAGGGTTTTACGCGTCCATCGCGGCCCGAGCCTGGGTAAACCGCCCGTGTGCCCTCCTCGATCTGCTCTCTGCGCTCCCTCCGCCCCCCTCGCCGGACAACGAAAGGGGCTCAGGCCCCATAGGTGCTCGCGGGGGGACGCCCGTCCGCCCCGACATCTTTGGCGCGCCAGGTAGGGGGCGCGTCGAGGTTGTGCGGATCTGATTCAGGCGAACACTGGTAAGCTCAGGTATGAACAGGTACCTTTCCGCCCCGCTCCGCGGGGCGGAGGCATTCCTCCCTACGGAATCGTGCACGGCCCTCCTCGAGTACCCACTCGCGCAGAGTTCAGGCAAGAAGCAGCTGCTGCTTGAGGAGGACCGCCTTCCGGCCGCTGGGCGAACCGATCGCTTCCAGCGAACCCTGCGCCGCTCCTGTAGCCGCAGCGGTTAGCGCCGGAGGCCGCGAAAAAGGCGACCTCGTTCTTCGGCGCGCTTCGTCCGCCAAGATCCAAACGAGTCGACGCCGACCGTGGGAGGAGTTTCGCCAGCGCGGTTGCCGGAACCCGTTCCGTCAACCAACCTCCCTGCCCAAGTCTTGCCGCAGTTGCATGTGATCCTTGGCGCAGGGGGCGGGCGCAGACCCCGCACATCAGTGAAAGCTCCCATGCTTTGCGCTTTTTGCCTTCTACATGCTCCTCTTCGTTATTTGCATGTATTATTTGGCATCCTGCGTAACACGCATGTCCAGTGAGCATCAGCACGCCGAAAGGCCATGTGCTTGCTTCCCTCTTTATTTTCCTCGCCTCTTAGACAGAGGGAGCGTTCCTCGCGCACAAAGTTTGCCGGGGGAAGGAGATGGGAGAGGGACCAAGTGCTGGAACCAAGTGTTGTCCGAGAAAAAGAAGCCTCGTCGAGGGACGAGCGTTATGCATAAGCTAAGTTATTAGAATTTGAGCAGTTTAGATTCTTAATTTTCGGTTGTCTTCCTTGGCCAGTCACACTTTGTATGGAAAACCTGTGCGCGCAGGAACCTACCCGCGGCTAGCCGCACCCTCACCTTGTTTCGAGTACGCTCAACGATTCAAGCGAGCTGCGATGAGCGTCGCGCCCTTGTTTCGTTTCCGAGCTCACTCAACAAGCGGAGCGCGATTGCGACTGGCTGCGGCGAGGTTGCTTCCCGGTGAGGCCTTGGCCAGCAGGCTGCTATAAGCCCAAGGGCTCCTTGCCGGGAAGTTCCCCGGGAGCGTAGGGCGAAAAGCGTACAAAGTAAAGGGCCAGGACAAGGAAGATAACAATGCACTGATTGGTTCAGCTAAGGTAGAAACCTTACGTGACTTGTCACAGTGACTAATGAGCTCATAACGCCGTGTGCAGCTACAAAAAGAGACAAGATAAAGGGGGCCCAGTCTACGCGGTCGCCCTCGATCCTGGAGATCTTGCCCACTCTGGCGATGATGTCGGCGACCTGCTCCTTCAGCGCCTCCATGTCAGCGTCGGCCGGCAGGCTGCGAAGAACGTTGATGAGATTTATACCGGGGTTGCGGTATACAATCTTCGTCAGCACACGCTCCAAGGTTCCCGCGCAGGCCCGGCGCGTCTCCTCGGCCAGTTGCGCGGGGATCTTCTTCCGAAGATCCGCGAGAGCCGGCGCGACCCCTCTGAAGAAGAGGCTGAGCTTGGCGCTGTGAGGGAGGTCCGGGTCCGGAGAGTAGATGAGGTATTCCAACTTCAACGCCAGCAACTCCTGGTCGATGTTGGATGCAGAAGACACCAGGTCCTCGGTCCACATCGCGACGGTCCGACGGAAGTCTTCGGCCGCAGTGTTGGCGCTCTCCGCCAAGCTTCGCTCCTTGCGGAGCCCCTCCTCCAGCGCGGAGACTTTCAGCTCCAGGGCCTCGATGGAGTCCTTGGCGGCCTTCAGCTCGTCGCCCTGCTTGGAGAGACGCGCCTGGAGTTCGGAGTTGGCGTGGGCGTCCTTCTCCCGCTCCGCATTGAGCACGCCGACCCTCTCCGCGCTCGCCTTCAACGACTCCTCCAGCTGCGTGACCTTGGCGGCAAGCTCCTCCCTGGCGGCCTCCGCGGCAGCCGCGGCGGCTTTCGCCTCTTTCAGCTCCTCGCCAAGGGCCCGCTCCCGAGCGGCAAGTTCCTCCTCGTGGGAGTTGAGATTGGCCTGCAGCTGGGCAAGCGCTCCCTCTCGCCGGGACAGCTCCTCCCCAGCGAGCCGCTGCTGCTCTTCGGCGTCGGCCTTCTGCAGCACCCACTCCTGGTACTCCCCGGCGAGCCTCTCGCGCTCCTCCGCCACGCCGCGGAGGGCAGCTTGGTTGGCGGCGCGGAGCTCCGTCGCACGCTTCTCCATCTCGACGGCGGCCTCCGCAGCGAGGGCCTCCCGGGAAGCAAGCTTCGCCTGCCGAGCCCGGTAGAGGGCCAGGAGCCGGCGAAGCAGCTTCTCCTCCTCGGGCTCTTCGGCCCCGCCGGGCGCCTCGACAATCTTCAGGCCCGCGGAGGCGAGGACCTCCCCATCAAGGGCCTCGCCCTCCGCGGGGGCCCGCGCAGAAGAGCCCATGGCACCTGGATGAAGATGCCATTGGGGGCTTCAAGGTAGTGGCCCGCCCGCTCCTTTTCGGCGGAGGGGTCGGCGGCCGGCGCAGCACCTGATGCTCCTGCTGCCTCCGGGTCGGCAGTGCGACCGCCGTCCCCCTCCCCGGCCGTTGCGGCCGACGCTGGGGCGGTCTCCTGCGCGGATGACTCGGCAGCTTCCGCCGCGTCCTCGGCGACAGGGATGTCGCCGCTGCCGCCGCACGCGCCCTCCTCCTCCTCGACGATGATGACCTCCGTCTCCATCTGCTCGGGGGGAGGGGAATCTAGAAGAAGGAGAACAGAGAGCAAAAGAAATTCAAGCAAACATCCAAAAGGAAAAGACGAACCCAAGATGACTAAGTCACAGAGCTTACCTTGGCAGACGTCATCAGCGGCGGGTTCCCTCGCCGGGGAGCTCTGCCTTGGCGGGGTCACCACCCTCGCCGGGCTACCCCACCCTGGCGGGGTACTCGCCCTCGGCGGAGTGCTCGCCCTTGGCGAGGTGCTCCCCTTTACCGGGGAACTCGGCCTTGGCGGGGACGGCGGGGTCCGCGGCTCCTCGGGGGCGGCTTCTGGCCGCTCCTGCGGCTGCGGCTCCACCTCTGCACGAGACAGTATTATCAAGATACCAGCGCAGGGACGATCCCTCAAACGCGCCCGACGAGCGAAAGTACGGAACCCAGACTTACGCTGGGGGCCGCGCTGGGGGCTACGCAGAGGGCCGCCCCTCGGAGCAGCGCTCGGATCCGGCGGGCTGGGCTCCGGCACGCCCCCAGTTGCCGCGGTGGGCGAGTCGCCCACAACCTCGACCGCGGGCGCCTTGGCCTTCTTCGCCGCTCGCTCCGCCAAGGTCCTGAAGTTAAGACAAGAAACAAGATCAGAGCCTGCGACAGTCAAGGCCAAGTCCATGAAGATGCGAAACCTCAAAAGCTCTTACTCCCGTTCGTCCTCGTCGTCGTCGTCGCTCAGGGCGGAGAAATCAAACTCCACCTGACGCGCGGCCACGCGGGGAGCGGGCAGCGGGGTCTCCCTCGGGAGCTTGGCGGTCCCGACGGTTGCCGGGGCCCGGGGAGCGGGCGGAGCCGCCGCTCCACCCTCCAAGGGCTCCTTTCCGTGCGGCGCTGCCTCACGGGGCGCCCCTGACGTAGCTGACGCGCCGGGCGCCCTCGTCGCAACCTGGCTCCCCCGGGAGGCTCGGGCCGCTTGGCGGGGTGGTTGTTGCCGGGAGGCCGGCGCCTTTGCCCCCATCGTCGTCCTGCGGAGACGCTTCGCTGGAGAGCGCCGGGGGCTTACATGGGACGAAGAGGTCTCCGACGCTGAGGGAAGGTCATCGGCGTAGAGCTCCAAGGATCCGTCGGAGTCGTCGTCACCACCGTCCTCCTCCTCCACCCCGGCGAGTCCGCTGGACCCAGCGTCCTGCGCTGTGGCTCCTTGTCCTCCAGCGGTGGTGGCCCTCGCCGCGGCCTCAATCAAGATCCCCTGGATCCCGGAGTGCCTCAGAGAGGGAACCCCGGCGAGCTCGTCGGGGGGCAGCTTCAGCAGTTCGCAGATCTCCGCCACCTTCGCTTGGCGGGACGCCTCCGCGGCCTCCGCCTCTTCGGGCGAGAAGCCGAACTCCCCGGCCGCTGCGGCTGCGGTGGCCTCTTCAGCCCAAGAAGCTATGCATGCTGCCTCTCGCGCGGTGGTGTCCCGCGTCAGCCCCTGGGCCTCGTCCTTCTTCTTCGCCACCTCCGCCAGGTTGTCGAAGAAGTTCAAGATGACGTCTGGCCTGGGCGGAATCCACGTGCGGTCGACGCCGTGCGAGTCGCACGCGGGCATCATGGCGCGAAGGGAATCCCGGGCCGAGCTGTTGCAAAGAGGCACAACTCCCCGGGGCTCCCTGAACCACTCTGGGTGGGCCGGGTCATGCTTGAATAGCTCCCGGACCATCCCCTTCAGCTCCACCAACGTGAAGTTGAAGTTGAGCCCGTGGCGCAGCCTCATTATGTCCGCCGCGTTGCTATACTCCCAGGCTGGCCTCTTCCTATCTTGAAGAGGGGCGATGCGGCGGCGGAGGAAGTCTGCGCCCACCTCTCCGACAGACAGCCTTGCTGTCCGAAGACGGAGAATCCTGATGAGGGCGGCGTTGATCTTGCCGTCGTCCGAATCCAGCTCGCTCCAATCCTTGCCGCGCATGACAGGTGTCGTGCGCGGCGCGGTGAAAGATTGCGGCTGGTCCTCGACGACCCAGCACCAGTCGGCGCGCCACTCCTCCCATTTGCCGCGGAGCTCCCCCGGCAAGTAGGAATCCTTCTTGTTCAGGCGGAAGACCCAAGATATCCCTCCAGCGAGGGGGGCGCCGGCCTCTACTCTAGGGATGAAGAAGTGCCTAAAAAGCGCGACGTTTGGATACACCCCAATATAGTTTTCGCACATATGCGCGAAAACCGCCATCGTGAGGACGGCGTTGGGAGTGAAGTCAAGAAGATGGAGGCCGAAGGTGTTCATTATGTCGCAGAAGAAATCAGAAAAAGGAGGGCAAAGACCGCAGTGGAAGAAGGCTGCGAAGAAATAATACCCGCCGGGGTAGTTGCCCTTGGCGGCGGCCGGATAGGCTCGGGTGCGGGGATGCGCCTTGGTCTCCTCGGCCCAGAACAAGTAGTACTTGTTCCAGAGCTCCCGCGCGCCGAGCTTCGGCGCGAAGACGAGGTTCTGCTTCCGCAGCAAGGTGAGCATCGCCGCGTGCTCCGATTTCTCCTTCTTGGTCTTCTCCGCCCTCGCCTTCTCAGTCTTCGGGGCCATGGCGGAGGCGGCGGGGTAAGGGAGACGAAGAATCCGGTAGCTCCGCAAGTGCGCGCGAGCGGCAGAGGAAAAATGGAGGCGGAGCGCAGATGGGATCTCTGGAGGAGGGAGAGGACGCAGTAAGGGCGAAGGAGGGGAACCGCTCCCGCTTCCTCTGCCTTATATGGGGAAGGGGCGGACACTCCATTCTCGCCATCGAGAGATCGTGCGCGACGTGACGCGCGCCTGCGCGGTTCGGCCCCGCGCACGCCACCCACGTCACGCTCACCCCGCATGCCCCGCCCCCACGACGCCGCGGTAAGCGCGCGCCGCCTGGGGAAGGCGCGGCGGATGCGGAGTTAAGGAGCAGCGCGACCAAGGCCATGCGTGCCCATGCACCGTTAGGGCCTGGCCCAACAACGCTCGGCACCATGTGTGGCCCAGGCCCGGGGGCTCCTGTCGGTGTACTAAAGTAGGGGTACCTTAGTACCCCAGACTTGTGCACGGGCAGTCGTAGCACCCCGCGGCAAGGCCCGCCCCGGAAGCGCCAAGAGAAGACCGAGCATTCAAGACAAGGCCCCCGGCAAGAGGAGCTTGCCGGGCCAAGAAGACAAGGCCCCCGGCAAGAGGAGCTTGCCGGGCCAAGAAGACAAGACCCCGGCAAGAGGAGCTTGCCGGGACGACTGAGCCCATGTAAGGCCATCCAAGAACAAAGTATACGAGACAGAAGATCGAGCCCCCGACAAGAGGAGCTTGTCGGGAAGGCCGAACCCAGGCACCACAAGAGAAGCCCGCCGTGGCGCGCTAAGCGCCCCGACAAGGCCTGATAGCTGGCACGCTATCAGGCACAGGAAGACGACCCCCGCGGCAAGCCACTTGCCGCGGCGAGATCGCCACCTCAAGACTGCGCTCCAGCTCGCCCGCCCACGCGTCGCTCCGGGGTTTCCCCCGAGGGCACGTGGCGAGGCACCGCGCAGCCTGGGGCATGCGGCGGCATGCAGCCGCCATCATGGCGAACGGTGGCGCACCTAACGGTCCGCCTCGGTGTTGTCCGGGCAACCGTGACGGGCATTTAATGCCCTTGTCCCCTACCGTCAGAAGTAGGTATGATAACACTGTGCCGCACTGTAGCGCCACCGTTCCCGCACTATTACAACTACCACCCCTTTTACACTTTTACCCCTTTCTCTTACGTTGACACCTGTCGGTGACCCCTTTGCGCTATAAAAGGAGGCCCGTGTGCAACGTAGAGGGGGTTCCCGGGGTTCGGAGATTCGGCATCCAGACAGCCATACGCTCGGTGCAGCTAGCTCTCGAAGCTCCCGAGCTCCCCAGTTCAATACAACTAAGCAGGAGTAGGGTTTTACGCGTCCATCGCGGCCCGAACCTGGGTAAACCGCCCGTGTGCCCGCCTCGATCTGCTCTCTGCGCTCCCTCCGCCCCCCTCGCCGGACAACGAAAGGGGCTCCGGCCCCATAGGTGCTCGCGGGGGGACGCCCGTCCGCCCCGACACTGGCTCTCCACTCGGTAAGATTTTTAAATACTTAGGCGAGTACTTGGACTACAGCTAAGCCCCCGAGTGGCAGGATTGCTCTCCGCTCGGTAGGAGTATTAAACACTTAGGCGAGTACTGGACTGCATCTAAGCCTCCGAGTGGGAGGATTGCTCTCCACTCGGTAGGATTTTTAAATACTTAGTCGAGTACTTGGACTGCATCTAAGCCTCCGAGTGGGAGTATTGCTCTCCACTCGGTAAGATTTTTAGATACTTAGGAGAGTACTTGGACTGCAGCTAAGCCCCCGAGTGGGAGGCTGGCTCACCACTCGGTAGGATTTTTAGATACTTAGGCGAGTACTTGGACTACAGCTAAGCCCCTGAGTGGGAGGCTGGCTCACCACTCGGTAGGATTTTTAAATACTTAGGCGAGTACTTGGACTGCAGCTAAGCCCCCGAGTGGGAGGCTGGCTCACCACTCGGTAGGATTTTTAAATACTTAGACGAGTACTTGGACTGCAGCTAAGCCCCCGAGTGGGAGGCTGGCTCACCACTTGGTAGGATTTTTAAATACTTAGGCGAGTACTTGGGCTGCAGATAAGCCCCCGATTGGCAGGCTGGCTCACCACTCGGTAGGATTTTTAAATACTTAGGCGAGTACTTGGACTGCAGCTAAGCCCCTGAGTGGGAGGCTGGCTCACCACTCGGTAGGATTTCTAAATACTTAGGTGAGTACTTGGACTGCAGCTAAGTCCCCAAGTGGGAGGATTGCTCTTCACTCGGTAGGATTTTTAAATACTTAGGCGAGTACTTGGACTGCAGCTAAGCCCCCGAGTGGGAGGATTGCTCTCCACTCGGTAGGATTTTTTAAATACTTAGGCGTGTACTTGGACTGCAGCTAATCCCCCGAATGGGAGGCTGGCTCTCCACTCGGTAGAATTTTTAAATACTTAGGCGAGTACTTGGACTGCAGCTAAGCCCCCGAGTGGGAGGATTGCTCTCCGCTCGGTAGGATTTTTAAACACTTAGGCGAGTACAGGACAGCATCTAAGCCTCCGAGTGGGAGGATTGCTCTCCACTCGGTAGGATTTTTAAATACTTAGTCGAGTACTTGGACTCCATCTAAGCCTCCGAGTGGGAGGATTGCTCTCCACTCGGTAGGATTTTTGAATACTTAGGAGAGTACTTGGACTGCAGCTAAGTCCCCGAGTGGGAGGCTGGCTCACCACTCGGTAGAATTTTAAATACTTAAGCAAGTACTTGGACTGCAGCTAAGCCCTCGAGTAGGAGGTTGGCTCACCACTCGGTAGGATTTTTAAATACTTAGGCGAGTACTTGGACTGCAGCTAAGCCCCCGAGTGGGAGGCTGGCTCACCACTCGGTAGGATTTTTAAATACTTAGGCGAGTACTTGGACTGCAGCTAAGCCCCCGAGTGGGAGGCTGGTTCACCAATCGGTAGGATTTTTAAATACTTAGGCGAGTACTTGGACTGTAGCTAAGCCCCCGAGTGGGAGGCTGGCTCACCACTCGGTAGGATTTTTAAATACTTAGGCGAGTACTTGGACTGCAGCTAAGCCCCCGAGTGGGAGGCTGGCTCACCACTCGGTAGGATTTTTAAATACTTAGGCGAGTACTTGGACTGCAGCTAAGCCCCCGATTGGAAGGCTGGCTCACCACTTGGTAGGATTTTTAAATACTTAGGCGAGTACTTGGACTGCAGCTAAGCCCCCGACTGGGAGGCTGGCTCACCACTCGGTAGCATTTCTAAATACTTACGCGAGTACTTGGACTGCAGCTAAGCCCCCGAGTGGGAGGATTGCTCTCCACTCGGTAGGATTTTTAATACTTAGGCGAGTACTTGGACTGCAGCTAAGCCCCCGAGTGGGAGGATTGCTCTCCACTCGGTAGGATTTTTTAAATACTTAGGCGAATACTTGGACAGCAGCTAAGCCCCCGAATGGGAGGCTGGCTCTCCACTCGGTAGGATTTTTAAATACTTAGGCGAGTACTTGGACTATAGCTAAGCCCCCGAGTGGCAGGATTGCTCTCCGCTCGGTGGGAGTATTAAACACTTAGGCGAGTACTGGACTGCATCTAAGCCTCCGAGTGGGAGGATTGCTCTCCACTCGGTAGGATTTTTAAATACTTAGTCGAGTACTTGGACTGCATCTAAGCCTCTGAGTGGGAGTATTGCACTCCACTCAGTAAGATTTTTAAATACCTAGGAGAGTACTTGGACTGCAGCTAAGCCCCCGAGTGGGAGGCTGGCTCACCACTCGGTAGGATTTTTAGATACTTAGGCGAGTACTTGGACTGCAGCTAAGCCCCCAAGTGGGAGGCTGGCTCACCACTCGGTAGGATTTTTAAATACTTAGGCGAGTACTTGGACTGCAGCTAAGCCCCCGAGTGGGAGGCTGGCTCACCACTCGGTAGGATTTTTAAATACTTAGGCGAGTACTTGGACTGCAGCTAAGCCCCCGAGTGGGAGGCTGGCTCACCACTCGGTAGGATTTTTAAATACTTAGGCGAGTACTTGGACTACAGCTAAGCCCCCGATTGGCAGGCTGGCTCACCACTCGGTAGGATTTTTAAATACTTAGGCGAGTACTTGCACTGCAGCTAAGCCCCTGAGTGGGAGGCTGGCTCACCACTCAGTAGGATTTCTAAATACTTAGGCGAGTACTTGGACTGCAGCTAAGCCCCCGAGTGGGAGGATTGCTCTCCACTCGGTAGGATTTTTTAAATACTTAGGCGAGTACTTGGACTGCAGCTAAGCCCCCGAGTGGGAGGATTGCTCTCCACTCGGTAGGATTTTTTAAATACTTAGGCGAGTACTTGGACTGCAGCTAATCCCCCGAATGGGAGGCTGGCTCTCCACTCGGTAGAATTTTTAAATACTTAGGCGAGTACTTGGACTGCAGCTAAGCCCCCGAGTGGGAGGATTGCTCTCCGCTCGGTAGGATTTTTAAACACTTAGGCGAGTACAGGACAGCATCTAAGCCTCCGAGTGGGAGGATTGCTCTCCACTCGGTAGGATTTTTAAATACTTAGGCGAGTACTTGGACTGCAGCTAAGCCCCCGAGTAGGAGGCTGGCTCACCACTCGGTAGGATTTTTAAATACTTAGGCGAGTACTTGGACTGCAGCTAAGCCCCCGAGTGGGAGGCTGGCTCACCACTCGGTAGGATTTTTAAATACTTAGGCGAGTACTTGGACTGCAGCTAAGCCCCCGAGTGGGAGGCTGGTTCACCACTCGGTAGGATTTTTAAATACTTAGGCGAGTACTTGGACTGCAGCTAAGCCCCCGAGTGGGAGGCTGGCTCACCATTCGGTAGGATTTTTAAATACTTAGGCGAGTACTTGGACTGCAGCTAAGCCCCCGAGTGGGAGGCTGGCTCACCACTCGGTAGGATTTTTAAATACTTAGGCGAGTACTTGTACTGCAGCTAAGCCCCCGATTGGAAGGCTGGCTCACCACTCGGTAGGATTTTTAAATACTTAGGCGAGTACTTGGACTGCAGCTAAGCCCCCGAGTGGGAGGCTGGCTCACCACTCGGTAGGATTTCTAAATACTTAGGCGAGTACTTGGACTGCAGCTAAGCCCCCGAGTGGGAGGATTGCTCTCCACTCGGTAGGATTTTTAAATACTTAGGCGAGTACTTGGACTGCAGCTAAGCCCCCGAGTGGGAGGATTGCTCTCCACTCGGTAGGATTTTTTAAATACTTAGGCGAATACTTGGACAGCAGCTAAGCCCCCGAATGGGAGGCTGGCTCTCCACTCGGTAGGATTTTTAAATACTTAGGCGAGTACTTGGACTACAGCTAAGCCCCCGAGTGGCAGGATTGCTCTCCGCTCGGTAGGAGTATTAAACACTTAGGCGAGTACTGGACTGCATCTAAGCCTCCGAGTGGGAGGATTGCTCTTCACTCGGTAGGATTTTTAAATACTTAGTCGAGTACTTGGACTGCATCTAAGCCTCCGAGTGGGAGTATTGCTCTCCACTCGGTAAGATTTTTAAATACTTAGGAGAGTACTTGGACTGCAGCTAAGCCCCCAAGTGGGAGGCTGGCTCACCACTCGGTAGGATTTTTAGATACTTAGGCGAGTACTTGGACTGCAGCTAAGCCCCCGAGTGGGAGGCTGGCTCACCACTCGGTAGGATTTTTAAATACTTAGGCGAGTACTTGGACTGCAGCTAAGCCCCCGAGTGGGAGGCTGGCTCACCACTCGGTAGGATTTTTAAATACTTAGGCGAGTACTTGGACTGCAGCTAAGCCCCCGAGTGGGAGGCTGGCTCACCACTCGGTAGGATTTTTAAATACTTAGGCGAGTACTTGGACTGCAGCTAAGCCCCCGATTGGAAGGCTGGCTCACCACTCGGTAGGATTTCTAAATACTTAGGCGAGTACTTGGACTGCAGCTAAGCCCCCGAGTGGGAGGATTGCTCTCCACTCGGTAGGATTTTTAAATACTTAGGCGAGTACTTGGACTGCAGCTAAGCCCCCGAGTGGGAGGATTGCTCTCTACTCGGTTGGATTTTTTAAATACTTAGGCGAGTACTTGGACTGCAGCTAATCCCCCGAATGGGAGGCTGGCTCTCCACTCGTAGAATTTTTAAATACTTAGGCGAGTACTTGGACTGCAGCTAAGCCCCTGAGTGGGAGGATTTCTCTCCGCTCGGTAGGTGTATTAAACACTTAGGCGAGTACTGGACTGCAGCTAAGCCTCCAAGTGGGAGGATTGCTCTCCACTCGGTAGGATTTTTAAATACTTAGGAGAGTACTTGGACTGCAGCTAAGCCCCCGAGTGGGAGGCTGGCTCACCACTCGGTAGGATTTTTAAATACTTAGGCGAGTACTTGGACTGCAGCTAAGCCCCCGAGTAGGAGGCTGGCTCACCACTCAGTAGGATTTTTAAATACTTAGGCGAGTACTTGGACTGCAGCTAAGCCCCCGAATGGGAGGCTGGCTCACCACTCGGTAGGATTTTTAAATACTTAGGCGAGTACTTGGACTGCAGCTAAGCCCCCGAGTGGGAGGCTGGCTCACCACTCGGTAGGATTTTTAAATACTTAGGCGAGTACTTGGACTGCAGCTAAGCCCCCGAGTGGGAGGCTGGCTCACCACTCGGTAGGATTTCTAAATACTTAGGCGAGTACTTGGACTACAGCTAAGCCCCCGAGTGGGAGGATTGCTCACCAATTGGTAGGATTTTCAAATACTTAGGCGAGTACTTGGACTGCAGCTAAGCCCCCGAGTGGGAGGCTGGCTCACCACTCGGTAGGATTTTTAAATACTTAGGCGAGTACTTGGACTGCAGCTAAGCCCCCGAGTGGGAGGCTGGCTCACCACTCGGTAGGATTTTTAAATACTTAGGCGAGTACTTGGACTGCAGCTAAGCCCCCGATTGGAAGGCTGGCTCACCACTCGGTAGGATTTTTAAATATTTGGCGAGTATTTGGACTGCAGCTAAGCCCCCGAGTGGGAGGCTGGCTCACCACTCGGTAGGATTTCTAAATACTTAGGCGACTACTTGGACTGCAGCTAAGCCCCCGAGTGGGAGGATTGCTCTAAACTCGGTAGGATTTTTTAATACTTAGGCGAGTACTTGGACTGCAGGTAAGCCCCCGAGTGGGAGGATTGCTCTCCACTCGGTAGGATTTTTTAAATACTTAGGCGAGTACTTGGACTGCAGCTAAGCCCCCGAGTAGGAGGCTGGCTCACCACTCGATAGGATTTTTAAATACTTAGGCGAGTACTTGGACTGCAGCTAAGCCCCCGAGTGGGAGGCTGGCTCACCACTCGGTAGGATTTTTAAATACTTAGGCGAGTACTTGGACTGCAGCTAAGCCCCCGAGTGGGAGGCTGGCTCACCACTCGGTAGGATTTTTAAATACTTAGGCGAGTACTTGGACTGCAGCTAAGCCCCCGAGTGGGAGGCTGGTTCACCACTCGGTAGGATTTTTAAATACTTAGGCGAGTACTTGGACTGCAGCTAAGCCCCCGAGTGGGAGGCTGGCTCACCATTCGGTAGGATTTTTAAATACTTAGGCGAGTACTTGGACTGCAGCTAAGCCCCCGAGTGGGAGGCTGGCTCACCACTCGGTAGGATTTTTAAATACTTAGGCGAGTACTTGTACTGCAGCTAAGCCCCCGATTGGAAGGCTGGCTCACCACTCGGTAGGATTTTTAAATACTTAGGCGAGTACTTGGACTGCAGCTAAGCCCCCGAGTGGGAGGCTGGCTCACCACTCGGTAGGATTTCTAAATACTTAGGCGAGTACTTGGACTGCAGCTAAGCCCCCGAGTGGGAGGATTGCTCTCCACTCGGTAGGATTTTTAAATACTTAGGCGAGTACTTGGACTGCAGCTAAGCCCCCGAGTGGGAGGATTGCTCTCCACTCGGTAGGATTTTTTAAATACTTAGGCGAATACTTGGACAGCAGCTAAGCCCCCGAATGGGAGGCTGGCTCTCCACTCGGTAGGATTTTTAAATACTTAGGCGAGTACTTGGACTACAGCTAAGCCCCCGAGTGGCAGGATTGCTCTCCGCTCGGTAGGAGTATTAAACACTTAGGCGAGTACTGGACTGCATCTAAGCCTCCGAGTGGGAGGATTGCTCTTCACTCGGTAGGATTTTTAAATACTTAGTCGAGTACTTGGACTGCATCTAAGCCTCCGAGTGGGAGTATTGCTCTCCACTCGGTAAGATTTTTAAATACTTAGGAGAGTACTTGGACTGCAGCTAAGCCCCCAAGTGGGAGGCTGGCTCACCACTCGGTAGGATTTTTAGATACTTAGGCGAGTACTTGGACTGCAGCTAAGCCCCCGAGTGGGAGGCTGGCTCACCACTCGGTAGGATTTTTAAATACTTAGGCGAGTACTTGGACTGCAGCTAAGCCCCCGAGTGGGAGGCTGGCTCACCACTCGGTAGGATTTTTAAATACTTAGGCGAGTACTTGGACTGCAGCTAAGCCCCCGAGTGGGAGGCTGGCTCACCACTCGGTAGGATTTTTAAATACTTAGGCGAGTACTTGGACTGCAGCTAAGCCCCCGATTGGAAGGCTGGCTCACCACTCGGTAGGATTTCTAAATACTTAGGCGAGTACTTGGACTGCAGCTAAGCCCCCGAGTGGGAGGATTGCTCTCCACTCGGTAGGATTTTTAAATACTTAGGCGAGTACTTGGACTGCAGCTAAGCCCCCGAGTGGGAGGATTGCTCTCTACTCGGTTGGATTTTTTAAATACTTAGGCGAGTACTTGGACTGCAGCTAATCCCCCGAATGGGAGGCTGGCTCTCCACTCGTAGAATTTTTAAATACTTAGGCGAGTACTTGGACTGCAGCTAAGCCCCTGAGTGGGAGGATTTCTCTCCGCTCGGTAGGTGTATTAAAGACTTAGGCGAGTACTGGACTGCAGCTAAGCCTCCAAGTGGGAGGATTGCTCTCCACTCGGTAGGATTTTTAAATACTTAGGAGAGTACTTGGACTGCAGCTAAGCCCCCGAGTGGGAGGCTGGCTCACCACTCGGTAGGATTTTTAAATACTTAGGCGAGTACTTGGACTGCAGCTAAGCCCCCGAGTAGGAGGCTGGCTCACCACTCAGTAGGATTTTTAAATACTTAGGCGAGTACTTGGACTGCAGCTAAGCCCCCGAATGGGAGGCTGGCTCACCACTCGGTAGGATTTTTAAATACTTAGGCGAGTACTTGGACTGCAGCTAAGCCCCCGAGTGGGAGGCTGGCTCACCACTCGGTAGGATTTTTAAATACTTAGGCGAGTACTTGGACTGCAGCTAAGCCCCCGAGTGGGAGGCTGGCTCACCACTCGGTAGGATTTCTAAATACTTAGGCGAGTACTTGGACTACAGCTAAGCCCCCGAGTGGGAGGATTGCTCACCAATTGGTAGGATTTTCAAATACTTAGGCGAGTACTTGGACTGCAGCTAAGCCCCCGAGTGGGAGGCTGGCTCACCACTCGGTAGGATTTTTAAATACTTAGGCGAGTACTTGGACTGCAGCTAAGCCCCCGAGTGGGAGGCTGGCTCACCACTCGGTAGGATTTTTAAATACTTAGGCGAGTACTTGGACTGCAGCTAAGCCCCCGATTGGAAGGCTGGCTCACCACTCGGTAGGATTTTTAAATATTTGGCGAGTATTTGGACTGCAGCTAAGCCCCCGAGTGGGAGGCTGGCTCACCACTCGGTAGGATTTCTAAATACTTAGGCGACTACTTGGACTGCAGCTAAGCCCCCGAGTGGGAGGATTGCTCTAAACTCGGTAGGATTTTTTAATACTTAGGCGAGTACTTGGACTGCAGGTAAGCCCCCGAGTGGGAGGATTGCTCTCCACTCGGTAGGATTTTTTAAATACTTAGGCGAGTACTTGGACTGCAGCTAAGCCCCCGAGTAGGAGGCTGGCTCACCACTCGATAGGATTTTTAAATACTTAGGCGAGTACTTGGACTGCAGCTAAGCCCCCGAGTGGGAGGCTGGCTCACCACTCGGTAGGATTTTTAAATACTTAGGCGAGTACTTGGACTGCAGCTAAGCCCCCGAGTGGGAGGCTGGTTCACCACTCGGTAGGATTTTTAAATACTTAGGCGAGTACTTGGACTGCAGCTAAGCCCCCGAGTGGGAGGCTGGCTCACCATTCGGTAGGATTTTTAAATACTTAGGCGAGTACTTGGACTGCAGCTAAGCCCCCGAGTGGGAGGCTGGCTCACCACTCGGTAGGATTTTTAAATACTTAGGCGAGTACTTGTACTGCAGCTAAGCCCCCGATTGGAAGGCTGGCTCACCACTCGGTAGGATTTTTAAATACTTAGGCGAGTACTTGGACTGCAGCTAAGCCCCCGAGTGGGAGGCTGGCTCACCACTCGGTAGGATTTCTAAATACTTAGGCGAGTACTTGGACTGCAGCTAAGCCCCCGATTGGAAGGCTGGCTCACCACGCGGTAGGATTTTTAAATACTTAGGCGAGTACTTGTACTGCAGCTAAGCCCCCGATTGGAAGGCTGGCTCACCACTCGGTAGGATTTTTAAATACTTAGGCGAGTACTTGGACTGCAGCTAAGCCCCCGAGTGGGAGGCTGGCTCACCATTCGGTAGGATTTTTAAATACTTAGGCGAGTACTTGGACTACAGCTAAGCCCCCGAGTGGGAGGCTGGCTCACCACTCGGTAGGATTTTTAAATACTTAGGCGAGTACTTGTACTGCAGCTAAGCCCCCGATTGGAAGGCTGGCTCACCACTCGGTAGGATTTTTAAATACTTAGGCGAGTACTTGGACTGCAGCTAAGCCCCCGAGTGGGAGGCTGGCTCACCACTCGGTAGGATTTCTAAATACTTAGGCGAGTACTTGGACTGCAGCTAAGCCCCCGAGTGGGAGGATTGCTCTCCACTCGGTAGGATTTTTAAATACTTAGGCGAGTACTTGGACTGCAGCTAAGCCCCCGAGTGGGAGGATTGCTCTCCACTCGGTAGGATTTTTTAAATACTTAGGCGAATACTTGGACAGCAGCTAAGCCCCCGAATGGGAGGCTGGCTCTCCACTCGGTAGGATTTTTAAATACTTAGGCGAGTACTTGGACTACAGCTAAGCCCCCGAGTGGCAGGATTGCTCTCCGCTCGGTAGGAGTATTAAACACTTAGGCGAGTACTGGACTGCATCTAAGCCTCCGAGTGGGAGGATTGCTCTTCACTCGGTAGGATTTTTAAATACTTAGTCGAGTACTTGGACTGCATCTAAGCCTCCGAGTGGGAGTATTGCTCTCCACTCGGTAAGATTTTTAAATACTTAGGAGAGTACTTGGACTGCAGCTAAGCCCCCAAGTGGGAGGCTGGCTCACCACTCGGTAGGATTTTTAGATACTTAGGCGAGTACTTGGACTGCAGCTAAGCCCCCGAGTGGGAGGCTGGCTCAACACTCGGTAGGATTTTTAAATACTTAGGCGAGTACTTGGACTGCAGCTAAGCCCCCGAGTGGGAGGCTGGCTCACCACTCGGTAGGATTTTTAAATACTTAGGCGAGTACTTGGACTGCAGCTAAGCCCCCGAGTGGGAGGCTGGCTCACCACTCGGTAGGATTTTTAAATACTTAGGCGAGTACTTGGACTGCAGCTAAGCCCCCGATTGGAAGGCTGGCTCACCACTCGGTAGGATTTCTAAATACTTAGGCGAGTACTTGGACTGCAGCTAAGCCCCCGAGTGGGAGGATTGCTCTCCACTCGGTAGGATTTTTAAATACTTATTCGAGTACTTGGACTGCAGCTAAGCCCCCGAGTGGGAGGATTGCTCTCCACTCGGTTGGATTTTTTAAATACTTAGGCGAGTACTTGGACTGCAGCTAATCCCCCGAATGGGAGGCTGGCTCTCCACTCGTAGAATTTTTAAATACTTAGGCGAGTACTTGGACTGCAGCTAAGCCCCTGAGTGGGAGGATTTCTCTCCACTCGGTAGGTGTATTAAACACTTAGGCGGGTACTTGGACTGCAGCTAAGCCCCCGAGTGGGAGGCTGGTTCACCACTCGGTAGGACTTTTAAATACTTAGGCGAGTACTTGGACTGCAGCTAAGCCCCCGAGTGGGAGGCTGGCTCACCATTCGGTAGGATTTTTAAATACTTAGGCGAGTACTTGGACTGCAGCTAAGCCCCCGAGTGGGAGGCTGGCTCACCACTTGGTAGGATTTTTAAATACTTAGGCGAGTACTTGTACTGCAGCTAAGCCCCCGATTGGAAGGCTGGCTCACCACTCGGTAGGATTTTTAAATACTTAGGCGAGTACTTGGACTGCAGCTAAGCCCCCGAGTGGGAGGCTGGCTCACCACTCGGTAGGATTTCTAAATACTTAGGCGAGTACTTGGACTGCAGCTAAGCCCCCGAGTGGGAGGATTGATCTCCACTCGGTAGGATTTTTAAATACTTAGGCGAGTACTTGGACTGCAGCTAAGCCCCCGAGTGGGAGGATTGCTCTCCACTTGGTAGGATTTTTTAAATACTTAGGCGAATACTTGGACAGCAGCTAAGCCCCCGAATGGGAGGCTGGCTCTCCACTCGGTAGGATTTTTAAATACTTAGGCGAGTACTTGGACTACAGCTAAGCCCCCGAGTGGCAGGATTGCTCTCCGCTCGGTAGGAGTATTAAACACTTAGGCGAGTACTGGACTGCATCTAAGCCTCCGAGTGGGAGGATTGCTCTTCACTCGGTAGGATTTTTAAATACTTAGTCGAGTACTTGGACTGCATCTAAGCCTCCGAGTGGGAGTATTGCTCTCCACTCGGTAAGATTTTTAAATACTTAGGAGAGTACTTGGACTGCAGCTAAGCCCCCAAGTGGGAGGCTGGCTCACCACTCGGTAGGATTTTTAGATACTTAGGCGAGTACTTGGACTGCAGCTAAGCCCCCGAGTGGGAGGCTGGCTCAACACTCGGTAGGATTTTTAAATACTTAGGCGAGTACTTGGACTGCAGCTAAGCCCCCGAGTGGGAGGCTGGCTCACCACTCGGTAGGATTTTTAAATACTTAGGCGAGTACTTGGACTGCAGCTAAGCCCCCGAGTGGGAGGCTGGCTCACCACTCGGTAGGATTTTTAAATACTTAGGCGAGTACTTGGACTGCAGCTAAGCCCCCGATTGGAAGGCTGGCTCACCACTCGGTAGGATTTCTAAATACTTAGGCGAGTACTTGGACTGCAGCTAAGCCCCCGAGTGGGAGGATTGCTCTCCACTCGGTAGGATTTTTAAATACTTAGTCGAGTACTTGGACTGCAGCTAAGCCCCCGAGTGGGAGGATTGCTCTCCACTCGGTTGGATTTTTTAAATATTTAGGCGAGTACTTGGACTGCAGCTAATCCCCCGAATGGGAGGCTGGCTCTCCACTCGTAGAATTTTTAAATACTTAGGCGAGTACTTGGACTGCAGCTAAGCCCCTGAGTGGGAGGATTTCTCTCCACTCGGTAGGTGTATTAAACACTTAGGCGAGTACTGTACTGCAGCTAAGCCTCCAAGTGGGAGGATTGCTCTCCACTCGGTAGGATTTTTAAATACTTAGGAGAGTACTTGGACTGCAGCTAAGCCCCCGAGTGGGAGGCTGGCTCTCCACTCGGTAGGATTTTTAAATACTTAGGCGAGTACTTGGACTACAGCTAAGCCCCCGAGTGGGAGGATTGCTCACCAATTGGTAGGATTTTCAAATACTTAGGCGAGTACTTGGACTGCAGCTAAGCCCCCGAGTGGGAGGCTGGCTCACCACTCGGTAGGATTTTTAAATACTTAGGCGAGTACTTGGACTGCAGCTAAGCCCCCGAGTGGGAGGCTGGCTCACCACTCGGTAGGATTTTTAAATACTTAGGCGAGTACTTGGACTGCAGCTAAGCCCCCGATTGGAAGGCTGGCTCACCACTCGGTAGGATTTTTAAATATTTGGCGAGTATTTGGACTGCAGCTAAGCCCCCGAGTGGCAGGCTGGCTCACCACTCGGTAGGATTTCTAAATACTTAGGCGACTACTTGGACTGCAGCTAAGCCCCCGAGTGGGAGGATTGCTCTAAACTCGGTAGGATTTTTTAATACTTAGGCGAGTACTTGGACTGCAGGTAAGCCCCCGAGTGGGAGGATTGCTCTCCACTCGGTAGGATTTTTTAAATACTTAGGCGAGTACTTGGACTGCAGCTAAGCCCCCGAGTAGGAGGCTGGCTCACCACTCGATAGGATTTTTAAATACTTAGGCGAGTACTTGGACTGCAGCTAAGCCCCCGAGTGGGAGGCTGGCTCACCACTCGGTAGGATTTTTAAATACTTAGGCGAGTACTTGGACTGCAGCTAAGCCCCCGAGTGGGAGGCTGGTTCACCACTCGGTAGGATTTTTAAATACTTAGGCGAGTACTTGGACTGCAGCTAAGATCCCGAGTGGGAGGCTGGCTCACCATTCGGTAGGATTTTTAAATACTTAGGCGAGTACTTGGACTGCAGCTAAGCCCCCGAGTGGGAGGCTGGCTCACCACTCGGTAGGATTTTTAAATACTTAGGCGAGTACTTGGACTACAGCTAAGCCCCCGAGTGGGAGGATTGCTCATCAATTGGTAGGATTTTCAAATACTTAGGCGAGTACTTGGACTGCAGCTAAGCCCCCGAGTGGGAGGCTGGCTCACCACTCGGTAGGATTTTTAAATACTTAGGCGAGTACTTGGACTGCAGCTAAGCCCCCGAGTGGGAGGCTGGCTCACCACTCGGTAGGATTTTTAAATACTTAGGCGAGTACTTGGACTGCAGCTAAGCCCCCGATTGGAAGGCTGGCTCACCACTCGGTAGGATTTTTAAATATTTGGCGAGTATTTGGACTGCAGCTAAGCCCCCGAGTGGGAGGCTGGCTCACCACTCGGTAGGATTTCTAAATACTTAGGCGACTACTTGGACTGCAGCTAAGCCCCCGAGTGGGAGGATTGCTCTAAACTCGGTAGGATTTTTTAATACTTAGGCGAGTACTTGGACTGCAGGTAAGCCCCCGAGTGGGAGGATTGCTCTCCACTCTGTAGGATTTTTTAAATACTTAGGCGAGTACTTGGACTGCAGCTAAGCCCCCGAGTAGGAGGCTGGCTCACCACTCGATAGGATTTTTAAATACTTAGGCGAGTACTTGGACTGCAGCTAAGCCCCCGAGTGGGAGGCTGGCTCACCACTCGGTACGATTTTTAAATACTTAGGCGAGTACTTGGACTGCAGCTAAGCCCCCGAGTGGGAGGCTGGGTCACCACTCGGTAGGATTTTTAAATACTTAGGCGAGTACTTGGACTGCAGCTAAGCCCCCGAGTGGGAGGCTGGCTCACCATTCGGTAGGATTTTTAAATACTTAGGCGAGTACTTGGACTGCAGCTAAGCCCCCGAGTGGGAGGCTGGCTCACCACTCGGTAGGATTTTTAAATACTTAGGCGAGTACTTGTACTGCAGCTAAGCCCCCGATTGGAAGGCTGGCTCACCACTCGGTAGGATTTTTAAATACTTAGGTGAGTACTTGGACTGCAGCTAAGCCCCCGAGTGGGAGGCTGGCTCACCACTCGGTAGGATTTCTAAATACTTAGGCGAGTACTTGGACTGCAGCTAAGCCCCCGAGTGGGAGGATTGCTCTCCACTCGGTAGGATTTTTAAATACTTAGGCGAGTACTTGGACTGCAGCTAAGCCCCCGAGTGGGAGGATTGCTCTCCACTCGGTAGGATTTTTTAAATACTTAGGCGAATACTTGGACAGCAGCTAAGCCCCCGAATGGGAGGCTGGCTCTCCACTCGGTAGGATTTTTAAATACTTAGGCGAGTACTTGGACTACAGCTAAGCCCCCGAGTGGCAGGATTGCTCTCCGCTCGGTAGGAGTATTAAACACTTAGGCGAGTACTGGACTGCATCTAAGCCTCCGAGTGGGAGGATTGCTCTTCACTCGGTAGGATTTTTAAATACTTAGTCGAGTACTTGGACTGCATCTAAGCCTCCGAGTGGGAGTATTGCTCTCCACTCGGTAAGATTTTTAAATACTTAGGAGAGTACTTGGACTGCAGCTAAGCCCCCAAGTGGGAGGCTGGCTCACCACTCGGTAGGATTTTTAGATACTTAGGCGAGTACTTGGACTGCAGCTAAGCCCCCGAGTGGGAGGCTGGCTCACCACTCGGTAGGATTTTTAAATACTTAGGCGAGTACTTGGACTGCAGCTAAGCCCCCGAGTGGGAGGCTGGCTCACCACTCGGTAGGATTTTTAAATACTTAGGCGAGTACTTGGACTGCAGCTAAGCCCCCGATTGGAAGGCTGGCTCACCACTCGGTAGGATTTTTAAATATTTGGCGAGTATTTGGACTGCAGCTAAGCCCCCGAGTGGGAGGCTGGCTCACCACTCGGTAGGATTTCTAAATACTTAGGCGACTACTTGGACTGCAGCTAAGCCCCCGAGTGGGAGGATTGCTCTAAACTCGGTAGGATTTTTTAATACTTAGGCGAGTACTTGGACTGCAGGTAAGCCCCCGAGTGGGAGGATTGCTCTCCACTCGGTAGGATTTTTTAAATACTTAGGCGAGTACTTGGACTGCAGCTAAGCCCCCGAGTAGGAGGCTGGCTCACCACTCGATAGGATTTTTAAATACTTAGGCGAGTACTTGGACTGCAGCTAAGCCCCCGAGTGGGAGGCTGGCTCACCACTCGGTAGGATTTTTAAATACTTAGGCGAGTACTTGGACTGCAGCTAAGCCCCCGAGTGGGAGGCTGGTTCACCACTCGGTAGGATTTTTAAATACTTAGGCGAGTACTTGGACTGCAGCTAAGCCCCCGAGTGGGAGGCTGGCTCACCATTCGGTAGGATTTTTAAATACTTAGGCGAGTACTTGGACTGCAGCTAAGCCCCCGAGTGGGAGGCTGGCTCACCACTCGGTAGGATTTTTAAATACTTAGGCGAGTACTTGGACTACAGCTAAGCCCCCGAGTGGGAGGATTGCTCACCAATTGGTAGGATTTTTAAATACTTAGGCGAGTACTTGGACTACAGCTAAGCCCCCGAGTGGGAGGATTGCTCATCAATTGGTAGGATTTTCAAATACTTAGGCGAGTACTTGGACTGCAGCTAAGCCCCCGAGTGGGAGGCTGGCTCACCACTCGGTAGGATTTTTAAATACTTAGGCGAGTACTTGGACTGCAGCTAAGCCCCCGAGTGGGAGGCTGGCTCTCCACTCGGTAGGATTTTTAAATACTTAGGCGAGTACTTGGACTACAGCTAAGCCCCTGAGTGGGAGGATTTCTCTCCACTCGGTAGGTGTATTAAACACTTAGGCGAGTACTGTACTGCAGCTAAGCCTCCAAGTGGGAGGATTGCTCTCCACTCGGTAGGATTTTTAAATACTTAGGAGAGTACTTGGACTGCAGCTAAGCCCCCGAGTGGGAGGCTGGCTCTCCACTCGGTAGGATTTTTAAATACTTAGGCGAGTACTTGGACTACAGCTAAGCCCCCGAGTGGGAGGATTGCTCACCAATTGGTAGGATTTTCAAATACTTAGGCGAGTACTTGGACTGCAGCTAAGCCCCCGAGTGGGAGGCTGGCTCACCACTCGGTAGGATTTTTAAATACTTAGGCGAGTACTTGGACTGCAGCTAAGCCCCCGAGTGGGAGGCTGGCTCACCACTCGGTAGGATTTTTAAATACTTAGGCGAGTACTTGGACTGCAGCTAAGCCCCCGATTGGAAGGCTGGCTCACCACTCGGTAGGATTTTTAAATATTTGGCGAGTATTTGGACTGCAGCTAAGCCCCCGAGTGGCAGGCTGGCTCACCACTCGGTAGGATTTCTAAATACTTAGGCGACTACTTGGACTGCAGCTAAGCCCCCGAGTGGGAGGATTGCTCTAAACTCGGTAGGATTTTTTAATACTTAGGCGAGTACTTGGACTGCAGGTAAGCCCCCGAGTGGGAGGATTGCTCTCCACTCGGTAGGATTTTTTAAATACTTAGGCGAGTACTTGGACTGCAGCTAAGCCCCCGAGTAGGAGGCTGGCTCACCACTCGATAGGATTTTTAAATACTTAGGCGAGTACTTGGACTGCAGCTAAGCCCCCGAGTGGGAGGCTGGCTCACCACTCGGTAGGATTTTTAAATACTTAGGCGAGTACTTGGACTGCAGCTAAGCCCCCGAGTGGGAGGCTGGTTCACCACTCGGTAGGATTTTTAAATACTTAGGCGAGTACTTGGACTGCAGCTAAGATCCCGAGTGGGAGGCTGGCTCACCATTCGGTAGGATTTTTAAATACTTAGGCGAGTACTTGGACTGCAGCTAAGCCCCCGAGTGGGAGGCTGGCTCACCACTCGGTAGGATTTTTAAATACTTAGGCGAGTACTTGGACTACAGCTAAGCCCCCGAGTGGGAGGATTGCTCATCAATTGGTAGGATTTTCAAATACTTAGGCGAGTACTTGGACTGCAGCTAAGCCCCCGAGTGGGAGGCTGGCTCACCACTCGGTAGGATTTTTAAATACTTAGGCGAGTACTTGGACTGCAGCTAAGCCCCCGAGTGGGAGGCTGGCTCACCACTCGGTAGGATTTTTAAATACTTAGGCGAGTACTTGGACTGCAGCTAAGCCCCCGATTGGAAGGCTGGCTCACCACTCGGTAGGATTTTTAAATATTTGGCGAGTATTTGGACTGCAGCTAAGCCCCCGAGTGGGAGGCTGGCTCACCACTCGGTAGGATTTCTAAATACTTAGGCGACTACTTGGACTGCAGCTAAGCCCCCGAGTGGGAGGATTGCTCTAAACTCGGTAGGATTTTTTAATACTTAGGCGAGTACTTGGACTGCAGGTAAGCCCCCGAGTGGGAGGATTGCTCTCCACTCTGTAGGATTTTTTAAATACTTAGGCGAGTACTTGGACTGCAGCTAAGCCCCCGAGTAGGAGGCTGGCTCACCACTCGATAGGATTTTTAAATACTTAGGCGAGTACTTGGACTGCAGCTAAGCCCCCGAGTGGGAGGCTGGCTCACCACTCGGTAGGATTTTTAAATACTTAGGCGAGTACTTGGACTGCAGCTAAGCCCCCGAGTGGGAGGCTGGGTCACCACTCGGTAGGATTTTTAAATACTTAGGCGAGTACTTGGACTGCAGCTAAGCCCCCGAGTGGGAGGCTGGCTCACCATTCGGTAGGATTTTTAAATACTTAGGCGAGTTCTTGGACTGCAGCTAAGCCCCCGAGTGGGAGGCTGGCTCACCACTCGGTAGGATTTTTAAATACTTAGGCGAGTACTTGTACTGCAGCTAAGCCCCCGATTGGAAGGCTGGCTCACCACTCGGTAGGATTTTTAAATACTTAGGTGAGTACTTGGACTGCAGCTAAGCCCCCGAGTGGGAGGCTGGCTCACCACTCGGTAGGATTTCTAAATACTTAGGCGAGTACTTGGACTGCAGCTAAGCCCCCGAGTGGGAGGATTGCTCTCCACTCGGTAGGATTTTTAAATACTTAGGCGAGTACTTGGACTGCAGCTAAGCCCCCGAGTGGGAGGATTGCTCTCCACTCGGTAGGATTTTTTAAATACTTAGGCGAATACTTGGACAGCAGCTAAGCCCCCGAATGGGAGGCTGGCTCTCCACTCGGTAGGATTTTTAAATACTTAGGCGAGTACTTGGACTACAGCTAAGCCCCCGAGTGGCAGGATTGCTCTCCGCTCGGTAGGAGTATTAAACACTTAGGCGAGTACTGGACTGCATCTAAGCCTCCGAGTGGGAGGATTGCTCTTCACTCGGTAGGATTTTTAAATACTTAGTCGAGTACTTGGACTGCATCTAAGCCTCCGAGTGGGAGTATTGCTCTCCACTCGGTAAGATTTTTAAATACTTAGGAGAGTACTTGGACTGCAGCTAAGCCCCCAAGTGGGAGGCTGGCTCACCACTCGGTAGGATTTTTAGATACTTAGGCGAGTACTTGGACTGCAGCTAAGCCCCCGAGTGGGAGGCTGGCTCACCACTCGGTAGGATTTTTAAATACTTAGGCGAGTACTTGGACTGCAGCTAAGCCCCCGAGTGGGAGGCTGGCTCACCACTCGGTAGGATTTTTAAATACTTAGGCGAGTACTTGGACTGCAGCTAAGCCCCCGATTGGAAGGCTGGCTCACCACTCGGTAGGATTTTTAAATATTTGGCGAGTATTTGGACTGCAGCTAAGCCCCCGAGTGGGAGGCTGGCTCACCACTCGGTAGGATTTCTAAATACTTAGGCGACTACTTGGACTGCAGCTAAGCCCCCGAGTGGGAGGATTGCTCTAAACTCGGTAGGATTTTTTAATACTTAGGCGAGTACTTGGACTGCAGGTAAGCCCCCGAGTGGGAGGATTGCTCTCCACTCGGTAGGATTTCTAAATACTTAGGCGACTACTTGGACTGCAGCTAAGCCCCCGAGTGGGAGGATTGCTCTAAACTTGGTAGGATTTTTTAATACTTAGGCGAGTACTTGGACTGCAGGTAAGCCCCCGAGTGGGAGGATTGCTCTCCACTCGGTAGGATTTTTTAAATACTTAGGCGAGTACTTGGACTGCAGCTAAGCCCCCGAGTAGGAGGCTGGCTCACCACTCGATAGGATTTTTAAATACTTAGGGAGTACTTGGACTGCAGCTAAGCCCCCGAGTGGGAGGCTGGCTCACCACTCGGTAGGATTTTTAAATACTTAGGCGAGTACTTGGACTGCAGCTAAGCCCCCGAGTGGGAGGCTGGTTCACCACTCGGTAGGATTTTTAAATACTTAGGCGAGTACTTGGACTGCAGCTAAGCCCCCGAGTGGGAGGCTGGCTCACCATTCGGTAGGATTTTTAAATACTTAGGCGAGTACTTGGACTGCAGCTAAGCCCCCGAGTGGGAGGCTGGCTCACCACTCGGTAGGATTTTTAAATACTTAGGCGAGTACTTGGACTACAGCTAAGCCCCCGAGTGGGAGGATTGCTCACCAATTGGTAGGATTTTCAAATACTTAGGCGAGTACTTGGACTGCAGCTAAGCCCCCGAGTGGGAGGCTGGCTCACCACTCGGTAGGATTTTTAAATACTTAGGCGAGTACTTGGACTGCAGCTAAGCCCCCGAGTGGGAGGCTGGCTCACCACTCGGTAGGATTTTTAAATACTTAGGCGAGTACTTGGACTGCAGCTAAGCCCCCGATTGGAAGGCTCGCTCACCACTCGGTAGGATTTTTAAATATTTGGCGAGTATTTGGACTGCAGCTAAGCCCCCGAGTGGGAGGCTGGCTCACCACTCGGTAGGATTTCTAAATACTTAGGCGACTACTTGGACTGCAGCTAAGCCCCCGAGTGGGAGGATTGCTCTAAACTCGGTAGGATTTTTTAATACTTAGGCGAGTACTTGGACTGCAGGTAAGCCCCCGAGTGGGAGGATTGCTCTCCACTCGGTAGGATTTTTTAAATACTTAGGCGAGTACTTGGACTGCAGCTAAGCCCCCGAGTAGGAGGCTGGCTCACCACTCGATAGGATTTTTAAATACTTAGGCGAGTACTTGGACTGCAGCTAAGCCCCCGAGTGGGAGGCTGGCTCACCACTCGGTAGGATTTTTAAATACTTAGGCGAGTACTTGGACTGCAGCTAAGCCCCCGAGTGGGAGGCTGGGTCACCACTCGGTAGGATTTTTAAATACTTAGGCGAGTACTTGGACTGCAGCTAAGCCCCCGAGTGGGAGGCTGGCTCACCATTCGGTAGGATTTTTAAATACTTAGGCGAGTACTTGGACTGCAGCTAAGCCCCCGAGTGGGAGGCTGGCTCACCACTCGGTAGGATTTTTAAATACTTAGGCGAGTACTTGTACTGCAGCTAAGCCCCCGATTGGAAGGCTGGCTCACCACTCGGTAGGATTTTTAAATACTTAGGCGAGTACTTGGACTGCAGCTAAGCCCCCGAGTGGGAGGCTGGCTCACCACTCGGTAGGATTTCTAAATACTTAGGCGAGTACTTGGACTGCAGCTAAGCCCCCGAGTGGGAGGATTGCTCTCCACTCGGTAGGATTTTTAAATACTTAGGCGAGTACTTGGACTGCAGCTAAGCCCCCGAGTGGGAGGATTGCTCTCCACTCGGTAGGATTTTTTAAATACTTAGGCGAATACTTGGACAGCAGCTAAGCCCCCGAATGGGAGGCTGGCTCTCCACTCGGTAGGATTTTTAAATACTTAGGCGAGTACTTGGACTACAGCTAAGCCCCCGAGTGGCAGGATTGCTCTCCGCTCGGTAGGAGTATTAAACACTTAGGCGAGTACTGGACTGCATCTAAGCCTCCGAGTGGGAGGATTGCTCTTCACTCGGTAGGATTTTTAAATACTTAGTCGAGTACTTGGACTGCATCTAAGCCTCCGAGTGGGAGTATTGCTCTCCACTCGGTAAGAATTTTAAATACTTAGGAGAGTACTTGGACTGCAGCTAAGCCCCCAAGTGGGAGGCTGGCTCACCACTCGGTAGGATTTTTAGATACTTAGGCGAGTACTTGGACTGCAGCTAAGCCCCCGAGTGGGAGGCTGGCTCACCACTCGGTAGGATTTTTAAATACTTAGGCGAGTACTTGGACTGCAGCTAAGCCCCCGAGTGGGAGGCTGGCTCACCACTCGGTAGGATTTTTAAATACTTAGGCGAGTACTTGGACTGCAGCTAAGCCCCCGAGTGGGAGGCTGGCTCACCACTCGGTAGGATTTTTAAATACTTAGGCGAGTACTTGGACTGCAGCTAAGCCCCCGATTGGAAGGCTGGCTCACCACTCGGTAGGATTTCTAAATACTTAGGCGAGTACTTGGACTGCAGCTAAGCCCCCGAGTGGGAGGATTGCTCTCCACTCGGTAGGATTTTTAAATACTTAGGCGAGTACTTGGACTACAGCTAAGCCCCCGAGTGGGAGGATTGCTCTCCACTCGGTTGGATTTTTTAAATACTTAGGCGAGTACTTGGACTGCAGCTAATCCCCCGAATGGGAGGCTGGCTCTCCACTCGTAGAATTTTTAAATACTTAGGCGAGTACTTGGACTGCAGCTAAGCCCCTGAGTGGGAGGATTTCTCTCCGCTCGGTAGGTGTATTAAACACTTAGGCGAGTACTGGACTGCAGCTAAGCCTCCAAGTGGGAGGATTGCTCTCCACTCGGTAGGATTTTTAAATACTTAGGAGAGTACTTGGACTGCAGCTAAGCCCCCGAGTGGGAGGCTGGCTCACCACTCGGTAGGATTTTTAAATACTTAGGCGAGTACTTGGACTGCAGCTAAGCCCCCGAGTAGGAGGCTGGCTCACCACTCCGTAGGATTTTTAAATACTTAGGCGAGTACTTGGACTGCAGCTAAGCCCCCGAATGGGAGGCTGGCTCACCACTCGGTAGGATTTTTAAATACTTAGGCGAGTACTTGGACTGCAGCTAAGCCCCCGAGTGGGAGGCTGGCTCACCACTCGGTAGGATTTTTAAATACTGAGGCGAGTACTTGGACTGCAGCTAAGCCCCCGAGTGGGAGGCTGGCTCACCACTCGGTAGGATTTCTAAATACTTAGGCGAGTACTTGGACTACAGCTAAGCCCCGAGTGGGAGGATTGCTCACCAATTGGTAGGATTTTCAAATACTTAGGCGAGTACTTGGACTGCAGCTAAGCCCCCGAGTGGGAGGCTGGCTCACCACTCGGTAGGATTTTTAAATACTTAGGCGAGTACTTGGACTGCAGCTAAGCCCCCGAGTGGGAGGCTGGCTCACCACTCGGTAGGATTTTTAAATACTTAGGCGAGTACTTGGACTGCAGCTAAGCCCCCGATTGGAAGGCTGGCTCACCACTCGGTAGGATTTTTAAATATTTGGCGAGTATTTGGACTGCAGCTAAGCCCCCGAGTGGGAGGCTGGCTCACCACTCGGTAGGATTTCTAAATACTTAGGCGACTACTTGGACTGCAGCTAAGCCCCCGAGTGGGAGGATTGCTCTAAAATATGTAGGATTTTTTAATACTTAGGCGAGTACTTGGACTGCAGGTAAGCCCCCGAGTGGGAGGATTGCTCTCCACTCGGTAGGATTTTTTAAATACTTAGGCGAGTACTTGGACTGCAGCTAAGCCCCCGAGTAGGAGGCTGGCTCACCACTCGATAGGATTTTTAAATACTTAGGCGAGTACTTGGACTGCAGCTAAGCCCCCGAATGGGAGGCTGGCTCACCACTCGGTAGGATTTTTAAATACTTAGGCGAGTACTTGGACTGCAGCTAAGCCCCCGAGTGGGAGGCTGGCTCACCACTCGGTAGGATTTTTAAATATTTGGCGAGTATTTGGACTGCAGCTAAGCCCCCGAGTGGGAGGCTGGCTCACCACTCGGTAGGATTTCTAAATACTTAGGCGACTACTTGGACTGCAGCTAAGCCCCCGAGTGGGAGGATTGCTCTAAACTCGGTAGGATTTTTTAATACTTAGGCGAGTACTTGGACTGCAGGTAAGCCCCCGAGTGGGAGGATTGCTCTCCACTCGGTAGGATTTTTTAAATACTTAGGCGAGTACTTGGACTGCAGCTAAGCCCCCGAGTAGGAGGCTGGCTCACCACTCGATAGGATTTTTAAATACTTAGGCGAGTACTTGGACTGCAGCTAAGCCCCCGAGTGGGAGGCTGGCTCACCACTCGGTAGGATTTTTAAATACTTAGGCGAGTACTTGGACTGCAGCTAAGCCCCCGAGTGGGAGGCTGGGTCACCACTCGGTAGGATTTTTAAATACTTAGGCGAGTACTTGGACTGCAGCTAAGCCCCCGAGTGGGAGGCTGGCTCACCATTCGGTAGGATTTTTAAATACTTAGGCGAGTACTTGGACTGCAGCTAAGCCCCCGAGTGGGAGGCTGGCTCACCACTCGGTAGGATTTTTAAATACTTAGGCGAGTACTTGTACTGCAGCTAAGCCCCCGATTGGAAGGCTGGCTCACCACTCGGTAGGATTTTTAAATACTTAGGCGAGTACTTGGACTGCAGCTAAGCCCCCGAGTGGGAGGCTGGCTCACCACTCGGTAGGATTTCTAAATACTTAGGCGAGTACTTGGACTGCAGCTAAGCCCCCGAGTGGGAGGATTGCTCTCCACTCGGTAGGATTTTTAAATACTTAGGCGAGTACTTGGACTGCAGCTAAGCCCCCGAGTGGGAGGATTGCTCTCCACTCGGTAGGATTTTTTAAATACTTAGGCGAATACTTGGACAGCAGCTAAGCCCCCGAATGGGAGGCTGGCTCTCCACTCGGTAGGATTTTTAAATACTTAGGCGAGTACTTGGACTACAGCTAAGCCCCCGAGTGGCAGGATTGCTCTCCGCTCGGTAGGAGTATTAAACACTTAGGCGAGTACTGGACTGCATCTAAGCCTCCGAGTGGGAGGATTGCTCTTCACTCGGTAGGATTTTTAAATACTTAGTCGAGTACTTGGACTGCATCTAAGCCTCCGAGTGGGAGTATTGCTCTCCACTCGGTAAGAATTTTAAATACTTAGGAGAGTACTTGGACTGCAGCTAAGCCCCCAAGTGGGAGGCTGGCTCACCACTCGATAGGATTTTTAGATACTTAGGCGAGTACTTGGACTGCAGCTAAGCCCCCGAGTGGGAGGCTGGCTCACCACTCGGTAGGATTTTTAAATACTTAGGCGAGTACTTGGACTGCAGCTAAGCCCCCGAGTGGGAGGCTGGCTCACCACTCGGTAGGATTTTTAAATACTTAGGCGAGTACTTGGACTGCAGCTAAGCCCCCGAGTGGGAGGCTGGCTCACCACTCGGTAGGATTTTTAAATACTTAGGCGAGTACTTGGACTGCAGCTAAGCCCCCGATTGGAAGGCTGGCTCACCACTCGGTAGGATTTCTAAATACTTAGGCGAGTACTTGGACTGCAGCTAAGCCCCCGAGTGGGAGGATTGCTCTCCACTCGGTAGGATTTTTAAATACTTAGGCGAGTACTTGGACTACAGCTAAGCCCCCGAGTGGGAGGATTGCTCTCCACTCGGTTGGATTTTTTAAATACTTAGGCGAGTACTTGGACTGCAGCTAATCCCCCGAATGGGAGGCTGGCTCTCCACTCGTAGAATTTTTAAATACTTAGGCGAGTACTTGGACTGCAGCTAAGCCCCTGAGTGGGAGGATTTCTCTCCGCTCGGTAGGTGTATTAAACACTTAGGCGAGTACTGGACTGCAGCTAAGCCTCCAAGTGGGAGGATTGCTCTCCACTCGGTAGGATTTTTAAATACTTAGGAGAGTACTTGGACTGCAGCTAAGCCCCCGAGTGGGAGGCTGGCTCACCACTCGGTAGGATTTTTAAATACTTAGGCGAGTACTTGGACTGCAGCTAAGCCCCCGAGTGGGAGGCTGGGTCACCACTCGGTAGGATTTTTAAATACTTAGGCGAGTACTTGGACTGCAGCTAAGCCCCCGAGTGGGAGGCTGGCTCACCATTCGGTAGGATTTTTAAATACTTAGGCGAGTACTTGGACTGCAGCTAAGCCCCCGAGTGGGAGGCTGGCTCACCACTCGGTAGGATTTTTAAATACTTAGGCGAGTACTTGGACTACAGCTAAGCCCCCGAGTGGGAGGATTGCTCACCAATTGGTAGGATTTTCAAATACTTAGGCGAGTACTTGGACTGCAGCTAAGCCCCCGAGTGGGAGGCTGGCTCACCACTCGGTAGGATTTTTAAATACTTAGGCGAGTACTTGGACTGCAGCTAAGCCCCCGATTGGAAGGCTGGCTCACCACTCGGTAGGATTTTTAAATATTTGGCGAGTATTTGGACTGCAGCTAAGCCCCCGAGTGGGAGGCTGGCTCACCACTCGGTAGGATTTCTAAATACTTAGGCGACTACTTGGACTGCAGCTAAGCCCCCGAGTGGGAGGATTGCTCTAAAATATGTAGGATTTTTTAATACTTAGGCGAGTACTTGGACTGCAGGTAAGCCCCCGAGTGGGAGGATTGCTCTCCACTCGGTAGGATTTTTTAAATACTTAGGCGAGTACTTGGACTGCAGCTAAGCCCCCGAGTAGGAGGCTGGCTCACCACTCGATAGGATTTTTAAATACTTAGGCGAGTACTTGGACTGCAGCTAAGCCCCCGAGTGGGAGGCTGGCTCACCACTCGGTAGGATTTTTAAATACTTAGGCGAGTACTTGGACTGCAGCTAAGCTCCCGAGTGGGAGGCTGGCTCACCACTCGGTAGGATTTTTAAATACTTAGGCGAGTACTTGGACTGCAGCTAAGCCCCCGAGTCGGAGGCTGGCTCACCACTCGGTAGGATTTTTAAATACTTAGGCGAGTACTTGGACTGCAGCTAAGCCCCCGAGTGGGAGGCTGGCTCACCACTCGGTAGGATTTTTAAATACTTAGGCGAGTACTTGGACTGCAGCTAAGCCCCCGAGTGGGAGGCTGGCTCACCACTCGGTAGGATTTTTAAATACTTAGGCGAGTACTTGGACTGCAGCTAAGCCCCCGAGTGGGAGGCTGGCTCACCACTCGGTAGGATTTTTAAATACTTAGGCGAGTACTTGGACTGCAGCTAAGCCCCCGATTGGAAGGCTAGCTCACCACTCGGTAGGATTTCTAAATACTTAGGCAAGTACTTGGACTGCAGCTAAGCCCCCGAGTGGGAGGATTGCTCTCCACTCGGTAGGATTTTTAAATACTTAGGCGAGTACTTGGACTGCAGCTAAGCCCCCGAGTGGGAGGATTGCTCTCCACTCGGTTGGATTTTTTAAATACTTAGGCGAGTACTTGGACTGCAGCTAATCCCCCGAATGGGAGGCTGGCTCTCCACTCGTAGAATTTTTAAATACTTAGGCGAGTACTTGGACTGCAGCTAAGCCCCCGAGTGGGAGGCTGGCTCACCACTCGGTAGGATTTTTAAATACTTAGGCGAGTACTTGGACTGCAGCTAAGCCCCCGAGTAGGAGGCTGGCTCACCACTCAGTAGGATTTTTAAATACTTAGGCGAGTACTTGGACTGCAGCTAAGCCCCCGAATGGGAGGCTGGCTCACCACTCGGTAGGATTTTTAAATACTTAGGCGACTACTTGGACTGCAGCTAAGCCCCCGAGTGGGAGGCTGGCTCACCACTCGGTAGGATTTTTAAATACTTAGGCGAGTACTTGGACTGCAGCTAAGCCCCGAGTGGGAGGCTGGCTCACCACTCGGTAGGATTTCTAAATACTTAGGCGAGTACTTGGACTACAGCTAAGCCCCCGAGTGGGAGGATTGCTCACCAATTGGTAGGATTTTCAAATACTTAGGCGAGTACTTGGACTGCAGCTAAGCCCCCGAGTGGGAGGCTGGCTCACCACTCGGTAGGATTTTTAAATACTTAGGCGAGTACTTGGACTGCAGCTAAGCCCCCGAGTGGGAGGCTGGCTCACCACTCGGTAGGATTTTTAAATACTTAGGCGAGTACTTGGACTGCAGCTAAGCCCCCGATTGGAAGGCTGGCTCACCACTCGGTAGGATTTTTAAATATTTGGCGAGTATTTGGACTGCAGCTAAGCCCCCGAGTGGGAGGCTGGCTCACCACTCGGTAGGATTTCTAAATACTTAGGCGACTACTTGGACTGCAGCTAAGCCCCCGAGTGGGAGGATTGCTCTAAAATATGTAGGATTTTTTAATACTTAGGCGAGTACTTGGACTGCAGGTAAGCCCCCGAGTGGGAGGATTGCTCTCCAGTCGGTAGGATTTTTTAAATACTTAGGCGAGTACTTGGACTGCAGCTAAGCCCCCGAGTAGGAGGCTGGCTCACCACTCCATAGGATTTTTAAATACTTAGGCGAGTACTTGGACTGCAGCTAAGCCCCCGAGTGGGAGGCTGGCTCACCACTCGGTAGGATTTTTAAATACTTAGGCGAGTACTTGGACTGCAGCTAAGCTCCCGAGTGGGAGGCTGGCTCACCACTCGGTAGGATTTTTAAATACTTAGGCGAGTACTTGGACTGCAGCTAAGCCCCCGAGTGGGAGGCTGGCTCACCACTCGGTAGGATTTTTAAATACTTAGGCGAGTACTTGGACTGCAGCTAAGCCCCCGAGTGGGAGGCTGGCTCACCACTCGGTAGGATTTTTAAATACTTAGGCGAGTACTTGGACTGCAGCTAAGCCCCCGAGTGGGAGGCTGGCTCACCACTCGGTAGGATTTCTAAATACTTAGGCGAGTACTTGTACTGCAGCTAAGCCCCCGAGTGGGAGGATTGCTCACCAATTGGTAGGATTTTCAAATACTTAGGCGAGTACTTGGACTGCAGCTAAGCCCCCGAGTGGGAGGCTGGCTCACCACTCGGTAGGATTTTTAAATACTTAGGCGAGTACTTGGACTGCAGCTAAGCCCCCGAGTGGGAGGCTGGCTCACCACTCGGTAGGATTTTTAAATACTTAGGCGAGTACTTGGACTGCAGCTAAGCCCCCGATTGGAAGGCTGGCTCACCACTCGGTAGGATTTTTAAATATTTGGCGAGTATTTGGACTGCAGCTAAGCCCCCGAGTGGGAGGCTGGCTCACCACTCGGTAGGATTTCTAAATACTTAGGCGACTACTTGGACTGCAGCTAAGCCCCCGAGTGGGAGGATTGCTCTAAAATATGTAGGATTTTTTAATACTTAGGCGAGTACTTGGACTGCAGGTAAGCCCCCGAGTGGGAGGATTGCTCTCCACTCGGTAGGATTGTTTAAATACTTAGGCGAGTACTTGGACTGCAGCTAAGCCCCCGAGTAGGAGGCTGGCTCACCACTCGATAGGATTTTTAAATACTTAGGCGAGTACTTGGACTGCAGCTAAGCCCCCGAGTGGGAGGCTGGCTCACCACTCGGTAGGATTTTTAAATACTTAGGCGAGTACTTGGACTGCAGCTAAGCTCCCGAGTGGGAGGCTGGCTCACCACTCGGTAGGATTTTTAAATACTTAGGCGAGTACTTGGACTGCAGCTAAGCCCCCGAGTCGGAGGCTGGCTCACCACTCGGTAGGATTTTTAAATACTTAGGCGAGTACTTGGACTGCAGCTAAGCCCCCGAGTGGGAGGCTGGCTCACCACTCGGTAGGATTTTTAAATACTTAGGCGAGTACTTGGACTGCAGCTAAGCCCCCGAGTGGGAGGCTGGCTCACCACTCGGTAGGATTTTTAAATACTTAGGCGAGTACTTGGACTGCAGCTAAGCCCCCGAGTGGGAGGCTGGCTCACCACTCGGTAGGATTTTTAAATACTTAGGCGAGTACTTGGACTGCAGCTAAGCCCCCGATTGGAAGGCTAGCTCACCACTCGGTAGGATTTCTAAATACTTAGGCAAGTACTTGGACTGCAGCTAAGCCCCCGAGTGGGAGGATTGCTCTCCACTCGGTAGGATTTTTAAATACTTAGGCGAGTACTTGGACTGCAGCTAAGCCCCCGAGTGGGAGGATTGCTCTCCACTCGGTTGGATTTTTTAAATACTTAGGCGAGTACTTGGACTGCAGCTAATCCCCCGAATGGGAGGCTGGCTCTCCACTCGTAGAATTTTTAAATACTTAGGCGAGTACTTGGACTGCAGCTAAGCCCCCGAGTGGGAGGCTGGCTCACCACTCGGTAGGATTTTTAAATACTTAGGCGAGTACTTGGACTGCAGCTAAGCCCCCGAGTAGGAGGCTGGCTCACCACTCAGTAGGATTTTTAAATACTTAGGCGAGTACTTGGACTGCAGCTAAGCCCCCGAATGGGAGGCTGGCTCACCACTCGGTAGGATTTTTAAATACTTAGGCGACTACTTGGACTGCAGCTAAGCCCCCGAGTGGGAGGCTGGCTCACCACTCGGTAGGATTTTTAAATACTTAGGCGAGTACTTGGACTGCAGCTAAGCCCCGAGTGGGAGGCTGGCTCACCACTCGGTAGGATTTCTAAATACTTAGGCGAGTACTTGGACTACAGCTAAGCCCCCGAGTGGGAGGATTGCTCACCAATTGGTAGGATTTTCAAATACTTAGGCGAGTACTTGGACTGCAGCTAAGCCCCCGAGTGGGAGGCTGGCTCACCACTCGGTAGGATTTTTAAATACTTAGGCGAGTACTTGGACTGCAGCTAAGCCCCCGAGTAGGAGGCTGGCTCACCACTCGGTAGGATTTTTAAATACTTAGGCGAGTACTTGGACTGCAGCTAAGCCCCCGATTGGAAGGCTGGCTCACCACTCGGTAGGATTTTTAAATATTTGGCGAGTATTTGGACTGCAGCTAAGCCCCCGAGTGGGAGGCTGGCTCACCACTCGGTAGGATTTCTAAATACTTAGGCGACTACTTGGACTGCAGCTAAGCCCCCGAGTGGGAGGATTGCTCTAAAATATGTAGGATTTTTTAATACTTAGGCGAGTACTTGGACTGCAGGTAAGCCCCCGAGTGGGAGGATTGCTCTCCACTCGGTAGGATTTTTTAAATACTTAGGCGAGTACTTGGACTGCAGCTAAGCCCCCGAGTAGGAGGCTGGCTCACCACTCGATAGGATTTTTAAATACTTAGGCGAGTACTTGGACTGCAGCTAAGCCCCCGAGTGGGAGGCTGGCTCACCACTCGGTAGGATTTTTAAATACTTAGGCGAGTACTTGGACTGCAGCTAAGCTCCCGAGTGGGAGGCTGGCTCACCACTCGGTAGGATTTTTAAATACTTAGGCGAGTACTTGGACTGCAGCTAAGCCCCCGAGTGGGAGGCTGGCTCACCACTCGGTAGGATTTTTAAATACTTAGGCGAGTACTTGTACTGCAGCTAAGCCCCCGATTGGAAGGCTGGCTCACCACTCGGTAGGATTTTTAAATACTTAGGCGAGTACTTGGACTGCAGCTAAGCCCCCGAGTGGGAGGCTGGCTCACCACTCGGTAGGATTTTTAAATACTTAGGCGAGTACTTGGACTGCAGCTAAGCCCCCGAGTGGGAGGCTGGCTCACCACTCGGTAGGATTTTTAAATACTTAGGCGAGTACTTGGACTGCAGCTAAGCCCCCGATTGGAAGGCTGGCTCACCACTCGGTAGGATTTCTAAATACTTAGGCGAGTACTTGGACTGCAGCTAAGCCCCCGAGTGGGAGGATTGCTCTCCACTCGGTAGGATTTTTAAATACTTAGGCGAGTACTTGGACTACAGCTAAGCCCCCGAGTGGGAGGATTGCTCTCCACTCGGTTGGATTTTTTAAATACTTAGGCGAGTACTTGGACTGCAGCTAATCCCCCGAATGGGAGGCTGGCTCTCCACTCGTAGAATTTTTAAATACTTAGGCGAGTACTTGGACTGCAGCTAAGCCCCTGAGTGGGAGGATTTCTCTCCGCTCGGTAGGTGTATTAAACACTTAGGCGAGTACTGGACTGCAGCTAAGCCTCCAAGTGGGAGGATTGCTCTCCACTCGGTAGGATTTTTAAATACTTAGGAGAGTACTTGGACTGCAGCTAAGCCCCCGAGTGGGAGGCTGGCTCACCACTCGGTAGGATTTTTAAATACTTAGGCGAGTACTTGGACTGCAGCTAAGCCCCCGAGTAGGAGGCTGGCTCACCACTCAGTAGGATTTTTAAATACTTAGGCGAGTACTTGGACTGCAGCTAAGCCCCCGAATGGGAGGCTGGCTCACCACTCGGTAGGATTTTTAAATACTTAGGCGAGTACTTGGACTGCAGCTAAGCCCCCGAGTGGGAGGCTGGCTCACCACTCGGTAGGATTTTTAAATACTTAGGCGAGTACTTGGACTGCAGCTAAGCCCCCGAGTGGGAGGCTGGCTCACCACTCGGTAGGATTTCTAAATACTTAGGCGAGTACTTGGACTACAGCTAAGCCCCCGAGTGGGAGGATTGCTCACCAATTGGTAGGATTTTCAAATACTTAGGCGAGTACTTGGACTGCAGCTAAGCCCACGAGTGGGAGGCTGGCTCACCACTCGGTAGGATTTTTAAATACTTAGGCGAGTACTTGGACTGCAGCTAAGCCCCCGAGTGGGAGGCTGGCTCACCACTCGGTAGGATTTTTAAATACTTAGGCGAGTACTTGGACTGCAGCTAAGCCCCCGATTGGAAGGCTGGCTCACCACTCGGTAGGATTTTTAAATATTTGGCGAGTATTTGGACTGCAGCTAAGCCCCCGAGTGGGAGGCTGGCTCACCACTCGGTAGGATTTCTAAATACTTAGGCGACTACTTGGACTGCAGCTAAGCCCCCGAGTGGGAGGATTGCTCTAAAATATGTAGGATTTTTTAATACTTAGGCGAGTACTTGGACTGCAGGTAAGCCCCCGAGTGGGAGGATTGCTCTCCACTCGGTAGGATTTTTTAAATACTTAGGCGAGTACTTGGACTGCAGCTAAGCCCCCGAGTAGGAGGCTGGCTCACCACTCGATAGGATTTCTAAATACTTAGGCGAGTACTTGGACTGCAGCTAAGCCCCCGAGTGGGAGGCTGGCTCACCACTCGGTAGGATTTTTAAATACTTAGGCGAGTACTTGGACTGCAGCTAAGCTCCCGAGTGGGAGGCTGGCTCACCACTCGGTAGGATTTTTAAATACTTAGGCGAGTACTTGGACTGCAGCTAAGCCCCCGAGTGGGAGGCTGGCTCACCACTCGGTAGGATTTTTAAATACTTAGGCGAGTACTTGGACTGCAGCTAAGCCCCCGAGTGGGAGGCTGGCTCACCACTCGGTAGGATTTCTAAATACTTAGGCGAGTACTTGGACTACAGCTAAGCCCCCGAGTGGGAGGATTGCTCACCAATTGGTAGGATTTTCAAATACTTAGGCGAGTACTTGGACTGCAGCTAAGCCCACGAGTGGGAGGCTGGCTCACCACTCGGTAGGATTTTTAAATACTTAGGCGAGTACTTGGACTGCAGCTAAGCCCCCGAGTGGGAGGCTGGCTCACCACTCGGTAGGATTTTTAAATACTTAGGCGAGTACTTGGACTGCAGCTAAGCCCCCGATTGGAAGGCTGGCTCACCACTCGGTAGGATTTTTAAATATTTGGCGAGTATTTGGACTGCAGCTAAGCCCCCGAGTGGGAGGCTGGCTCACCACTCGGTAGGATTTCTAAATACTTAGGCGACTACTTGGACTGCAGCTAAGCCCCCGAGTGGGAGGATTGCTCTAAAATATGTAGGATTTTTTAATACTTAGGCGAGTACTTGGACTGCAGGTAAGCCCCCGAGTGGGAGGATTGCTCTCCACTCGGTAGGATTTTTTAAATACTTAGGCGAGTACTTGGACTGCAGCTAAGCCCCCGAGTAGGAGGCTGGCTCACCACTCGATAGGATTTCTAAATACTTAGGCGAGTACTTGGACTGCAGCTAAGCCCCCGAGTGGGAGGCTGGCTCACCACTCGGTAGGATTTTTAAATACTTAGGCGAGTACTTGGACTGCAGCTAAGCTCCCGAGTGGGAGGCTGGCTCACCACTCGGTAGGATTTTTAAATACTTAGGCGAGTACTTGGACTGCAGCTAAGCCCCCGAGTCGGAGGCTGGCTCACCACTCGGTAGGATTTTTAAATACTTAGGCGAGTACTTGGACTGCAGCTAAGCCCCCGAGTGGGAGGCTGGCTCACCACTCGGTAGGATTTTTAAATACTTAGGCGAGTACTTGGACTGCAGCTAAGCCCCCGAGTGGGAGGCTGGCTCACCACTCGGTAGGATTTTTAAATACTTAGGCGAGTACTTGGACTGCAGCTAAGCCCCCGAGTGGGAGGCTGGCTCACCACTCGGTAGGATTTTTAAATACTTAGGCGAGTACTTGGACTGCAGCTAAGCCCCCGATTGGAAGGCTAGCTCACCACTCGGTAGGATTTCTAAATACTTAGGCAAGTACTTGGACTGCAGCTAAGCCCCCGAGTGGGAGGATTGCTCTCCACTCGGTAGGATTTTTAAATACTTAGGCGAGTACTTGGACTGCAGCTAAGCCCCCGAGTGGGAGGATTGCTCTCCACTCGGTTGGATTTTTTAAATACTTAGGCGAGTACTTGGACTGCAGCTAATCCCCCGAATGGGAGGCTGGCTCTCCACTCGTAGAATTTTTAAATACTTAGGCGAGTACTTGGACTGCAGCTAAGCCCCCGAGTGGGAGGCTGGCTCACCACTCGGTAGGATTTTTAAATACTTAGGCGAGTACTTGGACTGCAGCTAAGCCCCCGAGTAGGAGGCTGGCTCACCACTCAGTAGGATTTTTAAATACTTAGGCGAGTACTTGGACTGCAGCTAAGCCCCCGAATGGGAGGCTGGCTCACCACTCGGTAGGATTTTTAAATACTTAGGCGACTACTTGGACTGCAGCTAAGCCCCCGAGTGGGAGGCTGGCTCACCACTCGGTAGGATTTTTAAATACTTAGGCGAGTACTTGGACTGCAGCTAAGCCCCGAGTGGGAGGCTGGCTCACCACTCGGTAGGATTTCTAAATACTTAGGCGAGTACTTGGACTACAGCTAAGCCCCCGAGTGGGAGGATTGCTCACCAATTGGTAGGATTTTCAAATACTTAGGCGAGTACTTGGACTGCAGCTAAGCCCCCGAGTGGGAGGCTGGCTCACCACTCGGTAGGATTTTTAAATACTTAGGCGAGTACTTGGACTGCAGCTAAGCCCCCGAGTGGGAGGCTGGCTCACCACTCGGTAGGATTTTTAAATACTTAGGCGAGTACTTGGACTGCAGCTAAGCCCCTGATTGGAAGGCTGGCTCACCACTCGGTAGGATTTTTAAATATTTGGCGAGTATTTGGACTGCAGCTAAGCCCCCGAGTGGGAGGCTGGCTCACCACTCGGTAGGATTTCTAAATACTTAGGCGACTACTTGGACTGCAGCTAAGCCCCCGAGTGGGAGGATTGCTCTAAAATATGTAGGATTTTTTAATACTTAGGCGAGTATTTGGACTGCAGGTAAGCCCCCGAGTGGGAGGATTGCTCTCCACTCGGTAGGATTTTTTAAATACTTAGGCGAGTACTTGGACTGCAGCTAAGCCCCCGAGTAGGAGGCTGGCTCACCACTCGATAGGATTTTTAAATACTTAGGCGAGTACTTGGACTGCAGCTAAGCCCCCGAGTGGGAGGCTGGCTCACCACTCGGTAGGATTTTTAAATACTTAGGCGAGTACTTGGACTGCAGCTAAGCTCCCGAGTGGGAGGCTGGCTCACCACTCGGTAGGATTTTTAAATACTTAGGCGAGTACTTGGACTGCAGCTAAGCCCCCGAGTCGGAGGCTGGCTCACCACTCGGTAGGATTTTTAAATACTTAGGCGAGTACTTGGACTGCAGCTAAGCCCCCGAGTGGGAGGCTGGCTCACCACTCGGTAGGATTTTTAAATACTTAGGCGAGTACTTGGACAGCAGCTAAGCCCCCGAGTGGGAGGCTGGCTCACCACTCGGTAGGATTTTTAAATACTTAGGCGAGTACTTGGACTGCAGCTAAGCCCCCGAGTGGGAGGCTGGCTCACCACTCGGTAGGATTTTTAAATACTTAGGCGAGTACTTGGACTGCAGCTAAGCCCCCGATTGGAAGGCTAGCTCACCACTCGGTAGGATTTCTAAATACTTAGGCAAGTACTTGGACTGCAGCTAAGCCCCCGAGTGGGAGGATTGCTCTCCACTCGGTAGGATTTTTAAATACTTAGGCGAGTACTTGGACTGCAGCTAAGCCCCCGAGTGGGAGGATTGCTCTCCACTCGGTTGGATTTTTTAAATACTTAGGCGAGTACTTGGACTGCAGCTAATCCCCCGAATGGGAGGCTGGCTCTCCACTCGTAGAATTTTTAAATACTTAGGCGAGTACTTGGACTGCAGCTAAGCCCCTGAGTGGGGGGATTTCTCTCCGCTCGGTAGGTGTATTAAACACTTAGGCGAGTACTGGACTGCATCTAAGCCTCCAAGTGGGAGGATTGCTCTCCACTCGGTAGGATTTTTAAATACTTAGGAGAGTACTTGGACTGCAGCTAAGCCCCCGAGTGGGAGGCTGGCTCACCACTCGGTAGGATTTCTAAATACTTAGGCGAGTACTTGGACTGCAGCTAAGCCCCCGAGTAGGAGGCTGGCTCACCACTCAGTAGGATTTTTAAATACTTAGGCGAGTACTTGGACTGCAGCTAAGCCCCCGAATGGGAGGCTGGCTCACCACTCGGTAGGATTTTTAAATACTTAGGCGAGTACTTGGACTGCAGCTAAGCCCCCGAGTGGGAGGCTGGCTCACCACTCGGTAGGATTTTTAAATACTTAGGCGAGTACTTGGACTGCAGCTAAGCCCCCGAGTGCGAGGCTGGCTCACCACTCGGTAGGATTTCTAAATACTTAGGCGAGTACTTGGACTACAGCTAAGCCCCCGAGTGGGAGGATTGCTCACCAATTGGTAGGATTTTTAAATACTTAGGCGAGTACTTGGACTGCAGCTAAGCCCCCGAGTGGGAGGCTAGCTCACCACTCGGTAGGATTTTTAAATACTTAGGCGAGTACTTGGACTGCAGCTAAGCCCCCGAGTGGGAGGCTGGCTCACCACTCGGTAGGATTTTTAAATACTTAGGCGAGTACTTGGACTGCAGCTAAGCCCCCGATTGGAAGGCTGGCTCACCACTCGGTAGGATTTTTAAATATTTGGCGAGTATTTGGACTGCAGCTAAGCCCCCGAGTGGGAGGCTGGCTCACCACTCAGTAGGATTTCTAAATACTTAGGCGACTACTTGGACTGCAGCTAAGCCCCCGAGTGGGAGGATTGCTCTAAACTCGATAGGATTTTTTAGTACTTAGGCGAGTACTGGGACTGCAGTTAAGCCCCCGAGTGGGAGGATTACTCTCCACTCGATAGGATTTTTTAAATACTTAGGCGAGTACTTGGACTGCAACTAAGCCCCCGAGTAGGAGGCTGGCTCACCACTCGGTAGGATTTTTAAATACTTAGGCGAGTACTTGGACTGCAGCTAAGCCCCCGAGTGGGAGGCTGGCTCACCACTCGGTAGGATTTTTAAATACTTAGGCGAGTACTTGGACTGCAGCTAAGCTCCCGAGTGGGAGGCTGGCTCACCACTCGGTAGGATTTTTAAATACTTAGGCGAGTACTTGGACTGCAGCTAAGCCCCCGAGTGGGAGGATTGCTCTCCACTCGGAAGGATTTTTTAAATACTTAGGTGAGTACTTGGACTGCAGCTAATCCCCCGAATGGGAGGCTGGCTCTCCACTCGGTAGAATTTTTAAATACTTAGGCGAGTACTTGGACTGCAGCTAAGCCCCCGAGTGGGAGGATTGCTCTCCGCTCAGTAGGATTTTTAAACACTTAGGCTAGTACAGGACTGCATCTAAGCCTCCGAGTGGGAGGATTGCTCTCCACTCGGTAGGATTTTTAAATACTTAGTCGAGTACTTGGACTCCATCTAAGCCTCCGAGTGGGAGGATTGCTCTGCACTCGGTAGGATTTTTGAATACTTAGGAGAGTACTTGGACTGCAGCTAAGTCCCCGATTGGGAGGCTGGCTCACCACTCGGTAGGATCTTTAAATACTTAGGCGAGTACTTGGACTGCAGCTAAGCCCCCGAGTAGGAGGCTGGCTCACCACTCGGTAGGATTTTTAAATACTTAGGCGAGTACTTGGACTGCAGCTAAGCCCCCGAGTGGGAGGCTGGCTCACCACTCGGTAGGATTTTTAAATACTTAGGCGAGTACTTGGACTGCAGCTAAGCCCCCGAGTGGGAGGCTGGTTCACCACTCAGTAGGATTTTTAAATACTTAGGCGAGTACTTGGACTGCAGCTAAGCCCCCGAGTGGGAGGCTCGCTCACCACTCGGTAGGATTTTTAAATACTTAGGTGAGTACTTGGACTGCAGCTAAGCTCCCGAGTGGGAGGCTGGCTCACCACTCGGTAGGATTTTTAAATACTTAGGCGAGTACTTGGACTACAGCTAAGCCCCCGATTGGAAGGCTGGCTCACCACTCGGTAGGATTTTTAAATACTTAGGCGAGTACTTGGACTACAGCTAAGCCCCCGAGTGGGAGGCTGGCTCACCACTCGGTAGGATTTCTAAATACTTAGGCGAGTACTTGGACTACAGCTAAGCCCCCGAGTGGGAGGATTGCTCTCCACTCGGTAGGATTTTTAAATACTTAGGCGAGTACTTGGACTGCAGCTAAGCCCCCGAGTGGGAGGATTGCTCTCCACTCGGTTGGATTTTTTAAATACTTAGGCGAGTACTTGGACTGCAGCTAATCCCCCGAATGGGAGGCTGGCTCTCCACTCGTAGAATTTTTAAATACTTAGGCGAGTACTTGGACTGCAGCTAAGCCCCTGAGTGGGGGGATTTCTCTCCGCTCGGTAGGTGTATTAAACACTTAGGCGAGTACTGGACTGCATCTAAGCCTCCAAGTGGGAGGATTGCTCTCCACTCGGTAGGATTTTTAAATACTTAGGAGAGTACTTGGACTGCAGCTAAGCCCCCGAGTGGGAGGCTGGCTCACCACTCGGTAGGATTTCTAAATACTTAGGCGAGTACTTGGACTGCAGCTAAGCCCCCGAGTAGGAGGCTGGCTCACCACTCAGTAGGATTTTTAAATACTTAGGCGAGTACTTGGACTGCAGCTAAGCCCCCGAATGGGAGGCTGGCTCACCACTCGGTAGGATTTTTAAATACTTAGGCGAGTACTTGGACTGCAGCTAAGCCCCCGAGTGGGAGGCTGGCTCACCACTCGGTAGGATTTTTAAATACTTAGGCGAGTACTTGGACTGCAGCTAAGCCCCCGAGTGCGAGGCTGGCTCACCACTCGGTAGGATTTCTAAATACTTAGGCGAGTACTTGGACTACAGCTAAGCCCCCGAGTGGGAGGATTGCTCACCAATTGGTAGGATTTTTAAATACTTAGGCGAGTACTTGGACTGCAGCTAAGCCCCCGAGTGGGAGGCTAGCTCACCACTCGGTAGGATTTTTAAATACTTAGGCGAGTACTTGGACTGCAGCTAAGCCCCCGAGTGGGAGGCTGGCTCACCACTCGGTAGGATTTTTAAATACTTAGGCGAGTACTTGGACTGCAGCTAAGCCCCCGATTGGAAGGCTGGCTCACCACTCGGTAGGATTTTTAAATATTTGGCGAGTATTTGGACTGCAGCTAAGCCCCCGAGTGGGAGGCTGGCTCACCACTCAGTAGGATTTCTAAATACTTAGGCGACTACTTGGACTGCAGCTAAGCCCCCGAGTGGGAGGATTGCTCTAAACTCGGTAGGATTTTTTAATACTTAGGCGAGTACTGGGACTGCAGTTAAGCCCCCGAGTGGGAGGATTGCTCTCCACTCGGTAGGATTTTTTAAATACTTAGGCGAGTACTTGGACTGCAGCTAAGCCCCCGAGTAGGAGGCTGGCTCACCACTCGGTAGGATTTTTAAATACTTAGGCGAGTACTTGGACTGCAGCTAAGCCCCCGAGTGGGAGGCTGGCTCACCACTCGGTAGGATTTTTAAATACTTAGGCGAGTACTTGGACTGCAGCTAAGCTCCCGAGTGGGAGGCTGGCTCACCACTCGGTAGGATTTTTAAATACTTAGGCGAGTACTTGGACTGCAGCTAAGCCCCCGAGTGGGAGGATTGCTCTCCACTCGGTAGGATTTTTTAAATACTTAGGCGAGTACTTGGACTGCAGCTAATCCCCCGAATGGGAGGCTGGCTCTCCACTCGGTAGAATTTTTAAATACTTAGGCGAGTACTTGGACTGCAGCTAAGCCCCCGAGTGGGAGGATTGCTCTCCGCTCAGTAGGATTTTTAAACACTTAGGCTAGTACAGGACTGCATCTAAGCCTCCGAGTGGGAGGATTGCTCTCCACTCGGTAGGATTTTTAAATACTTAGTCGAGTACTTGGACTCCATCTAAGCCTCCGAGTGGGAGGATTGCTCTGCACTCGGTAGGATTTTTGAATACTTAGGAGAGTACTTGGACTGCAGCTAAGTCCCCGATTGGGAGGCTGGCTCACCACTCGGTAGGATCTTTAAATACTTAGGCGAGTACTTGGACTGCAGCTAAGCCCCCGAGTAGGAGGCTGGCTCACCACTCGGTAGGATTTTTAAATACTTAGGCGAGTACTTGGACTGCAGCTAAGCCCCCGAGTGGGAGGCTGGCTCACCACTCGGTAGGATTTTTAAATACTTAGGCGAGTACTTGGACTGCAGCTAAGCCCCCGAGTGGGAGGCTGGTTCACCACTCAGTAGGATTTTTAAATACTTAGGCGAGTACTTGGACTGCAGCTAAGCCCCCGAGTGGGAGGCTCGCTCACCACTCGGTAGGATTTTTAAATACTTAGGTGAGTACTTGGACTGCAGCTAAGCTCCCGAGTGGGAGGCTGGCTCACCACTCGGTAGGATTTTTAAATACTTAGGCGAGTACTTGGACTACAGCTAAGCCCCCGATTGGAAGGCTGGCTCACCACTCGGTAGGATTTTTAAATACTTAGGCGAGTACTTGGACTACAGCTAAGCCCCCGAGTGGGAGGCTGGCTCACCACTCGGTAGGATTTCTAAATACTTAGGCGAGTACTTGGACTGCAGCTAAGCCCCCGAGTGGGAGGATTGCTCTCCACTCGGTAGGATTTTTAAATACTTAGGCGAGTACTTGGACTGCAGCTAAGCCCCCGAGTGGGAGGATTGCTCTCCACTCGGTAGGATTTTTTAAATACTTAGGCGAATACTTGGACAGCAGCTAAGCCCCCGAATGGGAGGCTGGCTCTCCACTCGGTAGGATTTTTAAATACTTAGGCGAGTACTTGGACTACAGCTAAGCCCCCGAGTGGCAGGATTGCTCTCCGCTCGGTAGGAGTATTAAACACTTAGGCGAGTACTGGACTGCATCTAAGCCTCTGAGTGGGAGGATTGCTCTCCACTCGGTAGGATTTTTAAATACTTAGTCGAGTACTTGGACTGCATCTAAGCCTCCGAGTGGGAGTATTGCTCTCCACTCGGTAAGATTTTTAAATACTTAGGAGAGTACTTGGACTGCAGCTAAGCCCCCGAGTGGGAGGCTGGCTCACCACTCGGTAGGATTTTTAGATACTTAGGCGAGTACTTGGACTGCAGCTAAGCCCCCGAGTGGGAGGCTGGCTCACCACTCGGTAGGATTTTTAAATACTTAGGCGAGTACTTGGACTACAGCTAAGCCCCCGAGTGGGAGGCTGGCTCACCACTCGGTAGGATTTTTAAATACTTAGGCGAGTACTTGGACTGCAGCTAAGCCCCCGAGTGGGAGGCTGGCTCACCACTCGGTAGGATTTTTTAATACTTAGGCGAGTACTTGGACTGCAGCTAAGCCCCCGATTGGAACGCTGGCTCACCACTCGGTAGGATTTTTAAATACTTAGGCGAGTACTTGGACTGCAGCTAAGCCCCTGAGTGGGAGGCTGGCTCACCACTCGGTAGGATTTCTAAATACTTAGGCGAGTACTTGGACTGCAGCAAAGCCCCCGAGTGGGAGGATTGCTCTCCACTCGGTAGGATTTTTAAAATACTTAGGCGAGTACTTGGACTGCAGCTAAGCCCCCGAATGGGAGGCTGGCTCTCCACTCGGTAGGATTTTTAAATACTTAGGCGAGTACTTGGACTGCAGCTAAGCCCCCGAGTGGGAGGATTGCTCTCCGCTCGGTAGGAGTATTAAACACTTAGGCGAGTACTGGACTGCAGCTAAGCCCCCGAGTGGGAGGATTGCTCTCCGCTCGGTAGGAGTATTAAACACTTAGGCGAGTACTGGACTGCATCTAAGCCTCCGAGTGGGAGGATTGCTCTCCGCTCGGTAGGATTTTTAAATACTTAGGCGAGTACTTGGACTGTAGCTAAGCCCCCGAGTGGGAGGATTGCTCTCCGCTCGGTAGGATTTTTAAACACTTAGGCGAGTACTGGACTGCATCTAAGCCTCCGAGTGGGAGGATTGCTCTCCACTCGGTAGGATTTTTGAATACTTAGGAGAGTACTTGGACTGCAGCTAAGTCCCCGAGTGGGAGGCTGGCTCACCACTCGGTAGGATTTTTAAATACTTAGGCGAGTACTTGGACTGCAGCTAAGCCCCCGAGTGGGAGGCTGGCTCACCACTCGGTAGGATTTTTAAATACTTAGGCGAGTACTTGGACTACAGCTAAGCCCCTGAGTGGGAGGCTGGCTCACCACTCGGTAGGATTTTTAAATACTTAGGCGAGTACTTGGACTGCAGCTAAGCCCCCGAGTGGGAGGCTCGCTCACCACTCGGTAGGATTTTTAAATACTTAGGTGAGTACTTGGACTGCAGCTAAGCTCCCGAGTGGGAGGCTGGCTCACCACTCGGTAGGATTTTTAAATACTTAGGCGAGTACTTGGACTACAGCTAAGCCCCCGATTGGAAGGCTGGCTCACCACTCGGTAGGATTTTTAAATACTTAGGCGAGTACTTGGACTACAGCTAAGCCCCCGAGTGGGAGGCTGGCTCACCACTCGGTAGGATTTCTAAATACTTAGGCGAGTACTTGGACTACAGCTAAGCCCCCGAGTGGGAGGATTGCTCTCCACTCGGTAGGATTTTTAAATACTTAGGCGAGTACTTGGACTGCAGCTAAGCCCCCGAGTGGGAGGATTGCTCTCCACTCGGTTGGATTTTTTAAATACTTAGGCGAGTACTTGGACTGCAGCTAATCCCCCGAATGGGAGGCTGGCTCTCCACTCGTAGAATTTTTAAATACTTAGGCGAGTACTTGGACTGCAGCTAAGCCCCTGAGTGGGGGGATTTCTCTCCGCTCGGTAGGTGTATTAAACACTTAGGCGAGTACTGGACTGCATCTAAGCCTCCAAGTGGGAGGATTGCTCTCCACTCGGTAGGATTTTTAAATACTTAGGAGAGTACTTGGACTGCAGCTAAGCCCCCGAGTGGGAGGCTGGCTCACCACTCGGTAGGATTTCTAAATACTTAGGCGAGTACTTGGACTGCAGCTAAGCCCCCGAGTAGGAGGCTGGCTCACCACTCAGTAGGATTTTTAAATACTTAGGCGAGTACTTGGACTGCAGCTAAGCCCCCGAATGGGAGGCTGGCTCACCACTCGGTAGGATTTTTAAATACTTAGGCGAGTACTTGGACTGCAGCTAAGCCCCCGAGTGGGAGGCTGGCTCACCACTCGGTAGGATTTTTAAATACTTAGGCGAGTACTTGGACTGCAGCTAAGCCCCCGAGTGCGAGGCTGGCTCACCACTCGGTAGGATTTCTAAATACTTAGGCGAGTACTTGGACTACAGCTAAGCCCCCGAGTGGGAGGATTGCTCAACAATTGGTAGGATTTTTAAATACTTAGGCGAGTACTTGGACTGCAGCTAAGCCCCCGAGTGGGAGGCTAGCTCACCACTCGGTAGGATTTTTAAATACTTAGGCGAGTACTTGGACTGCAGCTAAGCCCCCGAGTGGGAGGCTGGCTCACCACTCGGTAGGATTTTTAAATACTTAGGCGAGTACTTGGACTGCAGCTAAGCCCCCGATTGGAAGGCTGGCTCACCACTCGGTAGGATTTTTAAATATTTGGCGAGTATTTGGACTGCAGCTAAGCCCCCGAGTGGGAGGCTGGCTCACCACTCAGTAGGATTTCTAAATACTTAGGCGACTACTTGGACTGCAGCTAAGCCCCCGAGTGGGAGGATTGCTCTAAACTCGGTAGGATTTTTTAATACTTAGGCGAGTACTGGGACTGCAGTTAAGCCCCCGAGTGGGAGGATTGCTCTCCACTCGGTAGGATTTTTTAAATACTTAGGCGAGTACTTGGACTGCAGCTAAGCCCCCGAGTAGGAGGCTGGCTCACCACTCGGTAGGATTTTTAAATACTTAGGCGAGTACTTGGACTGCAGCTAAGCCCCCGAGTGGGAGGCTGGCTCACCACTCGGTAGGATTTTTAAATACTTAGGCGAGTACTTGGACTGCAGCTAAGCTCCCGAGTGGGAGGCTGGCTCACCACTCGGTAGGATTTTTAAATACTTAGGCGAGTACTTGGACTGCAGCTAAGCCCCCGAGTGGGAGGATTGCTCTCCACTCGGTAGGATTTTTTAAATACTTAGGCGAGTACTTGGACTGCAGCTAATCCCCCGAATGGGAGGCTGGCTCTCCACTCGGTAGAATTTTTAAATACTTAGGCGAGTACTTGGACTGCAGCTAAGCCCCCGAGTGGGAGGATTGCTCTCCGCTCAGTAGGATTTTTAAACACTTAGGCTAGTACAGGACTGCATCTAAGCCTCCGAGTGGGAGGATTGCTCTCCACTCGGTAGGATTTTTAAATACTTAGTCGAGTACTTGGACTCCATCTAAGCCTCCGAGTGGGAGGATTGCTCTGCACTCGGTAGGATTTTTGAATACTTAGGAGAGTACTTGGACTGCAGCTAAGTCCCCGATTGGGAGGCTGGCTCACCACTCGGTAGGATCTTTAAATACTTAGGCGAGTACTTGGACTGCAGCTAAGCCCCCGAGTAGGAGGCTGGCTCACCACTCGGTAGGATTTTTAAATACTTAGGCGAGTACTTGGACTGCAGCTAAGCCCCCGAGTGGGAGGCTGGCTCACCACTCGGTAGGATTTTTAAATACTTAGGCGAGTACTTGGACTGCAGCTAAGCCCCCGAGTGGGAGGCTGGTTCACCACTCAGTAGGATTTTTAAATACTTAGGCGAGTACTTGGACTGCAGCTAAGCCCCCGAGTGGGAGGCTCGCTCACCACTCGGTAGGATTTTTAAATACTTAGGTGAGTACTTGGACTGCAGCTAAGCTCCCGAGTGGGAGGCTGGCTCACCACTCGGTAGGATTTTTAAATACTTAGGCGAGTACTTGGACTACAGCTAAGCCCCCGATTGGAAGGCTGGCTCACCACTCGGTAGGATTTTTAAATACTTAGGCGAGTACTTGGACTACAGCTAAGCCCCCGAGTGGGAGGCTGGCTCACCACTCGGTAGGATTTCTAAATACTTAGGCGAGTACTTGGACTGCAGCTAAGCCCCCGAGTGGGAGGATTGCTCTCCACTCGGTAGGATTTTTAAATACTTAGGCGAGTACTTGGACTGCAGCTAAGCCCCCGAGTGGGAGGATTGCTCTCCACTCGGTAGGATTTTTTAAATACTTAGGCGAATACTTGGACAGCAGCTAAGCCCCCGAATGGGAGGCTGGCTCTCCACTCGGTAGGATTTTTAAATACTTAGGCGAGTACTTGGACTACAGCTAAGCCCCCGAGTGGCAGGATTGCTCTCCGCTCGGTAGGAGTATTAAACACTTAGGCGAGTACTGGACTGCATCTAAGCCTCTGAGTGGGAGGATTGCTCTCCACTCGGTAGGATTTTTAAATACTTAGTCGAGTACTTGGACTGCATCTAAGCCTCCGAGTGGGAGTATTGCTCTCCACTCGGTAAGATTTTTAAATACTTAGGAGAGTACTTGGACTGCAGCTAAGCCCCCGAGTGGGAGGCTGGCTCACCACTCGGTAGGATTTTTAGATACTTAGGCGAGTACTTGGACTGCAGCTAAGCCCCCGAGTGGGAGGCTGGCTCACCACTCGGTAGGATTTTTAAATACTTAGGCGAGTACTTGGACTACAGCTAAGCCCCCGAGTGGGAGGCTGGCTCACCACTCGGTAGGATTTTTAAATACTTAGGCGAGTACTTGGACTGCAGCTAAGCCCCCGAGTGGGAGGCTGGCTCACCACTCGGTAGGATTTTTTAATACTTAGGCGAGTACTTGGACTGCAGCTAAGCCCCCGATTGGAACGCTGGCTCACCACTCGGTAGGATTTTTAAATACTTAGGCGAGTACTTGGACTGCAGCTAAGCCCCTGAGTGGGAGGCTGGCTCACCACTCGGTAGGATTTCTAAATACTTAGGCGAGTACTTGGACTGCAGCAAAGCCCCCGAGTGGGAGGATTGCTCTCCACTCGGTAGGATTTTTAAAATACTTAGGCGAGTACTTGGACTGCAGCTAAGCCCCCGAATGGGAGGCTGGCTCTCCACTCGGTAGGATTTTTAAATACTTAGGCGAGTACTTGGACTGCAGCTAAGCCCCCGAGTGGGAGGATTGCTCTCCGCTCGGTAGGAGTATTAAACACTTAGGCGAGTACTGGACTGCAGCTAAGCCCCCGAGTGGGAGGATTGCTCTCCGCTCGGTAGGAGTATTAAACACTTAGGCGAGTACTGGACTGCATCTAAGCCTCCGAGTGGGAGGATTGCTCTCCGCTCGGTAGGATTTTTAAATACTTAGGCGAGTACTTGGACTGTAGCTAAGCCCCCGAGTGGGAGGATTGCTCTCCGCTCGGTAGGATTTTTAAACACTTAGGCGAGTACTGGACTGCATCTAAGCCTCCGAGTGGGAGGATTGCTCTCCACTCGGTAGGATTTTTGAATACTTAGGAGAGTACTTGGACTGCAGCTAAGTCCCCGAGTGGGAGGCTGGCTCACCACTCGGTAGGATTTTTAAATACTTAGGCGAGTACTTGGACTGCAGCTAAGCCCCCGAGTGGGAGGCTGGCTCACCACTCGGTAGGATTTTTAAATACTTAGGCGAGTACTTGGACTACAGCTAAGCCCCTGAGTGGGAGGCTGGCTCACCACTCGGTAGGATTTTTAAATACTTAGGCGAGTACTTGGACTGCAGCTAAGCCCCCGAGTGGGAGGCTGGCTCACCACTCGTTAGGATTTTTAAATACTTAGGCGAGTACTTGGACTGCACCTAAGCCCCCGAGTGGGAGGCTGGCTCACCACTCGGTAGGATTTTTAAATACTTAGGCGAGTACTTGGACTGCAGCTAAGCCCCCGAGTGGGAGGCTGGCTCACCACTCGGTAGGATTTTTAAATACTTAGGCGAGTACTTGGACTGCAGCTAAGCCCCCGATTGGAAGCCCGGCTCACCACTCGGTAGGATTTTTAAATACTTAGTCGAGTACTTGGACTACAGCTAAGCCCCCGAGTGGGAGGCTGGCTCACCACTCGGTAGGATTTTTAAATACTTAGGCGAGTACTTGGACTGTAGCTAAGCCCCCGAGTGGGAGGATTGCTCTCCGCTCGGTAGGATTTTTAAACACTTAGGCGAGTACTGGACTGCATCTAAGCCTCCGAGTGGGAGGATTGCTCTCCACTCGGTAGGATTTTTGAATACTTAGGAGAGTACTTGGACTGCAGCTAAGTCCCCGAGTGGGAGGCTGGCTCACCACTCGGTAGGATTTTTAAATACTTAGGCGAGTACTTGGACTGCAGCTAAGCCCCCGAGTGGGAGGCTGGCTCACCACTCGGTAGGATTTTTAAATACTTAGGCGAGTACTTGGACTGCAGCTAAGCCCCCGAGTGGGAGGCTGGTTCACCACTTCGTAGGATTTTTAAATACTTAGGCGAGTACTTGGACTGCAGCTAAGCCCCCGAGTGGGAGGCTGGCTCACCACTCGGTAGGATTTCTAAATACTTAGGCGAGTACTTGGACTGCAGCTAAGCCCCCGAGTGGGAGGATTGCTCTCCACTCGGTAGGATTTTTAAATACTTAGGCGAGTACTTGGACTGCAGCTAAGCCCCCGAGTGGGAGGCTGGCTCACCACTCGGTAGGATTTCTAAATACTTAGGCGAGTACTTGGACTGCAGCTAAGCCCCCGAGTGGGAGGATTGCTCTCCACTCGGTAGGATTTTTAAATACTTAGGCGAGTACTTGGACTGCAGCTAAGCCCCCGAGTGGGAGGATTGCTCTCCACTCGGTAGGATTTTTTAAATACTTAGGCGAATACTTGGACAGCAGCTAAGCCCCCGAATGGGAGGCTGGCTCTCCACTCGGTAGGATTTTAAAATACTTAGGCGAGTACTTGGACTACAGCTAAGACCCCGAGTGGCAGGATTGCTCTCCGCTCGGTAGGAGTATTAAACACTTAGGCGAGTACTGGACTGCATCTAAGCCTCCGAGTGGGAGGATTGCTCTCCACTCGGTAGGATTTTTAAATACTTAGTCGAGTACTTGGACTGCATCTAAGCCTCCGAGTGGGAGTATTGCTCTCCACTCGGTAAGAATTTTAAATACTTAGGAGAGTACTTGGACTGCAGCTAAGCCCCCGAGTGGGAGGCTGGCTCACCACTCGGTAGGATTTTTAGATACTTAGGCGAGTACTTGGACTGCAGCTAAGCCCCCGAGTGGGAGGCTGGCTCACCACTCGGTAGGATTTTTAAATACTTAGGCGAGTACTTGGACTGCAGCTAAGCCCTCGAGTGGGAGGCTGGCTCACCACTCGGTAGGATTTTTAAATACTTAGGCGAGTACTTGGACTGCAGCTAAGCCCCCGAGTGGGAGGCTGGCTCACCACTCGGTAGGATTTTTAAATACTTAGGCGAGTACTTGGACTGCAGCTAAGCCCCCGATTGGAAGCCTGGCTCACCACTCGGTAGGATTTTTAAATACTTAGGTGAGTACTTGGACTACAGCTAAGCCCCCGAGTGGGAGGCTGGCTCACCACTCGGTAGGATTTTTAAATACTTAGGCGAGTACTTGGACTGTAGCTAAGCCCCCGAGTGGGAGGATTGCTCTCCGCTCGGTAGGATTTTTAAACACTTAGGCGAGTACTGGACTGCATCTAAGCCTCCGAGTGGGAGGATTGCTCTCCACTCGGTAGGATTTTTGAATACTTAGGAGAGTACTTGGACTGCAGCTAAGTCCCCGAGTGGGAGGCTGGCTCACCACTCGGTAGGATTTTTAAATACTTAGGCGAGTACTTGGACTGCAGCTAAGCCCCCGTGTGGGAGGCTGGCTCACCACTCGGTAGGATTTTTAAATACTTAGGCGAGTACTTGGACTGCAGCTAAGCCCCCGAGTGGGAGGCTGGTTCACCACTTCGTAGGATTTTTAAATACTTAGGCGAGTACTTGGACTGCAGCTAAGCCCCCGAGTGGGAGGCTGGCTCACCACTCGGTAGGATTTTTAAATACTTAGGTGAGTACTTGGACTGCAGCTAAGCTCCCGAGTGGGAGGCTGGCTCACCACTCGGTAGGATTTTTAAATACTTAGGCGAGTACTTGGACTGCAGCTAAGCCCCCGATTGGAAGGCTGGCTCACCACTCGGTAGGATTTTTAAATACTTAGGCGAGTACTTGGACTGCAGCTAAGCCCCCGAGTGGGAGGCTGGCTCACCACTCGGTAGGATTTCTAAATACTTAGGCGAGTACTTGGACTGCAGCTAAGCCCCCGAGTGGGAGGATTGCTCTCCACTCGGTAGGATTTTTAAATACTTAGGCGAGTACTTGGACTGCAGCTAAGCCCCCGAGTGGGAGGATTGCTCTCCACTCGGTAGGATTTTTTAAATACTTAGGCGAATACTTGGACAGCAGCTAAGCCCCCGAATGGGAGGCTGGCTCTCCACTCGGTAGGATTTTAAAATACTTAGGCGAGTACTTGGACTACAGCTAAGCCCCCGAGTGGCAGGATTGCTCTCCGCTCGGTAGGAGTATTAAACACTTAGGCGAGTACTGGACTGCATCTAAGCCTCCGAGTGGGAGGATTGCTCTCCACTCGGTAGGATTTTTAAATACTTAGTCGAGTACTTGGACTGCATCTAAGCCTCCGAGTGGGAGTATTGCTCTCCACTCGGTAAGAATTTTAAATACTTAGGAGAGTACTTGGACTGCAGCTAAGCCCCCGAGTGGGAGGCTGGCTCACCACTCGGTAGGATTTTTAGATACTTAGGCGAGTACTTGGACTGCAGCTAAGCCCCCGAGTGGGAGGCTGGCTCACCACTCGGTAGGATTTTTAAATACTTAGGCGAGTACTTGGACTGCAGCTAAGCCCTCGAGTGGGAGGCTGGCTCACCACTCGGTAGGATTTTTAAATACTTAGGCGAGTACTTGGACTGCAGCTAAGCCCCCGAGTGGGAGGCTGGCTCACCACTCGGTAGGATTTTTAAATACTTAGGCGAGTACTTGGACTGCAGCTAAGCCCCCGATTGGAAGCCTGGCTCACCACTCGGTAGGATTTTTAAATACTTAGGTGAGTACTTGGACTACAGCTAAGCCCCCGAGTGGGAGGCTGGCTCACCACTCGGTAGGATTTTTAAATACTTAGGCGAGTACTTGGACTGCAGCTAAGCCCCCGAGTGGGAGGCTGGCTCACCACTCGGTAGGATTTTTAAATACTTAGGCGAGTACTTGGACTGCAGCTAAGCCCCCGATTGGAAGCCTGGCTCACCACTCGGTAGGATTTTTAAATACTTAGGTGAGTACTTGGACTACAGCTAAGCCCCCGAGTGGGAGGCTGGCTCACCACTCGGTAGGATTTTTAAATACTTAGGCGAGTACTTGGACTGTAGCTAAGCCCCCGAGTGGGAGGATTGCTCTCCGCTCGGTAGGATTTTTAAACACTTAGGCGAGTACTGGACTGCATCTAAGCCTCCGAGTGGGAGGATTGCTCTCCACTCGGTAGGATTTTTGAATACTTAGGAGAGTACTTGGACTGCAGCTAAGTCCCCGAGTGGGAGGCTGGCTCACCACTCGGTAGGATTTTTAAATACTTAGGCGAGTACTTGGACTGCAGCTAAGCCCCCGAGTGGGAGGCTGGCTCACCACTCGGTAGGATTTTTAAATACTTAGGCGAGTACTTGGACTGCAGCTAAGCCCCCGAGTGGGAGGCTGGCTCACCACTCGGTAGGATTTTTAAATACTTAGGCGAGTACTTGGACTGCACCTAAGCCCCCGAGTGGGAGGCTGGCTCACCACTCGGTAGGATTTTTAAATACTTAGGCGAGTACTTGGACTGCACCTAAGCCCCCGAGTGGGAGGCTGGCTCACCACTCGGTAGGATTTTTAAATACTTAGGCGAGTACTTGGACTGCAGCTAAGCCCCCGATTGGAAGCCTGGCTCACCACTCGGTAGGATTTTTAAATACTTAGGTGAGTACTTGGACTACAGCTAAGCCCCCGAGTGGGAGGCTGGCTCACCACTCGGTAGGATTTTTAAATACTTAGGCGAGTACTTGGACTGTAGCTAAGCCCCCGAGTGGGAGGATTGCTCTCCGCTCGGTAGGATTTTTAAACACTTAGGCGAGTACTGGACTGCATCTAAGCCTCCGAGTGGGAGGATTGCTCTCCACTCGGTAGGATTTTTGAATACTTAGGAGAGTACTTGGACTGCAGCTAAGTCCCCGAGTGGGAGGCTGGCTCACCACTCGGTAGGATTTTTAAATACTTAGGCGAGTACTTGGACTGCAGCTAAGCCCCCGTGTGGGAGGCTGGCTCACCACTCGGTAGGATTTTTAAATACTTAGGCGAGTACTTGGACTGCAGCTAAGCCCCCGAGTGGGAGGCTGGTTCACCACTTCGTAGGATTTTTAAATACTTAGGCGAGTACTTGGACTGCAGCTAAGCCCCCGAGTGGGAGGCTGGCTCACCACTCGGTAGGATTTTTAAATACTTAGGTGAGTACTTGGACTGCAGCTAAGCTCCCGAGTGGGAGGCTGGCTCACCACTCGGTAGGATTTTTAAATACTTAGGCGAGTACTTGGACTGCAGCTAAGCCCCCGATTGGAAGGCTGGCTCACCACTCGGTAGGATTTTTAAATACTTAGGCGAGTACTTGGACTGCAGCTAAGCCCCCGAGTGGGAGGCTGGCTCACCACTCGGTAGGATTTCTAAATACTTAGGCGAGTACTTGGACTGCAGCTAAGCCCCCGAGTGGGAGGATTGCTCTCCACTCGGTAGGATTTTTAAATACTTAGGCGAGTACTTGGACTGCAGCTAAGCCCCCGAGTGGGAGGATTGCTCTCCACTCGGTAGGATTTTTTAAATACTTAGGCGAATACTTGGACAGCAGCTAAGCCCCCGAATGGGAGGCTGGCTCTCCACTCGGTAGGATTTTAAAATACTTAGGCGAGTACTTGGACTACAGCTAAGCCCCCGAGTGGCAGGATTGCTCTCCGCTCGGTAGGAGTATTAAACACTTAGGCGAGTACTGGACTGCATCTAAGCCTCCGAGTGGGAGGATTGCTCTCCACTCGGTAGGATTTTTAAATACTTAGTCGAGTACTTGGACTGCATCTAAGCCTCCGAGTGGGAGTATTGCTCTCCACTCGGTAAGAATTTTAAATACTTAGGAGAGTACTTGGACTGCAGCTAAGCCCCCGAGTGGGAGGCTGGCTCACCACTCGGTAGGATTTTTAGATACTTAGGCGAGTACTTGGACTGCAGCTAAGCCCCCGAGTGGGAGGCTGGCTCACCACTCGGTAGGATTTTTAAATACTTAGGCGAGTACTTGGACTGCAGCTAAGCCCTCGAGTGGGAGGCTGGCTCACCACTCGGTAGGATTTTTAAATACTTAGGCGAGTACTTGGACTGCAGCTAAGCCCCCGAGTGGGAGGCTGGCTCACCACTCGGTAGGATTTTTAAATACTTAGGCGAGTACTTGGACTGCAGCTAAGCCCCCGATTGGAAGCCTGGCTCACCACTCGGTAGGATTTTTAAATACTTAGGTGAGTACTTGGACTACAGCTAAGCCCCCGAGTGGGAGGCTGGCTCACCACTCGGTAGGATTTTTAAATACTTAGGCGAGTACTTGGACTGTAGCTAAGCCCCCGAGTGGGAGGATTGCTCTCCGCTCGGTAGGATTTTTAAACACTTAGGCGAGTACTGGACTGCATCTAAGCCTCCGAGTGGGAGGATTGCTCTCCACTCGGTAGGATTTTTGAATACTTAGGAGAGTACTTGGACTGCAGCTAAGTCCCCGAGTGGGAGGCTGGCTCACCACTCGGTAGGATTTTTAAATACTTAGGCGAGTACTTGGACTGCAGCTAAGCCCCCGAGTGGGAGGCTGGCTCACCACTCGGTAGGATTTTTAAATACTTAGGCGAGTACTTGGACTGCAGCTAAGCCCCCGAGTGGGAGGCTGGCTCACCACTCGGTAGGATTTTTAAATACTTAGGCGAGTACTTGGACTGCACCTAAGCCCCCGAGTGGGAGGCTGGCTCACCACTCGGTAGGATTTTTAAATACTTAGGCGAGTACTTGGACTGCAGCTAAGCCCCCGATTGGAAGCCCGGCTCACCACTCGGTAGGATTTTTAAATACTTAGTCGAGTACTTGGACTACAGCTAAGCCCCCGAGTGGGAGGCTGGCTCACCACTCGGTAGGATTTTTAAATACTTAGGCGAGTACTTGGACTGTAGCTAAGCCCCCGAGTGGGAGGATTGCCCTCCGCTCGGTAGGATTTTTAAACACTTAGGCGAGTACTGGACTGCATCTAAGCCTCCGAGTGGGAGGATTGCTCTCCACTCGGTAGGATTTTTGAATACTTAGGAGAGTACTTGGACTGCAGCTAAGTCCCCGAGTGGGAGGCTGGCTCACCACTCGGTAGGATTTTTAAATACTTAGGCGAGTACTTGGACTGCAGCTAAGCCCCCGAGTGGGAGGCTGGCTCACCACTCGGTAGGATTTTTAAATACTTAGGCGAGTACTTGGACTGCAGCTAAGCCCCCGAGTGGGAGGCTGGTTCACCACTTCGTAGGATTTTTAAATACTTAGGCGAGTACTTGGACTGCAGCTAAGCCCCCGAGTGGGAGGCTGGCTCACCACTCGGTAGGATTTTTAAATACTTAGGTGAGTACTTGGACTGCAGCTAATCTCCCGAGTGGGAGGCTGGCTCACCACTCGGTAGGATTTTTAAATACTTAGGCGAGTACTTGGACTGCAGCTAAGCCCCCGATTGGAAGGCTGGCTCACCACTCGGTAGGATTTTTAAATACTTAGGCGAGTACTTGGACTGCAGCTAAGCCCCCGAGTGGGAGGCTGGCTCACCACTCGGTAGGATTTCTAAATACTTAGGCGAGTACTTGGACTGCAGCTAAGCCCCCGAGTGGGAGGATTGCTCTCCACTCGGTAGGATTTTTAAATACTTAGGCGAGTACTTGGACTGCAGCTAAGCCCCCGAGTGGGAGGATTGCTCTCCACTCGGTAGGATTTTTTAAATACTTAGGCGAATACTTGGACAGCAGCTAAGCCCCCGAATGGGAGGCTGGCTCTCCACTCGGTAGGATTTTAAAATACTTAGGCGAGTACTTGGACTACAGCTAAGCCTCCGAGTGGCAGGATTGCTCTCCGCTCGGTAGGAGTATTAAACACTTAGGCGAGTACTAGACTGCATCTAAGCCTCCGAGTGGGAGGATTGCTCTCCACTCGGTAGGATTTTTAAATACTTAGTCGAGTACTTGGACTGCATCTAAGCCTCCGAGTGGGAGTATTGCTCTCCACTCGGTAAGAATTTTAAATACTTAGGAGAGTACTTGGACTGCAGCTAAGCCCCCGAGTGGGAGGCTGGCTCACCACTCGGTAGGATTTTTAGATACTTAGGCGAGTACTTGGACTGCAGCTAAGCCCCCGAGTGGGAGGCTGGCTCACCACTCAGTAGGATTTTTAAATACTTAGGCGAGTACTTGGACTGCAGCTAAGCCCTCGAGTGGGAGGCTGGCTCACCACTCGGTAGGATTTTTAAATACTTAGGCGAGTACTTGGACTGCAGCTAAGCCCCCGAGTGGGAGGCTGGCTCACCACTCGGTAGGATTTTTAAATACTTAGGCGAGTACTTGGACTGCAGCTAAGCCCCCGATTGGAAGCCTGGCTCACCACTCGGTAGGATTTTTAAATACTTAGGTGAGTACTTGGACTACAGCTAAGCCCCCGAGTGGGAGGCTGGCTCACCACTCGGTAGGATTTTTAAATATTTAGGCGAGTACTTGGACTGTAGCTAAGCCCCCGAGTGGGAGGATTGCTCTCCGCTCGGTAGGATTTTTAAACACTTAGGCGAGTACTGGACTACATCTAAGCCTCCGAGTGGGAGGATTGCTCTCCACTCGGTAGGATTTTTGAATACTTAGGAGAGTACTTGGACTGCAGCTAAGTCCCCGAGTGGGAGGCTGGCTCACCACTCGGTAGGATTTTTAAATACTTAGGCGAGTACTTGGACTGCAGCTAAGCCCCCGAGTGGGAGGCTGGCTCACCACTCGGTAGGATTTTTAAATACTTAGGCGAGTACTTGGACTGCAGCTAAGCCCCCGAGTGGGAGGCTGGTTCACCACTTCGTAGGATTTTTAAATACTTAGGTGAGTACTTGGACTGCAGCTAAGCCCCCGAGTGGGAGGCTGGCTCACCACTCGGTAGGATTTTTAAATACTTAGGCGAGTACTTGGACTGCAGCTAAGCCCCCGAGTCGGAGGATTGCTCTCCGCTCGGTAGGAGTATTAAACACTTAGGCGAGTACTGGACTGCATCTAAGCCTCCGAGTGGGAGGATTGCTCTCCACTCGGTAAGATTTTTAAATACTTAGGAGAGTACTTGGACTGCAGCTAAGCCCCTGAGTGGGAGGCTGGCTCACCACTCGGTAGGATTTTTAAATACTTAGGCGAGTACTTGGACTACAGCTAAGCCCCCGAGTGGGAGGCTGGCTCACCACTCGGTAGGATTTTTAAATACTTAGGCGAGTACTTGGACTGCACCTAAGCCCCCGAGTGGGAGGCTGGCTCACCACTCGGTAGGATTTTTAAATACTTAGGCGAGTACTTGGACTGCAGCTAAGCCCCCGAGTGGGAGGCTGGCTCACCACTCGGTAGGATTTTTAAATACTTAGGCGAGTACTTGGACTGCAGCTAAGCCCCCGATTGGAAGCCCGGCTCACCACTCGGTAGGATTTTTAAATACTTAGTCGAGTACTTGGACTACAGCTAAGCCCCCGAGTGGGAGGCTGGCTCACCACTTGGTAGGATTTTTAAATACTTAGGCGAGTACTTGGACTGTAGCTAAGCCCCCGAGTGGGAGGATTGCTCTCCGCTCGGTAGGATTTTTAAACACTTAGGCGAGTACTGGACTGCATCTAAGCCTCCGAGTGGGAGGATTGCTGTCCACTTGGTAGGATTTTTGAATACTTAGGAGAGTACTTGGACTGCAGCTAAGTCCCCGAGTGGGAGGCTGGCTCACCACTCGGTAGGATTTTTAAATACTTAGGCGAGTACTTGGACTGCAGCTAAGCCCCCGAGTGGGAGGCTGGCTCACCACTCGGTAGGATTTTTAAATACTTAGGCGAGTACTTGGACTGCAGCTAAGCCCCCGAGTGGGAGGCTGGTTCACCACTTCGTAGGATTTTTAAATACTTAGGCGAGTACTTGGACTGCAGCTAAGCCCCCGAGTGGGAGGCTGGCTCACCACTCGGTAGGATTTTTAAATACTTAGGTGAGTACTTGGACTGCAGCTAAGCTCCCGAGTGGGAGGCTGGCTCACCACTCGGTAGGATTTTTAAATACTTAGGCGAGTACTTGGACTGCAGCTAAGCCCCCGAGTGGGAGGCTGGCTCACCACTCGGTAGGATTTTTAAATACTTAGGCGAGTACTTGGACTGCAGCTAAGCCCCCGATTGGAAGGCTGGCTCACCACTCGGTAGGATTTTTAAATACTTAGGCGAGTACTTGGACTGCAGCTAAGCCCCCGAGTGGGAGGCTGGCTCACCACTCGGTAGGATTTCTAAATACTTAGGCGAGTACTTGGACTGCAGCTAAGCCCCCGAGTGGGAGGATTGCTCTCCACTCGGTAGGATTTTTAAATACTTAGGCGAGTACTTGGACTGCAGCTAAGCCCCCGAGTGGGAGGATTGCTCTCCACTCGGTAGGATTTTTTAAATACTTAGGCGAATACTTGGACAGCAGCTAAGCCCCCGAATGGGAGGCTGGCTCTCCACTCGGTAGGATTTTTAAATACTTAGGCGAGTACTTGGACTACAGCTAAGCCCCCGAGTGGCAGGATTGCTCTCCGCTCGGTAGGAGTATTAAACACTTAGGCGAGTACTGGACTGCATCTAAGCCTCCGAGTGGGAGGATTGCTCTCCACTCGGTAGGATTTTTAAATACTTAGTCGAGTACTTGGACTGCATCTAAGCCTCCGAGTGGGAGTATTGCTCTCCACTCGGTAAGAATTTTAAATACTTAGGAGAGTACTTGGACTGCAGCTAAGCCCCCGAGTGGGAGGCTGGCTCACCACTCGGTAGGATTTTTAGATACTTAGGCGAGTACTTGGACTGCAGCTAAGCCCCCGAGTGGGAGGCTGGCTCACCACTCGGTAGGATTTTTAAATACTTAGGCGACTACTTGGACTGCAGCTAAGCCCCCGAGTGGGAGGCTGGCTCACCACTCGGTAGGATTTTTTAAATACTTAGGCGAGTACTTGGACTGCAGCTAAGCCCCCGAATGGGAGGCTGGCTCTCCACTCGGTAGGATTTTTAAATACTTAGGCGAGTACTTGGACTGCAGCTAAGCCTTCGAGTGGGAGGATTGCTCTCCGCTCGGTAGGAGTATTAAACACTTAGGCGAGTACTGGACTGCATCTAAGCCTCCGAGTGGGAGGATTGCTCTCCACTCGGTAAGATTTTTAAATACTTAGGAGAGTACTTGGACTGCAGCTAAGCCCCTGAGTGGGAGGCTGGCTCACCACTCGGTAGGATTTTTAAATACTTAGGCGAGTACTTGGACTACAACTAAGCCCCCGAGTGGGAGGCTGGCTCACCACTCGGTAGGATTTTTAAATACTTAGGCGAGTACTTGGACTGCACCTAAGCCCCCGAGTAGGAGGCTGGCTCACCACTCGGTAGGATTTTTAAATACTTAGGCGAGTACTTGGACTGCAGCTAAGCCCCCGAGTGGGAGGCTGGCTCACCACTCGGTAGGATTTTTAAATACTTAGGCGAGTACTTGGACTGCAGCTAAGCCCCCGATTGGAAGCCCGGCTCACCACTCGGTAGGATTTTTAAATACTTAGTCGAGTACTTGGACTACAGCTAAGCCCCCGAGTGGGAGGCTGGCTCACCACTCGGTAGGATTTTTAAATACTTAGGCGAGTACTTGGACTGTAGCTAAGCCCCCGAGTGGGAGGATTGCTCTCCGCTCGGTAGGATTTTTAAACACTTAGGCGAGTACTGGACTGCATCTAAGCCTCCGAGTGGGAGGATTGCTCTCCACTCGGTAGGATTTTTGACTACTTAGGAGAGTACTTGGACTGCAGCTAAGTCCCCGAGTGGGAGGCTGGCTCACCACTCGGTAGGATTTTTAAATACTTAGGCGAGTACTTGGACTGCAGCTAAGCCCCCGAGTGGGAGGCTGGCTCACCACTCGGTAGGATTTTTAAATACTTAGGCGAGTACTTGGACTGCAGCTAAGCCCCCGAGTGGGAGGCTGGTTCACCACTTCGTAGGATTTTTAAATACTTAGGCGAGTACTTGGACTGCAGCTAAGCCCCCGAGTGGGAGGCTGGCTCACCACTCGGTAGGATTTTTAAATACTTAGGTGAGTACTTGGACTGCAGCTAAGCTCCCGAGTGGGAGGCTGGCTCACCACTCGGTAGGATTTTTAAATACTTAGGCGAGTACTTGGACTGCAGCTAAGCCCCCGAGTGGGAGGCTGGCTCACCACTCGGTAGGATTTTTAAATACTTAGGCGAGTACTTGGACTGCAGCTAAGCCCCCGATTGGAAGGCTGGCTCACCACTCGGTATGATTTTTAAATACTTAGGCGAGTACTTGGACTGCAGCTAAGCCCCCGAGTGGGAGGCTGGCTCACCACTCGGTAGGATTTCTAAATACTTAGGCGAGTACTTGGACTGCAGCTAAGCCCCCGAGTGGGAGGATTGCTCTCCACTCGGTAGGATTTTTAAATACTTAGGCGAGTACTTGGACTGCAGCTAAGCCCCCGAGTGGGAGGATTGCTCTCCACTCGGTAGGATTTTTTAAATACTTAGGCGAATACTTGGACAGCAGCTAAGCCCCCGAATGGGAGGCTGGCTCTCCACTCGGTAGGATTTTTAAATACTTAGGCGAGTACTTGGACTACAGCTAAGCCCCCGAGTGGCAGGATTGCTCTCCGCTCGGTAGGAGTATTAAACACTTAGGCGAGTACTGGACTGCATCTAAGCCTCCGAGTGGGAGGATTGCTCTCCACTCGGTAGGATTTTTAAATACTTAGTCGAGTACTTGGACTGCATCTAAGCCTCCGAGTGGGAGTATTGCTCTCCACTCGGTAAGAATTTTAAATACTTAGGAGAGTACTTGGACTGCTGCTAAGCCCCCGAGTGGGAGGCTGGCTCACCACTCGGTAGGATTTTTAGATACTTAGGCGAGTACTTGGACTGCAGCTAAGCCCCCGAGTGGGAGGCTGGCTCACCACTCGGTAGGATTTTTAAATACTTAGGCGACTACTTGGACTGCAGCTAAGCCCCCGAGTGGGAGGCTGGCTCACCACTCGGTAGGATTTTTAAATACTTAGGCGAGTACTTGGACTGCAGCTAAGCCCCCGAGTGGGAGGCTGGCTCACCACTCGGTAGGATTTTTAAATACTTAGGCGAGTACTTGGACTGCAGCTAAGCCCCCGATTGGAAGGCTGGCTCACCACTCGGTAGGATTTTTAAATACTTAGGCGAGTACTTGGACTACAGCTAAGCCCCAGAGTGGGAGGCTGGCTCTCCACTCGGTAGAATTTTTAAATACTTAGGCGAGTACTTGGACTGCAGCTAAGCCCCCGAGTGGGAGGCTGGCTCACCACTCGGTAGGATTTTTAAATACTTAGGCGAGTACTTGGACTGCAGCTAAGCCCCCGAGTAGGAGGCTAGCTCACCACTCAGTAGGATTTTTGAATACTTAGGCGAGTACTTGGACTGCAGCTAAGCCCCCGAATGGGAGGATTGCTCTAAACTCGGTAGGATTTTTAAATACTTAGGCGAGTACTTGGACTACAGGTAAGCCCCCGAGTGGGAGGATTGCTCTCCACTCGGTAGGATTTTTTAAATACTTAGGCGAGTACTTGGACTGCAGCTAAGCCCCCGAATGGGAGGCTGGCTCTCCACTCGGTAGGATTTTTAAATACCTAGGCGAGTACTTGGACTGCAGCTAAGCCCGCGAGTGGGAGGATTGCTCTCCGCTCGGTAGGATTTTTAAACACTTAGGCGAGTACTGGACTGCATCTAAGCCTCCGAGTGGGAGGATTGCTCTCCACTCGGTAGGATTTTTGAATACTTAGGAGAGTACTTGGACTGCCGCTAAGTCCCCGAGTGGGAGGCTGGCTCACCACTCGGTAGGATTTTTAAATACTTAGGCGAGTACTTGGACTGCAGCTAAGCCCCCGAGTGGGAGGCTGGCTCACCACTCGGTAGGATTTTTAAATACTTAGGCGAGTACTTGGACTGCAGCTAAGCCCCCGAGTGGGAGGCAGGTTCACCACTTCGTAGGATTTTTAAATACTTAGGCGAGTACTTGGACTGCAGCTAAGCCCCCGAGTGGGAGGCTGGCTCACCACTCGGTAGGATTTTTAAATACTTAGGTGAGTACTTGGACTGCAGCTAAGCTCCCGAGTGGGAGGCTGGCTCACCACTCGGTAGGATTTTTAAATACTTAGGCGAGTACTTGGACTGCAGCTAAGCCCCCGATTGGAAGGCTGGCTCACCACTCGGTAGGATTTTAAAATACTTAGGCGAGTACTTGGACTGCAGCTAAGCCCCCGAGTGGGAGGCTGGCTCACCACTCGGTAGGATTTCTAAATACTTAGGCGAGTACTTGGACTGCAGCTAAGCCCCCGAGTGGGAGGATTGCTCTCCACTCGGTAGGATTTTTAAATACTTAGGCGAGTACTTGGACTGCAGCTATGCCCCCGAGTGGGAGGATTGCTCTCCACTCGGTAGGATTTTTTAAATACTTAGGCGAATACTTGGACAGCAGCTAAGCCCCCGAATGGGAGGCTGGCTCTCCACTCGGTAGGATTTTTAAATACTTAGGCGAGTACTTGGACTACAGCTAAGCCCCCGAGTGGCAGGATTGCTCTCCGCTCGGTAGGAGTATTAAACACTTAGGCGAGTACTGGACTGCATCTAAGCCTTCGAGTGGGAGGATTGCTCTCCACTCGGTAGGATTTTTAAATACTTAGTCGAGTACTTGGACTGCATCTAAGCCTCCGAGTGGGAGTATTGCTCTCCACTCGGTAAGAATTTTAAATACTTAGGAGAGTACTTGGACTGCAGCTAAGCCCCCGAGTGGGAGGCTGGCTCACCACTCGGTAGGATTTTTAGATACTTAGGCGAGTACTTGGACTGCAGCTAAGCCCCCGAGTGGGAGGCTGGCTCACCACTCGGTAGGATTTTTAAATACTTAGGCGAGTACTTGGACTGCAGCTAAGCCCCCGAGTGGGAGGCTGGCTCACCACTCGGTAGGATTTTTAAATACTTAGGCGAGTACTTGGACTGCAGCTAAGCCCCCGAGTGGGAGGCTGGCTCACCACTCGGTAGGATTTTTAAATACTTAGGCGAGTACTTGGACTGCAGCTAAGCCCCCGATTGGAAGGCTGGCTCACCACTCGGTAGGATTTTTAAATACTTAGGCGAGTACTTGGACTGCAGCTAAGCCCCAGAGTGGGAGGATTGCTCTCCACTCGGTAGGGTTTTTTAAATACTTAGGCGAGTACTTGGACTGCAGCTAATCCCCCGAATGGGAGGCTGGCTCTCCACTCGGTAGAATTTTTAAATACTTAGGCGAGTACTTGGACTGCAGCTAAGCCCCCGAGTGGGAGGCTGGCTCACCACTCGGTAGGATTTTTAAATACTTAGGCGAGTACTTGGACTGCAGCTAAGCCCCCGAGTAGGAGGCTAGCTCACCACTCAGTAGGATTTTTGAATACTTAGGTGAGTACTTGGACTGCAGCTAAGCCCCCGAATGGGAGGATTGCTCTAAACTCGGTAGGATTTTTAAATACTTAGGCGAGTACTTGGACTACAGGTAAGCCCCCGAGTGGGAGGATTGCTCTCCACTCGGTAGGATTTTTTAAATACTTAGGCGAGTACTTGGACTGTAGCTAAGCCCCCGAATGGGAGGCTGGCTCTCCACTCGGTAGGATTTTTAAATACCTAGGCGAGTACTTGGACTGCAGCTAAGCCCCCGAGTGGGAGGATTGCTCTCCGCTCGGTAGGAGTATTAAACACTTAGGCGAGTACTGGACTGCATCTAAGCCTCCGAGTGGGAGGATTGCTCTCCACTCGGTAAGATTTTTAAATACTTAGGAGAGTACTTGGGCTGCAGCTAAGCCCCTGAGTGGGAGGCTGGCTCACCACTCGATAGGATTTTTAAATACTTAGGCGAGTACTTGGACTGCAGCTAAGCCCCCGAGTGGGAGGCTGGCTCACCACTCGGTAGGATTTTTAAATACTTAGACGAGTACTTGGACTGCAGCTAAGCCCCCGAGTGGGAGGCTGGTTCACCACTTCGTAGGATTTGTAAATACTTAGGCGAGTACTTGGACTGCAGCTAAGCCCCCGAGTGGGAGGCTGGCTCACCACTCGGTAGGATTTTTAAATACTTAGGTGAGTACTTGGACTGCAGCTAAGCTGCCGAGTGGGAGGCTGGCTCACCACTCGGTAGGATTTTTAAATACTTAGGCGAGTACTTGGACTACAGCTAAGCCCCCGATTGAAAGGATGGCTCACCACTCGGTAGGATTTTTAAATACTTAGGCGAGTACTTGGACTGCAGCTAAGCCCCCGAGTGGGAGGCTGGCTCACCACTCGGTAGGATTTCTAAATACTTAGGCGAGTACTTGGACTGCAGCTAAGCCCCCGAGTGGGAGGATTGCTCTCCACTCGGTAGGATTTTTAAATACTTAGGCGAGTACTTGGACTGCAGCTAAGCCCCCGATTGGAAGGCTGGCTCACCACTCGGTAGGATTTTTAAATACTTAGGCGAGTACTTGGACTGCAGCTAAGCCCCAGAGTGGGAGGATTGCTCTCCACTCGGTAGGGTTTTTTAAATACTTAGGCGAGTACTTGGACTGCAGCTAATCCCCCGAATGGGAGGCTGGCTCTCCACTCGGTAGAATTTTTAAATACTTAGGCGAGTACTTGGACTGCAGCTAAGCCCCCGAGTGGGAGGCTGGCTCACCACTCGGTAGGATTTTTAAATACTTAGGCGAGTACTTGGACTGCAGCTAAGCCCCCGAGTAGGAGGCTAGCTCACCACTCAGTAGGATTTTTGAATACTTAGGCGAGTACTTGGACTGCAGCTAAGCCCCCGAATGGGAGGATTGCTCTAAACTCGGTAGGATTTTTAAATACTTAGGCGAGTACTTGGACTACAGGTAAGCCCCCGAGTGGGAGGATTGCTCTCCACTCGGTAGGATTTTTTAAATACTTAGGCGAGTACTTGGACTGTAGCTAAGCCCCCGAATGGGAGGCTGGCTCTCCACTCGGTAGGATTTTTAAATACCTAGGCGAGTACTTGGACTGCAGCTAAGCCACCGAGTGGGAGGATTGCTCTCCGCTCGGTAGGAGTATTAAACACTTAGGCGAGTACTGGACTGCATCTAAGCCTCCGAGTGGGAGGATTGCTCTCCACTCGGTAGGATTTTTAAATACTTATTCGAGTACTTGGAATGCATCTAAGCCTCCGAGTGGGAGGATTGCTCTCCACTCGGTAAGATTTTTAAATACTTAGGAGAGTACTTGGGCTGCAGCTAAGCCCCTGAGTGGGAGGCTGGCTCACCACTCGATAGGATTTTTAAATACTTAGCCGAGTACTTGGACTGCAGCTAAGCCCCCGAGTGGGAGGCTGGCTCACCACTCGGTAGGATTTTTAAATACTTAGACGAGTACTTGGACTGCAGCTAAGCCCCCGAGTGGGAGGCTGGTTCACCACTTCGTAGGATTTGTAAATACTTAGGCGAGTACTTGGACTGCAGCTAAGCCCCCGAGTGGGAGGCTGGCTCACCACTCGGTAGGATTTTTAAATACTTAGGTGAGTACTTGGACTGCAGCTAAGCTGCCGAGTGGGAGGCTGGCTCACCACTCGGTAGGATTTTTAAATACTTAGGCGAGTACTTGGACTACAGCTAAGCCCCCGATTGAAAGGATGGCTCACCACTCGGTAGGATTTTTAAATACTTAGGCGAGTACTTGGACTGCAGCTAAGCCCCCGAGTGGGAGGCTGGCTCACCACTCGGTAGGATTTCTAAATACTTAGGCGAGTACTTGGACTGCAGCTAAGCCCCCGAGTGGGAGGATTGCTCTCCACTCGGTAGGATTTTTAAATACTTAGGCGAGTACTTGGACTGCAGCTAAGCCCCCGAGAGGGAGGATTGCTCTCCACTCGGTAGGATTTTTTAAATACTTAGGCGAATACTTGGACAGCAGCTAAGCCCCCGAATGGGAGGCTGGCTCTCCACTCGGTAGGATTTTTAAATACTTAGGCGAGTACTTGGACTACAGCTAAGCCCCCGAGTGGCAGGATTGCTCTCCGCTCGGTAGGAGTATTAAACACTTAGGCGAGTACTGGACTGCATCTAAGCCTCCGAGTGGGAGGATTGCTCTCCACTCGGTAGGATTTTTAAATACTTAGTCGAGTACTTGGACTGCATCTAAGCCTCTGAGTGGGAGTATTGCTCTCCACTCGGTAAGATTTTTAAATACTTAGGAGAGTACTTGGACTGCAGCTAAGCCCCCGAGTGGGAGGCTGGCTCACCACTCGGTAGGATTTTTAGATACTTAGGCGAGTACTTGGACTGCAGCTAAGCCCCCGAGTGGGAGGCTGGCTCACCACTCGGTAGGATTTTTAAATACTTAGGCGAGTACTTGGACTGCAGCTAAGCCCCCGAGTGGGAGGCTGGCTCACCACTCGGTAGGATTTTTAAATACTTAGGCGAGTACTTGGACTGCAGCTAAGCCCCCGATTGGAAGGCTGGCTCACCACTCGGTAGGATTTTTAAATACTTAGGCGAGTACTTGGACTGCAGCTAAGCCCCTGAGTGGGAGGCTGGCTCACCACTCGGTAGGATTTCTAAATACTTAGGCGAGTACTTGGACTGCAGCAAAGCCCCCGAGTGGGAGGATTGATCTCCACTCGGTAGGATTTTTAAATACTTAGGCGAGTACTTGGACTGCAGCTAAGCCCCAGAGTGGGAGGATTGCTCTCCACTCGGTAAGATTTTTTAAATACTTAGGCGAGTACTTGGACTGCAGCTAATCCCCCGAATGGGAGGCTGGCTCTCCACTCGGTAGAATTTTTAAATACTTAGGCGAGTAGTTGGACTGCAGCTAAGCCCCCGAGTGGGAGGCTGGCTCACCACTCGGTAGGATTTTTAAATACTTAGGCGAGTACTTGGACTGCAGCTAAGCCCCCGAGTAGGAGGCTGGCTCACCACTCAGTAGGATTTTTGAATACTTAGGCGAGTACTTGGACTGCAGCTAAGCCCCCGAATGGGAGGATTGCTCTAAACTCGGTAGGATTTTTAAATACTTAGGCGAGTACTTGGACTGCAGGTAAGCCCCCGAGTGGGAGGATTGCTCTCCACTCGGTAGAATTTTTTAAATACTTAGGCGAGTACTTGGACTGCAGCTAAGCCCCCGAATGGGAGGCTGGCTCTCCACTCGGTAGGATTTTTAAATACTTAGGCGAGTACTTGGACTGCAGCTAAGCCCCCGAGTGGGAGGATTGCTCTCCGCTCGGTAGGAGTATTAAACACTTAGGCGAGTACTGGACTGCATCTAAGCCTCCGAGTGGGAGGATTGCTCTCCACTCGGTAGGATTTTTAAATACTTATTCGAGTACTTGGACTGCATCTAAGCCTCCGAGTGGGAGGATTGCTCTCCACTCGGTAAGATTTTTAAATACTTAGGAGAGTACTTGGACTGCAGCTAAGCCCCTGAGTGGGAGGCTGGCTCACCACTCGATAGGATTTTTAAATACTTAGGCGAGTACTTGGACTGCAGCTAAGCCCCCAAGTGGGAGGCTGGCTCACCACTCGGTAGGATTTTTAAATACTTAGGCGAGTACTTGGACTGCAGCTAAGCCCCCGAGTGGGAGGCTGGCTCACCACTCGGTAGGATTTTTAAATACTTAAGCGAGTACTTGGACTGCAGCTAAGCCCCCGAGTGGGAGGTTGGCTCACCACTCGGTAGGATTTTTAAATACTTAGGCGAGTACTTGGACTGCAGCTAAGCCCCCGATTGGAAGCCTGGCTCACCACTCGGTAGGATTTTTAAATACTTAGGCGAGTACTTGGACTACAGCTAAGCCCCCGAGTGGGAGGCTGGCTCACCACTCGGTAGGATTTTTAAATACTTAGGCGAGGACTTGGACTGCAGCTAAGCCCCCGAGTGGGAGGCTGGCTCACCACTCGGTAGGATTTTTAAATACTAAGGCGAGTACTTGGACTGCAGCTAAGCCCCCGATTGGAAGCCTGGCTCACCACTCGGTAGGATTTTTAAATACTTATTCGAGTACTTGGACTGCATCTAAGCCTCCGAGTGGGAGGATTGCTCTCCACTCGGTAAGATTTTTAAATACTTAGGCGAGTACTTGGACTGCACCTAAGCCCCCGAGTGGGAGGCTGGCTCACCACTCGGTAGGATTTTTAAATACTTAGGCGAGTACTTGGACTGCAGCTAAGCCCCTGAGTGGGAGGCTGGCTCACCACTCGGTAGGATTTTTAAATACTTAGGCGAGTACTTGGACTGCAGCTAAGCCCCCGAGTGGGAGGCTGGCTCACCACTCGGTAGGATATTTAAATACTTAGGCGAGTACTTGGACTGCAGCTAAGCCCCCGAGTGGGAGGCTGGCTCACCACTCGGTAGGATTTTTAAATACTTAGGCGAGTACTTGGACTGCAGCTAAGCCCCCGAGTGGGAGGCTGGCTCACCACTCGGTAGGATTTTTAAATACTTAGGTGTCGGGGCGGACGGCGTCCCCCGCGAGCACCTATGGGGCCGGAGCCCCTTTCGTTTGTCCGGTGAGAGGGCGGAGGGTGCGCGGAGAGCAGATCGAGGCGAGCACACGGGCGGTTTACCCAGGTTCGGGCCGCGATGGACGCGTAAAACCCTACTCCTGCTTGGTTGTATTGAACTGGGGAGCTCGGGAGCTTGGAGAGCTAGCTACACCGAGCTTATGGCTGTCTGGGTTGCCAATCTCCGAACCGAACCCCTTCTACGTTGCACACGGGCCTCCTTTTATAGCGCAAAGGGGTCACCGACAGGTGTCAACGTAAGAGAAAGGGGTAAAAGTGTAAAAGTGGTGGTAGTTGTAACAGCGTGGGAACAGTGGCGCTATAGTGCGGCACAGTGTTATCATACCTACTTCTGACGGTAGGGGACAAGGGCATTAAATGCCCGTCGCGGTCGCCCGGACAGCACCGAGGCGGACCGTTAGGTGCGCCACCGTTCGCCACGGTGGTGGCTGCATGCCACCGCATACCCCAGGCTGCGCAGTGCCCCGCCACGTGCCCTTGGGGGAAACCCCGGAGCGACGCGTGGGCGGGTGAGCTGGAGCGCAGTCCTGAGGTGGTGATTTCCCGCGGCAAGTGGCTTGCCGCGGGGGTCGTCTTCCTGTGCCTGATAGCTTGCCGGCTATCAGGCCTTGCCGGGGCGCATGGTGCGCTGTGGCGGGCTTCTCTTGTGGTGCCTGGGTTCGGCCTTCCCGACAAGCTCCTCTTGCCGGGGTCTTGTCTTCTTGGCCCGGCAGGCTCCTCTTGCCGGGGGGCCTTGTCTTCTTGGCCCGGCAAGCTCCTCTTGCCGGGGGCCTTGTCTTGAATGCTTGGTCTTCTCTTGGCGCTTCCTGGGCGGGCCTCGCCGCAGGGTGCTACAACTGCCCGTGCACAAGTCTGGGGTACTAAGGTACCCCTACTTTAGTACACCGACAGGAGCCCCCGGGCCTGGACCACACACGGTGCCGAGCGTCGTTGGGCCAGGCCCTAACAGTGCACGGGCACGCGTGGCCTTGGTCGCGCTGCTCCTTAACTCCGCACCCGTCGCACCTTCCCCAGGCGGCGCGCGCTTATCGCGGCGTCGTGGGGGCGAAACGCCCGTTCCCTCTTTAAGTGGAGGGAGGTGCGGAGGCGCGGCTCGATAAATGAACGGGGGTGAGGCGCGGCTTTCGAGGCGTCCGTTCCCCATAATCACGGGATGGGGAGAGGTCGTCCCACCCGTCGCGTCGGTTCTGCGCGCCCACCACGCGGTCCTCATGCACTCGGAGTCGCGGCGGTGGAGGCAGGGAGTCGGGCCGGCGCGCGTCGATGCAGTGGGTCGGCCCCAGTCGCCTGCCCTTCCTCCGCTTCTATTGGAGGAGCGAGGCGGCCGCGTTCCCACTCCGCCCCTTTATAAGGAGCGAAAGGGGGCGACGGAAATCCGCACTCCATCTCCTTCCTCCTTCTGCTTCTGGTTTCCTTCCCCCGTCTGCGATGGAGGGGGGGAACCCTGGTTCTTCTTCGGTTGCCGCGAGGGTGTCTGCTAGGCAACGCGCCCCTCCTCCCCTTGCGCCCGCAGCGGCGGAGCCGGTTGTCAGGGGAAGAGGGAGAGGGCGAGGTCGCGGACGAGGTCGTGGACGGGGCCGAGGCGCTCTGGGCGGACGGATCGGTGCGCCGTCCTTGCCTTCGCCAGCGGCTCCGTTCCTTCCCGCGGTCCATCTCGGGGACGACCCCCGTGAGTTCATTATCAGGCTGCGCCGGGCGCCTCGTCGCCGCCTCCGGCTTCCCGCTCCATTCGCGAACGTGTTGGAGGTGGAGCAGCCTGAGACGCTAAACCTGCGCATGAGGGGCTGCGGGATCAGTGGGACGCGAGTCCACGTCGAGTCCCGAGCCCCCGGCGTGGTGTGTCTGGGCCGCGGGTGGAAGACGTTCGCCCGGATCCACAGCTTGACGGAGGGGTTCACCCTCCACTTTAAGCTAGTGGGGGAGGACCTCCTCTCCGTCAAGGCCTTCTGGGCTTCGGCATCCGGGCCCGGTGCTGCGAAGATAGCTCCTCCGACAGCGAAGGCTCCTCCTCGAGCGAGAGTGACGAGGAGGGGAGCGACAGCGACGATGAGGGGAGCAGCCGCCGGGATGACGGGTCCGACTAGGCGTCGGTCGCAGCTCCGTGTGGCACCGGCGGCCCCATCGTCCGCGCCGGGCTCCGTGAACTCCCCGGGGTCGTCTCCTTGGGCGACTGGCGAACGGGGGCTGCTGAGGAGGACAGAGGGCGGACGTCGAAGGCCGCGAAGTCGGAGTACGGGCCGACTTCGACAGCTGGCTGACGCTCTGGTGCCTCGTGTTCCAGATGCGCCCCAGACGCCGTCATCACCCTTGCTCTCGGTGACGACCACCGGGGTCTTCTCTTCGACCCGGCAAGCTCCTCTTGCCGGGGGCTTGATCTCCTCGGGCGGCCGGAGTGGCGAGGCTGGGGAAGAGGAAGAGGCTGGCGGCAAGGCCGCTGCCTCATCTTCCAGCTCTGCCTCCGGCGCCGCCGTCTTCTTCAGCCTCCGGAGACCCCCGGGCGGAGCCCCCGGATCTTCTCTTGGTGCCTTCTGCCACCCGTAGCTCGCCTAGGTGCCCCCTTCGCCCTCTTCGCCTACTTGCCCTACCTCCTGAGGAGAGAGACAAGAAAGGGATTACGGGCACCTTATCTCTTTTCAGCTTGTAAGCCTTCGGGCCTTAGTTGCGTTTAAGCCTTGTAGTCCCTTCTTTCATGTTTTTCATTCTCTCTGAACTGTACCTGAGCGGAATGTTTTTAATGAAAAGGGGATGTTTGCCGGATCATTTGTCTCGCGGGTGGAAACCGCGGTAAGGAACGAATCCTTTACATCGTTAAGATAGACAGTTTCTCGCCCGGCGACAGGCCCAGCCGCTCCCCCGCGCTGCTCGACCTTTCTCGCGCCCTTGGTGGAGGCGGGGAGCAGGCGGGTTCCGGCCCCTCGCTTCCCTCCCCCCTGCTGCCGCGGCTGCTATCGAAACGGGCCCCAGGAACGCGCTCTGGGGCTTGCCCCTAAGAGAGCACGGTAGCTTTTCAGGAGGAAAGGAGGCTTTCAAATTCCACAGTTCATAAGAGAATGCATGATGAGGGATGCAAAAACTTATCTGAGGTTGCAGCCCCCGGCGACTCTGGCTCGCCGGGGCGTAGGTGTTGGCTCGTCCTTCTCCTCTCCCTTGTCCTTGAGCGGCCCGGCAAGGACATTCAATTCCTGCGAGCCAAAGGGAAAGGACGGGAAAAAGACGCGGACTCGACCTCCAAGTTAGGGGTTAGCGACAGTTAGGAACTGACAACCCTAACCAAGGACGAGACTCTGACTCAGCATGCATGCTAAAATCTAGGGCGCCAGCGCTTCTTTATCTTCGGCCAAGGGCTTCGCCTGGCTTTGTACGAGGGCTTACATGCAACATCGGCAAGGCCTGCACAAACCGGTGGTTGCCGGAGCGGATCACGGCAACCGCGCCTTATGGGCGAAACTTGCGAAGATGCTCTATGTTCCCAGGAGTTGCTCACTGGTAGGCCTTCTTCGGTCTTGAGGCGGACAGCGCCGGGCCTCGCGACTCGTCTCACCCGATAAGGGCCTTCCTGCTTCGGCGTCGACTTGTTATAATTCTTGGCCGACTGAACGTGCCTAAGAACAAGGTCGCCTAACAGGGCAACTTTATCTGATGCCAGGGGCTTCGCCTGGCTTCGTACAAGGGGTTACATGCAGCAGCGGCAAGGCCTGTACAAACCGATGGTTGCCGGAGCGGATCACGGCAACCGCGCCTTATGGGCGAAACTTGCGAAGATGCTCTATGTTCCCAGGAGTTGCTCACTGGTAGGCCCTCTTCGGTCTTGAGGCGGACAGCGCCGGGCCTCGCGACTCGTCTCACCCGATAAGGGCCTTCCTGCTTCGGCGTCAACTTGTTGGAATTCTTGGCCGACTGAGCGCGCCGAAGAACAAGGTCGCCCTCTTCGAGACTCCTGGCCTTGACCTTGCGGCTATGGTAGTGACGCAAGGCTTGCTGGTATCGAGCAGCTCGTACCGCAGCCTGGAGACGTCCTTCCTCAAGGAGCAGCGCGTCATCTTGGCGCAGCCGCTCTTGCTCGAGCTCGTCATAAGCGAGCACCCGAGGAGATCCGTATACGAGTTCCGTGGGGATAACTGCTTCCGCTCCATAGACTAGAGCAAAGGGTGTCTGTCCGGTGGCTCGACTCGGTGTCGTTCTCATTGACCAAAGAGCCGCCGGCAGCTCCTCAATCCAATTTCTTCCGCACTTGCGCAGCCTGTCGAAGGTCCTGGTCTTGAGTCCGCGCAGCACTTCTGCGTTGGCCCTTTCTGCTTGACCGTTGCTCCTGGGGTGAGCAACCGAAGCGAAACAGACCTTGGCGCCGAGATCCTGGGCGTATTGCATGAAGGCGCGACTTGTGAATTGTGTCCCGTTGTCGGTGATGATTCTGTTGGGAATTCCGAAACGGCAGACGATCGACCGGAAGAACTTGATTGCTGACTGCGCGGTCACCTTCCTCACTGGCTCCACTTCTGGCCACTTCGTGAACTTGTCGATTGCAACGTACAAGTACTCGAAGCCCCCGACGGCTCGGGGAAAAGGGCCGAGGATATCGAGCCCCCAGACCGAGAAGGGCCAGGATAAAGGGATTGTTTGGAGAGCTTGAGCTGGCTGATGAATCTGTTTTGCATGGAACTGGCACGCTTCACACTTGGTTACTAGTGCAGTTGCATCTTGGAGGGCTTCTTGCCAGAAGAACCCTTGCCGGAAGGCTTTCCCGACAAGAGCTCTTGCGCCAATGTGATGGTCGCATATGCCTCCGTGTATCTCTGCCAATAGCTTCTGTCCGTCTTCCCTGGAGATGCACTTCAATCTGACACCGTTGAGTCTCCTTCTGTACAGCTCGTTGTCCACGAACTGGTACATACTTGACTGCCTGGTGATCTTCTCCATCTCTTCTGGGTCGTCGGGAAGTTCTCCAGTTTGCAGAAAACGGACGATCTGCTGCGCCCATGCCGGAGCTCGGGGCTCGACGGCAAGGACTAAAGGTGTGAAGGCCGCTGCGGGGACCCCGGCTTCTACGGCAAGAACCTCTGGTTCCGCCGGAGCCGGTGATCCCCCGGCAAGCTTGCCGGGGCAAAGCTTGTCGGGAACCCCTGCTTCAACTGGACAGATCCTCGGATCCGCAGGAGCGGACTGTTCCTCAGCGCTCAGACTGCTGATCTGCTTGCCGGAGCAAGGCTTATCGGGGACACCTGCTTCGACTGGACGGATCCTGGGATCCGCAGGAGCGGGCTGTCCCCCGGCGTTCCGGTTGTCGATCTTGGGGACCTTGGCAGCGGTCTCAGGAAGGTTCGCCTGCAAGTATTCGCCGGAGACCAACTTCCTTTTCTTGGGCTGCCCAACTGATGGTGTAACGGATGGTTGAGTCAGCTTGAGTAAGAAGGTCCCTGGTTCCACAGGTAACTTCAACGAAGCACACTTCGAAAGGCCGTCTGCTATCTCATTCTGAGCTCTCGGGACGTGCTCCATTTGCAGCCCTTCAAAGTGTTCTTCCAGCTTCCTCACTTCATCTACATAAGCTTCCATCAGAGGGCTCTGGTAGCTCTTGTTGACTTTCCGGACCACCAGTTGAGAATCTCCCCGCACAATCAGCTTTCTGATCCCAAGTTCGGCCGCAATCCTGAGGCCGGCGAGCAAGCCTTCATACTCAGCAGTATTGTTGGTTGCTTGCTCTCTTGGGAAGTGCATCTGGATAACATACTTGAGGTGCTCTCCGGTGGGCGCGATGAGTACCACGCCAGCACCGGCGCCTTGCAGCGAGAAGGCACCATCGAAGTACATTACCCACTCGCTTGTTGCTTCTTGTACGGGCGCGCTTGTTTCTTGGGCTTCTCCATTTGGCGTCGGGGTCCATTCAGCTATGAATTCTGCCAAAGCTCGGCTCTGTATGGTTGAAGTACTTTCAAACTTGAGTCCAAAGCTCGACAGCTCTAGTGCCCACTCGACGATCCTGCCTGTTGCCTCGGGATTGTGCAATATCCTCTTCAGCGGAAAGCGAGTGACTACTGTTATCTCATGTGCTTGGAAGTAATGGCGCAGCTTTCTCGAGGCCATGAGGAGGCCGAAAAGCAACTTCTGCACCCCAGAGTATCTTGATCTAGCCCCCTGCAAGAGGGAACTCACAAAATACACCGGGCGCTGCACCATCTTCTTCCGCACTCCATCCTGTTCCTGCGCAGGGTTGTCCTTGTCGGGGCCAGAGCTTGCCGGAGCAGCCCCCCGCTTGTCGCTGGATTCGCTTGCAGGTGGTATAGACTCCTCGTCGGCCTCCCTCTCCGCCACTAACGCAGCACTAACCACCTGGTTGGTTGCCGCTAGGTATAGCAACAACTTCTCCTGTGGTCTAGGTGCGACAAGTATTGGAGTGGAGGATAGGTACCTTTTCAAATCTTGCAGCGCCGCCTCCGCTTCTGGAGTCCACTGCATGGGGCCTGCCTTCTTCAAGATTTTAAAGAAGGGCAGGGCGCGTTCTGCAGACCTTGAAATGAACCGACTGAGGGCGGCCACACAACCTGCAAGCTTTCTGACGTCCTTGACGCGCTCTGGGGCTTCGATCTGCTCGACGGCTTTGATCTTGTCGGGATTAGCTTCAATCCCCCTCTGTGACACAAAGAACCCGAGAAGCTTGCCGGAGGGGACTCCGAAAACGCACTTCTCGGGGTTCGGCTTGAGCTGTATCTTGCGCAGGTTCTGAAATGTCTCTTCCAGATCTTGGACCAGGGTTTCCTTGCTCCTGCTCTTCACCACGATGTCATCCATGTAAGCCTCCACGTTCCTATGGATCTGTGGCTCGAAAGCAGTGTGCACTACCCTTGCAAACGTTGATCCCGCATTCTTCAGTCCAAACGGCATGCGTATGAAGCAATAGGTGCCGCACGGAGTGATAAATGCGGTCTTCTCTTCATCTTCTTTGGCCATAAAGACTTGGTGGTAGCCTGAATATGCATCAAGAAAAGAGAGTAGCTCACATCCGGCAGTGGAGTCAACAATCTGGTCAATGCGCGGCAAGGGTAATGGATCCTTGGGACATGCTTTATTCACATCGGTGAAGTCTATGCACAGTCTCCACTTCCCATTGGCTTTGCGCACGACGACCGGATTGGCCAGCCACGTTGGATGGATCACACCTCTCACTAGGCCTGCTGCCTCTAGCTTCTTGATCTCTTCGCTGATGAATTCTTGGCGTTCCACGGCTTGCTTTCTCACTTTCTGCTTGACGGGTCGCGCGTGAGGACAGACAGCGAGCTTGTGCTTAATCACCCTCCTGGGAACACCGGGGATGTCGGACGGTTGCCATGCAAACACGTCGACATTCGCCCGCAGGAAGGCAACGAGCGCGCTTTCCTATTTGCTGTCAAGCGTGGCACTGATGGTGAAAGTACCGCCAGTGCCGTCCTCCTTGGTGGACACCTTCTTGGTTGCCGGAGGAGCGGTCATTACCTTCTTATACTTGCCGGTGGAGCTCGATGGAACGTCCTCGACGGCGGCGCAGCACTCCGAAGAGGTGCGGTTGCCGGAGTGGGCCCCAGAGCACTTACCGGGCTTGGTCCTTGTCTTCTTCCCCCCGGGGGCTTCAGCGGCAAGTGTGTCCTTCTCTGCCGCGGTTGCTACATCCCGGTAGATCTTGTCGGTGCAGATAAGCGCGTCCTTTTTGTCGCCATGGACAGTGATGACGCTTATCGGCCCCGGCATCTTGAGTACGTTGTAGGCGTGGTGGGAAGCTGCCATGAACTTGGCGAGAGCGGGACGGCCGAGGATCCCATTGTATGGTAACGGGATATCAGCGACGTCGAACGTGATGCGCTCAGTCCTGAAGTTGAGCTCGCCGCCGAAGGTCACAGGCAGAGTAATCTTCCCCTTGGGCTTGCTCCTCCCCGGGTTGATTCCTTGGAAAGAACCGGTCTCTTCGAGCTCGCCGTCTGGGATCTGGAGTTTCTTGATCACAGCGGAGGAGATCAAGTTCAGCCCGGCCCCGCCGTCTACCAACATTTTGGTGACCTTGAGGTTGCGGATGGTGGGTGAGACCAGCATCGGCAAGCACCCGACCGCGGTTGTGCGGTCGGGGTGATCCTCAAGATCGAAAATGATGGGCGTGCTGGACCATTTGAGGAGCCTGCGCGACTCCACGGGCGGCTCTGCTGCGTTCACCTCTCGCACCCACTGCTTAAGCTGGCGGTGGGAGCTGTGCAGAGAGGCGCCGCCGTCAACGCATAGGACCTCCGTGGCCTTCTGGAACTCCTGCTCGCTGTTATCTTCGTCTTCCATGTCTTCGTCGTCGTCTTCTTCATCATCGTCGCGGCCCCGGGGAGGCCGATCGCCTTGCCGCTGCTTGGCCTTGCCGCGGCGTCCTCCCCGGCCGATGGGCGGCCGCTTCTTGCTTGGTTCGCTACCTCCACCCTGGGCCTTCCCCTTGTCGCGCCTCTCGTACTCAGCCTTCTGCTGCACGACGAGGTACTCGACGCTTTTGCAGTTGGAGAGATCGTGGCCCTTGGTGCGGTGGATCTTGCAGTATTGCTTGTCGGAGCCGTCCTGCTTGTCGGCTGCCGCCATGGGGGCAGGCTCCTTGCCGGAGCCGCCAGCCTACGTTTGCTTGGCGGGAGCCTCCTTGCCGGACTCCTCGACGGCAAGCACCTCTTTCCTGTTCTTCCTCCTATTATTCCGCCGCTGGCTTCTCTTCGCCGGGGCGGTGTCGTCACTGTCGCTTTCTCCTGCGCCAGCATCCTCCCCGGGGAGTTTCCTCCCCTCCTCCGCGCGCGCGCACTTGTCAGCCAGGGCATATAGCTCGCTGACGTCCCGGATCTTGGTCATGGCCATCTCTCCACGCATGCGGCGGTTACGCACGTTCTGGTGGAACGCGCTGATAACCGCGGCAGGGTGAACGTCGGGGATGTTGCGATGCACGCGGCTGAAGCGCTGGATGTACTTGCGCAGGGATTCTCCTTCCTTCTGGGCTAGGATGTGGAGGTCGCTATCCTGGCCATGAGGTTTGTGGCCGCCTGTGAAGGCGCCAACAAACTGATGGCAAAGATCCGCCCAGGAAGAAATGGAGCCTTCCGGCAAGTGCATAAGCCACGAACGAACGTTCGGCTTAAGCACGAGCGGGAAGTAGTTCGCCAATATCCTCTCGTCGCGCCCCCCGGCAGCTTGCACAGCGATCGTGTAGATGCTGAGAAACTCCGAGGGGTGCGTCCTGCCGTCGTACTTCTCCGGTACGTCGGGCTTGAAGTTCTTCGTGCTGGGCCACCGGACGCGCCGCAGCTCACGGGTGAACACAGGGCAACCTGCCGCGTACGGTAAGTCACCTGGTTCACCGGGCGCGTGCGCGTCGACAGCGTTCCCAGCCCGCTGGTCTGATTGCCGCCGAGTTTCTCGGCGGCGCTCAATCCTTGTTCGAGCGTCTTCTTGCTGCCGCTCGTCGAGGACTCGGCGCTGGTCCCGGCGAGTCCGCGGGTCTGACGACGCTGTAGAGCCGTCGCCGGTGTTGCTCCAGCGGGGCGGCGTCTTCTGCTTCTGCGCCGGGGAGTGCATGGTGGTTGCACCCCCGGTGGTCTTGTCGCCGTCGGCCTTCGTCTTCTCGACCTGCCGTGGCCGTGAGGTCGCCGGCTGCTGCGGCGTGTCGTTGTTGGCGAAGGCGATCAGGCTCTGGATGGTGGCCCTCCAGCCTTCGGCCTTGTCAGCCGCTGGAGGGTAGTCGAGGAGCAGTTGCGCTCTTGCGAGCGCTTCTGCCGGAGTGGAGGGGAGCGGGGGCGAGTGGCGCGAGGAGCAGGATACGCTCGGACTCCTAACAATGTTAGAAAGAGCGGGGTCCCTCCCCGGCGCCTTCGCCTTGCCCGTGTCCGGACGGGAGCCCGGGGCGTCCCGTGAACCTCCAGTTTGCCCTTGGTCCAGCAAGCGGATGCCACCTCCAGTGGCATGGCGCTGCTGGGTCGTCGTTTGTCGGGACGGACGCGCCGCGTCCTCGGAGGCCGAGGCTCGGTCGTCCGCCCTGTTCTTGGATTTGGTGGCGCCGCGAGTGTTCTCGCCGGTGGCTACCCCTCCGACGGCGTCTCCCCCGCCCACCGTTGGCTCCGGTAGCGGTGGAAGAGACGCGGACGGACCCGCGACCTCCGAAGCCTTCTTCTTCGGGGCCATGGTGTTGATGAAGCTAGCGAATTCGGAGAAGCTGACGAAGAGCGCGCTCGCGCGAACGCCGGATCTGATCCGCACAACCTCGACGCGCCCCCTACCTGGCGCGCCAAAGATGTCGGGGCGGACGGCGTCCCCCGCGAGCACCTATGGGGCCGGATCCCCTTTCGTTTGTCCGGTGAGAGGGCGGAGGGTGCGCGGAGAGCAGATCGAGGCGAGCACACGGGCGGTTTACCCAGGTTCGGGCCGCGATGGACGCGTAAAACCCTACTCCTGCTTGGTTGTATTGAACTGGGGAGCTCGGGAGCTTGGAGAGCTAGCTACACCGAGCGTATGGCTGTCTGGGTTGCCAATCTCCGAACCGAACCCCTTCTACGTTGCACACGGGCCTCCTTTTATAGCGCAAAGGGGTCACCGACAGGTGTCAACGTAAGAGAAAGGGGTAAAAGTGTAAAAGGGGTGGTAGTTGTAACAGCGCGGGAACAGTGGCGCTATAGTGCGGCACAGTGTTATCATACCTACTTCTGACGGTAGGGGACAAGGGCATTAAATGCCCGTCGCGGTCGCCCGGACAGCACCGAGGCGGACCGTTAGGTGCGCCACCGTTCGCCACGGTGGTGGCTGCATGCCACCGCATACCCCAGGCTGCGCAGTGCCCCGCCACGTGCCCTTGGGGGAAACCCCGGAGCGACGCGTGGGCGGGTGAGCTGGAGCGCAGTCCTGAGGTGGTGATTTCCCGCGGCAAGTGGCTTGCCGCGGGGGTCATCTTCCTGTGCCTGATAGCTTGCCGGCTATCAGGCCTTGCCGGGGCGCATGGTGCGCTGTGGCGGGCTTCTCTTGTGGTGCCTGGGTTCGGCCTTCCCGACAAGCTCCTCTTGCCGGGGTCTTGTCTTCTTGGCCCGGCAGGCTCCTCTTGCCGGGGGCCTTTTCTTCTTGGCCCGGCAAGCTCCTCTTGCCGGGGGCCTTGTCTTGAATGCTTGGTCTTCTCTTGGCGCTTCCTGGGCGGGCCTCGCCGCAGGGTGCTACAACTGCCCGTGCACAAGTCTGGGGTACTAAGGTACCCCTACTTTAGTACACCGACATTAGGCGAGTACTTGGACTGCAGCTAAGCCCCCGAGTGGGAGGCTGGCTCACCACTCGGTAGGATTTTTAAATACTTAGGCGAGTACTTGGACTGCAGCTAAGCCCCCGAGTGGGAGGCTGGCTCAACACTCGGTAGGATTTTTAAATACTTAGGCGAGTACTTGGACTGCAGCTAAGCCTCCGAGTGGGAGTATTGCTCTCCACTCGGTAAGAATTTTAAATACTTAGGCGAGTACTTGGACTGCATCTAAGCCTCCGAGTGGGAGTATTGCTCTCCACTCGGTAAGAATTTTAAATACTTAGGAGAGTACTTGGACTGCAGCTAAGCCCCCGAGTGGGAGGCTGGCTCACCACTCGGTAGGATTTTTAGATACTTAGGCGAGTACTTGGACTGCAGCTAAGCCCCCGAGTGGGAGGCTGGCTCACCACTCGGTAGGATTTTTAAATACTTAGGCGAGTACTTGGACTGCAGCTAAGCCCCCGAGTGGGAGGCTGGCTCACCACTCGGTAGGATTTTTAAATACTTAGGATAGTACTTGGACTGCAGCTAAGCCCCCGAGTGGGAGGCTGGCTCACCACTAGGTATGATTTTTAAATACTTAGGCGAGTACTTGGACTGCAGCTAAGCCCCCGATTGGAAGGCTGGCTCACCACTCGGTAGGATTTTTAAATACTTAGGCGAGTACTTGGACTGCAGCTAAGCCCCTGAGTGGGAGGCTGGCTCACCACTCGGTAGGATTTCTAAATACTTAGGCGAGTACTTGGACATCAGCAAAGCCCCCGAATGGGAGGATTGCTCTCCACTCGGTAGGATTTTTAAATACTTAGGCGAGTACTTGGACTGCAGCTAAGCCACAGAGTGGGAGGATTGCTCTCCACTCGGTAGGATTTTTTAAATACTTAGGCGAGTACTTGGACTGCAGCTAATCCCCCGAATGGGAGGCTGGCTCTCCACTCGGTAGAATTTTTAAATACTTAGGCGAGTACTTGGACTGCAGCTAAGCCCCCGAGTGGGAGGCTGGCTCACCACTCGGTAGGATTTTTAAATACTTAGGCGAGTACTTGGACTGCAGCTAAGCCCCCGAGTAGGAGGCTGGCTCACCACTCAGTAGGATTTTTGAATACTTAGGCGAGTACTTGGACTGCAGCTAAGCCCCCGAATGGGAGGATTGCTCTAAACTCGGTAGGATTTTTAAATACTTAGGCGAGTACTTGGACTACAGGTAAGCCCCCGAGTGGGAGGATTGCTCTCCACTTGGTAGGATTTTTTAAATACTTAGGCGAGTACTTGGACTGCAGCTAAGCCCCCGAATGGGAGGCTGGCTCTCCACTCGGTAGGATTTTTAAATACCTAGGCGAGTACTTGGACTGCAGCTAAGCCCCCGAGTGGGAGGATTGCTCTCCGCTCGGTAGGAGTATTAAACACTTAGGCGAGTACTGGACTGCATCTAAGCCTCCGAGTGGGAGGATTGCTCTCCACTCGGTAGGATTTTTAAATACTTATTCGAGTACTTGGACTGCATCTAAGCCTCCGAGTGGGAGGATTGCTCTCCACTCGGTAAGATTTTTAAATACTTAGGAGAGTACTTGGGCTGCAGCTAAGCCCCTGAGTGGGAGGCTGGCTCACCACTCGATAGGATTTTTAAATACTTAGGCGAGTACTTGGACTGCAGCTAAGCCCCCGAGTGGGAGGCTGGCTCACCACTCGGTAGGATTTTTAAATACTTAGACGAGTACTTGGACTGCAGCTAAGCCCCCGAGTGGGAGGCTGGTTCACCACTTCGTAGGATTTGTAAATACTTAGGCGAGTACTTGGACTGCAGCTAAGCCCCCGAGTGGGAGGCTGGCTCACCACTCGGTAGGATTTTTAAATACTTAGGTGAGTACTTGGACTGCAGCTAAGCTCCCGAGAGGGAGGCTGGCTCACCACTCGGTAGGATTTTAAATACATAGGCGAGTACTTGGACTGCAGCTAAGCCCCCGATTGGAAGGCTGGCTCACCACTCGGTAGGATTTTTAAATAATTAGGCGAGTACTTGGACTGCAGCTAAGCCCCCGAGTGGGAGGCTGGCTCACCACTCGGTAGGATTTCTAAATACTTAGGCGAGTACTTGGACTGCAGCTAAGCCCCCGAGTGGGAGGATTGCTCTCCACTCGGTAGGATTTTTAAATACTTAGGCGAGTACTTGGACTGCAGCTAAGCCCCCGAGTGGGAGGATTGCTCTCCACTCGGTATGATTTTTTAAATACTTAGGCGAATACTTGGACAGCAGCTAAGCCCCCGAATGGGAGGCTGGCTCTCCACTCGGTAGGATTTTTAAATACTTAGGCGAGTACTTGGACTACATCTAAGCCCCAGAGTGGCAGGATTGCTCTCCGCTCGGTAGGAGTATTAAACACTTAGGCGAGTACAGGACTGCATCTAAGCCTCCGAGTGGGAGGATTGCTCTCCACTCGGTAGGATTTTTAAATAGTTAGTCGAGTACTTGGACTGCATCTAAGCCTCCGAGTGGGAGTATTGCTCTCCACTCGGTAAGATTTTTAAATACTTAGGAGAGTACTTGGACTGCAGCTAAGCCCCCGAGTGGGAGGCTGGCTCACCACTCGGTCGGATTTTTAGATACTTAGGCGAGTACTTGGACTGCAGCTAAGCCCCCGAGTGGGAGGCTGGCTCACCACTCGGTAGGATTTTTAAATACTTAGGCGAGTACTTGGACTGCAGCTAAGCCCCCGAGTGGGAGGCTGGCTCACCACTCGGTAGGATTTTTAAATACTTAGGCGAGTACTTGGACTGCAGCTAAGCCCCCGAGTGGGAGGCTGGCTCACCACTCGGTAGGATTTTTAAATACTTAGGCGAGTACTTGGACTGCAGCTAAGCCCCCGATTGGAAGGCTGGCTCACCACTCGGTAGGATTTTTAAATACTTAGGCGAGTACTTGGACTGCAGCTAAGCCCCTGAGTGGGAGGCTGGCTCACCACTCGGTAGGATTTCTAAATACTTAGGCGAGTACTTGGACTGCAGCAAAGCCCCCGAGTGGGAGGATTGCTCTCCACTCAGTAGGATTTTTAAATACTTAGGCGAGTACTTGGACTGCAGCTAAGCCCCAGAGTGGGAGGATTGCTCTCCACTCGGTAGGATTTTTTAAATACTTAGGCGAGTACTTGGACTGCAGCTAATCCCCCGAATGGGAGGCTGGCTCTCCACTCGGTAGAATTTTTAAATACTTATGCGAGTACTTGGACTGCAGCAAAGCCCCCGAGTGGGAGGCTGGCTCACCACTCGGTAGGATTTTTAAATACTTAGGCGAGTACTTGGACTGCAGCTAAGCCCCCGAGTAGGAGGCTGGCTCACCACTCAGTAGGATTTTTGAATACTTAGGCGAGTACTTGGACTGCAGCTAAGCCCCCGAATGGGAGGATTGCTCTAAACTCGGTAGGATTTTTAAATACTTAGGCGAGTACTTGGACTGCAGGTAAGCCCCCGAGTGGGAGGATTGCTCTCCACTCGGTAGGATTTTTTAAATACTTAGGCGAGTACTTGGACTGCAGCTAAGCCCCCGAATGGGAGGCTGGCTCTCCACTCGGTAGGATTTTTAAATACTTAGGCGAGTACTTGGACTGCAGCTAAGCCCCCGAGTGGGAGGATTGCTCTCCGCTCGGTAGGAGTATTAAACACTTAGGCGAGTACTGGACTGCATCTAAGCCTCCGAGTGGGAGGATTGCTCTCCACTCGGTAGGATTTTTAAATACTTATTCGAGTACTTGGACTGCATCTAAGCCTCCGAGTGGGAGGATTGCTCTCTACTCGGTAAGATTTTTAAATACTTAGGAGAGTACTTGGACTGCAGCTAAGCCCCTGAGTGGGAGGCTGGCTCACCACTCGATAGGATTTTTAAATACTTAGGCGAGTACTTGGACTGCAGCTAAGCCCCCGAGTGGGAGGCTGGCTCACCACTCGGTAGGATTTTTAAATACTTAGGCGAGTACTTGGACTGCAGCTAAGCCCCCGATTGGAAGGCTGGCTCACCACTCGGTAGGATTTTTAAATACTTAGGCGAGTACTTGGACTGCAGCTAAGCCCCCGAGTGGGAGGCTGGCTCACCACTCGGTAGGATTTCTAAATACTTAGGCGAGTACTTGGACTGCAGCTAAGCCCCCGAGTGGGAGGATTGCTCTCCACTCGGTAGGATTTTTAAATACTTAGGCGAGTACTTGGACTGCAGCTAAGCCCCCGAGTGGGAGGATTGCTCTCCACTCGGTATGATTTTTTAAATACTTAGGCGAATACTTGGACAGCAGCTAAGCCCCCGAATGGGAGGCTGGCTCTCCACTCGGTAGGATTTTTAAATACTTAGGCGAGTACTTGGACTACAGCTAAGCCCCAGAGTGGCAGGATTGCTCTCCGCTCGGTAGGAGTATTAAACACTTAGGCGAGTACTGGACTGCATCTAAGCCTCCGAGTGGGAGGATTGCTCTCCACTCGGTAGGATTTTTAAATAGTTAGTCGAGTACTTGGACTGCATCTAAGCCTCCGAGTGGGAGTATTGCTCTCCACTCGGTAAGATTTTTAAATACTTAGGAGAGTACTTGGACTGCAGCTAAGCCCCCGAGTGGGAGGCTGGCTCACCACTCGGTCGGATTTTTAGATACTTAGGCGAGTACTTGGACTGCAGCTAAGCCCCCGAGTGGGAGGCTGGCTCACCACTCGGTAGGATTTTTAAATACTTAGGCGAGTACTTGGACTGCAGCTAAGCCCCCGAGTGGGAGGCTGGCTCACCACTCGGTAGGATTTTTAAATACTTAGGCGAGTACTTGGACTGCAGCTAAGCCCCCGAGTGGGAGGCTGGCTCACCACTCGGTAGGATTTTTAAATACTTAGGCGAGTACTTGGACTGCAGCTAAGCCCCCGATTGGAAGGCTGGCTCACCACTCGGTAGGATTTTTAAATACTTAGGCGAGTACTTGGACTGCAGCTAAGCCCCTGAGTGGGAGGCTGGCTCACCACTCGGTAGGATTTCTAAATACTTAGGCGAGTACTTGGACTGCAGCAAAGCCCCCGAGTGGGAGGATTGCTCTCCACTCAGTAGGATTTTTAAATACTTAGGCGAGTACTTGGACTGCAGCTAAGCCCCAGAGTGGGAGGATTGCTCTCCACTCGGTAGGATTTTTTAAATACTTAGGCGAGTACTTGGACTGCAGCTAATCCCCCGAATGGGAGGCTGGCTCTCCACTCGGTAGAATTTTTAAATACTTATGCGAGTACTTGGACTGCAGCAAAGCCCCCGAGTGGGAGGCTGGCTCACCACTCGGTAGGATTTTTAAATACTTAGGCGAGTACTTGGACTGCAGCTAAGCCCCCGAGTAGGAGGCTGGCTCACCACTCAGTAGGATTTTTGAATACTTAGGCGAGTACTTGGACTGCAGCTAAGCCCCCGAATGGGAGGATTGCTCTAAACTCGGTAGGATTTTTAAATACTTAGGCGAGTACTTGGACTGCAGGTAAGCCCCCGAGTGGGAGGATTGCTCTCCACTCGGTAGGATTTTTTAAATACTTAGGCGAGTACTTGGACTGCAGCTAAGCCCCCGAATGGGAGGCTGGCTCTCCACTCGGTAGGATTTTTAAATACTTAGGCGAGTACTTGGACTGCAGCTAAGCCCCCGAGTGGGAGGATTGCTCTCCGCTCGGTAGGAGTATTAAACACTTAGGCGAGTACTGGACTGCATCTAAGCCTCCGAGTGGGAGGATTGCTCTCCACTCGGTAGGATTTTTAAATACTTATTCGAGTACTTGGACTGCATCTAAGCCTCCGAGTGGGAGGATTGCTCTCTACTCGGTAAGATTTTTAAATACTTAGGAGAGTACTTGGACTGCAGCTAAGCCCCTGAGTGGGAGGCTGGCTCACCACTCGATAGGATTTTTAAATACTTAGGCGAGTACTTGGACTGCAGCTAAGCCCCCGAGTGGGAGGCTGGCTCACCACTCGGTAGGATTTTTAAATACTTAGGCGAGTACTTGGACTGCAGCTAAGCCCCCGAGTGGGAGGCTGGCTCACCACTCGGTAGGATTTTTAAATACTTAAGCGAGTACTTGGACTGCAGCTAAGCCCCCGAGTGGGAGGCTGGCTCACCACTCGGTAGGATTTTTAAATACTTAGGCGAGTACTTGGACTGCAGCTAAGCCCCCGATTGGAAGCCTGGCTCACCACTCGGTAGGATTTTTAAATACTTAGGCGAGTACTTGGACTACAGCTAAGCCCCCGAGTGGGAGGCTGGCTCACCACTCGGTAGGATTTTTAAATACTTAGGCGAGGACTTGGACTGCAGCTAAGCCCCCGAGTGGGAGGCTGGCTCACCACTCGGTAGGATTTTTAAATACTAAGGCGAGTACTTGGACTGCAGCTAAGCCCCCGATTAGAAGCCTGGCTCACCACTCGGTAGGATTTTTAAATACTTATTCGAGTACTTGGACTGCATCTAAGCCTCCGAGTGGGAGGATTGCTCTCCACTCGGTAAGATTTTTAAATACTTAGGCGAGTACTTGGACTGCAGCTAAGCCCCTGAGTGGGAGGCTGGCTCACCACTCGGTAGGATTTTTAAATACTTAGGCGAGTACTTGGACTGCAGCTAAGCCCCCGAGTGGGAGGCTGGCTCACCACTTGGTAGGATATTTAAATACTTAGGCGAGTACTTGGACTGCAGCTAAGCCCCCGAGTGGGAGGCTGGCTCACCACTCGGTAGGATTTTTAAATACTTAGGCGAGTACTTGGACTGCAGCTAAGCCCCCGAGTGGGAGGCTGGCTCACCACTCGGTAGGATTTTTAAATACTTAGGCGAGTACTTGGACTGCAGCTAAGCCCCCGAGTGGGAGGCTGGCTCACCACTCGGTAGGATTTTTAAATACTTAGGCGAGTACTTGGACTGCAGCTAAGCCCCCGAGTGGGAGGCTGGCTCACCACTCGGTAGGATTTTTAAATACTTAGGCGAGTACTTGGACTGCAGCTAAGCCCCCGAGTGGGAGGCTGGCTCACCACTCGGTAGGATTTTTAAATACTTAGGCGAGTACTTGGACTGCAGCTAAGCCCCCGAGTGGGAGGCTGGCTCACCACTCGGTAGGATTTTTAAATATTTAGGCGAGTACTTGGACTGCAGCTAAGCCCCCGATTGGAAGCCTGGCTCACCACTCGGTAGGATTTTTAAATACTTAGGCGAGTACTTGGACTCCAGCTAAACCCCCGAGTGGGAGGCTGGCTCACCACCCAGTAGGATTTCTAAATACTTAGGCGAGTACTTGGACTGCAGCTAAGCCCCCGAGTGGGAGGATTGCTCTCCACCCGGTAGTATTTTTAAATACTTAGGCGAGTACTTGGACTGCAGCTAAGCCCCCGAGTGGGAGGATTGCTCTCCACTCGGTAGGATTTTTTAAATACTTAGGCGAGTACTTGGACTGCAGCTAAGCCCCCGAATGGGAGGCTGGCTCTCCACTCGGTAGGATTTTTAAATACTTAGGCGAGTACTTGGACTGCAGCTAAGCCCCCGAGTGGGAGGATTGCTCTCCGATCGGTAGGTGTATTAAACACTTAGGCGAGTACTGGACTGCATCTAAGCCCCCGAGTAGGAGGATTGCTCTCCACTCGGTAGGATTTTTAAAATACTTAGGCGAGTACTTGGACTGCAGCTAAGCCCTCGAATGGGAGGCTGGCTCTCCACTCGGTAGGGTTTTTTAAATACTTAGGCGAGTACTTGGACTGCAGCTAAGCCCCCGAATGGGAGGCTGGCTCTCCACTCGGTAGGATTTTTAAATACTTAGGCGAGTACTTGGACTGCAGCTAAGCCCCCGAGTGGGAGGATTGCTCTCCGCTCGGTAGGTGTATTAAATACTTAGGCGAGTACTTGGACTGCAGCTAAGCCCCCAAGTGGGAGGCTGGCTCACCACTAGGTAGGATTTTTAAATACTTAGGCGAGTACTTGGACTGCAGCTAAGCCCCCGAGTGGGAGGCTGGCTCACCACTCGGTAGGATTTCTAAATACTTAGGCGAGTACTTGGACTGCAGCTAAGCCCTCGAGTGGGAGGATTGCTCTCCACCCGGTAGGATTTTTAAATACTTAGGCGAGTACTTGGACTGCAGCTAAGCCCCCGAATGGGAGGCTGGCTCTCCACTCGGTAGGATTTTTAAATACTTAGGCGAGTACTTGGACTGCAGCTAAGCCCCCGAGTGGGAGGATTGCTCTCCGATCGGTAGGTGTATTAAACACTTAGGCGAGTACTGGACTGCATCTAAGCCCCCGAGTAGGAGGATTGCTCTCCACTCGGTAGGATTTTTTAAATACTTAGGCGAGTACTTGGACTGCAGCTAAGCCCTCGAATGGGAGGCTGGCTCTCCACTCGGTAGGGTTTTTTAAATACTTAGGCGAGTACTTGGACTGCAGCTAAGCCCCCGAATGGGAGGCTGGCTCTCCACTCGGTAGGATTTTTAAATACTTAGGCGAGTACTTGGACTGCAGCTAAGCCCCCGAGTGGGAGGATTGCTCTCCGCTCGGTAGGTGTATTAAATACTTAGGCGAGTACTTGGACTGCAGCTAAGCCCCCGAGTGGGAGGCTGGCTCACCACTAGGTAGGATTTTTAAATACTTTGGCGAGTACTTGGACTGCAGCTAAGCCCCCGAGTGGGAGGCTGGCTCACCACTCGGTAGGATTTCTAAATACTTAGGCGAGTACTTGGACTGCAGCTAAGCCCCCGAGTGGGAGGATTGCTCTCCACCCGGTAGGATTTTTAAATACTTAGGCGAGTACTTGGACTGCAGCTAAGCCCCCGAGTGGGAGGATTGCTCTCCACTCGGTAGGATTTTTTAAATACTTAGGCGAGTACTTGGACTGCAGCTCAGCCCCCGAATGGGAGGCTGGCTCTCCACTCGGTAGGATTTTTAAATACTTAGGCGAGTACTTGGACTGCATCTAAGCCTCCGAGTGGGAGGATTGCTCTCTACTCGGTAAGATTTTTAAATACTTAGGAGAGTACTTGGACTGCAGCTAAGCCCCTGAGTGGGAGGCTGGCTCACCACTCGGTAGGATTTTTAAATACTTATTCGAGTACTTGGACTGCAGCTAAGCCCCCGAGTGGGAGGCTGGCTCACCACTCGGTAGGATTTTTAAATACTTAGGCGAGTACTTGGACTGCAGCGAAGCCCCTGAGTGGGAGGCTGGCTCACCACTCGGTAGGATTTTTAAATACTTAAGCGAGTACTTGGACTGCAGCTAAGCCCCCGAGTGGGAGGCTGGCTCACCACTCGGTAGGATTTTTAAATACTTAGGCGAGTGCTTGGACTGCAGCTAAGCCCCCGATTGGAAGCCTGGCTCACCACTCGGTAGGATTTTTAAATACTTAGGCGAGTACTTGGACTACAGCTAAGCCCCCGAGTGGGAGGCTGGCTCACCACTCGGTAGGATTTTTAAATACTTAGGCGAGGACTTGGACTGCAGCTAAGCCCCCGAGTGGGAGGCTGGCTCACCACTCGATAGGATTTTTAAATACTAAGGCGAGTACTTGGACTGCAGCTAAGCCCCCGATTGGAAGCCTGGCTCACCACTCGGTAGGATTTTTAAATACTTATTCGAGTACTTGGACTGCATCTAAGCCTCCGAGTGGGAGGATTGCTCTCCACTCGGTAAGATTTTTAAATACTTAGGCGAGTACTTGGACTGCAGCTAAGCCCCCGATTGGAAGGCTGTCTCACCACTCGGTAGGATTTTTAAATACTTAGGCGAGTACTTGGACTGCAGCTAAGCCCTCGAGTGGGAGGCTGGCTCACCACTCGGTAGGATTTTTAAATACTTAGGCGAGTACTTGGACTGCAGCTAAGCCCCCGAGTGGGAGGCTGGCTCACCACTCGGTAGGATTTTTAAATACTTAGGCGAGTACTTGGACTGCAGCTAAGCCCCCGAGTGGGAGGCTGGCTCACCACTCGGTAGGATTTTTAAATACTTAGGCGAGTACTTGGACTGCAGCTAAGCCCCCGAGTGGGAGGCTGGCTCACCACTCGGTAGGATTTTTAAATACTTAGGCGAGTACTTGGACTGCAGCTAAGCCCCCGAGTGGGAGGCTGGCTCACCACTCGGTAGGATTTTTAAATACTTAGGCGAGTACTTGGACTGCAGCTAAGCCCCCGAGTGGGAGGCTGGCTCACCACTCGGTAGGATTTTTAAATACTTAGGCGAGTACTTGGACTGCAGCTAAGCCCCCGAGTGGGAGGCTGGCTCGCCACTCGGTAGGATTTTTAAATACTTAGGCGAGTACTTGGACTGCAGCTAAGCCCCCGAGTGGGAGGCTGGCTCACCACTCGGTAGGATTTTTAAATACTTAGGCGAGTACTTGGACTGCAGCTAAGCCCCCGAGTGGGAGGCTGGCTCACCACTCGGTAGGATTTTTAAATACTTAGGCGAGTACTTGGACTGCAGCTAAGCCCCCGAGTGGGAGGCTGGCTCACCACTCGGTAGGATTTTTAAATACTTAGGCGAGTACTTGGACTGCAGCTAAGCCCCCGAGTGGGAGGCTGGCTCACCACTCGGTAGGATTTTTAAATACTTAGGCGAGTGCTTGGACTGCAGCTAAGCCCCCGATTGGAAGCCTGGCTCACCACTCGGTAGGATTTTTAAATACTTAGGCGAGTACTTGGACTACAGCTAAGCCCCCGAGTGGGAGGCTGGCTCACCACTCGGTAGGATTTTTAAATACTTAGGCGAGGACTTGGACTGCAGCTAAGCCCCCGAGTGGGAGGCTGGCTCACCACTCGATAGGATTTTTAAATACTAAGGCGAGTACTTGGACTGCAGCTAAGCCCCCGATTGGAAGCCTGGCTCACCACTCGGTAGGATTTTTAAATACTTATTCGAGTACTTGGACTGCATCTAAGCCTCCGAGTGGGAGGATTGCTCTCCACTCGGTAAGATTTTTAAATACTTAGGCGAGTACTTGGACTGCAGCTAAGCCCCCGATTGGAAGGCTGTCTCACCACTCGGTAGGATTTTTAAATACTTAGGCGAGTACTTGGACTGCAGCTAAGCCCTCGAGTGGGAGGCTGGCTCACCACTCGGTAGGATTTTTAAATACTTAGGCGAGTACTTGGACTGCAGCTAAGCCCCCGAGTGGGAGGCTGGCTCACCACTCGGTAGGATTTTTAAATACTTAGGCGAGTACTTGGACTGCAGCTAAGCCCCCGAGTGGGAGGCTGGCTCACCACTCGGTAGGATTTTTAAATACTTAGGCGAGTACTTGGACTGCAGCTAAGCCCCCGAGTGGGAGCCTGGCTCACCACTCGGTAGGATTTTTAAATACTTAGGCGAGTACTTGGACTGCAGCTAAGCCCCCGAGTGGGAGGCTGGCTCACCACTCGGTAGGATTTTTAAATACTTAGGCGAGTACTTGGACTGCAGCTAAGCCCCCGAGTGGGAGGCTGGCTCACCACTCGGTAGGATTTTTAAATACTTAGGCGAGTACTTGGACTGCAGCTAAGCCCCCGAGTGGGAGGCTGGCTCACCACTCGGTAGGATTTTTAAATACTTAGGCGAGTACTTGGACTGCAGCTAAGCCCCCGAGTGGGAGGCTGGCTCACCACTCGGTAGGATTTTTAAATACTTAGGCGAGTACTTGGACTGCAGCTAAGCCCCCGATTGGAAGCCTGGCTCACCACTCGGTAGGATTTTTAAATACTTAGGCGAGTACTTGGACTCCAGCTAAACCCCCGAGTGGGAGGCTGGTTCACCACCCGGTAGGATTTCTAAATACTTAGGCGAGTACTTGGACTGCAGCTAAGCTCCCGAGTGGGAGGATTGCTCTCCACCCGGTAGTATTTTTAAATACTTAGGCGAGTACTTGGACTGCAGCTAAGCCCCCGAGTGGGAGGATTGCTCTCCACCCGGTAGGATTTTTTAAATACTTAGGCGAGTACTTGGACTGCAGCTAAGCCCCCGAATGGGAGGCTGGCTCTCCACTCGGTAGGATTTTTAAATACTTAGGCGAGTACTTGGACTGCAGCTAAGCCCCCGAGTGGGAGGATTGCTCTCCGATCGGTAGGTGTATTAAACACTTAGGCGAGTACTGGACTGCATCTAAGCCCCCGAGTAGGAGGATTGCTCTCCACTCGGTAGGATTTTTTAAATACTGAGGCGAGTACTTGGACTGCAGCTAAGCCCTCGAATGGGAGGCTGGCTCTCCACTCGGTAGGGTTTTTTAAATACTTAGGCGAGTACTTGGACTGCAGCTAAGCCCCCGAGTGGGAGGATTGCTCTCCGATCGGTAGGTATATTAAACACTTAGGCGAGTACTGGACTGCATCTAAGCCCCCGAGTAGGAGGCTGGCTCTCCACTCGGTAGGATTTTTTAAATACTTAGGCGAGTACTTGGACTGCAGCTAAGCCCTCGAGTGGGAGGATTGCTCTCCGATCGGTAGGTGTATTAAACACTTAGGCGAGTACTGGACTGCATCTAAGCCCCCGAGTAGGAGGATTGCTCTCCACTCGGTAGGATTTTTTAAATACTTAGGCGAGTACTTGGACTGCAGCTAAGCCCTCGAATGGGAGGCTGGCTCTCCGCTCGGTAGGGTTTTTTAAATACTTAGGCGAGTACTTGGACTGCAGCTAAGCCCCCGAATGGGAGGCTGGCTCTCCACTCGGTAGGATTTTTAAATACTTAGGCGAGTACTTGGACTGCAGCTAAGCCCCCGAGTGGGAGGATTGCTCTCCGCTCGGTAGGTGTATTAAATACTTAGGCGAGTACTTGGACTGCAGCTAAGCCCCCGAGTGGGAGGCTGGCTCACCACTAGGTAGGATTTTTAAATACTTAGGCGAGTACTTGGACTGCAGCTAAGCCCCCGAGTGGGAGGCTGGCTCACCACTCGATAGGATTTCTAAATACTTAGGCGAGTACTTGGACTGCAGCTAAGCCCCCGAGTGGGAGGATTGCTCTCCACCAGGTAGGATTTTTAAATACTTAGGCGAGTACTTGGACTGCAGCTAAGCCCCCGAGTGGGAGGCTGGCTCACCACTCGGTAGGATTTTTAAATACTTAGGCGAGTACTTGGACTCCAGCTAAACCCCCGAGTGGGAGGCTGGCTCACCACCCGGTAGGATTTCTAAATACTTAGGCGAGTACTTGGACTGCAGCTAAGCTCCCGAGTGGGAGGATTGCTCTCCACCCGGTAGTATTTTTAAATACTTAGGCGAGTACTTGGACTGCAGCTAAGCCCCCGAGTGGGAGGATTGCTCTCCACCCGGTAGGATTTTTTAAATACTTAGGCGAGTACTTGGACTGCAGCTAAGCCCCCGAATGGGAGGCTGGCTCTCCACTCGGTAGGATTTTTAAATACTTAGGCGAGTACTTGGACTGCAGCTAAGCCCCCGAGTGGGAGGATTGCTCTCCGATCGGTAGGTGTATTAAACACTTAGGCGAGTACTGGACTGCATCTAAGCCCCCGAGTAGGAGGATTGCTCTCCACTCGGTAGGATTTTTTAAATACTTAGGCGAGTACTTGGACTGCAGCTAAGCCCTCGAATGGGAGGCTGGCTCTCCACTCGGTAGGGTTTTTTAAATACTTAGGCGAGTACTTGGACTGCAGCTAAGCCCCCGAGTGGGAGGATTGCTCTCCGATCGGTAGGTATATTAAACACTTAGGCGAGTACTGGACTGCATCTAAGCCCCCGAGTAGGAGGCTGGCTCTCCACTCGGTAGGATTTTTTAAATACTTAGGCGAGTACTTGGACTGCAGCTAAGCCCTCGAGTGGGAGGATTGCTCTCCGATCGGTAGGTGTATTAAACACTTAGGCGAGTACTGGACTGCATCTAAGCCCCCGAGTAGGAGGATTGCTCTCCACTCGGTAGGATTTTTTAAATACTTAGGCGAGTACTTGGACTGCAGCTAAGCCCTCGAATGGGAGGCTGGCTCTCCGCTCGGTAGGGTTTTTTAAATACTTAGGCGAGTACTTGGACTGCAGCTAAGCCCCCGAATGGGAGGCTGGCTCTCCACTCGGTAGGATTTTTAAATACTTAGGCGAGTACTTGGACTGCAGCTAAGCCCCCGAGTGGGAGGATTGCTCTCCGCTCGGTAGGTGTATTAAATACTTAGGCGAGTACTTGGACTGCAGCTAAGCCCCCGAGTGGGAGGCTGGCTCACCACTAGGTAGGATTTTTAAATACTTAGGCGAGTACTTGGACTGCAGCTAAGCCCCCGAGTGGGAGGCTGGCTCACCACTCGATAGGATTTCTAAATACTTAGGCGAGTACTTGGACTGCAGCTAAGCCCCCGAGTGGGAGGATTGCTCTCCACCCGGTAGGATTTTTAAATACTTAGGCGAGTACTTGGACTGCAGCTAAGCCCCCGAGTGGGAGGATTGCTCTCCACTCGGTAGGATTTTTTAAATACTTATGCAAGTACTTGGAGTGCAGCTAAGCCCCCGAATGGGAGGCTGGCTCTCCACTCGGTAGGATTTTTAAATACTTAGGCGAGTACTTGGACTGCAGCTAAGCCCCCGAGTGGGAGGATTGCTCTCCGATCGGTAGGTGTATTAAACACTTAGGCGAGTACTGGACTGCATCTAAGCCTCCGAGTAGGAGGATTGCTCTCCACTCGGTAGGATTTTTTAAATACTTAGGCGAGTACTTGGACTGCAGCTAAGCCCTCGAATGGGAGGCCGGCTCTCCACTCGGTAGGGTTTTTTAAATACTTAGGCGAGTACTTGGACTGCAGCTAAGCCCCCGAATGGGAGGCTGGCTCTCCACTCGGTAGGATTTTTAAATACTTAGGCGAGTACTTGGACTGCAGCTAAGCCCCCGAGTGGGAGGATTGCTCTCCGCTCGGTAGGTGTATTAAATACTTAGGCGAGTACTTGGACTGCAGCTAAGCCCCCGAGTGGGAGGCTGGCTCACCACTCGGTAGGATTTTTAAATACTTAGGCGAGTACTTGGACTGCAGCTAAGCCCCCGAGTAGGAGGTTGGCTCACCACTCGGTAGGATTTTTAAATACTTAGGCGAGTACTTGGACTGCAGCTAAGCCCCCGAATGGGAGGATTGCTCTAAACTCGGTAGGATTTTTAAATACTTAGGCGAGTACTTGGACTGCAGGTAAGCCCCCGAGTGGGAGGATTGCTCTCCACTCGGTAGGATTTTTTAAATACTTAGGCGAGTACTTGGACTGCAGCTAAGCCCCCGAATGGGAGGCTGGCTCTCCACTCGGTAGGATTTTTAAATACTTAGGCGAGTACTTGGACTGCAGCTAAGCCCCCGAGTGGGAGGATTGCTCTCCGATCGGTAGGTGTATTAAACACTTAGGCGAGTACTGGACTGCATCTAAGCCCCCGAGTAGGAGGATTGCTCTCCACTCGGTAGGATTTTTGAAATACTTATGCGAGTACTTGGACTGCAGCTAAGCCCTCGAATGGGAGGCTGGCTCTCCACTCGGTAGGGTTTTTTACATACTTAGGCGAGTACTTGGACTGCAGCTAATCCCCCGAATGGGAGGCTGGCTCTCCACTCGGTAGAATTTTTAAATACTTAGGCGAGTACTTGGACTGCAGCTAAGCCCCCGAGTGGGAGGCTGGCTCACCACTCGGTAGGATTTTTAAATACTTAGGCGAGTACTTGGACTGCAGCTAAGCCCCCGAGTAGGAGGCTGGCTCACCACTCAGTAGGATTTTTAAATACTTAGGCGAGTACTTGGACTGCAGCTAAGCCCCCGAATGGGAGGATTGCTCTAAACTCGGTAGGATTTTTAAATACTTAGGCGAGTACTTGGACTGCAGGTAAGCCCCCGAGTGGGAGGATTGCTCTCCACTCGGTAGGATTTTTTAAATACTTAGGCGAGTACTTGGACTGCAGCTCAGCCCCCGAATGGGAGGCTGGCTCTCCACTCGGTAGGATTTTTAAATACTTAGGCGAGTACTTGGACTGCAGCTAAGCCCCCGAGTGGGAGGATTGCTCTCCGATCGGTAGGTGTATTAAACACTTAGGCGAGTACTGGACTGCATCTAAGCCCCCGAGTAGGAGGATTGCTCTCCACTCGGTAGGATTTTTTAAATACTTAGGCGAGTACTTGGACTGCAGCTAAGCCCTCGAATGGGAGGCTGGCTCTCCACTCGGTAGGGTTTTTTACATACTTAGGCGAGTACTTGGACTGCAGCTAATCCCCCGAATGGGAGGCTGGCTCTCCACTCGGTAGAATTTTTAAATACTTAGGCGAGTACTTGGACTGCAGCTAAGCCCCCGAGTGGGAGGCTGGCTCACCACTCGGTAGGATTTTTAAATACTTAGGCGAGTACTTGGACTGCAGCTAAGCCCCCGAGTAGGAGGCTGGCTCACCACTCAGTAGGATTTTTAAATACTTAGGCGAGTACTTGGACTGCAGCTAAGCCCCCGAATGGGAGGATTGCTCTAAACTCGGTAGGATTTTTAAATACTTAGGCGAGTACTTGGACTGCAGGTAAGCCCCCGAGTGGGAGGATTGCTCTCCACTCGGTAGGATTTTTTAAATACTTAGGCGAGTACTTGGACTGCAGCTAAGCCCCTGAATGGGAGGCTGGCTCTCCACTCGGTAGGATTTTTAAATACTTAGGCGAGTACTTGGACTGCAGCTAAGCCCCCGAGTGGGAGGATTGCTCTCCGCTCGGTAGGAGTATTAAACACTTAGGCGAGTACTGGACTGCATCTAAGCCTCCGAGTGGGAGGATTGCTCTCCACTCGGTAGGACTTTTAAATACTTATTCGAGTACTTGGACTGCATCTAAGCCTCCGAGTGGGAGGATTGCTCTCCACTCGGTAAGATTTTTAAATACTTAGGAGAGTACTTGGACTTCAGCTAAGCCCCTGAGTGGGAGGCTGGCTCACCACTCGGTAGGATTTTTAAATACTTAGGCGAGTACTTGGACTGCAGCTAAGCCCCAGAGTGGGAGGCTGGCTCACCACTACGTAGGATTTTTAAATACTTAGGCGAGTGCTTGGACTGCAGCTAAGCCCCCGAGTGGGAGGCTGGCTCACCACTCGGTAGGATTTTTAAATACTTAGGCGAGTACTTGGACTGCAGCTAAGCCCCCGAGTGGGAGGCTGGCTCACCACTCAGTAGGATTTTTAAATACTTAGGCGAGTACTTGGACTGCAGCTAAGCCCCCGATTGGAAGCCTGGCTCACCACTCGGTAGGATTTTTAAATACTTAGGCGAGTACTTGGACTCCAGCTAAGCCCCCGAAAGGGAGGCTGGCTCACCACTCGGTAGGATTTCTAAATACTTAGGCGAGTACTTGGACTGCAGCTATGCCCCCGAGTGGGAGGATTGCTCTCCACCCGGTAGTATTTTTAAATACTTAGGCTAGTACTTGGACTGCAGCTAAGCCCCCGAGTGGGAGGATTGCTCTCCACTCGGTAGGATTTCTTAAATACTTAGGCGAGTACTTGGACTGCAGCTAAGCCCCCGAGTAGGAGGATTGCTCTCCGATCGGTAGGTGTATTAAACACTTAGGCGAGTACTGGACTGCATCTAAGCCCCCGAGTAGGAGGATTGCTCTCCACTCGGTAGGATTTTTTAAATACTTAGGCGAGTACTTGGACTGCAGCTAAGCCCTCGAATGGGAGGCTGGCTCTCCACTCGGTAGGGTTTTTTAAATACTTAGGCTAGTACTTGGACTGCAGCTAAGCCCCCGAATGGGAGGCTGGCTCTCCACTCGGTAGGATTTTTAAATACTTAGGCGAGTACTTAGACTGCAGCTAAGCCCCCGAGTGGGAGGATTGCTCTCCGCTCGGTAGGTGTATTAAATACTTAGGCGAGTACTTGGACTGCAGCTAAGCCCCCGAGTGGGAGGCTGGCTCACCACTCGGTAGGATTTTTTAATACTTAGGCGAGTACTTGGACTGCAGCTAAGCCCCCGAGTAGGAGGCTGGCTCACCGCTCGGTAGGATTTCTAAATACTTAGGCGAGTACTTGGACTGCAGCTAAGCCCCCGAGTGGGAGGTTGGTTCACCACTCGGTAGGATTTTTAAATACTTAGGCGAGTACTTGGACTGCAGCTAAGCCCCCGAGTGGGAGGATTGCTCTCCGATCGGTAGGTGTATTAAACACTTAGGCGAGTACTGGACTGCATCTAAGCCCCCGAGTAGGAGGATTGCTCTCCACTCGGTAGGATTTTTTAAATACTTAGGGAGTACTTGGACTGCAGCTAAGCCCTCGAATGGGAGGCTGGCTCTCCACTCGGTAGGGTTTTTTAAATACTTAGGCGAGTACTTGGACTGCAGCTAATCCCCCGAATGGGAGGCTGGCTCTCCACTCGGTAGAATTTTTAAATACTTAGGCGAGTACTTGGACTGCAGCTAAGCCCCCGGGTGGGAGGCTGGCTCACCACTCGGTAGGATTTTTAAATACTTAGGCGAGTACTTGGACTGCAACTAAGCCCCCGAGTAGAAGGCTGGCTCACCACTCAGTAGGATTTTTAAATACTTAGGCGAGTACTTGGACTGCAGCTAAGCCCCCGAATGGGAGGATTGCTCTAAACTCGGTAGGATTTTTAAATACTTAGGCGAGTACTTGGACTGCAGGTAAGCCCCCGAGTGGGAGGATTGCTCTCCACTCGGTAGGATTTTTTAAATACTTAGGCGAGTACTTGGACTGCAGCTAAGCCCCCGAATGGGAGGCTGGCTCTCCACTCGGTAGGATTTTTAAATACTTAGGCGAGTACTTGGACTGCAGCTAAGCCCCCGAGTGAGAGGATTGCTCTCCGCTCGGTAGGAGTATTAAACACTTAGGCGAGTACTGGACTGCATCTAAGCCTCCGAGTGGGAGGATTGCTCTCCACTCGGTAGGATTTTTAAATACTTATTCGAGTACTTGGACTGCATCTAAGCCTCCGAGTGGGAGGATTGCTCTCCACTCGGTAAGATTTTTAAATACTTAGGAGAGTACTTCGACTGCAGCTAAGCCCCTGAGTGGGAGGCTGGCTCACCACTCGGTAGGATTTTTAAATACTTAGGCGAGTACTTGGACTGCAGCTAAGCCCCAGAGTGGGAGGCTGGCTCACCACTCAGTAGGATTTTTAAATACTTAGGCGAGTGCTTGGACTGCAGCTAAGCCCCCGAGTGGGAGGCTGGCTCACCACTCGGTAGGATTTTTAAATACTTAGGCGAGTACTTGGACTGCAGCTAAGCCCCCGAGTGGGAGGCTGGCTCACCACTCAGTAGGATTTTTAAATACTTAGGCGAGTACTTGGACTGCAGCTAAGCCCCCGATTGGAAGCCTGGCTCACCACTCGGTAGGATTTTTAAATACTTAGGCGAGTACTTGGACTCCAGCTAAGCCCCCGAGTGGGAGGCTGGCTCACCACTCGGTAGGATTTCTAAATACTTAGGCGAGTACTTGGACTGCAGCTAAGCCCCCGAGTGGGAGGATTGCTCTCCACCCGGTAGTATTTTTAAATACTTAGGCTAGTACTTGGACTGCAGCTAAGCCCCCGAGTGGGAGGATTGCTCTCCACTCGGTAGGATTTTTTAAATACTTAGGCGAGTACTTGGACTGCAGCTAAGCCCCCGAATGGAAGGCTAGCTCTCCACTCGGTAGGATTTTTAAATACTTAGGCGAGTACTTGGACTGCAGCTAAGCCCCCGAGTAGGAGGATTGCTCTCCGATCGGTAGGTGTATTAAACACTTAGGCGAGTACTGGACTGCATCTAAGCCCCCGAGTAGGAGGATTGCTCTCCACTCGGTAGGATTTTTTAAATACTTAGGCGAGTACTTGGACTGCAGCTAAGCCCTCGAATGGGAGGCTGGCTCTCCACTCGGTAGGGTTTTTTAAATACTTAGGCTAGTACTTGGACTGCAGCTAAGCCCCCGAATGGGAGGCTGGCTCTCCACTCGGTAGGATTTTTAAATACTTAGGCGAGTACTTAGACTGCAGCTAAGCCCCCGAGTGGGAGGATTGCTCTCCGCTCGGTAGGTGTATTAAATACTTAGGCGAGTACTTGGACTGCAGCTAAGCCCCCGAGTGGGAGGCTGGCTCACCACTCGGTAGGATTTTTTAATACTTAGGCGAGTACTTGGACTGCAGCTAAGCCCCCGAGTAGGAGGCTGGCTCACCACTCGGTAGGATTTCTAAATACTTAGGCGAGTACTTGGACTGCAGCTAAGCCCCCGAGTGGGAGGCTGGTTCACCACTCGGTAGGATTTTTAAATACTTAGGCGAGTACTTGGACTGCAGCTAAGCCCCCGAGTGGGAGGATTGCTCTCCGATCGGTAGGTGTATTAAACACTTAGGCGAGTACTGGACTGCATCTAAGCCCCTCAGTAGGAGGATCGCTCTCCACTCGGTAGGATTTTTTAAATACTTAGGCGAGTACTTGGACTGCAGCTAAGCCCTCGAATGGGAGGCTGGCTCTCCACTCGGTAGGGTTTTTTAAATACTTAGGCGAGTACTTGGACTGCAGCTAAGCCCCCGAATGGGAGGCTGGCTCTCCACTCGGTAGGATTTTTAAATACTTAGGCGAGTACTTGGACTGCAGCTAAGCCCCCGAGTGGGAGGATTGCTCTCCGCTCGGTAGGTGTATTAAATACTTAGGCGAGTACTTGGACTGCAGCTAAGCCTCCGAGTGGGAGGCTGGCTCACCACTCAGTAGGATTTTTAAATACTTAGGCGAGTACTTGGACTGCAGCTAAGCCCCCGAGTGGGAGGCTGGCTCACCACTCGGTAGGATTTCTAAATACTTAGGCGAGTACTTGGACTGCAGCTAAGCCCCCGAGTGGGAGGATTGCTCTCCACCCTGTAGGATTTTTAAATACTTAGGCGAGTACTTGGACTGCAGCTAAGCCCCCGAGTGGGAGGATTGCTCTCCACTCGGTAGGATTTTTAAATACTTAGGCGAGTACTTGGACTGCAGCTAATCCCCCGAATGGGAGGCTGGCTCTCCACTCGGTAGAATTTTTAAATACTTAGGCGAGTACTTGGACTGCAGCTAAGCCCCCGAGTGGGAGGCTGGCTCACCACTCGGTAGGATTTTTAAATACTTAGGCGAGTACTTGGACTGCAACTAAGCCCCCGAGTCGAAGGCTGGCTCACCACTCAGTAGGATTTTTAAATACTTAGGCGAGTACTTGGACTGCAGCTAAGCCCCCGAATGGGAGGATTGCTCTAAACTCGGTAGGATTTTTAAATACTTAGGCGAGTACTTGGACTGCAGGTAAGCCCCCGAGTTGGAGGATTGCTCTCCACTCGGTAGGATTTTTTAAATACTTAGGCGAGTACTTGGACTGCAGCTAAGCCCCCGAATGGGAGGCTGGCTCTCCACTCGGTAGGATTTTTAAATACTTAGGCGAGTACTTGGACTGCAGCTAAGCCCCCGAGTGGGAGGATTGCTCTCCGCTCGGTAGGAGTATTAAACACTTAGGCGAGTACTGGACTGCATCTAAGCCTCCGAGTGGGAGGATTGCTCTCCACTCGGTAGGATTTTTAAATACTTATTCGAGTACTTGGACTGCATCTAAGCCTCCGAGTGGGAGGATTGCTCTCCACTCGGTAAGATTTTTAAATACTTAGGAGAGTACTTCGACTGCAGCTAAGCCCCTGAGTGGGAGGCTGGCTCACCACTCGGTAGGATTTTTAAATACTTAGGCGAGTACTTGGACTGCAGCTAAGCCCCAGAGTGGGAGGCTGGCTCACCACTCAGTAGGATTTTTAAATACTTAGGCGAGTGCTTGGACTGCAGCTAAGCCCCCGAGTGGGAGGCTGGCTCACCAGTCGGTAGGATTTTTAAATACTTAGGCGAGTACTTGGACTGCAGCTAAGCCCCCGAGTGGGAGGCTGGCTCACCACTCAGTAGTATTTTTAAATACTTAGGCGAGTACTTGGACTGCAGCTAAGCCCCCGATTGGAAGCCTGGCTCACCACTCGGTAGGATTTTTAAATACTTAGGCGAGTACTTGGACTCCAGCTAAGCCCCCGAGTGGGAGGCTGGCTCACCACTCGGTAGGATTTCTAAATACTTAGGCGAGTACTTGGACTGCAGCTAAGCCCCCGAGTGGGAGGATTGCTCTCCACCCGGTAGTATTTTTATATACTTAGGCTAGTACTTGGACTGCAGCTAAGCCCCCGAGTGGGAGGATTGCTCTCCACTCGGTAGGATTTTTTAAATACTTAGGCGAGTACTTGGACTGCAGCTAAGCCCCCGAATGGAAGGCTGGCTCTCCACTCGGTAGGATTTTTAAATACTTAGGCGAGTACTTGGACTGCAGCTAAGCCCCCGAGTAGGAGGATTGCTCTCCGATCGGTAGGTGTATTAAACACTTAGGCGAGTACTGGACTGCATCTAAGCCCCCGAGTAGGAGGATTGCTCTCCACTCAGTAGGATTTTTTAAATACTTAGGCGAGTACTTGGACTGCAGCTAAGCCCTCGAATGGGAGGCTGGCTCTCCACTCGGTAGGGTTTTTTAAATACTTAGGCTAGTACTTGGACTGCAGCTAAGCCCCCGAATGGGAGGCTGGCTCTCCACTCGGTAGGATTTTTAATTACTTAGGCGAGTACTTAGACTGCAGCTAAGCCCCCGAGTGGGAGGATTGCTCTCCGCTCGGTAGGTGTACTAAATACTTAGGCGAGTACTTGGACTGCAGCTAAGCCCCCGAGTGGGAGGCTGGCTCACCACTCGGTAGGATTTTTTAATACTTAGGCGAGTACTTGGACTGCAGCTAAGCCCCCGAGTAGGAGGCTGGCTCACCGCTCGGTAGGATTTCTAAATACTTAGGCGAGTACTTGGACTGCAGCTAAGCCCCCGAGTGGGAGGTTGGTTCACCACTCGGTAGGATTTTTAAATACTTAGGCGAGTACTTGGACTGCAGCTAAGCCCCCGAGTGGGAGGATTGCTCTCCGATCGGTAGGTGTATTAAACACTTAGGCGAGTACTGGACTGCATCTAAGCCCCCGAGTAGGAGGATTGCTCTCCACTCGGTAGGATTTTTTAAATACTTAGGCGAGTACTTGGACTGCAGCTAAGCCCTCGAATGGGAGGCTGGCTCTCCACTCGGTAGGATTTTTTAAATACTTAGGCGAGTACTTGGACTGCAGCTAATCCCCCGAATGGGAGGCTGGCTCTCCACTCGGTAGAATTTTTAAATACTTAGGCGAGTACTTGGACTGCACCTAAGCCCCCGAGTGGGAGGCTGGCTCACCACTCGGTAGGATTTTTAAATACTTAGGCGAGTACTTGGACTGCAGCTAAGCCCCCGAGTAGGAGGCTGGCTCACCACTCAGTAGGATTTTTAAATACTTAGGCGAGTACTTGGACTGCAGCTAAGCCCCCGAATGGGAGGATTGCTCTAAACTCGGTAGGATTTTTAAATACTTAGGCGAGTACTTGGACTGCAGGTAAGCCCCCGAGTGGGAGGATTGCTCTCCACTCGGTAGGATTTTTTAAATACTTAGGCGAGTACTTGGACTGCAGCTAAGCCCCCGAATGGGAGGCTGGCTCTCCACTCGGTAGGATTTTTAAATACTTAGGCGAGTACTTGGACTGCAGGTAAGCCCCCGAGTGGGAGGATTGCTCTCCACTCGGTAGGATTTTTTAAATACTTAGGCGAGTACTTGGACTGCAGCTAAGCCCCCGAATGGGAGGCTGGCTCTCCACTCGGTAGGATTTTTAAATACTTAGGCGAGTACTTGGACTGCAGCTAAGCCCCCGAGTGGGAGGATTGCTCTCCGCTCGGTAGGAGTATTAAACACTTGGCGAGTACTGGACTGCATCTAAGCCTCCGAGTGGGAGGATTGCTCTCCACTCGGTAGGATTTTTAAATACTTATTCGAGTACTTGGACTGCATCTAAGCCTCCGAGTGGGAGGATTGCTCTCCACTCGGTAAGATTTTTAAATACTTAGGAGAGTACTTGGACTGCAGCTAAGCCCCTGAGTGGGAGGCTGGCTCACCACTCGGTAGGATTTTTAAATACTTAGGTGAGTACTTGGACTGCAGCTAAGCCCCAGAGTGGGAGGCTGGCTCACCACTCAGTAGGATTTTTAAATACTTAGGCGAGTGCTTGGACTGCAGCTAAGCCCCCGAGTGGGAGGCTGGCTCACCACTCGGTAGGATTTTTAAATACTTAGGCGAGTACTTGGACTGCAGCTAAGCCCCCGAGTGGGAGGCTGGCTCACCACTCAGTAGGATTTTTAAATACTTAGGCGAGTACTTGGACTGCAGCTAAGCCCCCGATTGGAAGCCTGGCTCACCACTCGGTAGGATTTTTAAATACTTAGGCGAGTACTTGGACTCCAGCTAAGCCCCCGAGTGGGAGGCTGGCTCACCACTCGGTAGGATTTCTAAATACTTAGGCGAGTACTTGGACTGCAGCTAAGCCCCCGAGTGGGAGGATTGCTCTCCACCCAGTAGTATTTTTAAATACTTAGGCTAGTACTTGGACTGCAGCTAAGCCCCCGAGTGGGAGGATTGCTCTCCACTCGGTAGGATTTTTTAAATACTTAGGCGAGTACTTGGACTGCAGCTAAGCCCCCGAATGGAAGGCTGGCTCTCCACTCGGTAGGATTTTTAAATACTTAGGCGAGTACTTGGACTGCAGCTAAGACCCCGAGTAGGAGGATTGCTCTCCGATCGGTAGGTGTATTAAACACTTAGGCGAGTACTGGACTGCATCTAAGCCCCCGAGTAGGAGGATTGCTCTCCACTCGGTAGGATTTTTTAAATACTTAGGCGAGTACTTGGACTGCAGCTAAGCCCTCGAATGGGAGGCTGGCTCTCCACTCGGTAGGGTTTTTTAAATACTTAGGCTAGTACTTGGACTGCAGCTAAGCCCCCGAATGGGAGGCTGGCTCTCCACTCGGTAGGATTTTTAAATACTTAGGCGAGTACTTAGACTGCAGCTAAGCCCCCGAGTGGGAGGATTGCTCTCCGCTCGGTAGGTGTATTAAATACTTAGGCGAGTACTTGGACTGCAGCTAAGCCCCCGAGTGGGAGGCTGGCTCACCACTCGGTAGGATTTTTTAATACTTAGGCGAGTACTTGGACTGCAGCTAAGCCCCCGAGTAGGAGGCTGGCTCACCACTCGGTAGGATTTCTAAATACTTAGGCGAGTACTTGGACTGCAGCTAAGCCCCCGAGTGGGAGGCTGGTTCACCACTCGGTAGGATTTTTAAATACTTAGGCGAGTACTTGGACTGCAGCTAAGCCCCCGAGTGGGAGGATTGCTCTCCGATCGGTAGGTGTATTAAACACTTAGGCGAGTACTGGACTGCATCTAAGCCCCTCAGTAGGAGGATCGCTCTCCACTCGGTAGGATTTTTTAAATACTTAGGCGAGTACTTGGACTGCAGCTAAGCCCTCGAATGGGAGGCTGGCTCTCCACTCGGTAGGGTTTTTTAAATACTTAGGCGAGTACTTGGACTGCAGCTAAGCCCCCGAATGGGAGGCTGGCTCTCCACTCGGTAGGATTTTTAAATACTTAGGCGAGTACTTGGACTGCAGCTAAGCCCCCGAGTGGGAGGATTGCTCTCCGCTCGGTAGGTGTATTAAATACTTAGGCGAGTACTTGGACTGCAGCTAAGCCTCCGAGTGGGAGGCTGGCTCACCACTCAGTAGGATTTTTAAATACTTAGGCGAGTACTTGGACTGCAGCTAAGCCCCCGAGTGGGAGGCTGGCTCACCACTCGGTAGGATTTCTAAATACTTAGGCGAGTACTTGGACTGCAGCTAAGCCCCCGAGTGGGAGGATTGCTCTCCACCCTGTAGGATTTTTAAATACTTAGGCGAGTACTTGGACTGCAGCTAAGCCCCCGAGTGGGAGGATTGCTCTCCACTCGGTAGGATTTTTAAATACTTAGGCGAGTACTTGGACTGCAGCTAATCCCCCGAATGGGAGGCTGGCTCTCCACTCGGTAGAATTTTTAAATACTTAGGCGAGTACTTGGACTGCAGCTAAGCCCCCGAGTGGGAGGCTGGCTCACCACTCGGTAGGATTTTTAAATACATAGGCGAGTACTTGGACTGCAACTAAGCCCCCGAGTGGAAGGCTGGCGCACCACTCAGTAGGATTTTTAAATACTTAGGCGAGTACTTGGACTGCAGCTAAGCCCCCGAATGGGAGGATTGCTCTAAACTCGGTAGGATTTTTAAATACTTAGGCGAGTACTTGGACTGCAGGTAAGCCCCCGAGTGGGAGGATTGCTCTCCACTCGGTAGGATTTTTTAAATACTTAGGCGAGTACTTGGACTGCAGCTAAGCCCCCGAATGGGAGGCTGGCTCTCCACTCGGTAGGATTTTTAAATACTTAGGCGAGTACTTGGACTGCAGCTAAGCCCCCGAGTGGGAGGATTGCTCTCCGCTCGGTAGGAGTATTAAACACTTAGGCGAGTACTGGACTGCATCTAAGCCTCCGAGTGGGAGGATTGCTCTCCACTCGGTAGGATTTTTAAATACTTATTCGAGTACATGGACTGCATCTAAGCCTCCGAGTGGGAGGATTGCTCTCCACTCGGTAAGATTTTTAAATACTTAGGAGAGTACTTCGACTGCAGCTAAGACCCTGAGTGGGAGGCTGGCTCACCACTCGGTAGGATTTTTAAATACTTAGGCGAGTACTTGGACTGCAGCTAAGCCCCAGAGTGGGAGGCTGGCTCACCACTCAGTAGGATTTTTAAATACTTAGGCGAGTGCTTGGACTGCAGCTAAGCCCCCGAGTGGGAGGCTGGCTCACCACTCGGTAGGATTTTTAAATACTTAGGCGAGTACTTGGACTGCAGCTAAGCCCCCGAGTGGGAGGCTGGCTCACGACTCAGTAGGATTTTTAAATACTTAGGCGAGTACTTGGACTGCAGCTAAGCCCCCGATTGGAAGCCTCGCTCACCACTCGGTAGGATTTTTAAATACTTAGGCGAGTACTTGGACTCCAGCTAAGCCCCCGAGTGGGAGGCTGGCTCACCACTCGGTAGGATTTCTAAATACTTAGGCGAGTATTTGGACTGCAGCTAAGCCCCCGAGTGGGAGGATTGCTCTCCACCCGGTAGTATTTTTAAATACTTAGGCTAGTACTTGGACTGCAGCTAAGCCCCCGAGTGGGAGGATTGCTCTCCACTCGGTAGGATTTTTTAAATACTTAGGCGAGTACTTGGACTGCAGCTAAGCCCCCGAATGGAAGGCTGGCTCTCCACTCGGTAGGATTTTTAAATACTTAGGCGAGTACTTGGACTGCAGCTAAGACCCCGAGTAGGAGGATTGCTCTCCGATCGGTAGGTGTATTAAACACTTAGGCGAGTACTGGACTGCATCTAAGCCCCCGAGTAGGAGGATTGCTCTCCACTCGGTAGGATTTTTTAAATACTTAGGCGAGTACTTGGACTGCAGCTAAGCCCTCGAATGGGAGGCTGGCTCTCCACTCGGTAGGGTTTTTTAAATACTTAGGCTAGTACTTGGACTGCAGCTAAGCCCCCGAATGGGAGGCTGGCTCTCCACTCGGTAGGATTTTTAAATACTTAGGCGAGTACTTAGACTGCAGCTAAGCCCCCGAGTGGGAGGATTGCTCTCTGCTCGGTAGGTGAATTAAATACTTAGGCGAGTACTTGGACTGCAGCTAAGCCCCCGAGTGGGAGGCTGGCTCACCACTCGGTAGGATTTTTTAATACTTAGGCGAGTACTTGGACTGCAGCTAAGCCCCCGAGTAGTTGGCTGGCTCACCACTCGGTAGGATTTCTAAATACTTAGGCGAGTACTTGGACTGCAGCTAAGCCCCCGAGTGGGAGGCTGGTTCACCACTCGGTAGGATTTTTAAATACTTAGGCGAGTACTTGGACTGCAGCTAAGCCCCCGAGTGGGAGGATTGCTCTCCGATCGGTAGGTGTATTAAACACTTAGGCGAGTACTGGACTGCATCTAAGCCCCTCAGTAGGAGGATCGCTCTCCACTCGGTAGGATTTTTTAAATACTTAGGCGAGTACTTGGACTGCAGCTAAGCCCTCGAATGGGAGGCTGGCTCTCCACTCGGTAGGGTTTTTTAAATACTTAGGCGAGTACTTGGACTGCAGCTAAGCCCCCGAATGGGAGGCTGGCTCTCCACTCGGTAGGATTTTTAAATACTTAGGCGAGTACTTGGACTGCAGCTAAGCCCCCGAGTGGGAGGATTGCTCTCCGCTCGGTAGGTGTATTAAATACTTAGGCGAGTACTTGGACTGCAGCTAAGCCTCCGAGTGGGAGGCTGGCTCACCACTCAGTAGGATTTTTAAATACTTAGGCGAGTACTTGGACTGCAGCTAAGCCCCCGAGTGGGAGGCTGGCTCACCACTCGGTAGGATTTCTAAATACTTAGGCGAGTACTTGGACTGCAGCTAAGCCCCCGAGTGGGAGGATTGCTCTCCACCCTGTAGGATTTTTAAATACTTAGGCGAGTACTTGGACTGCAGCTAAGCCCCCGAGTGGGAGGATTGCTCTCCACTCGGTAGGATTTTTAAATACTTAGGCGAGTACTTGGACTGCAGCTAATCCCCCGAATGGGAGGCTGGCTCTCCACTCGGTAGAATTTTTAAATACTTAGGCGAGTACTTGGACTGCAGCTAAGCCCCCGAGTGGGAGGCTGGCTCACCACTCGGTAGGATTTTTAAATACATAGGCGAGTACTTGGACTGCAACTAAGCCCCCGAGTAGAAGGCTGGCTCACCACTCAGTAGGATTTTTAAATACTTAGGCGAGTACTTGGACTGCAGCTAAGCCCCCGAATGGGAGGATTGCTCTAAACTCGGTAGGATTTTTAAATACTTAGGCGAGTACTTGGACTGCAGGTAAGCCCCCGAGTGGGAGGATTGCTCTCCACTCGGTAGGATTTTTTAAATACTTAGGCGAGTACTTGGACTGCAGCTAAGCCCCCGAATGGGAGGCTGGCTCTCCACTCGGTAGGATTTTTAAATACTTAGGCGAGTACTTGGACTGCAGCTAAGCCCCCGAGTGGGAGGATTGCTCTCCGCTCGGTAGGAGTATTAAACACTTAGGCGAGTACTGGACTGCATCTAAGCCTCCGAGTGGGAGGATTGCTCTCCACTCGGTAGGATTTTTAAATACTTATTCGAGTACTTGGACTGCATCTAAGCCTCCGAGTGGGAGGATTGCTCTCCACTCGGTAAGATTTTTAAATACTTAGGAGAGTACTTCGACTGCAGCTAAGACCCTGAGTGGGAGGCTGGCTCACCACTCGGTAGGATTTTTAAATACTTAGGCGAGTACTTGGACTGCAGCTAAGCCCCAGAGTGGGAGGCTGGCTCACCACTCAGTAGGATTTTTAAATACTTAGGCGAGTGCTTGGACTGCAGCTAAGCCCCCGAGTGGGAGGCTGGCTCACCACTCGGTAGGATTTTTAAATACTTAGGCGAGTACTTGGACTGCAGCTAAGCCCCCGAGTGGGACGCTGGCTCACGACTCAGTAGGATTTTTAAATACTTAGGCGAGTACTTGGACTGCAGCTAAGCCCCCGATTGGAAGCCTGGCTCACCACTCGGTAGGATTTTTAAATACTTAGGCGAGTACTTGGACTCCAGCTAAGCCCCCGAGTGGGAGGCTGGCTCACCACTCGGTAGGATTTCTAAATACTTAGGCGAGTACTTGGACTGCAGCTGAGCCCCCGAGTGGGAGGATTGCTCTCCACCCGGTAGTATTTTTAAATACTTTGGCTAGTACTTGGACTGCAGCTAAGCCCCCGAGTGGGAGGATTGCTCTCCACTCGGTAGGATTTTTTAAATACTTAGGCGAGTACTTGGACTGCAGCTAAGCCCCCGAATGGAAGGCTGGCTCTCCACTCGGTAGGATTTTTAAATACTTAGGCGAGTACTTGGACTGCAGCTAAGCCCCCGAGTAGGAGGATTGCTCTCCGATCGGTAGGTGTATTAAACACTTAGGCGAGTACTGGACTGCATCTAAGCCCCCGAGTAGGAGGATTGCTCTCCACTCGGTAGGATTTTTTAAATACTTAGGCGAGTACTTGGACTGCAGCTAAGCCCTCGAATGGGAGGCTGGCTCTCCACTCGGTAGGGTTTTTTAAATACTTAGGCTAGTACTTGGACTGCAGCTAAGCCCCCGAATGGGAGGCTGGCTCTCCACTCGGTAGGATTTTTAATTACTTAGGCGAGTACTTAGACTGCAGCTAAGCCCCCGAGTGGGAGGATTGCTCTCCGCTCGGTAGGTGTATTAAATACTTAGGCGAGTACTTGGACTGCAGCTAAGCCCCCGAGTGGGAGGCTGGCTCACCACTCGGTAGGATTTTTTAATACTTAGGCGAGTACTTGGACTCCAGCTAAGCCCCCGAGTAGAAGGCTGGCTCACCGCTCGGTAGGATTTCTAAATACTTAGGCGAGTACTTGGACTGCAGCTAAGCCCCCGAGTGGGAGGTTGGTTCACCACTCGGTAGGATTTTTAAATACTTAGGCGAGTACTTGGACTGCAGCTAAGCCCCCGAGTGGGAGGATTGCTCTCCGATCGGTAGGTCTATTAAACACTTAGGCGAGTACTGGACTGCATCTAAGCCCCCGAGTAGGAGGATTGCTCTCCACTCGGTAGGATTTTTTAAATACTTAGGCGAGTACTTGGACTGCAGCTAAGCCCTCGAATGGGAGGCTGGCTCTCCACTCGGTAGGGTTTTTTAAATACTTAGGCGAGTACTTGGACTGCAGCTAATCCCCCGAATGGGAGGCTGGCTCTCCACTCGGTAGAATTTTTAAATACTTAGGCGAGTACTTGGACTGCAGCTAAGCCCCCGAGTGGGAGGCTGGCTCACCACTCGGTAGGATTTTTAAATACTTAGGCGAGTACTTGGACTGCAGCTAATCCCCCGAATGGGAGGCTGGCTCTCCACTCGGTAGAATTTTTAAATACTTAGGCGAGTACTTGGACTGCAGCTAAGCCCCCGAGTAGGAGGCTGGCTCACCACTCAGTAGGATTTTTAAATACTTAGGCGAGTACTTGGACTGAAGCTAAGCCCCCGAATGGGAGGATTGCTCTAAACTCGGTAGGATTTTTAAATACTTAGGCGAGTACTTGGACTGCAGGTAAGCCCCCGAGTGGGAGGATTGCTCTCCACTCGGTAGGATTTTTTAAATACTTAGGCGAGTACTTGGACTGCAGCTAAGCCCCCGAATGGGAGGCTGGCTCTCCACTCGGTAGGATTTTTAAATACTTAGGCGAGTACTTGGACTGCAGCTAAGCCCCCGAGTGGGAGGATTGCTCTCCGCTCGGTAGGAGTATTAAACACTTAGGCGAGTACTGGACTGCATCTAAGCCTCCGAGTGGGAGGATTGCTCTCCACTCGGTAGGATTTTTAAATACTTATTCGAGTATTTGGACTGCATCTAAGCCTCCGAGTGGGAGGATTGCTCTCCACTCGGTAAGATTTTTAAATACTTAGGAGAGTACTTGGACTGCAGCTAAGCCCCTGAGTGGGAGGCTGGCTCACCACTCGGTAGGATTTTTAAATACTTAGGCGAGTACTTGGACTGCAGCTAAGCCCCAGAGTGGGAGGCTGGCTCACCACTCAGTAGGATTTTTAAATACTTAGGCGAGTGCTTGGACTGCAGCTAAGCCCCCGAGTGGGAGGCTGGCTCACCACTCGGTAGGATTTTTAAATACTTAGGCGAGTACTTGGACTGCAGCTAAGCCCCCGAGTGGGAGGCTGGCTCACCACTTAGTAGGATTTTTAAATACTTAGGCGAGTACTTGGACTGCAGCTAAGCCCCCGATTGGAAGCCTGGCTCACCACTCGGTAGGATTTTTAAATACTTAGGCGAGTACTTGGACTCCAGCTAAGCCCCCGAGTGGGAGGCTGGCTCACCACTCGGTAGGATTTCTAAATACTTAGGCGAGTACTTGGACTGCAGCTAAGCCCCCGAGTGGGAGGATTGCTCTCCACCCGGTAGTATTTTTAAATACTTAGGCTAGTACTTGGACTGCAGCTAAGCCCCCGAGTGGGAGGATTGCTCTCCACTCGGTAGGATTTTTTAAATACTTAGGCGAGTACTTGGACTGCAGCTAAGCCCCCGAATGGAAGGCTGGCTCTCCACTCGGTAGGATTTTTAAATACTTAGGCGAGTACTTGGACTGCAGCTAAGCCCCCGAGTAGGAGGATTGCTCTCCGATCGGTAGGTGTATTAAACACTTAGGCGAGTACTGGACTGCATCTAAGCCCCCGAGTAGGAGGATTGCTCTCCACTCGGTAGGATTTTTTAAATACTTAGGCGAGTACTTGGACTGCAGCTAAGCCCTCGAATGGGAGGCTGGCTCTCCACTCGGTAGGGTTTTTTAAATACTTAGGCTAGTACTTGGACTGCAGCTAAGCCCCCGAATGGGAGGCTGGCTCTCCACTCGGTAGGATTTTTAAATACTTAGGCGAGTACTTAGACTGCAGCTAAGCCCCCGAGTGGGAGGATTGCTCTCCGCTCGGTAGGTGTATTAAATACTTAGGCGAGTACTTGGACTGCAGCTAAGCCCCCGAGTGGGAGGCTGGCTCACCACTCGGTAGGATTTTTTAATACTTAGGCGAGTACTTGGACTGCAGCTAAGCCCCCGAGTAGGAGGCTGGCTCACCACTCGGTAGGATTTCTAAATACTTAGGCGAGTACTTGGACTGCAGCTAAGCCCCCGAGTGGGAGGCTGGTGTCGGGGCGGACGGGCGTCCCCCCGCGAGCACCTATGGGGCCGGAGCCCCTTTCGTTGTCCGGCGAGGGGGGCGGAGGGAGCGCGGAGAGCAGATCGAAGCGGGCACACGGGCGGTTTACCCAGGTTCGGGCCGCGATGGACGCGTAAAACCCTACTCCTGCTTAGTTGTATTGAACTGGGGAGCTCGGGAGCTTGGGGAGCTAGCTGCACCGAGCGTATGGCCGTCTGGATGCCGAATCTCCGAACCCCGGAACCCTTTTTGCGGAACCCGAAGCCGGAACCCCCTCTACGTTGCACACGGGCCTCCTTTTATAGCGCAAAGGGGTCACCGACAGGTGTCAACGTAGGAGAAAGGGGTAAAAGTGTAAAAGGGGTGGTAGCTGTAATAGTGCGGGAACGGTGGTGCTACAGTGCGGCACAGTGTTATCATACCTACTTCTGACGGTAGGGGACAAGGGCATTAAATGCCCGTCACGGTCGCCCGGACAGCACCGAGGCGGACCGTTAGGTGCGCCACCGTTCGCCACGATGGCGGCTGCATGCCACCGCATGCCCCAGGCTGCGCGGTGCCTCGCCACGTGTCCTCGGGGGAAGCCCCGGAGCGACGCGTGGCGGGCGAGCTGGAGCGCAGTCTTGAGGTGGCGATCTTGCCGCGGCAAGTGGCTTGCCGCGGGGGTCGTCTTCCTGAGCCTGATAGCGTGCCAGCTATCAGGCCTTGCCGGGGCGCTTGGCGCGCCACGGCTGGCTTCTCTTGTGGAGCCTGGGTTCGGCCTTCCCGACAAGCTCCTCTTGTCGGGGGCTCGATCTTCTGTCTCGTATACTTTGTTCTTGGATGGCCTTACATGGGCTCAGTCGTCCCGGCAAGCTCCTCTTGCCGGGGTCTTGTCTTCTCGGCCCGGCAAGCTCCTCTTGCCGGGGGCCTTGTCTTCTTGGCCCGGCAAGCTCCTCTTGCCAGGGGCCTTGTCTTGAATGCTTGGTCTTCTCTTGGCGCTTCCGGGGCGGGCCTTGCCGCAGGGTGCTACGACTGCCCGTGCACAAGTCTAGGGTACTAAGGTACCCCTACTTTAGTACACCGACAGGAGCCCCCGGGCCTGGGCCACACATGGTGCCGAGCGTTGTTGGGCCAGGCCCTAACGGTGCACGGGCACGCATGGCCTTGGTCGCGCTGCTCCTTAACTCCGCATCCGCCGCGCCTTCCCCAGGCGGCGCGCGCTTACCGCGGCGCCGTGGGGGCGGGGCGTGCGGGGTGAGCGTGACGTGGGTGGCGTGCGCGGGGCTGAACCGCACAGGCGCGCGTCACGTCGCGCACGATTTCTCGATGGCGAGAAAGGAGTGTCCGCCCCTTCCCCATATAAGGCAGAGGAAGCGGGAGCGGTTCCCCTCCTTCGCCCTTACTGCGTCCTCTCCCTTCTCCAGAGATCCCATCTGCGCTCCGCCTCCATTTTTCCTCCGCCGCTTGCGCGCACTTGCGGAGCTTCCGGATTCTTCGTCTCCCTTCGCTCGCCGCCCCCGCCATGGCCCCGAAGACTGAGAAGGCGAGGGCGGAGAAAACCAAGAAGGAGAAATCGGAGCACGCGGCGATGCTCACCTTGCTGCGGAAGCAGAACCTCGTCTTCGCGCCGAAGCTCGGCGCGCGGGAGCTCTAGAACAAGTACTACTTGTTCTGGGCCGAGGAGACCAAGGCGCATCCCCGCACCCGAGTCTATCCGGCCGCCGCCAAGGGCAACTACCCCGGCGGGTATTATTTCTTCGCAGCCTTCTTCCACTGCGGTCTTTGCCCTCCTTTTTCTGATTTCTTCTGCGACATAATGAACACCTTCGGCCTCCATCTTCTTGACTTCACTCCCAACGCCGTCCTCACGATGGCGGTCTTCGCGCATATGTGCGAAAACTACATTGGGGTGTATCCAAACGTCGCGCTTTTTAGGCACTTCTTCATCCCTAGAGTAGAGGCCGGCGCCCCCCTCGCTGGAGGGATATCTTGGGTCTTCCGCCTGAACAAGAAGGATTCCTACTTGCCGGGGGAGCTCCGCGGCAAATGGGAGGAGTGGCGCGCCGACTGGTGCTGGGTCGTCGAGGACCAGCCGCAATCCTTCACCGCGCCGCGCACAACACCTGTCATGCGCGGCAAGAAATGGAGCGAGCTGGATTCGGACGACGGCAAGCTCAACGCCGCCCTCATCAGGATTCTCCGTCTTCGGACAGCGAGGCTGTCCGTCGGAGAGGTGGGCGCAGACTTCCTCCGCCGCCGCATCGCCCCTCTTCAAGATAGGAAGAGGCCAGCCTGGGAGTATAGCAACGCGGCGGACATAATGAGGTTGCGCCCCGGGCTCAACTTCAACTTCACTTCGGTGGAGCTGAAGGGGATGGTCCGGGAGCTGTTCAAGCATGACCCGGCCCACCCCGAGTGGTTCAGGGAGCCCCGGGGAGTTGTGCCTCTTTGCAACAGCTCGGCCCGGGATTCCCTTCGCGCCATGATGCCCGCGTGCGACTCGCACGGCGTCGACCGCACGTGGATTCCGCCCAGGCCAGACGTCATCTTGAACTTCTTCGACAACCTGGCGGAGGTGGCGAAGAAGAAGGACGAGGCCCAGGGGCTGACGCGGGACACCACCGCGCGAGAGGCACCCTGCATAGCTTCTTGGGCTGAAGAGGCCACCGCAGCCGCAGCGGCCGGGGAGTTCGGCTTCTCGCCCGAAGAGGCGGAGGCCGCGGAGGCGTCCCGCCAAGCGGAGGTGGCGGAGATCTGCGAACTGCTGAAGCTGCCCCCCGACGAGCTCGCCGGGGTTCCCTCTCTGAGGCACTCCGGGATCCAGGGGATCTTGATTGAGGCCGCGGCGAGAGCCATCGCCGCTGGAGGACAAGGAGCCACAGCGCAGGACGCTGGGTCCAGCGGGCTCGCCGGGGTGGAGGAGGAGGTCGGTGGTGACGACGACTCCGACGGATCCTTGGAGCTCTACGCCGATGACCTTCCCTCAGCGTCGGAGACCTCTTCGTCCCGTGTAAGCCCCCGGCGCTCTCCAGCGAAGCGTCTCCGCAGGACGGCGATGGGGGCAAAGGCGCCGGCCTCCCGGCAACAACCACCCCGCCAAGCGGCACGAGCCTCCCGGGGGAGCCAGGTTGCGACGAGGGCGCCCGGCGCGTCAGCTACGTCAGGGGCGCCCCGTGAGGCAGCGCCGCACGGAAAGGAGCCCTTGGAGGGTGGAGCGGCGGCTCCGCCCGCTCCCCGGGCCCCGGCAACCGTCGGGACCGCCAAGCGCCCGAGGGAGACCCCGCTGCCCGCTCCCCGCGTGGCCGTGCGTCGGGTGGAGTTTGATTTCTCCGCCCTGAGTGACGACGACGACGAGGACGAACGGGAGTAAGAGCTTTTGAGGCTTCGCATCTTCATGGACTCGGCCTTGATTGTCGCAGGCTCTGATCTTGTTTCTCGTCTTAACTTCAGGACCTTGGCGGAGCGAGCGGCGAAGAAAGCCAAGGCGCCCGCGGTCGAGGTTGCGGGCGACTCGCCCACCGCGGCAACTGGGGGCGTGCCGGAGCCCAGCCCGCCGGATCCGAGCGCTGCTCCGAGGGGCGGCCCTCTGCGTAGCCCCCAGCGCGGCCCCCAGCGTAAGTCTGGGTTCCGTACTTTCGCCTGTCGGGCGCGTTTGAGGGATCGTCCCCGCGCTGGTATCTTGATAATGCTGTCTCGTGCAGAGGTGGAGCCGCAGCCGCAGGAGCGGCCAGAAGCCGCCCCCGAGGAGCCGCGGGCCCCGCCGTCCCCGCCAAGGCCGAGTTCCCCGGTAAAGGGGAGCACCCCGCCAAGGGCGAGCACTCCGCCGAGGGCGAGTACCCCGCCAGGGGGGGTAGCCCGGCGAGGGTGGTGACCCCGCCAAGGCAGAGCTCCCCGGCGAGGGAACCCGCCGCCGATGACGTCTGCCAAGGTAAGCTCTGTGACTTAGTCATCTTGGGTTCGCCTTTTCCTTTCGGGTGTTTGCTTGAATTTCTTTTGCTCTCTGTTCTCCTTCTTCTAGATTCCCCTCCCCCCGAGCAGATGGAGACGGAGGTCATCATCATCGAGGAGGAGAAGGGCGCGCGCGGCGGCAGCGGCAACGCCCCTGTCGCCGAGGACGCGGCGGAAGCTGCCGAGTCATCCGCGCAGGAGACCGCCCCAGCGTCGGCCGCAACGGCCGGGGAGGGGGACGGCGGTCGCACTGCCGACCCGGAGGCAGCAGGAGCATCAGGTGCTGCGCCGGCCGCCGACCCCTCCGCCGAAAAGGAGCGGGCGGGCCATTACCTTGAAGCCCCCAATGGCATCTTCATCCAGGTGCCATGGGGCTCTTCTGCGCGGGCCCCCGCGGAGGGCGACGCCCTTGATGGGGAGGTCCTCGCCTCCGCGGGCCTGAAGATTGTCGAGGCGCCCGGCGGGGCCGAAGAGCCCGAGGAGGAGAAGCTGCTTCGCCGGCTCCTGGCCCTTTACCGGGCTCGGCAGGCGAAGCTTGCTTCCCGGGAGGCCCTCGCTGCGGGGGCCGCCGTCGAGATGGAGAAGCGTGCGACGGAGCTCCGCGCCGCCAACCAAGCTGCCCTCCGCGGCGTGGCGGAGGAGCGCGAGAGGCTCGCCGGGGAGTACCAGGAGTGGGTGCTGCAGAAGGCCGACGCCGAAGAGCAGCAGCGGCTCGCCGGGGAGGAGCTGTCCCGGCGAGAGGGAGCGCTTGCCCAGCTGCAGGCCAATCTCAACTCCCACGAGGAGGAACTTGCCGCTCGGGAGCGGGCCCTTGGCGAGGAGCTGAAAGGGGCGAAAGCCGCCGCGGCTGCCGCGGAGGCCGCCAGGGAGGAGCTTGCCGCCAAGGTCCCGCAGCTGGAGGAGTCGTTGAAGGCGAGCGCGGAGAGGGTCGGCGCGCTCAATGCGGAGCGGGAGAAGGACGCCCACGCCAACTCCGAACTCCAGGCGCGTCTCTCCAAGCAGGGCGACGAGCTGGAGGCCGCCAAGGACTCCATCGAGGCCCTGGAGCTGAAAGTCTCCGCGCTGGAGGAGGGGCTCCGCAAGGAGCGAAGCTTGGCGGAGAGCGCCAACACTGCGGCCGAAGACTTCCGTCGGACCGTCGCGGTGTGGACCGAGGACCTGGTGTCTTCTGCATCCAACATCGACCAGGAGTTGCTGGCGTTGAAGTTGGAACACCTCATTTACTCTCCGGACCCGGACCTTCCTCACAGCGCCAAGCTCAGCCTCTTCTTCAGAGGGGTCGCGCCGGCTCTTGCGGATCTTCGGAAGAAGATCCCCGCGCAACTGGCCGAGGAGACGCGCCGGGCCTGCGCGGGAACCTTGGAGCGTGTGCTGACGAAGATTGTATACCGCAACCCCGGTATAAATCTCATCAACGTTCTTCGCAGCCTGCCGGCCGACGCTGACATGGAGGCGCTGAAGGAGCAGGTCGCCGACATCATCGCCAGAGTGGGCAAGATTTCCAGGATCGAGGGCGACCGCGTAGACTAGGCCCCCTTTATCTTATCTCTTTTTGTAGCTGCACACGGCGTTATGAGCCCATTAGTCACTGTGAGAAGTTGCATAAGGTTTCTACCTTAGCTGAACCAATCAGTGCGTTGTTATCTTCCTTGTCCTGGCCCTTTACTTTGTACGTTTTTCGCCCTACGCTCCCGGGGAGCTTCCCGGCAAGGAGCCCTTGGGCTTATAGCAGCCTGCTGGCCAAGGCCTCACCGGGAAGCAACCTCGCCGCAGCCAGTCGCAATCGCGCTCCGCTTGTTGAGTGAGCTCGGAAACGAAACAAGGGCGCGACGCTCATCGCAGCTCGCTTGAATCGTTGAGCGTACTCGAAACAAGGTGAGGGTGCGGCTAGCCGCGGGTAGGTTCCTCCGCGCACAGGTTTTCCATACAAAGCGTGACCGTCCAAGGAAGACAACCGAAAATTAAGAATCTGAACTGCTCAAATTCTAATAACTTAGCTTATGCATAACGCTCGTCCCTCGACGAGGCTTCTTTTTCTCGGACAACACTTGGTTCCAGCACTTGGTTCCTCTCCCATCTCCTTCCCCCGGCAAACTTTGCGCGCGAGGAACGCTCCCTCTGCCTAAGAGGCGAGGAAAATAAAGAGGGAAGCAAGCACATGGCCTTTCGGCGTGCTGATGCTCACAGGACATGCACGTTACGCAGGATGCCAAATAATACATGCAAATAACGAAGAGGAGCATGTAGAAGGCAAAAAGCGCAAAGCATAGGAGCTTTCACTGATGTGCGGGGTCTGCGCCCGCCCCCTGCGCCAAGGATCACATGCAACTGCGGCAAGACTTGGGCAGGGGGGTTGGTCGACGGAACGAGTTCCGGCAACCGCGCTGGCGAAACTCCTCCCACGGTCGGCGTCAACTCGTATTGATCTTGGCGGACGAAGCGCGCCGAAGAACGAGGTCGCCTTTTTCGCGGCCTCCGGCGCTAACCGCTGCGGCTACAGGAGCGGCGCAGGGTTCGCTGGAAGCGATCGGTTCGCCCAGCGGCCGGAAGGCGGTCCTCCTCAAGGAGCAGCTGCTTCTTGCCCGAACTCTGCGTGAGTGGGTACTCGAGGAGGGCCGTGCACGATTCCGTAGGGAGGAATGCCTCCGCCCCGCGGAGCGGGGCGGAAAGGTACCTGTTCATACCTGAGCTTACCAGTGTTCGCCTGGATCAGATCCGCACAACCTCGACGCAACCCCCTACCTGGCGCGCCAAAGATGTCGGGGCGGACGGGCGTCCCCCCGCGAGCACCTATGGGGCCGGAGCCCCTTTCGTTGTCCGGCGAGGGGGGCGGAGGGAGCGCGGAGAGCAGATCGAAGCGGGCACACGGGCGGTTTACCCAGGTTCGGGCCGCGATGGACGCGTAAAACCCTACTCCTTCTTAGTTGTATTGAACTGGGGAGCTCGGGAGCTTGGGGAGCTAGCTGCACCGAGCGTATGGCCGTCTGGATGCCGAATCTCCGAACCCCGGAACCCTTTTTGCGGAACCCGAAGCCGGAACCCCCTCTACGTTGCACACGGGCCTCCTTTTATAGCGCAAAGGGGTCACCGACAGGTGTCAACGTAGGAGAAAGGGGTAAAAGTGTAAAAGGGGTGGTAGCTGTAATAGTGCGGGAACGGTGGTGCTACAGTGCGGCACAGTGTTATCATACCTACTTCTGACGGTAGGGGACAAGGGCATTAAATGCCCGTCACGGTCGCCCGGACAGCACCGAGGCGGACCGTTAGGTGCGCCACCGTTCGCCACGATGGCGGCTGCATGCCACCGCATGCCCCAGGCTGCGCGGTGCCTCGCCACGTGTCCTCGGGGGAAGCCCCGGAGCGACGCGTGGCGGGCGAGCTGGAGCGCAGTCTTGAGGTGGCGATCTTGCCGCGGCAAGTGGCTTGCCGCGGGGGTCGTCTTCCTGAGCCTGATAGCGTGCCAGCTATCAGGCCTTGCTGGGGCGCTTGGCGCGCCACGGCTGGCTTCTCTTGTGGAGCCTGGGTTCGGCCTTCCCGACAAGCTCCTCTTGTCGGGGGCTCGATCTGCTGTCTCGTATACTTTGTTCTTGGATGGCCTTACATGGGCTCGGTCGTCCCGGCAAGCTCCTCTTGCCGGGGTCTTGTCTTCTCGGCCCGGCAAGCTCCTCTTGCCGGGGGCCTTGTCTTCTTGGCCCGGCAAGCTCCTCTTGCCAGGGGCCTTGTCTTGAATGCTTGGTCTTCTCTTGGCGCTTCCGGGGCGGGCCTTGCCGCAGGGTGCTACGACTGCCCGTGCACATGTCTGGGGTACTAAGGTACCCCTACTTTAGTACACCGACAGCTGGTTCACCACTCGGTAGGATTTTTAAATACTTAGGCGAGTACTTGGACTGCAGCTAAGCCCCCGAGTGGGAGGATTGCTCTCCGATCGGTAGGTGTATTAAACACTTAGGCGAGTACTGGACTGCATCTAAGCCCCTCAGTAGGAGGATCGCTCTCCACTCGGTAGGATTTTTTAAATACTTAGGCGAGTACTTGGACTGCAGCTAAGCCCTCGAATGGGAGGCTGGCTCTCCACTCGGTAGGGTTTTTTAAATACTTAGGCGAGTACTTGGACTGCAGCTAAGCCCCCGAATGGGAGGCTGGCTCTCCACTCGGTAGGATTTTTAAATACTTAGGCGAGTAATTGGACTGCAGCTAAGCCCCCGAGTGGGAGGATTGCTCTCCGCTCGGTAGGTGTATTAAATACTTAGGCGAGTACTTGGACTGCAGCTAAGCCTCCGAGTGGGAGGCTGGCTCACCACTCAGTAGGATTTTTAAATACTTAGGCGAGTACTTGGACTGCAGCTAAGCCCCCGAGTGGGAGGCTGGCTCACCACTCGGTAGGATTTCTAAATACTTAGGCGAGTACTTGGACTGCAGCTAAGCCCCCGAGTGGGAGGATTGCTCTCCACCCTGTAGGATTTTTAAATACTTAGGCGAGTACTTGGACTGCAGCTAAGCCCCCGAGTGGGAGGATTTTTTAAATACTTCGGCGAGTACTTGGACTGCAGCTAAGCCCCCGAGTGGGAGGCTGGCTCACCACTCGGTTGGATTTTTAAATACTTAGGCGAGTACTTGGACTGCAGCTAAGCCCCCGAGTGGGAGGCTGGCTCACCACTCGGTTGGATTTTTAAATACTTAGGCGAGTACTTGGACTGCAGCTAAGCCCCCGAGTGGGAGGCTGGTTCACCACTCGGTAGGATTTTTAAATACTTAGGCGAGTACTTGGACTGCAGCTAAGCCCCCGAATGGGAGGCTGGCTCTCCACTCGGTAGGATTTTTAAATACTTAGGCGAGTACTTGGACTGCAGCTAAGCCCCCGAGTGGGAGGATTGCTCTGCGATCGGTAGGTGTATTAAACACTTAGGCGAGTACTGGACTGCATCTAAGCCCCCGAGTAGTAGGATTGCTCTCCACTCGGTAGGATTTTTTAAATACTTAGGCGAGTACTTGAACTGCAGCTAAGCCCTCAAATGGGAGGCTGGCTCTCCACTCAGTAGGGTTTTTTAAATACTTAGGCGAGTACTTGGACTGCAGCTAAGCCCCCGAATGGGAGGCTGGCTCTCCACTCGGTAGGATTTTTAAATACTTAGGCGAGTACTTGGACTGCAGCTAAGCCCCCGAGTGGGAGGATTGCTCTCCGCTCAGTAGGTGTATTAAATACTTAGGCGAGTACTTGGACTGCATCTAAGCCTTCGAGTGGGAGGATTGCTCTCCACTCGGTAGGATTTTTAAATACTTAGTCGAGTACTTAGACTGCATCTAAGCCTCCGAGTGGGAGGATTGCTCTCCACTCAGTAAGATTTTTAAATACTTAGGAGAGTACTTGGACTGCAGCTAAGCCCCCGAGTGGGAGGCTGGCTCACCACTCGGTAGGATTTTTAAATACTTAGGTGAGTACTTGAACTGCAGCTAAGCCCCCGAGTGGCAGGCTGGCTCACCACTCGGTAGGATTTTTAAATACTTAGGCGAGTACTTGGACTGCAGCTAAGCCCCCGAGTGGGAGGCTGGCTCACCACTCGGTAGGATTTTTAAATACTTAGGCGAGTACTTGGACTGCAGCTAAGCCCCCGAGTGGGAGGCTGGCTCACCACTCGGTAGGATTTTTAAATACTTAGGCGAGTACTTGGACTGCAGCTAAGCCACTGAGTGGGAGGCTGGCTCACCACTCGGTAGGATTTCTAAATACTTAGGCGAGTACTTGGACTGCAGCTAAGCCCCCGAGTGGGAGGATTGCTCTCCGCTCGGTAGGATTTTTAAATACTTAGGCGAGTACTTGGACTGCAGCTAAGCCCCCGAGTGGGAGGATTGCTCTCCACTCGGTAGGATTTTCTAAATACTTAGGCGAGTACTTGCACTGCAGCTAAGCCCCTGAGTGGGAGGATTGCTCTCCGCTCGGTAGGTGTATTAAACACTTAGGCGTGTACTGGACTGCATCTAAGCCTCCGAGTGGGAGGATTGCTCTCCACTCGGTAGGATTTTTAAATACTTAGGAGAGTACTTGGACTGCAGCTAAGCCCCCGAGTGGGAGGCTGGCTCACCACTCGGTAGGATATTTAAATACTTAGGCGAGTACTTGGACTGCAGCTAAGCCCCCGAGTAGGAGGCTGGCTCACCACTCGGTAGGATTTTTAAATACTTAGGCGAGTACTTGGACTGCAGCTAAGCCCCCGAATGGGAGGCTGGCTCACCACTCGGTAGGATTTTTAAATACTTAGGGGAGTACTTGGACGGCAGCTAAGCCCCCGAGTGGGAGGCTGGCTCACCACTCGGTAGGATTTTTAAATACTTAGGCGAGTACTTGGACTGCAGCTAAGCCCCCGAGTGGGAGGCTGGCTCACCACTCGGTAGGATTTTTAAATACTTAGGCGAGTACTTGGACTGCAGCTAAGCCCCCGAGTGGGAGGCTGGCTCACCACTCGGTAGGATTTCTAAATACTTAGGCGAGTACTTGGACTGCAGCTAAGCCCCCGAGTGGGAGGATTGCTCTCCACTCGGTAGGATTTTTTAAATACTTAGGCGAGTACTTGGACTGCAGCTAAGCCCCCGAATGGGAGGCTGGCTCTCCACTCGGTAGGATTTTTAAATACTTAGGCGAGTACTTGGACTGCAGCTAAGCCCCCGAGTGGGAGGATTGCTCTCCGATCGGTAGGTGTATTAAACACTTAGGCGAGTACTGGACTGCATCTAAGCCCCCGAGTAGGAGGATTGCTCTCCACTGGGTAGGATTTTTTAAATACTTAAGCGAGTACTTGGACTGCAGCTAAGCCCTCGAATGGGAGGCTGGCTCTCCACTCGGTAGGGTTTTTTAAATACTTAGGCGAGTACTTGGACTGCAGCTAAGCCCCCGAATGGGAGGCTGGCTCTCCACTGGGTAGGATTTTTAAATACTTAGGCGAGTACTTGGACTGCAGCTAAGCCCCCGAGTGGGAGGATTGCTCTCCGCTCGGTAGGTGTATTAAATACTTAGGCGAGTACTTGGACTGCAGCTAAGCCCCCGAGTGCGAGGCTGGCTCACCACTCGGTAGGATTTTTAAATACTTAGGCGAGTACTTGGACTGCAGCTAAGCCCCCGAGTGGGAGGCTGGCTCACCACTCGGTAGGATTTCTAAATACTTAGGCGAGTACTTGGACTACAGCTAAGCCCCCGAGTGGGAGGATTGCTCTCCACCCGGTAGGATTTTTAAATACTTAGGCGAGTACTTGGACTGCAGCTAAGCCCCCGAGTGGGAGGATTGCTCTCCACTCGGTAGGATTGTTTAAATACTTAGGCGAGTACTTGGACTGCAGCTAAGCCCCCGAATGGGAGGCTGGCTCTCCACTCGGTAGGATTTTTAAATACTTAGGCGAGTACTTGGACTGCAGCTAAGCCCCCGAGTGGGACGATTGCTCTCCGATCGGTAGGTGTATTAAAAACTTAGGCGAGTACTGGACTGCATCTAAGCCCCCGAGTAGGAGGATTGCTCTCCACTCGGTAGGATTTTTTAAATACTTAGGCGAGTACTTGGACTGCAGCTAAGCCCTCGAATGGGAGGCTGGCTGTCGGTGTACTAAAGTAGGGGTACCTTAGTACCCCAGACTTGTGCACGGCCAGTCGTAGCACCCTGCGGCAAGGCCCGCCCCGGAAGCGCCAAGAGAAGACCAAGCATCCAAGACAAGGCCCCCGGCAAGAGGAGCTTGCCGGGCCAAGAAGACAAGGCCCCCGGCAAGAGGAGCTTGCCGGGCCAAGAAGACAAGACCCCGGCAAGAGGAGCTTGCCGGGACGACTGAGCCCATGTAAGGCCATCCAAGAACAAAGTATAACGAGACAGAAGATCGAGCCCCCGACAAGAGGAGCTTGTCGGGAAGGCCGAACCCAGGCACCACAAGAGAAGCCCGCCGTGGCGCGCCAAGCGCCCCGGCAAGGCCTGATAGCTGGCACGCTATCAGGCACAGGAAGACGACCCCCGCGGCAAGCCACTTGCCGCGGCAAGATCGCCACCTCAAGACTGCGCTCCAGCTCGCCCGCCACGCGTCGCTCCGGGGCTTCCCCCGAGGGCACGTGGCGAGGCACCGCGCAGCCTGGGGCATGCGGTGGCATGCAGCCGCCATCGTGGCGAACGGTGGCGCACCTAACGGTCCGCCTCGGTGCTGTCCGGGCGACCGTGACGGGCATTTAATGCCCTTGTCCCCTACCGTCAGAAGTAGGTATGATAACACTGTGCCGCACTGTAGCGCCACCGTTCCCGCACTATTACAGCTACCACCCCTTTTACACTTTTACCCCTTTCTCCTACGTTGACACCTGTCGGTGACCCCTTTGCGCTATAAAAGGAGGCCCGTGTGCAACGTAGAGGGGGTTCCGGGTTCCGCAAGAGTTCCGGGGTTCGGAGACTCGGCATCCAGACGGCCATCCGCTCGGTGCAGCTAGCTCCCCAAGCTCCCGAGCTCCCCAGTTCAATACAACTAAGCAGGAGTAGGGTTTTACGCGTCCATCGCGGCCCGAACCTGGGTAAACCGCCCGTGTGCCCGCTTCGATCTGCTCTCCGCGCTCCCTCCGCCCCCCTCGCCGGACAACGAAAGGGGCTCCGGCCCCATAGGTGCTCGCGGGGGGACGCCCGTCCGCCCCGACATCTTTGGCGCGCCAGGTAGGGGGAAGCGTCGAGGTTGTGCGGATCAGATCCTGCGTTCGCGCGAGCGCGCTCTTCGTCAGCTTCTCCGAGCTCGCTAGCTTCATCAACACCATGGCCCCGAAGAAGAAGGCTTCGGAGGCCGCGGGCCCGTCCGCGTCACTCCCACCGCTACCGGAGCCAACGGTGGGCGGGGGAGACGCCGTCGGAGGGGTGGCCACCGGCGAGAACACTCGCGGTCACCAAATCCAAGAACAGGGCGGACGACCGAGCCTCGGCCTCCGAGGACGCGCCGCATCCGTCCCTTCAAACGACGACCCAGCAGCGCCATGCCACGGGAGGTGGCATCCGCTTGCTGGAACAAGGGCAAACAGGAGGTTCGCGGGACGCCACGGGCCCCCGTCCGGACACGGGCAAGGCGAAGGCGCCGGGGAGGGACCCCGCTCTTTCTAACATTGTTAGGAGTCCGAGCGCATCCCGCTCCTCGCGCCATTCGCCCCCGCTCCCCTCCACTCCGGCAGAAGCGCTCGCGAGAGCGCAACTGCTCCTCGACTACCCTCCAGCGGCTGGCAAGGCCGAAAGCTGGAGGGCCACCATCCAGAGCCTGATCGCCTTCGCCAACAACGACACGCCGCAGCGGCCGGCGACCTCACGGCCCCGGCAGGTCGAGAAGACGAAGGCCGACGGCGACAAGACCGCCGGAGGTGCGACCACCATACACTCCCCGGCGCAGAAGCAGAAGACGCCGCCCCGCTGGAACAACGCCGACGATGGATCCACAGCGTCGTCGGACCCGCGGACTCGCCGGGACCAGCGCCAAGTCCTCGACGAGCGGCAGCAAGAAGACGCTCGAACAAGGATTGAGCGCCGCCGAGAAACTCGGCGGCAATCAGACCAGCGGGCTGGGAACGCTGTCGACGCGTACGCGCCCGGTGAACCAGGTGACTTACCGTACGCGGCAGGTTGCCCTGCGTTCACCCGCGAGCTGCGACGCGTCCGGTGGCCCAGCACGAAGAACTTCAAGCCCGACGTACCGGAGAAGTACGACGGCAGGACGCACCCCTCGGAGTTTCTCAGCATCTACACAATCGCTGTACAAGCTGCCGGGGGGCGCGACGAGAGGATATTGGCGAACTACTTCCCGCTCGTGCTTAAGCCGAACGTTCGTTCGTGGCTTATGCACTTGCCGGAAGGCTCCATCTCTTCCTGGGCGGATCTCTGCCATCAGTTTGTTGGCGCCTTCACAGGCGGCCACAAACCTCATGGCCAGGATAGCGACCTCCACATCCTAGCCCAGAAGGAAGGAGAACCCCTGCGCAAGTACATCCAGCGCTTCAGCCGCGTGCATCGCAACATCCCCGACGTTCACCCTGCCGCGGTTATCAGCGCGTTCCACCAGAACGTGCGTAACCGCCGCATGCGTGAGGAGATGGCTATGACCAAGATCCGGGACGTCAGCGAGCTATATGCCTTGGCTGACAAGTGCGCGCGCGCGGAGGAGGGGAGGAAACTCCCCGGGGAGGATGCTGGCGCAGGAGAAAGCGACAGTGACGACACCGCCCCGGCGAAGAGGAGCCAGCGGCGGAATAATAGGAGGAAGAACAGGAAAGAGGTGCTTGCCGTCGAGGGGTCCGGCAAGGAGGCTCCCGCCAAGCAAACGCAGGCTGGCGGCTCCGGCAAGGAGCCTGCCCCCGTGGCGGCAGCCGACAAGCAGGACGGCTCCGACAAGCAATACTGCAAGATCCACCGCACCAAGGGCCACGATCCCTCCAACTGCAAAAGCGTCGAATACCTCGTCGTGCAGCAGAAGGCTGAGTACGAGAGGCGCGACAAGGGGAAGGCCCAGGGTGGGGGTGGCGAACCAAGCAAGAAGCGGCCGCCCGTCGGCCGGGGAGGACGCCGCGGCAAGGCCAAGCAGCGGCAAGGCGATCGACCTCCCCGGGGCCGCGACGAGGATGACGAAGACGACGACGAAGACGTGGAAGACGAAGATAACAGCGAGCAGGAGTTCCAGAAGGCCACGGAGGTCCTATGCGTTGACGGCGGCGCCTCTCTGCACACCTCCCACCGCCAGCTTAAGCGGTGGGCGCGAGAGGTGAACGCGGCAGAGCCGCCCGTGGAGTCGCGCAGTCTCCTCAAATGGTCCAGCACGCCCATCATTTTCGATCTTGAGGATCACCCCGACCGCACAACCGCGGTCGGGTGCTTGCCGATGCTGGTCTCACCCACCATCCGCAACCTCAAGGTCACCAAAATGTTGGTAGACGGCGGGGCCGGGCTGAACTTGATCTCCTCCGCTGTGATCAAGAAACTCCAGATCCCAGATGGTGAGCTCGAAGAGACCGGATCCTTCCAAGGGATCAACCCGGGGAGAAGCAAGCCCAAGGGGAAGATTACTCTGCCGGTGACCTTTGGCGGCGAGCTTAACTTCAGGACTGAGCGTATCATGTTCGACGTCGCCGATATCCCGTTACCATACAATGGGATCCTCGGCCGTCCCGCTCTCGCCAAGTTCATGGCGGCTTCCCACCACGCCTACAACGTACTCAAGATGCCGGGGCCGATAAGCGTCATCACTGTCCATGGCGACAGAAAGGATGCGCTTATCTGCGCCGACAAGATCTACCGGGATGTAGCAGCCGCGGCAGAGAAGGACACACTTGCCGCTGAAGCCCCCGGGGGGAAGAAGACAAAGACCAAGCCCGGTAAGTGCTCTGGGGCCCACTCCGGCAACTGCGCCTCTTCGGAGTGCCGCGCCGCCGTCGAGGACGTCCCATCGAGCTCCGCCGGCAAGTACAGAAAGGGAATAACCGCTCCTCCGGCAACCAAGAAGGTGTCCGCCAAGGAGGACGGCACTGGCGGTACCTTCACCATCAGTGCCACGCTTGACAGCAAATAGGAAAGCGCGCTCGTCGCCTTCCTGCGGGCGAATGACGACGTGTTTGCATGGCAACCGTCCGACATCCCCGGTGTTCCCAGGAGGGTGATTGAGCACAAGCTCGCTGTCTGTCCTCACGCGCGACCCGTCAAGCAGAAAGTGAGAAAGCAAGCCGTGGAGCGCCAGGAATTCATCAGCGAAGAGATCAAGAAGCTAGAGGCAGCAGGCCTAGTGAGAGGTGTGATCCATCCAACGTGGCTGGCCAATCCGGTCGTCGTGCGCAAAGCCAATGGGAAGTGGAGACTGTGCATAGACTTCACCGACGTGAATAAAGCATGTCCCAAAGATCCATTTCCCTTGCCGCGCATTGACCAGATTGTTGACTCCACTGCCGGATGTGAGCTACTCTCTTTTCTTGATGCATATTCAGGCTACCACCAAGTCTTTATGGCGAAGGAAGATGAAGAGAAGACCGCATTTATCACTCCGTGCGGCACCTATTGCTTCATACGCATGCCGTTTGGACTGAAGAATGCGGGATCAACGTTTGCAAGGGTAGTGCACTCTGCTTTCGAGCCGCAGATCCATAGGAACGTGGAGGCCTACATGGATGATATCGTGGTGAAGAGCAGGAGCAAGGAAACCCTGGTCCAAGATCTGGAAGAGACATTTCAGAACTTGCGCAAGATACAGCTCAAGCTGAACCCCGAGAAGTGCGTTTTTGGAGTCCCCTCCGGCAAGCTTCTCGGGTTCTTTGTGTCACAGAGAGGGATTGAAGCTAATCCCGACAAGATCAAAGCCATCGAGCAGATCGAAGCCCAGAGCGCGTCAAGGACGTCAGAAAGCTTGCAGGTTGTGTAGCCGCCCTCAGTCGGTTCATTTCAAGGTCTGCAGAACGCGCCCTGCCCTTCTTTAAAATCTTGAAGAAGGCAGGCCCCATGCAGTGGACTCCAGAAGCGGAGGCAGCGCTGCAAGATTTGAAAAGGTACCTATCCTCCCCTCCAATACTTGTCGCACCTAGACCACAGGAGAAGTTGTTGCTATACCTAGCGGCAACCAACCAGGTGGTTAGTGCTGCGTTAGTGGCGGAGAGGGAGGCCGACGAGGAGCCTATACCACCTACAAGCGAGTCCAGCGACGAGCGGGGGGCTGCTCCAGCAAGCTCTGGCCCCGACAAGGGCCGCCCTGCGCAGGAACCGGATGGAGCGCGGAGGAAGATGGTGCAGCGCCCGGTGTATTTTGTAAGTTCCCTCTTGCAGGGGGCTAGATCAAGATACTCCGGGGTGCAGAAATTGCTTTTCGGCCTCCTCATGGCCTCGAGAAAGCTGCGCCATTACTTCCAAGCGCATGAGATAACAGTAGTCACTCGCTTTCCGCTGAAGAGGATATTGCACAATCCAGAGGCAACAGGCAGGATCGTCGAGTGGGCACTGGAGCTGTCGAGCTTTGGGCTCAAGTTTGAAAGTACTTCAACCATACAGAGCCGAGCTTTGGCAGAATTCATAGCTGAGTGGACCCCGACGCCAGATGGAGAATGCCAAGAAACAAGCGCGCCCGTACAAGGAGCAACAAGCGAGTGGGTAATGTACTTCGATGGTGCCTTTTCGCTGCAAGGCCCCGGTGCTGGCGTGGTACTCATCGCGCCCACCGGAGAGCACCTCAAGTATGTTATCCAGATGCACTTCCCAAGAGAGCAAGCTACCAACAATACTGCTGAGTATGAAGGCTTGCTCGCCGGCCTTAGGATTGCGGCCGAACTTGGGATCAGAAAGCTGATCGTGCGGGGAGATTCTCAACTGGTGGTCCGGCAAGTCAACAAGAGCTACCAGATCCCTCTGATGGAAGCTTACGTCGATGAAGTGAGGAAGCTGGAAGAACACTTTGAAGGGCTGCAAATGGAGCACGTCGCGAGAGCTCAGAATGAGATAGCAGACGGCCTTTCGAAGTGTGCTTCGCTGAAGTTACCTGTGGAACCAGGGACCTTCTTGCTCAAGATGACTCAACCATCCGTTACACCGTCAGTTGGGCAGTCCAAGAAAAGGAAGTTGGTCTCCGGCGACTACTCGCAGGCGGACCTCCCTGAGACCGCCGCCAAGGTCCCCAAGATCAACAACCAGAACGCCGGGGGACAGCCCGCTCCTGCGGATCCCAGGATCCGTCCAGTCGAAGCCGGTGTCCCCGGTAAGCCTCGCTCCAGCGGGCTGATCAGCAGCCTGAACGCCGAGGGACAGCCCGCTCCTGCGGATCCAAGGATCCGTCCAGTCGAAGCAGGTGTCCCCGGTAAGCCTTGCTCCGGCAAGCGGATCAGCAGTCCGAACGCTGAGGAACAGTCCGCTCCTGCGGATCCGAGGGTCCGTCCAGTGGAAGCGGAGGTTCCCGACAAGCTTTGCCCCGGCAAGCTTGCCGGGGGATCACCGGCTCCGGCTGAACCAGAGGTTCTTGCCGTAGAAGCCGGGGTCCACGCAGCGGCCTTCATGCCTTTAGTCCTTGCCGTCGAGCCCCGGGCTCCGGCATGGGCACGGCAGATCGTCCGTTTTCTGCAAACTGGATAACTTCCCGACGACCCAGAAGAGGTGGAGAAGATTACCAGGCAGTCAAGTATGTACCAGTTCGTGGACAACGAGCTGTACAGAAGGAGACTCAACGGTGTCAGATTGAAGTGCATCTCCAGGGAAGACGGACAGAAGCTGTTGGCAGAAATACACGGAGGCATGTGCGGCCATCACATTGGCGCAAGAGCACTTGTCGGGAAAGCCTTCCGGCAAGGGTTCTTCTGGCAAGAAGCCCTCCAAGATGCAACTGCACTAGTAACCAAGTGTGAAGCGTGCCAGTTCCATGCAAAACAGATTCATCAGCCAGCTCAAGCTCTCCAAACAATCCCTTTGTCCTGGCCCTTCTCGGTCTGGGGGCTCGATATCCTCGGCCCTTTTCCCCGAGCCGTCGGGGGCTTCGAGTACTTGTACGTTGCAATCGACAAGTTCACGAAGTGGCCAGAAGTGGAGCCAGTGAGGAAGGTGACCGCGCAGTCAGCAGTCAAGTTCTTCCGGTCGATCGTCTGCCGTTTCGGAATCCCCAACAGAGTCATCACCGACAACGGGACACAGTTTACAAGTCGCGCCTTCATGCAATACGCCCAGGATCTCGGCACCAAGGTCTGTTTCGCTTCGGTTGCTCACCCCAGGAGCAACGGTCAAGCAGAAAGGGCCAACGCTGAAGTGCTGCGCGGACTCAAGACCAGAACCTTCGACAGGCTGCACAAGTGCGGAAGAAATTGGATTGAGGAGCTGCCGGCGGCTCTTTGGTCAATCAGGACGACACCAAGTCGAGCCACCGGACAGACACCTTTCGCTCTAGTCTATGGAGCGGAGGCAGTTATCCCCACGGAACTCGTATACGGATCTCCTCGGGTGCTCGCTTATGATGAGCTCGAGCAAGAGCGGCTGCGCCAAGATGACGCGCTGCTCCTTGAGGAAGGACGTCTCCAGGCTGCGGTACGAGCCGCTCGATACCAGCAAGCCTTGCGTCGCTACCATAGCCGCAAGGTCAAGGCCAGGAGTCTCGAAGAGGGCGACCTTGTTCTTCGGCGCACTCAGTCGGCCAAGAATTCCAACAAGTTGACGCCAAAGTGGGAAGGACCTTATCGGGTGAGGCAAGTCACGAGGCCTGGCGCTGTCCGCCTCGAGACCGAAGAAGGCGTACCAGTGAGCAACTCCTGGAACATAGAGCATCTTCGCAAGTTTCACCCGTAAGGCGCGGTTGCCGTGACCCGCTCCGGCAACCATCGGTTTGTACAGGCCTTGCCGCTGCTGCATGTAACCCCTTGTACAAAGCCAGGCGAAGCCCCTGGCACCAGATAAAGTTGCCCTGTTAGGCGACCTTGTTCTTAGGCACGTTCAGTCGGCCAAGAATTATAACAAGTTGACGCCGAAGCAGGAAGGCCCTTGTCGGGTGGAACGAGTCGCGAGGCCCGGCGCTGTCCGCCTCAAGACCGAAGAGGGCTTACCAGCGAGCAACTCCTCGGAATACAGAGCATCTTCGCGAGTTCCGCCCACTAGGCGCGGTTGCCGTGATCCGCTCCGGCAACCATCGGTTTGTACAGGCCTTGCCGTTGCTGCATGTAACCCCTTGTACAAAGCCAGGCGAAGCCCCTGGCACCTGATGAAGTTGCCCTGTTAGGCGACCTTGTTCTTAGGCACGTTCAGTCGGCCAAGAATTATAACAAGTCGACGCCGAAGCAGGAAGGCCCTTATCGGGTGAGACGAGTCGCGAGGCCCGGCGCTGTCCGCCTCAAGACCGAAGAGGGCCTACCAGTGAGCAACTCCTGGGAACATAGAGCATCTTCGCAAGTCTCGCCCATAAGGCGCGGTTGCCGTGATCCGCTCCGGCAACCACCGGTTTGTGCAGGCCTTGCCGATGTTGCATTTAAGCCCTCGTACAAAGCCAGGCGAAGCCCCTGGCCGAAGATAAAGAAGCGCTGGCGCCCTAGATTTTAGCATGCATGCTGAGTCAGAGTCTCGTCCTTGGTTAGGGTTGTCAGTTCCTAACTGTCGCTAACCCCTAACTTAGAGGTCGAGTCCGCGTCTTTTTCCCGTCCTTTCCCTTTGGCTCGCAGGAATTGAATGTCCTTGCCGGGCCGCTCGAGGACAAGGAAGAGGAGAAGGACGAGCCAACACCTACGCCCCGGCGAGCCAGAGTCGCCGGGGGCTGCAACCTCAGATAAGTTTTTGCATCCCTCATCATGCATTCTCTTATGGACTGTGGGATTTGAAAGCCTCCTTTCCTCCTGGAAAGCTACCGTGCTCTCTTAGCGGCAAGCCCCAGAGCGCGTTCCTGGGGCCCGCTTCGATAGCAGCCGCGGCAGCAAGAGGGAGGGAAGCGAGGGGCCGGAACTCGCCTGCTCCCCGCCTCCGCCAAGGGCGTGAGAAAGGTCGAGCAGTGCGGGGGAGCGGCTGGGCCTGTTGCCGGGCGAGAACTGTCTGTCTTAACGATGTAAAGGATTCGTTCCTTACCGCGGTTTCCACCCGCGAGACAAATGATCCGGCAAACATCCCCTTTTCATTAAAAACATTCCACTCAGGTACAGTTCAGAGAGAATGAAAAACATGAAAAGAGGGATTACAAGGCTTAAACGCAACTAAGGCCCGAAGGCTTACAAGCTGAAAAGAGATAAGGTGCCCGTAATCCCTTTCTTGTCTCTCTCCTCAGGAGGTAGGGCAAGTAGGCGAAGAGGGCGAAAGGGGCGCCTAGATGAGCTACGGGTGGCAGAAGGCACCAAGAGAAGATCCGGGGGCTCCGCCCGGGGGTCTCCGGAGGCTGAAGAAGACGGAGGCGCCGGAGGCAGAGCTGGAAGATGAGGCAGCGGCCTTGCCGCCAGCCTCTCCCTCTTCCGCAGCCTCGCCACTCCGGCCGCCCGAGAAGATCAAGCCCCCCCGGCAAGAGGAGCTTGCCGGGCCGAAGAGGAGACCCCGGTGGTCGTCACCGAGAGCAAGGGTGATGACGGCGTCTGGGGCGCATCTGGAACACGAGGCGCCGGAGCGTCAGCCAGCTGTCGAAGTCGGCCCGTACTCCGACTTCGCGGCCTTCGACGTCCGCCCTCTGTCCTCCTCAGCAGCCCCCCCCCTACGCCAGTCGCCCAAGGAGACGACCCCGGGGAGTTCACGGAGCCCGGCGCGGTCGATGGGGCCGCCGGCGCCACCCGGAGCTGCGGCCGACGCCTAGTCGTACCCGTCATCCCGGCGGCTGCTCCCCTCGTCGTCGCTGTCGCTCCCCTCCTCGCCACTCTCGCTCGAGGAGGAGCCTTCGCTGTCGGAGGAGCTATCTTCGCAGCACCGGGCCCGGATACCGAAGCCCCAGAAGGCCTTGACGGAGAGGAGGTCCTCCCCCACTAGCTTGAAGTGGAGGGTGAACCCCTCCGTCAAGCTGTGTATCCGGGCGAACGTCTTCCACCCGCGGCCCAGATACACCACGCCGGGGGCTCGGGACTCGACGTGGACTCGCGTCCCGCTGATCCCGCAGCCCCTCATGCGCAGGTTTAGCGTCTCGGGCTGCTCCACCTCCAACACGTTCGCGAATGGAGCGGGAAGCCGGAGGTGGCGACGAGGCGCCCGGCGCAGCCTGATAATGAACTCACAGGGGTCGTCCCCGAGATGGACCGCGGGAAGGAACGGAGCCGCTGGCGGGGGCGAGGGCGGCGCACCGGTCCGTCCGCCCCGAGCGCCTCGGCCCCGTCCACGACCTCGTCCGCGACCTCGCCCTCTCCCTCTTCCCCCGACGATCGGCTCCGCCGCCGCGGCCGCAAGGGGAGGAGGGGCGCGCTGCCGAGCAGACACCCTCGCAGCAACCGAAGAAGAACCAGGGTTCCCCCCCTCCATCGCAGATGGGGGAAGGAAACCAGAAGCAGAAGGAGGAAGGAGATGGAGTGCGTATTTCCGTCGCCCCCTCTCGCTCCTTATAAAGGAGCGGAGTGGGACCGCGGCCGCCCCGCTCCTCCAATAGAAGCGGAGGAAGGGCAGGCGACTGGGGCCGACCCACTGCATCGGCCCGCGCCGGCCCGACTCCCTGCCTCCGCCGCCGCGACTCCGAGTGCATGAGGACCGCGTGGTGGGCGCGCAGAATCGAGGCGACCGGTGGGACGACCTTTCCCCATCCCGTAACTATGGGGAACGGACGCCTCGAAAACCGCGCCCCACCCCCGTTCATTTATTGAGCCGCGCCTCCGCACCTCCCTCCACTTAAAGAGGGAACGGGCGTTTTCGCCCCCACGACGCCGCGGTAAGCGCGCGCCGCCTGGGGAAGGCGCGGCGGATGCGGAGTTAAAGAGCAGCGCGACCAAGGCCATGCGTGCCCGTGCATCGTTGGGACCTGGCCCAACAACGCTCGGCACCATGTGTGGCCCAGGCCCGGGGGCTCCTGTCGGTGTACTAAAGTAGGGGTACCTTAGTACCCCAGACTTGTGCACGGGCAGTCGTAGCACCCTGCGGCAAGGCCCGCCCCGGAAGCGCCAAGAGAAGACCAAGCATCCAAGACAAGGCCCCCGGCAAGAGGAGCTTGCCGGGCCAAGAAGACAAGGCCCCCGGCAAGAGGAGCTTGCCGGGCCAAGAAGACAAGACCCTGGCAAGAGGAGCTTGCCGGGACGACTGAGCCCATGTAAGGCCATCCAAGAACAAAGTATAACGAGACACAAGATCGAGCCCTCGACAAGAGGAGCTTGTCGGGAAGGCCGAACCCAGGCACCACAAGAGAAGCCCGCCGTGGCGCGCCAAGCGCCCCGGCAAGGCCTGATAGCTGGCACGCTATCAGGCACAGGAAGACGACCCCCGCGGCAAGCCACTTGCCGCGGCAAGATCGCCACCTCAAGACTGCGCTCCAGCTCGCCCGCCACGCGTCGCTCCGGGGCTTCCCCCGAGGGCACGTGGCGAGGCACCGCGCAGCCTGGGGCATGCGGTGGCATGCAGCCGCCATCGTGGCGAACGGTGGCGCACCTAACGGTCCGCCTCGGTGCTGTCCGGGCGACCGTGACGGGCATTTAATGCCCTTGTCCCCTACCATCAGAAGTAGGTATGATAACACTGTGCCGCACTGTAGCGCCACCGTTCGTGCACTATTACAGCTACCACCCCTTTTACACTTTTACCCCTTTCTCCTACGTTGACACCTGTCGGTGACCCCTTTGCGCTATAAAAGGAGGCCCGTGTGCAACGTAGAGGGGGTTCCGGGTTCCGCAAGAGTTCCGGGGTTCGGAGACTCGGCATCCAGACGGCCATACGCTCGGTGCAGCTAGCTCCCCAAGCTCCCGAGCTCCCCAGTTCAATACAACTAAGCAGGAGTAGGGTTTTACGCGTCCATCGTGGCCCGAACCTGGGTAAACCGCCCGTGTGCCCGCTTCGATCTGCTCTCCGCGCTCCCTCCGCCCCCCTCGCCGGACAACGAAAGGGGCTCCGGCCCCATAGGTGCTCGCGGGGGGACGCCCGTCCGCCCCGACACTGGCTCTCCACTCGGTAGGGTTTTTTAAATACTTAGGCGAGTACTTGGACTGCAGCTAAGCCCCCGAGTAGGAGGCTGGCTCACCACTCGGTAGGATTTTTAAATACTTAGGCGAGTACTTGGACTGCAACTAAGCCCCCGAGTGGGAGGATTGCTCTCCGCTCAGTAGGTGTATTAAATACTTAGGCGAGTACTTGGACTGCATCTAAGCCTTCGAGTGGGAGGATTGCTCTCCACTCGGTAGGATTTTTAAATACTTAGTCGAGTACTTAGACTGCATCTAAGCCTCCGAGTGGGAGGATTGCTCTCCACTCAGTAAGATTTTTAAATACTTAGGAGAGTACTTGGACTGCAGCTAAGCCCCCGAGTGGGAGGCTGGCTCACCACTCGGTAGGATTTTTAAATACTTAGGCGAGTACTTGGACTGCAGCTAAGCCCCCGAGTGGGAGGCTGGCTCACCACTCGGTAGGACTTTTAAATACTTAGGCGAGTACTTGGACTGCAACTAAGCCCCCGAGTTGGAAGCTGGCTCACCACTCGGTAGGATTTTTAAATACTTAGGTGAGTACTTGGACTGCAGCTAAGCCCCCGAGTGGGAGGCTGGCTCACCACTCGGTAGGATTTTTAAATACTTAGGCGAGTACTTGGACTGCAGCTAAGCCCCTGAGTGGGAGGCTGGCTCACCACTCGGTAGGATTTCTAAATACTTAGGCGAGTACTTGGACTGCAGCTAAGCCCCCGAGTGGGAGGATTGCTCTCCGCTCGGTAGGATTTTTAAATACTTAGGCGAGTACTTGGACTGCAGCTAAGCCCCCGAGTGGGAGGATTGCTCTCTACTCGGTAGGATTTTTTAAATACTTAGGCGAGTACTTGGACTGCAGCTAAGCCCCCGAGTGGGAGGATTGCTCTCCGCTAGGTAGGTGTATTAAACACTTAGGCGAGTACTGGACTGCATCTAAGCCTCCGAGTGGGAGGATTGCTCTCCACTCGGTAGGATTTTTAAATAAATAAGAGAGTACTTGGACTGCAGCTAAGCCCCCGAGTGGGAGGCTGGCTCACCACTCGGTAGGATATTTAAATACTTAGGCGAGTACTTGGACTGCATCTAAGCCCACGAGTAGGAGGTTGGCTCACCACTCGGTAGGATTTTTAAATACTTAGGCGAGTACTTGGACTGCAGCTAAGCCCCCGAATGGGAGGCTGGCTCACCACTCGGTAGGATTTTTAAATACTTAGAGAGTACTTGGACTGCAGCTAAGCCCCCGAGTGGGAGGCTGGCTCACCACTCGGTAGGATTTGTAAATACTTAGGCGAGTACTTGGACTGCAGCTAAGCCCCCGAGTGGGAGGCTGGCTCACCACTCGGTAGAATTTCTAAATACTTAGGCGAGTACTTGGACTGCAGCTAAGCCCCCGAGTAGGAGGCTGGCTCACCACTCGGTAGGATTTTTAAATACTTAGGCGAGTACTTGGACTGCAACTAAGCCCCCGAGTGGGAGGATTGCTCTCCGCTTAGTAGGTGTATTAAATACTTAGGCGAGTACTTGGACTGCATCTAAGCCTTCGAGTGGGAGGATTGCTCTCCACTCGGTAGGATTTTTAAATACTTAGTCGAGTACTTAGACTGCATCTAAGCCTCCGAGTGGGAGGATTGCTCTCCACTCAGTAAGATTTTTAAATACTTAGGAGAGTACTTGGACTGCAGCTAAGCCCCCGAGTGGGAGGCTGGCTCACCACTCGGTAGGATTTTTAAATACTTAGGCGAGTACTTGGACTGCAGCTAAGCCCCCGAGTGGGAGGCTTTCTCACCACTCGGTAGGATTTTTAAATACTTAGGCGAGTACTTGGACTGCAGCTAAGCCCCCGAGTTGGAGGCTGGCTCACCACTCGGTAGGATTTTTAAATACTTAGGTGAGTACTTGGACTGCAGCTAAGCCCCCGAGTGGGAGGCTGGCTCACCACTCCGTAGGATTTTTAAATACTTAGGCGAGTACTTGGACTGCAGCTAAGCCCCTGAGTGGGAGGCTGGCTCACCACTCGGTAGGATTTCTAAATACTTAGGCGAGTACTTGGACTGCGGCTAAGCCCCCGAGTGGGAGGATTGCTCTCCGCTCGGTAGGATTTTTAAATACTTAGGCGAGTACTTGGACTGCAGCTAAGCCCCCGAGTGGGAGGATTGCTCTCTACTCGGTAGGATTTTTTAAATACTTAGGCGAGTACTTGGACTGCAGCTAAGCCCCCGAGTGGGAGGATTGCTCTCCGCTGGGTAGATGTATTAAACACTTAGGCGAGTACTGGACTGCATCTAAGCCTCCGAGTGGGAGGATTGCTCTCCACTCGGTAGGATTTTTAAATAAATAAGAGAGTACTTGGACTGCAGCTAAGCCCCCGAGTGGGAGGCTGGCTCACCACTCGGTAGGATATTTAAATACTTAGGCGAGTACTTGGACTGCAGCTAAGCCCACGAGTAGGAGGTTGGCTCACCACTCGGTAGGATTTTTAAATACTTAGGCGAGTACTTGGACTGCAGCTAAGCCCCCGAATGGGAGGCTGGCTCACCACTCGGTAGGATTTCTAAATACTTAGAGAGTACTTGGACTGCAGCTAAGCCCCCGAGTGGGAGGCTGGCTCACCACTCGGTAGGATTTTTAAATACTTAGGCGAGTACTTGGACTGCAGCTAAGCCCCCGAGTGGGAGGCTGGCTCACCACTCGGTAGAATTTCTAAATACTTAGGCGAGTACTTGGACTACAGCTAAGCCCCCGAGTGGAAGGATTGCTCTCCACTCGGTAGGATTTTTAAATACTTAGGCGAGTACTTGGACTGTAGCTAAGCCCCGAGTGGGAGGCTGGCTCACCACTCGATAGGATTTTTATATACTTAGGCGAGTACTTGGACTGCAACTAAGCCCCCGAGTGGGAGGCTGGCTCACCACTCGGTAGGATTTTTAAATACTTAGGCGAGTACTTGGACTGTAGCTAAGCCCCCGAGTGGGAGGATTGCTCTCCGCTCGGTAGGATTTTTAAACACTTAGGCGAGTACTGGACTGCATCTAAGCCTCCGAGTGGGAGGATTGCTCTCCACTCGGTAGGATTTTTAAATACTTAGTCCAGTACTTGGACTGCATCTAAGCCTCCGAGTGGGAGGATTGCTCTCCACGCGGTAGGATTTTTGAATACTTAGGAGAGTACTTGGACTGCAGCTAAGTCCCCGAGTGGGAGGCTGGCTCACCACTCGGTAGGATTTTTAAATACTTAGGCGAGTACTTGGACTGCAGCTAAGCCCCCGAGTAGGAGGCTGGCTCACCACTCGGTAGGATTTTTAAATACTTAGGCGAGTACTTGGACTGCAGCTAAGCCCCCGAGTGGGAGGCTGGCTCACCACTTGGTAGGATGTTTAAATACTTATGCGAGTACTTGGACTGCAGCTAAGCCCTCGAGTGGGAGGATTGCTCTGCACTCGGTAGGATTTTTAAATACTTAGGCGAGTACTTGGACTGTAGCTAAGCCCCGAGTGGGAGGCTGGCTCACCACTCGGTAGGATTTTTATATACTTAGGCGAGTACTTGGACTGCACCTAAGCCCCCGAGTGGGAGGCTGGCTCACCACTCGGTAGGATTTTTAAATACTTAGGCGAGTACTTGGACTGTAGCTAAGCCCCCGAGTGGGAGGATTGCTCTCCGCTCGGTAGGATTTTTAAACACTTAGGCGAGTACTGGACTGCATCTAAGCCCTCGAGTGGGAGGCTGGCTCACCACTCGGTAGGATTTTTAAATACTTAGGCGAGTACTTGGACTGCATCTAAGCCTCCGAGTGGGAGGATTGCTCTCCACTCGGTAGGATTTTTAAATACTTAGGAGAGTACTTGGACTGCAGCTAAGCCCCCGAGTGGGAGGCTGGCTCACCACTCGGTAGGATATTGAAATTCTTAGGCGAGTACTTGGACTGCAGCTAAGCCCCCGAGTTGGAGGATGGCTCACCACTCGGTAGGATTTTTAAATACTTAGGCGAGTACTTGGACTGCAGCTAAGCCCCCGAATGGGAGGCTGGCTCACCACTCGGTAGGGTTTTTAAATACTTAGGGGAGTACTTGGACTGCAGCTAAGCCCCCGAGTGGGAGGCTGGCTCACCACTCGGTAGGATTTTTAAATACTTAGGCGAGTACTTGGACTGTAGCTAAGCCCCCGAGTGGGAGGCTGGCTCACCACTCGGTAGGATTTCTAAATACTTAGGCGAGTACTTGGACTACAGCTAAGCCCCCGAGTGGGAGGATTGCTCTCCACTCGGTAGGATTTTTAAATACTTAGGCGAGTACTTGGACTGTAGCTAAGCCCCGAGTGGGAGGCTGGCTCACCACTCGGTTGGATTTTTATATACTTAGGCGAGTACTTGGACTGCAGCTAAGCCCCCGAGTGGGAGGCTGGCTCACCACTCGGTAGGATTTTTAAATACTTAGGCGAGTACTTGGACTGTAGCTAAGCCTCCGAGTGGGAGGATTGCTCTCCGCTCGGTAGGATTTTTAAACACTTAGGCGAGTACTGGACTGCATCTAAGCCTCCGAGTGGGAGGATTGCTCTCCACGCAGTAGGATTTTTGAATACTTAGGAGAGTACTTGGACTGCAGCTAAGTTCCCGAGTGGGAGGCTGGCTCACCACTCGGTAGGATTTTTAAATACTTAGGCAAGTACTTGGACTGGAGCTAAGCCCCTGAGTGGGAGGCTGGCTCACCACTCGGTAGGATTTTTAAATACTTAGGCGAGTACTTGGACTGCAGATAAGCCCCCGAGTGGGAGGATTGCTCTCCGCTCGGTAGGATTTTTAAATACTTAGGCGAGTACTTGGACTGTAGCTAAGCCCCGAGTGGGAGGCTGGCTCACCACTCGGTAGGATTTTTATATACTTAGGCGAGTACATGGACTGCAACTAAGCCCCCAAGTGGGAGGCTGGCTCACCACTCGGTAGGATTTTTAAATACATAGGCGAGTACTTGGACTGTAGCTAAGCCCCCGAGTGGGAGGATTGCTCTCCGCTCGGTAGGATTTTTAAACACTTAGGCGAGTACTGGACTGCATCTAAGCCTCCGAGTGGGAGGATTGCTCTCCGCTCGGTAGGTGTATTAAACACTTAGGCGAGTACTGGACTGCATCTAACCCTCCGAGTGGGAGGATTGCTCTCCACTCGGTAGGATTTTTAAATACTTAGGAGAGTACTTGGACTGCAGCTAAGCCCCCGAGTGGGAGGCTGGCTCACCACTCGGTAGGATATTGAAATACTTAGGCGAGTACTTGGACTGCAGCTAAGCCCCCGAGTTGGAGGCTGGCTCACCACTCGGTAGGATTTTTAAATACTTAGGCGAGTACTTGGACTGCAGCTAAGCCCCCGAATGGGAGGCTGGCTCACCACTCGGTAGGGTTCTTAAATACTTAGGGGAGTACTTGGACTGCAGCTAAGCCCCCGAGTGGGAGGCTGGCTCACCACTCGGTAGGATTTTTAAATACTTAGGCGAGTACTTGGACTGCAGCTAAGCCCCCGAGTGGGAGGCTGACTCACCACTCGGTAGGATTTCTAAATACTTAGGAGAGTACTTGGACTCCAGCTAAGCCCCCGAGTGGGAGGATTGCTCTCCACTCGGTAGGATTTTTAAATACTTAGGCGAGTACTTGGACTGTAGCTAAGCCCCCAGTGGGAGGCTGGCTCACCACTCGGTTGGATTTTTATATACTTAGGCGAGTACTTGGACTGCAGCTAAGCCCCCGAGTGGGAGGCTGGCTCACCACTCGGTAGGATTTTTAAATACTTAGGCGAGTACTTGGACTGTAGCTAAGCCCCCGAGTGGGAGGCTGGCTCACCACTCGGTAGGATTTCTAAATACTTAGGCGAGTACTTGGACTACAGCTAAGCCCCCGAGTGGGAGGATTGCTCTCCACTCGGTAGGATTTTTAAATACTTAGGCGAGTACTTGGACTGTAGCTAAGCCCCGAGTGGGAGGCTGGCTCACCACTCGGTTGGATTTTTATATACTTAGGCGAGTACTTGGACTGCAGCTAAGCCCCCGAGTGGGAGGCTGGCTCACCACTCGGTAGGATTTTTAAATACTTAGGCGAGTACTTGGACTGTAGCTAAGCCTCCGAGTGGGAGGATTGCTCTCCGCTCGGTAGGATTTTTAAACACTTAGGCGAGTACTGGACTGCATCTAAGCCTCCGAGTGGGAGGATTGCTCTCCACGCAGTAGGATTTTTGAATACTTAGGAGAGTACTTGGACTGCAGCTAAGTTCCCGAGTGGGAGGCTGGCTCACCACTCGGTAGGATTTTTAAATACTTAGGCAAGTACTTGGACTGGAGCTAAGCCCCTGAGTGGGAGGCTGGCTCACCACTCGGTAGGATTTTTAAATACTTAGGCGAGTACTTGGACTGCAGATAAGCCCCCGAGTGGGAGGATTGCTCTCCGCTCGGTAGGATTTTTAAATACTTAGGCGAGTACTTGGACTGTAGCTAAGCCCCGAGTGGGAGGCTGGCTCACCACTCGGTAGGATTTTTATATACTTAGGCGAGTACATGGACTGCAACTAAGCCCCCAAGTGGGAGGCTGGCTCACCACTCGGTAGGATTTTTAAATACATAGGCGAGTACTTGGACTGTAGCTAAGCCCCCGAGTGGGAGGATTGCTCTCCGCTCGGTAGGATTTTTAAACACTTAGGCGAGTACTGGACTGCATCTAAGCCTCCGAGTGGGAGGATTGCTCTCCGCTCGGTAGGTGTATTAAACACTTAGGCGAGTACTGGACTGCATCTAACCCTCCGAGTGGGAGGATTGCTCTCCACTCGGTAGGATTTTTAAATACTTAGGAGAGTACTTGGACTGCAGCTAAGCCCCCGAGTGGGAGGCTGGCTCACCACTCGGTAGGATATTGAAATACTTAGGCGAGTACTTGGACTGCAGCTAAGCCCCCGAGTTGGAGGCTGGCTCACCACTCGGTAGGATTTTTAAATACTTAGGCGAGTACTTGGACTGCAGCTAAGCCCCCGAATGGGAGGCTGGCTCACCACTCGGTAGGGTTCTTAAATACTTAGGGGAGTACTTGGACTGCAGCTAAGCCCCCGAGTGGGAGGCTGGCTCACCACTCGGTAGGATTTTTAAATACTTAGGCGAGTACTTGGACTGCAGCTAAGCCCCCGAGTGGGAGGCTGACTCACCACTCGGTAGGATTTCTAAATACTTAGGAGAGTACTTGGACTCCAGCTAAGCCCCCGAGTGGGAGGATTGCTCTCCACTCGGTAGGATTTTTAAATACTTAGGCGAGTACTTGGACTGTAGCTAAGCCCCCAGTGGGAGGCTGGCTCACCACTCGGTTGGATTTTTATATACTTAGGCGAGTACTTGGACTGCAGCTAAGCCCCCGAGTGGGAGGCTGGCTCACCACTCGGTAGGATTTTTAATTACTTAGGCGAGTACTTGGACTGTAGCTAAGCCTCCGAGTGGGAGGATTGCTCTCCGCTCGGTAGGATTTTTAAACACTTAGGCGAGTACTGGACTGCATCTAAGCCTCCGAGTGGGAGGATTGCTCTCCACTCGGTAGGATTTTTAAATACTTAGTCGAGTACTTGGACTGCATCTAAGCCTCCGAGTGGGAGGATTGCTCTCCACGCGGTAGGATTTTTGAATACTTAGGAGAGTACTTGGACTGCAGCTAAGTCCCCGAGTGGGAGGCTAGCTCACCACTCGGTAGGATTTTTAAATACTTAGGCGAGTACTTGGACTGGAGCTAAGCCCCTGAGTGGGAGGCTGGCTCACCACTCGGTAGGATTTTTAAATACTTAGGCGAGTACTTGGACTGCAGATAAGCCCCCGAGTGGGAGGATTGCTCTCCGCTCGGTAGGATTTTTAAATACTTAGGCGAGTACTTGGACTGTAGCTAAGCCCCGAGTGGGAGGCTGGCTCACCACTCGGTAGGATTTTTATATACTTAGGCGAGTACTTGGACTGCAACTAAGCCCCCGAGTGGGAGGCTAGCTCACCACTCGGTAGGATTTTTAAATACTTAGGCGAGTACTTGGACTGTAGCTAAGCCCCCGAGTGGGAGGATTGCTCTCCGCTCGGTAGGATTTTTAAACACTTACGCGAGTACTGGACTGCATCTAAGCCTCCGAGTGGGAGGATTGCTCTCCACTCGGGAGGATTTTTAAATACTTAGTCGAGTACTTGGACTGCATCTAAGCCTCCGAGTGGGAGGATTGCTCTAGGATTTTTGAATACTTAGGAGAGTACTTGGACTGCAGCTAAGTCCCCGAGTGGGAGGCTGGCTCACCACTCGGTAGGATTTTTAAATACTTAGGCGAGTACTTGGACTACAGCTAAGCCCCCGAGTAGGAGGCTGGCTCACCACTCGGTAGGATTTTTAAATACTTAGGCGAGTACTTGGACTGCAGCTAAGCCCCCAAGTGGGAGGCTGGCTCACCACTCGGTAGGATTTCTAAATACTTAGGCGAGTACTTGGACTACAGCTAAGCCCCCGAGTGGGAGGATTGCTCTCCACTCGGTAGGATTTTTAAATACTTAGGCGAGTACTTAGACTGTAGCTAAGCCCCGAGTGGGAGGCTGGCTCACCACTCGGTAGGATTTTTATATACTTAGGCGAGTACTTGGACTGCAACTAAGCCCCCGAGTGGGAGGCTGGTTCACCACTCGGTAGGATTTTTAAATACTTAGGCGAGTACTTGGACTGTAGCTAAGCCCCCGAGTGGGAGGATTGCTCTCCGCTCGGTAGGATTTTTAAACACTTAGGCGAGTACTGGACTGCATCTAAGCCTCCGAGTGGGAGGATTGCTCTCCACTCGGTAGGATTTTTAAATACTTAGTCGAGTACTTGGACTGCATCTAAGCCTCCGAGTGGGAGGATTGCTCTCCACGCGGTAGGATTTTTGAATACTTAGGAGAGTACTTGGACTGCAGCTAAGTCCCCGAGTGGGAGGCTGGCTCACCACTCGGTAGGATTTTTAAATACTTAGGCGAGTACTTGGACTGCAGCTAAGCCCCCGAGTAGGAGGCTGGCTCACCACTCGGTAGGATTTTTAAATACTTAGGCGAGTACTTGGACTGCAGCTAAGCCCCCGAGTGGGAGGCTGGCTCACCACTCGGTAGGATTTCTAAATACTTAGGCGAGTACTTGGACTACAGCTAAGCCCCCGAGTGGGAGGATTGCTCTCCACTCGGTAGGATTTTTAAATACTTAGGCGAGTACTTGGACTGTAGCTAAGCCCCGAGAGGGAGGCTGGCTCACCACTCGGTAGGATTTTTATATACTTAGGCGAGTACTTGGACTGCAACTAAGCCCCCGAGTGGGAGGCTGGTTCACCACTCGGTAGGATTTTTAAATACTTAGGCGAGTAGTTGGACTGTAGCTAAGCCCCCGAGTGGGAGGATTGCTCTCCGCTCGGTAGGATTTTTAAACACTTAGGCGAGTACTGGACTGCATCTAAGCCTCCGAGTGGGAGGATTGCTCTCCACTCGGTAGGATTTTTAAATACTTAGTCGAGTACTTGGACTGCATCTAAGCCTCCGAGTGGGAGGATTGCTCTCCACGCGGTAGGATTTTTGAATACTTAGGAGAGTACTTGGACTGCAGCTAAGTCCCCGAGTGGGAGGCTGGCTCACCACTCGGTAGGATTTTTAAATACTTAGGCGAGTACTTGGACTGCAGCTAAGCCCCTGAGTAGGAGGCTGGCTCACCACTCGGTAGGATTTTTAAATACTTAGGCGAGTACTTGGACTGCAGCTAAGCCCCCGAGTGGGAGGCTGGCTCACCACTCGGTAGGATTTCTAAATACTTAGGCGAGTACTTGGACTACAGCTAAGCCCCCGAGTGGGAGGATTGCTCTCCACTCGGTAGGATTTTTAAATACTTAGGCGAGTACTTGGACTGTAGCTAAGCCCCGAGTGGGAGGCTGGCTCACCACTCGGTAGGATTTTTATATACTTAGGCGAGTACTTGGACTGCAGCTAAGCCCCCGAGTGGGAGGCTGGCTCACCACTCGGTAGGATTTTTAAATACTTAGGCGAGTACTTGGACTGTAGCTAAGCCCCCGCGTGGGAGGATTGCTCTCCGCTCGGTAGGTGTATTAAACACTTAGGCGAGTACTGGACTGCATCTAAGCCTCCGAGTGGGAGGATTGCTCTCCACTCGGTAGGATTTTTAAATACTTAGGAGAGTACTTGGACTGCAGCTAAGCCCCCGAGTGGGAGGCTGGCTCACCACTCGGTAGGATATTTAAATACTTAGGCGAGTACTTGGACTGCAGCTAAGCCCCCGAGTAGGAGGCTGGCTCACCACTCGGTAGGATTTTTAAATACTTAGGCGAGTACTTGGACTGTAGCTAAGCCCCCGAATGGGAGGCTGGCTCACCACTCGGTAGGATTTTTAAATACTTAGGTGAGTACTTGGACTGCAGCTAAGCCCCCGAGTGGGAGGCTGGCTCACCACTCGGTAGGATTTTTAAATACTTAGGCGAGTACTTGGACTGCAGCTAAGCCCCCGAGTGGGAGGCTGGCTCACCACTCGGTAGGATTTCTAAATACTTAGGCGAGTACTTGGACTACAGCTAAGCCCCCGAGTGGGAGGATTGCTCTCCACTCGGTAGGATTTTTAAATACTTAGGCGAGTACTTGGACTGTAGCTAAGCCCCGAGTGGGAGGCTGGCTCACCACTCGGTAGGATTTTTATATACTTAGGCGAGTACTTGGACTGCAGCTAAGCCCCCGAGTGGGAGGCTGGCTCACCACTCGGTAGGATTTTTAAATACTTAGGCGAGTACTTGGACTGTAGCTAAGCCCCCGAGTGGGAGGATTGCTCTCCGCTCGGTAGGTGTATTAAACACTTAGGCGAGTACTGGACTGCATCTAAGCCTCCGAGTGGGAGGATTGCTCTCCACTCGGTAGGATTTTTAAATACTTAGGAGAGTACTTGGACTGCAGCTAAGCCCCCGAGTGGGAGGCTGGCTCACCACTCGGTAAGATATTTAAATACTTAGGCGAGTACTTGGACTGCAGCTAAGCCCCCGAGTAGGAGGCTGGCTCACCACTCGGTAGGATTTTTAAATACTTAGGCGAGTACTTGGACTGTAGCTAAGCCCCCGAATGGGAGGCTGGCTCACCACTCGGTAGGATTTTTAAATACTTAGGTGAGTACTTGGACTGCAGCTAAGCCCCCGAGTGGGAGGCTGGCTCACCACTCGGTAGGATTTTTAAATACTTAGGCGAGTACTTGGACTGCAGCTAAGCCCCCGAGTGGGAGGCTGGCTCACCACTCGGTAGGATTTCTAAATACTTAGGCGAGTACTTGGACTACAGCTAAGCCCCCGAGTGGGAGGATTGCTCTCCACTCGGTAGGATTTTTAAATACTTAGGCGAGTACTTGGACTGTAGCTAAGCCCCCGAGTGGGAGGATTGCTCTCCGCTCGGTAGGATTTTTAAACACTTACGCGAGTACTGGACTGCATCTAAGCCTTCGAGTGGGAGGATTGCTCTCCACTCGGGAGGATTTTTAAATACTTAGTCGAGTACTTGGACTGCATCTAAGCCTCCGAGTGGGAGGATTGCTCTAGGATTTTTGAATACTTAGGAGAGTACTTGGACTGCAGCTAAGTCCCCGAGTGGGAGGCTGGCTCACCACTCGGTAGGATTTTTAAATACTTAGGCGAGTACTTGGACTGCTGCTAAGCCCCCGAGTAGGAGGCTGGCTCACCACTCGGTAGGATTTTTAAATACTTAGGCGAGTACTTGGACTGCAGCTAAGCCCCCAAGTGGGAGGCTGGCTCACCACTCGGTAGGATTTCTAAATACTTAGGCGAGTACTTGGACTACAGCTAAGCCCCCGAGTGGGAGGATTGCTCTCCACTCGGTAGGATTTTTAAATACTTAGGCGAGTACTTAGACTGTAGCTAAGCCCCGAGTGGGAGGCTGGCTCACCACTCGGTAGGATTTTTATATACTTAGGCGAGTACTTGGACTGCAACTAAGCCCCCGAGTGGGAGGCTGGTTCACCACTCGGTAGGATTTTTAAATACTTAGGCGAGTACTTGGACTGTAGCTAAGCCCCCGAGTGGGAGGATTGCTCTCCGCTCGGTAGGATTTTTAAACACTTAGGCGAGTACTGGACTGCATCTAAGCCTCCGAGTGGGAGGATTGCTCTCCACTCGGTAGGATTTTTAAATACTTAGTCGAGTACTTGGACTGCATCTAAGCCTCCGAGTGGGAGGATTGCTCTCCACGCGGTAGGATTTTTGAATTCTTAGGAGAGTACTTGGACTGCAGCTAAGTCCCCGAGTGGGAGGCTGGCTCACCACTCGGTAGGATTTTTAAATACTTAGGCGAGTTCTTGGACTGCAGCTAAGCCCCCGAGTAGGAGGCTGGCTCACCACTCGGTAGGATTTTTAAATACTTAGGCGAGTACTTGGACTGCAGCTAAGCCCCCGAGTGGGAGGCTGGCTCACCACTCGGTAGGATTTCTAAATACTTAGGCGAGTACTTGGACTACAGCTAAGCCCCCGAGTGGGAGGATTGCTCTCCACTCGGTAGGAATTTTAAATACTTAGGCGAGTACTTGGACTGTAGCTAAGCCCCGAGTGGGAGGCTGGCTCACCACTCGGTAGGATTTTTATATACTTAGGCGAGTACTTGGACTGCAGCTAAGCCCCCGAGTGGGAGGCTGGCTCACCACTCGGTAGGATTTTTAAATACTTAGGCGAGTACTTGGACTGTAGCTAAGCCCCCGCGTGGGAGGATTGCTCTCCGCTCGGTAGGTGTATTAAACACTTAGGCGAGTACTGGACTGCATCTAAACCTCCGAGTGGGAGGATTGCTCTCCACTCGGTAGGATTTTTAAATACTTAGGAGAGTACTTGGACTGCAGCTAAGCCCCTGAGTGGGAGGCTGGCTCACCACTCGGTAGGATATTTAAATACTTAGGCGAGTACTTGGACTGCAGCTAAGCCCCCGAGTAGGAGGCTGGCTCACCACTCGGTAGGATTTTTAAATACTTAGGAGAGTACTTGGACTGCAGCTAAGCCCCCGAGTAGGAGGCTGGCTCACCACTCGGTAGGATTTTTAAATACTTAGGCGAGTACTTGGACTGCAGCTAAGCCCCCGAGTGGGAGGCTGGCTCACCACTCGGTAGGATTTCTAAATACTTAGGCGAGTACTTGGACTACAGCTAAGCCCCCGAGTGGGAGGATTGCTCTCCACTCGGTAGGATTTTTAAATACTTAGGCGAGTACTTAGACTGTAGCTAAGCCCCGAGTGGGAGGCTGGCTCACCACTCGGTAGGATTTTTATATACTTAGGCGAGTACTTGGACTGCAACTAAGCCCCCGAGTGGGAGGCTGGTTCACCACTCGGTAGGATTTTTAAATACTTAGGCGAGTACTTGGACTGTAGCTAAGCCCCCGAGTGGGAGGATTGCTCTCCGCTCGGTAGGATTTTTAAACACTTAGGCGAGTACTGGACTGCATCTAAGCCTCCGAGTGGGAGGATTGCTCTCCACTCGGTAGGATTTTTAAATACTTAGTCGAGTACTTGGACTGCATCTAAGCCTCCGAGTGGGAGGATTGCTCTCCACGCGGTAGGATTTTTGAATACTTAGGAGAGTACTTGGACTGCAGCTAAGTCCCCGAGTGGGAGGCTGGCTCACCACTCGGTAGGATTTTTAAATACTTAGGCGAGTACTTGGACTGCAGCTAAGCCCCCGAGTAGGAGGCTGGCTCACCACTCGGTAGGATTTTTAAATACTTAGGCGAGTACTTGGACTGCAGCTAAGCCCCCGAGTGGGAGGCTGGCTCACCACTCGGTAGGATTTCTAAATACTTAGGCGAGTACTTGGACTACAGCTAAGCCCCCGAGTGGGAGGATTGCTCTCCACTCGGTAGGATTTTTAAATACTTAGGCGAGTACTTGGACTGTAGCTAAGCCCCGAGTGGGAGGCTGGCTCACCACTCGGTAGGATTTTTATATACTTAGGCGAGTACTTGGACTGCAGCTAAGCCCCCGAGTGGGAGGCTGGCTCACCACTCGGTAGGATTTTTAAATACTTAGGCGAGTACTTGGACTGTAGCTAAGCCCCCGCGTGGGAGGATTGCTCTCCGCTCGGTAGGTGTATTAAACACTTAGGCGAGTACTGGACTGCATCTAAGCCTCCGAGTGGGAGGATTGCTCTCCACTCGGTAGGATTTTTAAATACTTAGGAGAGTACTTGGACTGCAGCTAAGCCCCCGAGTGGGAGGCTGGCTCACCACTCGGTAGGATATTTAAATACTTAGGCGAGTACTTGGAATGCAGCTAAGCCCCCGAGTAGGAGGCTGGCTCACCACTCGGTAGGATTTTTAAATACTTAGGCGAGTACTTGGACTGTAGCTAAGCCCCCGAATGGGAGGCTGGCTCACCACTCGGTAGGATTTTTAAATACTTAGGTGAGTACTTGGACTGCAGCTAAGCCCCCGAGTGGGAGGCTGGCTCACCACTCGGTAGGATTTTTAAATACTTAGGCGAGTACTTGGACTGCAGCTAAGCCCCCGAGTGGGAGGCTGGCTCACCACTCGGTAGGATTTCTAAATACTTAGGCGAGTACTTGGACTACAGCTAAGCCCCCGAGTGGGAGGATTGCTCTCCACTCGGTAGGATTTTTAAATACTTAGGCGAGTACTTGGGCTGTAGCTAGGCCCCGAGTGGGAGGCTGGCTCACCACTCGGTAGGATTTTTATATACTTAGGCGAGTACTTGGACTGCAGCTAAGCCCCCGAGTGGGAGGCTGGCTCACCACTCGGTAGGATTTTTAAATACTTAGGCGAGTACTTGGACTGTAGCTAAGCCCCCGAGTGGGAGGATTGCTCTCCGCTCGGTAGGTGTATTAAACACTTAGGCGAGTACTGGACTGCATCTAAGCCTCCGAGTGGGAGGATTGCTCTCCACTCGGTAGGATTTTTAAATACTTAGGAGAGTACTTGGACTGCAGCTAAGCCCCCGAGTGGGAGGCTGGCTCACCACTCGGTACGATATTTAAATACTTAGGCGAGTACTTGGACTGCAGCTAAGCCCCCGAGTAGGAGGCTGGCTCACCACTCGGTAGGATTTTTAAATACTTAGGCGAGTACTTGGACTGTAGCTAAGCCCCCGAATGGGAGGCTGGCTCACCACTCGGTAGGATTTTTAAATACTTAGGTGAGTACTTGGACTGCAGCTAAGCCCCCGAGTGGGAGGCTGGCTCACCACTCGGTAGGATTTTTAAATACTTAGGCGAGTACTTGGACTGCAGCTAAGCCCCCGAGTGGGAGGCTGGCTCACCACTCGGTAGGATTTCTAAATACTTAGGCGAGTACTTGGACTACAGCTAAGCCCCCGAGTGGGAGGATTGCTCTCCACTCGGTAGGATTTTTAAATACTTAGGCGAGTACTTGGACTGTAGCTAAGCCCCGAGTGGGAGGCTGGCTCACCACTCGGTAGGATTTTTATATACTTAGGCGAGTACTTGGACTGCAGCTAAGCCCCCGAGTGGGAGGCTGGCTCACCACTCGGTAGGATTTTTAAATACTTAGGCGAGTACTTGGACTGTAGCTAAGCCCCCGAGTGGGAGGATTGCTCTCCGCTCGGTAGGTGTATTAAACACTTAGGCGAGTACTGGACTGCATCTAAGCCTCCGAGTGGGAGGATTGCTCTCCACTCGGTAGGATTTTTAAATACTTAGGAGAGTACTTGGACTGCAGCTAAGCCCCCGAGTGGGAGGCTGGCTCACTACTCGGTAAGATATTTAAATACTTAGGCGAGTACTTGGACTGTAGCTAAGCCCCCGAATGGGAGGCTGGCTCACCACTCGGTAGGATTTTTAAATACTTAGGTGAGTACTTGGACTGCAGCTAAGCCCCCGAGTGGGAGGCTGGCTCACCACTCGGTAGGATTTTTAAATACTTAGGCGAGTACTTGGACTGCAGCTAAGCCCCCGAGTGGGAGGCTGGCTCACCACTCGGTAGGATTTCTAAATACTTAGGCGAGTACTTGGACTACAGCTAAGCCCCCGAGTGGGATGATTGCTCTCCACTCGGTAGGATTTTTAAATACTTAGGCGAGTACTTGGACTGTAGCTAAGCCCCGAGTGGGAGGCTGGCTCACCACTCGGTAGGATTTTTATATACTTAGGCGAGTACTTGGACTGCAGCTAAGCCCCCGAGTGGGAGGCTGGCTCACCACTCGGTAGGATTTCTAAATACTTAGGCGAGTACTTGGACTACAGCTAAGCCCCCGAGTGGGAGGATTGCTCTCCACTCGGTAGGATTTTTAAATACTTAGGCGAGTACTTGGACTGTAGCTAAGCCCCGAATGGGAGGCTGGCTCACCACTCGGTAGGATTTTTAAATACTTAGGTGAGTACTTGGACTGCAGCTAAGCCCCCGAGTGGGAGGCTGGCTCACCACTCGGTAGGATTTTTAAATACTTAGGCGAGTACTTGGACTGCAGCTAAGCCCCCGAGTGGGAGGCTGGCTCACCACTCGGTAGGATTTCTAAATACTTAGGCGAGTACTTGGACTACAGCTAAGCCCCCGAGTGGGAGGATTGCTCTCCACTCGGTAGGATTTTTAAATACTTAGGCGAGTACTTGGACTGTAGCTAAGCCCCGAGTGGGAGGCTGGCTCACCACTCGGTAGGATTTTTATATACTTAGGCGAGTACTTGGACTGCAGCTAAGCCCCCGAGTGGGAGGCTGGCTCACCACTCGGTAGGATTTTTAAATACTTAGGCGAGTACTTGGACTGTAGCTAAGCCCCCGAGTGGGAGGATTGCTCTCCGCTCGGTAGGTGTATTAAACACTTAGGCGAGTACTGGACTGCATCTAAGCCTCCGAGTGGGAGGATTGCTCTCCACTCGGTAGGATTTTTAAATACTTAGGAGAGTACTTGGACTGCAGCTAAGCCCCCGAGTGGGAGGCTGGCTCACCACTCGGTAAGATATTTAAATACTTAGGCGAGTACTTGGACTGCAGCTAAGCCCCCGAGTAGGAGGCTGGCTCACCACTCGGTAGGATTTTTAAATACTTAGGCGAGTACTTGGACTATAGCTAAGCCCCCGAATGGGAGGCTGGCTCACCACTCGGTAGGATTTTTAAATACTTAGGTGAGTACTTGGACTGCAGCTAAGCCCCCGAGTGGGAGGCTGGCTCACCACTCGGTAGGATTTTTAAATACTTAGGCGAGTACTTGGACTGCAGCTAAGCCCCCGAGTGGGAGGCTGGCTCACCACTCGGTAGGATTTCTAAATACTTAGGCGAGTACTTGGACTACAGCTAAGCCCCCGAGTGGGAGGATTGCTCTCCACTCGGTAGGATTTTTAAATACTTAGGCGAGTACTTGGACTGTAGCTAAGCCCCGAGTGGGAGGCTGGCTCACCACTCGGTAGGATTTTTATATACTTAGGCGAGTACTTGGACTGCAGCTAAGCCCCCGAGTGGGAGGCTCGCTCACCACTCGGTAGGATTTTTAAATACTTAGGCGAGTACTTGGACTGTAGCTAAGCCCCCGAGTGGGAGGATTGCTCTCCGCTCGGTAGGATTTTTAAACACTTAGGCGAGTACTGGACTGCATCTAAGCCTCCGAGTGGGAGGATTGCTCTCCACTCGGTAGGATTTTTAAAGACTTAGTCGAGTACTTGGACTGCATCTAAGCCTCCGAGTGGGAGGATTGTTCTCCACGCGGTAGGATTTTTGAATACTTAGGAGAGTACTTGGACTGCAGCTAAGTCCCCGAGTGGGAGCCTGGCTCACCACTCGGTAGGATTTTTAAATACTTAGGCGAGTACTTGGACTGCAGCTAAGCCCCCGAGTAGGAGGCTGGCTCACCACTCGGTAGGATTATTAAATACTTAGGCGAGTACTTGGACTGTAGCTAAGCCCCCGAGTGGGAGGCTGGCTCACCACTCGGTAGGATGTTTAAATACTTAGGCGAGTACTTGGACTGTAGCTAAGCCCCCGAGTGGGAGGCTGGCTCACCACTCGGTAAAATTTTTATATACTTAGGCGAGTACTTGGACTGCAGCTAAGCCTCCGAGTGGGAGGCTGGCTCACCACTCGGTAGGATTTTTAAATACTTAGGCGAGTACTTGGACTGTAGCTAAGCCCCCGAGTGGGAGGATTGCTCTCTACTCGGTAGGTGTATTAAACACTTAGGCGAGTACTGGACTGCATCTAAGCCTCCGAGTGGGAGGATTGCTCTCCACTCGGTAGGATTTTTAAATACTTAGGAGAGTACTTGGACTGCAGCTAAGCCCCCGAGTGGGAGGCTGGCTCACCACTCGGTAGGATATTTAATACTTAGGCGAGTACTTGGACTGCAGCTAAGCCCCCGAGTAGGAGGCTGGCTCACCACTCGGTAGGATTTTTAAATACTTAGGTGAGTACTTGGACTGCAGCTAAGCCCCCGAATGGGAGGCTGGCTCACCACTCGGTAGGATTTTTAAATACTTAGGTGAGTACTTGGACTGCAGCTAAGCCCCCGAGTGGGAGGATGGCTCACCACTCGGTAGGATTTTTAAATACTTAGGCGAGTACTTGGACTGCAGCTAAGCCCCCGAGTGGGAGGCTGGCTCACCACTCGGTAGGATTTCTAAATACTTAGGCGAGTACTTGGACTACAGCTAAGCCCCCGAGTGGGAGGATTGCTCTCCACTCGGTAGGATTTTTAAATACTTAGTCGAGCACTTGGACTTTAGCTAAGCCCCGAGTGGGAGGCTGGCTCACCACTCGGTAGGATTTTTATATACTTAGGCGAGTACTTGGACTGCAGCTAAGCCCCCGAGTGGGAGGCTGGCTCACCACTTGGTAGGATTTTTAAATACTTAGGCGAGTACTTGGACTGTAGCTAAGCCCCCGAGTGGGAGGATTGCTCTCCGCTCGGTAGGATTTTTAAACACTTAGGCGAGTACTGGACTGCATCTAAGCCTCCGAGTGGGAGGATTGCTCTCCACTCGGTAGGATTTTTGAATACTTAGGAGAGTACTTGGACTGCAGCTAAGTCCCCGAGTGGGAGGCTGGCTCACCACTCGGTAGGATTTTTAAATACTTAGGCGAGTACTTGGACTGCAGCTAAGCCCCCGAGTAGGAGGCTGGCTCACCACTCGGTAGGATTTTTAAATACTTAGGCGAGTACTTGGACTGCAGCTAAGCCCCCGAGTGGGAGGCTGGCTCACCACTCGGTAGGATGTTTAAATACTTAGGCGAGTACTTGGACTGCAGCTAAGCCCCCGAGTGGGAGGCTGGCTCACCACTCGGTAGGATTTTTAAATACTTTTGCGAGTACTTGGACATCAGCTAAGCCCCCAAGTGGGAGGCTGGCTCACCACTCGGTAGGATTTCTAAATACTTAGGCGAGTACTTGGACTACAGCTAAGCCCCCGAGTGGTAGGATTGCTCTCCACTCGGTAGGATTTTTAAATACTTAGGCGAGTACTTGGACTGTAGCTAAGCCCCGAGTGGGAGGCTGGCTCACCACTCGGTAGGATTTTTATATACTTAGGCGAGTACTTGGACTGCAGCTAAGCCCCCGAGTGGGAGGCTGGCTCACCACTCGGTAGGATTTTTATATACTTAGGCGAGTACTTGGACTGCAGCTAAGCCACCGAGTGGGAGGCTGGCTCCCCACTCGGTAGGATTTTTAAATACTTAGGCGAGTACTTGGACTGTAGCTAAGCCCCCGAGTGGGAGGATTGCTCTCTGCTCGGTTGGTGTATTAAACACTTAGGCGAGTACTGGACTGCATCTAAGCCTCCGAGTGGGAGGATTGCTCTCCACTCGGTAGGATTTTTAAATACTTAGGAGAGTACTTGGACTGCAGCTAAGCCCCAGAGTGGGAGGCTGGCTCACCACTCGGTAGGATATTTAAATACTTAGGCGAGTACTTGGACTGCAGCTAAGCCCCCGAGTAGGAGGCTGGCTCACCACTCGGTAGGATTTTTAAATACTTAGGTGAGTACTTGGACTGCAGCTAAGCCTCCGAATGGGAGGCTGGCTCACCACTCGGTAGGATTTTTAAATACTTAGGTGAGTACTTGGACTGCAGCTAAGCCCCCGAGTGGGAGGCTGGCTCACCACTCGGTAGGATTTTTAAATACTTAGGTGAGTACTTGGACTGCAGCTAAGCCCCCGAGTGGGAGGCTGGCTCACCACTCGGTAGGATTTCTAAATACTTAGGCGAGTACTTGGACTACAGCTAAGCCCCCGAGTGGGAGGATTGCTCTCCACTCGGTAAGATTTTTAAATACTTAGGCGAGTACTTGGACTGTAGCTAAGCCCCGAGTGGGAGGCTGGCTCACCACTCGGTAGGATTTTTATATACTTAGGCGAGTACTTGGACTGCAGCTAAGCCCTCGAGTGGGAGGCTGGCTCACCACTCGGTAGGATTTTTAAATACTTAGGCGAGTACTTGGACAGCAGCTAAGCCCCCGACTGGGAGGCTGGCTCACCACTCGGTAGGATTTCTAAATACTTAGGCGAGTACTTGGACTACAGCTAAGCCCCCGAGTGGGAGGATTGCTCTCCACTCGGTATGATTTTTAAATACTTAGGCGAGTACTTGGACTGTAGCTAAGCCCCGAGTGGGAGGCTGGCTCACCACTCGGTAGGATTTCTAAATACTTAGGCGAGTACTTGGACTACAGCTAAGCCCCCGAGTGGGAGGATTGCTCTCCACTCGGTAGGATTTTTAAATACTTAGGCGAGTACTTGGACTGTAGCTAAGCCCCGAGTGGGAGGCTGGCTCACCACTCGGTAGGATTTTTATATACTTAGGCGAGTACTTGGACTGCAGCTAAGCCCCCGAGTGGGAGGCTGGCTCACCACTCGGTAGGATTTTTATATACTTAGGCGAGTACTTGGACTGCAGCTAAGCCCCCGAGTGGGAGGCTGGCTCACCACTCGGTAGGATTTTTAAATACTTAGGCGAGTACTTGGACTTTAGCTAAGCCCCCGAGTGGGAGGATTGCTCTCTGCTCGGTTGGTGTATTAAACACTTAGGCGAGTACTGGACTGCATCTAAGCCTCCGAGTGGGAGGATTGCTCTCCACTCGGTAGGATTTTTAAATACTTAGGAGAGTACTTGGACTGCAGCTAAGCCCCCGAGTGGGAGGGTTGCTCACCACTCAGTAGGATATTTAAATACTTAGGCGAGTACTTGGACTGTAGCTAAGCCCCCGAGTAGGAGGCTGGCTCACCACTCGGTAGGATTTTTAAATACTTAGGTGAGTACTTGGACAGCAGCTAAGCCCCCGAGTGGGAGGCTGGCTCACCACTCGGTAGGATTTCTAAATACTTAGGCGAGTACTTGGACTACAGCTAAGCCCCCGAGTGGGAGGATTGCTCTCCACTCGGTAGGATTTTTAAATACTTAGGAGAGTACTTGGACTGCAGCTAAGCCCCCGAGTGGGAGGCTGGCTCACCACTCGGTAGGATATTTAAATACTTAGGCGAGTACTTGGACTGCAGCTAAGCCCCCGAGTAGGAGGCTGGCTCACCACTCGGTAGGATTTTTAAATACTTAGGTGAGTACTTGGACTGCAGCTAAGCCCCCGAATGGGAGGCTGGCTCACCACTCGGTAGGATTTTTAAATACTTAGGTGAGTACTTGGACTGCAGCTAAGCCCCCGAGTGGGAGGCTGGCTCACCACTCGGTAGGATTTTTAAATACTTAGGCGAGTACTTGGACTGCAGCTAAGCCCCCGAGTGGGAGGCTGGCTCACCACTCGGTAGGATTTCTAAATACTTAGGCGAGTACTTGGAGTATAGCTAAGCCCCCGAGTGGGAGGATTGCTCTCCACTCGGTAGGATTTTTAAATACTTAGTCGAGTACTTGGACTTTAGCTAAGACCCGAGTGGGAGGCTGGCTCACCACTCGGTAGGATTTTTATATACTTAGGCGAGTACTTGGACTGCAGCTAAGCCCCCGAGTGGGAGGCTGGCTCACCACTCGGTAGGATTTTTAAATACTTAGGCGAGTACTTGGACTGTAGCTAAGCCCCCGAGTGGGAGGATTGCTCTCCGCTCGGTAGGATTTTTAAACACTTAGGCGAGTACTGGACTGCATCTAAGCCTCCGAGTGGGAGGATTGCTCTCCACTCGGTAGGATTTTTGAATACTTAGGAGAGTACTTGGACTGCAGCTAAGTCCCCGAGTGGGAGGCTGGCTCACCACTCAGTAGGATTTTTAAATACTTAGGCGAGTACATGGACTGCAGCTAAGCCCCCGAGTAGGAGGCTGGCTCACCACTCGGTAGGATTTTTAAATACTTAGGCGAGTACTTGGACTGCAGCTAAGCCCCCGAGTGGGAGGCTGGCTCACCACTCGGTAGGATGTTTAAATACTTAGGCGAGTACTTGGACTGCAGCTAAGCCCCCGAGTGGGAGGCTGGCTCACCACTCGGTAGGATTTTTAAATACTTAGGCGAGTACTTGGACTACAGCTAAGCCCCCGAGTGGGAGGATTGCTCTCCACTCGGTAGGATTTTTAAATACTTAGGCGAGTACTTGGACTATAGCTAAGCCCCGAGTGGGAGGCTGGCTCACCACTCGGTAGGATTTTTATATACTTAGGCGAGTACTTGGACTGCAGCTAAGCCCCCGAGTGGGAGGCTGGCTCACCACTCGGTAGGATTTTTATATACTTAGGCGAGTACTTGGACTGCAGCTAAGCCCCCGAGTGGGAGGCTGGCTCACCACTCGGTAGGATTTTTAAATACTTAGGCGAGTACTTGGACTGTAGCTAAGCCCCCGAGTGGGAGGATTGCTCTCTGCTCGGTTGGTGTATTAAACACTTAGGCGAGTACTGGACTGCATCTAAGCCTCCGAGTGGGAGGATTGCTCTCCACTCGGTAGGATTTTTAAATACTTAGGAGAGTACTTGGACTGCAGCTAAGCCCCCGAGTGGGAGGCTGGCTCACCACTCGGTAGGATATTTAAATACTTAGGCGAGTACTTGGACTGCAGCTAAGCCCCCGAGTAGGAGGCAGGCTCACCACTCGGTAGGATTTTTAAATACTTAGGTGAGTACTTGGACTGCAGCTAAGCCCCCGAATGGGAGGCTGGCTCACCACTCGGTAGGATTTTTAAATACTTAGGTGAGTACTTGGACTGCAGCTAAGCCCCCGAGTGGGAGGCTGGCTCACCACTCGGTAGGATTTTTAAATACTTAGGTGAGTACTTGGACTGCAGCTAAGCCCCTGAGTGGGAGGCTGGCTCACCACTCGGTAGGATTTCTAAATACTTAGGCGAGTACTTGGACTACAGCTAAGCCCCCGAGTGGGAGGATTGCTCTCCACTCGGTAAGATTTTTAAATACTTAGGCGAGTACTTGGACTGTAGCTAAGCCCCGAGTGGGAGGCTGGCTCACCACTCGGTAGGATATTTATATACTTAGGCGAGTACTTGGACTGCAGCTAAGCCCCCGAGTGGGAGGCTGGCTCACCACTCGGTAGGATTTTTAAATACTTAGGCGAGTACTTGGACAGCAGCTAAGCCCCCGAGTGGGAGGCTGGCTCACCACTCGGTAGGATTTCTAAATACTTAGGCGAGTACTTGGACTACAACTAAGCCCCCGAGTGGGAGGATTGCTCTCCACTCGGTAGGATTTTTAAATACTTAGGCGAGTACTTGGACTGTAGCTAAGCCCCGAGTGGGAGGCTGGCTCACCACTCGGTAGGATTTCTAAATACTTAGGCGAGTACTTGGACTACAGCTAAGCCCCCGAGTGGGAGGATTGCTCTCCACTCGGTAGGATTTTTAAATACTTAGGCGAGTACTTGGACTGTAGCTAAGCCCCGAGTGGGAGGCTGGCTCACCACTCGGTAGGATTTTTATATACTTAGGCGAGTACTTGGACTGCAGCTAAGCCCCCGAGTGGGAGGCTGGCTCACCACTCGGTAGGATTTTTATATACTTAGGCGAGTACTTGGACTGCAGCTAAGCCCCCGAGTGGGAGGCTGGCTCACCACTCGGTAGGATTTTTAAATACTTAGGCGAGTACTTGGACTGTAGCTAAGCCCCCGAGTGGGAGGATTGCTCTCTGCTCGGTTGGTGTATTAAACACTTAGGCGAGTACTGGACTGCATCTAAGCCTCCGAGTGGGAGGATTGCTCTCCACTCGGTAGGATTTTTAAATACTTAGGAGAGTACTTGGACTGCAGCTAAGCCCCCGAGTGGGAGGCTGGCTCACCACTCGGTAGGATATTTAAATACTTAGGCGAGTACTTGGACTGCAGCTAAGCCCCCGAGTAGGAGGCTGGCTCACCACTCGGTAGGATTTTTAAATACTTAGGTGAGTACTTGGACTGCAGCTAAGCCCCCGAATGGGAGGCTGGCTCACCACTCGGTAGGATTTTTAAATACTTAGGTGAGTACTTGGACTGCAGCTAAGCCCCCGAGTGGGAGGCTGGCTCACCACTCGGTAGGATTTTTAAATAATTAGGTGAGTACTTGGACTGCAGCTAAGCCCCCGAGTGGGAGGCTGGCTCACCACTCGGTAGGATTTCTAAATACTTAGGCGAGTACTTGGACTACAGCTAAGCCCCCGAGTGGGAGGATTGCTCTCCACTCGGTAAGATTTTTAAATACTTAGGCGAGTACTTGGACTGTAGCTAAGCCCCGAGTGGGAGGCTGGCTCACCACTCGGTAGGATATTTATATACTTAGGCGAGTACTTGGACTGCAGCTAAGCCCCCGAGTGGGAGGCTGGCTCACCACTCGGTAGGATTTTTAAATACTTAGGCGAGTACTTGGACAGCAGCTAAGCCCCCGAGTGGGACGCTGGCTCACCACTCGGTAGGATTTCTAAATACTTAGGCGAGTACTTGGACTACAGCTAAGCCCCCGAGTGGGAGGATTGCTCTCCACTCGGTAGGATTTTTAAATACTTAGGCGAGTACTTGGACTGTAGCTAAGCCCCGAGTGGGAGGCTGGCTCACCACTCGGTAGGATTTCTAAATACTTAGGCGAGTACTTGGACTACAGCTAAGCCCCCGAGTGGGAGGATTGCTCTCCACTCGGTAGGATTTTTAAATACTTAGGCGAGTACTTGGACTGTAGCTAAGCCCCGAGTGGGAGGCTGGCTCACCACTCGGTAGGATTTCTAAATACTTAGGCGAGTACTTGGACTACAGCTAAGCCCCCGAGTGGGAGGATTGCTCTCCACTCGGTAGGATTTTTAAATACTTAGGCGAGTACTTGGACTGTAGCTAAGCCCCGAGTGGGAGGCTGGCTCACCACTCGGTAGGATTTTTATATACTAGCGGACAATGTAACGGAGAACTCATCAAATTTGCCCTTCCCTCTAGCCCCTCCCTCTAGCCCCTCCCGCCGGTGGCCACTCCGGCCCCGGCGGCCACACACCTTACTGCCGGTGGCCACTCCGGCCCCGGCAGCCACCCTACTTCCTGCCGGTGGCCACTCAGGCCCCGACAGCCACCCACCTCCCTGCCGACGGCGCAACCACCTTCAGATCCGCGATGGCTCCTTTTCCCCTCAACTTTGAGCGTGGTAAGAAATTCCAGGCAGATATGAGATCCAAGTTTGGTCATCCGGTGGTTTTCTCTCCGGGCTTTCGACAAAAGGAGTTCACCATGGTGGTTTCTTTCTCGCGAGCATCGTTCAAGCTCGATGTTCACACGGTTAGTGTCTCTCTCCTTGCTACGTTTGGAGGCTATACGCAAGGATTTAGAGTTCGTTTCTTACGAAATAGATCTTACAAATTTTCGGTGGCTTCAAAGTCAGTGGGGCTCGAGATCTACAATGCAGGAAAAATTGTGGAGAATGACTTTGAGATGGTTTTTAGTCTTTGGAATTTTGGTGGTCCTAATTGGATTAGAGAAGAGCGTGCTTATTATGCTGAACTTCACAACGAATGGACACTAGTGGGTAAAAATGGGCGTGCCGTCGTCACTAACCCCGGTGATCACCGGAGTTACAGCGCGGTGGTCCAACATGGCCGGTCAGTGTTCGAGCGTTTATCAGGGCCTATTCATGACAGTATTATTTCAGCAAATTCCGCCTCTTCATCACAGCCTAATCATGGTGTTAAAGAGCCTCCAATTGAACCTCATTACTCTGCGCGTATGCATGGGAGAACGTACGTTACGTGCCATGCATGCGGCGACTTGGGGCATTTCGCACGTAATTGTACCACCCCAAACCTTCCTGGGCTGTGGCCCTTCATCCATTTTGATTCTTTCCCTAGCCCACCGGATGAAGCCTGGGCCGAGGGAGCAGTTGAGGCCTGGTTCCATTGCATTGGGCCAGAAGCACCAATAAGGCAAGCCTCGTCATTTAAGGAGCTGGTCAAGGAACTTTTTCCGAATTTCCAACCGAGACCGACACTTGCCTCCTCGCATTCCACTACACCTACCAACTCTGCTTCTTCCGCTGCTACCACCTTGACAAACCCGCCTGGTTCGTCCTTGTCGCCGGCGAGGGCTGTAGTTGCCACTTCAGCGGTGTGCAATCTGATGGCCAACATTCCGATAGACCCTCTCCCGTTTGTGCCAGAAGGGTTTCAGATACAAGAAATCGAGGGAAGAACAGGGGTTTCGCGAGCCATTCTTCCACACAGACCACGACGACATGAAGATTGGGCGATAGCCTCCATCCATCCGCATCCTGATGAGGTATTCTTCCCTAATGTCCGTGATGTCCTAGAAGAATTCTTTCAAGAGGAAGCGCATGTTGGGTTTAGAGAGATCCAACCATGTCCCTTCGGAGAAGCATACGTGCAGTTCTTACATGTCAGAGATAGAGACAGACTCATTAGACAAAGTCCGCATGCATTCGGAGATGTCTTTATTTCCTTTACAAAACACAACGAGGGAAGAAACTGGCGTAGGCTCAATTTCAATAGGACTTGTTGGCTCCTGTTTGTGGGTGTTCCGTTTGATTTCTGCAATACTGATGACATAGCTGCTGCAATTTCAAAATGGGGAAGAATCATAAGCTGGGAAAGAGAGGACGCTTTACGAGGGAAGATTCTGGTTAAGGCACGAGTGACTGATCTTACTGAAATACCCAAAAGTATAAGGTGGTCTGAGGGTGAGAGATTTGAGGAGGAATCATGGACTAGTTTAGTTGAAGTGCTCTTGGAGGAAATGCTGGGTGGGGGCCCAGCAGATGAGGATCCTTTTCCTCCAGAGGGTGTGGACCCTCACCCTGTGCCACAACATGCTAATGACTTCCCAGGTTTCCAACCCTTGCCAGTGCACAATATTAACATTCCAAATGAGGGTTGGGGGGCCTGGGAGAATCCAAACGAACAAGAGGAGCAAGAGCAGCATTGGGCTTTCCCACAGCAAGACCTGGTGGTGCCAATGCAACAACAAATGGAAATTCCTGTACAGCATGATGATGGACACCCAAACAGCAGTATCACTACGACTGTATCTCTGTCTGATGGATTACTGTCTCTCACTCATTCAGCAAGTGAAGAGGTAAATCAGGCAGTGCAAGTACAACCTATGGCTCTGGGTCTGCTTAACATTGCTCTAGCTTACCAGGCAGATGATGAAGAAGAAGATCCTCAGTTAAATAACAACTTGCTAGCTCAGGATGGGCAACAGAATCCTTCAGCAGAGCCACAGGTTAACTCTGAAGCTCCTATCCAGCCCCTTGTTGTACAAAGGGGTGAACCATCTTCTCCTGCGCTACATAATCAGCTGGAGCAGCCACTAACAGTTGAGAAGATGGAAGTTACTCCCACAGAACAAGTTCCTGCTACTGCTGCTCACATTTCTGCTCAAACACCTGTTTCTCAGCCACTGGTTTTGTCTGCTTCAGACAAAGGGAAAGAGGATGGGCCAGTCCATCAGGGAGGATCATCATCCAATTTCAGTACTAGAGGTATTGCAGAGAGGACTTTTCCTTCTACTCCCTCCCATATGTTTGATTTTCACTCAATTGCTAAGCAACATGCTTTGGATATTATTGATGGTTCTCACTTAATTTCTGAAGAAGGTCTGGACCTTTGGATACAAAACTTTGCCCCTGCTACTCAAGGAAACAAAAGTACTTTCAAGATTGAAATACCTGTAAGTTGGTTCAATTTCATAATACACCTGTTACTGACACCAGATCAGTTTGGATGGACAATACACCTGCTTAAGTCTAATTTGTGGAATCTGCTTACTGAAAACTGTCATAATGAAGAGACATTCCTATTCCATATTCCTGATGGCTGCTTAACTTCACAGGCCATAACATGTAAAGAGATATTACAGTATGTGGGTAAGGAAAATGAAGGGAGCAGTCCAGCTGCCCATTCTTCCAGTGGAGCTGGCAGCCCCTTAGTGCAGGTGTCACCCAACAAAGTCATCCTATTGCCTCCTGGAGAAGCCACTTCCAAAAAAAGGAGAGAGAAAGAGCCATTAGTAGAAACTCAGGTAAGAAGAAGTGACAGAATTAAGAAAGACAATAATGGCTATAGGAGGAAAACATGTGATGCTAAATCTTGCTTACCCTGTAATGCCATTCCTCCTATTATTCCCAATAAAGTGGTTAAGAACCTGACAAAATCTTTCTTTAAGGTGTCTGAGGATGAGCTCCAGGAAAAATTATCCAAGAGACCCAAAAACAAGGGGCTAGAGGAGGTGGCCAAGGTGTCCAAAGCCACTGGAGCTGAAGCACAACCAAGATTTGATTAATGACAGAGTGCTGCAATATTTATAGTCCCTGCTGTTGCATTTTGTTCTGGTATCCTAAGACTGCATGTGTTATGTGTGCTGGATGTAGTAACTTTTGTAATGGGAGAAATTCTGGACCTATGAGACACCTTTTGCTGCAAACTGAATCCTGTCACTACAGTAAATCTTATGAGACTAAGTTACTTGTCAGTATGGTTCCTTTCAAATGGCTGTATGTGATTCATACATCATGGATGTTACATGGAAAAATTCTATGCACTACTGCTTCACAATTATGCTCACTATCACAATGCATGGCTCATGAGGATATCAATAGATGGATCTTGACAAAGGAATATAACCCATTATTGGTTAAACATGAATAACAACAGATCTTGGAACATTCTTAACTGGAACATTAGAGGCATTAATGCCCAAGACAAATGGCTGGCAATTAGACAGAAATTGGAGGAAAGTGCTGCTGGTGTAGTTTGTATTCAGGAAACAAAGAGGGAAAATTTTGACCTTGCATACCTACACAACTTTTGTCCACAGAGATTCAACAAATTTGAATTCCTCCCTTCCATTGGAGCATCTGGTGGCATCCTCACTGCCTGGAATGGTGCTTTGTTCACAGGAGAGCTACTCTTTCAAAACAAGTTCTCTATTTCCATTCAATTCACATGTAATATTTCTTCAAACAGGTGGATCCTCTCAAACATATATGGGCCCTGCAGACATGAGGAAAAGATTGAATTTATTGACTGGTTTAGCAACATTCAAATGCCAAATGATGTGGATTGGATAATCATGGGTGACTTTAATTTTATCAGAACACCAGAGAATAGAAACAAACCAGGTGGAGATGTCAATGAGATGCTATTATTTAATGAAGCCATCAGTAGCTTGGGACTGATTGAGCTACCTTTGAAAGGAAGACAATATAGCTGGAGCAACATGCAGGAATCCCCCCTCCTTGAAAAATTGGATTGGTTCTTTACCTCTGCTTCCTGGATGACAAGCTACCCTAACTCCATGGCCCTTCCTTTGGCAAAGCCAATTTCTGATCACCTACCTTGCATGATTAGAATTTGCACAAATATTCCTAAGTCAAAGGTGTTTAGGTTTGAAAACTACTGGTTAAAGCACAACTCCTTCAAACAAGTTGTGCAATCAGCTTGGAACATTCCAGTAGGTTATACTGATCAAGCCAAAAAGATTAATGCTAAGTTCAAAAATTTAAGAAGAGCTCTGAAGTTATGGGCTAGAAGTCTGTCCTGCATGAAAAAACAGATTGAGGATCTCAATGCATGCATATTCTTTTGGGACTGGGTTGAAGAATTCAGAAACCTCTCCTTATTTGAGGCCAACTGCAGTTCTATGCTCAAGGAATACTTGTTGACTGTTCTGAATAATCAGAAGATTTACTGGAAACAGAGAGGCAAAATAAAAGGGGTTAAGTTTGGAGATGAAAATACCAAAAATTTTCACACAAAGGCTTCCATTAATCATAGGCATAACAAAATTGCAATGTTGCTAAATTCAGATCAAGTGGAAGTTACTGAGCATGAAGGAAAAGCTGCTATCCTATGGGATACTTTCAAAAGAAGATTGGGACAATCGAATGGACACACTATGCATTTTGATCTCCATGATTTATATAACCAAGCAGTGGATCCTGCCATTTTTATTCAATTAGAGGAACAGTTCACCAGGGAGGAAATTGAGGAGGTTGTCAAAAACCTACCATCAGATAAATCACCAGGACCTGATGGTTTCAACAATGAGTTCATTAAAGCTTGCTGGGATATTATTAAGGAAGATGTTATTGACCTCATCATGGCCTTCCATGCTGGTACTGTGAACTTGGAGAGTATAAACACATCTTACATTACTCTGATTCCAAAAATTGAAGTTCCTACAACACCCAATGACTTCAGGCCAATCTCTCTGCTAAATGGGGTTCTTAAAATCATTACAAAATTGCTGGCTAATAGACTACAAAAAATTATCCTCAAATTGGTTCACATCAACCAATATGGATTCCTCAAGGACAGAGTAATTCAAGACTGCCTAGGATGGGCATATGAGTATATACACCAATGCCATAAATCAAAAGAGGAACTGCTGGTTATTAAACTAGATTTTGAAAAGGCATTTGACACAATTGAACATAAAGCAATCATTGAGATTTTTAGAGCAAAAGGATTTGGAGAAAGATGGATCACATGGATGCAGATGCTATTTACTACAGCATCCTCTGCTGTCATGCTCAATGGAGTGCCTGGGAAAAAAATTTATATCAAGAGAGGAGTGAGACAGGGAGATCCTTACTCACCCTTGATCTTTGTTCTTGCTGCAGATCTACTTCAGAGTATTTTGAACAGGGCCATGAGACTGAATGTTATTGCATCCCCACTACAGGTCAATTCCTGCCCAGATTTCCCAATTGTTCACTATGCAGATGATACTCTGGTCATCATGCAAGCTAATGCCAGGCACCTAGTGTGTCTCAAAGCACTTTTAAATACTTTTGCTACAGCTACTGGACTCAAGGTTAATTATGCAAAGTCTATAATGGTACCTCTCAACATTAGAGAAGACAGAGTGGAGATTTTCACTAACACACTGCAATGTGCTAGGGGACAGTTCCCTTTTACATACCTAGGGCTACCTTTGGGTATTCATAAACCAACTGTAGAGCAGTGTCTACCTCTTGTTTATAGAGTTGCAAAAAGGCTTGCAGGCCTCTCTACTTTCATGACCCAAGCAGGCAAAGTTCTCCTGGTCAAATCAGTCCTCTCCTCATTATCCATCTTCTTCATGAGCTGCCTAGACATTCCTGTAACCATTAAGAAACAGATTATTAAGTACTTGAGACACTGCCTTTGGAGAAGCTCTGACATGGAAGATAGAAGACCAGCTTTGGTAGCTTGGCACACAGTTTGCAGGCCAAAAAATCAGGGAGGTCTGGGCATTTTAGACATTTACACTCACAATAAAACACTTTTGATGAAGAATCTGCACAAGTTCTTCAATAGACATGATATACCTTGGGTAAAACTTATATGGGAAAGTTACTACTCTGAAGGACAATTACCTGGAAATAATATGATTGGCTCTTTCTGGTGGAAAGCAAACTTGGCTCTTATAGACCAATACAAAGCCCTGGCAAGATGCAATGTGGGAGATGGAAGAACTGCTTTCTTCTGGGATGACTTGTGGCATGCTTCAATTCTCAAACATTCTCTACAACACTTACACTCCTTTGTCAGAAACCCACATACAACTGTACAAACAGTTATCAACATAGAATACCTCCAGGACCTGTTTCATCTACCACTCACAACTGAAGCCTATGAGGAATTCTTGCAAATGGAAGACATATGCATCCAAGCAAGACAATCTGAACATATAGATGCCCTGGACACCTGGAGTTACATTTGGGGGAATGAATTCTACTCCTCAATCAAGGCCTACAAAGTATTGATTGGACACAAGCAAGTCCCACCACACTTCAATTGGATCTGGAACTCATCCTGTCAACCAAAACATAAGGTATTCTTCTGGAAGCTACTTCATGACAGGGTAAATACAAGGAATCTTCTAAGAAGGAAAAACTTTGTGTTGGAAGTTTACAACTGTGCTGTTAGAGATTGTCAACAGGAAGAAACTCTGCATCATCTGTTTTGGGATTGCCCCTTTGCTCAACAATGCTGGAACTACATCTGCCCTACTAGGACTCTAAATTTATCAGTCCTCGAAGCCTTCCAAGACCTTAAGAATAAGCTACACTTCCCTTTCTTCATGGAGATCATAATTCTTGGATCATGGGCCATCTGGATATCCAGAAACAATAAGATATTTGAGAATATTACTCCAACTTTCCAAGGCTGGAAGTGCATATATTTAGAGGAACTCAAACTTCTGAAATTCAGAATGAAGACTAAACATGAGAGAATGTTCTCTAACTGGCTGGATTCTTTGCTGTAATCTCTTTTTCTTCTTCTTTTGTCTGTAGTTTCTTTAGTTTTAGTTAGTTAGTTTTTTAGTTTTTTTAGTTTCCTTTTTTTTATTTTTCTTTCTCTTTTCTTTCCTTTTTTTCCTAGGCTTATCTCAAGCCCATAAGACTACTCTGTTTCTTCTACCTTAATAAAAGTTGCAGTGGGGTGTTTACCCTACTGTTTATAGTTAAAAATGATTTTTATATACTTAGGCGAGTACTTGGACTGCAGCTAAGCCCCCGAGTGGGAGGCTCGCTCACCACTCGGTAGGATTTTTATATACTTAGGCGAGTACTTGGACTGCAGCTAAGCCCCCGAGTGGGAGGCTGGCTCACCACTCGGTAGGATTTTTAAATACTTAGGCGAGTACTTGGACTTTAGCTAAGCCCCCGAGTGGGAGGATTGCTCTCTGCTCGGTTGGTGTATTAAACACTTAGGCGAGTACTGGACTGCATCTAAGCCTCCGAGTGGGAGGATTGCTCTCCACTCGGTAGGATTTTTAAATACTTAGGAGAGTACTTGGACTGCAGCTAAGCCACCGAGTGGGAGGGTTGCTCACCACTCGGTAGGATATTTAAATACTTAGGCGAGTACTTGGACTGTAGCTAAGCCCCCGAGTAGGAGGCTGGCTCACCACTCGGTAGGATTTTTAAATACTTAGGTGAGTACTTGGACTGCAGCTAAGCCCCCGAATGGGAGGCTGGCTCACCACTCGGTAGGATTTTTAAATACTTAGGTGAGTACTTGGACTGCAGCTAAGCCCCCGAGTGGGAGGCTGGCTCACCACTCGGTAGGATTTTTAAATACTTAGGCGAGTACTTGGACTGCAGCTAAGCCCCCGAGTGGGAGGCTGGCTCACCATTCAGTAGGATTTCTAAATACTTAGGCCAGTACTTGGACTACAGCTAAGCCCCCGAGTGGGAGGATTGCTCTCCACTCGGTAGGATTTTTAAATACTTAGGCGAGTACTTGGACTGTAGCTAAGCCCCGAGTGGGAGGCTGGCTCACCACTCGGTAGGATTTTTATATACTTAGGCGAGTACTTGGACTGCAGCTAAGCCCCCGAGTGGGAGCCTGGCTCACCACTCGGTAGGATTTTTAAATACTTAGGCGAGTACTTGGACTGTAGCTAAGCCCCCGAGTGGGAGGATTGCTCTCCGCTCGGTAGGATTTTTAAACACTTAGGCGAGTACTGGACTGCATCTAAGCCTCCGAGTGGGAGGATTGCTCTCCACTCGGTAGGATTTTTAAATACTTAGGCGAGTACTTGGACTGCAGCTAAGTCCCCGAGTGGGAGGCTGGCTCACCACTCGGTAGGATTTTTAAATACTTAGGCGAGTACTTGGACTGCAGCTAAGCCCCCGAGTAGGAGGCTGGCTCACCACTCGGTAGGATTTTTAAATACTTAGGCGAGTACTTGGACTGCAGCTAAGCCCCCGAGTGGGAGGCTAGCTCACCACTCGGTAGGATGTTTAAATACTTAGGCGAGTACTTGGACTGCAGCTAAGCCCCCGAGTGGGAGGCTGGCTCACCACTCGGTAGGATTTTTAAATACTTAGGCGAGTACTTGGACAGCAGCTAAGCCCCCGAGTGGGAGGCTGGCTCACCACTCGGTAGGATTTCTAAATACTTAGGCGAGTACTTGGACTACAGCTAAGCCCCCGAGTGGGAGGATTGCTCTCCACTCGTTAGGATTTTTAAATACTTAGGCGAGTACTTGGACTGTAGCTAAGCCCCGAGTGGGAGGCTGGCTCACCACTCGGTAGGATTTTTATATACTTAGGCGAGTACTTGGACTGCAGCTAAGCCCCCGAGTGGGAGGCTGGCTCACCACTCGGTAGGATTTTTAAATACTTAGGCGAGTACTTGGACTGTAGCTAAGCCCCCGAGTGGGAGGATTGCTCTCCGCTCGGTAGGTGTATTAAACACTTAGGCGAGTACTGGACTGCATCTAACCCTCCGAGTGGGAGGATTGCTCTCCACTCGGTAGGATTTTTAAATACTTAGGAGAGTACTTGGACTGCAGCTAAGCCCCCGAGTGGGAGGCTGGCTCACCACTCGGTAGGATATTTAAATACTTAGGCGAGTACTTGGACTGCAGCTAAGCCCCAGAGTTGGAGGCTGGCTCACCACTCGGTAGGATTTTTAAATACTTAGGCGAGTACTTGGACAGCAGCTAAGCCCCCGAGTGGGAGGCTGGCTCACCACTCGGTAGGATTTTTAAATACTTAGGCGAGTACTTGGACAGCAGCTAAGCACCCGAGTGGGAGGCTGGCTCACCACTCGGTAGGATTTTTAAATACTTAGGCGAGTACTTGGACTTTAGCTAAGCCCCCGAGTGGGAGGATTGCTCTCTGCTCGGTTGGTGTATTAAACACTTAGGCGAGTACTGGACTGCATCTAAGCCTCCGAGTGGGAGGATTGCTCTCCACTCGGTAGGATTTTTAAATACTTAGGAGAGTACTTGGACTGCAGCTAAGCCACCGAGTGGGAGGGTTGCTCACCACTCGGTAGGATATTTAAATACTTAGGCGAGTACTTGGACTGTAGCTAAGCCCCCGAGTAGGAGGCTGGCTCACCACTCGGTAGGATTTTTAAATACTTAGGTGAGTACTTGGACTGCAGCTAAGCCCCCGAATGGGAGGCTGGCTCACCACTCGGTAGGATTTTTAAATACTTAGGTGAGTACTTGGACTGCAGCTAAGCCCCCGAGTGGGAGGCTGGCTCACCACTCGGTAGGATTTTTAAATACTTAGGCGAGTACTTGGACTGCAGCTAAGCCCCCGAGTGGGAGGCTGGCTCACCACTCAGTAGGATTTCTAAATACTTAGGCGAGTACTTGGACTACAGCTAAGCCCCCGAGTGGGAGGATTGCTCTCCACTCGGTAGGATTTTTAAATACTTAGGCGAGTACTTGGACTGCAGCTAAGTCCCCGAGTGGGAGGCTGGCTCACCACTCGGTAGGATTTTTAAATACTTAGGCGAGTACTTGGACTGCAGCTAAGCCCCCGAGTAGGAGGCTGGCTCACCACTCGGTAGGATTTTTAAATACTTAGGCGAGTACTTGGACTGCAGCTAAGCCCCCGAGTGGGAGGCTAGCTCACCACTCGGTAGGATGTTTAAATACTTAGGCGAGTACTTGGACTGCAGCTAAGCCCCCGAGTGGGAGGCTGGCTCACCACTCGGTAGGATTTTTAAATACTTAGGCGAGTACTTGGACAGCAGCTAAGCCCCCGAGTGGGAGGCTGGCTCACCACTCGGTAGGATTTCTAAATACTTAGGCGAGTACTTGGACTACAGCTAAGCCCCCGAGTGGGAGGATTGCTCTCCACTCGTTAGGATTTTTAAATACTTAGGCGAGTACTTGGACTGTAGCTAAGCCCCGAGTGGGAGGCTGGCTCACCACTCGGTAGGATTTTTATATACTTAGGCGAGTACTTGGACTGCAGCTAAGCCCCCGAGTGGGAGGCTGGCTCACCACTCGGTAGGATTTTTAAATACTTAGGCGAGTACTTGGACTGTAGCTAAGCCCCCGAGTGGGAGGATTGCTCTCCGCTCGGTAGGTGTATTAAACACTTAGGCGAGTACTGGACTGCATCTAACCCTCCGAGTGGGAGGATTGCTCTCCACTCGGTAGGATTTTTAAATACTTAGGAGAGTACTTGGACTGCAGCTAAGCCCCCGAGTGGGAGGCTGGCTCACCACTCGGTAGGATATTTAAATACTTAGGCGAGTACTTGGACTGCAGCTAAGCCCCAGAGTTGGAGGCTGGCTCACCACTCGGTAGGATTTTTAAATACTTAGGCGAGTACTTGGACAGCAGCTAAGCCCCCGAGTGGGAGGCTGGCTCACCACTCGGTAGGATTTTTAAATACTTAGGCGAGTACTTGGACAGCAGCTAAGCACCCGAGTGGGAGGCTGGCTCACCACTCGGTAGGATTTTTAAATACTTAGGCGAGTACTTGGACTTTAGCTAAGCCCCCGAGTGGGAGGATTGCTCTCTGCTCGGTTGGTGTATTAAACACTTAGGCGAGTACTGGACTGCATCTAAGCCTCCGAGTGGGAGGATTGCTCTCCACTCGGTAGGATTTTTAAATACTTAGGAGAGTACTTGGACTGCAGCTAAGCCACCGAGTGGGAGGGTTGCTCACCACTCGGTAGGATATTTAAATACTTAGGCGAGTACTTGGACTGTAGCTAAGCCCCCGAGTAGGAGGCTGGCTCACCACTCGGTAGGATTTTTAAATACTTAGGTGAGTACTTGGACTGCAGCTAAGCCCCCGAATGGGAGGCTGGCTCACCACTCGGTAGGATTTTTAAATACTTAGGTGAGTACTTGGACTGCAGCTAAGCCCCCGAGTGGGAGGCTGGCTCACCACTCGGTAGGATTTTTAAATACTTAGGCGAGTACTTGGACTGCAGCTAAGCCCCCGAGTGGGAGGCTGGCTCACCACTCAGTAGGATTTCTAAATACTTAGGCGAGTACTTGGACTACAGCTAAGCCCCCGAGTGGGAGGATTGCTCTCCACTCGGTAGGATTTTTAAATACTTAGGCGAGTACTTGGACTGTAGCTAAGCCCCGAGTGGGAGGCTGGCTCACCACTCGGTAGGATTTTTATATACTTAGGCGAGTACTTGGACTGCAGCTAAGCCCCCGAGTGGGAGCCTGGCTCACCACTCGGTAGGATTTTTAAATACTTAGGCGAGTACTTGGACTGTAGCTAAGCCCCCGAGTGGGAGGATTGCTCTCCGCTCGGTAGGATTTTTCAACACTTAGGCGAGTACTGGACTGCATCTAAGCCTCCGAGTGGGAGGATTGCTCTCCACTCGGTAGGATTTTTAAATACTTAGGCGAGTACTTGGACTGCAGCTAAGTCCCCGAGTGGGAGGCTGGCTCACCACTCGGTAGGATTTTTAAATACTTAGGCGAGTACTTGGACTGCAGCTAAGCCCCCGAGTAGGAGGCTGGCTCACCACTCGGTAGGATTTTTAAATACTTAGGCGAGTACTTGGACTGCAGCTAAGCCCCCGAGTGGGAGGCTGGCTCACCACTCGGTAGGATGTTTAAATACTTAGGCGAGTACTTGGACTGCAGCTAAGCCCCCGAGTGGGAGGCTGGCTCACCACTCGGTAGGATTTTTAAATACTTAGGCGAGTACTTGGACAGCAGCTAAGCCCCCGAGTGGGAGGCTGGCTCACCACTCGGTAGGATTTCTAAATACTTAGGCGAGTACTTGGACTACAGCTAAGCCCCCGAGTGGGAGGATTGCTCTCCACTCGTTAGGATTTTTAAATACTTAGGCGAGTACTTGGACTGTAGCTAAGCCCCGAGTGGGAGGCTGGCTCACCACTCGGTAGGATTTTTATATACTTAGGCGAGTACTTGGACTGCAGCTAAGCCCCCGAGTGGGAGGCTGGCTCACCACTCGGTAGGATTTTTAAATACTTAGGCGAGTACTTGGACTGTAGCTAAGCCCCCGAGTGGGAGGATTGCTCTCCGCTCGGTAGGTGTATTAAACACTTAGGCGAGTACTGGACTGCATCTAACCCTCCGAGTGGGAGGATTGCTCTCCACTCGGTAGGATTTTTAAATACTTAGGAGAGTACTTGGACTGCAGCTAAGCCCCCGAGTGGGAGGCTGGCTCACCACTCGGTAGGATATTTAAATACTTAGGCGAGTACTTGGACTGCAGCTAAGCCCCCGAGTTGGAGGCTGGCTCACCACTCGGTAGGATTTTTAAATACTTAGGCGAGTACTTGGACAGCAGCTAAGCCCCCGAGTGGGAGGCTGGCTCACCACTCGGTAGGATTTTTAAATACTTAGGCGAGTACTTGGACTGTAGCTAAGCCCCCGAGTGGGAGGATTGCTCTCCGCTCGGTAGGATTTTTAAATACTTAGGCGAGTACTTGGACTGCAGCTAAGCCCCAGAGTTGGAGGCTGGCTCACCACTCGGTAGGATTTTTAAATACTTAGGCGAGTACTTGGACTGTAGCTAAGCCCCGAGTGGGAGGCTGGCTCACCACTCGGTAGGATTTTTATATACTTAGGCGAGTACTTGGACTGCAGCTAAGCCCCCGAGTGGGAGGCTGGCTCACCACTCGGTAGGATTTTTAAATACTTAGGCGAGTACTTGGACTGTAGCTAAGCCCCCGAGTGGGAGGATTGCTCTCCGCTCGGTAGGTGTATTAAACACTTAGGCGAGTACTGGACTGCATCTAACCCTCCGAGTGGGAGGATTGCTCTCCACTCGGTAGGATTTTTAAATACTTAGGAGAGTACTTGGACTGCAGCTAAGCCCCCGAGTGGGAGGCTGGCTCACCACTCGGTAGGATATTTAAATACTTAGGCGAGTACTTGGACTGCAGCTAAGCCCCAGAGTTGGAGGCTGGCTCACCACTCGGTAGGATTTTTAAATACTTAGGCGAGTACTTGGACAGCAGCTAAGCCCCCGAGTGGGAGGCTGGCTCACCACTCGGTAGGATTTTTAAATACTTAGGCGAGTACTTGGACAGCAGCTAAGCACCCGAGTGGGAGGCTGGCTCACCACTCGGTAGGATTTTTAAATACTTAGGCGAGTACTTGGACTTTAGCTAAGCCCCCGAGTGGGAGGATTGCTCTCTGCTCGGTTGGTGTATTAAACACTTAGGCGAGTACTGGACTTCATCTAAGCCTCCGAGTGGGAGGATTGCTCTCCACTCGGTAGGATTTTTAAATACTTAGGAGAGTACTTGGACTGCAGCTAAGCCACCGAGTGGGAGGGTTGCTCACCACTCGGTAGGATATTTAAATACTTAGGCGAGTACTTGGACTGTAGCTAAGCCCCCGAGTAGGAGGCTGGCTCACCACTCGGTAGGATTTTTAAATACTTAGGTGAGTACTTGGACTGCAGCTAAGCCCCCGAATGGGAGGCTGGCTCACCACTCGGTAGGATTTTTAAATACTTAGGTGAGTACTTGGACTGCAGCTAAGCCCCCGAGTGGGAGGCTGGCTCACCACTCGGTAGGATTTTTAAATACTTAGGCGAGTACTTGGACTGCAGCTAAGCCCCCGAGTGGGAGGCTGGCTCACCACTCAGTAGGATTTCTAAATACTTAGGCGAGTACTTGGACTACAGCTAAGCCCCCGAGTGGGAGGATTGCTCTCCACTCGGTAGGATTTTTAAATACTTAGGCGAGTACTTGGACTGTAGCTAAGCCCCGAGTGGGAGGATGGCTCACCACTCGGTAGGATTTTTATATACTTAGGCGAGTACTTGGACTGCAGCTAAGCCCCCGAGTGGGAGCCTGGCTCACCACTCGGTAGGATTTTTAAATACTTAGGCGAGTACTTGGACTGTAGCTAAGCCCCCGAGTGGGAGGATTGCTCTCCGCTCGGTAGGATTTTTCAACACTTAGGCGAGTACTGGACTGCATCTAAGCCTCCGAGTGGGAGGATTGCTCTCCACTCGGTAGGATTTTTAAATACTTAGGCGAGTACTTGGACTGCAGCTAAGTCCCCGAGTGGGAGGCTGGCTCACCACTCGGTAGGATTTTTAAATACTTAGGCGAGTACTTGGACAGCAGCTAAGCCCCCGAGTGGGAGGCTGGCTCACCACTCGGTAGGATTTCTAAATACTTAGGCGAGTACTTGGACTACAGCTAAGCCCCCGAGTGGGAGGATTGCTCTCCACTCGTTAGGATTTTTAAATACTTAGGCGAGTACTTGGACTGTAGCTAAGCCCCGAGTGGGAGGCTGGCTCACCACTCGGTAGGATTTTTATATACTTAGGCGAGTACTTGGACTGCAGCTAAGCCCCCGAGTGGGAGGCTGGCTCACCACTCGGTAGGATTTTTAAATACTTAGGCGAGTACTTGGACTGTAGCTAAGCCCCCGAGTGGGAGGATTGCTCTCCGCTCGGTAGGTGTATTAAACACTTAGGCGAGTACTGGACTGCATCTAACCCTCCGAGTGGGAGGATTGCTCTCCACTCGGTAGGATTTTTAAATACTTAGGAGAGTACTTGGACTGCAGCTAAGCCCCCGAGTGGGAGGCTGGCTCACCACTCGGTAGGATATTTAAATACTTAGGCGAGTACTTGGACTGCAGCTAAGCCCCCGAGTTGGAGGCTGGCTCACCACTCGGTAGGATTTTTAAATACTTAGGCGAGTACTTGGACAGCAGCTAAGCCCCCGAGTGGGAGGCTGGCTCACCACTCGGTAGGATTTTTAAATACTTAGGCGAGTACTTGGACTGTAGCTAAGCCCCCGAGTGGGAGGATTGCTCTCCGCTCGGTAGGATTTTTAAATACTTAGGCGAGTACTTGGACTGCAGCTAAGCCCCAGAGTTGGAGGCTGGCTCACCACTCGGTAGGATTTTTAAATACTTAGGCGAGTACTTGGACTGTAGCTAAGCCCCGAGTGGGAGGCTGGCTCACCACTCGGTAGGATTTTTATATACTTAGGCGAGTACTTGGACTGCAGCTAAGCCCCCGAGTGGGAGGCTGGCTCACCACTCGGTAGGATTTTTAAATACTTAGGCGAGTACTTGGACTGTAGCTAAGCCCCCGAGTGGGAGGATTGCTCTCCGCTCGGTAGGTGTATTAAACACTTAGGCGAGTACTGGACTGCATCTAACCCTCCGAGTGGGAGGATTGCTCTCCACTCGGTAGGATTTTTAAATACTTAGGAGAGTACTTGGACTGCAGCTAAGCCCCCGAGTGGGAGGCTGGCTCACCACTCGGTAGGATATTTAAATACTTAGGCGAGTACTTGGACTGCAGCTAAGCCCCAGAGTTGGAGGCTGGCTCACCACTCGGTAGGATTTTTAAATACTTAGGCGAGTACTTGGACAGCAGCTAAGCCCCCGAGTGGGAGGCTGGCTCACCACTCGGTAGGATTTTTAAATACTTAGGCGAGTAATTGGACAGCAGCTAAGCACCCGAGTGGGAGGCTGGCTGACCACTCGGTAGGATTTTTAAATACTTAGGCGAGTACTTGGACTTTAGCTAAGCCCCCGAGTGGGAGGATTGCTCTCTGCTCGGTTGGTGTATTAAACACTTAGGCGAGTACTGGACTGCATCTAAGCCTCCGAGTGGGAGGATTGCTCTCCACTCGGTAGGATTTTTAAATACTTAGGAGAGTACTTGGACTGCAGCTAAGCCACCGAGTGGGAGGGTTGCTCACCACTCGGTAGGATATTTAAATACTTAGGCGAGTACTTGGACTGTAGCTAAGCCCCCGAGTAGGAGGCTGGCTCACCACTCGGTAGGATTTTTAAATACTTAGGTGAGTACTTGGACTGCAGCTAAGCCCCCGAATGGGAGGCTGGCTCACCACTCGGTAGGATTTTTAAATACTTAGGTGAGTACTTGGACTGCAGCTAAGCCCCCGAGTGGGAGGCTGGCTCACCACTCGGTAGGATTTTTAAATACTTAGGCGAGTACTTGGACTGCAGCTAAGCCCCCGAGTGGGAGGCTGGCTCACCACTCAGTAGGATTTCTAAATACTTAGGCGAGTACTTGGACTACAGCTAAGCCCCCGAGTGGGAGGATTGCTCTCCACTCGGTAGGATTTTTAAATACTTAGGCGAGTACTTGGACTGTAGCTAAGCCCCGAGTGGGAGGCTGGCTCACCACTCGGTAGGATTTTTATATACTTAGGCGAGTACTTGGACTGCAGCTAAGCCCCCGAGTGGGAGCCTGGCTCACCACTCGGTAGGATTTTTAAATACTTAGGCGAGTACTTGGACTGTAGCTAAGCCCCCGAGTGGGAGGATTGCTCTCCGCTCGGTAGGATTTTTCAACACTTAGGCGAGTACTGGACTGCATCTAAGCCTCCGAGTGGGAGGATTGCTCTCCACTCGGTAGGATTTTTAAATACTTAGGCGAGTACTTGGACTGCAGCTAAGTCCCCGAGTGGGAGGCTGGCTCACCACTCGGTAGGATTTTTAAATACTTAGGCGAGTACTTGGACTGCAGCTAAGCCCCCGAGTAGGAGGCTGGCTCACCACTCGGTAGGATTTTTAAATACTTAGGCGAGTACTTGGACTGCAGCTAAGCCCCCGAGTGGGAGGCTGGCTCACCACTCGGTAGGATGTTTAAATACTTAGGCGAGTACTTGGACTGCAGCTAAGCCCCCGAGTGGGAGGCTGGCTCACCACTCGGTAGGATTTTTAAATACTTAGGCGAGTACTTGGACAGCAGCTAAGCCCCCGAGTGGGAGGCTGGCTCACCACTCGGTAGGATTTCTAAATACTTAGGCGAGTACTTGGACTACAGCTAAGCCCCCGAGTGGGAGGATTGCTCTCCACTCGTTAGGATTTTTAAATACTTAGGCGAGTACTTGGACTGTAGCTAAGCCCCGAGTGGGAGGCTGGCTCACCACTCGGTAGGATTTTTATATACTTAGGCGAGTACTTGGACTGCAGCTAAGCCCCCGAGTGGGAGGTTGGCTCACCACTCGGTAGGATTTTTAAATACTTAGGCGAGTACTTGGACTGTAGCTAAGCCCCCGAGTGGGAGGATTGCTCTCCGCTCGGTAGGTGTATTAAACACTTAGGCGAGTACTGGACTGCATCTAACCCTCCGAGTGGGAGGATTGCTCTCCACTCGGTAGGATTTTTAAATACTTAGGAGAGTACTTGGACTGCAGCTAAGCCCCCGAGTGGGAGGCTGGCTCACCACTCGGTAGGATATTTAAATACTTAGGCGAGTACTTGGACTGCAGCTAAGCCCCCGAGTTGGAGGCTGGCTCACCACTCGGTAGGATTTTTAAATACTTAGGCGAGTACTTGGACAGCAGCTAAGCCCCCGAGTGGGAGGCTGGCTCACCACTCGGTAGGATTTTTAAATACTTAGGCGAGTACTTGGACAGCAGCTAAGCACCCGAGTGGGAGGCTGGCTCACCACTCGGTAGGATTTCTAAATACTTAGGCGAGTACTTGGACTACAGCTAAGCCCCCGAGTGGGAGGATTGCTCTCCACTCGGTAGGATTTTTAAATACTTAGGCGAGATCTTGGACTGTAGCTAAGCCCCGAGTGGGAGGCTGGCTCACCACTCGGTAGGATTTCTAAATACTTAGGCGAGTACTTGGACTACAGCTAAGCCCCCGAGTGGGAGGATTGCTCTCCACTCGGTAGGATTTTTAAATACTTAGGCGAGTACTTGGACTGTAGCTAAGCCCCGAGTGGGAGGCTGGCTCACCACTCGGTAGGATTTTTATATACTTAGGCGAGTACTTGGACTGCAGCTAAGCCCCCGAGTGGGAGGCTGGCTCACCACTCGGTAGGATTTTTATATACTTAGGCGAGTACTTGGACTGCAGCTAAGCCCCCGAGTGGGAGGCTGGCTCACCACTCGGTAGGATTTTTAAATACTTAGGCGAGTACTTGGACTGTAGCTAAGCCCCCGAGTGGGAGGATTGCTCTCTGCTCGGTTGGTGTATTAAACACTTAGGCGAGTACTGGACTGCATCTAAGGCTCCGAGTGGGAGGATTGCTCTCCACTCGGTAGGATTTTTAAATACTTAGGAGAGTACTTGGACTGCAGCTAAGCCCCCGAGTGGGAGGCTGGCTCACCACTCGGTAGGATATTTAAATACTTAGGCGAGTACTTGGACTGCAGCTAAGCCCCCGAGTAGGAGGCTGGCTCACCACTCGGTAGGATTTTTAAATACTTAGGTGAGTACTTGGACTGCAGCTAAGCCCCCGAATGGGAGGGTGGCTCACCACTCGGTAGGATTTTTAAATACTTAGGTGAGTACTTGGACTGCAGCTAAGCCCCCGAGTGGGAGGCTGGCTCACCACTCGGTAGGATTTTTAAATACTTAGGTGAGTACTTGGACTGCAGCTAAGCCCCCGAGTGGGAGGCTGGCTCACCACTCGGTAGGACTTCTAAATACTTAGGCGAGTACTTGGACTACAGCTAAGCCCCAGAGTGGGAGGATTGCTCTCCACTCGGTAAGATTTTTAAATACTTAGGCGAGTACTTGGACTGTAGCTAAGCCCCGAGTGGGAGGCTGGCTCACCACTCGGTAGGATATTTATATACTTAGGCGAGTACTTGGACTGCAGCTAAGCCCCCGAGTGGGAGGCTAGCTCACCACTCGGTAGGATTTTTAAATACTTAGGCGAGTACTTGGACAGCAGCTAAGCCCCCGAGTGGGAGGCTGGCTCACCACTCGGTAGGATTTCTAAATACTTAGGCGAGTACTTGGACTACAGCTAAGCCCCCGAGTGGGAGGATTGCTCTCCACTCGGTAGGATTTTTAAATACTTAGGCGAGTACTTGGACTGTAGCTAATCCCCGAGTGGGAGGCTGGCTCACCACTCGGTAGGATTTCTAAATACTTAGGCGAGTACTTGGACTACAGCTAAGCCCCCGAGTGGGAGGATTGCTCTCCACTCGGTAGGATTTTTAAATACTTAGGCGAGTACTTGGACTGCAGCTAAGCCCCCGAGTGGGAGGCTGGCTCACCACTCGGTAGGATTTTTATATACTTAGGCGAGTACTTGGACTGCAGCTAAGCCCCCGATTGGGAGGCTGGCTCACCACTCGGTAGGATTTTTAAATACTTAGGCGAGTACTTGGACTTTAGCTAAGCCCCCGAGTGGGACGATTGCTCTCTGCTCGGTTGGTGTATTAAACACTTAGGCGAGTACTGGACTGCATCTAAGCCTCCGAGTGGGAGGATTGCTCTCCACTCGGTAGGATTTTTAAATACTTAGGAGAGTACTTGGACTGCAGCTAAGCCCCCGAGTGGGAGGGTTGCTCACCACTCGGTAGGATATTTAAATACTTAGGCGAGTACTTGGACTGTAGCTAAGCCCCCACGTAGGAGGCTGGCTCACCACTCGGTAGGATTTTTAAATACTTAGGTGAGTACTTGGACTGCAGCTAAGCCCCCGAGTGGGAGGCTGGCTCACCACTCGGTAGGATTTCTAAATACTTAGGCGAGTACTTGGACTACAGCTAAGCCCCAGAGTGGGAGGATTGCTCTCCACTCGGTAAGATTTTTAAATACTTAGGCGAGCACTTGGACTGTAGCTAAGCCCCGAGTGGGAGGCTGGCTCACCACTCGGTAGGATATTTACATACTTAGGCGAGTACTTGGACTGCAGCTAAGCCCCCGAGTGGGAGGCTGGCTCACCACTCGGTAGGATTTTTAAATACTTAGGCAAGTACTTGGAAAGCAGCTAAGCCCCCGAGTGGGAGGCTGGCTCACCACTCGGTAGGATTTCTAAATACTTAGGCGAGTACTTGGACTGCAGCTAAGCCGCCGAGTGGGAGGATTGCTCTCCACTCGGTAGGATTTTTAAATACTTAGGCGAGTACTTGGACTGTAGCTAAGCCCCGAGTGGGAGGCTGGCTCACCACTCGGTAGGATTTCTAAATACTTAGGCGAGTACTTGGACTACAACTAAGCCCCCGAGTGGGAGGATTGCTCTCCACTCGGTAGGATTTTTAAATACTTAGGCGAGTACTTGGACTGCAGCTAAGCCCCCGAGTGGGAGGCTGGCTCACCACTCGGTAGGATTTTTATATACTTAGGCGAGTACTTGGACTGCAGCTAAGCCCCCGAGTGGGAGGCTGGCTCACCACTCGGTAGGATTTTTAAATACTTAGGCGAGTACTTGGACTTTAGCTAAGCCCCCGAGTGGGAGGATTGCTCTCTGCTCGGTTGGTGTATTAAACACTTAGGCGAGTACTGGACTGCATCTAAGCCTCCGAGTGGGAGGATTGCTCTCCACTCGGTAGGATTTTTAAATACTTAGGAGAGTACTTGGACTGCAGCTAAGCCCCGGAGTGGGAGGGTTGCTCACCACTCGGTAGGATATTTAAATACTTAGGCGAGTACTTGGACTGTAGCTAAGCCCCCGAGTAGGAGGCTGGCTCACCACTCGGTAGGATTTTTAAATACTTAGGTGAGTACTTGGACTGCAGCTAAGCCCCCGAATGGGAGGCTGGCTCACCACTCGGTAGGATTTTTAAATACTTAGGTGAGTACTTGGACTGCAGCTAAGCCCCCGAGTGGGAGGCTGGCTCACCACTCGGTAGGATTTTTAAATACTTAGGCGAGTACTTGGACTGCAGCTAAGCCCCCGAGTGGGAGGCTGGCTCACCACTCAGTAGGATTTCTAAATACTTAGGCGAGTAGTTGGACTACAGCTAAGCCCCCGAGTGGGAGGATTGCTCTCCACTCGGTAGGATTTTTGAATACTTAGGCGAGTACTTGGACTGTAGCTAAGCCCCGAGTGGGAGGCTGGCTCACCACTCGGTAGGATTTTTATATACTTAGGCGAGTACTTGGACTGCAGCTAAGCCCCCGAGTGGGAGCCTGGCTCACCACTTGGTAGGATTTTTAAATACTTAGGCGAGTACTTGGACTGTAGCTAAGCCCCCGAGTGGGAGGATTGCTCTCCGCTCGGTAGGATTTTTAAACACTTAGGCGAGTACTGGACTGCATCTAAGCCTCCGAGTGGGAGGATTGCTCTCCACTCGGTAGGATTTTTGAATACTTAGGAGAGTACTTGGACTGCAGCTAAGTCCCCGAGTGGGAGGCTGGCTCACCACTCGGTAGGATTTTTAAATACTTAGGCGAGTACTTGGACAGCAGCTAAGCCCCCGAGTGGGAGGCTGGCTCACCACTCGGTAGGATTTCTAAATACTTAGGCGAGTACTTGGACTACAGCTAAGCCCCCGAGTGGGAGGATTGCTCTCCACTCGTTAGGATTTTTAAATACTTAGGCGAGTACTTGGACTGTAGCTAAGCCCCGAGTGGGAGGCTGGCTCACCACTCGGTAAGATTTTTATATACTTAGGCGAGTACTTGGACTGCAGCTAAGCCCCCGAGTGGGAGGCTGGCTCACCACTCGGTAGGATTTTTAAATACTTAGGCGAGTACTTGGACTGTAGCTAAGCCCCCGAGTGGGAGGATTGCTCTCCGCTCGGTAGGTGTATTAAACACTTAGGCGAGTACTGGACTGCATCTAACCCTCCGAGTGGGAGGATTGCTCTCCACTCGGTAGGATTTTTAAATACTTAGGAGAGTACTTGGACTGCAGCTAAGCCCCCGAGTGGGAGGTTGGCTCACCACTCGGTAGGATATTTAAATACTTAGGCGAGTACTTGGACTGCAGCTAAGCCCCCGAGTTGGAGGCTGGCTCACCACTCGGTAGGATTTTTGAATACTTAGGCGAGTACTTCGACTGCAGCTAAGCCCCCGAATGGGAGGCTGGCTCACCACTCGGTTGGATTTTTATATACTTAGGCGAGTACTTGGACTGCAGCTAAGCCCCCGAGTGGGAGGCTGGCTCACCACTCGGTAGGATTTTTAAATACTTAGGCGAGTACTTGGACTGTAGCTAAGCCCCCGAGTGGGAGGATTGCTCTCCGCTCGGTAGGATTTTTAAACACTTAGGCGAGTACTGGACTGCATCTAAGCCTCCGAGTGGGAGGATTGCTCTCCACTCGGTAGGATTTTTGAATACTTAGGAGAGTACTAGGACTGCAGCTAAGTCCCCGAGTGGGAGGCTGGCTCACCACTCGGTAGGATTTCTAAATACTTAGGCGAGTAGTTGGACTACAGCTAAGCCCCCGAGTGGGAGGATTGCTCTCCACTCGGTAGGATTTTTGAATACTTAGGCGAGTACTTGGACTGTAGCTAAGCCCCGAGTGGGAGGCTGGCTCACCACTCGGTAGGATTTTTATATACTTAGGCGAGTACTTGGACTGCAGCTAAGCCCCCGAGTGGGAGCCTGGCTCACCACTTGGTAGGATTTTTAAATACTTAGGCGAGTACTTGGACTGTAGCTAAGCCCCCGAGTGGGAGGATTGCTCTCCGCTCGGTAGGATTTTTAAACACTTAGGCGAGTACTGGACTGCATCTAAGCCTCCGAGTGGGAGGATTGCTCTCCACTCGGTAGGATTTTTGAATACTTAGGAGAGTACTTGGACTGCAGCTAAGTCCCCGAGTGGGAGGCTGGCTCACCACTCGGTAGGATTTTTAAATACTTAGGCGAGTACTTGGACAGCAGCTAAGCCCCCGAGTGGGAGGCTGGCTCACCACTCGGTAGGATTTCTAAATACTTAGGCGAGTACTTGGACTACAGCTAAGCCCCCGAGTGGGAGGATTGCTCTCCACTCGTTAGGATTTTTAAATACTTAGGCGAGTACTTGGACTGTAGCTAAGCCCCGAGTGGGAGGCTGGCTCACCACTCGGTAAGATTTTTATATACTTAGGCGAGTACTTGGACTGCAGCTAAGCCCCCGAGTGGGAGGCTGGCTCACCACTCGGTAGGATTTTTAAATACTTAGGCGAGTACTTGGACTGTAGCTAAGCCCCCGAGTGGGAGGATTGCTCTCCGCTCGGTAGGTGTATTAAACACTTAGGCGAGTACTGGACTGCATCTAACCCTCCGAGTGGGAGGATTGCTCTCCACTCGGTAGGATTTTTAAATACTTAGGAGAGTACTTGGACTGCAGCTAAGCCCCCGAGTGGGAGGCTGGCTCACCACTCGGTAGGATATTTAAATACTTAGGCGAGTACTTGGACTGCAGCTAAGCCCCCGAGTTGGAGGCTGGCTCACCACTCGGTAGGATTTTTGAATACTTAGGCGAGTACTTCGACTGCAGCTAAGCCCCCGAATGGGAGGCTGGCTCACCACTCGGTTGGATTTTTATATACTTAGGCGAGTACTTGGACTGCAGCTAAGCCCCCGAGTGGGAGGCTGGCTCACCACTCGGTAGGATTTTTAAATACTTAGGCGAGTACTTGGACTGTAGCTAAGCCCCCGAGTGGGAGGATTGCTCTCCGCTCGGTAGGATTTTTAAACACTTAGGCGAGTACTGGACTGCATCTAAGCCTCCGAGTGGGAGGATTGCTCTCCACTCGGTAGGATTTTTGAATACTTAGGAGAGTACTAGGACTGCAGCTAAGTCCCCGAGTGGGAGGCTGGCTCACCACTCGGTAGGATTTTTAAATAGTTAGGCGAGTACTTGGACTGCAGCTAAGCCCCCGAGTAGGAGGCTGGCTCACCACTCGGTAGGATTTTTAAATACTTAGGCGAGTACTTGGACTGCAGCTAAGCCCCCGAGTGGGAGGCTGGCTCACCACTCGGTAGGATGTTTAAATACTTAGGCGAGTACTTGGACTGCAGCTAAGCCCCCGAGTGGGAGGCTGGCTCACCACTCGGTAGGATTTTTAAATACTTAGGCGAGTACTTGGACAGCAGCTAAGCCCCCGAGTGGGAGGCTGGCTCACCACTCGGTAGGATTTCTAAATACTTAGGCGAGTACTTGGACTACAGCTAAGCCCCCGAGTGGGAGGATTGCTCTCCACTCGTTAGGATTTTTAAATACTTAGGCGAGTACTTGGACTGTAGCTAAGCCCCGAGTGGGAGGCTGGCTCACCACTCGGTAGGATTTTTATATACTTAGGCGAGTACTTGGACTGCAGCTAAGCCCCCGAGTGGGAGGCTGGCTCACCACTCGGTAGGATTTTTAAATACTTAGGCGAGTACTTGGACTGTAGCTAAGCTCCCGAGTGGGAGGATTGCTATCCGCTCGGTAGGTGTATTAAACACTTAGGCGAGTACTGGACTGCATCTAATTAACCCTCCGAGTGGGAGGATTACTCTCCACTCGGTAGGATTTTTAAATACTTAGGAGAGTACTTGGACTGCAGCTAAGCCCCCGAGTGGGAGGCTGGCTCACCACTCGGTAGGATATTTAAATACTTAGGCGAGTACTTGGACTGCAGCTAAGCCCCCGAGTTGGAGGCTGGCTCACCACTCGGTAGGATTTTTAAATACTTAGGCGAGTACTTGGACTGCAGCTAAGCCCCCGAATGGGAGGCTGGCTCACCACTCGGTTGGATTTTTATATACTTAGGCGAGTACTTGGACTGCAGCTAAGCCGCCGAGTGGGAGGCTGGCTCACCACTCGGTAGGATTTTTAAATACTTAGGCGAGTACTTGGACTGTAGCTAAGCCCCCGAGTGGGAGGATTGCTCTCCGCTCGGTAGGATTTTTAAACACTTAGGCGAGTACTGGACTGCATCTAAGCCTCCGAGTGGGAGGATTGCTCTCCACTCGGTAGGATTTTTAAATACTTAGTCGAGTACTTGGACTGCATCTAAGCCTCCGAGTGGGAGGATTGCTATCCACGCGGTAGGATTTTTGAATACTTAGGAGAGTACTTGGACTGCAGCTAAGTCCCCGAGTGGGAGGCTAGCTCACCACTCGGTAGGATTTTTAAATACTTAGGCGAGTACATGGACTGGAGCTAAGCCCCTGAGTGGGAGGCTGGCTCACCACTCGGTAGGATTTTTAAATACTTAGGCGAGTACTTGGACTACAGCTAAGCCCCCAAGTGGGAGGCTGGCTCACCACTCGGTAGGATTTCTAAATACTTAGGCGAGTACTTGGACTACAGCTAAGCCCCCGAGTGGGAGGATTGCTCTCCACTCGGTAGGATTTTTAAATACTTAGGCGAGTACTTGGACTATAGCTAAGCCCCCGAGTGGGAGGCTGGCTCACCACTCGGTAGGATGTTTAAATACTTAGGCGAGTACTTGGACTGCAGCTAAGCCCCCGAGTGGGAGGCTGGCTCACCACTCGGTACGATTTTTAAATACTTAGGCGAGTACTTGGACTGCAGCTAAGCCCCCGAGTGGGAGGCTGGCTCACCACTCGGTAGGATTTCTAAATACTTAGGCGAGTACTTGGACTACAGCTAAGCCCCCGAGTGGGAGGATTGCTCTCCACTCGGTAGGATTTTTAAATACTTAGGCGAGTACTTGGACTGTAGCTAAGCCCCGAGTGGGAGGCTGGCTCACCACTCGGTAGGATTTTTAAATACTTAGGCGAGTACTTGGAATGCAGCTAAGCCCCCGAGTAGGAGGCTGGCTCACCACTCGGTAGGATTTTTAAATACTTAGGCGAGTACTTGGACTGCAGCTAAGCCCCCGAATGGGAGGCTGGCTCACCACTCCGTTGGATTTTTATATACTTAGGCGAGTATTTGGACTGCAGCTAAGCCCCCGAGTGGGAGGCTGGCTCACCACTCGGTAGGATTTTTAAATACTTAGGCGAGTACTTGGACTGTAGCTAAGCCCCCGAGTGGGAGGATTGCTCTCCGCTCGGTAGGATTTTTAAACACTTAGGCGAGTACTGGACTGCATCTAAGCCTCCGAGTGGGAGGATTGCTCTCCACTCGGTAGGATTTTTAAATACTTAGTCGAGTACTTGGACTGCATCTAAGCCTCCGAGTGGGAGGATTGCTCTCCACGCGGTAGGATTTTTGAATACTTAGGAGAGTACTTGGACTGCAGCTAAGTCCCCGAGTGGGAGGCTAGCTCACAACTCGGTAGGATTTTTAAATACTTAGGCGAGTACTTGGACTGGAGCTAAGCCCCTGAGTGGGAGGCTGGCTCACCACTCGGTAGGATTTTTAAATACTTAGGCGAGTACTTGGACTACAGCTAAGCCCCCAAGTGGGAGGCTGGCTCACCACTCGGTAGGATTTCTAAATACTTAGGCGAGTACTTGGACTACAGCTAAGCCCCCGAGTGGGAGGATTGCTCTCCACTCGGTAGGATTTTTAAATACTTAGGCGAGTACTTGGACTGTAGCTAAGCCCCGAGTGGGAGGCTGGCTCACCACTCGGTAGGATTTTTAAATACTTAGGCGAGTACTTGGACTGTAGCTAAGCCCCCGAGTGGGAGGATTGCTCTCCGCTCGGTAGGATTTTTAATCACTTAGGCGATTACTGGACTGCATCTAAGCCTCCGAGTGGGAGGATTGCTCTCCACTCGGTAGGATTTTTAAATACTTAGTCGAGTACTTGGACTGCATCTAAGTCTCCGAGTGGGAGGATTGCTCTCCACGTGGTAGGATTTTTGAATACTTAGGAGAGTACATGGACTGCAGCTAAGTCCCCGAGTGGGAGGCTGGCTCACCACTCGGTAGGATTTTTAAATACTTAGGCGAGTACTTGGAATGCAGCTAAGCCCCCGAGTAGGAGGCTGGCTCACCACTCGGTAGGATTTTTAAATACTTAGGCAAGTACTTGGACTGCAGCTAAGCCCCCGAGTGGGAGGCTGGCTCACCACTCGGTAGGATTTTTAAATACTTAGGCGAGTACTTGGACTACAGCTAAGCCCCCAAGTGGGAGGCTGGCTCACCACTCGGTAGGATTTCTAAATACTTAGGCGAGTACTTGGACTACAGCTAAGCCCCCGAGTGGGAGGATTGCTCTCCACTCGGTAGGATTTTTAAATACTTAGGCGAGTACTTGGACTGTAGCTAAGCCCCCGAGTGGGAGGCTGGCTCACCACTCGGTAGGATTTTTAAATACTTAGGCGAGTACTTGGACTGTAGCTAAGCCCCCGAGTGGGAGGATTGCTCTTCGCTCGGTAGGATTTTTAAACACTTAGGCGAGTACTGGACTGCATCTAAGCCTCCGAGTGGGAGGATTGCTCTCCACTCGGTAGGATTTTTAAATACTTAGTCGAGTACTTGGACTGCATCTAAGTCTCCGAGTGGGAGGATTGCTCTCCACGCGGTAGGATTTTTGAATACTTAGGAGAGTACTTGGACTGCAGCTAAGTCCCCGAGTGGGAGGCTGGCTCACCACTCGGTAGGATTTTTAAATACTTAGGCGAGTACTTGGAATGCTGCTAAGCCCCCGAGTAGGAGGCTGGCTCACCACTCGGTAGGATTTTTAAATACTTAGGCGAGTACTTGGACTGCAGCTAAGCCCCCGAATGGGAGGCTGGCTCACCACTCGGTTGGATTTTTATATACTTAGGCGAGTATTTGGACTGCAGCTAAGCCCCCGAGTGGGAGGCTGGCTCACCACTCGGTAGGATTTTTAAATACTTAGGCGAGTACTTGGACTGTAGCTAAGCCCCCGAGTGGGAGGATTGCTCTCCGCTCGGTAGGATTTTTAAACACTTAGGCGAGTACTGGACTGCATCTAAGCCTCCGAGTGGGAGGATTGCTCTCCACTCGGTAGGATTTTTAAATACTTAGTCGAGTACTTGGACTGCATCTAAGCCTCCGAGTGGGAGGATTGCTCTCCATGCGGTAGGATTTTTGAATACTTAGGAGAGTACTTGGACTGCAGCTAAGTCCCCGAGTGGGAGGCTAGCTCACAACTCGGTAGGATTTTTAAATACTTAGGCGAGTACTTGGACTGGAGCTAAGCCCCTGAGTGGGAGGCTGGCTCACCACTCGGTATGATTTTTAAATACTTAGGCGAGTACTTGGACTACAGCTAAGCCCCCAAGTGGGAGGCTGGCTCACCACTCGGTAGGATTTCTAAATACTTAGGCGAGTACTTGGACTACAGCTAAGCCCCCGAGTGGGAGGATTGCTCTCCACTCGGTAGGATTTTTAAATACTTAGGCGAGTACTTGGACTGTAGCTAAGCCCCGAGTGGGAGGCTGGCTCACCACTCGGTAGGATTTTTAAATACTTAGGCGAGTACTTGGACTACAGCTAAGCCCCCGAGTGGGAGGCTGGCTCACCACTCGGTAGGATTTTTAAATACTTAGGCGAGTACTTGGACTGTAGCTAAGCCCCCGAGTGGGAGGATTGCTCTCCGCTCGGTAGGATTTTTAAACACTTAGGCGAGTACTGGACTGCATCTAAGCCTCCGAGTGGGAGGATTGCTCTCCACTCTGTAGGATTTTTAAATACTTAGTCGAGTACTTGGACTGCATCTAAGTCTCCGAGTGGGAGGATTGCTCTCCACGCGGTAGGATTTTTGAATACTTAGGAGAGAACTTGGACTGCAGCTAAGTCCCCGAGTGGGAGGCTGGCTCACCACTCGGTAGGATTTTTAAATACTTAGGCGAGTACTTGGAATGCAGCTAAGCCCCCGAGTAGGAGGCTGGCTCACCACTCGGTAGGATTTTTAAATACTTAGGCAAGTACTTGGACTGCAGCTAAGCCCCCGAGTGGGAGGCTGGCTCACCACTCGGTAGGATGTTTAAATACTTAGGCGAGTACTTGGACTGCAGCTAAGCCCCCGAGTGGGAGGCTGGCTCACCACTCGGTACGATTTTTAAATACTTAGGCGAGTACTTGGACTGCAGCTAAGCCCCCGAGTGGGAGGCTGGCTCACCACTCGGTAGGATTTCTAAATACTTAGGCGAGTACTTGGACTACAGCTAAGCCCCCGAGTGGGAGGATTGCTCTCCACTCGGTAGGATTTTTAAATACTTAGGCGAGTACTTGGACTGTAGCTAAGCCCCGAGTGGGAGGCTGGCTCACCACTCGGTAGGATTTTTATATACTTAGGCGAGTACTTGGACTACAGCTAAGCCCCCGAGTGGGAGGCTGGCTCACCACTCGGTAGGATTTTTAAATACTTAGGCGAGTACTTGGACTGTAGCTAAGCCCCCGAGTGGGAGGATTGCTGTCCGCTCGGTAGGTGTATTAAACACTTAGGCGAGTACTGGACTGCATCTAAGCCTCCGAGTGGGAGGATTGCTCTCCACTCGGTAGGATTTTTAAATACTTAGGAGAGTACTTGGACTGCAGCTAAGCCCCCGAGTGGGAGCCTGGCTCACCACTCGGTAGGATATTTAAATACTTAGGCGAGTACTTGGACTGCAGCTAAGCCCCCGAGTAGGAGGTTGGCTCACCACTCGGTACGATTTTTAAATACTTAGGCGAGTACTTGGACTGCAGCTAAGCCCCCGAATGGGAGGCTAGCTCACCACTCGGTAGGATTTTTAAATACTTAGGTGAGTACTTGGACTGCAGCTAAGCCCCCGAGTGGGAGGCTGGCTCACCACTCGGTAGGATTTTTAAATACTTAGGCGAGTACTTGGACTGCAGCTAAGCCCCCGAGTGGGAGCCTGGCTCACCACTCGGTAGGATTTCTAAATACTTAGGCGAGTACTTGGACTACAGCTAAGCCCCCGAGTGGGAGGATTGCTCTCCACTCGGTAGGATTTTTAAATACTTAGGCGAGTACTTGGACTGTAGCTAAGCCCCGAGTGGGAGGCTGGCTCACCACTCGGTAGGATTTTTATATACTTAGGCGAGTACTTGGACTGCAGCTAAGCCCCCGAGTGGGAGGCTGGCTCACCACTCGGTAGAATTTTTAAATACTTAGGCGAGTACTTGGACTGTAGCTAAGCCCCCGAGTGGGAGGATTGCTCTCCGCTCGGTAGGATTTTTAAACACTTAGGCGAGTACTGGACTGCATCTAAGCCTCCGACTGGGAGGATTGCTCTCCACTCGGTAGGATTTTTAAATATTTAGTCGAGTACTTGGACTGCATCTAAGCCTCCGAGTGGGAGGATTGCTCTCCACGCGGTAGGATTTTTGAATACTTAGGAGAGTACTTGGACTGCAGCTAAGTCCCCGAGTGGGAGGCTGGCTCACCACACGGTAGGATTTTTAAATACTTAGGCGAGTACTTGGACTGTAGCTAAGCCCCCGAGTGGGAGGATTGCTGTCCGCTCGGTAGGTGTATTAAACACTTAGGCGAGTACTGGACTGCATCTAAGCCTCCGAGTGGGAGGATTGCTCTCCACTCGGTAGGATTCTTAAATACTTAGGAGAGTACTTGGACTGCAGCTAAGCCCCCGAGTGGGAGCCTGGCTCACCACTCGGTAGGATATTTAAATACTTAGGCGAGTACTTGGACTGCAGCTAAGCCCCCGAGTAGGAGGTTGGCTCACCACTCGGTACGATTTTTAAATACTTAGGCGAGTACTTGGACTGCAGCTAAGCCCCCGACTGGGAGGCTAGCTCACCACTCGGTAGGATTTTTAAATACTTAGGTGAGTACTTGGACTGCAGCTAAGCCCCCGAGTGGGAGGCTGGCTCACCACTCGGTAGGATTTTTAAATACTTAGGCGAGTACTTGGACTGCAGCTAAGCCCCCGAGTGGGAGCCTGGCTCACCACTCGGTAGGATTTCTAAATACTTAGGCGAGTACTTGGACTACAGCTAAGCCCCCGAGTGGGAGGATTGCTCTCCACTCGGTAGGATTTTTAAATACTTAGGCGAGTACTTGGACTGTAGCTAAGCCAAGAGTGGGAGGCTGGCTCACCACTCGGTAGGATTTTTATATACTTAGGCGAGTACTTGGACTGCAGCAAAGCCCCCGAGTGGGAGGCTGGCTCACCACTCGGTAGGATTTTTAAATACTTAGGCGAGTACTTGGACTGTAGCTAAGCCCCCGAGTGGGAGGATTGCTCTCCGCTCGGTAGGATTTTTAAACACTTAGGCGAGTACTGGACTGCATCTAAGCCTCTGACTGGGAGGATTGCTCTCCACTCGGTAGTATTTTTAAATACTTAGTCGAGTACTTGGACTGCATCTAAGCCTCCGAGTGGGAGGATTGCTCTCCACGCGGTAGGATTTTTGAATACTTAGGAGAGTACTTGGACTGCAGCTAAGTCCCCGAGTGGGAGGATGGCTCACCACTCGGTAGGATTTTTAAATACTTAGGCGAGTACTTGGACTGCAGCTAAGCCCCCGAGTAGGAGGCTGGCTCACCACTCGGTAGGATTTTTAAATACTTAGGCGAGTAATTGGACTGCAGTTAAGCCCCCGAGTGGGAGGCTGGCTCACCACTCGGTAGGATGTTTAAATACTTAGGCGAGTACTTGGACTGCAGCTAAGCCCCCGAGTGGGAGGCTGGCTCACCACTCGGTAGGATTTTTAAATACTTAGGCGAGTACTTGGACTGCAGCTAAGCCCCCGAGTGGGAGACTGGCTCACCACTCGGTAGGATTTCTAAATACTTAGGCGAGTACTTGGACTACAGCTAAGCCCCCGAGTGGGAGGATTGCTCTCCACTCGGTAGGATTTTTAAATACTTAGGCGAGTACTTGGACTGTAGCTAATCCCCGAGTGGGAGGCTGGCTCACCACTCGGTAGGATTTTTATATACTTAGGCGAGTACTTGGACTGCAGCTAAGCCCCCGAGTGGGAGGCTGGCTCACCACTCGGTAGGATTTTTAAATACTTAGGCGAGTACTTGGACTGTAGCTAAGCCCCCGAGTGGGAGGATTGCTCTCCGCTCGGTAGGATTTTTAAACACTTAGGCGAGTACTGGACTGCATCTAAGCCCCCGACTGGGAGGATTGCTCTCCACTCGGTAGGATTTTTAAATACTTAGTCGAGTACTTGGACTGCATCTAAGCCTCCGAGTGGGAGGATTGCTCTCCACGCGGTAGGATTTTTGAATACTTAGGAGAGTACTTGGACTACAGCTAAGTCCCCGAGTGGGAGGCTGGCTCACCACTCGGTAGGATTTTTAAATACTTAGGCGAGTACTTGGACTGCAGCTAAGCCCCCGAGTGGGAGGCTGGCTCACCACTCGGTAGGATTTCTAAATACTTAGGCGAGTACTTGGACTACAGCTAAGCCCCCGAGTGGGAGGATTGCTCTCCACTCGGTAGGATTTTTAAATACTTAGGCGAGTACTTGGACTGTAGCTAAGCCCCGAGTGGGAGGCTGGCTCACCACTCGGTAGGATTTTTATATACTTAGGCGAGTACTTGGACTGCAGCTAAGCCCCCGAGTGGGAGGCTGGCTCACCACTCGGTAGGATTTTTAAATACTTAGGCGAGTACTTGGACTGTAGCTAAGCCCCCGAGTGGGAGGATTGCTCTCCGCTCGGTAGGATTTTTAAACACTTAGGCGAGTACTGGACTGCATCTAAGCCTCCGACTGGGAGGATTGCTCTCCACTCGGTAGGATTTTTAAATACTTAGTCGAGTACTTGGACTGCATCTAAGCCTCCGAGTGGGAGGATTGCTCTCCACGCGGTAGGATTTTTGAATACTTAGGAGAGTACTTGGATTGCAGCTAAGTCCCCGAGTGGGAGGCTGGCTCACCACTCGGTAGGATTTTTAAATACTTAGGCGAGTACTTGGACTGCAGCTAAGCCCCCGAGTAGGAGGCTGGCTCACCACTCGGTAGGATTTTTAAATACTTAGGCGAGTACTTGGACTGCAGCTAAGCCCCCGAGTGGGAGGCTGGCTCACCACTCGGTAGGATGTTTAAATACTTAGGCGAGTACTTGGACTGCAGCTAAGCCCCCGAGTGGGAGGCTGGCTCACCACTCGGTAGGATTTTTAAATACTTAGGCGAGTACTTGGACTGCAGCTAAGCCCCCGAGTGGGAGGCTGGCTCACCACTCGGTAGGATTTCTAAATACTTAGGCGAGTACTTGGACTACATCTAAGCCCCCGAGTGGGAGGATTGCTCTCCACTCGGTAGGATTTTTAAATACTTAGGCGAGTACTTGGACTGTAGCTAAGCCCCGAGTGGGAGGCTGGCTCACCACTCGGTAGGATTTTTATATACTTAGGCGAGTACTTGGACTGCAGCTAAGCCCCCGAGTGGGAGGCTGGCTCACCACTCGGTAGGATTTTTAAATACTTAGGCGAGTACTTGGACTGTAGCTAAGCCCCCGAGTGGGAGGATTGCTGTCCGCTCGGTAGGTGTATTAAACACTTAGGCGAGTACTAGACTGCATCTAAGACTCCTAGTGGGAGGATTGCTCTCCACTCGGTAGGATTTTTAAATACTTAGGAGAGTACTTGGACTGCAGCTAAGCCCCCGAGTGGGAGCCTGGCTCACCACTCGGTAGGATATTTAAATACTTAGGCGAGTACTTGGACTGCACCTAAGCCCCCGAGTAGGAGGTTGGCTCACCACTCGGTACGATTTTTAAATACTTAGGCGAGTACTTGGACTGCAGCTAAGCCCCCGAATGGGAGGCTGGCTCACCACTCGGTAGGATTTTTAAATACTTAGTTGAGTACTTGGACTGCAGCTAAGCCCCCGAGTGGGAGGCTGGCTCACCACTCGGTAGGATTTTTAAATACTTAGGCGAGTACTTGGACTGCAGCTAAGCCCCCGAGTGGGAGGCTGGCACACCACTCGGTAGGATTTCTAAATACTTAGGCGAGTACTTGGACTACAGCTAAGCCCCCGAGTGGGAGGATTGCTCTCCACTCGGTAGGATTTTTAAATACTTAGGCGAGTACTTGGACTGTAGCTAAGCCCCGAGTGGGAGGCTGGCTCACCACTCGGTAGGATTTTTATATACTTAGGCGAGTACTTGGACTGCAGCTAAGCCCCCGAGTGGGAGGCTGGTTCACCACTCGGTAGGATTTTTAAATACTTAGGCGAGTACTTGGACTGTAGCTAAGCCCCCGAGTGGGAGGATTGCTCTTCGCTCGGTAGGATTTTTAAACACTTAGGCGAGTACTGGACTGCATCTAAGCCTCCGACTAGGAGGATTGCTCTCCACTCGGTAGGATTTTTAAATACTTAGTCGAGTACTTGGACTGCATCTAAGCCTCCGAGTGGGAGGATTGATGTCCACGCGGTAGGATTTTTGAATACTTAGGAGAGTACTTGGACTGCAGCTAAGTCCCCGAGTGGGAGGCTGGCTCACCACTCGGTAGGATTTTTAAATACTTAGGCGAGTACTTGGACTGCAGCTAAGCCCCCGAGTAGGAGACTGGCTCACCACTCGGTAGGATTTTTAAATACTTAGGTGAGTACTTGGACTGCAGCTAAGCCCCCGAGTGGGAGGCTGACTCACCACTCGGTAGGATTTTTAAATACTTAGGCGAGTACTTGGACTGCAGCTAAGCCCCCGAGTGGGAGCCTGGCTCACCACTCGGTAGGATTTCTAAATACTTAGGCGAGTACTTGGACTACAGCTAAGCCCCCGAGTGGGAGGATTGCTCTCCACTCGGTAGGATTTTTAAATACTTAGGCGAGTACTTGGACTGTAGCTAAGCCCCGAGTGGGAGGCTGGCTCACCACTCGGTAGGATTTTTATATACTTAGGCGAGTACTTGGACTGCAGCAAAGCCCCCGAGTGGGAGGCTGGCTCACCACTCGGTAGGATTTTTAAATACTTAGGCGAGTACTTGGACTGTAGCTAAGCCCCCGAGTGGGAGGATTGCTCTCCGCTCGGTAGGATTTTTAAACACTTAGGCGAGTACTGGACTGCATCTAAGCCTCCGACTGGGAGGATTGCTCTCCACTCGGTAGTATTTTTAAATACTTAGTCGAGTACTTGGACTGCATCTAAGCCTCCGAGTGGGAGGATTGCTCTCCACGCGGTAGGATTTTTGAATACTTAGGAGAGTACTTGGACTGCAGCTAAGTCCCCGAGTGGGAGGATGGCTCACCACTCGGTAGGATTTTTAAATACTTAGGCGAGTACTTGGACTGCAGCTAAGCCCCCGAGTAGGAGGCTGGCTCACCACTCGGTAGGATTTTTAAATACTTAGGCGAGTAATTGGACTGCAGTTAAGCCCCCGAGTGGGAGGCTGGCTCACCACTCGGTAGGATGTTTAAATACTTAGGCGAGTACTTGGACTGCAGCTAAGCCCCCGAGTGGGAGGCTGGCTCACCACTCGGTAGGATTTTTAAATACTTAGGCGAGTACTTGGACTGCAGCTAAGCCCCCGAGTGGGAGACTGGCTCACCACTCGGTAGGATTTCTAAATACTTAGGCGAGTACTTGGACTACAGCTAAGCCCCCGAGTGGGAGGATTGCTCTCCACTCGGTAGGATTTTTAAATACTTAGGCGAGTACTTGGACTGTAGCTAATCCCCGAGTGGGAGGCTGGCTCACCACTCGGTAGGATTTTTATATACTTAGGCGAGTACTTGGACTGCAGCTAAGCCCCCGAGTGGGAGGCTGGCTCACCACTCGGTAGGATTTTTAAATACTTAGGCGAGTACTTGGACTGTAGCTAAGCCCCCGAGTGGGAGGATTGCTCTCCGCTCGGTAGGATTTTTAAACACTTAGGCGAGTACTGGACTGCATCTAAGCCCCCGACTGGGAGGATTGCTCTCCACTCGGTAGGATTTTTAAATACTTAGTCGAGTACTTGGACTGCATCTAAGCCTCCGAGTGGGAGGATTGCTCTCCACGCGGTAGGATTTTTGAATACTTAGGAGAGTACTTGGACTACAGCTAAGTCCCCGAGTGGGAGGCTGGCTCACCACTCGGTAGGATTTTTAAATACTTAGGCGAGTACTTGGACTGCAGCTAAGCCCCCGAGTGGGAGGCTGGCTCACCACTCGGTAGGATTTCTAAATACTTAGGCGAGTACTTGGACTACAGCTAAGCCCCCGAGTGGGAGGATTGCTCTCCACTCGGTAGGATTTTTAAATACTTAGGCGAGTACTTGGACTGTAGCTAAGCCCCGAGTGGGAGGCTGGCTCACCACTCGGTAGGATTTTTATATACTTAGGCGAGTACTTGGACTGCAGCTAAGCCCCCGAGTGGGAGGCTGGCTCACCACTCGGTAGGATTTTTAAATACTTAGGCGAGTACTTGGACTGTAGCTAAGCCCCCGAGTGGGAGGATTGCTCTCCGCTCGGTAGGATTTTTAAACACTTAGGCGAGTACTGGACTGCATCTAAGCCTCCGACTGGGAGGATTGCTCTCCACTCGGTAGGATTTTTAAATACTTAGTCGAGTACTTGGACGGCATCTAAGCCTCCGAGTGGGAGGATTGCTCTCCACGCGGTAGGATTTTTGAATACTTAGGAGAGTACTTGGACTGCAGCTAAGTCCCCGAGTGGGAGGCTGGCTCACCACTCGGTAGGATTTTTAAATACTTAGGCGAGTACTTGGACTGCAGCTAAGCCCCCGAGTAGGAGGCTGGCTCACCACTCGGTAGGATTTTTAAATACTTAGGCGAGTACTTGGACTGCAGCTAAGCCCCCGAGTGGGAGGCTGGCTCACCACTCGGTAGGATGTTTAAATACTTAGGCGAGTACTTGGACTGCAGCTAAGCCCCCGAGTGGGAGGCTGGCTCACCACTCGGTAGGATTTTTAAATACTTAGGCGAGTACTTGGACTGCAGCTAAGCCCCCGAGTGGGAGGCTGGCTCACCACTCGGTAGGATTTCTAAATACTTAGGCGAGTACTTGGACTACAGCTAAGCCCCCGAGTGGGAGGATTGCTCTCCACTCGGTAGGATTTTTAAATACTTAGGCGAGTACTTGGACTGTAGCTAAGCCCCGAGTGGGAGTCTGGCTCACCACTCGGTAGGATTTTTATATACTTAGGCGAGTACTTGGACTGCAGCTAAGCCCCCGAGTGGGAGGCTGGCTCACCACTCGGTAGGATTTTTAAATACTTAGGCGAGTACTTGGACTGTAGCTAAGCCCCCGAGTGGGAGGATTGCTGTCCGCTCGGTAGGTGTATTAAACACTTAGGCGAGTACTAGACTGCATCTAAGACTCCTAGTGGGAGGATTGCTCTCCACTCGGTAGGATTTTTAAATACTTAGGAGAGTACTTGGACTGCAGCTAAGCCCCCGAGTGGGAGCCTGGCTCACCACTCGGTAGGATATTTAAATACTTAGGCGAGTACTTGGACTGCACCTAAGCCCCCGAGTAGGAGGTTGGCTCACCACTCGGTACGATTTTTAAATACTTAGGCGAGTACTTGGACTGCAGCTAAGCCCCCGAATGGGAGGCTGGCTCACCACTCGGCAGGATTTTTAAATACTTAGTTGAGTACTTGGACTGCAGCTAAGCCCCCGAGTGGGAGGCTGGCTCACCACTCGGTAGGATTTTTAAATACTTAGGCGAGTACTTGGACTGCAGCTAAGCCCCCGAGTGGGAGGCTGGCTCACCACTCGGTAGGATTTCTAAATACTTAGGCGAGTACTTGGACTACAGCTAAGCCCCCGAGTGGGAGGATTGCTCTCCACTCGGTAGGATTTTTAAATACTTAGGCGAGTACTTGGACTGTAGCTAAGCCCCGAGTGGGAGGCTGGCTCACCACTCGGTAGGATTTTTATATACTTAGGCGAGTACTTGGACTGCAGCTAAGCCCCCGAGTGGGAGGCTGGTTCACCACTCGGTAGGATTTTTAAATACTTAGGCGAGTACTTGGACTGTAGCTAAGCCCCCGAGTGGGAGGATTGCTCTCCGCTCGGTAGGATTTTTAAACACTTAGGCGAGTACTGGACTGCATCTAAGCCTCCGACTAGGAGGATTGCTCTCCACTCGGTAGGATTTTTAAATACTTAGTCGAGTACTTGGACTGCATCTAAGCCTCCGAGTGGGAGGATTGCTCTCCACGCGGTAGGATTTTTGAATACTTAGGAGAGTACTTGGACTGCAGCTAAGTCCCCGAGTGGGAGGCTGGCTCACCACTCGGTAGGATTTTTAAATACTTAGGCGAGTACTTGGACTGCAGCTAAGCCCCCGAGTAGGAGACTGGCTCACCACTCGGTAGGATTTTTAAATACTTAGGCGAGTAATTGGACTGCAGCTAAGCCCCCGAGTGGGAGGCTGGCTCACCACTCGGTAGGATGTTTAAATACTTAGGCGAGTACTTGGACTGCAGCTAAGCCCCCGAGTGGGAGGCTGGCTCACCACTCGGTAGGATTTTTAAATACTTAGGCGAGTACTTGGACTGCAGCTAAGCCCCCGAGTGGGAGACTGGCTCACCACTCGGTAGGATTTCTAAATACTTAGGCGAGTACTTGGACTACAGCTAAGCCCCCGAGTGGGAGGATTGCTCTCCACTCGGTAGGATTTTTAAATACTTAGGCGAGTACTTGGACTGTAGCTAAGCCCCGAGTGGGAGGCTGGCTCACCACTCGGTAGGATTTTTATATACTTAGGCGAGTACTTGGACTGCAGCTAAGCCGCCGAGTGGGAGGCTGGCTCACCACTCGGTAGGATTTTTAAATACTTAGGCGAGTACTTGGACTGTAGCTAAGCCCCCGAGTGGGAGGATTGCTCTCCGCTCGGTAGGATTTTTAAACACTTAGGCGAGTACTGGACTGCATCTAAGCCTCCGACTGGGAGGATTGCTCTCCACTCGGTAGGATTTTTAAATACTTAGTCGAGTACTTGGACTGCATCTAAGCCTCCGAGTGGGAGGATTGCTCTCCACGCGGTAGGATTTTTGAATACTTAGGAGAGTACTTGGACTGCAGCTAAGTCCCCGAGTGGGAGGCTGGCTCACCACTCAGTAGGATTTTTAAATACTTGGGCGAGTACTTGGACTGCAGCTAAGCCCCCGAGTGGGAGGCTGGCTCACCACTCGGTAGGATTTCTAAATACTTAGGCGAGTACTTGGACTACAGCTAAGCCCCCGAGTGGGAGGATTGCTCTCCACTCGGTAGGATTTTTAAATACTTAGGCGAGTACTTGGACTGTAGCTAAGCCCCGAGTGGGAGGCTGGCTCACCACTCGGTAGGATTTTTATATACTTAGGCGAGTACTTGGACTGCAGCTAAGCCCCCGAGTGGGAGGCTGGCTCACCACTCGGTAGGATTTTTAAATACTTAGGCGAGTACTTGGACTGTAGCTAAGCCCCCGAGTGGGAGGATTGCTCTCCGCTCGGTAGGATTTTTAAACACTTAGGCGAGTACTGGACTGCATCTAAGCCTCCGACTGGGAGGATTGCTCTCCACTCGGTAGGATTTTTAAATACTTAGTCGAGTACTTGGACTGCATCTAAGCCTCCGAGTGGGAGGATTGCTCTCCACGCGGTAGGATTTTTGAATACTTAGGAGAGTACTTGGACTGCAGCTAAGTCCCCGAGTGGGAGGCTGGCTCACCACTCGGTAGGATTTTTAAATACTTAGGCGAGTACTTGGACTGCAGCTAAGCCCCCGAGTAGGAGGTTGGCTCACCACTCGGTACGATTTTTAAATACTTAGGCGAGTACTTGGACTGCAGCTAAGCCCCCGAATGGGAGGCTGGCTCACCACTCGGTAGGATTTTTAAATACTTAGTTGAGTACTTGGACTGCAGCTAAGCCCCCGAGTGGGAGGCTGGCTCACCACTCGGTAGGATTTTTAAATACTTAGGCGAGTACTTGGACTGCAGCTAAGCCCCCGAGTGGGAGGCTGGCTCACCACTCGGTAGGATTTCTAAATACTTAGGCGAGTACTTGGACTACAGCTAAGCCCCCGAGTGGGAGGATTGCTCTCCACTCGGTAGGATTTTTAAATACTTAGGCGAGTACTTGGACTGTAGCTAAGCCCCGAGTGGGAGGCTGGCTCACCACTCGGTAGGATTTTTATATACTTAGGCGAGTACTTGGACTGCAGCTAAGCCCCCGAGTGGGAGGCTGGTTCACCACTCGGTAGGATTTTTAAATACTTAGGCGAGTACTTGGACTGTAGCTAAGCCCCCGAGTGGGAGGATTACTCTCCGCTCGGTAGGATTTTTAAACACTTAGGCGTGTACTGGACTGCATCTAAGCCTCCGACTAGGAGGATTGCTCTCCACTCGGTAGGATTTTTAAATACTTAGTCGAGTACTTGGACTGCATCTAAGCCTCCGAGTGGGAGGATTGCTCTCCACGCGGTAGGATTTTTGAATACTTAGGAGAGTACTTGGACTGCAGCTAAGTCCCCGAGTGGGAGGCTGGCTCACCACTCGGTAGGATTTTTAAATACTTAGGCGAGTACTTGGACTGCAGCTAAGCCCCCGAGTAGGAGACTGGCTCACCACTCGGTAGGATTTTTAAATACTTAGGCGAGTAATTGGACTGCAGCTAAGCCCCCGAGTGGGAGGCTGGCTCACCACTCGGTAGGATGTTTAAATACTTAGGCGAGTACTTGGACTGCAGCTAAGCCCCCGAGTGGGAGGCTGGCTCACCACTCGGTAGGATTTTTAAATACTTAGGCGAGTACTTGGACTGCAGCTAAGCCCCCGAGTGGGAGACTGGCTCACCACTCGGTAGGATTTCTAAATACTTAGGCGAGTACTTGGACTACAGCTAAGCCCCCGAGTGGGAGGATTGCTCTCCACTCGGTAGGATTTTTAAATACTTAGGCGAGTACTTGGACTGTAGCTAAGCCCCGAGTGGGAGGCTGGCTCACCACTCGGTAGGATTTTTATATACTTAGGCGAGTACTTGGACTGCAGCTAAGCCGCCGAGTGGGAGGCTGGCTCACCACTCGGTAGGATTTTTAAATACTTAGGCGAGTACTTGGACTGTAGCTAAGCCCCCGAGTGGGAGGATTGCTCTCCGCTCGGTAGGATTTTTAAACACTTAGGCGAGTACTGGACTGCATCTAAGCCTCCGACTGGGAGGATTGCTCTCCACTCGGTAGGATTTTTAAATACTTAGTCGAGTACTTGGACTGCATCTAAGCCTCCGAGTGGGAGGATTGCTCTCCACGCGGTAGGATTTTTGAATACTTAGGAGAGTACTTGGACTGCAGCTAAGTCCCCGAGTGGGAGGCTGGCTCACCACTCGGTAGGATTTTTAAATACTTAGGCGAGTACTTGGACTGCAGCTAAGCCCCCGAGTAGGAGGCTGGCTCACCACTCGGTAGGATTTTTAAATACTTAGGCGAGTACTTGGACTGCAGCTAAGCCCCCGAGTGGGAGGATTGCTCTCCACTCGGTAGGATTTTTAAATACTTAGGCGAGTACTTGGACTGTAGCTAAGCCCCGAGTGGGAGGCTGGCTCACCACTCGGTAGGATTTTTATATACTTAGGCGAGTACTTGGACTGCAGCTAAGCCCCCGAGTGGGAGGCTGGCTCACCACTCGGTAGGATTTTTAAATACTTAGGCGAGTACTTGGACTGTAGCTAAGCCCCCGAGTGGGAGGATTGCTCTCCGCTCGGTAGGATTTTTAAACACTTAGGCGAGTCCTGGACTGCATCTAAGCCTCCGACTGGGAGGATTGCTCTCCACTCGGTAGGATTTTTAAATACTTAGTCGAGTACTTGGACTGCATCTAAGCCTCCGAGTGGGAGGATTGCTCTCCACGCGTTAGGATTTTTGAATACTTAGGAGAGTACTTGGACTGCAGCTAAGTCCCCGAGTGGGAGGCTGGCTCACCACTCGGTAGGATTTTTAAATACTTAGGCGAGTACTTGGACTGCAGCTAAGCCCCCGAGTAGGAGGCTGGCTCACCACTCGGTAGGATTTTTAAATACTTAGGCGAGTACTTGGACTGCAGCTAAGCCCCCGAGTGGGAGGCTGGCTCACCACTCGGTAGGATGTTTAAATACTTAGGCGAGTACTTGGACTGCAGCTAAGCCCCCGAGTGGGAGGCTGGCTCACCACTCGGTAGGATTTTTAAATACTTAGGCAAGTACTTGGACTGCAGCTAAGCCCCCGAGTGGGAGGCTGGCTCACCACTCGGTAGGATTTCTAAATACTTAGGCGAGTACTTGGACTGCAGCTAAGCCCCCGAGTGGGAGGCTGGCTCACCACTCGGTAGGATTTTTAAATACTTAGGCGAGTACTTGGACTGCAGCTAAGCCCCCGAGTGGGAGACTGGCTCACCACTCGGTAGGATTTCTAAATACTTAGGCGAGTACTTGGACTACAGCTAAGCCCCCGAGTGGTAGGATTGCTCTCCACTCGGTAGGATTTTTAAATACTTAGGCGAGTACTTGGACTGTAGCTAAGCCCCGAGTGGGAGGCTGGCTCACCACTCGGTAGGATTTTTATATACTTAGGCGAGTACTTGGACTGCAGCTAAGCCGCCGAGTGGGAGGCTGGCTCACCACTCGGTAGGATTTTTAAATACTTAGGCGAGTACTTGGACTGTAGCTCAGCCCCCGAGTGGGAGGATTGCTCTCCGCTCGGTAGGATTTTTAAACACTTAGGCGAGTACTGGACTGCATCTAAGCCTCCGACTGGGAGGATTGCTCTCCACTCGGTAGGATTTTTAAATACTTAGTCGAGTACTTGGACTGCATCTAAGCCTCCGAGTGGGAGGATTGCTCTCCACGCGGTAGGATTTTTGAATACTTAGGAGAGTACCTGGACTGCAGCTAAGTCCCCGAGTGGGAGGCTGGCTCACCACTCGGTAGGATTTTTAAATACTTAGGCGAGTACTTGGACTGCAGCTAAGCCCCCGAGTGGGAGGCTGGCTCACCACTCGGTAGGATTTTTAAATACTTAGGCGAGTACTTGGACTGCAGCTAAGCCCCCGAGTGGGAGGCTGGCTCACCACTCGGTAGGATTTCTAAATACTTAGGCGAGTACTTGGACTACAGCTAAGCCCCCGAGTGGGAGGATTGCTCTCCACTCGGTAGGATTTTTAAATACTTAGGCGAGTACTTGGACTGTAGCTAAGCCCCGAGTGGGAGGCTGGCTCACCACTCGGTAGGATTTTTATATACTTAGGCGAGTACTTGGACTGCAGCTAAGCTCCCGAGTGGGAGGCTGGCTCACCACTCGGTAGGATTTTTAAATACTTAGGCGAGTACTTGGACTGTAGCTAAGCCCCCGAGTGGGAGGATTGCTCTCCGCTCGGTAGGATTTTTAAACACTTAGGCGAGTACTGGACTGCATCTAAGCCTCCGACTGGGAGGATTGCTCTCCACTCGGTAGGATTTTTAAATACTTAGTCGAGTACTTGGACTGCATCTAAGCCTCCGAGTGGGAGGATTGCTCTCCACGCGGTAGGATTTTTGAATACTTAGGAGAGTACTTGGACTGCAGCTAAGTCCCCGAGTGGGAGGCTGGCTCACCACTCGGTAGGATTTTTAAATACTTAGGCGAGTACTTGGACTGCAGCTAAGCCCCCGAGTAGGAGGCTGGCTCACCACTCGGTAGGATTTTTAAATACTTAGGCGAGTACTTGGACTGCAGCTAAGCCCCCGAGTGGGAGGCTGGCTCACCACTCGGTAGGATGTTTAAATACTTAGGCGAGTACTTGGACTGCAGCTAAGCCCCCGAGTGGGAGGCTGGCTCACCACTCGGTAGGATTTTTAAATACTTAGGCGAGTACTTGGACTGCAGCTAAGCCCCCGAGTGGGAGGCTGGCTCACCACTCGGTAGGATTTCTAAATACTTAGGCGAGTACTTGGACTACAGCTAAGCCCCCGAGTGGGAGGATTGCTCTCCACTCGGTAGGATTTTTAAATACTTAGGCGAGTACTTGGACTGTAGCTAAGCCCCGAGTGGGAGGCTGGCTCACCACTCGGTAGGATTTTTATATACTTAGGCGAGTACTTGGACTGCAGCTAAGCCCCCGAGTGGGAGGCTGGCTCACCACTCGGTAGGATTTTTAAATACTTAGGTGAGTACTTGGACTGTAGCTAAGCCCCCGAGTGGGAGGATTGCTGTCCGCTCGGTAGGTGTATTAAACACTTAGGCGAGTACTAGACTGCATCTAAGACTCCTAGTGGGAGGATTGCTCTCCACTCGGTAGGATTTTTAAATACTTAGGAGAGTACTTGGACTGCAGCTAAGCCCCCGAGTGGGAGCCTGGCTCACCACTCGGTAGGATATTTAAATACTTAGGCGAGTACTTGGACTGCAGCTAAGCCCCCTAGTAGGAGGTTGGCTCACCACTCGGTACGATTTTTAAATACTTAGGCGAGTACTTGGACTGCAGCTAAGCCCCCGAATGGGAGGCTGGCTCACCACTCGGTAGGATTTTTAAATACTTAGTTGAGTACTTGGACTGCAGCTAAGCCCCCGAGTGGGAGGCTGGCTCACCACTCGGTAGGATTTTTAAATACTTAGGCGAGTACTTGGACTGCAGCTAAGCCCCCGAGTGGGAGGCTGGCTCACCACTCGGTAGGATTTTTAAATACTTAGGCGAGTACTTGGACTGCAGCTAAGCCCCCGAGTGGGAGGCTGGCTCACCACTCGGTAGGATTTCTAAATACTTAGGCGAGTACTTGGACTACAGCTAAGCCCCCGAGTGGGAGGATTGCTCTCCACTCGGTAGGATTTTTAAATACTTAGGCGAGTACTTGGACTGTAGCTAAGCCCCGAGTGGGAGGCTGGCTCACCACTCGGTAGGATTTTTATATACTTAGGCGAGTACTTGGACTGCAGCTAAGCCCCCGAGTGGGAGGCTGGCTCACCACTCGGTAGGATTTTTAAATACTTAGGCGAGTACTTGGACTGTAGCTAAGCCCCCGAGTGGGAGGATTGCTGTCCGCTCGGTAGGTGTATTAAACACTTAGGCGAGTACTAGACTGCATCTAAGACTCCTAGTGGGAGGATTGCTCTCCACTCGGTAGGATTTTTAAATACTTAGGAGAGTACTTGGACTGCAGCTAAGCCCCCGAGTGGGAGCCTGGCTCACCACTCGGTAGGATATTTAAATACTTAGGCGAGTACTTGGACTGCAGCTAAGCCCCCTAGTAGGAGGTTGGCTCACCACTCGGTACGATTTTTAAATACTTAGGCGAGTACTTGGACTGCAGCTAAGCCCCCGAATGGGAGGCTGGCTCACCACTCGGTAGGATTTTTAAATACTTAGTTGAGTACTTGGACTGCAGCTAAGCCCCCGAGTGGGAGGCTGGCTCACCACTCGGTAGGATTTTTAAATACTTAGGCGAGTACTTCGACTGCAGCTAAGCCCCCGAGTGGGAGGCTGGCTCACCACTCGGTAGGATTTCTAAATACTTAGGCGAGTACTTGGACTACAGCTAAGCCCCCGAGTGGGAGGATTGCTCTCCACTCGGTAGTATTTTTAAATACTTAGGCGAGTACTTGGACTGTAGCTAAGCCCCGAGTGGGAGGCTGGCTCACCACTCGGTAGGATTTTTATATACTTAGGCGAGTACTTGGACTGCAGCTAAGCCCCCGAGTGGGAGGCTGGTTCACCACTCGGTAGGATTTTTAAATACTTAGGCGAGTACTTGGACTGTAGCTAAGCCCCCGAGTGGGAGGATTGCTCTCCGCTCGGTAGGATTTTTAAACACTTAGGCGAGTACTGGACTGCATCTAAGCCTCCGACTAGGAGGATTGCTCTCCACTCGGTAGGATTTTTAAATACTTAGTCGAGTACTTGGACTGCATCTAAGCCTCCGAGTGGGAGGATTGCTCTCCACGCGGTAGGATTTTTGAATACTTAGGAGAGTACTTGGACTGCAGCTAAGTCCCCGAGTGGGAGGCTGGCTCACCACTCGGTAGGATTTTTAAATACTTAGGCAAGTACTTGGACTGCAGCTAAGCCCCCGAGTGGGAGGCTGGCTCACCACTCGGTAGGATGTTTAAATACTTAGGCGAGTACTTGGACTGCAGCTAAGCCCCCGAGTGGGAGGCTGGCTCACCACTTGGTAGGATTTTTATATACTTAGGCGAGTACTTGGACTGCAGCTAAGCCCCCGAGTGGGAGGCTGGCTCACCACTCGGTAGGATTTTAAATACTTAGGCGAGTACTTGGACTGTAGCTAAGCCCCCGAGTGGGAGGATTGCTCTCCGCTCGGTAGGTGTATTAAACACTTAGGCGAGTACTGGACTGCATCTAAGCCTCCGAGTGGGAGGATTGCTCTCCACTCGGTAGGATTTTTAAACACTTAGGCGAGTACTGGACTGCATCTAAGCCTCCGAGTGGGAGGATTGCTCTCCACGCGGTAGGATTTTTGAATACTTAGGAGAGTACTTGGACTGCAGCTAAGTCCCCGAGTGGGAGGCTGGCTCACCACTCGGTAGGATTTTTAAATACTTAGGCGAGTACTTGGACTGCAGCTAAGCCCCCGAGTAGGAGGCTGGCTCACCACTCAGTAGGATTTTTAAATACTTAGGCGAGTACTTGGACTGCAGCTAAGCCCCCGAGTGGGAGGATTGCTCTCCGCTCGGTAGGATTTTTAAATACTTAGTCGAGTACTTGGACTGCATCTAAGCCTCCGAGTGGGAGGATTGCTCTCCACGCGGTAGGATTTTTGAATACTTAGGAGAGTACTTGGACTGCAGCTAAGTCCCCGAGTGGGAGGCTGGCTCACCACTCGGTAGGATTTTTAAATACTTAGGCGAGTACTTGGACTACAGCTAAGCCCCCGAGTGGGAGGATTGCTCTCCACTCGGTAGGATTTTTAAATACTTAGGCGAGTACTTGGACTCTAGCTAAGCCCCAAGTGGGAGGCTGGCTCACCACTCGGTAGGATTTTTATATACTTAGGCGAGTACATGGACTGCAGCTAAGCCCCCGAGTGGGAGGCTGGCTCACCACTCGGTAGGATTTTTAAATACTTAGGCGAGTACTTGGACTGTAGCTAAGCCCCCGAGTGGGAGGATTGCTCTCCGCTCGGTAGGATTTCTAAACACTTAGGCGAGTACTGGACTGCATCTAAGCCTCCGAGTGGGAGGATTGCTCTCCACTCGGTAGGCTTTTTAAATACTTAGTCGAGTACTTGGACTGCATCTAAGCCTCCGAGTGGGAGGATTGCTCTCCACGCGGTAGGATTTTTGAATACTTAGCAGAGTACTTGGACTGCAGCTAAGTCCCCGAGTGGGAGGCTGGCTCACCACTCGGTAGGATTTTTAAATACTTAGGCGAGTACTTGGACTGCAGCTAAGCCCCCGAGTAGGAGGCTGGCTCACCACTCGGTAGGATTTTTAAATATTTGGCGAGTACTTGGACTGCAGCTAAGCCCCCGAGTGGGAGGCTGGCTCACCACTCGGTAGGATTTTTAAATACTTAGGCGAGTACTTGGACTGCAGCTAAGCCCCCGAGTGGGAGGCTAGCTCACCACTCGGTAGGATTTTTAAATACTTAGGCGAGTACTTGGACTGCAGCTAAGCCCCCGATTGGAAGGCTGGCTCACCACTCGGTAGGATTTTTAAATACTTAGGCGAGTACTTGGACTGCAGCTAAGCCCCCGAGTGGGAGGCTGGCTCACCACTCAGTAGGATTTGTAAATACTTAGGCGAGTACTTGGACTGCAACTAAGCCCCCGAATGGGAGGATTGCTCTCCACTCGGTAGGATTTTTAAATACTTAGGTGAGTACTTGGACTGCAGCTAAGCCCCCGAGTGGGAGGATTGCTCTCCACTCGGTAGGATTTTTGAAATACTTAGGCGAGTACTTGGACTGCAGCTAAGCCCCCGAATGGGAGGCTGGCTCTCCACTCGGTAGGATTTTTAAATACTTAGGCGAGTACTTGGACTGCAGCTAAGCCCCCGAGTGGGAGGATTGCTCTCCGCTCGGTAGGATTTTTAAATACTTAGGCGAGTACTTGGACTGTAGCTAATCCCCGAGTGGGAGGCTGGCTCACCACTCGGTAGGATTTTTATATACTTAGGCGAGTACTTGGACTGCAGCTAAGCCCCCGAGTGGGAGGCTGGCTCACAACTCGGTAGGATTTTTAAATACTTAGGCGAGTACTTGGACTGTAGCTAAGCCCCCGAGTGGGAGGATTGCTCTCCGCTCGGTAGGATTTTTAAACACTTAGGTGAGTACTGGACTGCATCTAAGCCCCCGACTGGGAGGATTGCTCTCCACTCGGTAGGATTTTTAAATACTTAGTCGAGTACTTGGACTGCATCTAAGCCTCCGAGTGGGAGGATTGCTCTCCACGCGGTAGGATTTTTGAATACTTAGGAGAGTACTTGGACTACAGCTAAGTCCCCAAGTGGGAGGCTGGCTCACCACTCGGTAGGATTTTTAAATACTTAGGCGAGTACTTGGACTGCAGCTAAGCCCCCGAGTGGGAGGCTGGCTCACCACTCGGTAGGATTTGTAAATACTTAGGCGAGTACTTGGACTACAGCTAAGCCCCCGAGTGGGAGGAGTGCTCTCCACTCGGTAGGATTTTTAAATACTTAGGCGAGTACTTGGACTGTAGCTAAGCCCCGAGTGGGAGGCTGGCTCACCACTCGGTAGGATTTTTATATACTTAGGCGAGTACTTGGACTGCAGCTAAGCCCCCGAGTGGGAGGCTGGCTCACCACTCGGTAGGATTTTTAAATACTTAGGCGAGTACTTGGACTGTAGCTAAGCCCCCGAGTGGGAGGATTGCTCTCCGCTCGGTAGGATTTTTAAACACTTAGGCGAGTACTGGACTGCATCTAAGCCTCCGAGTGGGAGGATTGCTCTCCACTCGGTAGGCTTTTTAAATACTTAGTCGAGTACTTGGACTGCATCTAAGCCTCCGAGTGGGAGGATTGCTCTCCACGCGGTAGGATTTTTGAATACTTAGCAGAGTACTTGGACTGCAGCTAAGTCCCCGAGTGGGAGGCTGGCTCACCACTCGGTAGGATTTTTAAATACTTAGGCGAGTACTTGGACTGCAGCTAAGCCCCCGAGTAGGAGGCTGGCTCACCACTCGGTAGGATTTTTAAATATTTGGCGAGTACTTGGACTGCAGCTAAGCCCCCGAGTGGGAGGCTGGCTCACCACTCGGTAGGATGCTTAAATACTTAGGCGAGTACTTGGACTGCAGCTAAGCCCCCGAGTGGGAGGCTGGCTCACCACTCGGTAGGATTTTTAAATACTTAGCTGAGTACTTGGACTGCAGCTAAGCCCCCGAGTGGGAGGGTGGCTCACCACTCGGTAGGATTTTTAAATACTTAGGCGAGTACTTGGACTGCAGCTAAGCCCCCGAGTGGGAGGCTAGCTCACCACTCGGTAGGATTTTTAAATACTTAGGCGAGTACTTGGACTGCAGCTAAGCCCCCGATTGGAAGGCTGGCTCACCACTCGGTAGGATTTTTAAATACTTAGGCGAGTACTTGGACTGCAGCTAAGCCCCCGAGTGGGAGGCTGGCTCACCACTCAGTAGGATTTGTAAATACTTAGGCGAGTACTTGGACTGCAACTAAGCCCCCGAATGGGAGGATTGCTCTCCACTCGGTAGGATTTTTAAATACTTAGGTGAGTACTTGGACTGCAGCTAAGCCCCCGAGTGGGAGGATTGCTCTCCACTCGGTAGGATTTTTGAAATACTTAGGCGAGTACTTGGACTGCAGCTAAGCCCCCGAATGGGAGGCTGGCTCTCCACTCGGTAGGATTTTTAAATACTTAGGCGAGTACTTGGACTGCAGCTAAGCCCCCGAGTGGGAGGATTGCTCTCCGCTCGGTAGGAGTATTAAACACTTAGGCGTGTACTGGACTGCATCTAAGCCTCCGAGTAGGAGGATTGCTCTCCCCTCGGTAGGATTTTTAAATACTTAGTCGAGTACTTGGACTGCATCTAAGCCTCCGAGTGGGAGGATTGCTCTCCACTCTGTAAGTTTTTTAAATACTTAGGAGAGTACTTGGACTGCAGCTAAGCCCCCGAGTGGGAGGCTGGCTCACCACTCGGTAGGATTTTTAAATACTTAGGCGAGTACTTGGACTGCAGCTAAGCCCCCAAGTGGGAGGCTGGCTCACCACTTGGTAGGATTTTTAAATACTTAGGCGAGTACTTGGACTGCAGCTAAGCCCCCGAGTGGGAGGCTGGCTCACCACTCGGTAGGATTTTTAAATACTTAGGCGAGTACTCGGACTGCAGCTAAGCCCCCGAGTGGGAGGCTGGCTCACCACTCGGTAGGATTTCTAAATACTTAGGCGAGTACTTGGACTACAGCTAAGCCCCCGAGTGGGAGGATTGCTCTCCACTCAGTAGGATTTTTAAATACTTAGGCGAGTACTTGGACTGTAGCTAAGCCCCGAGTGGGAGGCTGGCTCACCACTCGATAGGATTTTTATATACTTAGGCGAGTACTTGGACTGCAGCTAAGCCCCCGAGTGGGAGGCTGGCTCACCACTCGGTAGGATTTTTAAATACTTAGGCGAGTACTTGGACTGTAGCTAAGCCCCCGAGTGGGTGGATTGCTCTCCGCTCGGTAGGATTTCTAAACACTTAGGCGAGTACTGGACTGCATCTAAGCCTCCGAGTGGGAGGATTGCTCTCCACTCGGTAGGATTTTTAAATACTTAGTCGAGTACTTGGACTGCATCTAAGCCTCCGAGTGGGAGGATTGCTCTCCACGCGGTAGGATTTTTGAATACTTAGGAGAGTACTTGGACTGCAGCTAAGTCCCCGAGTGGGAGGCTGGCTCACCACTCGGTAGGATTTTTAAATACTTAGGCGAGTACTTGGACTGCAGCTAAGCCCCCGAGTAGGAGGCTGGCTCACCACTCGGTAGGATTTTTAAATACTTAGGCAAGTACTTGGACTGCAGCTAAGCCCCCGAGTGGGAGGCTGGCTCACCACTCGGTAGGATGTTTAAATACTTAGGCGAGTACTTGGACTGCAGCTAAGCCCCCGAGTGGGAGGCTGGCTCACCACTCAGTAGGATTTGTAAATACTTAGGCGAGTACTTGGACTGCAACTAAGCCCCCGAATGGGAGGATTGCTCTCCACTCGGTAGGATTTTTAAATACTTAGGTGAGTACTTGGACTGCAGCTAAGCCCCCGAGTGGGAGGATAGCTCTCCACTCGGTAGGATTTTTGAAATACTTAGGCGAGTACTTGGACTGCAGCTAAGCCCCCGAATGGGAGGCTGGCTCTCCACTCGGTAGGATTTTTAAATACTTAGGCGAGTACTTGGACTGCAGCTAAGCCCCCGAGTGGGAGGATTGCTCTCCGCTCGGTAGGAGTATTAAACACTTAGGCGTGTACTGGACTGCATCTAAGCCTCCGAGTAGGAGGATTGCTCTCCCCTCGGTAGGAATTTTAAATACTTAGTCGAGTACTTGGACTGCATCTAAGCCTCCGAGTGGGAGGATTGCTCTCCACTCTGTAAGTTTTTTAAATACTTAGGAGAGTACTTGGACTGCAGCTAAGCCCCCGAGTGGGAGGCTGGCTCACCACTCGGTAGGATTTTTAAATACTTAGGCGAGTACTTGGACTGCAGCTAAGCCCCCAAGTGGGAGGCTGGCTCACCACTTGGTAGGATTTTTAAATACTTAGGCGAGTACTTGGACTGCAGATAAGCCCCCGAGTGGGAGGCTGGCTCACCACTCGGTAGGATTTTTAAATACTTAGGCGAGTACTCGGACTGCAGCTAAGCCCCCGAGTGGGAGGCTGGCTCACCACTCGGTAGGATTTCTAAATACTTAGGCGAGTACTTGGACTACAGCTAAGCCCCCGAGTGGGAGGATTGCTCTCCACTCGGTAGGATTTTTAAATACTTAGGCGAGTACTTGGACTGTAGCTAAGCCCCGAGTGGGAGGCTGGCTCACCACTCGATAGGATTTTTATATACTTAGGCGAGTACTTGGACTGCAGCTAAGCCCCCGAGTGGGAGGCTGGCTCACCACTCGGTAGGATTTTTAAATACATAGGCGAGTACTTGGACTGTAGCTAAGCCCCCGAGTGGGTGGATTGCTCTCCGCTCGGTAGGATTTCTAAACACTTAGGCGAGTACTGGACTGCATCTAAGCCTCCGAGTGGGAGGATTGCTCTCCACTCGGTAGGATTTTTAAATACTTAGTCGAGTACTTGGACTGCATCTAAGCCCCCGAGTGGGAGGCTGGCTCACCACTCGGTAGGATGTTTAAATACTTAGGCGAGTACATGGACTGCAGCTAAGCCCCCGAGTGGGAGGCTGGCACACCACTCGGTAGGATTTTTAAATACTTAGGCGAGTACTTGGACTGCAGCTAAGCCCCCGAGTGGGAGGGTGGCTCACCACTCGGTAGGATTTTTAAATACTTAGGCGAGTACTTGGACTGCAGCTAAGCCCCCCAGTGGGAGGCTAGCTGACCACTCGGTAGGATTTTGAAATACTTAGGCGAGTACTTGGACTGCAGCTAAGCCCCCGATTGGAAGGCTGGCTCACCACTCGGTAGGATTTTTAAATACTTAGGCGAGTACTTGGACTGCAGCTAAGCCCCCGAGTGGGAGGCTGGCTCACCACTCAGTAGGATTTGTAAATACTTAGGCGAGTACTTGGACTGCAGCTAAGCCCCTGAATGGGAGGATTGCTCTCCACTCGGTAGGATTTTTAAATACTTAGGTGAGTACTTGGACTGCAGCTAAGCCCCCGAGTGGGAGGATTGCTCTCCACTCGGTAGGATTTTTTAAATACTTAGGCGAGTACTTGGACTGCAGCTAAGCCCCAGAATGGGAGGCTGGCTCTCCACTCGGTAGGATTTTTAAATACTTAGGCGAGTACTTGAACTGCAGCTAAGCCCCCGAGTGGGAGGATTGCTCTCCGCTCGGCAGGAGTATTAAACACTTAGGCGTGTACTGGACTGCATCTAAGCCTCCGAGTGGGAGGATTGCTCTCCACTCGGTAGGCTTTTTAAATACTTAGTCGAGTACTTGGACTGCATCTAAGCCTCCGAGTGGGAGGATTGCTCTCCACGCGGTAGGATTTTTGAATACTTAGGAGAGTACTTGGACTGCAGCTAAGTCCCCGAGTGGGAGGCTGGCTCACCACTCGGTAGGATTTTTAAATACTTAGGCGAGTACTTGGACTGCAGCTAAGCCCCCGAGTAGGAGGCTGGCTCACCACTCGGTAGGATTTTTAAATACTTAGGCGAGTACTTGGACTGCAGCTAAGCCCCCGAGTGGGAGGCTAGCTGACCACTCGGTAGGATTTTGAAATACTTAGGCGAGTACTTGGACTGCAGCTAAGCCCCCGAGTAGGAGGCTGGCTCACCACTCGGTAGGATTTTTAAATACTTAGGCGAGTACTTGGACTGCAGCTAAGCCCCCGAGTGGGAGGCTGGCTCACCACTCGGTAGGATTTTTAAATACTTAGGCGAGTACTTGGACTGCAGCTAAGCCCCCGAGTGGGAGGCTGGCACACCACTCGGTAGGATTTTTAAATACTTAGGCGAGTACTTGGACTGCAGCTAAGCCCCCGAGTGGGAGGGTGGCTCACCACTCGGTAGGATTTTTAAATACTTAGGCGAGTACTTGGACTGCAGCTAAGCCCCCGAGTGGGAGGCTAGCTGACCACTCGGTAGGATTTTGAAATACTTAGGCGAGTACTTGGACTGCAGCTAAGCCCCCGATTGGAAGGCTGGCTCACCACTCGGTAGGATTTTTAAATACTTAGGCGAGTACTTGGACTGCAGCTAAGCCCCCGAGTGGGAGGCTGGCTCACCACTCAGTAGGATTTGTAAATACTTAGGCGAGTACTTGGACTGCAGCTAAGCCCCTGAATGGGAGGATTGCTCTCCACTCGGTAGGATTTTTAAATACTTAGGTGAGTACTTGGACTGCAGCTAAGCCCCCGAGTGGGAGGATTGCTCTCCACTCGGTAGGATTTTTTAAATACTTAGGCGAGTACTTGGACTGCAGCTAAGCCCCAGAATGGGAGGCTGGCTCTCCACTCGGTAGGATTTTTAAATTCTTAGGCGAGTACTTGAACTGCAGCTAAGCCCCCGAGTGGGAGGATTGCTCTCCGCTCGGCAGGAGTATTAAACACTTAGGCGTGTACTGGACTGCATCTAAGCCTCCGAGTGGGAGGATTGCTCTCCACTCGGTAGGATTTTTAAATACTTAGTCGAGTACTTGGACTGCATCTAAGCCTCCTAGTGGGAGGATTGCTCTCCACTCGGTAAGATTTTTAAATACTTAGGAGAGTACTTGTACTGCAGCTAAGCCCCCGAGTGGGAGGCTGGCTCACCACTCGGTAGGATTTTTAAATACTTAGGCGAGTACTTGGACTGCAGCTAAGCCCCCCAGTGGGAGGCTGGCTCACCACTCGGTAGGATTTTTAAATACTTAGGCGAGTACTTGGACTGCAGCTAAGCCCCCGAGTGGGAGGCTGGCTCACCACTCGGTAGGATTTTTAAATACTTAGGCGAGTACTTGGACTGCAGCTAAGCCCCCGATTGGAAGGCTGGCTCACCACTCGGTAGGATTTTTAAATACTTAGGCGAGTACTTGGACTGCAGCTAAGCCCCCGAGTGGGAGGATTGCTCTCCACTCGGTAGGATTTTTAAATACTTAGGCGAGTACTTGGACTCTAGCTAAGCCCCAAGTGGGAGGCTGGCTCACCACTCAGTAGGATTTTTATATACTTAGGCGAGTACTTGGACTGCAGCTAAGCCCCCGAGTGGGAGGCTGGCTCACCACTCGGTAGGATTTTTAAATACTTAGGCGAGTACTTGGACTGTAGCTAAGCCCCCGAGTGGGAGGATTGCTCTCCGCTCGGTAGGATTTCTAAACACTTAGGCGAGTACTGGACTGCATCTAAGCCTCCGAGTGGGAGGATTGCTCTCCACTCGGTAGGCTTTTTAAATACTTAGTCGAGTACTTGGACTGCATCTAAGCCTCCGAGTGGGAGGATTGCTCTCCACGCGGTAGGATTTTTGAATACTTAGGAGAGTACTTGGACTGCAGCTAAGTCCCCGAGTGGGAGGCTGGCTCACCACTCGGTAGGATTTTTAAATACTTAGGCGAGTACTTGGACTGCAGCTAAGCCCCCGAGTAGGAGGCTGGCTCACCACTCGGTAGGATTTTTAAATACTTAGGCGAGTACTTGGACTGCAGCTAAGCCCCCGAGTGGGAGGCTGGCTCACCACTCGGTAGGATGTTTAAATACTTAGGCGAGTACTTGGACTGCAGCTAAGCCCCCGAGTGGGAGGCTGGCTCACCACTCGGTAGGATTTTTAAATACTTAGGTGAGTACTTGGACTGCAGCTAAGCCCCCGAGTGGGAGGGTGGCTCACCACTCGGTAGGATTTTTAAATACTTAGGCGAGTACTTGGACTGCAGCTAAGCCCCCGAGTGGGAGGCTAGCTCACCACTCGGTAGGATTTTTAAATACTTAGGCGAGTACTTGGACTGCAGCTAAGCCCCCGATTGGAAGGCTGGCTCACCACTCGGTAGGATTTTTAAATACTTAGGCGAGTACTTGGACTGCAGCTAAGCCCCCGAGTGGGAGGCTGGCTCACCACTCAGTAGGATTTGTAAATACTTAGGCGAGTACTTGGACTGCAGCTAAGCCCCCGATTGGAAGGCTGGCTCACCACTCGGTAGGATTTTTAAATACTTAGGCGAGTACTTGGACTGCAGCTAAGCCCCCGAGTGGGAGGCTGGCTCACCACTCGGTAGGATTTTTAAATACTTAGGCGAGTACTTGGACAACAGCTAAGCCCCCGAGTGGGAGGCTGGCTCACCACTCGGTAGGATTTTTAAATACTTAGGCGAGTACTTGGACTGCAACTAAGACCCCGAGTGGGAGGCTGGCTCACCACTCGGTAGGATTTTTAAATACTTAGGCGAGTACTTGGACTGCAGCTAAGCCCCCAAGTGGGAGGCTGGCTCACCACTCGGTAGGATTTTTAAATACTTAGGCGAGTACTTGGACTGCAGCCAAGCCCCCGAGTGGGAGGCTGGCTCACCACTCGGTAGGATTTTTAAATACTTAGGCGAGTACTTGGACTGCAGCTAAGCCCCCGATTGGAAGGCTGGCTCACCACTTGGTAGGATTTTTAAATACTTAGGCGAGTACTTGGACTGCAGCTAAGCCCCCGAGTGGGAGGCTGGCTCACCACTCGGTAGGATTTTTAAATACTTAGTCGAGTACTTGGACTGCATCTAAGCCTCCGAGTGGGAGGATTGCTCTCCACGCGGTAGGATTTTTGAATACTTAGGAGAGTACTTGGACTGCAGCTAAGTCCCCGAGTGGGAGGCTGGCTCACCACTCGGTAGGATTTTTAAATACTTAGGCGAGTACTTGGACTGCAGCTAAGCCCCCGAGTGGGAGGCTGGCTCACCACTCGGTAGGATTTTTAAATACTTAGGCGAGTACTTGGACTGCAGCTAAGCCCCCGAGTGGGAGGCTGGCTCACTACTCGGTAGGATTTTGAAATACTTAGGCGAGTACTTGGACTGCAGCTAAGCCCCCGAGTGGGAGGCTAGCTCACCACTCAGTAGGATTTTTAAATACTTAGGCGAGTACTTGGACTGCAGCTAAGCCCCCGATTGGAAGGCTGGCTCACCACTCGGTAGGATTTTTAAATACTTAGGCGAGTACTTGGACTGCAGCTAAGCCCCCGAGTGGGAGGCTGGCTCACCACTCAGTAGGATTTGTAAATACTTAGGCGAGTACTTGCACTGCAGCTAAGCCCCCGAATGGGAGGATTGCTCTCCACTCGGTAGGATTTTTAAATACTTAGGTGAGTACTTGGACTGCAGCTAAGCCCCCGAGTGGGAGGATTGCTCTCCACTCGGTAGGATTTTTTAAATACTTAGGCGAGTACTTGGACTGCAGCTAAGCCCCCGAATGGGAGGCTGGCTCTCCACTCGGTAGGATTTTTAAGTACTTAGGCGAGTACTTGGACTGCAGCTGAGCCCCCGAGTGGGAGGATTGCTCTCCGCTCGGTAGGAGTATTAAACACTTAGGCGTGTACTGGACTGCATATAAGCCTCCGAGTGGGAGGATTGCTCTCCACTCGGTAGGATTTTTAAATACTTAGTCGAGTACTTGGACTGCATCTAAGCCTCCGAGTGGGAGGATTGCTCTCCACTCGGTAAGATTTTTAAATACTTAGGAGAGTACTTGGACTGCAGCTAAGCCCCCGAGTGGGAGGCTGGCTCACCACTCGGTAGGATTTTTAAATACTCAGGCGAGTACTTGGACTGCAGCTAAGCCCCCGAGTGGGAGGCGGGCTCAACACTCGGTAGGATTTTTAAATACTTAGGCGAGTACTTGGACTGCAGCTAAGCCCCCGATTGGAAGGCTGGCTCACCACTCGGTAGGATTTTTAAATACTTAGGCGAGTACTTGGACTGCAGCTAAGCCCCCGAGTGGGAGGCTGGCTCACCACTCGGTAGGATTTTTAAATACTTAGGCGAGTACTTGGACAGTAGCTAAGCCCTCGAGTGGGAGGATTGCTCTCCACTCGGTAGGATTTTTTAAATACTTAGGCGAGTACTTGGACTGCAGCTAAGCCCCCGAATGGGAGGCTGGCTCTCCACTCGGTAGGATTTTTAAATACTTAGGCGAGTACTTGGATTGCAGCTAAGCCCCCGAATGGGAGGCTGGCTCTCCACTCGGTAGGATTTTTGAATACTTAGGAGAGTACTTGGACTGCAGCTAAGTCCCCGAGTGGGAGGCTGGCTCACCACTCGGTAGGATTTTTAAATACTTAGGCGAGTACTTGGACTACAGCTAAGCCCCCGAGTGGGAGGCTGGCTCACCACTCGGTAGTATTTTTAAATACTTAGGCGAGTACTTGGACTGCAACTAAGACCCCGAGTGGGAGGCTGGCTCACCACTCGGTAGGATTTTTAAATACTTAGGCGAGTACTTGGACTGCAGCTAAGCCCCCGAGTGGGAGGCTGGCTCACCACTCGGTAGGATTTTTAAATACTTAGGCGAGTACTTGGACTGCAGCCAAGCCCCCGAGTGGGAGGCTGGCTCACCACTCGGTAGGATTTTTAAATACTTAGGCGAGTACTTGGACTGCAGCTAAGCCCCCGATTGGAAGGCTGGCTCACCACTCGGTAGGATTTTTAAATACTTAGGCGAGTACTTGGACTGCAGCTAAGCCCCCGAGTGGGAGGCTGGCTCACCACTCGGTAGGATTTCTAAATACTTAGGCGAGTACTTGGACTGTAGCTAAGCCCCCGAGTGGGAGGATTGCTCTCCACCCGGTAGGATTTTTTAAATACTTAGGCGAGTACTTGGACTGCAGCTAAGCCCCCGAATGGGAGGCTGGCTCTCCACTCGGTAGGATTTTTAAATACTTAGGCGAGTACTTGGACTGCAGCTAAGCCCCCGAATGGGAGGCTGGCTCTCCACTCGGTAGGATTTTTGAATACTTAGGAGAGTACTTGGACTGCAGCTAAGTCCCCGAGTGGGAGGCTGGCTCACCACTCGGTAGGATTTTTAAATACTTAGGCGAGTACTTGGACTGCAGCTAAGCCCCCGAGTAGGAGGCTAGCTCACCACTCGGTAGGATTTTTAAATACTTAGGCGAGTACTTGGACTGCAGCTAAGCCCCCGAGTGGGAGGCTGGCTCACCACTCGGTAGGATTTTTAAATACTTAGGCGAGTACTTGGACTGCAACTAAGCCCCCGAGTGGGAGGCTGGCTCACCACTCGGTAGGATTTTTAAATACTTAGGCGAGTACTTGGACTGCAGCTAAGCCCCCGAGTGGGAGGCTGGCTCACCACTCGGTAGGATTTTTAAATACTTAGGCGAGTACTTGGACTGCAGCTAAGCCCCCGATTGGAAGGCTGGCTCACCACTCGGTAGGATTTTTAAATACTTAGGCGAGTACTTGGACTGCAGCTAAGCCCCCGAGTGGGAGGCTGGCTCACCACTCGGTAGGATTTTTAAATACTTAGGCGAGTACTTGGACAACAGCTAAGCCCCCGAGTGGGAGGCTGGCTCACCACTCGGTAGGATTTTTAAATACTTAGGCGAGTACTTGGACTGCAACTAAGACCCCGAGTGGGAGGCTGGCTCACCACTCGGTAGGATTTTTAAATACTTAGGCGAGTACTTGGACTGCAGCTAAGCCCCCGAGTGGGAGGCTGGCTCACCACTCGGTAGGATTTTTAAATACTTAGGCGAGTACTTGGACTGCAGCCAAGCCCCCGAGTGGGAGGCTGGCTCACCACTCGGTAGGATTTTTAAATACTTAGGCGAGTACTTGGACTGCAGCTAAGCCCCCGATTGGAAGGCTGGCTCACCACTTGGTAGGATTTTTAAATACTTAGGCGAGTACTTGGACTGCAGCTAAGCCCCCGAGTGGGAGGCCGGCTCACCACTCGGTAGGATTTCTAAATACTTAGGCGAGTACTTGGACTGTAGCTAAGCCCCCGAGTGGGAGGATTGCTCTCCACCCGGTAGGATTTTTTAAATACTTAGGCGAGTACTTGGACTGCAGCTAAGCCGCCGAATGGGAGGCTGGCTCTCCACTCGGTAGGATTTTTAAATACTTAGGCGAGTACTTGGACTGCAGCTAAGCCCCCGAGTGGGAGGCTAGCTCACCACTCGGTAGGATTTTTAAATACTTAGGCGAGTACTTGGACTGCAGCTAAGCCCCCGATTGGAAGGCTGGCTCACCACTCGGTAGGATTTTTAAATACTTAGGCGAGTACTTGGACTGCAGCTAAGCCCCCGAGTGGGAGGCTGGCTCACCACTCAGTAGGATTTGTAAATACTTAGGCGAGTACTTGGACTGCAGCTAAGCCCCCGAATGGGAGGATTGCTCTCCACTCGGTGGGATTTTTAAATACTTAGGTGAGTACTTGGACTGCAGCTAAGCCCCCGAGTGGGAGGATTGCTCTCCACTCGGTAGGATTTTTTAAATACTTAGGCGAGTACTTGGACTGCAGCTAAGCCCCCGAATGGGAGGCTGGCTCTCCACTCGGTAGGATTTTTAAGTACTTAGGCGAGTACTTGGACTGCAGCTGAGCCCCCGAGTGGGAGGATTGCTCTCCGCTCGGTAGGAGTATTAAACACTTAGGCGTGTACTGGACTGCATCTAAGCCTCCGAGTGGGAGGATTGCTCTCCACTCGGTAGGATTTTTAAATACTTAGTCGAGTACTTGGACTGCATCTAAGCCTCCGAGTGGGAGGATTGCTCTCCACTCGGTGGGATTTTTAAATACTTAGGTGAGTACTTGGACTGCAGCTAAGCCCCCGAGTGGGAGGATTGCTCTCCACTCGGTAGGATTTTTTAAATACTTAGGCGAGTACTTGGACTGCAGCTAAGCCCCCGAATGGGAGGCTGGCTCTCCACTCGGTAGGATTTTTAAGTACTTAGGCGAGTACTTGGACTGCAGCTGAGCCCCCGAGTGGGAGGATTGCTCTCTGCTCGGTAGGAGTATTAAACACTTAGGCGTGTACTGGACTGCATCTAAGCCTCCGAGTGGGAGGATTGCTCTCCACTCGGTAGGATTTTTAAATACTTAGTCGAGTACTTGGACTGCATCTAAGCCTCCGAGTGGGAGGATTGCTCTCCACTCGGTAAGATTTTTAAATACTTAGGAGAGTACTTGGACTGCAGCTAAGCCCCCGAGTGGGAGGCTGGCTCACCACTCGGTAGGATTTTTAAATACTCAGGCGAGTACTTGGACTGCAGCTAAGCCCCCGAGTGGGAGGCGGGCTAACCACTCGGTAGGATTTTTAAATACTTAGGCGAGTACTTGGACTGCAGCTAAGCCCCCGAGTAGGAGGCTGGCTCACCACTCGGTAGGATTTTTAAATACTTAGGCGAGTACTTGGACTGCAGCTAAGCCCCCGAGTGGGAGGCTGGCTCACCACTCGGTAGGATTTTTAAATACTTAGGCGAGTACTTGGACTGCAGCTAAGCCTCCGAGTGGGAGGCTGGCTCACCACTCGGTAGGATTTTTAAATACTTAGGCGAGTACTTGGACTGCAGCTAAGCCCCCGAGTGGGAGGCTGGCTCACCACTCGGTAGGATTTTTAAATACTTAGGCGAGTACTTGGACTGCAGCTAAGCCCCCGAATGGGAGGCTGGCTCTCCACTCGGTAGGATTTTTGAATACTTAGGAGAGTACTTGGATTGCAGCTAAGTCCCCGAGTGGGAGGCTGGCTCACCACTCGGTAGGATTTTTAAATACTTAGGCGAGTACTTGGACTGCAGCTAAGCCCCCGAGTGGGAGGCTGGCTCACCACTCGGTAGGATTTTTAAATACTTAGGCGAGTACTTGGACAGTAGCTAAGCCCTCGAGTGGGAGGATTGCTCTCCACTCGGTAGGATTTTTTAAATACTTAGGCGAGTACTTGGACTGCAGCTAAGCCCCCGAATGGGAGGCTGGCTCTCCACTCGGTAGGATTTTTAAATACTTAGGCGAGTACTTGGATTGCAGCTAAGCCCCCGAATGGGAGGCTGGCTCTCCACTCGGTAGGATTTTTGAATACTTAGGAGAGTACTTGGACTGCAGCTAAGTCCCCGAGTGGGAGGCTGGCTCACCACTCGGTAGGATTTTTAAATACTTAGGCGAGTACTTGGACTACAGCTAAGCCCCCGAGTGGGAGGCTGGCTCACCACTCGGTAGTATTTTTAAATACTTAGGCGAGTACTTGGACTGCAACTAAGACCCCGAGTGGGAGGCTGGCTCACCACTCGGTAGGATTTTTAAATACTTAGGCGAGTACTTGGACTGCAGCTAAGCCCCCGAGTGGGAGGCTGGCTCACCACTCGGTAGGATTTTTAAATACTTAGGCGAGTACTTGGACTGCAGCCAAGCCCCCGAGTGGGAGGCTGGCTCACCACTCGGTAGGATTTTTAAATACTTAGGCGAGTACTTGGACTGCAGCTAAGCCCCCGATTGGAAGGCTGGCTCACCACTCGGTAGGATTTTTAAATACTTAGGCGAGTACTTGGACTGCAGCTAAGCCCCCGAGTGGGAGGCTGGCTCACCACTCGGTAGGATTTCTAAATACTTAGGCGAGTACTTGGACTGTAGCTAAGCCCCCGAGTGGGAGGATTGCTCTCCACCCGGTAGGATTTTTTAAATACTTAGGCGAGTACTTGGACTGCAGCTAAGCCCCCGAATGGGAGGCTGGCTCTCCACTCGGTAGGATTTTTAAATACTTAGGCGAGTACTTGGACTGCAGCTAAGCCCCCGAATGGGAGGCTGGCTCTCCACTCGGTAGGATTTTTGAATACTTAGGAGAGTACTTGGACTGCAGCTAAGTCCCCGAGTGGGAGGCTGGCTCACCACTCGGTAGGATTTTTAAATACTTAGGCGAGTACTTGGACTACAACTAAGCCCCCGAGTAGGAGGCTAGCTCACCACTCGGTAGGATTTTTAAATACTTAGGCGAGTACTTGGACTGCAGCTAAGCCCCCGAGTGGGAGGCTGGCTCACCACTCGGTAGGATTTTTAAATACTTAGGCGAGTACTTGGACTGCAGCTAAGCCCCCGAGTGGGAGGCTGGCTCACCACTCGGTAGGATTTTTAAATACTTAGGCGAGTACTTGGACTGCAGCTAAGCCCCCGAGTGGGAGGCTGGCTCACCACTCGGTAGGATTTTTAAATACTTAGGCGAGTACTTGGACTGCAGCTAAGCCCCCGATTGGAAGGCTGGCTCACCACTCGGTAGGATTTTTAAATACTTAGGCGAGTACTTGGACTGCAGCTAAGCCCCCGAGTGGGAGGCTGGCTCACCACTCGGTAGGATTTTTAAATACTTAGGCGAGTACTTGGACAACAGCTAAGCCCCCGAGTGGGAGGCTGGCTCACCACTCGGTAGGATTTTTAAATACTTAGGCGAGTACTTGGACTGCAACTAAGACCCCGAGTGGGAGGCTGGCTCACCACTCGGTAGGATTTTTAAATACTTAGGCGAGTACTTGGACTGCAGCTAAGCCCCCGAGTGGGAGGCTGGCTCACCACTCGGTAGGATTTTTAAATACTTAGGCGAGTACTTGGACTGCAGCCAAGCCCCCGAGTGGGAGGCTGGCTCACCACTCGGTAGGATTTTTAAATACTTAGGCGAGTACTTGGACTGCAGCTAAGCCCCCGATTGGAAGGCTGGCTCACCACTCGGTAGGATTTTTAAATACTTAGGCGAGTACTTGGACTGCAGCTAAGCCCCCGAGTGGGAGGCCGGCTCACCACTCGGTAGGATTTCTAAATACTTAGGCGAGTACTTGGACTGTAGCTAAGCCCCCGAGTGGGAGGATTGCTCTCCACCCGGTAGGATTTTTTAAATACTTAGGCGAGTACTTGGACTGCAGCTAAGCCGCCGAATGGGAGGCTGGCTCTCCACTCGGTAGGATTTTTAAATACTTAGGCGAGTACTTGGACTGCAGCTAAGCCCCCGAATGGGAGGCTGGCTCTCCACTCGGTAGGATTTTTGAATACTTAGGAGAGTACTTGGACTGCAGCTAAGTCCCCGAGTGGGAGGCTGGCTCACCACTCGGTAGGATTTTTAAATACTTAGGCGAGTACTTGGACTGCAGCTAAGCCCCCGAGTAGGAGGCTGGCTCACCACTCGGTAGGATTTTTAAATACTTAGGCGAGTACTTGGACTGCAGCTAAGCCCCCGAGTGGGAGGCTGGCTCACCACTCGGTAGGATTTTTAAATACTTAGGCGAGTACTTGGACTGCAGCTAAGTCCCCGAGTGGGAGGCTGGCTCACCACTCGGTAGGATTTTCAAATACTTAGGCGAGTACTTGGACTGCAGCTAAGCCCCCGAGTGGGAGGCTGGCTCACCACTCGGTAGGATTTTTAAATACTTAGGCGAGTACTTGGACTGCAGCTAAGCCCCCGAGTGGGAGGCTGGCTCACCACTCGGTAGGATTTTTAAATACTTAGGCGAGTACTTGGACTGCAGCTAAGCCCCCGAGTGGGAGGCTGGCTCACCACTCGGTAGGATTTTTAAATACTTAGGCGAGTACTTGGACTGCAGCTAAGCCCCCGAGTGGGAGGCTGGCTCACCACTCGGTAGGATTTTTAAATACTTAGGCGAGTACTTGGACTGCAGCTAAGCCCCCGATTGGAAGGCTGGCTCACCACTCGGTAGGATTTTTAAATACTTAGGCGAGTACTTGGACTGCAGCTAAGCCCCCGAGTGGGAGGCTGGCTCACCACTCGGTAGGATTTTTAAATACTTAGGCGAGTACTTGGACAACAGCTAAGCCCCCGAGTGGGAGGCTGGCTCACCACTCGGTAGGATTTTTAAATACTTAGGCGAGTACTTGGACTGCAACTAAGACCCCGAGTGGGAGGCTGGCTCACCACTCGGTAGGATTTTTAAATACTTAGGCGAGTACTTGGACTGCAGCTAAGCCCCCGAGTGGGAGGCTGGCTCACCACTCGGTAGGATTTTTAAATACTTAGGCGAGTACTTGGACTGCAGCCAAGCCCCCGAGTGGGAGGCTGGCTCACCACTCGGTAGGATTTTTAAATACTTAGGCGAGTACTTGGACTGCAGCTAAGCCCCCGATTGGAAGGCTGGCTCACCACTCGGTAGGATTTTTAAATACTTAGGCGAGTACTTGGACTGTAGCTAAGCCCCCGAGTGGGAGGCCGGCTCACCACTCGGTAGGATTTCTAAATACTTAGGCGAGTACTTGGACTGTAGCTAAGCCCCCGAGTGGGAGGATTGCTCTCCACCCGGTAGGATTTTTTAAATACTTAGGCGAGTACTTGGACTGCAGCTAAGCCGCCGAATGGGAGGCTGGCTCTCCACTCGGTAGGATTTTTAAATACTTAGGCGAGTACTTGGACTGCAGCTAAGCCCCCGAATGGGAGGCTGGCTCTCCACTCGGTAGGATTTTTGAATACTTAGGAGAGTACTTGGACTGCAGCTAAGTCCCCGAGTGGGAGGCTGGCTCACCACTCGGTAGGATTTTTAAATACTTAGGCGAGTACTTGGACTGCAGCTAAGCCCCCGAGTAGGAGGCTGGCTCACCACTCGGTAGGATTTTTAAATACTTAGGCGAGTACTTGGACTGCAGCTAAGCCCCCGAGTGGGAGGCTGGCTCACCACTCGGTAGGATTTTTAAATACTTAGGCGAGTACTTGGACTGCAGCTAAGCCCCCGAGTGGGAGGCTGGCTCACCACTCGGTAGGATTTTCAAATACTTAGGCGAGTACTTGGACTGCAGCTAAGCCCCCGAGTGGGAGGCTGGCTCACCACTCGGTAGGATTTTTAAATACTTAGGCGAGTACTTGGACTGCAGCTAAGCCCCCGATTGGAAGGCTGGCTCACCACTCGGTAGGATTTTTAAATACTTAGGCGAGTACTTGGACTGCAGCTAAGCCCCCGAGTGGGAGTCTGGCTCACCACTCGGTAGGATTTCTAAATACTTAGGCGAGTACTTGGACTGCAGCTAAGCCCCCGAGTGGGAGGATTGCTCTCCGCTCGGTAGGATTTTTAAATACTTAAGTGAGTACTTGGACTGTAGCTAAGCCCTCGAGTGGGAGGATTGCTCTCCACTCGGTAGGATTTTTTAAATACTTAGGCGAGTACTTGGACTGCAGCTAAGCCCCCGAATGGGAGGCTGGCTCTCCACTCGGTAGGATTTTTAAATACTTAGGCGAGTACTTGGATTGCAGCTAAGCCCCCGAATGGGAGGCTGGCTCTCCACTCGGTAGGATTTTTGAATACTTAGGAGAGTACTTGGACTGCAGCTAAGTCCCCGAGTGGGAGGCTGGCTCACCACTCGGTAGGATTTTTAAATACTTAGGCGAGTACTTGGACTGCAGCTAAGCCCCCGAGTGGGAGGCTGGCTCACCACTCGGTAGGATTTTTAAATACTTAGGCGAGTATTTGGACTGCAGCTAAGACCCCGAGTGGGAGGCTGGCTCACCACTCGATAGGATTTTTAAATACTTAGGCGAGTACTTGGACTGCAGCTAAGCCCCCGAGTGGGAGGCTGGCTCACCACTCGGTAGGATTTTTAAATACTTAGGCGAGTACTTGGACTGCAGCTAAGCCCCCGAGTAGGAGGCTGGCTCACCACTCGGTAGGATTTTTAAATACTTAGGCGAGTACTTGGACTGCAGCTAAGCCCCCGAGTGGGAGGCTGGCTCACCACTCGGTAGGATTTTTAAATACTTAGGCGAGTACTTGGACTGCAGCTAAGCCCCCGAGTGGGAGGCTGGCTCACCACTCGGTAGGATTTTTAAATACTTAGGCGAGTACTTGGACTGCAGCTAAGCCCCCGAGTGGGAGGCTGGCTCACCACTCGGTAGGATTTCTAAATACTTAGGCGAGTACTTGGACTGTAGCTAAGCCCCCGAGTGGGAGGATTGCTCTCCACCTGGTAGGATTTTTTAAATACTTAGGCGAGTACTTGGACTGCAGCTAAGCCCCCGAATGGGAGGCTGGCTCTCCACTCGGTAGGATTTTCAAATACTTAGGCGAGTACTTGGACTGCAGCTAAGCCCCCGAATGGGAGGCTGGCTCACCACTCGGTAGGATTTTTAAATACTTAGGCGAGTACTTGGACTGCAGCTAAGCCCCCGAGTGGGAGGCTGGCTCACCACTCGGTAGGATTTTTAAATACTTAGGCGAGTACTTGGACTGCAGCTAAGCCCCCGAGTGGGAGGCTGGCTCACCACTCGGTAGGATTTTTAAATACTTAGGCGAGTACTTGGACTGCAGCTAAGCCCCCGAGTGGGAGGCTGGCTCACCACTCGGTAGGATTTTTAAATACTTAGGCGAGTACTTGGACTGCAGCTAAGCCCCCGATTGGAAGGCTGGCTCACCACTCGGTAGGATTTTTAAATACTTAGGCGAGTACTTGGACTGCAGCTAAGCCCCCGAGTGGGAGGCTGGCTCACCACTCGGTAGGATTTTTAAATACTTAGGCGAGTACTTGGACAACAGCTAAGCCCCCGAGTGGGAGGCTGGCTCACCACTCGGTAGGATTTTTAAATACTTAGGCGAGTACTTGGACTGCAACTAAGACCCCGAGTGGGAGGCTGGCTCACCACTCGGTAGGATTTTTAAATACTTAGGCGAGTACTTGGACTGCAGCTAAGCCCCCGAGTGGGAGGCTGGCTCACCACTCGGTAGGATTTTTAAATACTTAGGCGAGTACTTGGACTGCAGCCAAGCCCCCGAGTGGGAGGCTGGCTCACCACTCGGTAGGATTTTTAAATACTTAGGCGAGTACTTGGACTGCAGCTAAGCCCCCGATTGGAAGGCTGGCTCACCACTCGGTAGGATTTTTAAATACTTAGGCGAGTACTTGGACTGCAGCTAAGCCCCCGAGTGGGAGGCCGGCTCACCACTCGGTAGGATTTCTAAATACTTAGGCGAGTACTTGGACTGTAGCTAAGCCCCCGAGTGGGAGGATTGCTCTCCACCCGGTAGGATTTTTTAAATACTTAGGCGAGTACTTGGACTGCAGCTAAGCCGCCGAATGGGAGGCTGGCTCTCCACTCGGTAGGATTTTTAAATACTTAGGCGAGTACTTGGACTGCAGCTAAGCCCCCGAATGGGAGGCTGGCTCTCCACTCGGTAGGATTTTTGAATACTTAGGAGAGTACTTGGACTGCAGCTAAGTCCCCGAGTGGGAGGCTGGCTCACCACTCGGTAGGATTTTTAAATACTTAGGCGAGTACTTGGACTGCAGCTAAGCCCCCGAGTAGGAGGCTGGCTCACCACTCGGTAGGATTTTTAAATACTTAGGCGAGTACTTGGACTGCAGCTAAGCCCCCGAGTGGGAGGCTGGCTCACCACTCGGTAGGATTTTTAAATACTTAGGCGAGTACTTGGACTGCAGCTAAGCCCCCGAGTGGGAGGCTGGCTCACCACTCGGTAGGATTTTCAAATACTTAGGCGAGTACTTGGACTGCAGCTAAGCCCCCGAGTGGGAGGCTGGCTCACCACTCGGTAGGATTTTTAAATACTTAGGCGAGTACTTGGACTGCAGCTAAGCCCCCGATTGGAAGGCTGGCTCACCACTCGGTAGGATTTTTAAATACTTAGGCGAGTACTTGGACTGCAGCTAAGCCCCCGAGTGGGAGTCTGGCTCACCACTCGGTAGGATTTCTAAATACTTAGGCGAGTACTTGGACTGCAGCTAAGCCCCCGAGTGGGAGGATTGCTCTCCGCTCGGTAGGATTTTTAAATACTTAAGTGAGTACTTGGACTGTAGCTAAGCCCCCGATTGGAAGGCTGGCTCACCACTCGGTAGGATTTTTAAATACTTAGGCGAGTACTTGGACTGCAGCTAAGCCCCCGAGTGGGAGTCTGGCTCACCACTCGGTAGGATTTCTAAATACTTAGGCGAGTACTTGGACTGCAGCTAAGCCCCCGAGTGGGAGGATTGCTCTCCGCTCGGTAGGATTTTTAAATACTTAAGTGAGTACTTGGACTGTAGCTAAGCCCTCGAGTGGGAGGATTGCTCTCCACTCGGTAGGATTTTTTAAATACTTAGGCGAGTACTTGGACTGCAGCTAAGCCCCCGAATGGGAGGCTGGCTCTCCACTCGGTAGGATTTTTAAATACTTAGGCGAGTACTTGGATTGCAGCTAAGCCCCCGAATGGGAGGCTGGCTCTCCACTCGGTAGGATTTTTGAATACTTAGGAGAGTACTTGGACTGCAGCTAAGTCCCCGAGTGGGAGGCTGGCTCACCACTCGGTAGGATTTTTAAATACTTAGGCGAGTACTTGGACTGCAGCTAAGCCCCCGAGTGGGAGGCTGGCTCACCACTCGGTAGGATTTTTAAATACTTAGGCGAGTATTTGGACTGCAGCTAAGACCCCGAGTGGGAGGCTGGCTCACCACTCGATAGGATTTTTAAATACTTAGGCGAGTACTTGGACTGCAGCTAAGCCCCCGAGTGGGAGGCTGGCTCACCACTCGGTAGGATTTTTAAATACTTAGGCGAGTACTTGGACTGCAGCTAAGCCCCCGAGTAGGAGGCTGGCTCACCACTCGGTAGGATTTTTAAATACTTAGGCGAGTACTTGGACTGCAGCTAAGCCCCCGAGTGGGAGGCTGGCTCACCACTCGGTAGGATTTTTAAATACTTAGGCGAGTACTTGGACTGCAGCTAAGCCCCCGAGTGGGAGGCTGGCTCACCACTCGGTAGGATTTTTAAATACTTAGGCGAGTACTTGGACTGCAGCTAAGCCCCCGAGTGGGAGGCTGGCTCACCACTCGGTAGGATTTCTAAATACTTAGGCGAGTACTTGGACTGTAGCTAAGCCCCCGAGTGGGAGGATTGCTCTCCACCTGGTAGGATTTTTTAAATACTTAGGCGAGTACTTGGACTGCAGCTAAGCCCCCGAATGGGAGGCTGGCTCTCCACTCGGTAGGATTTTTAAATACTTAGGCGAGTACTTGGACTGCAGCTAAGCCCCCGAATGGGAGGCTGGCTCTCCACTCGGTAGGATTTTTGAATACTTATGAGAGTACTTGTACTGCAGCTAAGTCCCCGAGTGGGAGGCTGGCTCACCACTCGGTAGGATTTTTAAATACTTAGGCGAGTACTTGGACTGCAGCTAAGCCCCCGAGTAGGAGGCTGGCTCACCACTCGGTAGGATTTTTAAATACTTAGGCGAGTACTTGGACTGCAGCTAAGCCCCCGAGTGGGAGGCTGGCTCACCACTCGGTAGGATTTTTAAATACTTAGGCGAGTACTTGGACTGCAGCTAAGCCCCCGAGTGGGAGGCTGGCTCACCACTCGGTAGGATTTTTAAATACTTAGGCGAGTACTTGGACTGCAGCTAAGCCCCCGGGTGGGAGGCTGGCTCACCACTCGGTAGGATTTTTAAATACTTAGGCGAGTACTTGGACTGCAGCTAAGCCCCCGATTGGAAGGCTGGCTCACCACTCGGTAGGATTTTTAAATACTTAGGCGAGTACTTGGACTGCAGCTAAGCCCCCAAGTGGGAGGCTGGCTCACCACTCGGTAGGATTTTTAAATACTTAGGCGAGTACTTGGACAACAGCTAAGCCCCCGATTGGGAGGCTGGCTCACCACTCGGTAGGATTTTTAAATACTTAGGCGAGTACTTGGACTGCAACTAAGACCCCGAGTGGGAGGCTGGCTCACCACTCGGTAGGATTTTTAAATACTTAGGCGAGTACTTGGACTGCAGCTAAGCCCCCGAGTGGGAGGCTGGCTCACCACTCGGTAGGATTTTTAAATACTTAGGCGAGTACTTGGACTGCAGCCAAGCCCCCGAGTGGGAGGCTGGCTCACCACTCGGTAGGATTTTTAAATACTTAGGCGAGTACTTGGACTGCAGCTAAGCCCCCGATTGGAAGGCTGGCTCACCACTCGGTAGGATTTTTAAATACTTAGGCGAGTACTTGGACTGCAGCTAAGCCCCCGAGTGGGAGGCCGGCTCACCACTCGGTAGGATTTCTAAATACTTAGGCGAGTACTTGGACTGTAGCTAAGCCCCCGAGTGGGAGGATTGCTCTCCACCCGGTAGGATTTTTTAAATACTTAGGCGAGTACTTGGACTGCAGCTAAGCCGCCGAATGGGAGGCTGGCTCTCCACTCGGTAGGATTTTTAAATACTTAGGCGAGTACTTGGACTGCAGCTAAGCCCCCAAATGGGAGGCTGGCTCTCCACTTGGTAGGATTTTTGAATACTTAGGAGAGTACTTGGACTGCAGCTAAGTCCCCGAGTGGGAGGCTGGCTCACCACTCGGTAGGATTTTTAAATACTTAGGCGAGTACTTGGACTGCAGCTAAGCCCCCGAGTAGGAGGCTGGCTCACCACTCGGTAGGATTTTTAAATACTTAGGCGAGTACTTGGACTGCAGCTAAGCCCCCGAGTGGGAGGCTGGCTCACCACTCGGTAGGATTTTTAAATACTTAGGCGAGTACTTGGACTGCAGCTAAGCCCCCGAGTGGGAGGCTGGCTCACCACTCGGTAGGATTTTCAAATACTTAGGCGAGTACTTGGACTGCAGCTAAGCCCCCGAGTGGGAGGCTGGCTCACCACTCGGTAGGATTTTTAAATACTTAGGCGAGTACTTGGACTGCAGCTAAGCCCCCGATTGGAAGGCTGGCTCACCACTCGGTAGGATTTTTAAATACTTAGGCGAGTACTTGGACTGCAGCTAAGCCCCCGAGTGGGAGTCTGGCTCACCACTCGGTAGGATTTCTAAATACTTAGGCGAGTACTTGGACTGCAGCTAAGCCCCCGAGTGGGAGGATTGCTCTCCGCTCGGTAGGATTTTTAAATACTTAAGTGAGTACTTGGACTGTAGCTAAGCCCTCGAGTTGGAGGATTGCTCTCCACTCGGTAGGATTTTTTAAATACTTAGGCGAGTACTTGGACTGCAGCTAAGCCCCCGAATGGGAGGCTGGCTCTCCACTCGGTAGGATTTTTAAATACTTAGGCGAGTACTTGGATTGCAGCTAAGCCCCCGAATGGGAGGCTGGCTCTCCACTCGGTAGGATTTTTGAATACTTAGGAGAGTACTTGGACTGCAGCTAAGTCCCCGAGTGGGAGGCTGGCTCACCACTCGGTAGGATTTTTAAATACTTAGGCGAGTACTTGGACTGCAGCTAAGCCCCCGAGTGGGAGGCTGGCTCACCACTCGGTAGGATTTTTAAATACTTAGGCGAGTATTTGGACTGCAGCTAAGACCCCGAGTGGGAGGCTGGCTCACCACTCGGTAGGATTTTTAAATACTTAGGCGAGTACTTGGACTGCAGCTAAGCCCCCGAGTGGGAGGCTGGCTCACCACTCGGTAGGATTTTTAAATACTTAGGCGAGTACTTGGACTGCAGCTAAGCCCCCGAGTGGGAGGCTGGCTCACCACTCGGTAGGATTTTTAAATACTTAGGCGAGTACTTGGACTGCAGCTAAGCCCCCGATTGGAAGGCTGGCTCACCACTCGGTAGGATTTTTAAATACTTAGGCGAGTACTTGGACTGCAGCTAAGCCCCCGAGTGGGAGGCTGGCTCACCACTCGGTAGGATTTCTAAATACTTAGGCGAGTACTTGGACTGCAGCTAAGCCCCCGAGTGGGAGGATTGCTCTCCACTCGGTAGGATTTTTAAATACTTAGGCGAGTACTTGGACTGTAGCTAAGCCCCCGAGTGGGAGGATTGCTCTCCACCCGGTAGGATTTTTTAAATACTTAGGCGAGTACTTGGACTGCAGCTATGCCCCCGAATGGGAGGCTGGCTGTCGGGGCGGACGGGCGTCCCCCCGCGAGCACCTATGGGGCCGGAGCCCCTTTCGTTGTCCGGCGAGGGGGGCGGAGGGAGCGCGGAGAGCAGATCGAAGCGGGCACACGGGCGGTTTACCCAGGTTCGGGCCGCGATGGACGCGTAAAACCCTACTCCTGCTTAGTTGTATTGAACTGGGGAGCTCGGGAGCTTGGGGAGCTAGCTGCACCGAGCGTATGGCTGTCTGGATGCCGAATCTCCGAACCCCGGAACCCCTTCTACGTTGCACACGGGCCTCCTTTTATAGCGCAAAGGGGTCACCGACAGGTGTCAACGTAGGAGAAAGGGGTAAACGTGTAAAGGGGGTGGTAGCTGTAATAGTGCGGGAACGGTGGCGCTACAGTGCGGCACAGTGTTATCATACCTACTTCTGACGGTAGGGGACAAGGGCATTAAATGCCCGTCACGGTCGCCCGGACAGCACCGAGGCGGACCGTTAGGTGCGCCACCGTTCGCCACGATGGCGGCTGCATGCCGCCGCATGCCCCAGGCTGCGCGGTGCCTCGCCACGTGCCCTCGGGGGAAGCCCCGGAGCGACGCGTGGCGGGCGAGCTGGAGCGCAGTCTTGAGGTGGCGATCTTGCCGCGGCAAGTGGCTTGCCGCGGGGGTCGTCTTCCTGTGCCTGATAGCGTGCTAGCTATCAGGCCTTGCCGGGGCGCTTGGCGCGCCGCGGCTGGCTTCTCTTGTGGTGCCTGGGTTCGGCCTTCCCGACAAGCTCCTCTTGTCGGGGGCTCGATCTTCTGTCTCGTTATACTTTGTTCTTGGATGGCCTTACATGGGCTCAGTCGTCCCGGCAAGCTCCTCTTGCCGGGGTCTTGTCTTCTTGGCCCGGCAAGCTCCTCTTGCCGGGGGCCTTGTCTTCTTGGCCCGGCAAGCTCCTCTTGCCGGGGGCCTTGTCTTGAATGCTTGGTCTTCTCTTGGCGCTTCCGGGGCGGGCCTTGCCGCAGGGTGCTACGACTGCCCGTGCACAAGTCTGGGGTACTAAGGTACCCCTACTTTAGTACACCGACAGGAGCCCCCGGGCCTGGGCCACACATGGTGCCGAGCGTTGTTGGGCCAGGCCCTAACGGTGCACGGGCACGCATGGCCTTGGTCGCGCTGCTCCTTAACTCCGCATCCGCCGCGCCTTCCCCAGGCGGCGCGCGCTTACCGCGGCGTCGTGGGGGCGGGGCGTGCGGGGTGAGCGTGACGTGGGTGGCGTGCGCGGGGCTGAACCGCACAGGCGCGCGTCACGTCGCGCACAATCTCTTGATTTGGAGAGGCGAAAGGTCCCCCCCCACCTCTTCCTCTTATAGCGGAGGAAAGTAGGGGCGGTTCGCCTTTCCCTCGGTTACCATCTCTCTAATACCTCTGCCACCTCCTTCTCCCAGAGGCAGTAGCGATCTGTTCTTGGAGCGCCCGTCGTCGTCAGCTTCGACGAGCCCCCTCCCCCGCCCCCGCCATGGCCCCGAAGAGCGACAAGGCGAAGGGGAATCCTGCGAAATCGGCCGAGGCGCTACGGCTTGAAGTGCTTCGGAAGGGGACGGCGACGTTCCCCCCCCAGCTCGGCGCGGTGGAGCTGAGGGACAAGTACTCCCTTTTCTGGTCGACGAAGACGCGAGCGCATCCGCGCATGCCGGTGCTCCCCGCCGAAGCCCAGAAGCAGTACCCGACCGGGTATCCTTTCTTCGTCGTCTTCTTCTACTGCGGGCTCTGCCCGCCTTACTCGGAGTTCTTCTCTGAAATCATGAGCACCTATGGCCTCCACCTCCTCGACTTTACCCCCAATGCCGTCCTCACAATGGCGGTCTTCACGCACCTCTGCGAGAATTTCATCGGAATTCGTCCCAACGTGGCCCTCTTCCGGCACTTCTTTGTCCCTCGGGTGGAGAAAGGAGAGCCGCTGTCCGGTGGGATCGCCTGGGTTTCCCGGTCCGGCAAGAAGGAGGCCTACTTGGGCGGGGACCTCTGCGGCAGGTGGGAGGAGTGGAGGGCGGAATGGTGCTTGATTGTCGAGGACCATCCGCAGCCGTTCACCGCCGTGCGCCGAACTCCGGTGGTGCGCGGCGATGGCTGGAGCGAGGTGTCTCCGGACGATGCCAGATTGAAGATCGCCATCACCCGGATCCTGCGTCTCAGGCTCGCCGGCCTCACCGTCGGTGCCGTCGGCGCGGATTTCCTTCGCCGCCGGATCGCCCCCCTGCAAGAGAGGGGGAAGCCGGCCTGGGAGTTCCAGAACGCGGCGGACATCATGAGGCCGCGTCCGGGCCTCAATTTCAACTTCACCGTGCTGGAGCACGACGCAATGTTGAAGGAGTTGTTCAAGCACGACCCTAACCACCCGGAGTGGTTCCGGCTGCCGCCGGGCGTCGTTCCCTTGTGCAACAACTCGTCACTCAGCCATATCCTTGCGATGATGCCATTGAGCGACTCGCACGGGGTCAACGCGACCTGGCAGGAGCCGCCGGATGATGTCGTGCGGGCCTTCTTCGACGGCCTGGAGGAGGAGCCAGTCGATCCCGCCGAGAAGGATGGCCTCATCCGAGCCACCACCGCGGCGGAGCTGGCTTACATTGCCTCCAGGATGGAGGAGGCGGCGGCCGCCGCGGCCGCGGGCGAAGCTGGGTTCACCGTGGCCGAGGCGGAGGCGGCGGAGGCGGAGAGCCTCGCCGACCCGATGGAACTTGTCGACCAGGGGGAACCAGCCGGGCGCGGCGGCGAGGACGAGCCTGCCCAAGACGCGAGTGGCTCGTCGGAGGTCGGCGTTGCCTTCCTGCGGCCTCCGGGCGGCTCGTCACAGGCGGAGCCCCCGGCCCAGCCGAGGAGGCGCCTCCGCAGGGCCGGGTCGGCAGCGGGAGCGGGGTCTCCGCGGGCTGTGGCTTCGGTTGCCGCTGCGCCCCGTGCCGCGGCGTCGACGGGGGCAGAGTTATCTACTGCCCCCGCCAAGCGGCCTCGGGGGCCCACTCCCCCCCCCCCCCCGCGTCAGGGCCGAGCCGGCTTTCGACTATTCTGCGCTCAGCTCCGACGACGAGGAGGACGGAGAGTAAGTTTCCCATGGAGCTCATATCTTTTTCCCTGATGGTTCGTCCTGTTCGACAGCTCGTTCGCCCTTCCCCTGACCCGGTCCCCTTTTCAGGACCCTGGCTCAGAGGAAAGCGAAGAGATCGAGGATCCCGTGGGTCATCCTTTATGACGAATCTCCCCCGGCAAGCGAGGTCGTGTCGGAGGCGCCCTTTCCGGACCCGGCAGGGGACCCCCAGGGCAGCTCGCAACGCAGCCCCCAGCGTGAGCACATGACTCGCTCTTTCTGCTTGGCGCGCACGCGAGCCCTCCCTCTTCTTGTTGTTGATGCGAAGTTGTTGCTTTTGGGCAGGAGCGGAGCAGCTCCGGCGGGCGCGTCCAGAGGGCGCCTCCGCCGTGCCGACCGAGTCTGCTACCCCGCCAAGGGAGAGATCCCCGGCAAGGGAGGACCTTCCGACGGGGGACGCGGCCGACGATCCCCTTGCCGCGGCGAGCGCAGCGCCCGCCTCGGATCCGACGAAGGCTGAGGTCGTCATCGAGGAGGGCGCGCGTGGCGATGCCGACGACGTTGCCGGTGCTCAGGAGGCGGACGGCGTTGATATCCCTGTGGGCGACAGGGAGGCCGAGGAGCAGCAGAGTCTTGCCGCCGCGGAGTTATCCGCGCGGGAAGGCGAGCTGGTGCTGAAAACGGCCAGCCTCGCCGACCACGAGGAAGAGGCCGCCGCGCGCGAGCGGGCGCTCAGCGGAGACCTGAAGAAGGCGCGGGATGCTGCCGCAGCCGCTGAGATCACCAAGAAGGGGCTGGAGGCGAGGGTGGCGCAGCTCGATTCCGACCTCAAGGCGAAGGGCGAGGAGCTCGCCGCGCTCCGGCAGGAGCGCGAGAAGGGTGCGCTCACCCTTGGCGAGCTCCAGGGTCGCTTTGCCGAGAAGATCCGGGAGCTCGACGCCGCCAAGAACTCCAACTCCACTCTGGAACTGAAATTGGTGGCGCTCGGCAAGGCGCTGGACAGCGCTAAGAAGCAGGAGGCGGCTTTACGGAAGGAGGTCGACGGCAACGAGGAGTTGCTGAGGCGCGCCGCCGTTTCCCAGAACACCTTCAGGGATACAGTGGAGCGGTGGACCGAGGGCCTCGTCGACATCGCCGCCACCATCGACAAGGAGCTGACGCTGCTGGGGATCGAGGGCCACCAGTCCCTCACCGACGAGGACGTCGCGCCCAGCGCCGAGCTCACTTCCTTCTTCCAGGGGGTGGTGCAGGCGCTCCAGCACCTCCGAACGTCGCTCCCGAAGGAGCGGGCCGACGAGATGCGGGAGGCCATCTCCGGGGCCCTCGAGAGGGTGCTGGTGAAGATCGTTTTCCGCAATCCCGACATCAGGCTTACCAACGTCCTCAGGCCCTTGCCGGAGAACGCAGACCTGACGGGGATCCGGGCCCTCATCGCCCCTATCGTCAAGAAGGCGGCCGGGGTCAAGAGGATCGAGGGCGACCGCGTAGATTAGGCCGCCTGCCCCTTTCTTTTATCTCCCTTTCCCTACCGCTGTTAAATACGCCACGGAAACGGCTGGTTAGGGCAGTAGTAAGGCATTTTGTAATATAACTTTTCATCTTAGGCTATGCATCGCACTGTTATCCCCCTCTACTCGACCGGCGCCTTGTTTGTTTCCGCCCTACGCTTTCGGGAACTTGCCGGCGTAGGCCTCCGCCTTGCCACGGGTGCCGAGTGCGGGACGTCAGCGACCCGCTGGCGGGGCTGCCACCGGCAAGAAACCTCGCCGCGGCTGGTTGCCGCTCACTCAGATTGTTGAGCAGGCTCGAGGCAAAGTAAACGGTGCGACTTCGGTCGCAGCACGCTTAGGGTGCCGGGCGAGCTCGAAACAAAGTGAGGACGCTACTCGGGGTGTAGCACACTCGAGTCGTTGAGCGGACTCGAAACAAAACGAGGGCGCAACCAGTCTCGTGCCGGTCCTTCCGCGCTCAGGCCTCTCAACCTAGGCTCGGTCGTTCAAGGGAGATAACTCTTAAAAAATTAACGGAGCAATTGCTCGAGCTCCGGCAACTTATCTTTTCTTATCGCTTGCCGCCCGGTGGGGTAAAACCTCCTTGGGCAGCATCCAGCCCACCCTGGGGGTAGGTGAGGGGGCTGGGCCTCACGACCCTCCGGAGCTAGGCGTAGCTATGCTTGGGGATCCGCGCCCCTCTCTGCGCCAAGGATCACATGCAACTGCGGCAAGACTTGGGCAGAGGGGATGGTTGGCGGAAACAGGTTCCGGCTACCGCGCTGGAAAGACTTCTTCCCACGGTCGGCGTCAACTCGTTCGGCACCCCGGCGGGCGAGGCGCGCCGGGGGAACGAGGTCGCCTTTCTCGTGACTTCTGGCGCTAACTTCTGCGGCCGCGAGAGCGGCGCAGAGTTCGCTGGAGGCGAATCGTTCGCCCAGCGGCCAGAAAGCGGGCCTCCTCAAGGAGCAGCTGCTTCTTGTCCAGTCTCTGCGCGAGTGGATACTCGAGGAGGGCCGCGCACAAGCCCGTGGGAAGGAATGCCAAAGCTCGTCGGGAACCCCCGCTTCAACTGGACAGATCCTCGGATCCGCAGGAGCGGACTGTTCCTCGGCGTTCAGATTGCTGGTCTGCTCGCCGGAGCAAGGCTCACCGGGGACACCTGCTTCGACTGGACGGATCCTGGGATCCGCAGGAGCGGGCTGTCCCTCGGCGTCGCCCCCTACCTGGCGCGCCAAAGATGTCGGGGCGGACGGGCGTCCCCCCGCGAGCACCTATGGGGCCGGAGCCCCTTTCGTTGTCCGGCGAGGGGGGCGGAGGGAGCGCGGAGAGCAGATCGAAGCGGGCACACGGGCGGTTTACCCAGGTTCGGGCCGCGATGGACGCGTAAAACCCTACTCCTGCTTAGTTGTATTGAACTGGGGAGCTCGGGAGCTTGGGGAGCTAGCTGCACCGAGCGTATGGCTGTCTGGATGCCGAATCTCCGAACCCCGGAACCCCTTCTACGTTGCACACGGGCCTCCTTTTATAGCGCAAAGGGGTCACCGACAGGTGTCAACGTAGGAGAAAGGGGTAAAAGTGTAAAGGGGGTGGTAGCTGTAATAGTGCGGGAACGGTGGCGCTACAGTGCGGCACAGTGTTATCATACCTACTTCTGACGGTAGGGGACAAGGGCATTAAATGCCCGTCACGGTCGCCCGGACAGCACCGAGGCGGACCGTTAGGTGCGCCACCGTTCGCCACGATGGCGGCTGCATGCCGCCGCATGCCCCAGGCTGCGCGGTGCCTCGCCACGTGCCCTCGGGGGAAGCCCCGGAGCGACGCGTGGTGGGCGAGCTGGAGCGCAGTCTTGAGGTGGCGATCTTGCCGCGGCAAGTGGCTTGCCGCGGGGGTCGTCTTCCTGTGCCTGATAGCGTGCTAGCTATCAGGCCTTGCCGGGGCGCTTGGCGCGCCGCGGCTGGCTTCTCTTGTGGTGCCTGGGTTCGGCCTTCCCGACAAGCTCCTCTTGTCGGGGGCTCGATCTTCTGTCTCGTTATACTTTGTTCTTGGATGGCCTTACATGGGCTCAGTCGTCCCGGCAAGCTCCTCTTGCCGGGGTCTTGTCTTCTTGGCCCGGCAAGCTCCTCTTGCCGGGGGCCTTGTCTTCTTGGCCCGGCAAGCTCCTCTTGCTGGGGGCCTTGTCTTGAATGCTTGGTCTTCTCTTGGCGCTTCCGGGGCGGGCCTTGCTGCAGGGTGCTATGACTGCCCGTGCACAAGTCTGGGGTACTAAGGTACCCCTACTTTAGTACACCGACAGGAGCCCCCGGGCCTGGGCCACACATGGTGCCGAGCGTTGTTGGGCCAGGCCCTAACGGTGCACGGGCACGCATGGCCTTGGTCGCGCTGCTCCTTAACTCCGCATCCGCCGCGCCTTCCCCAGGCGGCGCGCGCTTACCGCGGCGTCGTGGGGGCGGGGCGTGCGGGGTGAGCGTGACGTGGGTGGCGTGCGCGGGGCTGAACCGCACAGGCGCGCGTCACGTCGCGCACAATCTCTTGATTTGGAGAGGCGAAAGGTCCCCCCCCCCACCTCTTCCTCTTATAGCGGAGGAAAGTAGGGGCGGTTCGCCTTTCCCTCGGTTACCATCTCTCTAATACCTCTGCCACCTCCTTCTCCCAGAGGCAGTAGCGATCTGTTCTTGGAGCGCCCGTCGTCGTCAGCTTCGACGAGCCCCCTCCCCCGCCCCCGCCATGGCCCCGAAGAGCGACAAGGCGAAGGGGAATCCTGCGAAATCGGCCGAGGCGCTACGGCTTGAAGTGCTTCGGAAGGGGACGACGACGTTCCCCCCCCAGCTCGGCGCGGTGGAGCTGAGGGACAAGTACTCCCTTTTCTGGTCGACGAAGACGCGAGCGCATCCGCGCACGCGGGTGCTCCCCGCCGAAGCCCAGAAGCAGTACCCGACCGGGTATCCTTTCTTCGTCGTCTTCTTCTACTGCGGGCTCTGCCCGCCTTACTCGGAGTTCTTCTCTGAAATCATGAGCACCTATGGCCTCCACCTCCTCGACTTTACCCCCAATGCCGTCCTCACAATGGCGGTCTTCACGCACCTCTGCGAGAATTTCATCGGAATTCGTCCCAACGTGGCCCTCTTCCGGCACTTCTTTGTCCCTCGGGTGGAGAAAGGAGAGCCACTGTCCGGTGGGATCGCCTGGGTTTCCCGGTCCGGCAAGAAGGAGGCCTACTTGGGCGGGGACCTCCGCGGCAGGTGGGAGGAGTGGAGGGCGGAATGGTGCTTGATTGTCGAGGACCATCCGCAGCCGTTCACCGCCGTGCGCCGAACTCCGGTGGTGCGCGGCGATGGCTGGAGCGAGGTGTCTCCGGACGATGCCAGATTGAAGATCGCCATCACCCGGATCCTGCGTCTCAGGCTCGCCGGCCTCACCGTCGGTGCCGTCGGCGCGGATTTCCTTCGCCGCCGGATCGCCCCCCTGCAAGAGAGGGGGAAGCCGGCCTGGGAGTTCCAGAACGCGGTGGACATCATGAGGCCGCGTCCGGGCCTCAATTTCAACTTCACCGTGCTGGAGCACGACGCAATGTTGAAGGAGTTGTTCAAGCACGACCCTAACCACCCGGAGTGGTTCCGGCTGCCGCCGGGCGTCGTTCCCTTGTGCAACAACTCGTCACTCAGCCATATCCTTGCGATGATGCCATTGAGCGACTCGCACGGGGTCAACGCGACCTGGCAGGAGCCGCCGGATGATGTCGTGCGGGCCTTCTTCGACGGCCTGGAGGAGGAGCCAGTCGATCCCGCCGAGAAGGATGGCCTCATCCGAGCCACCACCGCGGCGGAGCTGGCTTACATTGCCTCCAGGATGGAGGAGGCGGCGGCCGCCGCGGCCGCGGGCGAAGCTGGGTTCACCGTGGCCGAGGCGGAGGCGGCGGAGGCGGAGAGCCTCGCCGACCCGATGGAACTTGTCGACCAGGGGGAACCAGCCGGGCGCGGCGGCGAGGACGAGCCTGCCCAAGACGCGAGTGGCTCGTCGGAGGTCGGCGTTGCCTTCCTGCGGCCTCCGGGCGGCTCGTCACAGGCGGAGCCCCCGGCCCAGCCGAGGAGGCGCCTCCGCAGGGCCGGGTCGGCAGCGGGAGCGGGGTCTCCGCGGGCTGTGGCTTCGGTTGCCGCTGCGCCCCGTGCCGCGGCGTCGACGGGGGCGGAGTTATCTACTGCCCCCGCCAAGCGGCCTCGGGGGCCCACTCCCCCCCCCCCCCGCGTCAGGGCCGAGCCGGCTTTCGACTATTCTGCGCTCAGCTCCGACGACGAGGAGGACGGAGAGTAAGTTTCCCATGGAGCTCATATCTTTTTCCCTGATGGTTCGTCCTGTTCGACAGCTCGTTCGCCCCGACATCTTTGGCGCGCCGTGTGGGAGGCTGGCTCACCACTCGGTAGGATTTTTAAATACTTAGGCGAGTACTTGGACTGCAGCTAAGCCCCCGAGTGGGAGGCTGGCTCACCACTCGGTAGGATTTTTAAATACTTAGGCGAGTACTTGGACTGCAGCTAAGCCCCCGATTGGAAGGCTGGCTCACCACTCGGTAGGATTTTTAAATACTTAGGCGAGTACTTGGACTGCAGCTAAGCCCCCGAGTGGGAGTCTGGCTCACCACTCGGTAGGATTTCTAAATACTTAGGAGAGTACTTGGACTGCAGCTAAGCCCCCGAGTGGGAGGATTGCTCTCCGCTCGGTAGGATTTTTAAATACTTAAGTGAGTACTTGGACTGTAGCTAAGCCCTCGAGTGGGAGGATTGCTCTCCACTTGGTAGGATTTTTTAAATACTTAGGCGAGTACTTGGACTGCAGCTAAGCCCCCGAATGGGAGGCTGGCTCTCCACTCGGTAGGATTTTTAAATACTTAGGCGAGTACTTGGATTGCAGCTAAGCCCCCGAATGGGAGGCTGGCTCTCCACTCGGTAGGTTTTTTGAATACTTAGGAGAGTACTTGGACTGCAGCTAAGTCCCCGAGTGGGAGGCTGGCTCACCACTCGGTAGGATTTTTAAATACTTAGGCGAGTACTTGGACTGCAGCTAAGCCCCCGAGTGGGAGGCTGGCTCACCACTCGGTAGGATTTTTAAATACTTAGGCGAGTATTTGGACTGCAGCTAAGACCCCGAGTGGGAGGCTGGCTCACCACTCGGTAGGATTTTTAAATACTTAGGCGAGTACTTGGACTGCAGCTAAGCCCCCGAGTGGGAGGATTGCTCACCACTCGGTAGGATTTTTAAATACTTAGGCGAGTACTTGGACTGCAGCTAAGCCCCCGAGTGGGAGGCTGGCTCACCACTCGGTAGGATTTTTAAATACTTAGGCGAGTACTTGGACTACAGCTAAGCCCCCGATTGGAAGGCTGGCTCACCACTCGGTAGGATTTTTAAATACTTAGGCGAGTACATGGACTGCAGCTAAGCCCCCAGGTGGGAGGCTGGCTCACCACTCGGTAGGATTTCTAAATACTTAGGCGAGTACTTGGACTGCAGCTAAGCCCCCGAGTGGGAGGATTGCTCTCCACTCGGTAGGATTTTTAAATACTTAGGCGAGTACTTGGACTGTAGCTAAGCCCCCGAGTGGGAGGATTGCTCTCCACCCGGTAGGATTTTTTAAATAATTAGGCGAGTACTTGGACTGCAGCTAAGCCCCCGAATGGGAGGCTGGCTCTCCACTCGGTAGGATTTTTAAATACTTAGGCGAGTACTTGGACTGCAGCTAAGCCCCCGAATGGGAGGCTGGCTCTCCACTCGATAGGATTTTTGAATACTTAGGAGAGTACTTGGATTGCAGCTAAGTCCCCGAGTGGGAGGCTGGCTCACCACTCGGTAGGATTTTTAAATACTTAGGCGAGTACTTGGACTGCAGCTAAGCCCCCGAGTAGGAGGCTGGCTCACCACTCAGTAGGATTTTTAAATACTTAGGCGAGTACTTGGACTGCAGCTAGGCCCCCGAGTGGGAGGCTGGCTCACCACTCGGTAGGATTTTTAAATACTTAGGCGAGTACTTGGACTGCAGCTAAGCCCCCGTGTGGGAGGCTGGCTCACCACTCGGTAGGATTTTTAAATACTTAGGCGAGTACTTGGACTGCAGCTAAGCCCCCGAGTGGGAGGCTGGCTCACCACTCGGTAGGATTTTTAAATACTTAGGCGAGTACTTGGACTGCAGCTAAGCCCCCGATTGGAAGGCTGGCTCACCACTCGGTAGGATTTTTAAATACTTAGGCGAGTACTTGGACTGCAGCTAAGCCCCCGAATGGGAGGCTGGCTCTCCACTCGGTAGGATTTTTGAATACTTAGGAGAGTACTTGGACTGCAGCTAAGTCCCCGAGTGGGAGGCTGGCTCACCACTCGGTAGGATTTTTAAATACTTAGGCGAGTACTTGGACTGCAGCTAAGCCGCCGAGTGGGAGGCTGGCTCACCACTCGGTAGGATTTTTAAATACTTAGGCGAGTACTTGGACTGCAGCTAAGACCCCGAGTGGGAGGCTGGCTCACCACTCGGTAGGATTTTTATATACTTAGGCGAGTCCTTGGACTGCAGCTAAGCCCCCGAGTGGGAGGCTGGCTCACCACTCGGTAGGATTTTTAAATACTTAGGCGAGTACTTGGACTGCAGCTAAGCCCCCGAGTGGGAGGCTGGCTCACCACTCGGTAGGATTTCTAAATACTTAGGCGAGTACTTGGATTGCAGCTAAGCCCCCGAGTGGGAGGATTGCTCTCCACTCGGTAGAATTTTTAAATACTTAGGCGAGTACTTGGACTGTAGCTAAGCCCCCGAGTGGGAGGATTGCTCTCCACCCGGTAGGATTTTTTAAATACTTAGGCGAGTACTTGGACTGCAGCTAAGCCCCCGAATGGGAGGCTGGCTCTCCACTCGGTAGGATTTTTAAATACTTAGGCGAGTACATGGACTGCAGCTAAGCCCCCGAATGGGAGGCTGGCTCTCCACTCGGTAGGATTTTTGAATACTTAGGAGAGTACTTGGATTGCAGCTAAGTCCCCGAGTGGGAGGCTGGCTCACCACTCGGTAGGATTTTTAAATACTTAGGCGAGTACTTGGACTGCAACTAAGCCCCCGAGTAGGAGGCTGGCTCACCACTCAGTAGGATTTTTAAATACTTAGGCGAGTACTTGGACTGCAGCTAGGCCCCCGAGTGGGAGGCTGGCTCACCACTCGGTAGGATTTCTAAATACTTAGGCGAGTACTTGGACTGCAGCTAAGCCCCCGTGTGGGAGGCTGGCTCACCACTCGGTAGGATTTTTAAATACTTAGGCGAGTACTTGGACTGCAGCTAAGCCCCCGAGTGGGAGGCTGGCTCACCACTCGGTAGGACTTTTAAATACATAGGCGAGTACTTGGACTGCAGCTAAGCCCCCGATTGGAAGGCTGGCTCACCACTCGGTAGGATTTTTAAATACTTAGGCGAGTACTTGGACTGCAGCTAAGCCCCCGAGTGGGAGTCTGGCTCACCACTCGGTAGGATTTCTAAATACTTAGGAGAGTACTTGGACTGCAGCTAAGCCCCCGAGTGGGAGGATTGCTCTCCGCTCGGTAGGATTTTTAAATACTTAAGTGAGTACTTGGACTGTAGCTAAGCCCTCGAGTGGGAGGATTGCTCTCCACTTGGTAGGATTTTTTAAATACTTAGGCGAGTACTTGGACTGCAGCTAAGCCCCCGAATGGGAGGCTGGCTCTCCACTCGGTAGGATTTTTAAATACTTAGGCGAGTACTTGGATTGCAGCTAAGCCCCCGAATGGGAGGCTGGCTCTCCACTCGGTAGGTTTTTTGAATACTTAGGAGAGTACTTGGACTGCAGCTAAGTCCCCGAGTGGGAGGCTGGCTCACCACTCGGTAGGATTTTTAAATACTTAGGCGAGTATTTGGACTGCAGCTAAGACCCCGAGTGGGAGGCTGGCCCACCACTCGGTAGGATTTTTAAATACTTAGGCGAGTACTTGGACTGCAGCTAAGCCCCCGAGTGGGAGGATTGCTCACCACTCGGTAGGATTTTTAAATACTTAGGCGAGTACTTGGACTGCAGCTAAGCCCCCGAGTGGGAGGCTGGCTCACCACTCGGTAGGATTTTTAAATACTTAGGCGAGTACTTGGACTACAGCTAAGCCCCCGATTGGAAGGCTGGCTCACCACTCGGTAGGATTTTTAAATACTTAGGCGAGTACATGGACTGCAGCTAAGCCCCCGAGTGGGAGGCTGGCTCACCACTCGGTAGGATTTCTAAATACTTAGGCGAGTACTTGGACTGCAGCTAAGCCCCCGAGTGGGAGGATTGCTCTCCACTCGGTAGGATTTTTAAATACTTAGGCGAGTACTTGGACTGTAGCTAAGCCCCCGAGTGGGAGGATTGCTCTCCACCCGGTAGGATTTTTTAAATAATTAGGCGAGTACTTGGACTGCAGCTAAGCCCCCGAATGGGAGGCTGGCTCTCCACTCGGTAGGATTTTTAAATACTTAGGCGAGTACATGGACTGCAGCTAAGCCCCCGAATGGGAGGCTGGCTCTCCACTCGATAGGATTTTTGAATACTTAGGAGAGTACTTGGATTGCAGCTAAGTCCCCGAGTGGGAGGCTGGCTCACCACTCGGTAGGATTTTTAAATACTTAGGCGAGTACTTGGACTGCAGCTAAGCCCCCGAGTAGGAGGCTGGCTCACCACTCAGTAGGATTTTTAAATACCTAGGCGAGTACTTGGACTGCAGCTAGGCCCCCGAGTGGGAGGCTGGCTCACCACTCGGTAGGATTTTTAAATACTTAGGCGAGTACTTGGACTGCAGCTAAGCCCCCGTGTGGGAGGCTGGCTCACCACTCGGTAGGATTTTTAAATACTTAGGCGAGTACTTGGACTGCAGCTAAGCCCCCGAGTGGGAGGCTGGCTCACCACTCGGTAGGATTTTTAAATACTTAGGCGAGTACTTGGACTGCAGCTAAGCCCCCGATTGGAAGGCTGGCTCACCACTCGGTAGGATTTTTAAATACTTAGGCGAGTACTTGGACTGCAGCTAAGCCCCCGAATGGGAGGCTGGCTCTCCACTCGGTAGGATTTTTGAATACTTAGGAGAGTACTTGGACTGCAGCTAAGTCCCCGAGTGGGAGGCTGGCTCACCACTCGGTAGGATTTTTAAATACTTAGGCGAGTACTTGGACTGCAGCTAAGCCGCCGAGTGGGAGGCTGGCTCACCACTCGGTCGGATTTTTAAATACTTAGGCGAGTACTTGGACTGCAGCTAAGACCCCGAGTGGGAGGCTGGCTCACCACTCGGTAGGATTTTTATATACTTAGGCGAGTCCTTGGACTGCAGCTAAGCCCCCGAGTGGGAGGCTGGCTCACCACTCGGTAGGATTTTTAAATACTTAGGCGAGTACTTGGACTGCAGCTAAGCCCCCGAGTGGGAGGCTGGCTCACCACTCGGTAGGATTTCTAAATACTTAGGCGAGTACTTGGATTGCAGCTAAGCCCCCGAGTGGGAGGATTGCTCTCCACTCGGTAGAATTTTTAAATACTTAGGCGAGTACTTGGACTGTAGCTAAGCCCCCGAGTGGGAGGATTGCTCTCCACCCGGTAGGATTTTTTAAATACTTAGGCGAGTACTTGGACTGCAGCTAAGCCCCCGAATGGGAGGCTGGCTCTCCACTCGGTAGGATTTTTAAATACTTAGGCGAGTACTTGGACTGCAGCTAAGCCCCCGAATGGGAGGCTGGCTCTCCACTCGGTAGGATTTTTGAATACTTAGGAGAGTACTTGGATTGCAGCTAAGTCCCCGAGTGGGAGGCTGGCTCACCACTCGGTAGGATTTTTAAATACTTAGGCGAGTACTTGGACTGCAACTAAGCCCCCGAGTTGGAGGCTGGCTCACCACTCAGTAGGATTTTTAAATACTTAGGCGAGTACTTGGACTGCAGCTAGGCCCCCGAGTGGGAGGCTGGCTCACCACTCGGTAGGATTTTTAAATACTTAGGCGAGTACTTGGACTACAGCTAAGCCCCCGATTGGAAGGCTGGCTCACCACTCGGTAGGATTTTTAAATACTTAGGCGAGTACATGGACTGCAGCTAAGCCCCCGAGTGGGAGGCTGGCTCACCACTCGGTAGGATTTCTAAATACTTAGGCGAGTACTTGGACTGCAGCTAAGCCCCCGAGTGGGAGGATTGCTCTCCACTCGGTAGGATTTTTAAATACTTAGGCGAGTACTTGGACTGTAGCTAAGCCCCCGAGTGGGAGGATTGCTCTCCACCCGGTAGGATTTTTTAAATAATTAGGCGAGTACTTGGACTGCAGCTAAGCCCCCGAATGGGAGGCTGGCTCTCCACTCGGTAGGATTTTTAAATACTTAGGCGAGTACTTGGACTGCAGCTAAGCCCCCGAATGGGAGGCTGGCTCTCCACTCGATAGGATTTTTGAATACTTGGGAGAGTACTTGGATTGCAGCTAAGTCCCCGAGTGGGAGGCTGGCTCACCACTCGGTAGGATTTTTAAATACTTAGGCGAGTACTTGGACTGCAGCTAAGCCCCCGAGTAGGAGGCTGGCTCACCACTCAGTAGGATTTTTAAATACTTAGGCGAGTACTTGGACTGCAGCTAGGCCCCCGAGTGGGAGGCTGGCTCACCACTCGGTAGGATTTTTAAATACTTAGGCGAGTACTTGGACTGCAGCTAAGCCCCCGTGTGGGAGGCTGGCTCACCACTCGGTAGGATTTTTAAATACTTAGGCGAGTACTTGGACTGCAGCTAAGCCCCCGAGTGGGAGGCTGGCTCACCACTCGGTAGGATTTTTAAATACTTAGGCGAGTACTTGGACTGCAGCTAAGCCCCCGATTGGAAGGCTGGCTCACCACTCGGTAGGATTTTTAAATACTTAGGCGAGTACTTGGACTGCAGCTAAGCCCCCGAGTGGGAGGCTGGCTCACCACTCGGTAGGATTTCTAAATACTTAGGCGAGTACTTGGACTGCAGCTAAGCCCCCGAGTCGGAGGATTGATCTCCACTCGGTAGGATTTTTAAACACTTAGGCGAGTACTTGGACTGTAGCTAAGCCCTCGAGTGGGAGGATTGCTCTCCACTCGGTAGGATTTTTTAAATACTTAGGCGAGTACTTGTACTGCAGCTAAGCTCCCGAATGGGAGGCTGGCTCTCCACTCGGTAGGATTTTTAAATACTTAGGCGAGTACTTGGATTGCAGCTAAGCCCCCGAATGGGAGGCTGGCTCTCCACTCGGTAGGATTTTTGAATACTTAGGAGAGTACTTGGACTGCAGCTAAGTCCCCGAGTGGGAGGCTGGCTCACCACTCGGTAGGATTTTTAAATACTTAGGCGAGTACTTGGACTGCAGCTAAGCCGCCGAGTGGGAGGCTGGCTCACCACTCGGTAGGATTTTTAAATACTTAGGCGAGTACTTGGACTGCAGCTAAGACCCCGAGTGGGAGGCTGGCTCACCACTCGGTAGGATTTTTATATACTTAGGCGAGTCCTTGGACTGCAGCTAAGCCCCCGAGTGGGAGGCTGGCTCACCACTCGGTAGGATTTTTAAATACTTAGGCGAGTACTTGGACTGCAGCTAAGCCCCCGAGTGGGAGGCTGGCTCACCACTCGGTAGGATTTCTAAATACTTAGGCGAGTACTTGGATTGCAGCTAAGCCCCCGAGTGGGAGGATTGCTCTCCACTCGGTAGAATTTTTAAATACTTAGGCGAGTACTTGGACTGTAGCTAAGCCCCCGAGTGGGAGGATTGCTCTCCACCCGGTAGGATTTTTTAAATACTTAGGCGAGTACTTGGACTGCAGCTAAGCCCCCGAATGGGAGGCTGGCTCTCCACTCGGTAGGATTTTTAAATACTTAGGCGAGTACTTGGACTGCAGCTAAGCCCCCGAATGGGAGGCTGGCTCTCCACTCGGTAGGATTTTTGAATACTTAGGAGAGTACTTGGATTGCAGCTAAGTCCCCGAGTGGGAGGCTGGCTCACCACTCGGTAGGATTTTTAAATACTTAGGCGAGTACTTGGACTGCAGCTAAGCCCCCGAGTTGGAGGCTGGCTCACCACTCAGTAGGATTTTTAAATACTTAGGCGAGTACTTGGACTGCAGCTAGGCCCCCGAGTGGGAGGCTGGCTCACCACTCGGTAGGATTTTTAAATACTTAGGCGAGTACTTGGACTGCAGCTAAGCCCCCGTGTGGGAGGCTGGCTCACCACTCGGTAGGATTTTTAAATACTTAGGCGAGTACTTGGACTGCAGCTAAGCCCCCGAGTGGGAGGCTGGCTCACCACTCGGTAGGATTTTTAAATACTTAGGCGAGTACTTGGACTGCAGCTAAGCCCCCGATTGGAAGGCTGGCTCACCACTCGGTAGGATTTTTAAATACTTAGGCGAGTACTTGGACTGCAGCTAAGCCCCCGAGTGGGAGGCTGGCTCACCACTCGGTAGGATTTCTAAATACTTAGGCGAGTACTTGGACTGCAGCTAAGCCCCCGAGTCGGAGGATTGATCTCCACTCGGTAGGATTTTTAAATACTTAGGCGAGTACTTGGACTGTAGCTAAGCCCTCGAGTGGGAGGATTGCTCTCCACTCGGTAGGATTTTTAAAATACTTAGGCGAGTACTTGTACTGCAGCTAAGCTCCCGAATGGGAGGCTGGCTCTCCACTCGGTAGGATTTTTGAATACTTAGGAGAGTACTTGGATTGCAGCTAAGTCCCCGAGTGGGAGGCTGGCTCACCACTCGGTAGGATTTTTAAATACTTAGGCGAGTACTTGGACTGCAGCTAAGCCCCCGAGTTGGAGGCTGGCTCACCACTCAGTAGGATTTTTAAATACTTAGGCGAGTACTTGGACTGCAGCTAGGCCCCCGAGTGGGAGGCTGGCTCACCACTCGGTAGGATTTTTAAATACTTAGGCGAGTACTTGGACTGCAGCTAAGCCCCCGTGTGGGAGGCTGGCTCACCACTCGGTAGGATTTTTAAATACTTAGGCGAGTACTTGGACTGCAGCTAAGCCCCCGAGTGGGAGGCTGGCTCACCACTCGGTAGGATTTTTAAATACTTAGGCGAGTACTTGGACTGCAGCTAAGCCCCCGATTGGAAGGCTGGCTCACCACTCGGTAGGATTTTTAAATACTTAGGCGAGTACTTGGACTGCAGCTAAGCCCCCGAGTGGGAGGCTGGCTCACCACTCGGTAGGATTTCTAAATACTTAGGCGAGTACTTGGACTGCAGCTAAGCCCCCGAGTCGGAGGATTGATCTCCACTCGGTAGGATTTTTAAATACTTAGGCGAGTACTTGGACTGTAGCTAAGCCCTCGAGTGGGAGGATTGCTCTCCACTCGGTAGGATTTTTAAAATACTTAGGCGAGTACTTGTACTGCAGCTAAGCTCCCGAATGGGAGGCTGGCTCTCCACTCGGTAGGATTTTTAAATACTTAGGCGAGTACTTGGATTGCAGCTAAGCCCCCGAATGGGAGGCTGGCTCTCCACTCGGTAGGATTTTTGAATACTTAGGAGAGTACTTGGACTGCAGCTAAGTCCCCGAGTGGGAGGCTGGCTCACCACTCGGTAGGATTTTTAAATACTTAGGCGAGTACTTGGACTGCAGCTAAGCCCCCGAGTGGGAGGCTGGCTCACCACTCGGTAGGATTTTTAAATACTTAGGCGAGTATTTGGACTGCAGCTAAGACCCCGAGTGGGAGGCAGGCTCACCACTCGGTAGGATTTTTAAATACTTAGGCGAGTACTTGGACTGCAGCTAAGCCCCCGAGTGGGAGGATTGCTCACCACTCGGTAGGATTTTTAAATACTTAGGCGAGTACTTGGACTGCAGCTAAGCCCCCGAGTGGGAGGCTGGCTCACCACTCGGTAGGATTTTTAAATACTTAGGCGAGTACTTGGACTACAGCGAAGCCCCCGATTGGAAGGCTGGCTCACCACTCGGTAGGATTTTTAAATACTTAGGCGAGTACATGGACTGCAGCTAAGCCCCCAAGTGGGAGGCTGGCTCACCACTCGGTAGGATTTCTAAATACTTAGGCGAGTACTTGGACTGCAGCTAAGCCCCCGAGTGGGAGGATTGCTCTCCACTCGGTAGGATTTTTAAATACTTAGGCGAGTACTTGGACTGTAGCTAAGCCCCCGAGTTTGAGGATTGCTCTCCACCCGGTAGGATTTTTTAAATAATTAGGCGAGTACTTGGACTGCAGCTAGGCCCCCGAATGGGAGGCTGGCTCTCCACTCGGTAGGATTTTTAAATACTTAGGCGAGTACTTGGACTGCAGCTAAGCCCCCGAATGGGAGGCTGGCTCTCCACTCGGTAGGATTTTTGAATACTTAGGAGAGTACTTGGATTGCAGCTAAGTCCCCGAGTGGGAGGCTGGCACACCACTCGGTAGGATTTTTAAATACTTAGGCGAGTACTTGGACTGCAGCTAAGCCCCCGAGTAGGAGGCTGGCTCACCACTCAGTAGGATTTTTAAATACTTAGGCGAGTACTTGGACTGCAGCTAGGCCCCCGAGTGGGAGGCTGGCTCACCACTCGGTAGGATTTTTAAATACTTAGGCGAGTACTTGGACTGCAGCTAAGCCCCCGTGTGGGAGGCTGGCTCACCACTCGGTAGGATTTTTAAATACTTAGGCGAGTACTTGGACTGCAGCTAAGCCCCCGAGTGGGAGGCTGGCTCACCACTCGGTAGGATTTTTAAATACTTAGGCGAGTACTTGGACTGCAGCTAAGCCCCCGATTGGAAGGCTGGCTCACCACTCGGTAGGATTTTTAAATACTTAGGCGAGTACTTGGACTGCAGCTAAGCCCCCGAGTGGGAGGCTGGCTCACCACTCGGTAGGATTTCTAAATACTTAGGCGAGTACTTGGACTGCAGCTAAGCCCCCGAGTCGGAGGATTGATCTCCACTCGGTAGGATTTTTAAATACTTAGGCGAGTACTTGGACTGTAGCTAAGCCCTCGAGTGGGAGGATTGCTCTCCACTCGGTAGGATTTTTTAAATACTTAGGCGAGTACTTGTACTGCAGCTAAGCTCCCGAATGGGAGGCTGGCTCTCCACTCGGTAGGATTTTTAAATACTTAGGCGAGTACTTGGATTGCAGCTAAGCCCCCGAATGGGAGGCTGGCTCTCCACTCGGTAGGATTTTTGAATACTTAGGAGAGTACTTGGACTGCAGCTAAGTCCCCGAGTGGGAGGCTGGCTCACCACTCGGTAGGATTTTTAAATACTTAGGCGAGTACTTGGACTGCAGCTAAGCCGCCGAGTGGGAGGCTGGCTCACCACTCGGTAGGATTTTTAAATACTTAGGCGAGTACTTGGACTGCAGCTAAGACCCCGAGTGGGAGGCTGGCTCACCACTCGGTAGGATTTTTATATACTTAGGCGAGTCCTTGGACTGCAGCTAAGCCCCCGAGTGGGAGGCTGGCTCACCACTCGGTAGGATTTTTAAATACTTAGGCGAGTACTTGGACTGCAGCTAAGCCCCCGAGTGGGAGGCTGGCTCACCACTCGGTAGGATTTCTTAATACTTAGGCGAGTACTTGGATTGCAGCTAAGCCCCCGAGTGGGAGGATTGCTCTCCACTCGGTAGAATTTTTAAATACTTAGGCGAGTACTTGGACTGTAGCTAAGCCCCCGAGTGGGAGGATTGCTCTCCACCCGGTAGGATTTTTTAAATACTTAGGCGAGTACTTGGACTGCAGCTAAGCCCCCGAATGGGAGGCTGGCTCTCCACTCGGTAGGATTTTTAAATACTTAGGCGAGTACTTGGACTGCAACTAAGCCCCCGAATGGGAGGCTGGCTCTCCACTCGGTAGGATTTTTGAATACTTAGGAGAGTACTTGGATTGCAGCTAAGTCCCCGAGTGGGAGGCTGGCTCACCACTCGGTAGGATTTTTAAATACTTAGGCGAGTACTTGGACTGCAGCTAAGCCCCCGAGTTGGAGGCTGGCTCACCACTCAGTAGGATTTTTAAATACTTAGGCGAGTACTTGGACTGCAGCTAGGCCCCCGAGTGGGAGGCTGGCTCACCACTCGGTAGGATTTTTAAATACTTAGGCGAGTACTTGGACTGCAGCTAAGCCCCCGTGTGGGAGGCTGGCTCACCACTCGGTAGGATTTTTAAATACTTAGGCGAGTACTTGGACTGCAGCTAAGCCCCCGAGTGGGAGGCTGGCTCACCACTCGGTAGGATTTTTAAATACTTAGGCGAGTACTTGGACTGCAGCTAAGCCCCCGATTGGAAGGCTGGCTCACCACTCGGTAGGATTTTTAAATACTTAGGCGAGTACTTGGACTGCAGCTAAGCCCCCGAGTGGGAGGCTGTCTCACCACTCGGTAGGATTTCTAAATACTTAGGCGAGTACTTGGACTGCAGCTAAGCCCCCGAGTCGGAGGATTAATCTCCACTCGGTAGGATTTTTAAATACTTAGGCGAGTACTTGGACTGTAGCTAAGCCCTCGAGTGGGAGGATTGCTCTACACTCGGTAGGATTTTTTAAATACTTAGGCGAGTACTTGTACTGCAGCTAAGCTCCCGAATGGGAGGCTGGCTCTCCACTCGGTAGGATTTTTAAATACTTAGGCGAGTACTTGGATTGCAGCTAAGCCCCCGAATGGGAGGCTGGCTCTCCACTCGGTAGGATTTTTAAATACTTAGGCGAGTACTTGGACTGCAGCTAAGCCGCCGAGTGGGAGGCTGGCTCACCACTCGGTAGGATTTTTAAATACTTAGGCGAGTACTTGGACTGCAGCTAAGACCCCGAGTGGGAGGCTGGCTCACCACTCGGTAGGATTTTTATATACTTAGGCGAGTCCTTGGACTGCAGCTAAGCCCCCGAGTGGGAGGCTGGCTCACCACTCGGTAGGATTTTTAAATACTTAGGCGAGTACTTGGACTGCAGCTAAGCCCCCGAGTGGGAGGCTGGCTCACCACTCGGTAGGATTTCTTAATACTTAGGCGAGTACTTGGATTGCAGCTAAGCCCCCGAGTGGGAGGATTGCTCTCCACTCGGTAGAATTTTTAAATACTTAGGCGAGTACTTGGACTGTAGCTAAGCCCCCGAGTGGGAGGATTGCTCTCCACCCGGTAGGATTTTTTAAATACTTAGGCGAGTACTTGGACTGCAGCTAAGCCCCCGAATGGGAGGCTGGCTCTCCACTCGGTAGGATTTTTAAATACTTAGGCGAGTACTTGGACTGCAGCTAAGCCCCCGAATGGGAGGCTGGCTCTCCACTCGGTAGGATTTTTGAATACTTAGGAGAGTACTTGGATTGCAGCTAAGTCCCCGAGTGGGAGGCTGGCTCACCACTCGGTAGGATTTTTAAATACTTAGGCGAGTACTTGGACTGCAGCTAAGCCCCCGAGTTGGAGGCTGGCTCACCACTCGGTAGGATTTTTAAATACTTAGGCGAGTACTTGGACTGCAGCTAGGCCCCCGAGTGGGAGGCTGGCTCACCACTCGGTAGGATTTTTAAATACTTAGGCGAGTACTTGGACTGCAGCTAAGCCCCCGTGTGGGAGGCTGGCTCACCACTCGGTAGGATTTTTAAATACTTAGGCGAGTACTTGGACTGCAGCTAAGCCCCCGAGTGGGAGGCTGGCTCACCACTCGGTAGGATTTTTAAATACTTAGGCGAGTACTTGGACTGCAGCTAAGCCCCCGATTGGAAGGCTGGCTCACCACTCGGTAGGATTTTTAAATACTTAGGCGAGTACTTGGACTGCAGCTAAGCCCCCGAGTGGGAGGCTGGCTCACCACTCGGTAGGATTTCTAAATACTTAGGCGAGTACTTGGACTGCAGCTAAGCCCCCGAGTCGGAGGATTAATCTCCACTCGGTAGGATTTTTAAATACTTAGGCGAGTACTTGGACTGTAGCTAAGCCCTCGAGTGGGAGGATTGCTCTACACTCGGTAGGATTTTTTAAATACTTAGGCGAGTACTTGTACTGCAGCTAAGCTCCCGAATGGGAGGCTGGCTCTCCACTCGGTAGGATTTTTAAATACTTAGGCGAGTACTTGGATTGCAGCTAAGCCCCCGAATGGGAGGCTGGCTCTCCACTCGGTAGGATTTTTGAATACTTAGGAGAGCACTTGGACTGCAGCTAAGTCCCCGAGTGGGAGGCTGGCTCACCACTCGGTAGGATTTTTAAATACTTAGGCGAGTACTTGGACTGCAGCTAAGCCGCCGAGTGGGAGGCTGGCTCACCACTCGGTAGGATTTTTAAATACTTAGGCGAGTACTTGGACTGCAGCTAAGCCCCCGAGTGGGAGGCTGGCTCACCACTCGGTAGGATTTCTAAATACTTAGGCGAGTACCTGGATTGCAGCTAAGCCCCCGAGTGGGAGGATTGCTCTCCACTCGGTAGAATTTTTAAATACTTAGGTGAGTACTTGGACTGTAGCTAAGCCCCCGAGTGGGAGGATTGCTCTCCACCCGGTAGGATTTTTTAAATACTTAGGCGAGTACTTGGACTGCGGCTAAGCCCCCGACTGGGAGGCTGGCTCTCCACTCGGTAGGATTTTTAAATACTTAGGCGAGTACTTGGACTGCAGCTAAGCCCCCGAATGGGAGGCTGGCTCTCCACTCGGTAGGATTTTTGAATACTTAGGAGAGTACTTGGATTGCAGCTAAGTCCCCGAGTGGGAGGCTGGCTCACCACTCGGTAGGATTTTTAAATACTTAGGCGAGTACTTGGACTGCAGCTAAGCCCCCAAGTAGGAGGCTGGCTCACCACTCAGTAGGATTTTTAAATACTTAGGCGAGTACTTGGACTGCAGCTAAGCCCCCGTGTGGGAGGCTGGCTCACCACTCGGTAGGATTTTTAAATACTTAGGCGAGTACTTGGACTGCAGCTAAGCCCCCGAGTGGGAGGCTGGCTCACCACTCGGTAGGATTTTTAAATACTTAGGCGAGTACTTGGACTGCAGCTAAGCCCCCGATTGGAAGGCTGGCTCACCACTCGGTAGGATTTTTAAATACTTAGGCGAGTACTTGGACTGCAGCTAAGCCCCCGAGTGGGAGGCTGGCTCACCACTCGGTAGGATTTCTAAATACTTAGGCGAGTACTTGGACTGCAGCTAAGCCCCCGAGTCGGAGGATTGATCTCCACTCGGTAGGATTTTTAAATACTTAGGCGAGTACTTGGACTGTAGCTAAGCCCTCGAGTGGGAGGATTGCTCTCCACTCGGTAGGATTTTTTAAATACTTAGGCGAGTACTTGTACTGCAGCTAAGCTCCCGAATGGGAGGCTGGCTCTCCACTCGGTAGGATTTTTAAATACTTAGGCGAGTACTTGGATTGCAGCTAAGCCCCCGAATGGGAGGCTGGCTCTCCACTCGGTAGGATTTTTGAATACTTAGGAGAGTACTTGGACTGCAGCTAAGTCCCCGAGTGGGAGGCTGGCTCACCACTCGGTAGGATTTTTAAATACTTAGGCGAGTACTTGGACTGCAGCTAAGCCGCCGAGTGGGAGGCTGGCTCACCACTCGGTAGGATTTTTAAATACTTAGGCGAGTACTTGGACTGCAGCTAAGCCCCCGAGTGGGAGGCTGGCTCACCACTCGGTAGGATTTCTAAATACTTAGGCGAGTACTTGGATTGCAGCTAAGCCCCCGAGTGGGAGGATTGCTCTCCACTCGGTAGAATTTTTAAATACTTAGGTGAGTACTTGGACTGTAGCTAAGCCCCCGACTGGGAGGATTGCTCTCCACCCGGTAGGATTTTTTAATTACATAGGCGAGTACTTGGACTGCAGCTAAGCCCCCGACTGGGAGGCTGGCTCTCCACTCGGTAGGATTTTTAAATACTTAGGCGAGTACTTGGACTGCAGCTAAGCCCCCGAATGGGAGGCTGGCTCTCCACTCGGTAGGATTTTTGAATACTTAGGAGAGTACTTGGATTGCAGCTAAGTCCCCGAGTGGGAGGCTGGCTCACCACTCGGTAGGATTTTTAAATACTTAGGCGAGTACTTGGACTGCAGCTAAGCCCCCAAGTAGGAGGCTGGCTCACCACTCAGTAGGATTTTTAAATACTTAGGCGAGTACTTGGACTGCAGCTAAGCCCCCGTGTGGGAGGCTGGCTCACCACTCGGTAGGATTTTTAAATACTTAGGCGAGTACTTGGACTGCAGCTAAGCCCCCGAGTGTGAGGCTGGCTCAACACTCGGTAGGATTTTTAAATACTTAGGCGAGTACTTGGACTGCAGCTAAGCCCCCGATTGGAAGGCTGGCTCACCACTCGGTAGGATTTTTAAATACTTAGGCGAGTACTTGGACTGCAGCTAAGCCCCCGAGTGGGAGGCTGGCTCACCACTCGGTAGGATTTCTAAATACTTAGGCGAGTACTTGGACTGCAGCTAAGCCCCCGAGTCGGAGGATTGATCTCCACTCGGTAGGATTTTTAAATACTTAGGCGAGTACTTGGACTGTAGCTAAGCCCTCGAGTGGGAGGATTGCTCTACACTCGGTAGGATTTTTTAAATACTTAGGCGAGTACTTGTACTGCAGCTAAGCTCCCGAATGGGAGGCTGGCTCTCCACTCGGTAGGATTTTTAAATACTTAGGCGAGTACTTGGATTGCAGCTAAGCCCCCGAATGGGAGGCTGGCTCTCCACTCGGTAGGATTTTTGAATACTTAGGAGAGTACTTGGACTGCAGCTAAGTCCCCGAGTGGGAGGCTGGCTCACCACTCGGTAGGATTTTTAAATACTTAGGCGAGTACTTGGACTGCAGCTAAGCCGCCAAGTGGGAGGCTGGCTCACCACTCGGTAGGATTTTTAAATACTTAGGCGAGTACTTGGACTGCAGCTAAGACCCCGAGTGGGAGGCTGGCTCACCACTCGGTAGGATTTTTAAATACTTAGGCGAGTCCTTGGACTGCAGCTAAGCCCTCGAGTGGGAGGCTGGCTCACCACTCGGTAGGATTTTTAAATACTTAGGCGAGTACTTGGACTGCAGCTAAGCCCCCGAGTGGGAGGCTGGCTCACCACTCGGTAGGATTTTTAAATACTTAGGCGAGTACTTGGACTGCAGCTAAGCCCCCGAGTGGGAGGCTGGCTCATCACTCGGTAGGATTTCTAAATACTTAGGCGAGTATTTGGACTGCAGCTAAGCCCCCGAGTGGGAGGATTGCTCTCCACTCGTTAGGATTTTTAAATACTTAGGCGAGTACTTGGACTGTAGCTAAGCCCCCGAGTGGGAGGATTGCTCTCCACCCGGTAGGATTTTTTAAATACTTAGGCGAGTACTTGGACTGCAGCTAAGCCCCCGAGTGGGAGGCTGGCTCACCACTCGGTAGGATTTTTAAATACTTAGGCGAGTACTTGGACTGCAGCTAAGCCCCCGAATGGGAGGCTGGCTCTCCACTCGGTAGGATTTTTGCATACTTAGGAGAGTACTTGGACTGCAGCCAAGTCCCCGAGTGGGAGGCTGGCTCACCACTCGGTAGGATTTTTAAATACTTAGGCGAGTACTTGGACTGCAGCTAAGCCCCCGAGTAGGAGTCTGGCTCATCACTCGGTAGGATTTTTAAATACTTAGGCGAGTACTTGGACTGCAGCTAAGCCCCCGAGTGGGAGGCTGGCTCACCACTCGGTAGGATTTTTAAATACTTAGGCGAGTACTTGACTGCAGCTAAGCCCCCGAGTGGGAGGCTGGCTCACCACTCGGTAGGATTTTTAAATACTTAGGCGAGTACTTGGACTGCAGCTAAGCCCCCGAGTGGGAGGCTGGCTCACCACTCGGTAGGATTTTTAAATACTTAGGCGAGTACTTGGACTGCAGCTAAGCCCCCGATTGGAAGGCTGGCTCACCACTTGGTAGGATTTTTAAATACTTAGGCGAGTACTTGGACTGCAGCTAAGCCCCCGAGTGGGAGGCTGGCTCACCACTCGGTAGGATTTTTAAATACTTAGGCGAGTACTTGGACTGCAGCTAAGCCCCCGATTGGAAGGCTGGCTCACCACTCGGTAGGAGTTTTAAATACTTAGGCGAGTACTTGGACTGCAGCTAAGCCCCCGAGTGGGAGGCTGGCTCACCACTCGGTAGGATTTCTAAATACTTAGGCGAGTACTTGGACTGCAGCTAAGCCCCCGAGTCGGAGGATTGATCTCCACTCGGTAGGATTTTTAAATACTTAGGCGAGTACTTGGACTGTAGCTAAGCCCTCGAGTGTTAGGATTGCTCTCCACTCGGTAGGATTTTTTAAATACTTATGCGAGTACTTGTACTGCAGCTAAGCTCCCGAATGGGAGGCTGGCTCTCCACTCGGTAGGATTTTTAAATACTTAGGCGAGTACTTGGATTGCAGCTAAGCCCCCGAATGGGAGGCTGGCTCTCCACTCGGTAGGATTTTTGAATACTTAGGAGAGTACTTGGACTGCAGCTAAGTCCCCGAGTGGGAGGCTGGCTCACCACTCGGTAGTATTTTTAAATACTTAGGCGAGTACTTGGACTGCAGCTAAGCCGCCGAGTGGGAGGCTGGCTCACCACTCGGTAGGATTTTTAAATACTTAGGCGAGTACTTGGACTGCAGCTAAGACCCCGAGTGGGAGGCTGGCTCACCACTCGGTAGGATTTTTAAATACTTAGGCGAGTCCTTGGACTGCAGCTAAGCCCCCGAGTGGGAGGCTGGCTCACCACTCGGTAGGATTTTTAAATACTTAGGCGAGTACTTGGACCGCAGCTAAGCACCCGAGTGGGAGGCTGGCTCACCACTCGGTAGGATTTTTAAATACTTAGGCGAGTACTTGGACTGCAGCTAAGCCCCCGAGTGGGAGGCTGGCTCATCACTCGGTAGGATTTCTAAATACTTAGGCGAGTACTTGGACTGCAGCTAAGCCCCCGAGTGGGAGGATTGCTCTCCACTCGTTAGGATTTTTAAATACTTAGGCGAGTACTTGGACTGTAGCTAAGCCCCCGAGTGGGAGGATTGCTCTCCACCCGGTAGGATTTTTTAAATACTTAGGCGAGTACTTGGACTGCAGCTAAGCCCCCGAATGGGAGGCTGGCTCTCCACTCGGTAGGATTTTTAAATACTTAGGCGAGTACTTGGACTGCAGCTAAGCCCCCGAATGGGAGGCTGGCTCTCCACTCGGTAGGATTTTTGCATACTTAGGAGAGTACTTGGACTGCAGCCAAGTCCCCGAGTGGGAGGCTGGCTCACCACTCGGTAGGATTTTTAAATACTTAGGCGAGTACTTGGACTGCAGCTAAGCCCCCGAGTAGGAGTCTGGCTCATCACTCGGTAGGATTTTTAAATACTTAGGCGAGTACTTGGACTGCAGCTAAGCCCCCGAGTGGGAGGCTGGCTCACCACTCGGTAGGATTTTTAAATACTTAGGCGAGTACTTGACTGCAGCTAAGCCCCCGAGTGGGAGGCTGGCTCACCACTCGGTAGGATTTTTAAATACTTAGGCGAGTACTTGGACTGCAGCTAAGCCCCCGAGTGGGAGGCTGGCTCACCACTCGGTGGGATTTTTAAATACTTAGGCGAGTACTTGGACTGCAGCTAAGCCCCCGATTGGAAGGCTGGCTCACCACTTGGTAGGATTTTTAAATACTTAGGCGAGTACTTGGACTGCAGCTAAGCCCCCGACTGGGAGGCTGGCTCACCACTCGGTAGGATTTTTAAATACTTAGGCGAGTACTTGGACTGCAGCTAAGCCCCCGATTGGAAGGCTGGCTCACCACTCGGTAGGATTTTTAAATACTTAGGCGAGTACTTGGACTGCAGCTAAGCCCCCGAGTGGGAGGCTGGCTCACCACTCGGTAGGATTTCTAAATACTTAGGCGAGTACTTGGACTGCAGCTAAGCCCCCGAGTCGAAGGATTGCTCTCCACTCGGTAGGATTTTTAAATACTTAGGAGAGTACTTGGACTGTAGCTAAGCCCTCGAGTGGGAGGATTGCTCTCCACTCGGTAGGATTTTTTAAATACTTAGGCGAGTACTTGGACTGCAGCTAAGCTCCCGAATGGGAGGCTGGCTCTCCACTCGGTAGGATTTTTAAATACTTAGGCGAGTACTTGGATTGCAGCTAAGCCCCCGAATGGGAGGCTGGCTCTCCACTCGGTAGGATTTTTGAATACTTAGGAGAGTACTTGGACTGCAGCTAAGTCCCCGAGTGGGAGGCTGGCTCACCACTCGGTAGGATTTTTAAATACTTAGGCGAGTACTTGGACTGCAGCTAAGCCGCCGAGTGGGAGGCTGGCTCACCACTCGGTAGGATTTTTAAATACTTAGGCGAGTACTTGGACTGCAGCTAAGCCCCCGAATGGGAGGCTGGCTCTCCACTCGGTAGGATTTTTGAATACTTAGGAGAGTACTTGGACTGCAGCTAAGCCCCCGTGTGGGAGGCTGGCTCACCACTCGGTAGGATTTTTAAATACTTAGGCGAGTACTTGGACTGCAGCTAAGCCCCCGAGTGGGAGGCTGGCTCACCACTCGGTAGGATTTTTAAATACTTAGGCGAGTACTTGGACTGCAGCTAAGCCCCCGATTGGAAGGCTGGCTCACCACTCGGTAGGATTTTTAAATACTTAGGCGAGTACTTGGACTGCAGCTAAGCTCCCGAGTGGGAGGCTGGCTCACCACTCGGTAGGATTTCTAAATACTTAGGCGAGTACTTGGACTGCAGCTAAGCCCCTGAGTCGGAGGATTGCTCTCCACTCGGTAGGATTTTTAAATACTTAGGAGAGTACTTGGACTGTAGCTAAGCCCTCGAGTGGGAGGATTGCTCTCCACTCGGTAGGATTTTTTAAATACTTAGGCGAGTACTTGGACTGCAGCTAAGCTCCCGAATGGGAGGCTGGCTCTCCACTCGGTAGGATTTTTAAATACTTAGGCGAGTACTTGGATTGCAGCTAAGCCCCCGAATGGGAGGCTGGCTCTCCACTCGGTAGGATTTTTGAATACTTAGGAGAGTACTTGGACTGCAGCTAAGTCCCCGAGTGGGAGGCTGGCTCACCACTCGGTAGGATTTTTAAATACTTAGGCGAGTACTTGGACTGCAGCTAAGCCGCCGAGTGGGAGGCTGGCTCACCACTCGGTAGGATTTTTAAATACTTAGGCGAGTACTTGGACTGCAGCTAAGCCCCCGAATGGGAGGCTGGCTCTCCACTCGGTAGGATTTTTGAATACTTAGGAGAGTACTTGGACTGCAGCTAAGCCCCCGTGTGGGAGGCTGGCTCACCACTCGGTAGGATTTTTAAATACTTAGGCGAGTACTTGGACTGCAGCTAAGCCCCCGAGTGGGAGGCTGGCTCACCACTCGGTAGGATTTTTAAATACTTAGGCGAGTATTTGGACTGCAGCTAAGCCCCCGATTGGAAGGCTGGCTCACCACTCGGTAGGATTTTTAAATACTTAGGCGAGTACTTGGACTGCAGCTAAGCTCCCGAGTGGGAGGCTGGCTCACCACTCGGTAGGATTTCTAAATACTTAGGCGAGTACTTGGACTGCAGCTAAGCCCCCGAGTCGGAGGATTGCTCTCCACTCGGTAGGATTTTTAAATACTTAGGCGAGTACTTGGACTGTAGCTAAGCCCTCGAGTGGGAGGATTGCTCTCCACTCGGTAGGATTTTTTAAATACTTAGGCGAGTACTTGGACTGCAGCTAAGCTCCCGAATGGGAGGCTGGCTCTCCACTCGGTAGGATTTTTAAATACTTAGGCGAGTACTTGGATTGCAGCTAAGCCCCCGAATGGGAGGCTGGCTCTCCACTCGGTAGGATTTTTGAATACTAAGGAGAGTACTTGGACTGCAGCTAAGTCCCCGAGTGGGAGGCTGGCTCACCACTCGGTAGGATTTTTAAATACTTAGGCGAGTACTTGGACTGCAGCTAAGCCGCCGAGTGGGAGGCTGGCTCACCACTCGGTAGGATTTTTAATACTTAGGCGAGTACTTGGACTGCAGCTAAGACCCCGAGTGGGAGGCTGGCTCACCACTCGGTAGGATTTTTAAATACTTAGGCGAGTCCTTGGACTGCAGCTAAGCCCCCGTGTGGGAGGCTGGCTCACCACTCGGTAGGATTTTTAAATACTTAGGCGAGTACTTGACTGCAGCTAAGCCCCCGAGTGGGAGGCTGGCTCACCACTCGGTAGGATTTTTAAATACTTAGGCGAGTACTTGGACTGCAACTAAGCCCCCGAGTGGGAGGCTGGCTCACCACTCGGAAGGATTTTTAAATACTTAGGCGAGTACTTGGACTGCAGCTAAGCCCCCGATTGGAAGGCTGGCTCACCACTTGGTAGGATTTTTAAATACTTAGGCGAGTACTTGGACTGCAGCTAAGCCCCCGAGTGGGAGGCTGGCTCACCACTCGGTAGGATTTTTAAATACTTAGGCGAGTACTTGGACTGCAGCTAAGCCCCCGATTGGAAGGCTGGCTCACCACTCGGTAGGATTTTTAAATACTTAGGCGAGTACTTGGACTGCAGCTAAGCCCCCGAGTGGGAGGCTGGCTCACCACTCGGTAGGATTTCTAAATACTTAGGCGAGTACTTGGACTGCAGCTAAGCCCCCGAGTCGGAGGATTGCTCTCCACTCGGTAGGATTTTTAAATACTTAGGCGAGTACTTGGACTGTAGCTAAGCCCCCCGAGTGGGAGGATTGCTCTCCACTCGGTAGGATTTTTTAAATACTTAGGCGAGTACTTGGACTGCAGCTAAGCTCCCGAATGGGAGGCTGGCTCTCCACTCGGTAGGATTTTTAAATACTTAGGCGAGTACTTGGATTGCAGCTAAGCCCCCGAATGGGAGGCTGGCTCTCCACTCGGTAGGATTTTTGAATACTTAGGAGAGTACTTGGACTGTAGCTAAGTCCCCGAGTGGGAGGCTGGCTCACCACTCGGTAGGATTTTTAAATACTTAGGCGAGTACTTGGACTGCAGCTAAGCCGCCGAGTGGGAGGCTGGCTCACCACTCGGTAGGATTTTTAAATACTTAGGCGAGTACTTGGACTGCAGCTAAGCCCCCGTGTGGGAGGCTGGCTCACCACTCGGTAGGATTTTTAAATACTTAGGCGAGTACTTGGACTGCAGCTAAGCCCCCGAGTGGGAGGCTGGCTCACCACTCGGTAGGATTTTTAAATACTTAGGCGAGTACTTGGACTGCAGCTAAGCCCCCGATTGGAAGGCTGGCTCACCACTCGGTAGGATTTTTAAATACTTAGGCGAGTACTTGGACTGCAGCTAAGCCCCCGAGTGGGAGGCTGGCTCACCACTCGGTAGGATTTCTAAATACTTAGGCGAGTACTTGGACTGCAGCTAAGCCCCCGAGTCGGAGGATTGCTCTCCACTCGGTAGGATTTTTAAATACTTAGGCGAGTACTTGGACTGTAGCTAAGCCCTCGAGTGGGAGGATTGCTCTCCACTCGGTATGATTTTTTAAATACTTAGGCGAGTACTTGGACTGCAGCTAAGCTCCCGAATGGGAGGCTGGCTCTCCACTCGGTAGGATTTTTAAATACTTAGGCGAGTACTTGGATTGCAGCTAAGCCCCCGAATGGGAGGCTGGCTCTCCACTCGGTAGGATTTTTGAATACTAAGGAGAGTACTTGGACTGCAGCTAAGTCCCCGAGTGGGAGGCTGGCTCACCACTCGGTAGGATTTTTAAATACTTAGGCGAGTACTTGGACTGCAGCTAAGCCGCCGAGTGGGAGGCTGGCTCACCACTCGGTAGGATTTTTAAATACTTAGGCGAGTACTTGGACTGCAGCTAAGACCCCGAGTGGGAGGCTGGCTCACCACTCGGTAGGATTTTTAAATACTTCGGCGAGTCCTTGGACTGCAGCTAAGCCCCCGAGTGGGAGGCTGGCTCACCACTTGGTAGGATTTTTAAATACTTAGGCGAGTAGTTGGACTGCAGCTAAGCCCCCGAGTGGGAGGCTGGCTCACCACTCGGTAGGATTTTTAAATACTTAGGCGAGTACTTGGACTGCAGCTAAGCCCCCGAGTGGGAGGCTGGCTCATCACTCGGTAGGATTTCTAAATACTTAGGCGAGTATTTGGACTGCAGCTAAGCCCCCGAGTGGGAGGATTGCTCTCCACTCGGTAGGATTTTTAAATACTTAGGCGAGTACTTGGACTGTAGTTAAGCCCCCGAGTGCGAGGATTGCTCTCCACCCGGTAGGATTTTTTAAATACTTAGGCGAGTACTTGGACTGCAGCTAAGCCCCCGAATGGGAGGCTGGCTCTCCACTCGGTAGGATTTTTAAATACTTAGGCGAGTACTTGGACTGCAGCTAAGCCCCCGAATGGGAGGCTGGCTCTCCACTCGGTAGGATTTTTGCATACTTAGGAGAGTACTTGGACTGCAGCCAAGTCCCCGAGTGGGAGGCTGGCTCACCACTCGGTAGGATTTTTAAATACTTAGGCGAGTACTTGGACTGCAGCTAAGCCCCCGAGTAGGAGTCTGGCTCATCACTCGGTAGGATTTTTAAATACTTAGGTGAGTACTTGACTGCAGCTAAGCCCCCGAGTGGGAGGCTGGCTCACCACTCGGTAGGATTTTTAAATACTTAGGCGAGTACTTGGACTGCAGCTAAGCCCCCGAGTGGGAGGCTGGCTCACCACTCGGTAGGATTTTTAAATACTTAGGCGAGTACTTGGACTGCAGCTAAGCCCCCGATTGGAAGGCTGGCTCACCACTTGGTAGGATTTTTAAATACTTAGGCGAGTACTTGGACTGCAGCTAAGCCCCCGAGTGGGAGGCTGGCTGACCACTCGGTAGGATTTCTAAATACTTAGGCGAGTACTTGGACTGCAGCTAAGCCCCTGAGTGGGAGGATTGCTCTCCACTCGGTAGGATTTTTAAATACTTAGGCGAGTACTTGGACTGTAGCTAAGCCCTCGAGTGGGAGGATTGCTCTCCACTCGGTAGGATTTTTTAAATACTTAGGCGAGTACTTGGACTGCAGCTAAGCCCCCGAATGGGAGGCTGGCTCTCCACTCGGCAGGATTTTTAAATACTTAGGCAAGTACTTGGATTGCAGCTAAGCCCCCGAATGGGAGGCTGGCTCTCCACTCGGTAGGATTTTTGAATACTTTGGAGAGTACTTGTACTGCAGCTAAGTCCCCGAGTGGGAGGCTGGCTCACCACTCAGTAGGATTTTTAAATACTTAGGCGAGTACTTGGACTGCAGCTAAGCCGCCGAGTGGGAGGCTGGCTCACCACTCGGTAGGATTTTTAAATACTTAGGCGAGTACTTGGACTGCAGCTAAGCCCCCGTGTGGGAGGCTGGCTCACCACTCGGTAGGATTTTTAAATACTTAGGCGAGTACTTGGACTGCAGCTAAGCCCCCGAGTGGGAGGCTGGCTCACCACTCGGTAGGATTTTTAAATACTTAGGCGAGTACTTGGACTGCAGCTAAGCCCCCGATTGGAAGGCTGGCTCACCACTCGGTAGGATTTTTAAATACTTAGGCGAGTACTTGGACTGCAGCTAAGCCCCCGAGTGGGAGGCTGGCTCACCACTCGGTAGGATTTCTAAATACTTAGGCGAGTACTTGGACTGCAGCTAAGCCCCCGAGTCGGAGGATTGCTCTCCACTCGGTAGGATTTTTAAATACTTAGGCGAGTACTTGGACTGTAGCTAAGCCCTCGAGTGGGAGGATTGCTCTCCACTCGGTAGGATTTTTTAAATACTTAGGCGAGTACTTGGACTGCAGCTAAGCTCCCGAATGGGAGGCTGGCTCTCCACTCGGTAGGATTTTTAAATACTTAGGCGAGTACTTGGATTGCAGCTAAGCCCCCGAATGGGAGGCTGGCTCTCCACTCGGTAGGATTTTTGAATACTAAGGAGAGTACTTGGACTGCAGCTAAGTCCCCGAGTGGGAGGCTGGCTCACCACTCGGTAGGATTTTTAAATACTTAGGCGAGTACTTGGACTGCAGCTAAGCCGCCGAGTGGGAGGCTGGCTCACCACTCGGTAGGATTTTTAAATACTTAGGCGAGTACTTGGACTGCAGCTAAGACCCCGAGTGGGAGGCTGGCTCACCACTCGGTAGGATTTTTAAATACTTAGGCGAGTCCTTGGACTGCAGCTAAGCCCCCGAGTGGGAGGCTGGCTCACCACTTGGTAGGATTTTTAAATACTTAGGCGAGTAGTTGGACTGCAGCTAAGCCCCCGAGTGGGAGGCTGGCTCACCACTCGGTAGGATTTTTAAATACTTAGGCGAGTACTTGGACTGCAGCTAAGCCCCCGAGTGGGAGGCTGGCTCATCACTCGGTAGGATTTCTAAATACTTAGGCGAGTATTTGGACTGCAGCTAAGCCCCCGAGTGGGAGGATTGCTCTCCACTCGGTAGGATTTTTAAATACTTAGGCGAGTACTTGGACTGTAGCTAAGCCCCCGAGTGCGAGGATTGCTCTCCACCCGGTAGGATTTTTTAAATACTTAGGCGAGTACTTGGACTGCAGCTAAGCCCCCGAATGGGAGGCTGGCTCTCCACTCGGTAGGATTTTTAAATACTTAGGCGAGTACTTGGACTGCAGCTAAGCCCCCGAATGGGAGGCTGGCTCTCCACTCGGTAGGATTTTTGCATACTTAGGAGAGTACTTGGACTGCAGCCAAGTCCCCGAGTGGGAGGCTGGCTCACCACTCGGTAGGATTTTTAAATACTTAGGCGAGTACTTGGACTGCAGCTAAGCCCCCGAGTAGGAGTCTGGCTCATCACTCGGTAGGATTTTTAAATACTTAGGTGAGTACTTGACTGCAGCTAAGCCCCCGAGTGGGAGGCTGGCTCACCACTCGGTAGGATTTTTAAATACTTAGGCGAGTACTTGGACTGCAGCTAAGCCCCCGAGTGGGAGGCTGGCTCACCACTCGGTAGGATTTTTAAATACTTAGGCGAGTACTTGGACTGCAGCTAAGCCCCCGATTGGAAGGCTGGCTCACCACTTGGTAGGATTTTTAAATACTTAGGCGAGTACTTGGACTGCAGCTAAGCCCCTGAGTGGGAGGCTGGCTGACCACTCGGTAGGATTTCTAAATACTTAGGCGAGTACTTGGACTGCAGCTAAGCCCCTGAGTGGGAGGATTGCTCTCCACTCGGTAGGATTTTTAAATACTTAGGCGAGTACTTGGACTGTAGCTAAGCCCTCGAGTGGGAGGATTGCTCTCCACTCGGTAGGATTTTTTAAATACTTAGGCGAGTACTTGGACTGCAGCTAAGCCCCCGAATGGGAGGCTGGCTCTCCACTCGGCAGGATTTTTAAATACTTAGGCAAGTACTTGGATTGCAGCTAAGCCCCCGAATGGGAGGCTGGCTCTCCACTCGGTAGGATTTTTGAATACTTTGGAGAGTACTTGTACTGCAGCTAAGTCCCCGAGTGGGAGGCTGGCTCACCACTCGGTAGGATTTTTAAATACTTAGGCGAGTACTTGGACTGCAGCTAAGCCGTCGAGTAGGAGGTTGGCTCACCTCTCGGTAGGATTTTTAAATACTTAGGCGAGTACTTGGACTGCAGCTAAGCCCCCGAGTGGGAGGGTGGCTCACCACTCGGTATGATTTTTAAATACTTTGGCGAGTACTTGGACTGCAGCTAAGCCCCCAAGTGGGAGGCTGGCTCACCACTCGATAGGATATTTAAATACTTAGGCGAGTACTTGGACTGCAGCTAAGCCCCCGAGTGGGAGGCTGTCTCACCACTCGGTAGGACTTTTAAATACTTAGGCGAGTACTTGGACTGCAGCTAAGCCCCTGATTGGAAGGCTGGCTCACAACTCGGTAGGATTTTTAAGTACTTAGGCGAGTACTTGGACTGCAGCTAAGCCCCCGAGTGGGATGTTGGCTCACCACTTGGTAGGATTTCTAAATACTTAGGTGAGTACTTGGACTGCAGCTAATCCCCCGAGTGGGAGGATTGCTCTCCACTCGGTAGGATTTTTAAATACTTATGTCGCGGGGGATGGCTGTCCCCCGCGGGCACCTATGGGGCCGGAGCCCCTTTCGTTGTCCGGAGGGGGGCGGAGGGAGCACAGAGAGCAGATCGAGGCGAGCACGCGGGCGGTTTACCCAGGTTCGGGCCGCGATGGACGCGTAAAACCCTACTCCTGCTTGGTTGTATTGAACTGGGGAGCTCGGGAGCTTGGTGAGCTAGCTGCACCGAGCGTATGGCTGTCTGGGTGCCGATTCTCCGAACCCCGGAACCCCTTCTACGTCGCACACGGGCCTCCTCTGACGGTAGGGGACAAGGGCATTAAATGCCCGTCACGGTCGCCCGGACAGCACCGAGGCGGACCGTTAGGTGCGCCACCGTTCGCCACGATGGCGGCTGCATGCCACCGCATGCCCCAGGCTGCGCGGTGCCTCGCCACGTGCCCTCGGGGGAAGCCCCGGAGCGACGCGTGGCGGGCGAGCTGGAGCGCAGCCTTGAGGTGGCGATCTTGCCGCGGCAAGTGGCTTGCCGCGGGGGTCGTCTTCCTGTGCCTGATAGCGTGCCAGCTATCAGGCCTTGCCGGGGCGCTTGGCGCGCCACGGCGGGCTTCTCTTGTGATGCCTGGGTTCGGCCTTCCCGACAAGCTCCTCTTGTCGGGGGCTCGATCTTCTGTCTCGTTATACTTTGTTCTTGGATGGCCTTACATGGGCGCAGTCGTCCCGGCAAGCTCCTCTTGCCGGGGTCTTGTCTTCTCGGCCCGGCAAGCTCCTCTTGCCGGGGGCCTTGTCTTCTTGACCCGGCAAGCTCCTCTTGCCGGGGGCCTTGTCTTGAATGCTTGGTCTTCTCTTGGCGCTTCCGGGGCGGGCCTTGCCGCAGGGTGCTACAACTGCCCGTGCACAAGTCTGGGGTACTAAGGTACCCCTACTTTAGTACACCGACAGGAGCCCCCGGGCCTGGGCCACACATGGTGCCGAGCGTTGTTGGGCCAGGCCCTAACGGTGCACGGGCACGCATGGCCTTGGTCGCGCTGCTCCTTAACTCCGCATCCGCCGCGCCTTCCCCAGGCGGCGCGCGCTTACCGCGGCGTCGTGGGGGCGGGGCGTGCGAGGTGAGCGTGACGTGGGTGGCGTGCGCGGGGCTGAACCGCGCAGGCGCGCGTCACGTCGCGCACGATCTCTTGATTCGGAGAGGCGAAGCGTTCCCCCCCCCTCCCACCTCTCCCTCTTATAGCGGAGGAAAGTAGGGGCGGTTTGCCTTTCCCTCGGTCACTACCCCTCTAAAACCTCTGCCACCTCCTCCTCTCAGAGGCAGCAGCGGTTTGTTCTTGGGGCGCCCGTCGTCGTCAGCTCCGGCGATCTCCCTCCCCTGCCTCCGCCATGGCCCCGAAGAGCGATAAGGCGAAGGGGAAGGCTGCGAAATCGGCCGAGGCGCTACAGCTTGAAGTGCTTCGGAAGGAGACGGCGACGTTCCCTCCCCAGCTCGGTGCGGTGGAGCTGAGGGACAAGTACTCCCTTTTCTGGTCGACGAAGACGCGAGCGCATCCGCGCACGCGGGTGCTCCCCGCCGAAGCCCAGAAGCAGTACCCGACCGGGTATCCTTTCTTCGTCGTCTTCTTCTACTGCGGGCTCTGCCCGCCGTACTCGGAGTTCTTCTCTGAAATCATGAGCACCTATGGCCTCGACCTCCTCGACTTTACCCCCAACGCCGTCCTCACAATGGCGGTCTTTACGCACCTTTGCGAGAACTTCGTCGGAATTCGTCCCAACGTGGCCCTCTTCCGGCACTTCTTTGTCCCTCGGGTGGAAAAAGGGGAGCCGCTGTCCGGTGGGATCGCCTGGGTTTCCCGGTCCGGCCAGAAGGGGGCCTACTTGGGCGGGGATCTCCGCGGCAGGTGGGAGGAGTGGAGGGCGGAATGGTGCTTGATTGTCGAGGATCATCCGCAGCCGTTCACCGCCGTGCGCCGAACTCCGGTGGTGCGCGGCGACGACTGGAGCGAGGTGTCCTCGGACGACGCCAAATTGAAGATCGCCGTCACCCGGATCCTGCGCCTCAGGCTCGCCGGACTCACCGTCGGCGCCGTCGGCGCGGATTTCCTTCGCCGTCGCATCGCTCCCCTGCAGGAGAGGAGGAAGCCGGCTTGGGAGTTCCGGAACGCGGCGGACATCATGAGGCTGCGTCCGGGCCTCAATTTTAACTTCACCGTGCTGGAGCACGACGCGATGTTGAAGGAGTTGTTCAAGCACGACCCTGACCACCCGGAGTGGTTCCGGCTGCCGCCGGGTGTCGTTCCCTTGTGCAACAACTCGTCGCTCAGCCATATCCTTGCGATGATGTCATTGTGCGACTCGCACGGGGTCAACGCGACCTGGCAGGAGCCGCCGGATGATGTCGTGCGGGCCTTCTTCGACGGCCTGGAGGAGGAGCCAGTCGATCCTGCCGAGAAGGATGGCCTCATCCGAGCCACCACCGCGGCGGAGCTAGCTTACATTGCCTCCAGGACGGAGGAGGCGGCGGCCGCCGCGGCTGCGGGCGAAGCTGGGTTCACCGTGGCCGAGGCGGAGGCGGCGGAGGCGGAGAGCCTCGCCGACCCGATGGAACTTGTCGACCAGGGGGAACCGGCCGGGCTCGGCGGCGAGGACGAGCCCGCCCAAGACGCGAGCGGCTTGCCGGAGGTCGGCGTTGCCTTCCTGCGGCCTCCGGGCGGCTCGTCGCAGGCGGAGCCCCCGGCCCGGCCGAGGAGGCGCCTCCGCAGGGCCGGGTCGGCGGCGGGAGCGGGGTCCCCGCGGGCTGGGGCTTCGGTTGCCGCCGCGCCCCGTGCCGCGGCGTCGACGGGGGCGGAGTCATCTACAGCCCCCGCCAAGCGGCCTCGGGAGCCCACTCCCCCGCCTCCCCGTGTCAGGGCCGAGCCGGTTTTCGACTATTCAGCGCTCAGCTCCGACGACGAGGAGGACGGAGAGTAAGTTCCCCATGGAGCTCATATCTTTTTCCCTGATGGTTCGTCCTGTTCGACAGCTCGTTCGCCCTTCCTTTGACCCGGTCCCCTTCTCAGGACCCTGGCTCAGAGGAGAGCGAAGAGATCGAGGATCCCGTGGGTCATCCTTGATGACGAATCTCCCCCGGCAAGCGAGGTCGTGTCGGAGGCGCCCTTACCGGACCCGGCAAGAGGTCCTCAGGGCGGCTCGCAACGCAGCCCCCAGCGTGAGCACATGACTCGTCCTTGCTGCTTGGCGCGTACGCGAGCCCCCCCCCCTTTTCTTGTTGTTGATGCGACGTTGTTGCTTTTGGGCAGGAGCGGAGCAGCTCCGGCGGGCGCGTCCAGAGGGCGCCTCCGCCGTGCCGACCGAGTCCGCTACCCCGCCAAGGGAGGGATCCTCGGCAAGGGAGGACCTTCCGACGGGGGACGCGGCCGACGGTCGCCCGGCCGCGGCGAGCGCAGCGCCCGCCTCGGATCCGACGAAGGCTGAGGCCGTCGTCGAGGAGGGCGCGCGTGGTGATGCCGACGACGTCGCCGGTGCCCAGGAGGCGGACGGCGCTGATGTCCCTGTGGGCGACGGGGAGGCCGAGGAGCAGCAGAGGCTTGCCGCCGCGGAGCTACCCGCGCGGGAAGGCGAGCTGGTGCTGAAAACGGCCAGCCTCGCCGACCACGAGGAGGAGGCTGCCGCACGCGAGCGGGCGCTCAGCGGAGACCTGAAGAAGGCGCGGGACGCTGCCGCAGCCGCTGAGATCACCAAGAAGGGGCTGGAGGCGAGGGTGGCGCAGCTCGATTCTGACCTCAAGGCGAAGGGCGAGGAGCTCGCCGCGCTCCGGCTGGAGCGCGAGAAGGGTGCGCTCACCCTTGGTGAGCTTCAGGGTCGCTTCGCCGAGAAGATCCGGGAGCTTGACGCCGCCAAGAACTCCAACTCTACTCTGGAACTGAAATTGGAGGCGCTCGGCAAAGCGCTGGACAGCGCTAAGGAGAAGGAGGCGGCCTTACGGAAAGAGGTCGACGGCAACGAGGAGTTGCTGATGCGCGCCGCCGCTTCTCAGAACACCTTCAGGGATACAGTGGAGCGGTGGACCGAGGGCCTCGTCGACATCGCCGCCACCATCGACAAGGAGCTGACGCTGCTGGGGATCGAGGGCCACCAGTCTCTCGCCGACAAGGACGCCGCGCCCAGCGCCAAGCTCACTTCCTTCTTCCAAGGGGTGGCGCAGGCGCTCCAGCACCTCCGAACGTCGCTCCCGAAGGAGCGGGCCGACGAGATGCGGGAGGCCATCTCCGGGGCCCTCGAGAGGGTGCTGACGAAGATCGTTTTCCGCAATCCCGACATCAGGCTTACCAACGTCCTCAGGCCCTTGCCGGAGAACGCAGACCTGACGGGGATCCAGGCCCTCATCGCCCCTATCGTCAAGAAGGCGGCCGGGGTCAAGAGGATCGAGGGTGACCGCGTAGATTAGGCCGCCTGCCCCTTTCTTTTATCTCCCTTTCCCTGCCGCTGTTAAATATGCCACAGAAACGGCTGGTTAGGGCAGCAGTAAGGCATTTTGTAATATAACTTTTCATCTTAGGCTATGCATCGCGCTGTTATCCCCTCTACTTGACCGGCGCCTTGTTTGTTTCCGCCCTACGCTTTCGGGGACTTGCCGGCGTAGGCCTCCGCCTTGCCACGTGCGCCGAGCGCGGGACGTCAGCGTCCCGCTGGCGGGGCTACCACCGGCAAGAAACCTGGCCGCGGCTGGTTGCCGCTCACTCAGATTGTTGAGCAGGCTCAAAGCAAAGCAAACGGTGCGACTGCGGTCGCAGCACGCTTGGGGTGCCGGGCAAGCTCGAAACAAAGTGAGGACGCTACTCGGGGTGTAGCACACTCAAGTCGTTGAGCGGACTCGAAACGGAATGAGGGCGCAACCAGACTCGTGCCGGTCCTTCCGCGCTCAGGCCTCTCAACCAAGGCTCGGTCGTTCGAGGGAGATAACTCTTAAAAATCAATGGAGCAATTGCTCGAGCTTCGGCAACTTATCTTCTCTTATCGCTTGCCGCCCGGTGGGGTAAAACCTCCTTGGGCAGCATCCAGCCCATCCTGGGGGTAGGTGAGGGCGCAGGGCCTCACGACCCTCCGGAGCTAGGCGTAGCTATGCTTGGGGATCCGCGCCCCTCTCTGCACCAAGGATCACATGCGACCGCGGCAAGACTTGGGTGTTGGGGAACGTAGTAATTTCAAAAAATTTCCTACGCACACGCAAGATCATGGTGATGCATAGCAACGAGAGGGGAGAGTGTTTGTCTACGTACCCTCGTAGACCGAAGCGGAAGCGTTGACACAACGTAGAGGAAGCAGTCGTACGTAGAGGAAGTAGTCATACGTTCTCCTCGCGATCCAACCGATCTAAGCACCGAACGTACGGCACCTCCGAGTTCTGCACACGTTCAGCTCGATGACGATCCCCGGGCTCCGATCCAGCAAAGCGTCGGGGAAGAGTTCCGTCAGCACGACGGCGTGGTGACGATCTTGATGTGTTACCGGCGCAGGGCTTCGCCTAAGCACTGCAACAATATGATCGAGGTGGAATTTGGTGGAAGGGGGCACCGCACACGGCTAAGGAACGATCCGTAGATCAACTTGTGTGTCTATGGGGTGCCCCCTGCCCCTGTATATAAAGGATGGAGGAGGAGGAGGCCGGCTAAGGCAAAAGGTGCGGCCAGGGTGTGGAGTCCTACTAGGACTCCAAGTCCTAGTAGGAGTCCACCAAAAGGGGAGGAAGGGAGAAGGAATAGGAGGAGAAGGAGAGGTGGCCGGCCCCCTTTTCCCTAGTCCAATTCGGACCAAAGGGGAGGGGGGGCGCAGCAGCCTTTTCCTCTTCCCACTAAAGCCCATCAAGGCCCATTACTTCTCCCGTAATCCCGTAACTCCCCGATACTCCCGAAAATACCCGAACCACTCAGAACCCTTCCATGTCCGAATATAGTCGTCCAATATATCGATCTTTACGTCTCGACCATTTCGAGACTCCTCGTCATGTCCCCGATCTCATCCGGGACTCCGAACTCCTTCGGTACATCAAAACTCATAAACTCATAATATAACTGTCATCGAAACCTTAAGCGTGCGGACCCTACGGGTTCGAGAACAATGTAGACATGACCGAGACACGTCTCCAGTCAATAACCAATAGCGGGACCTGGATGCCCATATTGGCTCCTACATATTCTACGAAGATCTTTATCGGTCAGACCGCATAACAACATACGTTTGTTCCCTTTGTCATCGGTATGTTACTTGCCCGAGATTCGATCGTCGGTATCCAATACCTAGTTCAATCTCGTTACCGGCAAGTCTCTTTACTCGTTCCGTAATACATCATCTCACAACTAACACATTAGTTGCAATGCTTGCAAGGCTTATGTGATGTGCATTACCGAGAGGGCCCAGAGATACCTCTCCGACAATCGGAGTGACAAATCCTAATCTCGAAATACGCCAACCCAACATGTACCTTCGGAGACACCTGTAGAGCACCTTTATAATCACCCAGTTACGTTGTGACGTTTGGTAGCACACAAAGTGTTCCTACGGTAAACGGGAGTTGCATAATCTCATAGTTAAAGGAACATGTATAAGTCATGGATAAAAGCAATAGCAACATACTAAACGATCGGGTGCTATGCTAATGGAATGGGTCATGTCAATCAGATCATTCAACTAATGATGTGATCTCGTTAATCAAATAACAACTCTTTGTTCATGGCTAGGAAACATAACCATCTTTGATTAATGAGCTAGTCAAGTAGAGGCATACTAGTGACACTCTGTTTGTCTATGTATTCACACATGTATTATGTTTCCAGTTAATACAATTCTAGCATGAATAATAAACATTTATCATGATATAAGGAAATAAATAATAACTTTATTATTGCCTCTAGGGCATATTTCCTTCAGTCTCCCACTTGCACTAGAGTCAATAATCTAGTTCACATCGCCATGTGATTTATCAGCAATAGTTCACATCGATATGTGACCAACACCCAAAGGGTTTACTAGATTCAGTAATCTAGTTCACATTGCTATGTGATTAACACCCAAAGAGTACTACAGTGTGACTTTTGCTTGTGAGAGAAGTTTAGTCAACGGGTCTGCCACATTCAGATCCGTTATGTATTTTGCAATTTTCTATGTCTACAATGCTCTGCACGGAGCTACTTTAGCTAATTGCTCCCACTTTCAATATGTATCTAGATTGAGACTTAGAGTCATCTAGATTAGTGTCAAAACTTGCATCGACGTAACCTTTTACGACGAACCTTTTTGTCACCTCCATAATCGAGAAACATATCCTTATTCCACTAAGGATAATTTTGACCGCCGTCCAGTGATCTACTCCTAGATCACTATTGTACTCCCGTGCCAATCTCAGGGTAGGGTATACAATAGGTCTGGTACACAGCATGGCATACTTTATAGAACCTATGGCTGAGGCATAGGGAATGACTTTCATTCTCTTTCTATCTTCTGCCGTGGTCGGGCTTTGAGTCTTACTCAATTTCACACCTTGTAATACAGGCAAGAACTCTTTCTTTGACTGTTCCATTTTGAACTACTTCAAAAAATCTTTTCAAGGTATGTATTTATTGAAAAACTTATCAAGCGTCTTGATCTATCTCTTATAGATCTTGATGCTCAATATGTAAGCAGCTTCACCGAGGTCCTTCTTCGAAAAAATCCTTTCAAATACTCCTTTATGCTTTACAGAATAATTCTACATTATTTCCGATCAATAATATGTCATTTACATATACTTATCAGAAATGCTGTAGTGCTCCCACTCACTTTCTTGTAAATACAGGCTTCACCGCAAGTCTGTATAAAACTATATGCTTTGATCAACTTATCAAAGCGTATATTCCAACTCCGAGATTCTTGCACCAGTCCATAGATGGATCGCTGGAGCTTGCATATTTTGTTAACACCTTCAGGATCGACAAAACCTTCTAGTTGCATCGTATACAACTCTTCTTTAATAAATCCATTAAGGAATGTAGTTTTGTTTATCCATTTGCCAGATTTCATAAAATGCGGCAATTGCTAACATGATTCGAACAGACTTAAGCATAGATACGAGTGAGAAACTCTTATCGTAGTCAATACTTTGAACTTGTCGAAAAACCTTTTTTTTTTCCGACAATTCTAGCTTTGTAGATAGTAACACTACTATCAGTGTCCGTCTTCCTCTTGAAGATCCATTTATTTTCTATGGCTTGCCGATCATCGGGCAAATCCATCAAAGTCCATACTTTGTTCTCATACATGGATCATATCTCAGATTTCATGGCCTTAAACCATTTTGCGGAATCTGGGCTCATCATCGCTTCCTCATAGTTCGCAAGTTCGTCATGGTCTAGTAACATGACTTCCAGAACAGGATTACCGTACCACTCTGGTGCGGATCTCACTCTGGTTTACTTACGAGATTCAGTAGTTACTTGATCTGAAGTTACATGATCATCATCATTAGCTTCCTCACTAATTGGTGTAGTAGTCACAAGAACAGATTTCTGTGATGAACTACTTTCCAATAAGGGAGAAGGTACAATTACCTTATCAAGTTTTCTACTTTCCTCCCACTCACTTCTTTCGAAAGAAACTCTTTCTCTAGAAAGTTTCCGAACTTAGCAACAAAAGTCTTGCCTTCGGATCTGTGATAGAAGGTGTATCCAACAGTTTCCTTTTGGATATCATATGAAGACACATTTCTCCGATTTGGGTTCGAGCTTATCAGGTTGAAGCTTTTTCACATAAGCATCGCAGCCCCAAACTTTAAGAAACGAGAGCTTAGGTTTATTGCTAAACCAGAGTTCATACGGTGTCGTCTCAACGGATTTAGATGATGCCCTATTTAATGTGAATGCAGCTGTCTCTAATGCATAATCCCAAAAACGATAGTGGTAAATCGGTAAGAAACATCATAGATTGTACTATATCTAATAAAGTACGGTTATGACGTTCGGACGCACCATTATGCTGCGGTGTTCCAGGTGGCATGAGTTTGTGAAACTATTCCACATTGTTTTAATTGAAGACCAAACTCGTAACTCAAATATTCGTCTCTGCGATCAGATCGTAGAAACTTTATTTTCTTGTCACGATGATTTTCCACTTCACTCTGAAATTCTTTGAACTTTTCAAACGTTTCAGACTTATGTTTCATTAAGTCGATATACCCATATCTGCTTAAATCATCTATGAAGTTCTGAAAATAATGATACTTGTCGCGAGCCTTAATATTCATCGGACCACATACATCAGTATGTATGATTTCCAACAAATCTGTTGCTTGCTCCATTGTTCCGGAGAACGGCGTTTTAGTCATCTTGCCCAAGAGGCATGGTTCGCAAGCATCAAGTGATTCATAATCAAGTGATTCCAAAATCCCATCAGCATGGAGTTTCTTCATGCGCTTTACACCAATATGACCTAAACGGCAGTGCCACAAATAGGTTGCACTATCATTATTAACTTCGCATCTTTTGGCTTCAATATTATGAATATGTGTATCACTACGATCGAGATCCAATGAACTGTTTTCATTGGTGTGTATGACCATAGAAGGTTTTTATTCAGGTAAACGGAACAACAATTATTCTCTAATTTACATGAATAACCGTTTTGCAATTAACATGATCAAATCATATTCATGCTCAACACAAACACCAAATAACACTTATTTAGTTTCAACACTAATCCCGAAAGTATAGGGAGTGTGTGATGATGATCATATCAATCTTGGAACCACTTCCAACACACATCGTCACCTTGCCCTTTAACTAGTCTTTGTTCATTCTGCAACTCCCGTTTCGAGTTACTAAATTTTAGCAACTGAACTAGTACCAAATACTAAGGGGTTGCTATGAACACTAGTAAAGTACACATCAATAACATGTATATCAAATATACTTATGTTCACTTTGCCATCCTTCTTATCCGCCAATCACTTGGGGTAGTTCCGCTTCCAGTGACCAGTTCCTTTGCAGTTGAAGCACTTAGTCTCAGGCTTAGGACCAGACTTGGGCTTTTTCACTTGAGCAGCAACTTGCTTGCCGTTCTTCTTGAAGTTCCCCTTCTTTCCTTTTGCCCTTTTCTTGAAACTAGTGATCTTGTCAACCATCAACACTTGATGTTTTTCTTTGATTTCTACCTTCGCCGATTTTAGCATCGCGAAGAGCTTGGGAATATTTTCCGTTATCCCTTGCATATTATAGTTCATCACGAAGTTCTACTAACTTGGTGATGGTGACTAGAGAATTCTGTCAATCACTATCTTATCTGGAAGATTAACTCCCACTTGATTCAAGCGATTGAAGTACCCAGACAATCTGAGCACATGCTCACTAGTTGAGCGATTCTCCTCCATCTTTTAGCTATAGAACTTGTTGGAGACTTCATATCTCTCAACTCGGGTATTTGCTTGAAATATTAACTTCAACTCCTAGAACATCTCATATGCTCCATGACGTTCAAAACGTCTTTGAAGTCCCGATTCTAAGCAGTTAAGCATGGTGCACTAAACTATTAAGTAGTCATCATATTGAGCTAGCAAAACGTTCATAATGTCTGCATCTGCTCCTGCAATAGGTCCGTCACCTAGCGGTGCATCAAGGACATAATTCTTCTGTGCAGCAATGAGGATAAACCTCAGATCACGGATCCAATCCGCATCATTGCTACTAACATTTTTCAACACAATTTTCTCTAGGAACATATCAAAATAAACACAGGGAAGCAACAATGCGAGCTATTGATCTACAACATAGATATGCTAATACTACCAGGACTAAGTTCATGATAAATTAAAGTTCAATTAATCATATTACTTAAGAACTCCCACTTAGATAGACATCTCTCTAATCCTCTAAGTGATCACGTGATCCAAATCAACTAAACCATGTCCGATCATCACGTGAGATGGAGTAGTTTCAATGGTGAACATCACTATGTTGATCATATCTACTATATGATTCACGCTCGACCTTTCGGTCTCCGTGTTCCGAGGTCATATCTTATATGCATAGCTCGTCAAGTATAACCTGAGTATTCCGCGTGTGCAACTGTTTTGCACCCGTTGTATTTGAACGTAGAGCCTATCACACCCGATCATCACGTGGTGTCTCAGCACGAAGAACTTTCGCAACGGTGCATACTCAGGGAGAACACTTCTTGATAATTTAGTGAGAGATCATCTTATAATGCTACCGTCAATCAAAGCAAGATAAGATGCATAAAAGATAAACATCACATGCAATCAATATAAGTGATATGATATGGCCATCATCATCTTGTGCTTGTGATCTCCATCTCCGCAGCACCGTCATGATCACCATCGTCACCGGCGCGACACCTTGATCTCCATCGTAGTATCGTTGTCGTCTCGCCAATCTTATGCTTCCACGACTATCACTACCGCTTAGTAACAAAGTAAAGCATTACATCGCGATTGCATTGCATACAATAAAGCGACAACCATATGGCTCCTGCCAGTTGCCGATAACTCGGTTACAAAACATGATCATCTCATACAATAAAATTTAGCATCATGTCTTGACCATATCACATCACAACATGCCCTGCAAAAACAAGTTAGACGTCTTCTACTTTGTTGTTGCAAGTTTTACGTGGCTGCTACGGGCTTAAGCAAGAACTCATCTTACCTACGCATCAAAACCACAACGATAGTTTGTCAAATAGACTCCGTTTTAACCTTCTCAAGGACCGGGCGTAGCCACACTCGGTTCAACTAAAGTTGGAGAGACAGTCTTCCGCAAGCCATCTATGTGCAAAGCACGTCGAGGGAACCGGTCTCGCGTAAGAGTACGCGTAAGGTTGGTCCGGATCGTCTCGTCCAACAATACCGCTGAACCAAAGTATGACATGCTGGTAGGCAGTATGACTTGTATCGTCCACAACTCACTTGTGTTCTACTCGTGCAAATAACATCATACCATAAAAACCTAGGCTCGGATGCCACTGTTGGGGAACGTAGTAATTTCAAAAAATTTCCTACGCACACGCAAGATCATGGTGATGCATAGCAACGAGAGGGGAGAGTGTTTGTCTACGTACCCTCGTAGACCGAAGCGGAAGCGTTGACACAACGTAGAGGAAGCAGTCGTACGTAGAGGAAGTAGTCATACGTTCTCCTCGCGATCCAACCGATCTAAGCACCGAACGTACGGCACATCCGAGTTCTGCACACGTTCAGCTCGATGACGATCCCCGGGCTCCGATCCAGCAAAGCGTCGGGGAAGAGTTCCGTCAGCACGACGGCGTGGTGACGATCTTGATGTGTTACCGGCGCAGGGCTTCGCCTAAGCACTGCAACAATATGATCGAGGTGGAATTTGGTGGAAGGGGGCACCGCACACGGCTAAGGAACGATCCGTAGATCAACTTGTGTGTCTATGGGGTGCCCCCTGCCCCTGTATATAAAGGATGGAGGAGGAGGAGGCCGGCTAAGGCAAAAGGTGCGGCCAGGGTGTGGAGTCCTACTAGGACTCCAAGTCCTAGTAGGAGTCCACCAAAAGGGGAGGAAGGGAGAAGGAATAGGAGGAGAAGGAGAGGTGGCCGGCCCCCTTTTCCCTAGTCCAATTCGGACCAAAGGGGAGGGGTGGCGCAGCAGCCTTTTCCTCTTCCCACTAAAGCCCATCAAGGCCCATTACTTCTCCCGTAATCCCGTAACTCCCCGATACTCCCGAAAATACCCGAACCACTCAGAACCCTTCCGATGTCCGAATATAGTCGTCCAATATATCGATCTTTACGTCTCGACCATTTCGAGACTCCTCGTCATGTCCCCGATCTCATCCGGGACTCTGAACTCCTTCGGTACATCAAAACTCATAAACTCATAATATAACTGTCATCGAAACCTTAAGCGTGCGGACCCTACGGGTTCGAGAACAATGTAGACATGACCGAGACACGTCTCCAGTCAATAACCAATAGCGGGACCTGGATGCCCATATTGGCTCCTACATATTCTACGAAGATCTTTATCGGTCAGACCGCATAACAACATACGTTTGTTCCCTTTGTCATCGGTATGTTACTTGCCCGAGATTCGATCGTCGGTATCCAATACCTAGTTCAATCTCGTTACCGGCAAGTCTCTTTACTCGTTCCGTAATACATCATCTCACAACTAACACATTAGTTGCAATGCTTGCAAGGCTTATGTGATGTGCATTACCGAGAGGGCCCAGAGATACCTCTCCGACAATCGGAGTGACAAATCCTAATCTCGAAATACGCCAACCCAACATGTACCTTCGGAGACACCTGTAGAGCACCTTTATAATCACCCAGTTACGTTGTGACGTTTGGTAGCACACAAAGTGTTCCTACGGTAAACGGGAGTTGCATAATCTCATAGTTAAAGGAACATGTATAAGTCATGGATAAAAGCAATAGCAACATACTAAACGATCGGGTGCTATGCTAATGGAATGGGTCATGTCAATCAGATCATTCAACTAATGATGTGATCTCGTTAATCAAATAACAACTCTTTGTTCATGGCTAGGAAACATAACCATCTTTGATTAATGAGCTAGTCAAGTAGAGGCATACTAGTGACACTCTGTTTGTCTATGTATTCACACATGTATTATGTTTCCAGTTAATACAATTCTAGCATGAATAATAAACATTTATCATGATATAAGGAAATAAATAATAACTTTATTATTGCCTCTAGGGCATATTTCCTTCATTGGGCAGAGAGGATGGTTGGCGGAAACAGGTTCCGGCAACCGCGCTGGCGAAACTCCTCCCACGGTCGGCGTCGACTCGTTTGGATCTTGGCGGACGAAGCGCGCCGAAGAACGAGGTCGCCTCTTTCGCGGCTTCCGGCGCAATCCGCTGCGGCTACGGGAGCGGCGCAGGGTTCGCTGGAAGCGATCGGTTCGCCCAGCAGCCGGAAGGCGGTCCTCCTCAAGGAGCAGCTGCTTCTTGCCCGAACTCTGCGCGGGCGGATACTCGAGGAGGGCCGCACACGAGCCCGTGGGAAGGAATGCCAAAGCTCGTCGGGAACCCCCGCTTCAACTGGACAGATCCTCGGATCCGCAGGAGCGGACTGTTCCCCCGGCGTTCAGACCGCTGGTCTGCTCGCCGGAGCAAGGCTTACCGGGGACGCCTGCTTCGACTGGACGGATCCTGGGATCCGCAGGAGCGGGCTGTCCCTCGGCGTCTTGTCGCTGCCCCTACCTGGCGCGCCAAAGATGTCGCGGGGGATGAGCTGTCCCCCGCGGGCACCTATGGGGCCGGAGCCCCTTTCGTTGTCCGGCGAAGGGGGGCGGAGGGAGCACAGAGAGCAGATCGAGGCGAGCACGCGGGCGGTTTACCCAGGTTCGGGCCGCGATGGACGCGTAAAACCCTACTCCTGCTTGGTTGTATTGAACTGGGGAGCTCGGGAGCTTGGTGAGCTAGCTGCACCGAGCGTATGGCTGTCTGGGTGCCGATTCTCCGAACCCCGAAACCCCTTCTACGTCGCACACGGGCCTCCTCTGACGGTAGGGGACAAGGGCATTAAATGCCCGTCACGGTCGCCCGGACAGCACCGAGGCGGACCGTTAGGTGCGCCACCGTTCGCCACGATGGCGGCTGCATGCCACCGCATGCCCCAGGCTGCGCGGTGCCTCGCCACGTGCCCTCGGGGGAAGCCCCGGAGCGACGCATGGCGGGCGAGCTGGAGCGCAGCCTTGAGGTGGCGATCTTGCCGCGGCAAGTGGCTTGCCGCGGGGGTCGTCTTCCTGTGCCTGATAGCGTGCCAGCTATCAGGCCTTGCCGGGGCGCTTGGCGCGCCACGGCGGGCTTCTCTTGTGATGCCTGGGTTCGGCCTTCCCGACAAGCTCCTCTTGTCGGGGGCTCGATCTTCTGTCTCGTTATATTTTGTTCTTGGATGGCCTTACATGGGCGCAGTCGTCCCGGCAAGCTCCTCTTGCCGGGGTCTTGTCTTCTCGGCCCGGCAAGCTCCTCTTGCCGGGGGCCTTGTCTTCTTGACCCGGCAAGCTCCTCTTGCCGGGGGCCTTGTCTTGAATGCTTGGTCTTCTCTTGGCGCTTCCGGGGCGGGCCTTGCTGCAGGGTGCTACAACTGCCCGTGCACAAGTCTGGGGTACTAAGGTACCCCTACTTTAGTACACCGACAACTTAGGCGAGTACTTGGACTGCAGCTAAGCCCCCGAGTAGGAGGCTGGCTCACCACTCGGTAGGATTTTTAAATACTTAGGCGAGAACTTGGACTGCAGCTGAGCCCCCGAGTGGGAGGCTGGATCACCACTCGGTAGGATTTTTAAATACTTAGGTGAGTACTTGGACTGCAGCTAAGCCCCCGAGTGGGAGGCTGGCTCACCACTCGGTAGGATTTTTAAATACTTAGGCGAGTACTTGGACTGCAGCTAAGCCCCCGAGTGGGAGGCTGGCTCACCACTCGGTAGGATTTTTAAATACTTAGGCGAGTACTTGGACTGCAGCTAAGCCCCCGAGTGGGAGGCTGGCTCACCACTCGGTAGGATTTTTAAATACTTAGGCGAGTACTTGGACTGCAGCTAAGCCCCCGATTGGAAGGCTGGCTCACCACTCGGTAGGATTTTTAAATACTTAGGCGAGTACTTGGACTGTAGCTAAGCCCCCGAGTGGGAGGATTGCTCTCCACTCGGTAGGATTTTTTAAATACTTAGGCGATTACTTGGACTGCAGCTAAGCCCCCGAATGGGAGGCTGGCTCTCCACTCGGTAGGATTTTAAAATACTTAGGCGAGTACTTGGACTGCAGCTAAGCCCCCGAATGGGAGGCTGGCTCTCCACTCGGTAGGATTTTTGAATACTTAGGAGAGTACTTGGACTGCAGCTAAGTCCCCGAGTGGGAGGCTGGCTCACCACTCGGTAGGATTTTTAAATACTTAGGCGAGTACTTGGACTGCAGCTAAGCCCCCGAGTGGGAGGCTGGCTCACCACTCGGTAGGATTTTTAAATACTTAGGCGAGTACTTGGACTATAGCTAAGCCCCCGAGTGGGAGGATTGCTCTCCACTCGGTAGGAATTTTTAAATATTTAGGCGAGTACTTGGACTGCAGCTAAGCCCCCGAATGCGAGGCTGGCTCTCCACTTGGTAGGATTTTTATATACTTAGACGAGTACTTGGAATGCAGCTAAGCCCCCGAGTGGGAGGATTGCTCTCCGCTCGGTAGGTGTATTAAACACTTAGGCGAGTACTGGACTGCATCTAAGCCTCCGAGTGGGAGGATTGCTCTCCACTCGGTAGGATTTTGAAATACTTAGTCGAGTACTTGGACTGCATCTAAGCCTCTGAGTGGGAGGATTGCTCTCCACTCGGTAGGATTTTTAAATACTTAGGCGAGTACTTGGACTGCAGCTAAGCCCCCGAATGGGAGGCTGGCTCTCCACTCGGTAGGATTTTTAAATACTTAGGCGAGTACTTGGACTGCAGCTAAGCCCCAAAATGGGAGGCTGGCTCTCCACTCGGTAGGATTTTTGCATACTTAGGAGAGTACTTGGACTGCAGCCAAGTCCCCGAGTGGGAGGCTGGCTCACCACTCGGTAGGATTTTTAAATACTTAGGCGAGTACTTGGACTGCAGCTAAGCCCCCGAGTAGGAGTCTGGCTCATCACACGGTAGGATTTTTAAATACTTAGGCGAGTACTTGGACTGCAGCTAAGCCCCCGAGTGGGAGGCTGGCTCACCACTCGGTAGGATGTTTAAATACTTAGGCGAGTACTTGGACTGCAGCTAAGCCCCCGAGTGGGAGGCTGGCTCACCACTCGGTAGGATTTTTAAATACTTAGGCGAGTACTTGGACTGCAGCTAAGCCCCCGAGTGGGAGGCTGGCTCACCACTCGGTAGGATTTTAAAATACTTAGGCGAGTACTTGGACTGCAGCTAAGCCCCCGATTGGAAGGCTGGCTCACCACTTGGTAGGATTTTTAAATACATAGGGGAGTACTTGGACTGCAGCTAAGCCCCCGAGTGGGAGGCTGGCTGACCACTCGGTAGGATTTCTAAATACTTAGGCGAGTACTTGGACTGCAGCTAAGCCCCCGAGTGGGAGGATTGCTCTCCACTCGGTAGGATTTTTAAATACTTAGGCGAGTACTTGGACTGTAGCTAAGCCCTCGAGTGGGAGGATTGCTCTCCACTCGGTAGGATTTTTTAAATACTTAGGCGAGTACTTGGACTGCAGCTAAGCCCCCGAATGGGAGGCTGGCTCTCCACTCGGCAGGATTTTTAAATACTTAGGTGAGTACTTGGATTGCAGCTAAGCCCCCGAATGGGAGGCTGGCTCTCCACTCGGTAGGATTTTTGAATACTTAGGAGAGTACTTGTACTGCAGCTAAGTCCCTGAGTGGGAGGCTGGCTCACCACTCGGTAGGATTTTTAAATACTTAGGCGAGTACTTGGACTGCAGCTAAGCCGCCGAGTAGGAGGCTGGCTCACCACTCGGTAGGATTTTTAAATACTTAGGTGAGTACTTGGACTGCAGCTAAGCCCCCGAGTGGGAGGGTGGCTCGCCACTCGGTATGATTTTTAAATACTTAGGCGAGTACTTGGACTGCAGCTAAGCCCCCGAGTGGGAGGCTGGCTCACCACTCGGTAGGATTTTTAAATACTTAGGCAAGTACTTGGACTGCAGCTAAGCCCCCGAGTGGGAGGCTGTCTCACCACTCGGTAGGATTTTTAAATACTTAGGCGAGTACTTGGACTGCAGCTAAGCCCCTGATTGGAAGGCTGGCTCACCACTCGGTAGGATTTTTAAGTACTTAGGCGAGTACTTGGACTGCAGCTAAGCCCCCGAGTGGGATGCTGGCTCACCACTCGGTAGGATTTCTAAATACTTAGGCGAGTACTTGGACTGCAGCTAAGCCCCCGAGTGGGAGGATTGCTCTCCACTCGGTAGGATTTTTAAATACTTAGGCGAGTACTTGGACTGCAGCTAAGCCCCCGAGTAGGAGGCTGGCTCACCACTCGGTAGGATTTTTAAATACTTAGGCGAGAACTTGGACTGCAACTAAGCCCCCGAGTGGGAGGCTGGCTCACCACTCGGTAGGATTTTTAAATACTTAGGCGAGTACTTGGACTGCAGCTAAGCCCCCGAGTGGGAGGCTGGCTCACCACTCGGTAGGATTTTTAAATACTTAGGCGAGTACTTGGACTGCAGCTAAGCCCCCGAGTGGGAGGCTGGCTCACCACTCGGTAGGATTTTTAAATATTTAGGCGAGTACTTGGACTGCAGCTAAGCCCCCGATTGGAAGGCTGGCTCACCACTCGGTAGGATTTTTAAATACTTAGGCGAGTACTTGGACTGTAGCTAAGCCCCCGAGTGGGAAGATTGCTCTCCACTCGGTAGGATTTTTTAAATACTTAGGCGATTACTTGGACTGCAGCTAAGCCCCCGAATGGGAGGCTGGCTCTCCACTCGGTAGGATTTTTAAATATTAGGCGAGTACTTGGACTGCAGCTAAGCCCCCGAATGGGAGGTTGGCTCTCCACTCGGTAGGATTTTTGAATACTTAGGAGAGTACTTGGACTGCAGCTAAGTCCCCGAGTGGGAGGCTGGCTCACCACTCGGTAGGATTTTTAAATACTTAGGCGAGTACTTGGACTGCAGCTAAGCCCCCGAGTAGGAGGCTGGCTCACCACTCGGTAGGATTTTTAAATACTTAGGCGAGTACTTGGACTGCAGCTAAGCCCCCGCGTGGGAGGCTGGCTCACCACTCGGTAGGATTTTTAAATACTTAGGCGAGTACTTGGACTGCAGCTAAGCCCCCGAGTGGGAGGCTGGCTCACCACTCGGTAGGATTTTTAAATACTTAGGCGAGTACTTGGACTGCAGCTAAGCCCCCGATTGGAAGGCTGGCTCACCACTTGGTAGGATTTTTAAATACTTAGGGGAGTACTTGGACTGCAGCTAAGCCCCCGAGTGGGAGGCTGGCTGACCACTCGGTAGGATTTCTAAATACTTAGGCGAGTACTTGGACTGCAGCTAAGCCCCCGAGTGGGAGGATTGCTCTCCACTCGGTAGGATTTTTAAATACTTAGGCGAGTACTTGGACTGTAGCTAAGCCCTCGAGTGGGAGGATTGCTCTCCACTCGGTAGGATTTTTTAAATACTTAGGCGAGTACTTGGACTGCAGCTAAGCCCCCGAATGGGAGGCTGGCTCTCCACTCGGCAGGATTTTTAAATACTTAGGCGAGTACTTGGATTGCAGCTAAGCCCCCGAATGGGAGGCTGGCTCTCCACTCGGTAGGATTTTTGAATACTTAGGAGAGTACTTGTACTGCAGCTAAGTCCCCGAGTGGGAGGCTGGCTCACCACTCGGTAGGATTTTTAAATACTTAGGCCAGTACTTGGACTGCAGCTAAGCCGCCGAGTAGGAGGCTGGCTCACCACTCGGTAGGATTTTTAAATACTTAGGCGAGTACTTGGACTGCAGCTAAGCCCCCGAGTGGGAGGGTGGCTCACCACTCGGTATGATTTTTAAATACTTAGGCGAGTACTTGGACTGCAGCTAAGCCCCCGAGTGGGAGGCTGGCTCACCACTCGGTAGGATTTTTAAATACTTAGGCCAGTACTTGGACTGCAGCTAAGCCCCCGAGTGGGAGGCTGTCTCACCACTCGGTAGGATTTTTAAATACTTAGGCGAGTACTTGGACTGCAGCTTAGCCCCTGATTGGAAGGCTGGCTCACCACTCGGTAGGATTTTTAAGTACTTAGGCGAGTACTTGGACTGCAGCTAAACCCCCGAGTGGGATGCTGGCTCACCACTCGGTAGGATTTCTAAATACTTAGGCGAGTACTTGGACTGCAGCTAAGCCCCCGAGTGGGAGGATTGCTCTCCACTCGGTAGGATTTTTAAATACTTAGGCGAGTACTTGGACTGCAGCTAAGCCCCCGAGTAGGAGGCTGGCTCACCACTCGGTAGGATTTTTAAATACTTAGGCGAGAACTTGGACTGCAGCTAAGCCCCCGAGTGGGAGGCTGGCTCACCACTCGGTAGGATTTTTAAATACTTAGGCGAGTACTTGGACTGCAGCTAAGCCCCCGAGTGGGAGGCTGGCTCACCACTCGGTAGGATTTTTAAATACTTAGGCGAGTACTTGGACTGCAGCTAAGCCCCCGAGTGGGAGGCTGGCTCACCACTCGGTAGGATTTTTAAATATTTAGGCGAGTACTTGAACTGCAGCTAAGCCCCCGATTGGAAGGCTGGCTCACCACTCGGTAGGATTTTTAAATACTTAGGCGAGTACTTGGACTGTAGCTAAGCCCCCGAGTGGGAAGATTGCTCTCCACTCGGTAGGATTTTTTAAATACTTAGGCGATTACTTGGACTGCACCTAAGCCCCCAAATGGGAGGCTGGCTCTCCACTCGGTAGGATTTTTAAATACTTAGGCGAGTAGTTGGACTGCAGCTAAGCCCCCGAATGGGAGGCTGGCTCTCCACTCGGTAGGATTTTTGAATACTTAGGAGAGTACTTGGACTGCAGCTAAGTCCCCGAGTGGGAGGCTGGCTCACCACTCGGTAGGATTTTTAAATACTTAGGCGAGTACTTGGACTGCAGCTAAGCCCCCGAGTAGGAGGCTGGCTCACCACTCGGTAGGATTTTTAAATACTTAGGCGAGTACTTGGACTGCAGCTAAGCCCCCGAGTGGGAGGCTGGCTCACCACTCGGTAGGATTTTTAAATACTTAGGCGAGTACTTGGACTGCAGCTAAGCCCCCGAGTGGGAGGCTGGCTCACCACTCGGTAGGATTTTTAAATACTTAGGCGAGTACTTGGACTACAGCTAAGCCCCCGAGTGGGAGGATTGCTCTCCACTCGGTAGGATTTTTTAAATATTTAGGCGAGTACTTGGACTGTAGCTAAGCCCCCGAATGGGAGGCTGGCTCTCCACTCGGTAGGATTTTTATATACTTAGACGAGTACTTGGAATGCAGCTAAGCCCCCGAGTGGGAGGATTGCTCTCTGCTCGGTAGGTGTATTAAACACTTAGGCGAGTACTGGACTGCATCTAAGCCTGCGAGTGGGAGGATTGCTCTCCACTCGGTAGGATTTTGAAATACTTAGTCGAGTACTTGGACTGCATCTAAGCCTCTGAGTGGGAGGATTGCTCTCCACTCGGTAGGATTTTTAAATACTTAGGCGAGTACTTGGACTGCAGCTAAGCCCGCGAGTAGGAGGCTGGCTCACCACTCGGTAGGATTTTTAAATATTTAGGCGAGTACTTGGACTGCAGCTAAGCCCACCGAATGGGAGGCTGGCTCACCACTCGGTAGGATTTTTAAATACTTAGGCGAGTACTTGGACTGAAGCTAAGGCCCCGACTGGGAGGATTGCTCTCCACTCGGTAGGATTTTTAAATACTTAGGCGAGTACTTGGACTGTAGCTAAGCCCTCGAGTGGGAGGATTGCTCTCCACTCGGTAGGATTTTTTAAATACTTAGGGGAGTACTTGGACTGCAGCTAAGCCCCTGAATGGGAGGCTGGCTCTCCACTCGGCAGGATTTTTAAATACTTAGGCGAGTACTTGGATTGCAGCTAAGCCCCCGAATGGGAGGCTGGCTCTCCAATCGGTAGGATTTTTGAATACTTAGGAGAGTACTTGTACTGCAGCTAAGTCCCCGAGTGGGAGGCTGGCTCACCACTCGGTAGGATTTTTAAATACTTAGGCGAGTACTTGGACTGCAGCTAAGCCGCCGAGTAGGAGGCTGGCTCACCACTCGGTAGGATTTTTAAATACTTAGGTGAGTACTTAGACTGCAGCTAAGCCCCCGAGTGGGAGGGTGGCTCACCACTCGGTATGATTTTTAAATACTTAGGCGAGTACTTGGACTGCAGCTAAGCCCTCGAGTGGGAGGCTGGCTAACCACTCGGTAGGATTTTTAAATACTTAGGCGAGTACTTGGACTGCAGCTAAGCCCCCGAGTGGGAGGCTGTCTCACCACTCGGTAGGATTTTTAAATACTTAGGCGAGTACCTGGACTGCAGCTAAGCCCCTGATTGGAAGGCTGGCTCACCACTCGGTAGGATTTTTAAGTACTTAGGCGAGTACTTGGACTGCAGCTAAGCCCCCGTGTGGGATGCTAGCTCACCACTCGGTAGGATTCCTAATACTTAGGCGAGTACTTGGACTGCAGCTAAGCCCCCGAGTGGGAGGATTGCTCTCCACTCGGTAGGATTTTTAAATACTTAGGCGAGTACTTGGACTGCAGCTAAGCCCCCGAGTAGGAGGCTGGCTCAACACTCGGTAGGATTTTTAAATACTTAGGCGAGAACTTGGACTGCAGCTAAGCCCCCGAGTGGGAGGCTGGCTCACCACTCGGTAGGATTTTTAAATACTTAGGCGAGTACTTGGACTGCAGCTAAGCCCCCGAGTGGGAGGCTGGCTCACCACTCGGTAGGATTTTTAAATACTTAGGCGAGTACTTGGACTGCAGCTAAGCCCCCGAGTGGGAGGCTGGCTCACCACTCGGTAGGATTTTTAAATACTTAGGCGAGTACTTGGACTGCAGCTAAGCCCCCGATTGGAAGGCTGGCTCACCACTCGGTAGGATTTTTAAATACTTAGGCGAGTACTTGGACTGTAGCTAAGCCCCCGAGTGGGAGGATTGCTCTCCACTCGGTAGGATTTTTTAAATACTTAGGCGATTACTTGGACTGCAGCTAAGCCCCCGAATGGGAGGCTGGCTCTCCACTCGGTAGGATTTTTAAATACTTAGGCGAGTACTTGGACTGCAGCTAAGCCCCCGAATGGGAGGCTGGCTCTCCACTCGGTAGGATTTTTGAATACTTAGGAGAGTACTTGGACTGCAGCTAAGTCCCCGAGTGGGAGGCTGGCTCACCACTCGGTAGGATTTTTAAATACTTAGGCGAGTACTTGGACTGCAGCTAAGCCCCCGAGTAGGAGGCTGGCTCACCACTCGGTAGGATTTTTAAATACTTAGGCGAGTACTTGGACTGCAGCTAAGCCCCCGAGTGGGAGGCTGGCTCACCACTCGGTAGGATTTTTAAATACTTAGGCGAGTACTTGGACTGCAGCTAAGCCCCCGAGTGGGAGGCTGGCTCACCACTCGGCAGGATTTTTAAATACTTAGGCGAGTACTTGGACTGCAGCTAAGCCCCCGAGTGGGAGGATTGCTCTCCACTCGGTAGGATTTTTTAAATATTTAGGCGAGTACTTGGACTGCAGCTAAGCCCCCGAATGGGAGGCTGGCTCTCCACTCGGTAGGATTTTTATATACTTAGACGAGTACTTGGAATGCAGCTAAGCCCCCGAGTGGGAGGATTGCTCTCTGCTCGGTAGGTGTATTAAACACTTAGGCGAGTACTGGACTGCATCTAAGCCTCCGAGTGGGAGGATTGCTCTCCACTCGCTAGGATTTTGAAATACTTAGTCGAGTACTTGGACTGCATCTAAGCCTCTGAGTGGGAGGATTGCTCTCCACTCGGTAGGATTTTTAAATACTTAGGCGAGTACTTGGACTGCAGCTAAGCCCGCGAGTAGGAGGCTGGCTCACCACTCGGTAGGATTTTTAAATACTTAGGCGAGTACTTGGACTGCAGCTAAGCCCACCGAATGGGAGGCTGGCTCACCACTCGGTAGGATTTTTAAATACTTAGGCGAGTATTTGGACTTCAGCTAAGCCCCCGAGTGGGAGGCTGGCTCACCACTCGGTAGGATTTTTAAATACTTAGGCGAGTACTTGGACTGCAGCTAAGCCCCCGAGTGGGAGGCTGGCTCACCACTCGGTAGGATTTCTAAATACTTAGGTGAGTACTTGGACTGCAGCTAAGCCCCCGAGTGGGAGAATTGCTCTCCACTCGGTAGGATTTTTAAATACTTAGGCGAGTACTTGGACAGCAGCTAAGCCCCGAGTTGGAAGCTGGCTCACCACTCGGTAGGATTTTTATATACTTAGGCGAGTACTTGGACTGCAGCTAAGCCCCCGAGTGGGAGGATTGCTCTCCGCTCGGTAGGATTTTTGAACACTTAGGCGAGTACTGGACTGCATCTAAGCCTCCGAGTGGGAGGATTGCTCTCCACTCGGTAGGATTTTTTAATACTTAGTCGAATATTTGGACTGCATCAAAGCCTCCGAGTGGGAGGATTGCTCTCCGCTTGGTAGGATTTTTGAATACTTAGGAGAGTACTTGGACTGCAGCTAAGTCCCCAAGTGGGAGGCTGGCTCACCACTCGGTAGGATTTTTAAATACTTAGGCGAGTACTTGGACTGCAGCTAAGCCCCCGAGTGGGAGGGTGGCTCACCACTCGGTATGATTTTTAAATACTTAGGCGAGTACTTGGACTGCAGCTAAGCCCCCGAGTGGGAGGCTGGCTCACCACTCGGTAGGATTTTTAAATACTTAGGCCAGTACTTGGACTGCAGCTAAGCCCCCGAGTGGGAGGCTGTCTCACCACTCGGTAGGATTTTTAAATACTTAGGCGAGTACTTGGACTGCAGCTAAGCCCCTGATTGGAAGGCTGGCTCACCACTCGGTAGGATTTTTAAGTACTTAGGCGAGTACTTGGACTGCAGCTAAGCCCCCGAGTGGGATGCTGGCTCACCACTCGGTAGGATTCCTAATACTTAGGCGAGTACTTGGACTGCAGCTAAGCCCCCGAGTGGGAGGATTGCTCTCCACTCGGTAGGATTTTTAAATACTTAGGCGAGTACTTGGACTGCAGCTAAGCCCCCGAGTAGGAGGCTGGCTCAACACTCGGTAGGATTTTTAAATACTTAGGCGAGAACTTGGACTGCAGCTAAGCCCCCGAGTGGGAGGCTGGCTCACCACTCGGTAGGATTTTTAAATACTTAGGCGAGTACTTGGACTGCAGCTAAGCCCCCGAGTGGGAGGCTGGCTCACCACTCGGTAGGATATTTAAATACTTAGGCGAGTACTTGGACTGCAGCTAAGCCCCCGAGTGGGAGGCTGGCTCACCACTCGGTAGGATTTTTAAATACTTAGGCGAGTACTTGGACTGCAGCTAAGCCCCCGATTGGAAGGCTGGCTCACCACTCGGTAGGATTTTTAAATACTTAGGCGAGTACTTGGACTGTAGCTAAGCCCCCGAGTGGGAGGATTGCTCTCCACTCGGTAGGATTTTTTAAATACTTAGGCGATTACTTGGACTGCAGCTAAGCCCCCGAATGGGAGGCTGGCTCTCCACTCGGTAGGATTTTTAAATACTTAGGCGAGTACTTGGACTGCAGCTAAGCCCCCGAATGGGAGGCTGGCTCTCCACTCGGTAGGATTTTTGAATACTTAGGAGAGTACTTGGACTGCAGCTAAGTCCCCGAGTGGGAGGCTGGCTCACCACTCGGTAGGATTTTTAAATACTTAGGCGAGTACTTGGACTGCAGCTAAGCCCCCGAGTAGGAGGCTGGCTCACCACTCGGTAGGATTTTTAAATACTTAGGCGAGTACTTGGACTGCAGCTAAGCCCCCGAGTGGGAGGCTGGCTCACCACTCGGTAGGATTTTTAAATACTTAGGCGAGTACTTGGACTGCAGCTAAGCCCCCGAGTGGGAGGCTGGCTCACCACTCGGCAGGATTTTTAAATACTTAGGCGAGTACTTGGACTGCAGCTAAGCCCCCGAGTGGGAGGATTGCTCTCCACTCGGTAGGATTTTTTAAATATTTAGGCGAGTACTTGGACTGCAGCTAAGCCCCCGAATGGGAGGCTGGCTCTCCACTCGGTAGGATTTTTATATACTTAGACGAGTACTTGGAATGCAGCTAAGCCCCCGAGTGGGAGGATTGCTCTCTGCTCGGTAGGTGTATTAAACACTTAGGCGAGTACTGGACTGCATCTAAGCCTCCGAGTGGGAGGATTGCTCTCCACTCGCTAGGATTTTGAAATACTTAGTCGAGTACTTGGACTGCATCTAAGCCTCTGAGTGGGAGGATTGCTCTCCACTCGGTAGGATTTTTAAATACTTAGGCGAGTACTTGGACTGCAGCTAAGCCCGCGAGTAGGAGGCTGGCTCACCACTCGGTAGGATTTTTAAATACTTAGGCGAGTACTTGGACTGCAGCTAAGCCCACCGAATGGGAGGCTGGCTCACCACTCGGTAGGATTTTTAAATACTTAGGCGAGTATTTGGACTTCAGCTAAGCCCCCGAGTGGGAGGCTGGCTCACCACACGGTAGGATTTTTAAATACTTAGGCGAGTACTTGGACTGCAGCTAAGCCCCCGAGTGGGAGGCTGGCTCACCACTCGGTAGGATTTCTAAATACTTAGGTGAGTACTTGGACTGCAGCTAAGCCCCCGAGTGGGAGGATTGCTCTCCACTCGGTAGGATTTTTAAATACTTAGGCGAGTACTTGGACAGCAGCTAAGCCCCGAGTTGGAAGCTGGCTCACCACTCGGTAGGATTTTTATATACTTAGGCGAGTACTTGGACTGCAGCTAAGCCCCCGAGTGGGAGGATTGCTCTCCGCTCGGTAGGATTTTTGAACATTTAGGCGAGTACTGGACTGCATCTAAGCCTCCGAGTGGGAGGATTGCTCTCCACTCGGTAGGATTTTTTAATACTTAGTCGAATATTTGGACTGCATCAAAGCCTCCGAGTGGGAGGATTGCTCTCCGCTTGGTAGGATTTTTGAATACTTAGGAGAGTACTTGGACTGCAGCTAAGTCCCCAAGTGGGAGGCTGGCTCACCACTCGGTAGGATTTTTAAATACTTAGGCGAGTACTTGGACTGCAGCTAAGCCCCCGAGTAGGAGGCTGGCTCACCACTCGGTAGGATTTTTAAATACTTAGGCGAGTACTTGGACTGCAGCTAAGCCCCCGAGTGGGAGGCTGGCTCACCACTCGGTAGGATTTTTAAATACTTAGGCGAGTACTTGGACTGCAGCTAAGACCCCGAGTGGGAGGCTGGCTCACCACTCGGCAGGATTTTTAAATACTTAGGCGAGTACTTGGACTGCAGCTAAGCCCCCGAGTGGGAGGCTGGCTCACCACTCGGTAGGATTTTTAAATACTTAGGCGAGTACTTGGACTGCAGCTAAGCCCCCGAGTGGGAGGCTGGCTCACCACTCGGTAGGATTTTTAAATACTTAGGCGAGTACTTGGACTGCAGCTAAGCCCCCGATTGGAAGGCTGGCTCACCACTCGGTAGGATTTTTAAATACTTAGGCGAGTACTTGGACTGCAGCTAAGCCCCCGAGTGGGAGGCTGGCTCACCACTCGGTAGGATTTCTAAATACTTAGGCGAGTATTTGGACTGCAGCTAAGCCCCCGAGTGGGAGGATTGCTCTCCACTCGGTAGGATTTTTAAATACTTAGGCGAGTACTTGGACAGCAGCTAAGCCATGAGTTGGAGGCTGGCTCAACACTCGGTAGGATTTTTATATACTTAGGCGAGTACTTGGACTGCAGCTAAGCCCCCGAGTGGGAGGATTGCTCTCCGCTCGGTAGGATTTTTAAACACTTAGGCGAGTACTGGACTGCATCTAAGCCTCCGAGTGGGAGGATTGCTCTCCACTCGGTAGGATTTTTAAATACTTAGGCGAGTACTTGGACTGCAGCTAAGCCCCCGATTGGAAGGCTGGCTCACCACTCGGTAGGATTTTTAAGTACTTAGGCGAGTACTTGGACTGCAGCTAAGCCCCCGAGTGGGATGCTGGCTCACCACTCGGTAGGATTTCTAAATACTTAGGCGAGTACTTGGACTGTAGCTAAGCCCCCGAGTGGGAGGATTGCTCTCCACTCGGTAGGATTTTTAAATACTTAGGCGAGTACTTGGACTGCAGCTAAGCCCGCGAGTAGGAGGCTGGCTCACCACTCGGTAGGATTTTTAAATACTTAGGCGAGTACTTGGACTGCAGCTAAGCCCACCGAATGGGAGGCTGGCTCACCACTCGGTAGGATTTTTAAATACTTAGGCGAGTATTTGGACTTCAGCTAAGCCCCCGAGTGGGAGGCTGGCTCACCACTCGGTAGGATTTTTAAATACTTAGGCGAGTACTTGGACTGCAGCTAAGCCCCCGAGTGGGAGGCTAGCTCACCACTCGGTAGGATTTCTAAATACTTAGGTGAGTACTTGGACTGCAGCTAAGCCCCCGAGTGGGAGGATTGCTCTCCACTCGGTAGGATTTTTAAATACTTAGGCGAGTACTTGGACAGCAGCTAAGCCCCGAGTTGGAGGCTGGCTCACCACTCGGTAGGATTTTTATATACTTAGGCGAGTACTTGGACTGCAGCTAAGCCCCCGAGTGGGAGGATTGCTCTCCGCTCGGTAGGATTTTTAAACACTTAGGCGAGTACTGGACTGCATCTAAGCCTCCGAGTGGGAGGATTGCTCTCCACTCGGTAGGATTTTTAAATACTTAGGCGAGTACTTGGACTGCAGCTAAGCCCCCGATTGGAAGGCTGGCTCACCACTCGGTAGGATTTTTAAGTACTTAGGCGAGTACTTGGACTGCAGCTAAGCCCCCGAGTGGGATGCTGGCTCACCACTCGGTAGGATTTCTAAATACTTAGGCGAGTACTTGGACTGTAGCTAAGCCCCCGAGTGGGAGGATTGCTCTCCACTCGGTAGGATTTTTAAATACTTAGGCGAGTACTTGGACTGCAGCTAAGCCCGCGAGTAGGAGGCTGGCTCACCACTCGGTAGGATTTTTAAATACTTAGGCGAGTACTTGGACTGCAGCTAAGCCCACCGAATGGGAGGCTGGCTCACCACTCGGTAGGATTTTTAAATACTTAGGCGAGTATTTGGACTTCAGCTAAGCCCCCGAGTGGGAGGCTGGCTCACCACTCGGTAGGATTTTTAAATACTTAGGCGAGTACTTGGACTGCAGCTAAGCCCCCGAGTGGGAGGCTGGCTCACCACTCGGTAGGATTTCTAAATACTTAGGTGAGTACTTGGACTGCAGCTAAGCCCCCGAGTGGGAGGATTGCTCTCCACTCGGTAGGATTTTTAAATACTTAGGCGAGTACTTGGACAGCAGCTAAGCCCCGAGTTGGAGGCTGGCTCACCACTCGGTAGGATTTTTATATACTTAGGCGAGTACTTGGACTGCAGCTAAGCCCCCGAGTGGGAGGATTGCTCTCCGCTCGGTAGGATTTTTAAACACTTAGGCGAGTACTGGACTGCATCTAAGCCTCCGAGTGGGAGGATTGCTCTCCACTCGGTAGGATTTTTAAATACTTAGGCGAGTACTTGGACTGCAGCTAAGCCCCCGATTGGAAGGCTGGCTCACCACTCGGTAGGATTTTTAAGTACTTAGGCGAGTACTTGGACTGCAGCTAAGCCCCCGAGTGGGATGCTGGCTCACCACTCGGTAGGATTTCTAAATACTTAGGCGAGTACTTGGACTGTAGCTAAGCCCCCGAGTGGGAGGATTGCTCTCCACTCGGTAGGATTTTTAAATACTTAGGCGAGTACTTGGACTGCAGCTAAGCCCGCGAGTAGGAGGCTGGCTCACCACTCGGTAGGATTTTTAAATACTTAGGCGAGTACTTGGACTGCAGCTAAGCCCACCGAATGGGAGGCTGGCTCACCACTCGGTAGGATTTTTAAATACTTAGGCGAGTATTTGGACTTCAGCTAAGCCCCCGAGTGGGAGGCTGGCTCACCACTCGGTAGGATTTTTAAATACTTAGGCGAGTACTTGGACTGCAGCTAAGCCCCCGAGTGGGAGGCTGGCTCACCACTCGGTAGGATTTCTAAATACTTAGGTGAGTACTTGGACTGCAGCTAAGCCCCCGAGTGGGAGGATTGCTCTCCACTCGGTAGGATTTTTAAATACTTAGGCGAGTACTTGGACAACAGCTAAGCCCCGAGTTGGAGGCTGGCTCACCACTCGGTAGGATTTTTATATACTTAGGCGAGTACTTGGACTGCAGCTAAGCCCCCGAGTGGGAGGATTGCTCTCCGCTCGGTAGGATTTTTGAACACTTAGGCGAGTACTGGACTGCATCTAAGCCTCCGAGTGGGAGGATTGCTCTCCACTCGGTAGGATTTTTTAATACTTAGTCGAATATTTGGACTGCATCTAAGCCTCCGAGTGGGAGGATTGCTCTCCGCTTGGTAGGATTTTTGAATACTTAGGAGAGTACTTTGACTGCAGCTAAGTCCCCAAGTGGGAGGCTGGCTCACCACTCGGTAGGATTTTTAAATACTTAGGCGAGTACTTGGACTGCAGCTAAGCCCCCGAGTAGGAGGCTGGCTCACCACTCGGTAGGATTTTTAAATACTTAGGCGAGTACTTGGACTGCAACTAAGCCCCCGATTGGGAGGCTGGCTCACCACTCGGTAGGATTTTTAAATACTTAGGCGAGTACTTGGACTGCAGCTAAGACCCCGAGTGGGAGGCTGGCTCACCACTCGGCAGGATTTTTAAATACTTAGGCGAGTACTTGGACTGCAGCTAAGCCCCCGAGTGGGAGGCTGGCTCACCACTCGGTAGGATTTTTAAATACTTAGGCGAGTACTTGGACTGCAGCTAAGCCCCCGAGTGGGAGGCTGGCTCACCACTCGGTAGGATTTTTAAATACTTAGGCGAGTACTTGGACTGCAGCTAAGCCCCCGATTGGAAGGCTGGCTCACCACTCGGTAGGATTTTTAAATACTTAGGCGAGTACTTGGACTGCAGCTAAGCCCCCGAGTGGGAGGCTGGCTCACCACTCGGTAGGATTTCTAAATACTTAGGCGAGTATTTCGACTGCAGCTAAGCCCCCGAGTGGGAGGATTGCTCTCCACTCGGTAGGATTTTTAAATACTTAGGCGAGTACTTGGACAGCAGCTAAGCCATGAGTTGGAGGCTGGCTCAACACTCGGTAGGATTTTTATATACTTAGGCGAGTACTTGGACTGCAGCTAAGCCCCCGAGTGGGAGGATTGCTCTCCGCTCGGTAGGATTTTTAAACACTTAGGCGAGTACTGGACTGCATCTAAGCCTCCGAGTGGGAGGATTGCTCTCCACTCGGTAGGATTTTTAAATACTTAGGCGAGTACTTGGACTGCAGCTAAGCCCCCGATTGGAAGGCTGGCTCACCACTCAGTAGGATTTTTAAGTACTTAGGCGAGTACTTGGACTGCAGCTAAGCCCCCGAGTGGGATGCTGGCTCACCACTCGGTAGGATTTCTAAATACTTAGGCGAGTACTTGGACTGTAGCTAAGCCCCCGAGTGGGAGGATTGCTCTCCACTCGGTAGGATTTTTAAATACTTAGGCGAGTACTTGGAATGCAGCTAAGCCACCGAGTGGGAGGCTGGCTCACCACTCGGTAGGATTTTTAAATACTTAGGCGAGTACTTGGACTGCAGCTAAGCCCCCGAGTGGGAGGCTGGCTCACCACTCGGTAGGATTTTTAAATACTTAGGCGAGTACTTGAACTGCAGCTAAGCCCCCGATTGGAAGGCTGGCTCACCACTCGGTAGGATTTTTAAATACTTAGGCGAGTACTTGGACTGCAGCTAAGCCCCCGAGTGGGAGGCTGGCTCACCACTCGGTAGGATTTCTAAATACTTAGGCGAGTACTTGCACTGCAGCTAAGCCCCCGAGTGGGAGGATTGCTCTCCACTCGGTAGGATTTTTAAATACTTAGGCGAGTACTGTCGCGGGGGATGGCTGTCCCCCGCGGGCACCTATGGGGCCGGAAGCCCCTTTCATTGTCCGGAGGGGGGCGGAGGGAGCACAGAGAGCAGATCGAGGCGAGCACACGGGCGGTTTACCCAGGTTCGGGCCGCGATGGACGCGTAAAACCCTACTCCTGCTTGGTTGTATTGAACTGGGGAGCTCGGGAGCTTGGGGAGCTAGCTGCACCGAGCGTATGGCTGTCTGGGTGTCGATTCTCCGAACCCCGGAACCCCTTTCTACGTCGCACACGGGCCTCCTTTTATAGCGCAAAGGGGTCACCGACAGGTGTCAACGTAGGAGAAAGGGGTAAAAGTGTAAAAGGGGTGGTAGCTGTAATAGCGCGGGAACGGTGGCGCTACAGTGCGGCACAGTGTTATCATACCTACTTCTGACGGTAGGGGACAAGGGCATTAAATGCCCGTCACGGTCGCCCGGACAGCACCGAGGCGGACCGTTAGGTGCGCCACCGTTCGCCACGATGGCGGCTGCATGCCACCGCATGCCCCAGGCTGCGCGGTGCCTCGCCACGTGCCCTCGGGGGAAGCCCCGGAGCGACGCGTGGCGGGCGAGCTGGAGCGCAGCCTTGAGGTGGCGATCTTGCCGCGGCAAGTGGCTTGCCGCGGGGGTCGTCTTCCTGTGCCTGATAGCATGCCAGCTATCAGGCCTTGCCGGGGCGCTTGGCGCGCCACGGCGGGCTTCTCTTGTGATGCCTGGGTTCGGCCTTCCCGACAAGCTCCTCTTGTCGGGGGCTCGATCTTCTGTCTCGTTATACTTTGTTCTTGGATGGCCTTACAGGGGCGCAGTCGTCCCGGCAAGCTCCTCTTGCCGGGGTCTTGTCTTCTCGGCCCGGCAAGCTCCTCTTGCCGGGGGCCTTGTCTTCTTGACCCGGCAAGCTCCTCTTGCCGGGGGCCTTGTCTTGAATGCTTGGTCTTCTCTTGGCGCTTCCGGGGCGGGCCTTGCCGCAGGGTGCTACAACTGCCCGTGCACAAGTCTGGGGTACTAAGGTACCCCTACTTTAGTACACCGACAGGAGCCCCCGGGCCTGGGCCACACATGGTGCCGAGCGTTGTTGGGCCAGGCCCTAACGGTGCACGGGCACGCATGGCCTTGGTCGCGCTGCTTTTTAACTCCGCATCCGCCGCGCCTCCCCCAGGCGGCGCGCGCTTACCGCGGCGTCGTGGGGGCGAAAACGCCCGTTCCCTCTTTAAGTGGAGGGAGGTGCGGAGGCGCGGCTCAATAAATGAACGGTGGTGGGGCGCGGTTTTCGAGGCGCCCGTTCCCCATAGTCACGGGACGGGGAGAGGTCGTCCCACCCGTCGCCTCGGTTCTGTGCGCCCACCACGCGGTCCTCATGCACTCGGAGTCGCGGCGGCGGAGGCAGGGAGTCGGGCCGGCGCGGGCCGATGCAGTGGGTCGGCCCCAGTCGCCTGCCCTTCCTCCGCTTCTATTGGAGGAGCGGGGCGGCCGCGGTCCCACTCCGCTCCTTTATAAGGAGCGAGAGGGGGCGACGGAAATACGCACTCCATCTCCTTCCTCCTTCTGCTTCTGGTTTCCTTCCCCCATCTGCGATGGAGGGGGGGAACCCTGGTTCTTCTTCGATTGCCGCGAGGGTGTCTGCCCGGCAACGCGCCCCTCCTCCCCTTGCGCCCGCGGCGGCGGAGCCGATCGTCGGGGGAAGAGGGAGAGGGCGAGGTCGCGGACGAGGTCGTGGACGGGGCCGAGGCGCTCGGGGCGGACGGATCGGTGCGCCGCCCTCGCCCCCGCCAGCGGCTCCGTTCCTTCCTGCGGTCCATCTCGGGGACGACCCCTGTGAGTTCATTATCAGGCTGCGCCGGGCGCCTCGTCGCCACCTCCGGCTCCCCGCTCCATTCGCGAACGTGTTGGAGGTGGAGCAGCCCGAGACGCTAAACCTGCGCATGAGGGGCTGCGGGATCAGCGGGACGCGAGTCCACGTCGAGTCCCGAGCCCCCGGCGTGGTGTGTCTGGGCCGCGGGTGGAAGACGTTCGCCCGGATACACAGCTTGACGGAGGGGTTCACCCTCCACTTCAAGCTAGTGGGGGAGGACCTCCTCTCCGTCAAGGCCTTCTGGGGCTTCGGTATCCGGGCCTGGTGCTGCGAAGATAGCTCCTCCGACAGCGAAGGCTCCTCCTCGAGCGAGAGTGACGAGGAGGGGAGCGACAGCGACGACGAGGGGAGCAGCCGCCGGGATGACGGGTACGACTAGGCGTCGGCCGCAGCTCCGGGTGGCGCCGGCGGCCCCATCGACCGCGCCGGGCTCCGTGAACTCCCCGGGGTCGTCTCCTTGGGCGACTGGCGTAGGGGGGGCTGCTGAGGAGGACAGAGGGCGGACGTCGAAGGCCGCGAAGTCGGAGTACGGGCCGACTTCGACAGCTGGCTGACGCTCCGGCGCCTCGTGTTCCAGATGCGCCCCAGACGCCGTCATCACCCTTGCTCTCGGTGACGACCACCGGGGTCTTCTCTTTGGCCCGGCAAGCTCCTCTTGCCGGGGGGATGGGCTTGATCTCCTCGGGCGGCCGGAGTGGCGAGGCTGCGGAAGAGGAAGAGGCTGGCGGCACGGCCGCTGCCTCATCTTCCAGCTCTGCCTCCGGCGCCTCCGTCTTCTTCAGCCTCCGGAGACCCCCGGGCGGAGCCCCCGGATCTTCTCTTGGTGCCTTCTGCCACCCGTAGCTCATCTAGGCGCCCCTTTCGCCCTCTTCGCCTACTTGCCCTACCTCCTGAGGAGAGAGACAAGAAAGGGATTACGGGCACCTTATCTCTTTTCAGCTTGTAAGCCTTCGGGCCTTAGTTGCGTTTAAGCCTTGTAATCCCTCTTTTCATGTTTTTCATTCTCTCTGAACTGTACCTGAGTGGAATGTTTTTAATGAAAAGGGGATGTTTGCCGGATCATTTGTCTCGCGGGTGGAAACCGCGGTAAGGAACGAATCCTTTACATCGTTAAGATAGACAGTTCTCGCCCGGCAACAGGCCCAGCCCCCCCCCCCCCGCACTGCTCACGCCCTTGGCGGAGGCGGGGAGCAGGCGGGTTCCGGCCCCTCGCTTCCCTCCCTCTTGCTGCCGCGGCTGCTATCGAAACGGGCCCCAGGAACGCGCTCTGGGTCTTGCCGCTAAGAGAGCACGGTAGCTTTCCAGGAGGAAAGGAGGCTTTCAAATCCCACAGTCCATAAGAGAATGCATGATGAGGGATGCAAAAACTTATCTGAGGTTGCAGCTCCCGGCGACTCTGGCTCGCCGGGGCGTAGGTGTTGGCTCGTCCTTCTCCTCTTCCTTGTCCTTGAGCGGCCCGGCAAGGACATTCAATTCCTGCGAGCCAAAGGGAAAGGACGGGAAAAAGACGCGGACTCGACCTCTAAGTTAGGGGTTAGCGACAGCTAGGAACTGACAACCCTAACCAAGGACGAGACTCAGACTCAGCATGCATGCTAAAATCTAGGGCGCCAGCGCTTCTCTATCTTCGGCCAGGGGCTTCGCCTGGCTTTGTACGAGGGCTTAAATGCAACATCGGCAAGGCCTGCACAAACCGGTGGTTGCCGGAGCGGATCACGGCAACCGCGCCTTATGGGCGAGACTTGCGAAGATGCTCTATGTTCCCAGGAGTTGCTCACTGGTAGGCCCTCTTCGGTCTTGAGGCGGACAGCGCCGGGCCTCGCGACTCGTCTCACCCGATAAGGGCCTTCCTGCTTCGGTGTCGACTTGTTATAATTCTTGGCCGACTGAACGTGCCTAAGAACAAGGTCGCCTAACAGGGCAACTTTATCTGGCGCCAGGGGCTTCGCCTGGCTTTGTACAAGGGGTTACATGCAGCATCGGCAAGGCCTGCACAAACCGGTGGTTGCCGGAGCGGATCACGGCAACCGCGCCTTATGGGCGAGACTTGCGAAGATGCTCTATGTTCCCAGGAGTTGCTCACTGGTAGGCCCTCTTCGGTCTTGAGGCGGACAGCGCCGGGCCTCGCGACTCGTCTCACCCGACAAGGGCCTTCCTGCTTCGGCGTCAACTTGTTATAATTCTTGGCCGACTGAACGTGCCAGAGAACAAGGTCGCCTAACAGGGCTACTTGATCTGGTGCCAGGGGCTTCGCCTGGCTTTGTACAAGGGGTTACATGCAACAGCGGCAAGGCCTGTACAAACCGATGGTTGCCGGAACGGGTCACGGCAACCGCGCCTTATGGGTGAAACTTGCGAAGATGCTCTATGTTCCAGGAGTTGCTCACTGGTACGCCTTCTTCGGTCTCGAGGCGGACAGCACCGGGCCTCATGACTTGTCTCACCCGATAAGGTCCTTCCCACTTCGGCGTCAACTTGTTGGAATTCTTGGCCGACTGAGTTCGCCGAAGAACAAGGTCGCCCTCCTCGAGACTCCTGGCCTTGACCTTGCGGCTATGGTAGCGACGCAAGGCTTGCTGGTACCGAGCAGCTCGTACCGCAGCCTGGAGACGTCCTTCCTCAAGGAGCAGCGCGTCATCTTGGCGCAGCCGCTCTTGCTCGAGCTCGTCATAAGCGAGCACCCGAGGAGATCCGTATACGAGTTCCGTGGGGATAACCGCTTCCGCTCCATAGACTAGAGCAAAAGGTGTCTGTCCGGTGGCTCGGCTTGGTGTCGTCCTGATTGACCAAAGAGCCGCCGGCAGCTCCTCAATCCAATTTCTCCCGCACTTGTGCAGCCTGTCGAAGGTCCTGGTCTTGAGTCCGCGCAGCACTTCAGCGTTGGCCCTTTCCGCTTGACCGTTGCTCCTGGGGTGAGCAACTGAAGCGAAACAGACCTTGGCGCCGAGATCCTGGGCGTATTGCATGAAGGCGCGACTTGTAAATTGCGTCCCATTGTCGGTGATGACTCTGTTGGGGACTCCGAAACGGCAGACGATCGACCGGAAGAACTTGACTGCTGACTGCGCGGTCACCTTCCTCACTGGCTCCACTTCCGGCCACTTCGTGAACTTGTCGATTGCAACGTACAAGTACTCGAAGCCCCCGACAGCTCGGGGAAAAGGGCCGAGGATATCGAGCCCCCAGACCGAGAAGGGCCAGGACAAAGGGATTGTTTGGAGAGCTTGAGCTGGCTGGTGAATCTGTTTTGCATGGAACTGGCACGCTTCACACTTGGTTACTAGTGCAGTTGCATCTTGGAGGGCTTCTTGCCAGAAGAATCCTTGCCGGAAGGCTTTCCCGACAAGTGCTCTTGCGCCGATGTGATGGCCGCATATGCCTCCGTGTATCTCTGCCAACAGCTTCTGTCCGTCTTCCCTGGAGATGCACTTCAATCTGACACCGTTGAGTCTCCTTCTGTACAGCTCGTTGTCCACGAACTGGTACATACTTGACTGCCTGGTGATCTTCTCCACCTCTTCTGGGTCGTCGGGAAGTTCTCCAGTTTGCAGAAAACGGACGATCTGCCGTGCCCATGCCGGAGCCCGGGGCTCGACGGCAAGGGCTAAAGGCATGAAGGCCGCTGCGGGGACCCCGGCTTCTACGGCAAGAACCTCTGGTTCAGCCGGAGCCGGTGATCCCCCGGCAAGCTTGCCGGGGCAAAGCTTGTCGGGAACCTCTGCTTCCACTGGACGGACCCTCGGACCCGCAGGAGCGGACTGTTCCTCAGCGTTCGGATCGCTGATCCGCTCGCCGGAGCAAGGCTCATCGGGGACACCTGCTTCGACTGGACGGATCCTCGGATCCGCAGGAGCGGGCTGTCCCTCGGAGTTCAGGCTGCTGATCAGCTCGCTGGAGCGAGGCTTACCGGGGACACCGGCTTCAACTGGACGGATCCTGGGATCCGCAGGAGCGGGCTGTCCCCCGGCGTTCTGGTTGTTGATCTTGGGGACCTTGGCGGCGGTCTCAGGGAGGTCCGCCTGCGAGTAGTCGCCGGTGACCAACTTCCTTTTCTTGGACTGCCCAACTGATGGTGTAACGGATGGTTGAGTCAGCTTGAGCAAGAAGGTCCCTGGTTCCACAGGTAACTTCAGCGAAGCACACTTCGAAAGGCCGTCTGCTATCTCATTCTGAGCTCTCGCGACGTGCTCCATTTGCAGCCCTTCAAAGTGTTCTTCCAGCTTCCTCACTTCATCGACGTAAGCTTCCATCAGAGGGCTCTGGTAGCTCCTGTTGACTTGCCGGACCACCAGTTGAGAATCTCCCCGCACGATCAGCTTTCTGATCCCAAGTTCGGCCGCAATCCTGAGGCCGGCGAGCAAGCCTTCATACTCAGCAGTATTGTTGGTAGCTTGCTCTCTTGGGAAGTGCATCTGGATAACGTACTTGAGGTGCTCTCCGGTGGGCGCGATGAGTACCACGCCAGCACCGGCGCCTTGCAGCGAAAAGGCACCATCGAAGTACATTACCCACTCGCTTGTTGCTCCTTGTACGGGCGCGCTTGTTTCTTGGCCTTCTCCATCTGGTGTCGGGGTCCACTCGGCTATGAATTCTGCCAAAGCTCGGCTCTGTATGGTTGAAGTACTTTCAAACTTGAGCCCAAAGCTCGACAGCTCCAGTGCCCACTCGACGATCCTGCCCGTTGCCTCTGGATTGTGCAATATCCTCTTCAGCGGAAAGCGAGTGACTACTGTTATCTCATGCGCTTGGAAGTAATGGCGCAGCTTTCTCGAGGCCATGAGGAGGCCGAAAAGCAATTTCTGCACCCCGGAGTATCTTGATCTAGCCCCCTGCAAGAGGGAACTTACAAAATACACCGGGCGCTGCACTATCTTCTTCCGCGCTCCATCCTGTTCCTGCGCAGGGTGGCTCTTGTCGGGGCCAGAGCTTGCTGGAGCAGCCCCCCGCTCGTCGCTGGACTCGCTTGTAGGTGGTATAGGCTCCTCGTCGGCCTCCCTCTCCGCCACTAACGCAGCACTAACCACCTGGTTGGTTGCCGCTAGGTATAGCAACAACTTCTCCTGTGGTCTAGGTGCGACAAGTATTGGAGTGGAGGATAGGTACCTTTTCAAATCTTGCAGCGCTGCCTCCGCTTCTGGAGTCCACTACATGGGACCTGCCTTCTTCAAGATTTTAAAGAAAGGCAGGGCGCGTTCTGCAGACCTTGAAATGAACCGACTGAGGGCGGCCACACAACCTGCAAGCTTTCTGACGTCCTTGACGCGCTCTGGGGCTTCGATCTGCTCGATGGCTTTGATCTTGTCGGGATTAGCTTCAGTCCCCCTCTGTGACACAAAGAACCCGAGAAGCTTGCCGGAGGGGACTCCGAAAACGCACTTCTCGGGGTTCAGCTTGAGCTGTATCTTGCGCAAGTTCTGAAATGTCTCTTCCAGATCTTGGACCAGGGTTTCCTTGCTCCTGCTCTTCACCACGATGTCATCCATGTAGGCCTCCACGTTCCTATAGATCTGCGGCTCGAAGGCAGAGTGCACTACCCTTGCAAACGTTGATCCCGCATTCTTCAGTCCAAACGGCATGCGTATGAAGCAATAGGTGCCGCACGGAGTGATAAATGCGGTCTTCTCTTCATCTTCCTTGGCCATAAAGACTTGGTGGTATCCTGAATATGCATCAAGAAAAGAGAGTAGCTCACATCCGGCAGTGGAGTCAACAATCTGGTCTATGCGCGGCAAGGGAAATGGATCTTTGGGACATGCTTTATTCACGTCGGTGAAGTCTATGCACAGTCTCCACTTCCCATTGGCTTTGCGCATGACGACCGGATTGGCCAGCCACGTTGGATGGATCACACCTCTCACTAGGCCTGCCGCCTCTAGCTTCTTGATCTCTTCGCTGATGAATTCCTGGCGCTCCACGGCTTGCTTTCTTACTTTCTGCTTGACGGGTCGCGCGTGAGGACAGACAGCGAGCTTGTGCTCAATCACCCTCCTGGGAACACCGGGGATCTCGGACGGTTGCCATGCAAACACGTCGTCATTCGCCCGCAGGAAGGCGACGAGCGCGCTTTCCTATTTGCTGTCAAGCGTGGCACTGATGGTGAAGGTACCGCCAGTGCTGTCCTCCTTGGCGGACACCTTCTTGGTTGTCGGGGGAGCGGTCATTCCCTTCCTGTACTTGCCGGCGGAGCTCGATGGAACGTCCTCGACGGCGGCGCAGCACTCCGAAGAGGTGCGGTTGCCGGAGTGGGCCCCAGAGCACTTACCGGGCTCGGTCTTTGTCTTCTTCCCCCCGGGGGCTTCAGCGGCAAGTGTGTCCTTCTCTGCCGTGGCTGCTACGTCCCGGTAGATCTTGTCGGCGCAGATAAGCGCGTCCTTTTTGTCGCCATGGACAGTGATGACGCTTATCGGCCCCGGCATCTTGAGTACGTTGTAGGCGTGGTGGGAAGCCGCCATGAACTTGGCGAGAGCGGGACGGCCGAGGATCCCATTGTATGGTAACGGGATATCGGCGACGTCGAACGTGATACGCTCAGTCCTGAAGTTAAGCTCGCCGCCAAAGGTCACCGGCAGAGTAATCTTCCCCTTGGGCTTGCTCCTCCCCAGGTTGATTCCTTGGAAGGATCCGGTCTCTTCGAGCTCGCCGTCTGGGATCTGGAGTTTCTTGATCACAGCGGAGGAGATCAAGTTCAGCCCGGCCCCGCCGTCTACCAACATTTTGGTGACCTTGAGGTTGCGGATGGTGGGTGAGACCAGCATCGGCAAGCACCCGACCGCGGTTGTGCGGTCGGGGTGATCCTCAAGATCGAAAATGATGGGCGTGCTGGACCATTTGAGGAGCCTGCGCGACTCCACGGGCGGCTCTGCTGCGTTCACCTCTCGCGCCCACCGCTTAAGCTGGCGGTGGGAGGTGTGCAGAGAGGCGCCGCCGTCAACGCATAGGACCTCCGTGGCCTTCTGGAACTCCTGCTCGCTGTTATCTTCGTCTTCCACGTCTTCGTCGTCGTCCTCTTCATCCTCGTCGCGGCCCCGGGGAGGCCGATCGCCTTGCCGCTGCTTGGCCTTGCCGCGGCGTCCTCCCCGGCCGACGGGCGGCCGCTTCTTGCTTGGTTCGCCTCCCCCACCCTGGGCCTTCCCCTTGTCGCGCCTCTCGTACTCGGCCTTCTGCTGCACGACGAGGTACTCGACGCTTTTGCAGTTGGAGAGATCGTGGCCCTTGGTGCGGTGGATCTTGCAGTATTGCTTGTCGGAGCCGTCCTGCTTGTCGGCTGCCGCCACGGGGGCAGGCTCCTTGCCGGAGCCGCCAGCCTGCGTTTGCTTGGCGGGAGCCTCCTTGCCGGACCCCTCGACGGCAAGCACCTCTTTCCTATTCTTCCTCCTATTATTCCGCCGCTGGCTCCTCTTCGTCGGGGCGGTGTCGTCACTATCGCTTTCTCCTGCGCCAGCATCCTCCCCGGGGAGTTTCCTCCCCTCCTCCGCGCGCGCGCACTTGTCAGCCAAGGCATATAGCTCGCTGACGTCCCGGATCTTGGTCATGGCCATCTCTTCACGCATGCGGCGGTTACGCACGTTCTGGTGGAACGCGCTGATAACCGCGGCAGGGTGAACGTCGGGGATGTTGCGATGCACGCGGCTGAAACGCTGGATGTACTTGCGCAGGGGTTCTCCTTCCTTCTGGGCTAGGATGTGGAGGTCGCTATCCTGGCCATGAGGTTTGTGGCCGCCTGTGAAGGCGCCAACAAACTGATGGCAAAGATCCGCCCAGGAAGAAATGGAGCCTTCCGGCAAGTGCATAAGCCACGAACGAACGTTCGGCTTAAGCACGAGCGGGAAGTAGTTCGCCAATATCCTCTCGTCGCGCCCCCCGGCAGCTTGTACAGCGATTGTGTAGATGCTGAGAAACTCCGAGGGGTGCGTCCTGCCGTCGTACTTCTCCGGTACGTCGGGCTTGAAGTTCTTCGTGCTGGGCCACCGGACGCGTCGCAGCTCGCGGGTGAACGCAGGGCAACCTGCCGCATACGGTAAGTCACCTGGTTCACCGGGCGCGTACGCGTCGACAGCGTCCCCGGCCCGCTGGTCTGATTGTCGCCGAGTTTCTCGGCGGCGCTCAATCCTTGTTCGAGCGTCTTCTTGCTGTCGCTCGTCGAGGACTTGGCGCTGGTCCCGGCGAGTCCGCGGGTCCGACGACGCTGTGGAGCCGTCGTCGGCGTTGTTCCAGCGGGGCGGCGTCTTCTGCTTCTGCGCCGGGGAGTGCATGGTGGTCGCACCTCCGGCGGTCTTGTCGCCGTCGGCCTTCGTCTTCTCGACCTGCCGGGGCCGCGAGGTCGCCGGCTGCTGCGGCGTGTCGTTGTTGGCGAAGGCGATCAGGCTCTGGATGGTGGCCCTCCAGCTTTCGGCCTTGCCAGCCGCTGGAGGGTAGTCGAGGAGCAGTTGCGCTCTCGCGAGCGCTTCTGCCGGAGTGGAGGGGAGCGGGGGCGAGTGGCGCGAGGAGCGGGATGCGCTCGGACTCCTAACAATGTTAGAAAGAGCGGGGTCCCTCCCCGGCGCCTTCGCCTTGCCCGTGTCCGGACGGGGGCCCGTGGCGTCCCGCGAACCTCCTGTTTGCCCTTGTTCCAGCAAGCGGATGCCACCTCCCGTGGCATGGCGCTGCTGGGTCGTCGTTTGAAGGGACGGATGCGGCGCGTCCTCGGAGGCCGAGGCTCGGTCGTCCGCCCTGTTCTTGGATTTGGTGGCACCGCGAGTGTTCTCGCCGGTGGCCACCCCTCTGACGGCGTCTCCCCCGCCCACCGTTGGCTCCGGTAGCGGTGGGAGTGACGCGGACGGGCCCGCGGCCTCCAAAGCCTTCTTCTTCGGGGCCATGGTGTTGATGAAGCTAGCGAGTTCGGAGAAGCTGACGAAGAGCGCGCTCGCGTGAACGCAGGATCTGATCCGCACAACCTCGACGCAGCCCCCCTACCTGGCGCGCCAAAGATGTCGCGGGGGATGGCTGTCCCCCGCGGGCACCTATGGGGCCGGAAGCCCCTTTCGTTGTCCGGAGGGGGGCGGAGGGAGCACAGAGAGCAGATCGAGGCGAGCACACGGGCGGTTTACCCAGGTTCGGGCCGCGATGGACGCGTAAAACCCTACTCCTGCTTGGTTGTATTGAACTGGGGAGCTCGGGAGCTTGGGGAGCTAGCTGCACCGAGCGTATGGCTGTCTGGGTGCCGATTCTCCGAACCCCGGAACCCCTTTCTACGTCGCACACGGGCCTCCTTTTATAGCGCAAAGGGGTCACCGACAGGTGTCAACGTAGGAGAAAGGGGTAAAAGTGTAAAAGGGGTGGTAGCTGTAATAGCGCGGGAACGGTGGCGCTACAGTGCGGCACAGTGTTATCATACCTACTTCTGACGGTAGGGGACAAGGGCATTAAATGCCCGTCACGGTCGCCCGGACAGCACCAAGGCGGACCGTTAGGTGCGCCACCGTTCGCCACGATGGCGGCTGCATGCCACCGCATGCCCCAGGCTGCGCGGTGCCTCGCCACGTGCCCTCGGGGAAAGCCCCGGAGCGACGCGTGGCGGGCGAGCTGGAGCGCAGCCTTGAGGTGGCGATCTTGCCGCGGCAAGTGGCTTGCCGCGGGGGTCGTCTTCCTGTGCCTGATTGCGTGCCAGCTATCAGGCCTTGCCGGGGCGCTTGGCGCGCCACGGCGGGCTTCTCTTGTGATGCCTGGGTTCGGCCTTCCCGACAAGCTCCTCTTGTCGGGGGCTCGATCTTCTGTCTCGTTATACTTTGTTCTTGGATGGCCTTACAGGGGCGCAGTCGTCCCGGCAAGCTCCTCTTGCCGGGGTCTTGTCTTCTCGGCCCGGCAAGCTCCTCTTGCCGGGGGCCTTGTCTTCTTGACCCGGCAAGCTTCTCTTGCCGGGGGCCTTGTCTTGAATGCTTGGTCTTCTCTTGGCGCTTCCGGGGCGGGCCTTGCCGCAGGGTGCTACAACTGCCCGTGCACAAGTCTGGGGTACTAAGGTACCCCTACTTTAGTACACCGACAAGTACTTGGACTGTAGCTAAGCCCCCGAGTGGGAGGATTGCTCTCCACTCAGTAGAATTTTTTAAATACTTAGGCGAGTACTTGGACTGCAGCTAAGCCCCCGAATGGGAGGCTGGCTCTCCACTCGGTAGGATTTTTAAATACTTAGGCGAGTACTTGGACTGCAGCTAAGCCCCCGAATGGGAGGCTGGCTCTCCACTCGGTAGGATTTTTGAATACTTAGGAGAGTACTTGGACTGCAGCTAAGTCCCCGAGTGGGAAGCTGGCTCACCACTCGGTAGGATTTTTAAATACTTAGGCGAGTACTTGGACTGCAGCTAAGCCCCCGAGTAGGAGGCTGGCTCACCACTCGGTAGGATTTTTAAATACTTAGGCGAGTACTTGGACTGCAGCTAAGCCCCCGAGTGGGAGGCTGGCTCACCACTCGGTAGGATTTTTAAATACTTAGGCGAGTACTTGGACTGCAGCTAAGCCCCCGAGTGGGAGGCTGGCTCACCACTCGGTAGGATTTTTAAATAGTTAGGCGAGTACTTGGACTGCAGCTAAGCCCCCGAGTGGGAGGCTGGCTCACCACTCGGTAGGATTTTTAAATACTTAGGCGAGTACTTGAACTGCAGCTAAGCCCCCGATTGGAAGGCTGGCTCACCACTCGGTAGGATTTTTAAATACTTAGGCGAGTACTTGGACTGCAGCTAAGCCCCCGAGTAGGAGGCTGGCTCACCACTCGGTAGGATTTTTAAATACTTAGGCGAGTACTTGGACTGCAGCTAAGCCCCCGAGTGGGAGGCTGGCTCACCACTCGGTAGGATTTTTAAATACTTAGGCGAGTACTTGGACTGCAGCTAAGCCCCCGAGTGGGAGGCTGGCTCACCACTCGGTAGGATTTTTAAATAGTTAGGCGAGTACTTGGACTGCAGCTAAGCCCCCGAGTGGGAGGCTGGCTCACCACTCGGTAGGATTTTTAAATACTTAGGCGAGTACTTGAACTGCAGCTAAGCCCCCGATTGGAAGGCTGGCTCACCACTCGGTAGGATTTTTAAATACTTAGGCGAGTACTTGGACTGCAGCTAAGCCCCCGAGTGGGAGGCTGGCTCACCACTCGGTAGGATTTCTAAATACTTAGGCGAGTACTTGTACTGCAGCTAAGCCCCCGAGTGGGAGGATTGCTCTCCACTCGGTAGGATTTTTAAATACTTAGGCGAGTACTTGGACTGTAGCTAAGCCCCCGAGTGGGAGGATTGCTCTCCACTCAGTAGGATTTTTTAAATACTTAGGCGAGTACTTGGACTGCAGCTAAGCCCCCGAATGGGAGGCTGGCTCTCCACTCGGTAGGATTTTTAAATACTTAGGCGAGTACTTGGACTGCAGCTAAGCCCCCGAATGGGAGGCTGGCTCTCCACTCGGTAGGATTTTTGAATACTTAGGAGAGTACTTGGACTGCAGCTAAGTCCCCGAGTGGGAGGCTGGCTCACCACTCGGTAGGATTTTTAAATACTTAGGCGAGTACTTGGACTGCAGCTAAGCCCCCGAGTAGGAGGCTGGCTCACCACTCGGTAGGATTTTTATATACTTAGGCGAGTACTTGGACTGCAGCTAAGCCCCCGAGTGGGAGGCTGGCTCACCATTCGGTAGGATTTTTAAATACTTAGGCGAGTACTTGGACTGCAGCTAAGCCCCCGAGTGGGAGGCTGGCTCACCACTCGGTAGGATTTTTAAATACTTAGGCGAGTACTTGGAGTACACCTAAGCCCCCGAGTGGGAGGATTGCTCTCCACTCGGTAGGATTTTTTAAATATTTAGGCGAGTACTTGGACTGCAGCTAAGCCCCCGAATGGGAGGCTGGCTCTCCACTCGGTAGGATTTTTATATACTTAGACGAGTACTTGGAATGCAGCTAAGCCCCCGAGTGGGAGGATTGCTCTCCGCTCGGTAGGTGTATTAAACACTTAGGCGAGTACTGGACTGCATCTAAGCCTCCGAGTGGGAGGATTGCTCTCCACTCGGTAGGATTTTGAAATACTTAGTCGAGTACTTGGACTGCATCTAAGCCTCTGAGTGGGAGGATTGCTCTCCACTTGGTAGGATTTTTAAATACTTAGGCGAGTACTTGGACTGCAGCTAAGCCCGCGAGTAGGAGGCTGGCTCACCACTCGGTAGGATTTTTAAATACTTAGGCGAGTACTTGGACTGCAGCTAAGCCCACCGAATGGGAGGCCGGCTCACCACTCGGTAGGATTTTTAAATATTTAGGCGAGTATTTGGACTTCAGCTAAGCCCCCGAGTGGGAGGCTGGCTCACCACTCGGTAGGATTTTTAAATACTTAGGTGAGTACTTGGACTGTAGCTAAGCCCCCGAGTGGGAGGATTGCTCTCCACTCGGTAGGATTTTTAAATACTTAGGCGAGTACTTAGACTGCAGCTAAGCCCCCGAGTAGGAGGCTGGCTCACCACTCGGTAGGATTTTTAAATACTTAGGCGAGTACTTGTACTGCACCTAAACCCCCGAGTGGGAGGCTGGCTCACCACTCGGTAGGATTTTTAAATACTTAGGCGAGTACTTGGACTGCAGCTAAGCCCCCGATTGGGAGGCTGGCTCACCACTCGGTAGGATTTTTAAATACTTAGGCGAGTACTTGGACTGCAGCTAAGACCCCGAGTGGGAGGCTGGCTCACCACTCGGCAGGATTTTTAAATACTTAGGCGAGTACTTGGACTGCAGCTAAGCCCCCGAGTGGGAGGCTGGCTCACCACTCGGTAGGATTTTTAAATACTTAGGCGAGTACTTGGACTGCAGCTAAGCCCCCGAGTGGGAGGCTGGCTCACCACTCGGTAGGATTTTTAAATACTTAGGCGAGTACTTGGACTGCAGCTAAGCCCCCGATTGGAAGGCTGGCTCACCACTCGGTAGGATTTTTAAATACTTAGGCGAGTACTTGGACTGCAGCTAAGCCCCCGAGTGGGAGGCTGGCTCACCACTCGGTAGGATTTCTAAATACTTAGGCGAGTATTTCGACTGCAGCTAAGCCCCCGAGTGGGAGGATTGCTCTCCACTCGGTAGGATTTTTAAATACTTAAGCGAGTACTTGGACAGCAGCTAAGCCATGAGTTGGAGGCTGGCTCAACACTCGGTAGGATTTTTATATACTTAGGCGAGTACTTGGACTGCAGCTAAGCCCCCGAGTGGGAGGATTGCTCTCCGCTCGGTAGGATTTTTAAACACTTAGGCGAGTACTGGACTGCATCTAAGCCTCCGAGTGGGAGGATTGCTCTCCACTCGGTAGGATTTTTAAATACTTAGGCGAGTACTTGGACTGCAGCTAAGCCCCCGATTGGAAGGCTGGCTCACCACTCGGTAGGATTTTTAAGTACTTAGGCGAGTACTTGGACTGCAGCTAAGCCCCCGAGTGGGATGCTGGCTCACCACTCGGTAGGATTTCTAAATACTTAGGCGAGTACTTGGACTGTAGCTAAGCCCCCGAGTGGGAGGATTGCTCTCCACTCGGTAGGATTTTTAAATACTTAGGCGAGTACTTGGAATGCAGCTAAGCCCCCGAGTGGGAGGCTGGCTCACCACTCGGTAGGATTTTTAAATACTTAGGCGAGTACTTGGACTGCAGCTAAGCCCCCGAGTGGGAGGCTGGCTCACCACTCGGTAAGATTTTTAAATACTTAGGCGAGTACTTGAACTGCAGCTAAGCCCCCGATTGGAAGGCTGGCTCACCACTCGGTAGGATTTTTAAATACTTAGGCGAGTACTTGGACTGCAGCTAAGCCCCCGAGTGGGAGGCTGGCTCACCACTCGGTAGGATTTCTAAATACTTAGGCGAGTACTTGCACTGCAGCTAAGCCCCCGAGTGGGAGGATTGCTCTCCACTCGGTAGGATTTTTAAATACTTAGGCGAGTACTTGGACTGTAGCTAAGCCCCCGAGTGGGAGGATTGCTCTCCACTCAGTAGAATTTTTTAAATACTTAGGCGAGTACTTGGACTGCAGCTAAGCCGCCGAGTAGGAGGCTGGCTCACCACTCGGTAGGATTTTTAAATACTTAGGCGAGTACTTGGACTGCAGCTAAGCCCCCGAGTGGGAGGGTGGCTCACTACTCGGTATGATTTTTAAATACTTAGGCGAGTACTTGGACTGGAGCTAAGCCGCCGAGTGGGAGGCTGGCTCACCACTCGGTAGGATTTTTAAATACTTAGGCGAGTACTTGGACTGCAGCTAAGCCCCCGAATGGGAGGCTGGCTCTCCACTCGGTAGGATTTTTGAATACTTAGGAGAGTACTTGGACTGCAGCTAAGTCCCCGAGTGGGAGGCTGGCTCACCACTCGGTAGGATTTTTAAATACTTAGGCGAGTACTTGGACTGCAGCTAAGCCCCCGAGTAGTAGGCTGGCTCACCACTCGGTAGGATTTTTAAATACTTAGGCGAGTACTTGGACTGCAGCTAAGCCCCCGAGTGGGAGGCTGGCTCACCACTCGGTAGGATTTTTAAATACTTAGGCGAGTACTTGGACTGCAGCTAAGCCCCCGAGTGGGAGGCTGGCTCACCACTCGGTAGGATTTTTAAATAGTTAGGCGAGTACTTGGACTGCAGCTAAGCCCCCGAGTGGGAGGCTGGCTCACCACTCGGTAGGATTTTTAAATACTTAGGCGAGTACTTGAACTGCAGCTAAGCCCCCGATTGGAAGGCTGGCTCACCACTCGGTAGGATTTTTAAATACTTAGGCGAGTACTTGGACTGCAGCTAAGCCCCCGAGTGGGAGGCTGGCTCACCACTCGGTAGGATTTCTAAATACTTAGGCGAGTACTTGTACTGCAGCTAAGCCCCCGAGTGGGAGGATTGCTCTCCACTCGGTAGGATTTTTAAATACTTAGGCGAGTACTTGGACTGTAGCTAAGCCCCCGAGTGGGAGGATTGCTCTCCACTCAGTAGGATTTTTTAAATACTTAGGCGAGTACTTGGACTGCAGCTAAGCCCCCGAATGGGAGGCTGGCTCTCCACTCGGTAGGATTTTTAAATACTTAGGCGAGTACTTGGACTGCAGCTAAGCCCCCGAATGGGAGGCTCGCTCTCCACTCGGTAGGATTTTTGAATACTTAGGAGAGTACTTGGACTGCAGCTAAGTCCCCGAGTGGGAGGCTGGCTCACCACTCGGTAGGATTTTTAAATACTTAGGCGAGTACTTGGACTGCAGCTAAGCCCCCGAGTAGGAGGCTGGCTCACCACTCGGTAGGATTTTTATATACTTAGGCGAGTACTTGGACTGCAGCTAAGCCCCCGAGTGGGAGGCTGGCTCACCATTCGGTAGGATTTTTAAATACTTAGGCGAGTACTTGGACTGCAGCTAAGCCCCCGAGTGGGAGGCTGGCTCACCACTCGGTAGGATTTTTAAATACTTAGGCGAGTACTTGGACTACACCTAAGCCCCCGAGTGGGAGGATTGCTCTCCACTCGGTAGGATTTTTTAAATATTTAGGCGAGTACTTGGACTGCAGCTAAGCCCCCGAATGGGAGGCTGGCTCTCCACTCGGTAGGATTTTTATATACTTAGACGAGTACTTGGAATGCAGCTAAGCCCCCGAGTGGGAGGATTGCTCTCCGCTCGGTAGGATTTTGAAATACTTAGTCGAGTACTTGGACTGCATCTAAGCCTCTGAGTGGGAGGATTGCTCTCCACTTGGTAGGATTTTTAAATACTTAGGCGAGTACTTGGACTGCAGCTAAGCCCGCGAGTAGGAGGCTGGCTCACCACTCGGTAGGATTTTTAAATACTTAGGCGAGTACTTGGACTGCAGCTAAGCCCACCGAATGGGAGGCCGGCTCACCACTCGGTAGGATTTTTAAATATTTAGGCGAGTATTTGGACTTCAGCTAAGCCCCCGAGTGGGAGGCTGGCTCACCACTCGGTAGGATTTTTAAATACTTAGGTGAGTACTTGGACTGTAGCTAAGCCCCCGAGTGGGAGGATTGCTCTCCACTCGGTAGGATTTTTAAATACTTAGGCGAGTACTTGGACTGCAGCTAAGCCCCCGAGTAGGAGGCTGGCTCACCACTCGGTAGGATTTTTAAATACTTAGGCGAGTACTTGTACTGCAGCTAAACCCCCGAGTGGGAGGCTGGCTCACCACTCGGTAGGATTTTTAAATACTTAGGCAAGTACTTGGACTGCAGCTAAGCCCCCGAGTGGGAGGCTGGCTCACCACTCGGTAGGATTTTTAAATACTTAGGCGAGTACTTGGACTGCAGCTAAGCCCCCGAGTGGGAGGCTGGCTCACCACTCGGTAGGATTTTTAAATACTTAGGCGAGTACTTGAACTGCAGCTAAGCCCCCGATTGGAAGGCTGGCTCACCACTCGGTAGGATTTTTAAATACTTAGGCGAGTACTTGGACTGTAGCTAAGCCCCCGAGTGGGAGGATTGCTCTCCACTCGGTAGGATTTTTTAAATACTTAGGCGAGTACTTGGACTGCAGCTAAGCCCCCGAATGGGAGGCTGGCTCTCCAGTCGGTAGGATTTTTAAATACTTAGGCGAGTACTTGGACTGCAGCTAAGCCCCCGAATAGGAGGCTGGCTCTCCACTCGGTAGGATTTTTGAATACTTAGGAGAGTACTTGGACTGCAGCTAAGTCCCCGAGTGGGAGGCTGGCTCACCACTCGGTAGGATTTTTAAATACTTAGGCGAGTACTTGGACTGCAGCTAAGCCCCCGAGTAGGAGGCTGGCTCACCACTCGGTAGGATTTTTAAATACTTAGGCGAGTACTTGGACTGCAGCTAAGCCCCCGAGTGGGAGGCTGGCTCACCATTCGGTAGGATTTTTAAATACTTAGGCGAGTACTTCGACTGCAGCTAAGCCCCCGAATGGGAGGCTGGCTCTCCACTCGGTAGGATTTTTGAATAGTTAGGAGAGTACTTGGACTGCAGCTAAGTCCCCGAGTGGGAGGCTGGCTCACCACTCGGTAGGATTTTTAAATACTTAGGCGAGTACTTGGACTGCAGCTAAGCCCCCGAGTAGGAGGCTGGCTCACCACTCGGTAGGATTTTTATATACTTAGGCGAGTACTTGGACTGCAGCTAAGCCCCCGAGTGGGAGGCTGGCTCACCATTCGGTAGGATTTTTAAATACTTAGGCGAGTACTTGGACTGCAGCTAAGCCCCCGAGTGGGAGGCTGGCTCACCACTCGGTAGGATTTTTAAATACTTAGGCGAGTACTTGGACTACACCTAAGCCCCCGAGTGGGAGGATTGCTCTCCACTCGGTAGGATTTTTTAAATATTTAGGCGAGTACTTGGACTGCAGCTAAGCCCCCGAATGGGAGGCTGGCTCTCCACTCGGTAGGATTTTTATATACTTAGACGAGTACTTGGAATGCAGCTAAGCCCCCGAGTGGGAGGATTGCTCTCCGCTCGGTAGGTGTATTAAACACTTAGGCGAGTACTGGACTGCATCTAAGCCTCCGAGTGGGAGGATTGCTCTCCACTCGGTAGGATTTTGAAATACTTAGTCGAGTACTTGGACTGCATCTAAGCCTCTGAGTGGGAGGATTGCTCTCCACTTGGTAGGATTTTTAAATACTTAGGCGAGTACTTGGACTGCAGCTAAGCCCGCGAGTAGGAGGCTGGCTCACCACTCGGTAGGATTTTTAAATACTTAGGCGAGTACTTGGACTGCAGCTAAGCCCACCGAATGGGAGGCCGGCTCACCACTCGGTAGGATTTTTAAATATTTAGGCGAGTATTTGGACTTCAGCTAAGCCCCCGAGTGGGAGGCTGGCTCACCACTCGGTAGGATTTTTAAATACTTAGGTGAGTACTTGGACTGTAGCTAAGCCCCCGAGTGGGAGGATTGCTCTCCACTCGGTAGGATTTTTAAATACTTAGGCGAGTACTTGGACTGCAGCTAAGCCCCCGAGTAGGAGGCTGGCTCACCACTCGGTAGGATTTTTAAATACTTAGGCGAGTACTTGTACTGCAGCTAAACCCCCGAGTGGGAGGCTGGCTCACCACTCGGTAGGATTTTTAAATACTTAGGCGAGTACTTGGACTGCAGCTAAGCCCCCGAGTGGGAGGCTGGCTCACCACTCGGTAGGATTTTTAAATACTTAGGCGAGTACTTGGACTGCAGCTAAGCCCCCGAGTGGGAGGCTGGCTCACCATTCGGTAGGATTTTTAAATACTTAGGCGAGTACTTGAACTGCAGCTAAGCCCCCGATTGGAAGGCTGGCTCACCACTCGGTAGGATTTTTAAATACTTAGGCGAGTACTTGGACTGTAGCTAAGCCCCCGAGTGGGAGGATTGCTCTCCACTCGGTAGGATTTTTTAAATACTTAGGCGAGTACTTGGACTGCAGCTAAGCCCCCGAATGGGAGGCTGGCTCTCCAGTCGGTAGGATTTTTAAATACTTAGGCGAGTACTTGGACTGCAGCTAAGCCCCCGAATAGGAGGCTGGCTCTCCACTCGGTAGGATTTTTGAATACTTAGGAGAGTACTTGGACTGCAGCTAAGTCCCCGAGTGGGAGGCTGGCTCACCACTCGGTAGGATTTTTAAATACTTAGGCGAGTACTTGGACTGCAGCTAAGCCCCCGAGTAGGAGGCTGGCTCACCACTCGGTAGGATTTTTAAATACTTAGGCGAGTACTTGGACTGCAGCTAAGCCCCCGAGTGGGAGGCTGGCTCACCATTCGGTAGGATTTTTAAATACTTAGGCGAGTACTTGGACTGCAGCTAAGCCTCCGAGTGGGAGGCTGGCTCACCAATCGGTAGGATTTTTAAATACTTAGGCGAGTACTTGGACTGCAGCTAAGCCCACCGAATGGGAGGCTGGCTCACCACTCGGTAGGATTTTTAAATATTTAGGCGAGTATTTGGACTTCAGCTAAGCCCCCGAGTGGGAGGCTGGCTCACCACTCGGTAGGATTTTTAAATACTTAGGTGAGTACTTGGACTGTAGCTAAGCCCCCGAGTGGGAGGATTGCTCTCCACTCGGTAGGATTTTTAAATACTTAGGCGAGTACTTGGACTGCAGCTAAGCCCCCGAGTAGGAGGCTGGCTCTCCACTCGGTAGGATTTTTAAATACTTAGGCGAGTACTTGGACTGCAGCTAAACCCCCGAGTGGGAGGCTGGCTCACCACTCGGTAGGATTTTTAAATACTTAGGCGAGTACTTGGACTGCAGCTAAGCCCCCGAGTGGGAGGCTGGCTCACCACTCGGTAGGATTTTTAAATACTTAGGCGAGTACTTGGACTGCAGCTAAGCCCCCGAGTGGGAGGCTGGCTCACCACTCGGTAGGATTTTTAAATACATAGGCGAGTACTTGAACTGCAGCTAAGCCCCCGATTGGAAGGCTGGCTCACCACTCGGTAGGATTTTTAAATACTTAGGCGAGTACTTGGACTGTAGCTAAGCCCCCGAGTGGGAGGATTGCTCTCCACTCGGTAGGATTTTTTAAATACTTAGGCGAGTACTTGGACTGCAGCTAAGCCCCCGAATGGGAGGCTGGCTCTCCACTCGGTAGGATTTTTAAATACTTAGGCGAGTACTTGGACTGCAGCTAAGCCCCCGAATGGGAGGCTGGCTCTCCACTCGGTAGGATTTTTGAATACTTAGGAGAGTACTTGGACTGCAGCTAAGTCCCCGAGTGGGAGGCTGGCTCACCACTCGGTAGGATTTTTAAATACTTAGGCGAGTACTTGGACTGCAGCTAAGCCCCCGAGTAGGAGGCTGGCTCACCACTCGGTAGGATTTTTAAATACTTAGGCGAGTACTTGGACTGCAGCTAAGCCCCCGAGTGGGAGGCTGGCTCACCATTCGGTATGATTTTTAAATACTTAGGCGAGTACTTGGACTGCAGCTAAGCCCCCGAGTGGGAGGCTGGCTCACCACTCGGTAGGATTTTTAAATACTTAGGCGAGTACTTGGACTGCAGCTAAGCCCCCGAGTGGGAGGATTGCTCTCAACTCGGTAGGATTTTTTAAATATTTAGGCGAGTACTTGGACTGCAGCTAAGCCCCCGAATGGGAGACTGGCTCTCCACTCGGTAGGATTTTTATATACTTAGACGAGTACTTGGAATGCAGCTAAGCCCCCGAGTGGGAGGATTGCTCTCCGCTCGGTAGGTGTATTAAACACTTAGGCGAGTACTGGACTGCATCTAAGCCTCCGAGTGGGAGGATTGCTCTCCACTCGGTAGGATTTTGAAATACTTAGTCGAGTACTTGGACTGCATCTAAGCCTCTGAGTGGGAGGATTGCTCTCCACTCGGTAGGATTTTTAAACACTTAGGCGAGTACTTGGACTGCAGCTAAGCCCGCGAGTAGGAGGCTGGCTCACCACTCGGTAGGATTTTTAAATACTTAGGCGAGTACTTGGACTGCAGCTAAGCCCACCGAATGGGAGGCTGGCTCACCACTCGGTAGGATTTTTAAATATTTAGGCGAGTATTTGGACTTCAGCTAAGCCCCCGAGTGGGAGGCTGGCTCACCACTCGGTAGGATTTTTAAATACTTAGGTGAGTACTTGGACTGCAGCTAAGCCCCCGAGTGGGAGGCTGGCTCACCACTCGGTAGGATTTCTAAATACTTAGGTGAGTACTTGGACTGCAGCTAAGCCCCCGAGTGGGAGGATTGCTCTCCACTCGGTAGGATTTTTAAATACTTAGGCGAGTACTTGGACAGCAGCTAAGCCCCGAGTTGGAGGCTGGCTCACCACTCGGTAGGATTTTTATATACTTAGGCGAGTACTTGGACTGCAGCTAAGCCCCCGAGTGGGAGGATTGCTCTCCGCTCGGTAGGATTTTTAAACACTTAGGCGAGTACTGGACTACATCTAAGCCTCCGAGTGGGAGGATTGCTCTCCACTCGGTAGGATTTTTTAATACTTAGTCGAATATTTGGACTGCATCTAGACCTCCGAGTGGGAGGATTGCTCTCCGCTTGGTAGGATTTTTGAATACTTTGGAGAGTACTTGGACTGCAGCTAAGTCCCCAAGTGGGAGGCTGGCTCTCCACTCGGTAGGATTTTTAAATACTTAGGCGAGTACTTGAACTGCAGCTAAGCCCCCGATTGGAAGGCTGGCTCACCACTCGGTAGGATTTTTAAATACTTAGGCGAGTACTTGGACTGTAGCTAAGCCCCCGAGTGGGAGGATTGCTCTCCACTCGGTAGGATTTTTTAAATACTTAGGCGAGTACTTGGACTGCAGCTAAGCCCCCGAATGGGAGGCTGGCTCTCCACTCGGTAGGATTTTTAAATACTTAGGCGAGTACTTGGACTGCAGCTAAGCCCCCGAATAGGAGGCTGGCTCTCCACTCGGTAGGATTTTTGAATACTTAGGAGAGTACTTGGACTGCAGCTAAGTCCCCGAGTGGGAGGCTGGCTCACCACTCGGTAGGATTTTTAAATACTTAGGCGAGTACTTGGACTGCAGCTAAGCCCCCGGGTAGGAGGCTGGCTCACCACTCGGTAGGATTTTTAAATACTTAGGCGAGTACTTGGACTGCAGCTAAGCCCCCGAGTGGGAGGCTGGCTCACCATTCGGTAGGATTTTTAAATACTTAGGCGAGTACTTGGACTGCAGCTAAGCCCCCGAGTGGGAGGCTGGCTCACCAATCGTTAGGATTTTTAAATACTTAGGCGAGTACTTGGACTGCAGCTAAGCCCACCGAATGGGAGGCTGGCTCACCACTCGGTAGGATTTTTAAATATTTAGGCGAGTATTTGGACTTCAGCTAAGCCCCCGAGTGGGAGGCTGGCTCACCACTCGGTAGGATTTTTAAATACTTAGGTGAGTACTTGGACTGTAGCTAAGCCCCCGAGTGGGAGGATTGCTCTCCACTCGGTAGGATTTTTAAATACTTAGGCGAGTACTTGGACTGCAGCTAAGCCCCCGAGTAGGAGGCTGGCTCACCACTCGGTAGGATTTTTAAATACTTAGGCGAGTACTTGGACTGCAGCTAAACCCCCGAGTGGGAGGCTGGCTCACCACTCGGTAGGATTTTTAAATACTTAGGCGAGTACTTGGACTGCAGCTAAGCCCCCGAGTGGGAGGCTGGCTCACCACTCGGTAGGATTTTTAAATACTTAGGCGAGTACTTGGACTGCAGCTAAGCCCCCGAGTGGGAGGCTGGCTCACCACTCGGTAGGATTTTTAAATACTTAGGCGAGTACTTGAACTACAGCTAAGCCCCCGATTGGAAGGCTGGCTCACCACTCGGTAGGATTTTTAAATACTTAGGCGAGTACTTGGACTGCAGCTAAGCCCCCGAGTGGGAGGCTGGCTCACCATTCGGTATGATTTTTAAATACTTAGGCGAGTACTTGGACTGCAGCTAAGCCCCCGAGTGGGAGGCTGGCTCACCACTCGGTAGGATTTTTAAATACTTAGGCGAGTACTTGGACTGCTGCTAAGCCCCCGAGTGGGAGGATTGCTCTCAACTCGGTAGGATTTTTTAAATATTTAGGCGAGTACTTGGACTGCAGCTAAGCCCCCGAATGGGAGACTGGCTCACCACTCGGTAGGATTTTTAAATACTTAGGCGAGTACTTGGACTGCAGCTAAGCCCACCGAATGGGAGGCTGGCTCACCACTCGGTAGGATTTTTAAATATTTAGGCGAGTATTTGGACTTCAGCTAAGCCCCCGAGTGGGATGCTGGCTCACCACTCGGTAGGATTTTTAAATACTTAGGTGAGTACTTGGACTGCAGCTAAGCCCCCGAGTGGGAGGCTGGCTCACCACTCGGTAGGATTTCTAAATACTTAGGTGAGTACTTGGACTGCAGCTAAGCCCCCGAGTGGGAGGATTGCTCTCCACTCGGTAGGATTTTTAAATACTTAGGCGAGTACTTGGACAGCAGCTAAGCCCCGAGTTGGAGGCTGGCTCACCACTCGGTAGGATTTTTATATACTTAGGCGAGTACTTGGACTGCAGCTAAGCCCCCGAGTGGGAGGATTGCTCTCCGCTCGGTAGGATTTTTAAACACTTAGGCGAGTACTGGACTGCATCTAAGCCTCCGAGTGGGAGGATTGCTCTCCACTCGGTAGGATTTTTTAATACTTAGTCGAATATTTGGACTGCATCTAGACCTCCGAGTGGGAGGATTGCTCTCCGCTTGGTAGGATTTTTGAATACTTTGGAGAGTACTTGGACTGCAGCTAAGTCCCCAAGTGGGAGGCTGGCTCACCACTCGGTAGGATTTTTAAATACTTAGGCGAGTACTTGGACTGCAGCTAAGCCCCCGAGTAGGAGGCTGGCTCACCACTCGGTAGGATTTTTAAATACTTAGGTGAGTACTTGGACTGCAGCTAAGCCCCCGAGTGGGAGGCTGGCTCACCACTCGGTAGGATTTTTAAATACTTAGGTGTCGGTGTACTAAAGTAGGGGTACCTTAGTACCCCAGACTTGTGCACGGGCAGTCGTAGCACCCTGCGGCAAGGCCCGCCCCGGAAGCGCCAAGAGAAGACCAAGCATTCAAGACAAGGCCCCCGGCGAGAGGAGCTTGCCGGGCCAAGAAGACAAGGCCCCCGGCAAGAGGAGCTTGCCGGGCCGAGAAGACAAGACCCCGGCAAGAGGAGCTTGCCGGGACGACTGAGCCCATGTAAGGCCATCCAAGAACAAAGTATAACGAGACAGAAGATCGAGCCCCCGACAAGAGGAGCTTGTCGGGAAGGCCGAACCCAGGCACCACAAGAGAAGCCAGCCGCGGCGCGCCAAGCGCCCCGGCAAGGCCTGATAGCTAGCACGCTATCAGGCACAGGAAGACGACCCCCGCGGCAAGCCACTTGCCGCGGCAAGATCGCCACCTCAAGACTGCGCTCCAGCTCGCCCGCCACGCGTCGCTCCGGGGCTTCCCCCGAGGGCACGTGGCGAGGCACCGCGCAGCCTGGGGCATGCGGTGGCATGCAGCCGCCATCGTGGCGAACGGTGGCGCACCTAACGGTCTGCCTCGGTGCTGTCCGGGCGACCGTGACGGGCATTTAATGCCCTTGTCCCCTACCGTCAGAAGTAGGTATGATAACACTGTGCCGCACTGTAGCGCCACCGTTCCCGCACTATTACAGCTACCACCCCCTTTACACTTTTACCCCTTTCTCCTACGTTGACACCTGTCGGTGACCCCTTTGCGCTATAAAAGGAGGCCCGTGTGCAACGTAGAAGGGGTTCCGGGGTTTGGAGATTCGGCATCCAGACAGCCATACGCTCGGTGCAGCTAGCTCCCCAAGCTCCCGAGCTCCCCAGTTCAATACAACTAAGCAGGAGTAGGGTTTTACGCGTCCATCGCGGCCCGAACCTGGGTAAACCGCCCGTGTGCCCGCTTCGATCTGCTCTCCGCGCTCCCTCCGCCCCCCTCGCCGGACAACGAAAGGGGCTCCGGCCCCATAGGTGCTCGCGGGGGGACGCCCGTCCGCCCCGACATCTTTGGCGCGCCAGGTAGGGGCGCGTCGAGGTTGTGCGGATCAGATCCTGCGTTCGCGCGAGCGCGCTCTTCGTCAGCTTCTCCGAACTCGCTAGCTTCATCAACACCATGGCCCTGAAGAAGAAGGCTTCGGAGGCCGCGGGCCCGTCCGCGTCACTCCCACCGCTACCGGAGCCAACGGTGGGCGGGGGAGACGCCGTCGGATGGGTGGCCACCGGCGAGGACACTCGCGGTGCCACCAAATCCAAGAACAGTGCGGACGACCGAGCCTCGGCCTCCGAGGACGCGCCGCATCCGTCCCTTCAAACGACGACCCAGCAGCGCCATGCCACGGGAGGTGGCATCCGCTTGCTGGAACAAGGGCAAACAGGAGGTTCGCAGGACGCCACGGGCCCCCGTCCGGACACGGGCAAGGCGAAGGCGCCGGGGAGGGACCCCGCTCTTTCTAACATTGTTAGGAGTCCGAGCGCATCCCGCTCCTCGCGCCACTCGCCCCCGCTCCCCTCCACTCCGGCAGAGGCGCTCGCGAGAGCGCAACTGCTCCTCGACTACCCTCCAGCGGGTGGCAAGGCCGAGAGCTGGAGGGCCACCATCCAGAGCCTGATCGCCTTCGCCAACAACGACACGCCGCAGCGGCCGGCGACCTCACGGCCCCGGCAGGTCGAGAAGACGAAGGCCGACGGCGACAAGACCGCCGGAGGTGCGACCACCGTGCACTCCCCGGCGCAGAAGCAGAAGACGCCGCCCCGCTGGAACAACGCCGACGACGGCTCCACAGCGTCGTCGGACCCGCGGACTCGCCGGGACCAGCGCCATGTCCTCGACGAGCGGCAGCAAGAAGACGCTCGAACAAGGATTGAGCGCCGCCGAGAAACTCGGCGACAATCAGACCAGCGGGCTGGGAACGCTGTCGACGCGTACGCGCCCGGTGAACCAGGTGACTTACCGTACGCGGCAGGTTGCCCTGCGTTCACCCGCGAGCTGCGACGCGTCCGGTGGCCCAGCACGAAGAACTTCAAGCCCGACGTACCGGAGAAGTACGACGGCAGGACGCACCCCTCGGAGTTTCTCAGCATCTACACAATCGCTGTACAAGCTGCCGGGGGGCGCGACGAGAGGATATTGGCAAACTACTTCCCGCTCGTGCTTAAGCCGAACGTTCGTTCGTGGCTTATGCACTTGCCGGAAGGCTCCATCTCTTCCTGGGCGGATCTCTGCCATCAGTTTGTTGGCGCCTTCACAGGCGGCCACAAACCTCATGGCCAGGATAGCGACCTCCACATCCTAGCCCAGAAGGAAGGAGAACCCCTGCGCAAGTACATCCAGCGTTTCAGCCGCGTGCATCGCAACATCCCCGACGTTCACCCTGCCGCGGTTATCAGCGCGTTCCACCAGAACATGCGTAACCGCCGCATGCGGGAGGAGATGGCCATGACCAAGATCCGGGACGTCAGCGAGCTATATGCCTTGGCTGACAAATGCGCGCGCGCGGAGGAGGGGAGGAAACTCCCCGGGGAGGATGCTGGCGCAGGAGAAAGCGACAGTGACGACACCGCCCCGGCGAAGAGGAGCCAGCGGCGGAATAATAGGAGGAAGAACAGGAAAGAGGTGCTTGCTGTCGAGGGGTCCGGCAAGGAGGCTCCCGCCAAGCGAACGCAGGCTGGCGGCTCCGGCAAGGAGCCTGCCCCCGTGGCGGCAGCCGACAAGCAGGACGGCTCCGACAAGCAATACTGCAAGATCCACCGCACCAAGGGCCACGATCTCTCCAACTGTAAAAGCGTCGAATACCTCGTCGTGCAGCAGAAGGCTGAGTACGAGAGGCGCGACAAGGGGAAGGCCCAGGGTGGGGGTGGCGAACCAAGCAAGAAGCGGCCGCCCGTCGGCCGGGGAGGACGCCGCGGCAAGGCCAAGCAGCGGCAAGGCGATCGGCCTCCCCGGGGCCGCGACGAGGATGACGAAGACGACGACGAAGACGTGGAAGACGAAGATAACAGCGAGCAGGAGTTCCAGAAGGCCACGGAGGTCCTTTGCGTTGACGGCGGCGCCTCTCTGCACACCTCCCACCGCCAGCTTAAGCGGTGGGCGCGAGAGGTGAACGCAGCAGAGCCGCCCGTGGAGTCGCGCAGGCTCCTCAAATGGTCCAGCACGCCCATCATTTTCGATCTTGAGGACCACCCCGACCGCACAACCGCGGTCGGGTGCTTGCCGATGCTGGTCTCACCCACCATCCGCAACCTCAAGGTCACCAAAATGTTGGTAGACGGCGGGGCCGGGCTGAACTTGATCTCCTCCGCTGTGATCAAGAAACTCCAGATCCCAGACGGCGATCTCGGATAGACCGGATCCTTCCAAGGGATCAACCCGGGGAGGAGCAAGCCCAAGGGGAAGATTACTCTGCCGGTGACCTTTGGCGGCGAGCTTAACTTCAGGACTGAGCGTATCACGTTCGACGTCGCCGATATCCCGTTACCATACAATGGGATCCTCGGCCGTCCCGCTCTCGCCAAGTTCATGGCGGCTTCCCACCACGCCTACAACGTACTCAAGATGCCGGGGCCGATAAGCGTCATCACTGTCCATGGAGACAAAAAGGACGCGCTTATCTGCGCCGACAAGATCTACCGGGACGTAGCAGCCACGGCAGAGAAGGACACACTTGCCGCTGAAGCCCCCGGGGGGAAGAAAACAAAGACCAAGCCCGGTAAGTGCTCTGGGGCCCACTCCGGCAACCGCACCTCTTCGGAGTGCTGCGCCGCCGTCGAGGACGTTCCGTCGAGCTCCGCCGGCAAGTACAGGAAGGGAATGACCGCTCCTCCGGCAACCAAGAAGGTGTCCGCCAAGGAGGACGGCACTGGCGGTACCTTCACCATCAGTGCCACGCTTGACAGCAAATAGGAAAGCGCGCTCGTCGCCTTCCTGCGGGCGAATGACGACGTGTTTGCGTGGCAACCGTCCGACATCCCCGGTGTTCCCAGGAGGGTGATTGAGCACAAGCTCGCTGTCTGTCCTCACGCGCGACCCGTCAAGCAGAAAGTAAGAAAGCAAGCCGTGGAGCGCCAGGAATTCGTCAGCGAAGAGATCAAGAAGCTAGAGGCAGCAGGCCTAGTGAGAGGTGTGATCCATCCAACGTGGCTGGCCAATCCGGTCGTCGTGCGCAAAGCCAATGGGAAGTGGAGACTGTGCATAGACTTCACCGACGTGAATAAAGCATGTCCCAAAGATCCATTTCCCTTGCCGCGCATTGACCAGATTGTTGACTCCACTGCCGGATGTGAGCTACTCTCTTTCCTTGATGCATATTCAGGCTACCACCAAGTCTTTATGGCCAAGGAAGATGAAGAAAAGACCGCATTTATCACTCCGTGCGGCACCTATTGCTTCATACACATGCCGTTTGGACTGAAGAATGCGGGATCAACGTTTGCAAGGGTAGTGCACTCTGCTTTCGAGCCGCAGATCCATAGGAACGTGGAGGCCTACATGGATGATATCGTGGTGAAGAGCAGGAGCAAGGAAACCCTGGTCCAAGATCTGGAAGAAACATTTCAGAACCTGCGCAAGATACAGCTCAAGTTGAACCCCGAGAAGTGCGTTTTCGGAGTCCCCTCCGGCAAGCTTCTCGGGTTCTTTGTGTCACAGAGGAGGATTGAAGCTAACCCCGACAAGATCAAAGCCATCGAGCAAATCAAGGCCCCAGAGCGCGTCAAGGACGTCAGAAAGCTTGCCGGTTGTGTGGCCGCCCTCAGTCGGTTCATTTCAAGGTCTGCAGAACGCGCCCTGCCCTTCTTTAAAATCTTGAAGAAGGCAGGCCCCATGCAGTGGACTCCAGAAGCGGAGGCAGCGCTGCAAGATTTGAAAAGGTACCTATCCTCCACTCCAATACTTGTCGCACCTAGACCACAGGAGAAGTTGTTGCTATACCTAGCGGCAACCAACCAGGTGGTTAGTGCTGCGTTAGTGGCGGAGAGGGAGGCCGACGAGGAGCCTATACCACCTACAAGCGAGTCCAGCGACGAGCGGGGGGCTGCTCCAGCAAGCTCTGGCCCCGATAAGGGCCACCCTGCGCAGGAACCGGATGGAGCGCGGAAGAAGATGGTGCAGCGCCCGGTGTATTTCGTAAGTTCCCTCTTGCAGGGGGCTAGATCAAGATACTCCGGGGTGCAGAAATTGCTTTTCGGCCTCCTCATGGCCTCGAGAAAGCTGCGCCATTACTTCCAAGCGCATGAGATAACAGTAGTCACTCGCTTTCCGCTGAAGAGGATATTGCACAATCCAGAGGCAACAGGCAGGATCGTCGAGTGGGCACTGGAGCTGTCGAGCTTTGGGCTCAAGTTTGAAAGTACTTCAACCATACAGAGCCGAGCTTTGGCAGAATTCATAGCTGAGTGGACCCCGACGCCAGATGGAGAAGGCCAAGAAACAAGCGCACCCGTACAAGGAGCAACAAGCGAGTGGGTAATGTACTTCGATGGTGCCTTCTCGCTGCAAGGCGCCGGTGCTGGCGTGGTACTCATCGCGCCCACCGGAGAGCACCTCAAGTATGTTGTCCAGATGCACTTCCCAAGAGAGCAAGCTACCAACAATACTGCTGAGTATGAAGGCTTGCTCGCCGGCCTCAGGATTGCGGCCGAACTTGGGATCAGAAAGCTGATCGTGCGGGGAGATTCTCAACTGGTGGTCCGGCAAGTCAACAAGAGCTACCAGAGCCCTCTGATGGAAGCTTACGTCGATGAAGTGAGGAAGCTGGAAGAACACTTTGAAGGGCTGCAAATGGAGCACGTCGCGAGAGCTCAGAATGAGATAGCAGACGGCCTTTCGAAGTGTGCTTCGCTGAAGTTACCTGTGGAACCAGGGACCTTCTTGCTCAAGCTGACTCAACCATCCGTTACACCATCAGTTGGGCAGTCCAAGAAAAGGAAGTTGGTCTCCGGCGACTATTCGCAGGCGGACCTCCCTGAGACCGCCGCCAAGGTCCCCAAGATCAACAACCAGAACGCCGGGGGACAGCCCGCTCCTGCGGATCCCAGGATCCGTCCAGTCGAAGCCGGTGTCCCCGGTAAGCCTCGCTCCAGCGGGCTGATCAGCAGTCTGAACGCTGAGGAACAGTCCGCTCCTGCGGGTCCGAGGGTCCGTCCAGTGGAAGCGGAGGTTCCCGACAAGCTTTGCCCCGGCAAGCTTGCCGGGGGATCACCGGCTCCGGCTGAACCAGGGGTTCTTGCCGTAGAAGCCGGGGTCCCCGCAGCGGCCTTCATGCCTTTAGTCCTTGCCGTCGAGCCCCGGGCTCCGGCATGGGCACGGCAGATCGTCCGTTTTCTGCAAACTGGAGAACTTCCCGACGACCCAGAAGAGGTGGAGAAGATCACCAGGCAGTCAAGTATGTACCAGTTCGTGGACAACGAGCTGTACAGAAGGAGACTCAACGGTGTCAGATTGAAGTGCATCTCCAGGGAAGACGGACAGAAGCTGTTGGCAGAGATACACGGAGGCATATGTGGCCATCACATTGGCGCAAGAGCACTTGTCGGGAAAGCCTTCCGGCAAGGGTTCTTCTGGCAAGAAGCCCTCCAAGATGCAACTGCACTAGTAACCAAGTGTGAAGCGTGCCAGTTCCATGCAAAACAGATTCATCAACCAGCTCAAGCTCTCCAAACAATCCCTTTGTCCTAGCCCTTCTCGGTCTGGGGGCTCGATATCCTCGGCCCTTTTCCCCGAGCCGTCGGGGGCTTCGAGTACTTGTACGTTGCAATCGACAAGTTCACGAAGTGGCCAGAAGTGGAGCCAGTAAGGAAGGTGACCGCGCAGTCAGCAGTCAAGTTCTTCCGGTCGATCGTCTGCCGTTTCGGAATCCCCAACAGAGTCATCACCGACAACGGGACACAATTTACAAGTCGCGCCTTCATGCAATACGCCCAGGATCTCGGCGCCAAGGTCTGTTTCGCTTCGGTTGCTCACCCCAGGAGCAACGGTCAAGCAGAAAGGGCCAACGCTGAAGTGCTGCGCGGACTCAAGACCAGGACCTTCGACAGGCTGCACAAGTGCGGAAGAAATTGGATTGAGGAGCTGCCGGCGGCTCTGTGGTCAATCAGGACGACACCAAGTCGAGCCACCGGACAGACACCTTTTGCTCTAGTCTATGGAGCGGAAGCAGTCATCCCCACGGAACTCGTATACGGATCTCCTCGGGTGCTCGCTTATGACGAGCTCGAGCAAGAGCGGCTGCGCCAAGATGACGCGCTGCTCCTTGAGGAAGGACGTCTCCAGGCTGCGGTACGAGCCGCTCGATACCAGCAAGCCTTGCGTCGCTACCATAGCCGCAAGGTCAAGGCCAGGAGTCTCGAAGAGGGCGACCTTGTTCTTCGGCGCACTCAGTCGGCCAAGAATTCCAACAAGTTGACGCCAAAGTGGGAAGGACCTTATCGGGTGAGGCAAGTCACGAGGCCTGGCGCTGTCCGCCTCGAGACCGAAGAAGGCGTACCAGTGAGCAACTCCTGGAACATAGAGCATCTTCGCAAGTTTCACCCGTAAGGCGCGGTTGCCGTGACCCGTTCCGGCAACAATCGATTTGTACAGGCCTTGCCGCTGCTGCATGTAACCCCTTGTACAAAGCCAGGCGAAGCCCCTGGCGCCAGATAAAGTTGCCCTGTTAGGCGACCTTGTTCTTAGGCACGTTCAGTCGGCCAAGAATTATGACAAGTTGACGCCGAAGCAGGAAGGCCCTTGTCGGGTGGAACGAGTCGCGAGGCCCGGCGCTGTCCACCTCAAGACCGAAGAGGGCCTACCAGTGAGCCACTCCTGGGAATATAGAGCATCTTCGCGAGTTCCGCCCACTAGGCGCGGTTGCCGTGATCCGCTCCGGCAACCATCGGTTTGTACAGGCCTTGCCGCTGCTGCATGTAACCCCTTGTACAAAGCCAGGCGAAGCCCCTGGCACCAGATAAAGTTGCCCTGTTAGGCGACCTTGTTCTTAGGCACGTTCAGTCGGCCAAGAATTATAACAAGTCGACACCGAAGCAGGAAGGCCCTTATCGGGTGAGACGAGTCGCGAGGCCCGGCGCTGTCCGCCTCAAGACCGAAGAGGGCCTACCAGTGAGCAACTCCTGGGAACATAGAGCATCTTCGCAAGTCTCGCCCATAAGGCGCGGTTGCCGTGATCCGCTCCGGCAACCACCGGTTTGTGCAGGCCTTGCCGATGTTGCATTTAAGCCCTCGTACAAAGCCAGGCGAAGCCCCTGGCCGAAGATAAAGAAGCGCTGGCGCCCTAGATTTTAGCATGCATGCTGAGTCAAAGTCTCGTCCTTGGTTAGGGTTGTCAGTTCCTAACTGTCGCTAACCCCTAACTTAGAGGTCGAGTCCGCGTCTTTTTCCCGTCCTTTCCCTTTGGCTCGCAGGAATTGAATGCCCTTGCCGGGCCGCTCAAGGACAAGGAAGAGGAGAAGGACGAGCCAACACCTACGCCCCGACGAGCCAGAGTCGCCGAGGGCTGCAACCTCAGATAAGTTTTTGCATCCCTCATCATGCATTCTCTTATGGACTGTGGGATTTGAAAGCCTCCTTTCCTCCTGGAAAGCTACCGTGCTCTCTTAGCGGCAAGCCCCAGAGCGCGTTCCTGGGGCCCGCTTCGATAGCAGCCGCGGCAGCAAGAGGGAGGGAAGCGAGGGGCCGGAACCCGCCTGCTCCCCGCCTCCGCCAAGGGCGTGAGAAAGGTCGAGCAGTGCGGGGGAGCGGCTGGGCCTGTTGCCGGGCGAGAACTGTCTATCTTAACGGTGTAAAGGATTCGTTCCTTACCGCGGTTTCCACCCGCGAGACAAATGATCCGGCAAACATCCCCTTTTCATTAAAAACACTCCACTCAGGTACAGTTCAGAGAGAATGAAAAACATGAAAAGAGGGATTACAAGGCTTAAACGCAACTAAGGCCCGAAGGCTTACAAGCTGAAAAGAGATAAGGTGCCCGTAATCCCTTTCTTGTCTCTCTCCTCAGGAGGTAGGGAAAGTAGGCGAAGAGGGCGAAAGGGGCGCCTAGATGAGCTACGGGTGGCAGAAGGCACCAAGAGAAGATCCGGGGGCTCCGCCCGGGGGTCTCCAGAGGCTGAAGAAGACGGAGGCGCCGGAGGCAGAGCTGGAAGATGAGGCAGCGGCCTTGCCGCCAGCCTCTCCCTCTTCCGCAGCCTCGCCACTCCGGCCGCCCGAGGAGATCAAGCCCCCCGGCAAGAGGAGCTTGCCGGGCCGAAGAGAAGACCCCGGTGGTCGTCACCGAGAGCAAGGGTGATGACGGCGTCTGGGGCGCATCTGGAACACGAGGCGCCGGAGCGTCAGCCAGCTGTCGAAGTCGGCCCGTACTCCGACTTCGCGGCCTTCGACGTCCGCCCTCTGTCCTCCTCAGCAGCCCCCCCTACGCCAGTCGCCCAAGGAGACGACCCCGGGGAGTTCACGGAGCCCGGCGCGGTCGATGGGGCCGCCGGCGCCACCCGGAGCTGCGGCCGACGCCTAGTCGTACCCGTCATCCCGGCGGCTGCTCCCCTCGTCGTCGCTGTCGCTCCCCTCCTCGCCACTCTCGCTCGAGGAGGAGCCTTCGCTGTCGGAGGAACTATCTTCGCAGCACCGGGCCCGGATACCGAAGCCCCAGAAGGCCTTGACGGAGAGGAGGTCCTCCCCCACTAGCTTGAAGTGGAGGGTGAACCCCTCCGTCAAGCTGTGTATCCGGGCGAACGTCTTCCACCCGCGGCCCAGATACACCACGCCGGGGGCTCGGGACTCGACGTGGACTCGCGTCCCGCTGATCCCGCAGCCCCTCATGCGCAGGTTTAGCGTCTCAGGCTGCTCCACCTCCAACATGTTCGCGAATGGAGCGGGAAGACGGAGGTGGCGACGAGGCGCCCGGCGCAGCCTGATAATGAACTCACAGGGGTCGTCCCCGAGATGGACCGCGGGAAGGAACGGAGCCGCTGGCGGGGGCGAGGGCGACGCACCGATCCGTCCGCCCCGAGCGCCTCGGCCCCGTCCACGACCTCGTCCGCGACCTCGCCCTCTCCCTCTTCCCCCGACGATCGGCTCCGCCGCCGCGGGCGCAAGGGGAGGAGGGGCGCGTTGCCGAGCAGACACCCTCACGGCAATCGAAGAAGAACCAGGGTTCCCCCCCTCCATCGCAGATGGGGGAAGGAAACCAGAAGCAGAAGGAGGAAGGAGATGGAGTGCGTATTTCCGTCGCCCCCTCTCGCTCCTTATAAAGGAGCGGAGTGGGACCGCGGCCGCCCCGCTCCTCCAATAGAAGCGGAGGAAGGGCAGGCGACTGGGGCCGACCCACTGCATTGGCCCGCGCCGGCCCGACTCCCTGCCTCCGCCGCCACGACTCCGAGTGCATGAGGACCGCGTTGTGGGCGCGCAGAACCGAGGCGACGGGTGGGACGACCTCTCCCCGTCCCGTGACTATGGGGAACGGACGCCTCGAAAACCGCGCCCCACCACCATTCATTTATTGAGCCGCGCCTCCGCACCTCCCTCCACTTAAAGAGGGAACGGGCGTTTTCGCCCCCACGACGCCGTGGTAAGCGCGCGCTGCCTGGGGAAGGCGCGGCGGATGCGGAGTTAAGGAGCAGCGCGACCAAGGCCATGCGTGCCCGTGCACCGTTAGGGCCTGGCCCAACAACGGTCGGCACCATGTGTGGCCCAGGCCCGGGGGCTCCTGTCGGTGTACTAAAGTAGGGGTACCTTAGTACCCCAGACTTGTGCACGGGCAGTCGTAGCACCCTGCGGCAAGGCCCGCCCCGGAAGCGCCAAGAGAAGACCAAGCATTCAAGACAAGGCCCCCGGCGAGAGGAGCTTGCCGGGCCAAGAAGACAAGGCCCCTGGCAAGAGGAGCTTGCCGGGCCGAGAAGACAAGACCCCGGCAAGAGGAGCTTGCCGGGACGACTGAGCCCATGTAAGGCCATCCAAGAACAAAGTATAACGAGACAGAAGATCGAGCCCCCGACAAGAGGAGCTTGTCGGGAAGGCCGAACCCAGGCACCACAAGAGAAGCCAGCCGCGGCGCGCCAAGCGCCCCGGCAAGGCCTGATAGCTAGCACGCTATCAGGCACAGGAAGACGACCCCCGCGGCAAGCCACTTGCCGCGGCAAGATCGCCACCTCAAGACTGCGCTCCAGCTCGCCCGCCACGCGTCGCTCCGGGGCTTCCCCCGAGGGCACGTGGCGAGGCACCGCGCAGCCTGGGGCATGCGGTGGCATGCAGCCGCCATCGTGGCGAACGGTGGCGCACCTAACGGTCCGCCTCGGTGCTGTCCGGGCGACCGTGACGGGCATTTAATGCCCTTGTCCCCTACCGTCAGAAGTAGGTATGATAACACTGTGCCGCACTGTAGCGCCACCGTTCCCGCACTATTACAGCTACCACCCCCTTTACACTTTTACCCCTTTCTCCTACGTTGACACCTGTCGGTGACCCCTTTGCGCTATAAAAGGAGGCCCGTGTGCTACGTAGAAGGGGTTCCGGGGTTCGGAGATTCGGCATCCAGACAGCCATACGCTCGGTGCAGCTAGCTCCCCAAGCTCCCGAGCTCCCCAGTTCAATACAACTAAGCAGGAGTAGGGTTTTACGCGTCCATCGCGGCCCGAACCTGGGTAAACCGCCCGTGTGCCCGCTTCGATCTGCTCTCCGCGCTCCCTCCGCCCCCCTCGCCGGACAACGAAAGGGGCTCCGGCCCCATAGGTGCTCGCGGGGGGACGCCCGTCCGCCCCGACATTAGGCGAGTACTTGGACTGCAGCTAAGACCCCGAGTGGGAGGCTGGCTCACCACTCGGCAGGATTTTTAAATACTTAGGCGAGTACTTGGACTGCAGCTAAGCCCCCGAGTGGGAGGCTGGCTCACCACTCGGTAGGATTTTTAAATACTTAGGCGAGTACTTGGACTGCAGCTAAGCCCCCGAGTGGGAGGCTGCCTCACCACTCGGTAGGATTTTTAAATACTTAGGCGAGTACTTGGACTGCAGCTAAGCCCCCGATTGGAAGGCTGGCTCACCACTCGGTAGGATTTTTAAATACTTAGGCGAGTACTTGGACTGCAGCTAAGCCCCCGAGTGGGAGGCTGGCTCACCACTTGGTAGGATTTCTAAATACTTAGGCGAGTATTTGGACTGCAGCTAAGCCCACGAGTGGGAGGATTGCTCTCCACTCGGTAGGATTTTTAAATACTTAGGCGAGTACTTGGACAGCAGCTAAGCCCCGAGTTGGAGGCTGGCTCACCACTCGGTAGGATTTTTATATACTTAGGCGAGTACTTGGACTGCAGCTAAGCCCCCGAGTGGGAGGATTGCTCTCCGCTCGGTAGGATTTTTAAACACTTAGGCGAGTACTGGACTGCATCTAAGCCTCCGAGTGGGAGGATTGCTCTCCACTCGGTAGGATTTTTTAATACTTAGTCGAGTATTTGGACTGCATTTAAGCCTCCGAGTGGGAGGATTGCTCTCCGCTTGGTAGGATTTTTGAATACTTAGGAGAGTACTTGGACTGCAGCTAAGTCCCCGAGTGGGAGGCTGGCTCACCACTCGGTAGGATTTTTAAATACTTAGGCGAGTACTTGGACTGCAGCTAAGCACCCGAGTAGGAGGCTGGCTCAACACTCGGTAGGATTTTTAAATACTTAGGCGAGTACATGGACTGCAGCTAAGCCCCCGAGTGGGAGGCTGGCTCACCACTCGGTAGGATTTTTAAATATTTAGGCGAGTACTTGGACTGCAGCTAAGACCCCGAGTCGGAGGCAGGCTCACCACTCGGCAGGATTTTTAAATACTTAGGCGAGTACTTGGACTGCAGCTAAGCCCCCGAGTGGGAGGCTGGCTCACCACTCGGTAGGATTTTTATATACTTAGGCGAGTACTTGGACTGCAGCTAAGCCCCCGAGTGGGAGGCTGGCTCACCACTCGGTAGGATTTTTAAATACTTAGGCGAGTACTTGGACTGCAGCTAAGACCCCGAGTGGGAGGCAGGCTCACCACTCGGCAGGATTTTTAAATACTTAGGCGAGTACTTGGACTGCAGCTAAGCCCCCGAGTGGGAGGCTGGCTCACCACTCGGTTGGATTTTTTAATACTTAGGCGAGTACTTGGACTGCAACTAAGCCCCCGAGTGGGAGGCTGGCTCACCACTCGGTAGGATTTTTAAATACTTAGGCGAGTACTTGGACTGCAGCTAAGCCCCCGATTGGAAGGCTGGCTCACCACTCGGTAGGATTTTTAAATACTTAGGCGAGTACTTGGACTGCAGCTAAGCCCCCGAGTGGGAGGCTGGCTTACCACTCGGTAGGATTTCTAAATACTTAGGCGAGTATTTGGATTGCAGCTAAGCCCCCGAGTGGGAGGATTGCTCTCCACTCGGTAGGATTTTTAAATACTTAGGCGAGTACTTGGACTGTAGCTAAGCCCCCGAGTGGGAGGATTGCTCTCCACTCGGTAGGATTTTTTAAATCCTTAGGCGAGTACTTGGACTGCAGCTAAGCCCCCGAATGGGAGGCTGGCTCTCCACTCGGTAGGATTTTTAAATACTTAGGCGAGTACTTGGACTGCAGCTAAGCCTCCGAATGGGAGGCGGGCTCTCCACTCGGTAGGATTTTTGAATACTTAGGAGAGTACTTGGACTGCAGCTAAGTCCCCGAGTGGGAGGCTGGCTCACCACTCGGTAGGATTTTTAAATACTTAGGCGAGTACTTGGACTGCAGCTAAGCCCCCAAGTAGGAGGCTGGCTCACCACTCGGTAGGACTTTTAAATACTTAGGCGAGTACTTCGACTGCAGCTAAGCCCCCGAGTGGGAGGCTGGCTCACCACTCGGTAGGATTTTTAAATACTTAGGCGAGTACTTGGACTGCAGCTAAGCCCCCGAGTGGGAGGCTGGCTCACCACTCGGTAGGATTTTTAAATACTTAGGCGAGTACTTGGACTGCAGCTAAGCCCCCGAGTGGGAGGCTGGCTCACCACTCGGTAGGATTTTTAAATACTTAGTCGAGTACTTGGACTGCAGCTAAGCCCCCAATTGGAAGGCTGGCTCACCACTCGGTAGGATTTTTAAATACTTAGGCGAGTACTTGGACTGCAGCTAAGCCCCCGAGTGGGAGGCTGGCTCACCACTCGGTAGGATTTCTAAATACTTAGGCGACTACTTGGACTGCAGCTAAGCCCCCGAGTGGGAGGATTGCTCTCCACTCGGTAGGATTTTTAAATACTTAGGCGAGTACTTGGACTGTAGCTAAGCCCCCGAGTGGGAGGATTGCTCTCCACTCGGTAGGATTTTTTAATACTTAGTCGAGTATTTGGACTGCATTTAAGCCTCCGAGTGGGAGGATTGCTCTCCGCTTGGTAGGATTTTTGAATACTTAGGAGAGTACTTGGACTGCAGCTAAGTCCCCGAGTGGGAGGCTGGCTCACCACTCGGTAGGATTTTTAAATACTTAGGCGAGTACTTGGACTGCAGCTAAGCACCCGAGTAGGAGGCTGGCTCAACACTCGGTAGGATTTTTAAATACTTAGGCGAGTACATGGACTGCAGCTAAGCCCCCGAGTGGGAGGCTGGCTCACCACTCGGTAGGATTTTTAAATATTTAGGCGAGTACTTGGACTGCAGCTAAGACCCCGAGTCGGAGGCAGGCTCACCACTCGGCAGGATTTTTAAATACTTAGGCGAGTACTTGGACTGCAGCTAAGCCCCCGAGTGGGAGGCTGGCTCACCACTCGGTAGGATTTTTATATACTTAGGCGAGTACTTGGACTGCAGCTAAGCCCCCGAGTGGGAGGCTGGCTCACCACTCGGTAGGATTTTTAAATACTTAGGCGAGTACTTGGACTGCAGCTAAGACCCCGAGTGGGAGGCAGGCTCACCACTCGGCAGGATTTTTAAATACTTAGGCGAGTACTTGGACTGCAGCTAAGCCCCCGAGTGGGAGGCTGGCTCACCACTCGGTTGGATTTTTTAATACTTAGGCGAGTACTTGGACTGCAACTAAGCCCCCGAGTGGGAGGCTGGCTCACCACTCGGTAGGATTTTTAAATACTTAGGCGAGTACTTGGACTGCAGCTAAGCCCCCGATTGGAAGGCTGGCTCACCACTCGGTAGGATTTTTAAATACTTAGGCGAGTACTTGGACTGCAGCTAAGCCCCCGAGTGGGAGGCTGGCTTACCACTCGGTAGGATTTCTAAATACTTAGGCGAGTATTTGGATTGCAGCTAAGCCCCCGAGTGGGAGGATTGCTCTCCACTCGGTAGGATTTTTAAATACTTAGGCGAGTACTTGGACTGTAGCTAAGCCCCCGAGTGGGAGGATTGCTCTCCACTCGGTAGGATTTTTTAAATCCTTAGGCGAGTACTTGGACTGCAGCTAAGCCCCCGAATGGGAGGCTGGCTCTCCACTCGGTAGGATTTTTAAATACTTAGGCGAGTACTTGGACTGCAGCTAAGCCTCCGAATGGGAGGCGGGCTCTCCACTCGGTAGGATTTTTGAATACTTAGGAGAGTACTTGGACTGCAGCTAAGTCCCCGAGTGGGAGGCTGGCTCACCACTCGGTAGGATTTTTAAATACTTAGGCGAGTACTTGGACTGCAGCTAAGCCCCCAAGTAGGAGGCTGGCTCACCACTCGGTAGGACTTTTAAATACTTAGGCGAGTACTTCGACTGCAGCTAAGCCCCCGAGTGGGAGGCTGGCTCACCACTCGGTAGGATTTTTAAATACTTAGGCGAGTACTTGGACTGCAGCTAAGCCCCCGAGTGGGAGGCTGGCTCACCACTCGGTAGGATTTTTAAATACTTAGGCGAGTACTTGGACTGCAGCTAAGCCCCCGAGTGGGAGGCTGGCTCACCACTCGGTAGGATTTTTAAATACTTAGTCGAGTACTTGGACTGCAGCTAAGCCCCCAATTGGAAGGCTGGCTCACCACTCGGTAGGATTTTTAAATACTTAGGCGAGTACTTGGACTGCAGCTAAGCCCCCGAGTGGGAGGCTGGCTCACCACTCGGTAGGATTTCTAAATACTTAGGCGACTACTTGGACTGCAGCTAAGCCCCCGAGTGGGAGGATTGCTCTCCACTCGGTAGGATTTTTAAATACTTAGGCGAGTACTTGGACTGTAGCTAAGCCCCCGAGTGGGAGGATTGCTCTCCACTCGGTAGGATTTTTTAAATACTTAGGCGAGTACTTGGACTGCAGCTAAGCCCCCGAATGGGAGGCTGGCTCTCCACTCGGTAGGATTTTTAAATACTTAGGCGAGTACTTGGATTGCAGCTAAGCCCCCGAATGGGAGGCTGGCTCTCCACTCGGTAGGATTTTTGAATACTTAGGAGAGTACTTGGACTGCAGCTAAGTCCCCGAGTGGGAGGCTGGCTCACCACTCGGTAGGATTTTTAAATACTTAGGCGAGTACTTGGACTGCAGCTAAGCCGCCGAGTAGGAGGCTGGCTCACCACTCGGTAGGATTTTTAAATACTTAGGCGAGTAGTTGGACTGCAGCTAAGCCCCCGAGTGGGAGGGTGGCTCACTACTCGGTATGATTTTTAAATACTTAGGCGAGTACTTGGACTGGAGCTAAGCCGCCGAGTGGGAGGCTGGCTCACCACTCGGTAGGATTTTTAAATACTTAGGCGAGTACTTGGACTGCAGCTAAGCCCCCGAGTGGGAGGCTGTCTCACCACTCGTTAGGATTTTTAAATACTTAGGCGAGTACTTGGACTGCAGGTAAGCCCCCGATTGGAAGGCTGGCTCACCACTCGGTAGGATTTTTAAGTACTTAGGCGAGTACTTGGACTGCAGCTAAGCCCCTGAGTGGGAGGCTGGCTCACCACTCGGTAGGATTTCTAAATACTTAGGCGAGTACTTGGACTGCAGCTAAGCCCCCGAGTGGGAGGATTGCTCTCCACTCGGTAGGATTTTTTAATACTTAGGCGAGTACTTGGACTGCAACTAAGCCCCCGAGTGGGAGGCTGGCTCACCACTCAGTAGGATTTTTAAATACTTAGGCGAGTACTTGGACTGCAGCTAAGCCCCCGATTGGAAGGCTGGCTCACCACTCGGTAGGATTTTTAAATACTTAGGCGAGTACTTGGACTGCAGCTAAGCCCCCGAGTGGGAGGCTGGCTTACCACTCGGTAGGATTTCTAAATACTTAGGCGAGTATTTGGATTGCAGCTAAGCCCCCGAGTGGGAGGATTGCTCTCCACTCGGTAGGATTTTTAAATACTTAGGCGAGTACTTGGACTGTAGCTAAGCCCCCGAGTGGGAGGATTGCTCTCCACTCGGTAGGATTTTTTAAATCCTTAGGCGAGTACTTGGACTGCAGCTAAGCACCCGAATGGGAGGCTGGCTCTCCACTCGGTAGGATTTTTAAATACTTAGGCGAGTACTTGGACTGCAGCTAAGCCTCCGAATGGGAGGCTGGCTCTCCACTCGGTAGGATTTTTGAATACTTAGGAGAGTACTTGGACTGCAGCTAAGTCCCCGAGTGGGAGGCTGGCTCACCACTCGGTAGGATTTTTAAATACTTAGGCGAGTACTTGGACTGCAGCTAAGCCCCCAAGTAGGAGGCTGGCTCACCACTCGGTAGGACTTTTAAATACTTAGGCGAGTACTTCGACTGCAGCTAAGCCCCCGAGTGGGAGGCTGGCTCACCACTCGGTAGGATTTTTAAATACTTAGGCGAGTACTTGGACTGCAGCTAAGCCCCCGAGTGGGAGGCTGGCTCACCACTCGGTAGGATTTTTAAATACTTAGGCGAGTACTTGGACTGCAGCTAAGCCCCCGAGTGGGAGGCTGTCTCACCACTCGTTAGGATTTTTAAATACTTAGGCGAGTACTTGGACTGCAGCTAAGCCCCCGATTGGAAGGCTGGCTCACCACTCGGTAGGATTTTTAAATACTTAGGCGAGTACTTGGACTGCAGCTAAGCCCCCGAGTGGGAGGCTGGCTTACCACTCGGTAGGATTTCTAAATACTTAGGCGAGTATTTGGATTGCAGCTAAGCCCCCGAGTGGGAGGATTGCTCTCCACTCGGTAGGATTTTTAAATACTTAGGCGAGTACTTGGACTGTAGCTAAGCCCCCGAGTGGGAGGATTGCTCTCCACTCGGTAGGATTTTTTAAATCCTTAGGCGAGTACTTGGACTGCAGCTAAGCCCCCGAATGGGAGGCTGGCTCTCCACTCGGTAGGATTTTTAAATACTTAGGCGAGTACTTGGACTGCAGCTAAGCCTCCGAATGGGAGGCTGGCTCTCCACTCGGTAGGATTTTTGAATACTTAGGAGAGTACTTGGACTGCAGCTAAGTCCCCGAGTGGGAGGCTGGCTCACCACTCGGTAGGATTTTTAAATACTTAGGCGAGTACTTGGACTGCAGCTAAGCCCCCAAGTAGGAGGCTGGCTCACCACTCGGTAGGACTTTTAAATACTTAGGCGAGTACTTCGACTGCAGCTAAGCCCCCGAGTGGGAGGCTGGCTCACCACTCGGTAGGATTTTTAAATACTTAGGCGAGTACTTGGACTGCAGCTAAGCCCCCGAGTGGGAGGCTGGCTCACCACTCGGTAGGATTTTTAAATACTTAGGCGAGTACTTGGACTGCAGCTAAGCCCCCGAGTGGGAGGCTGGCTCACCACTCGGTAGGATTTTTAAATACTTAGTCGAGTACTTGGACTGCAGCTAAGCCCCCAATTGGAAGGCTGGCTCACCACTCGGTAGGATTTTTAAATACTTAGGCGAGTACTTGGACTGCAGCTAAGCCCCCGAGTGGGAGGCTGGCTCACCACTCGGTAGGATTTCTAAATACTTAGGCGACTACTTGGACTGCAGCTAAGCCCCCGAGTGGGAGGATTGCTCTCCACTCGGTAGGATTTTTAAATACTTAGGCGAGTACTTGGACTGTAGCTAAGCCCCCGAGTGGGAGGATTGCTCTCCACTCGGTAGGATTTTTTAAATACTTAGGCGAGTACTTGGACTGCAGCTAAGCCCCCGAATGGGAGGCTGGCTCTCCACTCGGTAGGATTTTTAAATACTTAGGCGAGTACTTGGATTGCAGCTAAGCCCCCGAATGGGAGGCTGGCTCTCCACTCGGTAGGATTTTTGAATACTTAGGAGAGTACTTGGACTGCAGCTAAGTCCCCGAGTGGGAGGCTGGCTCACCACTCGGTAGGATTTTTAAATACTTAGGCGAGTACTTGGACTGCAGCTAAGCCGCCGAGTAGGAGGCTGGCTCACCACTCGGTAGGATTTTTAAATACTTAGGCGAGTACTTGGACTGCAGCTAAGCCCCCGAGTGGGAGGGTGGCTCACTACTCGGTATGATTTTTAAATACTTAGGCGAGTACTTGGACTGGAGCTAAGCCCCCGAGTGGGAGGCTGGCTCACCACTCGGTAGGATTTTTAAATACTTAGGCGAGTACTTGGACTACAGCTAAGCCCCCGAGTGGGAGGCTGTCTCACCACTCGTTAGGATTTTTAAATACTTAGGCGAGTACTTGGACTGCAGGTAAGCCCCCGATTGGAAGGCTGGCTCACCACTCGGTAGGATTTTTAAGTACTTAGGCGAGTACTTGGACTGCAGCTAAGCCCCTGAGTGGGAGGCTGGCTCACCACTCGGTAGGATTTCTAAATACTTAGGCGAGTACTTGGACTGCAGCTAAGCCCCCGAGTGGGAGGATTGCTCTCCACTCGGTAGGATTTTTTAATACTTAGGCGAGTACTTGGACTGCAACTAAGCCCCCGAGTGGGAGGCTGGCTCACCACTCGGTAGGATTTTTAAATACTTAGGCGAGTACTTGGACTGCAGCTAAGCCCCCGATTGGAAGGCTGGCTCACCACTCGGTAGGATTTTTAAATACTTAGGCGAGTACTTGGACTGCAGCTAAGCCCCCGAGTGGGAGGCTGGCTTACCACTCGGTAGGATTTCTAAATACTTAGGCGAGTATTTGGATTGCAGCTAAGCCCCCGAGTGGGAGGATTGCTCTCCACTCGGTAGGATTTTTAAATACTTAGGCGAGTACTTGGACTGTAGCTAAGCCCCCGAGTGGGAGGATTGCTCTCCACTCGGTAGGATTTTTTAAATCCTTAGGCGAGTACTTGGACTGCAGCTAAGCACCCGAATGGGAGGCTGGCTCTCCACTCGGTAGGATTTTTAAATACTTAGGCGAGTACTTGGACTGCAGCTAAGCCTCCGAATGGGAGGCTGGCTCTCCACTCGGTAGGATTTTTGAATACTTAGGAGAGTACTTGGACTGCAGCTAAGTCCCCGAGTGGGAGGCTGGCTCACCACTCGGTAGGATTTTTAAATACTTAGGCGAGTACTTGGACTGCAGCTAAGCCCCCAAGTAGGAGGCTGGCTCACCACTCGGTAGGACTTTTAAATACTTAGGCGAGTACTTCGACTGCAGCTAAGCCCCCGAGTGGGAGGCTGGCTCACCACTCGGTAGGATTTTTAAATACTTAGGCGAGTACTTGGACTGCAGCTAAGCCCCCGAGTGGGAGGCTGGCTCACCACTCGGTAGGATTTTTAAATACTTAGGCGAGTACTTGGACTGCAGCTAAGCCCCCGAGTGGGAGGCTGGCTCACCACTCGGTAGGATTTTTAAATACTTAGTCGAGTACTTGGACTGTAGCTAAGCCCCCAATTGGAAGGCTGGCTCACCACTCGGTAGGATTTTTAAATACTTAGGCGAGTACTTGGACTGCAGCTAAGCCCCCGAGTGGGAGGCTGGCTCACCACTCGGTAGGATTTCTAAATACTTAGGCGACTACTTGGACTGCAGCTAAGCCCCCAAGTGGGAGGATTGCTCTCCACTCGGTAGGATTTTTAAATACTTAGGCGAGTACTTGGACTGTAGCTAAGCCCCCGAGTGGGAGGATTGCTCTCCACTCGGTAGGATTTTTTAAATACTTAGGCGAGTACTTGGACTGCAGCTAAGCCCCCGAATGGGAGGCTGGCTCTCCACTCGGTAGGATTTTTAAATACTTAGGCGAGTACTTGGATTGCAGCTAAGCCCCCGAATGGGAGGCTGGCTCTCCACTCGGTAGGATTTTTGAATACTTAGGAGAGTACTTGGACTGCAGCTAAGTCCCCGAGTGGGAGGCTGGCTCACCACTCGGTAGGATTTTTAAATACTTAGGCGAGTACTTGGACTGCAGCTAAGCCGCCGAGTAGGAGGCTGGCTCACCACTCGGTAGGATTTTTAAATACTTAGGCGAGTACTTGGACTGCAGCTAAGCCCCCGAGTGGGAGGGTGGCTCACTACTCGGTATGATTTTTAAATACTTAGGCGAGTACTTGGACTGGAGCTAAGCCCCCGAGTGGGAGGCTGGCTCACCACTCGGTAGGATTTTTAAATACTTAGGCGAGTACTTGGACTGCAGCTAAGCCCCCGAGTGGGAGGCTGTCTCACCACTCGTTAGGATTTTTAAATACTTAGGCGAGTACTTGGACTGCAGGTAAGCCCCCGATTGGAAGGCTGGCTCACCACTCGGTAGGATTTTTAAGTACTTAGGCGAGTACTTGGACTGCAGCTAAGCCCCTGAGTGGGAGGCTGGCTCACCACTCGGTAGGATTTCTAAATACTTAGGCGAGTACTTGGACTGCAGCTAAGCCCCCGAGTGGGAGGATTGCTCTCCACTCGGTAGGATTTTTAAATACTTAGGCGAGTACTTGGACTGCAGCTAAGCCCCCGAGTAGGAGGCTGGCTCACCACTCGGTAGGATTTTTGAATACTTAGGCGAGTACTTGGACTGCAGCTAAGCCCCCGAGTGGGAGGCTGGCTCACCACTCGATAGGATTTTTAAATACTTAGGCGAGTACTTGGACTGCAGCTAAGCCCCCGAGTGGGATGCTCGCTCACCTCTCGGTAGGATTTTTAAATACTTAGGCGAGTACTTGGACTGCAGCTAAGCCCCCGATTGGAAAGCTGGCTCACCACTCGGTAGGATTTTTAAATACTTAGGCGAGTACTTGGACTGCAGCTAAGCCCCCGAGTGGGAGGCTGGCTCACCACTCGGTAGGATTTCTAAATACTTAGGCGAGTACTTGGACTGCAGCTAAGCCCCCGAGTGGGAGGATTGCTCTCCACTCGGTAGGATTTTTAAATACTTAGGTGAGTACTTGGACTGTAGCTAAGCCCCCGAGTGGGAGGATTGCTCTCCACTCGGTAGGACTTTTTAAATACTTAGGCGAGTACTTGGACTGCAGCTAAGCCCCCGAATGGGAGGCTAGCTCTCCACTCGGTAGGATTTTTAAATACTTAAGCGAGTACTTGGACTGCAGCTAAGCCCCCGAATGGGAGGCTGGCTCTCCACTCGGTAGGATTTTTGAATACTTAGGAGAGTACTTGGACTGCAGCTAAGTCCCCGAGTGGGAGGCTGGCTCACCACTCGGTAGGATTTTTAAATACTTAGGCGAGTACTTGGACTGCAGCTATGCCCCCGAGTAGGAGGCTGGCTCACCACTCGGTAGGATTTTTAAATACTTAGGCGAATACTTGGACTGCAGCTAAGCCCCCGAGTGGGAGGCTGGCTCACCACTCGGTAGGATTTTTAAATACTTATTCGAGTACTTGGACTGCAGCTAAGCCCCCGAGTGGGAGGCTGGCTCACCACTCGGTAGGATTTTTAAATACTTAGGCGAGTACTTGGACTGTAGCTAAGCCCCCGAGTAGGAGGCTGGCTCACCACTCGGTAGGACTTTTAAATACTTAGGCGAGTACTTCGACTGCAGCTAAACCCCCGAGTGGGAGGCTGGCTCACCACTCGGTAGGATTTTTAAATACTTAGGCGAGTACTTGGACTGCAGCTAAGCCCCCGAGTGGGAGGCTGGCTCACCACTCGGTAGGATTTTTAAATACTTAGGCGAGTACTTGGACTGCAGCTAAGCCCCCGAGTGGGAGGCTGGCTCACCACTCGGTAGGATTTTTAAATACTTAGTCGAGTACTTGGACTGCAGCTAAGCCCCCAATTGGAAGGCTGGCTCACCACTCGGTAGGATTTTTAAATACTTAGGCGAGTACTTGGACTGCAGCTAAGCCCCCGAGTGGGAGGCTGGCTCACCACTCGGTAGGATTTCTAAATACTTAGGCGACTACTTGGACTGCAGCTAAGCCCCCGAGTGGGAGGATTGCTCTCCACTCGGTAGGATTTTTAAATACTTAGGCGAGTACTTGGACTGTAGCTAAGCCCCCGAGTGGGAGGATTGCTCTCCACTCGGTAGGACTTTTTAAATACTTAGGCGAGTACTTGGACTGCAGCTAAGCCCCCGAATGGGAGGCTAGCTCTCCACTCGGTAGGATTTTTAAATACTTAGGCGAGTACTTGGACTGCAGCTAAGCCCCCGAGTGGGAGGCTGGCTCACCACTCGGTAGGATTTCTAAATACTTAGGCGACTACTTGGACTGCAGCTAAGCCCCCGAGTGGGAGGATTGCTCTCCACTCGGTAGGATTTTTAAATACTTAGGCGAGTACTTGGACTGTAGCTAAGCCCCCGAGTGGGAGGATTGCTCTCCACTCGGTAGGATTTTTTAAATACTTAGGCGAGTACTTGGACTGCAGCTAAGCCCCCGAATGGGAGGCTGGCTCTCCACTCGGTAGGATTTTTAAATACTTAGGCGAGTACTTGGATTGCAGCTAAGCCCCCGAATGGGAGGCTGGCTCTCCACTCGGTAGGATTTTTGAATACTTAGGAGAGTACTTGGACTGCAGCTAAGTCCCCGAGTGGGAGGCTGGCTCACCACTCGGTAGGATTTTTAAATACTTAGGCGAGTACTTGGACTGCAGCTAAGCCGCCGAGTAGGAGGCTGGCTCACCACTCGGTAGGATTTTTAAATACTTAGGTGAGTACTTGGACTGTAGCTAAGCCCCCGAGTGGGAGGATTGCTCTCCACTCGGTAGGACTTTTTAAATACTTAGGCGAGTACTTGGACTGCAGCTAAGCCCCCGAATGGGAGGCTAGCTCTCCACTCGGTAGGATTTTTAAATACTTAAGCGAGTACTTGGACTGCAGCTAAGCCCCCGAATGGGAGGCTGGCTCTCCACTCGGTAGGATTTTTGAATACTTAGGAGAGTACTTGGACTGCAGCTAAGTCCCCGAGTGGGAGGCTGGCTCACCACTCGGTAGGATTTTTAAATACTTAGGCGAGTACTTGGACTGCAGCTATGCCCCCGAGTAGGAGGCTGGCTCACCACTCGGTAGGATTTTTAAATACTTAGGCGAATACTTGGACTGCAGCTAAGCCCCCGAGTGGGAGGCTGGCTCACCACTCGGTAGGATTTTTAAATACTTATTCGAGTACTTGGACTGCAGCTAAGCCCCCGAGTGGGAGGCTGGCTCACCACTCGGTAGGATTTTTAAATACTTAGGCGAGTACTTGGACTGTAGCTAAGCCCCCGAGTAGGAGGCTGGCTCACCACTCGGTAGGACTTTTAAATACTTAGGCGAGTACTTCGACTGCAGCTAAACCCCCGAGTGGGAGGCTGGCTCACCACTCGGTAGGATTTTTAAATACTTAGGCGAGTACTTGGACTGCAGCTAAGCCCCCGAATGGGAGGCTGGCTCTCCACTCGGTAGGATTTTTAAATACTTATTCGAGTACTTGGACTGCAGCTAAGCCCCCGAGTGGGAGGCTGGCTCACCACTCGGTAGGATTTTTAAATACTTAGGCGAGTACTTGGACTGTAGCTAAGCCCCCGAGTAGGAGGCTGGCTCACCACTCGGTAGGACTTTTAAATACTTAGGCGAGTACTTCGACTGCAGCTAAACCCCCGAGTGGGAGGCTGGCTCACCACTCGGTAGGATTTTTAAATACTTAGGCGAGTACTTGGACTGCAGCTAAGCCCCCGAGTGGGAGGCTGGCTCACCACTCGGTAGGATTTTTAAATACTTAGGCGAGTACTTGGACTGCAGCTAAGCCCCCGAGTGGGAGGCTGGCTCACCACTCGGTAGGATTTTTAAATACTTAGTCGAGTACTTGGACTGCAGCTAAGCCCCCAATTGGAAGGCTGGCTCACCACTCGGTAGGATTTTTAAATACTTAGGCGAGTACTTGGACTGCAGCTAAGCCCCCGAGTGGGAGGCTGGCTCACCACTCGGTAGGATTTCTAAATACTTAGGCGACTACTTGGACTGCAGCTAAGCCCCCGAGTGGGAGGATTGCTCTCCACTCGGTAGGATTTTTAAATACTTAGGCGAGTACTTGGACTGTAGCTAAGCCCCCGAGTGGGAGGATTGCTCTCCACTCGGTAGGATTTTTTAAATACTTAGGCGAGTACTTGGACTGCAGCTAAGCCCCCGAATGGGAGGCTGGCTCTCCACTCGGTAGGATTTTTAAATACTTAGGCGAGTACTTGGATTGCAGCTAAGCCCCCGAATGGGAGGCTGGCTCTCCACTCGGTAGGATTTTTGAATACTTAGGAGAGTACTTGGACTGCAGCTAAGTCCCCGAGTGGGAGGCTGGCTCACCACTCGGTAGGATTTTTAAATACTTAGGCGAGTACTTGGACTGCAGCTAAGCCGCCGAGTAGGAGGCTGGCTCACCACTCGGTAGGATTTTTAAATACTTAGGCGAGTACTTGGACTGCAGCTAAGCCCCCGAGTGGGAGGGTGGCTCACTACTCGGTATGATTTTTAAATACTTAGGCGAGTACTTGGACTGCAGCTAAGCCCCCGAGTGGGAGGCTGGCTCACCACTCGGTAGGATTTTTAAATACTTAGGCGAGTACTTGGACTGCAGCTAAGCCCCCGAGTGGGAGGCTGGCTCACCACTCGGTAGGATTTCTAAATACTTAGGCGACTACTTGGACTGCAGCTAAGCCCCCGAGTGGGAGGATTGCTCTCCACTCGGTAGGATTTTTAAATACTTAGGCGAGTACTTGGACTGTAGCTAAGCCCCCGAGTGGGAGGATTGCTCTCCACTCGGTAGGATTTTTTAAATACTTAGGCGAGTACTTGGACTGCAGCTAAGCCCCCGAATGGGAGGCTGGCTCTCCACTCGGTAGGATTTTTAAATACTTAGGCGAGTACTTGGATTGCAGCTAAGCCCCCGAATGGGAGGCTGGCTCTCCACTCGGTAGGATTTTTGAATACTTAGGAGAGTACTTGGACTGCAGCTAAGTCCCCGAGTGGGAGGCTGGCTCACCACTCGGTAGGATTTTTAAATACTTAGGCGAGTACTTGGACTGCAGCTAAGCCGCCGAGTAGGAGGCTGGCTCACCACTCGGTAGGATTTTTAAATACTTAGGCGAGTACTTGGACTGCAGCTAAGCCCCCGAGTGGGAGGGTGGCTCACTACTCGGTATGATTTTTAAATACTTAGGCGAGTACTTGGACTGCAGCTAAGCCCCCGAGTGGGAGGCTGGCTCACCACTCGGTAGGATTTTTAAATACTTAGGCGAGTACTTGGACTGCAGCTAAGCCCCCGAGTGGGAGGCTGGCTCACCACTCGGTAGGATTTTTAAATACTTAGTCGAGTACTTGGACTGCAGCTAAGCCCCCAATTGGAAGGCTGGCTCACCACTCGGTAGGATTTTTAAATACTTAGGCGAGTACTTGGACTGCAGCTAAGCCCCCGAGTGGGAGGCTGGCTCACCACTCGGTAGGATTTCTAAATACTTAGGCGACTACTTGGACTGCAGCTAAGCCCCCGAGTGGGAGGATTGCTCTCCACTCGGTAGGATTTTTAAATACTTAGGCGAGTACTTGGACTGTAGCTAAGCCCCCGAGTGGGAGGATTGCTCTCCACTCGGTAGGATTTTTTAAATACTTAGGCGAGTACTTGGACTGCAGCTAAGCCCCCGAATGGGAGGCTGGCTCTCCACTCGGTAGGATTTTTAAATACTTAGGCGAGTACTTGGATTGCAGCTAAGCCCCCGAATGGGAGGCTGGCTCTCCACTCGGTAGGATTTTTGAATACTTAGGAGAGTACTTGGACTGCAGCTAAGTCCCCGAGTGGGAGGCTGGCTCACCACTCGGTAGGATTTTTAAATACTTAGGCGAGTACTTGGACTGCAGCTAAGCCGCCGAGTAGGAGGCTGGCTCACCACTCGGTAGGATTTTTAAATACTTAGGCGAGTACTTGGACTGCAGCTAAGCCCCCGAGTGGGAGGGTGGCTCACTACTCGGTATGATTTTTAAATACTTAGGCGAGTACTTGGACTGCAGCTAAGCCCCCGAGTGGGAGGCTGGCTCACCACTCGGTAGGATTTTTAAATACTTAGGCGAGTACTTGGACTGCAGCTAAGCCCCCGAGTGGGAGGCTGTCTCACCACTCGTTAGGATTTTTAAATACTTAGGCGAGTACTTGGACTGCAGGTAAGCCCCCGATTGGAAGGCTGGCTCACCACTCGGTAGGATTTTTAAGTACTTAGGCGAGTACTTGGACTGCAGCTAAGCCCCTGAGTGGGAGGCTGGCTCACCACTCGGTAGGATTTCTAAATACTTAGGCGAGTACTTGGACTGCAGCTAAGCCCCCGAGTGGGAGGATTGCTCTCCACGCGGTAGGATTTTTAAATACTTAGGCGAGTACTTGGACTGCAGCTAAGCCCCCGAGTAGGAGGCTGGCTCACCACTCGGTAGGATTTTTGAATACTTAGGCGAGTAGTTGGACTGCAGCTAAGCCCCCGAGTGGGAGGATTGCTCTCCACTCGGTAGGATTTTTAAATACTTAGGCGAGTACTTGGACTGCAGCTAAGCCCCCGAGTAGGAGGCTGGCTCACCACTCGGTAGGATTTTTGAATACTTAGGCGAGTACTTGGACTGCAGCTAAGCCCCCGAGTGGGAGGCTGGCTCACCACTCGATAGGATTTTTAAATACTTAGGCGAGTACTTGGACTGCAGCTAAGCCCCCGAGTGGGATGCTCGCTCACCTCTCGGTAGGATTTTTAAATACTTAGGCGAGTACTTGGACTGCAGCTAAGCCCCCGATTGGAAAGCTGGCTCACCACTCGGTAGGATTTTTAAATACTTAGGCGAGTACTTGGACTGCAGCTAAGCCCCCGAGTGGGAGGCTGGCTCACCACTCGGTAGGATTTCTAAATACTTAGGCGAGTACTTGGACTGCAGCTAAGCCCCCGAGTGGGAGGATTGCTCTCCACTCGGTAGGATTTTTAAATACTTAGGTGAGTACTTGGACTGTAGCTAAGCCCCCGAGTGGGAGGATTGCTCTCCACTCGGTAGGACTTTTTAAATACTTAGGCGAGTACTTGGACTGCAGCTAAGCCCCCGAATGGGAGGCTAGCTCTCCACTCGGTAGGATTTTTAAATACTTAAGCGAGTACTTGGACTGCAGCTAAGCCCCCGAATGGGAGGCTGGCTCTCCACTCGGTAGGATTTTTGAATACTTAGGAGAGTACTTGGACTGCAGCTAAGTCCCCGAGTGGGAGGCTGGCTCACCACTCGGTAGGATTTTTAAATACTTAGGCGAGTACTTGGACTGCAGCTATGCCCCCGAGTAGGAGGCTGGCTCACCACTCGGTAGGATTTTTAAATACTTAGGCGAATACTTGGACTGCAGCTAAGCCCCCGAGTGGGAGGCTGGCTCACCACTCGGTAGGATTTTTAAATACTTAGGCGAGTACTTGGACTGCAGCTAAGCCCCCGAGTGGGAGGCTGGCTCACCACTCGGTAGGATTTTTAAATACTTAGTCGAGTACTTGGACTGCAGCTAAGCCCCCAATTGGAAGGCTGGCTCACCACTCGGTAGGATTTTTAAATACTTAGGCGAGTACTTGGACTGCAGCTAAGCCCCCGAGTGGGAGGCTGGCTCACCACTCGGTAGGATTTCTAAATACTTAGGCGACTACTTGGACTGCAGCTAAGCCCCCGAGTGGGAGGATTGCTCTCCACTCGGTAGGATTTTTAAATACTTAGGCGAGTACTTGGACTGTAGCTAAGCCCCCGAGTGGGAGGATTGCTCTCCACTCGGTAGGATTTTTTAAATACTTAGGCGAGTACTTGGACTGCAGCTAAGCCCCCGAATGGGAGGCTGGCTCTCCACTCGGTAGGATTTTTAAATACTTAGTCGAGTACTTGGATTGCAGCTAAGCCCCCGAATGGGAGGCTGGCTCTCCACTCGGTAGGATTTTTGAATACTTAGGAGAGTACTTGGACTGCAGCTAAGTCCCCGAGTGGGAGGCTGGCTCACCACTCGGTAGGATTTTTAAATACTTAGGCGAGTACTTGGACTGCAGCTAAGCCGCCGAGTAGGAGGCTGGCTCACCACTCGGTAGGATTTTTAAATACTTAGGCGAGTACTTGGACTGCAGCTAAGCCCCCGAGTGGGAGGGTGGCTCACGACTCGGTATGATTTTTAAATACTTAGGCGAGTACTTGGACTGCAGCTAAGCCCCCGAGTGGGAGGCTGGCTCACCACTCGGTAGGATTTTTAAATACTTAGGCGAGTACTTGGACTGCAGCTAAGCCCCCGAGTGGGAGGCTGGCTCACCACTCGGTAGGATTTTTAAATACTTAGTCGAGTACTTGGACTGCAGCTAAGCCCCCAATTGGAAGGCTGGCTCACCACTCGGTAGGATTTTTAAATACTTAGGCGAGTACTTGGACTGCAGCTAAGCCCCCGAGTGGGAGGCTGGCTCACCACTCGGTAGGATTTCTAAATACTTAGGCGACTACTTGGACTGCAGCTAAGCCCCCGAGTGGGAGGATTGCTCTCCACTCGGTAGGATTTTTAAATACTTAGGCGAGTACTTGGACTGTAGCTAAGCCCCCGAGTGGGAGGATTGCTCTCCACTCGGTAGGATTTTTTAAATACTTAGGCGAGTACTTGGACTGCAGCTAAGCCCCCGAATGGGAGGCTGGCTCTCCACTCGGTAGGATTTTTAAATACTTAGGCGAGTACTTGGATTGCAGCTAAGCCCCCGAATGGGAGGCTGGCTCTCCACTCGGTAGGATTTTTGAATACTTAGGAGAGTACTTGGACTGCAGCTAAGTCCCCGAGTGGGAGGCTGGCTCACCACTCGGTAGGATTTTTAAATACTTAGGCGAGTACTTGGACTGCAGCTAAGCCGCCGAGTAGGAGGCTGGCTCACCACTCGGTAGGATTTTTAAATACTTAGGCGAGTACTTGGACTGCAGCTAAGCCCCCGAGTGGGAGGGTGGCTCACTACTCGGTATGATTTTTAAATACTTAGGCGAGTACTTGGACTGCAGCTAAGCCCCCGAGTGGGAGGCTGGCTCACCACTCGGTAGGATTTTTAAATACTTAGGCGAGTACTTGGACTGCAGCTAAGCCCCCGAGTGGGAGGCTGTCTCACCACTCGTTAGGATTTTTAAATACTTAGGCGAGTACTTGGACTGCAGGTAAGCCCCCGATTGGAAGGCTGGCTCACCACTCGGTAGGATTTTTAAGTACTTAGGCGAGTACTTGGACTGCAGCTAAGCCCCTGAGTGGGAGGCTGGCTCACCACTCGGTAGGATTTCTAAATACTTAGGCGAGTACTTGGACTGCAGCTAAGCCCCCGAGTGGGAGGATTGCTCTCCACTCGGTAGGATTTTTAAATACTTAGGCGAGTACTTGGACTGCAGCTAAGCCCCCGAGTAGGAGGCTGGCTCACCACTCGGTAGGATTTTTGAATACTTAGGCGAGTACTTGGACTGCAGCTAAGCCCCCGAGTGGGAGGCTGGCTCACCACTCGATAGGATTTTTAAATACTTAGGCGAGTACTTGGACTGCAGCTAAGCCCCCGAGTGGGATGCTCGCTCACCTCTCGGTAGGATTTTTAAATACTTAGGCGAGTACTTGGACTGCAGCTAAGCCCCCGATTGGAAAGCTGGCTCACCACTCGGTAGGATTTTTAAATACTTAGGCGAGTACTTGGACTGCAGCTAAGCCCCCGAGTGGGAGGCTGGCTCACCACTCGGTAGGATTTCTAAATACTTAGGCGAGTACTTGGACTGCAGCTAAGCCCCCGAGTGGGAGGATTGCTCTCCACTCGGTAGGATTTTTAAATACTTAGGTGAGTACTTGGACTGTAGCTAAGCCCCCGAGTGGGAGGATTGCTCTCCACTCGGTAGGACTTTTTAAATACTTAGGCGAGTACTTGGACTGCAGCTAAGCCCCCGAATGGGAGGCTAGCTCTCCACTCGGTAGGATTTTTAAATACTTAAGCGAGTACTTGGACTGCAGCTAAGCCCCCGAATGGGAGGCTGGCTCTCCACTCGGTAGGATTTTTGAATACTTAGGAGAGTACTTGGACTGCAGCTAAGTCCCCGAGTGGGAGGCTGGCTCACCACTCGGTAGGATTTTTAAATACTTAGGCGAGTACTTGGACTGCAGCTATGCCCCCGAGTAGGAGGCTGGCTCACCACTCGGTAGGATTTTTAAATACTTAGGCGAATACTTGGACTGCAGCTAAGCCCCCGAGTGGGAGGCTGGCTCACCACTCGGTAGGATTTTTAAATACTTATTCGAGTACTTGGACTGCAGCTAAGCCCCCGAGTGGGAGGCTGGCTCACCACTCGGTAGGATTTTTAAATACTTAGGCGAGTACTTGGACTGTAGCTAAGCCCCCGAGTAGGAGGCTGGCTCACCACTCGGTAGGACTTTTAAATACTTAGGCGAGTACTTCGACTGCAGCTAAACCCCCGAGTGGGAGGCTGGCTCACCACTCGGTAGGATTTTTAAATACTTAGGCGAGTACTTGGACTGCAGCTAAGCCCCCGAGTGGGAGGCTGGCTCACCACTCGGTAGGATTTTTAAATACTTAGGCGAGTACTTGGACTGCAGCTAAGCCCCCGAGTGGGAGGCTGGCTCACCACTCGGTAGGATTTTTAAATACTTAGTCGAGTACTTGGACTGCAGCTAAGCCCCCAATTGGAAGGCTGGCTCACCACTCGGTAGGATTTTTAAATACTTAGGCGAGTACTTGGACTGCAGCTAAGCCCCCGAGTGGGAGGCTGGCTCACCACTCGGTAGGATTTCTAAATACTTAGGCGACTACTTGGACTGCAGCTAAGCCCCCGAGTGGGAGGATTGCTCTCCACTCGGTAGGATTTTTAAATACTTAGGCGAGTACTTGGACTGTAGCTAAGCCCCCGAGTGGGAGGATTGCTCTCCACTCGGTAGGATTTTTTAAATACTTAGGCGAGTACTTGGACTGCAGCTAAGCCCCCGAGTGGGAGGCTGGCTCACCACTCGGTAGGATTTCTAAATACTTAGGCGAGTACTTGGACTGCAGCTAAGCCCCCGAGTGGGAGGATTGCTCTCCACTCGGTAGGATTTTTAAATACTTAGGTGAGTACTTGGACTGTAGCTAAGCCCCCGAGTGGGAGGATTGCTCTCCACTCGGTAGGACTTTTTAAATACTTAGGCGAGTACTTGGACTGCAGCTAAGCCCCCGAATGGGAGGCTGGCTCTCCACTCGGTAGGATTTTTAAATACTTAAGCGAGTACTTGGACTGCAGCTAAGCCCCCGAATGGGAGGCTGGCTCTCCACTCGGTAGGATTTTTGAATACTTAGGAGAGTACTTGGACTGCAGCTAAGTCCCCGAGTGGGAGGCTGGCTCACCACTCGGTAGGATTTTTAAATACTTAGGCGAGTACTTGGACTGCAGCTATGCCCCCGAGTAGGAGGCTGGCTCACCACTCGGTAGGATTTTTAAATACTTAGGCGAATACTTGGACTGCAGCTAAGCCCCCGAGTGGGAGGCTGGCTCACCACTCGGTAGGATTTTTAAATACTTATTCGAGTACTTGGACTGCAGCTAAGCCCCCGAGTGGGAGGCTGGCTCACCACTCGGTAGGATTTTTAAATACTTAGGCGAGTACTTGGACTGTAGCTAAGCCCCCGAGTAGGAGGCTGGCTCACCACTCGGTAGGACTTTTAAATACTTAGGCGAGTACTTCGACTGCAGCTAAACCCCCGAGTGGGAGGCTGGCTCACCACTCGGTAGGATTTTTAAATACTTAGGCGAGTACTTGGACTGCAGCTAAGCCCCCGAGTGGGAGGCTGGCTCACCACTCGGTAGGATTTTTAAATACTTAGGCGAGTACTTGGACTGCAGCTAAGCCCCCGAGTGGGAGGCTGGCTCACCACTCGGTAGGATTTTTAAATACTTAGTCGAGTACTTGGACTGCAGCTAAGCCCCCAATTGGAAGGCTGGCTCACCACTCGGTAGGATTTTTAAATACTTAGGCGAGTACTTGGACTGCAGCTAAGCCCCCGAGTGGGAGGCTGGCTCACCACTCGGTAGGATTTCTAAATACTTAGGCGACTACTTGGACTGCAGCTAAGCCCCCGAGTGGGAGGATTGCTCTCCACTCGGTAGGATTTTTAAATACTTAGGCGAGTACTTGGACTGTAGCTAAGCCCCCGAGTGGGAGGATTGCTCTCCACTCGGTAGGATTTTTTAAATACTTAGGCGAGTACTTGGACTGCAGCTAAGCCCCCGAATGGGAGGCTGGCTCTCCACTCGGTAGGATTTTTAAATACTTAGGCGAGTACTTGGATTGCAGCTAAGCCCCCGAATGGGAGGCTGGCTCTCCACTCGGTAGGATTTTTGAATACTTAGGAGAGTACTTGGACTGCAGCTAAGTCCCCGAGTGGGAGGCTGGCTCACCACTCGGTAGGATTTTTAAATACTTAGGCGAGTACTTGGACTGCAGCTAAGCCGCCGAGTAGGAGGCTGGCTCACCACTCGGTAGGATTTTTAAATACTTAGGCGAGTACTTGGACTGCAGCTAAGCCCCCGAGTGGGAGGGTGGCTCACTACTCGGTATGATTTTTAAATACTTAGGCGAGTACTTGGACTGCAGCTAAGCCCCCGAGTGGGAGGCTGGCTCACCACTCGGTAGGATTTTTAAATACTTAGGCGAGTACTTGTACTGCAGCTAAGCCCCCGAGTGGGAGGCTGTCTCACCACTCGTTAGGATTTTTAAATACTTAGGCGAGTACTTGGACTGCAGGTAAGCCCCCGATTGGAAGGCTGGCTCACCACTCGGTAGGATTTTTAAGTACTTAGGCGAGTACTTGGACTGCAGCTAAGCCCCTGAGTGGGAGGCTGGCTCACCACTCGGTAGGATTTCTAAATACTTAGGCGAGTACTTGGACTGCAGCTAAGCCCCCGAGTGGGAGGATTGCTCTCCACGCGGTAGGATTTTTAAATACTTAGGCGAGTACTTGGACTGCAGCTAAGCCCCCGAGTAGGAGGCTGGCTCACCACTCGGTAGGATTTTTGAATACTTAGGCGAGTAGTTGGACTGCAGCTAAGCCCCCGAGTGGGAGGCTGGCTCACCACTCGATAGGATTTTTAAATACTTAGGCGAGTACTTGGACTGCAGCTAAGCCCCCGAGTGGGATGCTGGCTCACCACTCGGTAGGATTTTTAAATACTTACGCGAGTACTTGGACTGCAGCTAAGCCCTCGATTGGAAGGCTGGCTCACCACTCGGTAGGATTTTTAAATACTTAGGCGAGTACTTGGACTGCAGCTAAGCCCCCGAGTGGGAGGCTGGCTCACCACTCGGTAGGATTTCTAAATACTTAGGCAAGTACTTGGACTGTAGCTAAGCCCCCGAGTGGGAGGATTGCTCTCCACTCGGTAGGATTTTTAAATACTTAGGCGAGTACTTGGACTGTAGCTAAGCCCCCGAGTGGGAGGATTGCTCTCCACTCGGTAGGACTTTTTAAATACTTAGGCGAGTACTTGGACTGCAGCTAAGCCCCCGAATGGGAGGCTAGCTCTCCACTCGGTAGGATTTTGAAATACTTAAGCGAGTACTTGGACTGCAGCTAAGCCCCCGAATGGGAGGCTGGCTCTCCACTCGGTAGGATTTTTGAATACTTAGGAGAGTACTTGGACTGCAGCTAAGTCCCCGAGTGGGAGGCTGGCTCACCACTCGGTAGGATTTTTAAATACTTAGGCGAGTACTTGGACTGCAGCTATGCCCCCGAGTAGGAGGCTGGCTCACCACTCGGTAGGATTTTTAAATACTTAGGCGAATACTTGGACTGCAGCTAAGCCCCCGAGTGGGAGGCTGGCTCACCACTCGGTAGGATTTTTAAATACTTAGGCGAGTACTTGGACTGCAGCTAAGCCCCCGAGTGGGAGGCTGGCTCACCACTCGGTAGAATTATTAAATACTTAGGCCAGTACTTGGACTGCAGCTAAGCCCCCGAGTGGGAGGATTGCTCTCCACTCGGTAGGATTTTTAAATACTTTGGCGAGTACTTGGACTGCAGCTAAGCCCCCGAATGGAAGGCTGGCTCTCCACTCGATAGGATTTTTATATACTTAGACGAGTACTTGGAATGCAGCTAAGCCCCCGAGTGGGAGGATTGCTCTCCGCTCGGTAGGTGTATTAAACACTTAGGCGAGTACAGGACTACATCTAAGCCTCCGAGTGGGAGGATTGCTCTCCACTCGGTAGGATTTTGAAATACTTAGTCGAGTACTTGGACTGCATCTAAGCCTCTGAGTGGGAGGATTGCTCTCCACTCGGTAGGATTTTTAAATACTTAGGCGAGTACTTGGACTGCAGCTAAGCCCACCGAATGGGAGGCTGGCTCACCACTCGGTAGGATTTTTAAATACTTAGGCGAGTATTTGGACTTCAGCTAAGCCCCCGAGTGGGAGGCTGGCTCACCACTCTGTAGGATTTTTAAATACTTAGGCGACTACTTGGACTGCAGCTAAGCCCCCGAGTGGGAGGCTGGCTCACCACTCGGTAGGATTTCTAAATACTTAGGTGAGTACTTGGACTGCAGCTAAGCCCCCAAGTGGGAGGATTGCTCTCCACTCGGTAGGATTTTTAAATACTTAGGCGAGTACTTGGACAGCAGCTAAGCCCCGAGTTGGAGGCTGGCTCACCACTCGATAGGATTTTTAAATACTTAGGCGAGTACTTGGACTGCAGCTAAGCCCCCGAGTGGGATGCTGGCTCACCACTCGGTAGGATTTTTAAATACTTACGCGAGTACTTGGACTGCAGCTAAGCCCTCGATTGGAAGGCTGGCTCACCACTCGGTAGGATTTTTAAATACTTAGGCGAGTACTTGGACTGCAGCTAAGCCCCCGAGTGGGAGGCTGGCTCACCACTCGGTAGGATTTCTAAATACTTAGGCAAGTACTTGGACTGTAGCTAAGCCCCCGAGTGGGAGGATTGCTCTCCACTCGGTAGGATTTTTAAATACTTAGGCGAGTACTTGGACTGTAGCTAAGCCCCCGAGTGGGAGGATTGCTCTCCACTCGGTAGGACTTTTTAAATACTTAGGCGAGTACTTGGACTGCAGCTAAGCCCCCGAATGGGAGGCTAGCTCTCCACTCGGTAGGATTTTGAAATACTTAAGCGAGTACTTGGACTGCAGCTAAGCCCCCGAATGGGAGGCTGGCTCTCCACTCGGTAGGATTTTTGAATACTTAGGAGAGTACTTGGACTGCAGCTAAGTCCCCGAGTGGGAGGCTGGCTCACCACTCGGTAGGATTTTTAAATACTTAGGCGAGTACTTGGACTGCAGCTATGCCCCCGAGTAGGAGGCTGGCTCACCACTCGGTAGGATTTTTAAATACTTAGGCGAATACTTGGACTGCAGCTAAGCCCCCGAGTGGGAGGCTGGCTCACCACTCGGTAGGATTTTTAAATACTTAGGCGAGTACTTGGACTGCAGCTAAGCCCCCGAGTGGGAGGCTGGCTCACCACTCGGTAGAATTATTAAATACTTAGGCCAGTACTTGGACTGCAGCTAAGCCCCCGAGTGGGAGGATTGCTCTCCACTCGGTAGGATTTTTAAATACTTTGGCGAGTACTTGGACTGCAGCTAAGCCCCCGAATGGAAGGCTGGCTCTCCACTCGATAGGATTTTTATATACTTAGACGAGTACTTGGAATGCAGCTAAGCCCCCGAGTGGGAGGATTGCTCTCCGCTCGGTAGGTGTATTAAACACTTAGGCGAGTACAGGACTACATCTAAGCCTCCGAGTGGGAGGATTGCTCTCCACTCGGTAGGATTTTGAAATACTTAGTCGAGTACTTGGACTGCATCTAAGCCTCTGAGTGGGAGGATTGCTCTCCACTCGGTAGGATTTTTAAATACTTAGGCGAGTACTTGGACTGCAGCTAAGCCCACCGAATGGGAGGCTGGCTCACCACTCGGTAGGATTTTTAAATACTTAGGCGAGTATTTGGACTTCAGCTAAGCCCCCGAGTGGGAGGCTGGCTCACCACTCTGTAGGATTTTTAAATACTTAGGCGACTACTTGGACTGCAGCTAAGCCCCCGAGTGGGAGGCTGGCTCACCACTCGGTAGGATTTCTAAATACTTAGGTGAGTACTTGGACTGCAGCTAAGCCCCCAAGTGGGAGGATTGCTCTCCACTCGGTAGGATTTTTAAATACTTAGGCGAGTACTTGGACAGCAGCTAAGCCCCGAGTTGGAGGCTGGCTCACCACTCGGTAGGATTTTTATATACTTAGGCGAGTACTTGGACTGCAGCTAAGCCCCCGAGTGGGAGGCTGGCTCACCACTCGGTAGGATTTTTAAATACTTAGGTGAGTACTTGGACTGTAGCTAAGCCCCCGAGTGGGAGGATTTCTCTCCGCTCGGTAGGACTTTTAAACACTTAGGCGAGTACTGGACTGCATCTAAGCCTCCGAGTGGGAGGATTGCTCTCCACTCGGTAGGATTTTTTAATACTTAGTCGAGTATTTGGACTGCATCTAAGCCTCCGAGTGGGAGGATTGCTCTCCGCTTGGTAGGATTTTTGAATACTTAGGAGAGTACTTGGACTGCAGCTAAGTCCCCGAGTAGGAGGCTGACTCACCACTCGGTAGGATTTTTAAACACTTAGGCGAGTACTTGGACTGCAGCTAAGCTCCCGAGTGGGAGGCTGGCTCACCAATCGGTAGGATTTTTAAATACTTAGGCGAGTACTTGGACTGCAGCTAAGCCCCCGAGTGGGAGGCTGGCTCACCACTCGGTAGGATTTTTAAATACTTAGGCGAGTACTTGGACTGCAGCTAAGCCCCCGATTGGAAGGCTGGCTCACCACTCGGTAGGATTTTTAAATACTTAGGCGAGTACTTGGACTGCAGCTAAGCCCCCGAGTGGGAGGCTGGCTCACCACTCGGTAGGATTTCTAAATACTTAGGCGAGTACTTGGACTGCAGCTAAGCCCCCGAGTGGGAGGATTGCTCTCCACTCGGTAGGATTTTTAAATACTTAGGCGAGTACTTGGACTGTAGCTAAGCCCCCGAGTGGGAGGATTGCTCTCAACTCGGTAGGATTTTTTAAAAACTTAGGCGAGTACTTGGACTGCAGCTAAGCCCCCGAATGGGAGGTTGGCTCTCCACTCGGTAGGATTTTTAAATACTTAGGCGAGTACTTGGACTGCAGCTAAGCCCCCGAATGGGAGGCTGGCTCTCCACTCGGTAGGATTTTTGAATACTTAGGAGAGAACTTGGACTGCAGCTAAGTCCCCGAGTGGGAGGCTGGCTCACCACTCGGTAGGATTTTTAAATACTTAGGCGAGTACTTGGACTGCAGCTAAGCCTCTGAGTGGGAGGATTGCTCTCCACTCGGTAGGATTTTTAAATACTTAGGCGAGTACTTGGACTACAGCTAAGCCCACCGAATGGGAGGCTGGCTCACCACTCGGTAGGATTTTTAAATACTTAGGCGAGTATTTGGACTTCAGCTAAGCCCCCGAGTGGGAGGCTGGCTCACCACTCTGTAGGATTTTTAAATACTTAGGCGACTACTTGGACTGCAGCTAAGCCCCCGAGTGGGAGGCTGGCTCACCACTCGGTAGGATTTCTAAATACTTAGGTGAGTACTTGGACTGCAGCTAAGCCCCCAAGTGGGAGGATTGCTCTCCACTCGGTAGGATTTTTAAATACTTAGGCGAGTACTTGGACAGCAGCTAAGCCCCGAGTTGGAGGCTGGCTCACCACTCGGTAGGATTTTTATATACTTAGGCGAGTACTTGGACTGCAGCTAAGCCCCCGAGTGGGAGGCTGGCTCACCACTCGGTAGGATTTTTAAATACTTAGGTGAGTACTTGGACTGTAGCTAAGCCCCCGAGTGGGAGGATTTCTCTCCGCTCGGTAGGACTTTTAAACACTTAGGCGAGTACTGGACTGCATCTAAGCCTCCGAGTGGGAGGATTGCTCTCCACTCGGTAGGATTTTTTAATACTTAGTCGAGTATTTGGACTGCATCTAAGCCTCCGAGTGGGAGGATTGCTCTCCGCTTGGTAGGATTTTTGAATACTTAGGAGAGTACTTGGACTGCAGCTAAGTCTCCGAGTAGGAGGCTGACTCACCACTCGGTAGGATTTTTAAACACTTAGGCGAGTACTTGGACTGCAGCTAAGCTCCCGAGTGGGAGGCTGGCTCACCAATCGGTAGGATTTTTAAATACTTAGGCGAGTACTTGGACTGCAGCTAAGCCCCCGAGTGGGAGGCTGGCTCACCACTCGGTAGGATTTTTAAATACTTAGGCGAGTACTTGGACTGCAGCTAAGCCCCCGATTGGAAGGCTGGCTCACCACTCGGTAGGATTTTTAAATACTTAGGCGAGTACTTGGACTGCAGCTAAGCCCCCGAGTGGGAGGCTGGCTCACCACTCGGTAGGATTTCTAAATACTTAGGCGAGTACTTGGACTGCAGCTAAGCCCCCGAGTGGGAGGATTGCTCTCCACTCGGTAGGATTTTTAAATACTTAGGCGAGTACTTGGACTGTAGCTAAGCCCCCGAGTGGGAGGATTGCTCTCAACTCGGTAGGATTTTTTAAATACTTAGGCGAGTACTTGGACTGCAGCTAAGCCCCCGAATGGGAGGTTGGCTCTCCACTCGGTAGGATTTTTAAATACTTAGGCGAGTACTTGGACTGCAGCTAAGCCCCCGAATGGGAGGCTGGCTCTCCACTCGGTAGGATTTTTGAATACTTAGGAGAGAACTTGGACTGCAGCTAAGTCCCCGAGTGGGAGGCTGGCTCACCACTCGGTAGGATTTTTAAATACTTAGGCGAGTACTTGGACTGCAGCTAAGCCCCCGAGTAGGAGGCTGGCTCACCACTCGGTAGGACTTTTAAATACTTAGGCGAGTACTTGGACTGCAGCTAAGCCCACCGAATGGGAGGCTGGCTCACCACTCGGTAGGATTTTTAAATACTTAGGCGAGTATTTGGACTTTAGCTAAGCCCCCGAGTGGGAGGCTGGCTCACCACTCTGTAGGATTTTTAAATACTTAGGCGACTACTTGGACTGCAGCTAAGCCCCTGAGTGGGAGGCTGGCTCACCACTCGGTAGGATTTCTAAATACTTATGTGAGTACTTGGACTGCAGCTAAGCCCCCAAGTGGGAGGATTGCTCTCCACTCGGTAGGATTTTTAAATACTTAGGCGAGTACTTGGACAGCAGCTAAGCCCCGAGTTGGAGGCTGGCTCACCACTCGGTAGGATTTTTATATACTTAGGCGAGTACTTGGACTGCAGCTAAGCCCCCGAGTGGGAGGCTGGCTCACCACTCGGTAGGATTTTTAAATACTTAGGCGAGTACTTGGACTGTAGCTAAGCCCCCGAGTGGGAGGATTTCTCTCCGCTCGGTAGGACTTTTAAACACTTAGGCGAGTACTGGACTGCATCTAAGCCTCCGAGTGGGAGGATTGCTCTCCACTTGGTAGGATTTTTGAATACTTAGGAGAGTACTTGGACTGCAGCTAAGTCCCCGAGTAGGAGGCTGACTCACCACTCGGTAGGATTTTTAAATACTTAGGCGAGTACTTGGACTGCAGCTAAGCTCCCGAGTGGGAGGCTGGCTCACCACTCGGTAGGATTTTTAAATACTTAGGCGAGTACTTGGACTGCAACTAAGCCCCCGAGTGGGAGGCTGGCTCACCACTCGGTAGGATTTTTAAATACTTAGGCGAGTACTTGGACTGCAGCTAAGCCCCCGATTGGAAGGCTGGCTCACCACTCGGTAGGATTTTTAAATACTTAGGCGAGTACTTGGACTACAGCTAAGCCCCCGAGTGGGAGGCTGGCTCACCACTCGGTAGGATTTTTAAATACTTAGGCGAGTACTTGGACTGCAGCTAAGCCCCCGAGTAGGAGGCTGGCTCACCACTCGGTAGGACTTTTAAATACTTAGGCGAGTACTTGGACTGCAGCTAAGCCCACCGAATGGGAGGCTGGCTCACCACTCGGTAGGATTTTTAAATACTTAGGCGAGTATTTGGACTTCAGCTAAGCCCCCGAGTGGGAGGCTGGCTCACCACTCTGTAGGATTTTTAAATACTTAGGCGACTACTTGGACTGCAGCTAAGCCCCCGAGTGGGAGGCTGTCTCACCACTCGTTAGGATTTTTAAATACTTAGGCGAGTACTTGGACTGCAGGTAAGCCCCCGATTGGAAGGCTGGCTCACCACTCGGTAGGATTTTTAAGTACTTAGGCGAGTACTTGGACTGCAGCTAAGCCCCTGAGTGGGAGGCTGGCTCACCACTCGGTAGGATTTCTAAATACTTAGGCGAGTACTTGGACTGCAGCTAAGCCCCCGAGTGGGAGGATTGCTCTCCACTCGGTAGGATTTTTAAATACTTAGGCGAGTACTTGGACTGCAGCTAAGCCCCCGAGTAGGAGGCTGGCTCACCACTCGGTAGGATTTTTGAATACTTAGGCGAGTAGTTGGACTGCAGCTAAGCCCCCGAGTGGGAGGCTGGCTCACCACTCGATAGGATTTTTAAATACTTAGGCGAGTACTTGGACTGCAGCTAAGCCCCCGAGTGGGATGCTGGCTCACCACTCGGTAGGATTTTTAAATACTTACGCGAGTACTTGGACTGCAGCTAAGCCCCCGATTGGAAGGCTGGCTCACCACTCGGTAGGATTTTTAAATACTTAGGCGAGTACTTGGACTGCAGCTAAGCCCCCGAGTGGGAGGCTGGCTCACCACTCGGTAGGATTTCTAAATACTTAGGCAAGTACTTGGACTGTAGCTAAGCCCCCGAGTGGGAGGATTGCTCTCCACTCGGTAGGATTTTTAAATACTTAGGCGAGTACTTGGACTGTAGCTAAGCCCCCGAGTGGGAGGATTGCTCTCCACTCGGTAGGACTTTTTAAATACTTAGGCGAGTACTTGGACTGCAGCTAAGCCCCCGAATGGGAGGCTAGCTCTCCACTCGGTAGGATTTTGAAATACTTAAGCGAGTACTTGGACTGCAGCTAAGCCCCCGAATGGGAGGCTGGCTCTCCACTCGGTAGGATTTTTGAATACTTAGGAGAGTACTTGGACTGCAGCTAAGTCCCCGAGTGGGAGGCTGGCTCACCACTCGGTAGGATTTTTAAATACTTAGGCGAGTACTTGGACTGCAGCTATGCCCCCGAGTAGGAGGCTGGCTCACCACTCGGTAGGATTTTTAAATACTTAGGCGAATACTTGGACTGCAGCTAAGCCCCCGAGTGGGAGGCTGGCTCACCACTCGGTAGGATTTTTAAATACTTAGGCGAGTACTTGGACTGCAGCTAAGCCCCCGAGTGGGAGGCTGGCTCACCACTCGGTAGGATTTCTAAATACTTAGGTGAGTACTTGGACTGCAGCTAAGCCCCCAAGTGGGAGGATTGCTCTCCACTCGGTAGGATTTTTAAATACTTAGGCGAGTACTTGGACAGCAGCTAAGCCCCGAGTTGGAGGCTGGCTCACCACTCGGTAGGATTTTTAAATACTTAGGCGAGTACTTGGACTGTAGCTAAGCCCCCGAGTGGGAGGATTGCTCTCAACTCGGTAGGATTTTTTAAATACTTAGGCGAGTACTTGGACTGCAGCTAAGCCCCCGAATGGGAGGTTGGCTCTCCACTCGGTAGGATTTTTAAATACTTAGGCGAGTACTTGGACTGCAGCTAAGCCCCCGAATGGGAGGCTGGCTCTCCACTCGGTAGGATTTTTGAATACTTAGGAGAGAACTTGGACTGCAGCTAAGTCCCCGAGTGGGAGGCTGGCTCACCACTCGGTAGGATTTTTAAATACTTAGGCGAGTACTTGGACTGCAGCTAAGCCCCCGAGTAGGAGGCTGGCTCACCACTCGGTAGGACTTTTAAATACTTAGGCGAGTACTTGGACTGCAGCTAAGCCCACCGAATGGGAGGCTGGCTCACCACTCGGTAGGATTTTTAAATACTTAGGCGAGTATTTGGACTTTAGCTAAGCCCCCGAGTGGGAGGCTGGCTCACCACTCTGTAGGATTTTTAAATACTTAGGCGACTACTTGGACTGCAGCTAAGCCCCTGAGTGGGAGGCTGGCTCACCACTCTGTAGGATTTTTAAATACTTAGGCGACTACTTGGACTGCAGCTAAGCCCCCGAGTGGGAGGATTGCTCTCCACTCGGTAGGATTTTTAAATACTTAGGCGAGTACTTGGACTGTAGCTAAGCCCCCGAGTGGGAGGATTTCTCTCCGCTCGGTAGGACTTTTAAACACTTAGGCGAGTACTGGACTGCATCTAAGCCTCCGAGTGGGAGGATTGCTCTCCACTTGGTAGGATTTTTGAATACTTAGGAGAGTACTTGGACTGCAGCTAAGTCCCCGAGTAGGAGGCTGACTCACCACTCGGTAGGATTTTTAAATACTTAGGCGAGTACTTGGACTGCAGCTAAGCTCCCGAGTGGGAGGCTGGCTCACCACTCGGTAGGATTTTTAAATACTTAGGCGAGTACTTGGACTGCAACTAAGCCCCCGAGTGGGAGGCTGGCTCACCACTCGGTAGGATTTTTAAATACTTAGGCGAGTACTTGGACTGCAGCTAAGCCCCCGATTGGAAGGCTGGCTCACCACTCGGTAGGATTTTTAAATACTTAGGCGAGTACTTGGACTACAGCTAAGCCCCCGAGTGGGAGGCTGGCTCACCACTCGGTAGGATTTTTAAATACTTAGGCGAGTACTTGGACTGCAGCTAAGCCCCCGAGTAGGAGGCTGGCTCACCACTCGGTAGGACTTTTAAATACTTAGGCGAGTACTTGGACTGCAGCTAAGCCCACCGAATGGGAGGCTGGCTCACCACTCGGTAGGATTTTTAAATACTTAGGCGAGTATTTGGACTTCAGCTAAGCCCCCGAGTGGGAGGCTGGCTCACCACTCTGTAGGATTTTTAAATACTTAGGCGACTACTTGGACTGCAGCTAAGCCCCCGAGTGGGAGGCTGTCTCACCACTCGTTAGGATTTTTAAATACTTAGGCGAGTACTTGGACTGCAGGTAAGCCCCTGATTGGAAGGCTGGCTCACCACTCGGTAGGATTTTTAAGTACTTAGGCGAGTACTTGGACTGCAGCTAAGCCCCTGAGTGGGAGGCTGGCTCACCACTCGGTAGGATTTCTAAATACTTAGGCGAGTACTTGGACTGCAGCTAAGCCCCCGAGTGGGAGGATTGCTCTCCACTCGGTAGGATTTTTAAATACTTAGGCGAGTACTTGGACTGCAGCTAAGCCCCCGAGTAGGAGGCTGGCTCACCACTCGGTAGGATTTTTGAATACTTAGGCGAGTAGTTGGACTGCAGCTAAGCCCCCGAGTGGGAGGCTGGCTCACCACTCGATAGGATTTTTAAATACTTAGGCGAGTACTTGGACTGCAGCTAAGCCCCCGAGTGGGATGCTGGCTCACCACTCGGTAGGATTTTTAAATACTTACGCGAGTACTTGGACTGCAGCTAAGCCCCCGATTGGAAGGCTGGCTCACCACTCGGTAGGATTTTTAAATACTTAGGCGAGTACTTGGACTGCAGCTAAGCCCCCGAGTGGGAGGCTGGCTCACCACTCGGTAGGATTTCTAAATACTTAGGCAAGTACTTGGACTGTAGCTAAGCCCCCGAGTGGGAGGATTGCTCTCCACTCGGTAGGATTTTTAAATACTTAGGCGAGTACTTGGACTGTAGCTAAGCCCCCGAGTGGGAGGATTGCTCTCCACTCGGTAGGACTTTTTAAATACTTAGGCGAGTACTTGGACTGCAGCTAAGCCCCCGAATGGGAGGCTAGCTCTCCACTCGGTAGGATTTTGAAATACTTAAGCGAGTACTTGGACTGCAGCTAAGCCCCCGAATGGGAGGCTGGCTCTCCACTCGGTAGGATTTTTGAATACTTAGGAGAGTACTTGGACTGCAGCTAAGTCCCCGAGTGGGAGGCTGGCTCACCACTCGGTAGGATTTTTAAATACTTAGGCGAGTACTTGGACTGCAGCTATGCCCCCGAGTAGGAGGCTGGCTCACCACTCGGTAGGATTTTTAAATACTTAGGCGAATACTTGGACTGCAGCTAAGCCCCCGAGTGGGAGGCTGGCTCACCACTCGGTAGGATTTTTAAATACTTAGGCGAGTACTTGGACTGCAGCTAAGCCCCCGAGTGGGAGGCTGGCTCACCACTCGGTAGAATTTTTAAATACTTAGGCCAGTACTTGGACTGCAGCTAAGCCCCCGAGTGGGAGGATTGCTCTCCACTCGGTAGGATTTTTAAATACTTAGGCGAGTACTTGGACTGCAGCTAAGCCCCCGAATGGAAGGCTGGCTCTCCACTCGATAGGATTTTTATATACTTAGACGAGTACTTGGAATGCAGCTAAGCCCCCGAGTGGGAGGATTGCTCTCCGCTCGGTAGGTGTATTAAACACTTAGGCGAGTACAGGACTACATCTAAGCCTCCGAGTGGGAGGATTGCTCTCCACTCGGTAGGATTTTGAAATACTTAGTCGAGTACTTGGACTGCATCTAAGCCTCTGAGTGGGAGGATTGCTCTCCACTCGGTAGGATTTTTAAATACTTAGGCGAGTACTTGGACTGCAGCTAAGCCCACCGAATGGGAGGCTGGCTCACCACTCGGTAGGATTTTTAAATACTTAGGCGAGTATTTGGACTTCAGCTAAGCCCCCGAGTGGGAGGCTGGCTCACCACTCTGTAGGATTTTTAAATACTTAGGCGACTACTTGGACTGCAGCTAAGCCCCCGAGTGGGAGGCTGGCTCACCACTCGGTAGGATTTCTAAATACTTAGGTGAGTACTTGGACTGCAGCTAAGCCCCCAAGTGGGAGGATTGCTCTCCACTCGGTAGGATTTTTAAATACTTAGGCGAGTACTTGGACAGCAGCTAAGCCCCGAGTTGGAGGCTGGCTCACCACTCGGTAGGATTTTTATATACTTAGGCGAGTACTTGGACTGCAGCTAAGCCCCCGAGTGGGAGGCTGGCTCACCACTCGGTAGGATTTTTAAATACTTAGGTGAGTACTTGGACTGTAGCTAAGCCCCCGAGTGGGAGGATTTCTCTCCGCTCGGTAGGACTTTTAAACACTTAGGCGAGTACTGGACTGCATCTAAGCCTCCGAGTGGGAGGATTGCTCTCCACTCGGTAGGATTTTTTAATACTTAGTCGAGTATTTGGACTGCATCTAAGCCTCCGAGTGGGAGGATTGCTCTCCGCTTGGTAGGATTTTTGAATACTTAGGAGAGTACTTGGACTGCAGCTAAGTCCCCGAGTAGGAGGCTGACTCACCACTCGGTAGGATTTTTAAACACTTAGGCGAGTACTTGGACTGCAGCTAAGCTCCCGAGTGGGAGGCTGGCTCACCAATCGGTAGGATTTTTAAATACTTAGGCGAGTACTTGGACTGCAGCTAAGCCCCCGAGTGGGAGGCTGGCTCACCACTCGGTAGGATTTTTAAATACTTAGGCGAGTACTTGGACTGCAGCTAAGCCCCCGATTGGAAGGCTGGCTCACCACTCGGTAGGATTTTTAAATACTTAGGCGAGTACTTGGACTGCAGCTAAGCCCCCGAGTGGGAGGCTGGCTCACCACTCGGTAGGATTTCTAAATACTTAGGCGAGTACTTGGACTGCAGCTAAGCCCCCGAGTGGGAGGATTGCTCTCCACTCGGTAGGATTTTTAAATACTTAGGCGAGTACTTGGACTGTAGCTAAGCCCCCGAGTGGGAGGATTGCTCTCAACTCGGTAGGATTTTTTAAATACTTAGGCGAGTACTTGGACTGCAGCTAAGCCCCCGAATGGGAGGTTGGCTCTCCACTCGGTAGGATTTTTAAATACTTAGGCGAGTACTTGGACTGCAGCTAAGCCCCCGAATGGGAGGCTGGCTCTCCACTCGGTAGGATTTTTGAATACTTAGGAGAGAACTTGGACTGCAGCTAAGTCCCCGAGTGGGAGGCTGGCTCACCACTCGGTAGGATTTTTAAATACTTAGGCGAGTACTTGGACTGCAGCTAAGCCCCCGAGTAGGAGGCTGGCTCACCACTCGGTAGGACTTTTAAATACTTAGGCGAGTACTTGGACTGCAGCTAAGCCCACCGAATGGGAGGCTGGCTCACCACTCGGTAGGATTTTTAAATACTTAGGCGAGTATTTGGACTTTAGCTAAGCCCCCGAGTGGGAGGCTGGCTCACCACTCTGTAGGATTTTTAAATACTTAGGCGACTACTTGGACTGCAGCTAAGCCCCTGAGTGGGAGGCTGGCTCACCACTCGGTAGGATTTCTAAATACTTATGTGAGTACTTGGACTGCAGCTAAGCCCCCAAGTGGGAGGATTGCTCTCCACTCGGTAGGATTTTTAAATACTTAGGCGAGTACTTGGACAGCAGCTAAGCCCCGAGTTGGAGGCTGGCTCACCACTCGGTAGGATTTTTATATACTTAGGCGAGTACTTGGACTGCAGCTAAGCCCCCGAGTGGGAGGCTGGCTCACCACTCGGTAGGATTTTTAAATACTTAGGCGAGTACTTGGACTGTAGCTAAGCCCCCGAGTGGGAGGATTTCTCTCCGCTCGGTAGGACTTTGAAACACTTAGGCGAGTACTGGACTGCATCTAAGCCTCCGAGTGGGAGGATTGCTCTCCACTTGGTAGGATTTTTGAATACTTAGGAGAGTACTTGGACTGCAGCTAAGTCCCCGAGTAGGAGGCTGACTCACCACTCGGTAGGATTTTTAAATACTTAGGCGAGTACTTGGACTGCAGCTAAGCTCCCGAGTGGGAGGCTGGCTCACCACTCGGTAGGATTTTTAAATACTTAGGCGAGTACTTGGACTGCAACTAAGCCCCCGAGTGGGAGGCTGGCTCACCACTCGGTAGGATTTTTAAATACTTAGGCGAGTACTTGGACTGCAGCTAAGCCCCCGATTGGAAGGCTGGCTCACCACTCGGTAGGATTTTTAAATACTTAGGCGAGTACTTGGACTACAGCTAAGCCCCCGAGTGGGAGGCTGGCTCACCACTCGGTAGGATTTTTAAATACTTAGGCGAGTACTTGGACTGCAGCTAAGCCCCCGAGTAGGAGGCTGGCTCACCACTCGGTAGGACTTTTAAATACTTAGGCGAGTACTTGGACTGCAGCTAAGCCCACCGAATGGGAGGCTGGCTCACCACTCGGTAGGATTTTTAAATACTTAGGCGAGTATTTGGACTTCAGCTAAGCCCCCGAGTGGGAGGCTGGCTCACCACTCTGTAGGATTTTTAAATACTTAGGCGACTACTTGGACTGCAGCTAAGCCCCTGAGTGGGAGGCTGGCTCACCACTCGGTAGGATTTCTAAATACTTAGGTGAGTACTTGGACTGCAGCTAAGCCCCCAAGTGGGAGGATTGCTCTCCACTCGGTAGGATTTTTAAATACTTAGGCGAGTACTTGGACAGCAGCTAAGCCCCGAGTTGGAGGCTGGCTCACCACTCGGTAGGATTTTTATATACTTAGGCGAGTACTTGGACTGCAGCTAAGCCCCCGAGTGGGAGGCTGGCTCACCACTCGGTACGATTTTTAAATACTTAGGCGAGTACTTGGACTGTAGCTAAGCCCCCGAGTGGGAGGATTTCTCTCCGCTCGGTAGGACTTTTAAACACTTAGGCGAGTACTGGACTGCATCTAAGCCTCCGAGTGGGAGGATTGCTCTCCACTTGGTAGGATTTTTGAATACTTAGGAGAGTACTTGGACTGCAGCTAAGTCCCCGAGTAGGAGGCTGACTCACCACTCGGTAGGATTTTTAAATACTTAGGCGAGTACTTGGACTGCAGCTAAGCCCCCGAGTGGGAGGCTGGCTCACCACTCGGTAGGATTTTTAAATACTTAGGCGAGTACTTGGACTGCAGCTAAGCCCCCGAGTGGGAGGCTGGCTCACCACTCGGTAGGATTTTTAAATACTTAGGCGAGTACTTGGACTGCAGCTAAGCCCCCGATTGGAAGGCTGGCTCACCACTCGGTAGGATTTTTAAATACTTAGGCGAGTACTTGGACTGCAGCTAAGCCCCCGAGTGGGAGGCTGGCTCACCACTCGGTAGGATTTCTAAATACTTAGGCGAGTACTTGGACTGCAGCTAAGCCCCCGAGTGGGAGGATTGCTCTCCACTCGGTAGGATTTTTAAATACTTAGGCGAGTACTTGGACTGTAGCTAAGCCCCCGAGTGGGAGGATTGCTCTCAACTCGGTAGGATTTTTTAAATACTTAGGCGAGTACTTGGACTGCAGCTAAGCCCCCGAATGGGAGGCTGGCTCTCCACTCGGTAGGATTTTTAAATACTTAGGTGAGTACTTGGACTGCAGCTAAGCCCCCGAATGGGAGGCTGGCTCTCCACTCGGTAGGATTTTTGAATACTTAGGAGAGTACTTGGACTGCAGCTAAGTCCCCGAGTGGGAGGCTGGCACACCACTCGGTAGGATTTTTAAATACTTAGGCGAGTACTTGGACTGCAGCTAAGCCCCCGAGTAGGTGGCTGGCTCACCACTCGGTAGGACTTTTAAATACTTAGGCGAGTACTTGGACTGCAGCTAAGCCCCCGAGTAGGATGCTGGCTCACCACTCGGTAGGATTTTTAAATACTTAGGCGAGTACTTGGACTGCAGCTAAGCCCCCGAGTGGGAGGCTGGCTCACCACTCGGTAGGATTTTTAAATACTTAGGCGAGTACTTGGACTGCAGCTAAGCCCCCGAGTGGGAGGCTGGCTCACCACTCGGTAGGATTTTTAAATACTTAGGTGAGTACTTGGACTGCAGCTAAGCCCCCGATTGGAAGGCTGGCTCACCACTCGGTAGGATTTTTAAATACTTAGGCGAATACTTGGACTGCAGCAAAGCCCCCGAGTGGGAGGCTGGCTCACCACTCGGTAGGATTTCTAAATACTTAGGCGAGTACTTGGACTGCAGCTAAGCCCCCGAGTGGGACGATTGCTCTCCACTCGGTAGGATTTTTAAATACTTAGGCGAGTACTTGGACTGTAGCTAAGCCCCCGAGTGGGAGGATTGCTCTCCACTCGGTAGGATTTTTTAAATACTTAGGCGAGTACTTTGACTGCAGCTAAGCCCCCGAATGGGAGGCTGGCTCTCCACTCGGTAGGATTTTTAAATACTTAGGCGAGTACTTGGATTGCAGCTAAGCCCCCGAATGGGAGGCTGGCTCTCCACTCGGTAGGATTTTTGAATACTTAGGAGAGTACTTGGACTGCAGCTAAGTCCCCGAGTGGGAGGCTGGCTCACCACTCGGTAGGATTTTTGAATACTTAGGCGAGTACTTGGACTGCAGCTAAGCCCCCGAGTAGGAGGCTGGCTCACCACTCGGTAGGACTTTTAAATACTTAGGCGAGTACTTGGACTGCAGCTAAGCCCCCGAGTGGGATGCTGGCTCACCACTCGGTACGACTTTTAAATACTTAGGCGAGTACTTGGACTGCAACTAAGCCCCCGAGTGGGAGGCTGGCTCACCACTCGGTAGGATTTTTAAATACTTAGGCGAGTACTTGGACTGCAGCTAAGCCCGCGATTGGAAGGCTGGCTCACCACTCGGTAGGATTTGTAAATACTTAGGCGAGTACTTGGACTGCAGCTAAGCCCCCGAGTGGGAGGCTGGCTCACCACTCGGTAGGATTTCTAAATACTTAGGCGAGTACTTGGACTGCAGCTAAGCCCCCGAGTGGGAGGATTGCTCTCCACTCGGTAGGATTTTTAAATACTTAGGCGAGTACTTGGACTGTAGCTAAGCCCCCGAGTGGGAGGATTGCTCTCCACTCGGTAGGATTTTTTAAATACTTAGGCGAGTACTTGGACTGCAGCTAAGCCCCCGAATGGGAGGCTGGCTCTCCACTCGGTAGGATTTTTAAATACTTAGGCGAGTACTTGGATTGCAGCTAAGCCCCCGAATGGGAGGCTGGCTCTCCACTCGGTAGGATTTTTGAATACTTAGGAGAGTACTTGGACTGCAGCTAAGCCCCCGAATGGGAGGCTAGCTCTCCACTCGGTAGGATTTTTAAATACTTAGGCGAGTACTTGGACTGCAGCTAAGCCGCCGAGTAGGAGGCTGGCTCACCACTCGGTAGGATTTTTAAATACTTAGGCGAGTACTTGGACTGCAGCTAAGCCCCCGAGTGGGAGGCTGTCTCACCACTCGGTAGGATTTTTAAATACTTAGGCGAGTACTTGGACTGCAGCTAAGCCCCCGATTGGAAGGCTGGCTCACCACTCGGTAGGATTTTTAAGTACTTAGGCGATTACTTGGACTGCAGCTAAGCACCCGAGTGGGAGGCTGGCTCACCACTCGGTAGGATTTCTAAATACTTAGGCGAGTACTTGGACTGCAGCTAAGCCCCTGAGTAGGAGGATTGCTCTCCACTCGGTAGGATTTTTAAATACTTAGGCGAGTACTTGGACTGTAGCTAAGCCCCCGAGTGGGAGGATTGCTCTCAACTCGGTAGGATTTTTTAAATACTTAGGCGAGTACTTGGACTGCAGCTAAGCCCCCGAATGGGAGGCTAGCTCTCCACTCGGTAGGATTTTTAAATACTTAGGCGAGTACTTGGACTGCAGCTAAGCCCCTGAATGGGAGGCTGGCTCTCCACTCGGTAGGATTTTTGAATACTTAGGAGAGTACTTGGACTGCAGCTAAGTCCCCGAGTGGGAGGCTGGCTCACCACTCGGTAGGATTTTTAAATACTTAGGTGAGTACTTGGACTGCAGCTAAGCCCCCGAGTAGGAGGCTGGCTCACCACTCGGTAGGATTTTTAAATACTTAGGCGAGTACTTGGACTGCAGCTAAGACCCCGAGTGGGAGGCTGGCTCACCACTCGGTAGGATTTTTAAATACTTAGGCGAGTACTTGGACTGCAGCTAAGCCCCCGAGTGGGAGGCTGGCTCACCACTCGGTAGGATTTTTAAATACTTAGGCGAGTATTTGGACTGCAGCTAAGCCCCCGAGTGGGAGGCTGGCTCACCACTCGGTAGGATTTTTAAATACTTAGGCGAGTACTTGGACTGCAGCTAAGCCCTCGATTGGAAGGCTGGCTCACCACTCGGTAGGATTTTTAAATACTTAGGCGAGTACTTGGACTGCAGCTAAGCCCCCGAGTGGGAGGCTGGCTCACCACTCGGTAGGATTTCTAAATACTTAGGCGAGTACTTGGACTGCAGCTAAGCCCCCGAGTGGGAGGATTGCTCTCCACTCGGTAGGATTTTTTAAATACTTAGGCGAGTACTTGGACTGCAGCTAAACCCCCGAATGGGAGGCTGGCTCTCCACTCGGTAGGATTTTTAAATACTTAGGCGAGTACTTGGACTGCAGCTAAGCCCCCGAATGGGAGGCTGGCTCTCCACTCGGTAGGATTTTTGAATACTTAGGCGAGTACTTGGACTGCAGCTAAGTCCCCGAGTGGGAGGCTGGCTCACCACTCGGTAGGATTTTTAAATACTTAGGCGAGTACTTGGACTGCAGCTAAGCCGCCGAGTAGGAGGCTGGCTCACCACTCGGTAGGATTTTTAAATACTTAGGCGAGTACTTGGACTGCAGCTAAGCCCCCGAGTGGGAGGGTGGCTCACCACTCGGTATGATTTTTAAATACTTAGGCGAGTACTTGGACTGCAGCTAAGCCCCCGAGTGGGAGGCTGTCTCACCACTCGGTAGGATTTTTAAATACTTAGGCGAGTACTTGGACTGCACCTAAGCCCCCGATTGGAAGGTTGGCTCACCACTCGGTAGGATTTTTAAGTACTTAGGCGAGTACTTGGACTGCAGCTAAGCCCCCGAGTGGGAGGCTGGCTCACCACTCGGTAGGATTTCTAAATACTTAGGCGAGTACTTGGACTGCAGCTAAGCACCCGAGTGGGAGGATTGCTCTCCACTCGGTAGGATTTTTAAATACTTAGGCGAGTACTTGGACTGCAGCTAAGCCCCCGAGTAGGAGGCTGGCTCACCACTCGGTAGGATTTTTAAATACTTAGGCGAGTACTTGGACTGCAGCTAAGCCCCCGAGTGGGAGGCTGGCTCACCACTCGGTAGGATTTTTAAATACTTAGGCGAGTACTTGGACTGCAGCTAAGCCCCCGAGTGGGATGCTGGCTCACCACTCGGTAGGACTTTTAAATACTTAGGCGAGTACTTGGACTGCAACTAAGCCCCCGAGTGGGAGGCTGGCTCACCACTCGGTAGGATTTTTAAATACTTAGGCGAGTACTTGGACTGCAGCTAAGCCCCCGATTGGAAGGCTGGCTCACCACTCGGTAGGATTTTTAAATACTTAGGCGAGTACTTGGACTGCAGCTAAGCCCCCGAGTGGGAGGCTGGCTCACCACTCGGTAGGATTTCTAAATACTTAGGCGAGTACTTGGACTGCAGCTAAGCCCCCAAGTGGGAGGATTGCTCTCCACTCGGTAGGATTTTTAAATACTTAGGCGAGTACTTGGACTGTAGCTAAGCCCCCGAGTGGGAGGATTGCTCTCCACTCGGTAGGATTTTTTAAATACTTAGGCGAGTACTTGGACTGCAGCTAAGCCCCCGAATGGGAGGCTGGCTCTCCACTCGGTAGGATTTTTAAATACTTAGGCGAGTACTTGGATTGCAGCTAAGCCCCCGAATGGGAGGCTGGCTCTCCACTCGGTAGGATTTTTGAATACTTAGGAGAGTACTTGGACTGCAGCTAAGCCCCCGAATGGGAGGCTAGCTCTCCACTCGGTAGGATTTTTAAATACTTAGGCGAGTACTTGGACTGCAGCTAAGCCGCCGAGTAGGAGGCTGGCTCACCACTCGGTAGGATTTTTAAATACTTAGGCGAGTACTTGGACTGCAGCTAAGCCCCCGAGTGGGAGGGTGGCTCACCACTCAGTATGATTTTTAAATACTTAGGCGAGTACTTGCTAAGCCCCCGAGTGGGAGGCTGGCTCACCACTCGGTAGGATTTTTAAATACTTAGGCGAGTACTTGGACTGCAGCTAAGCCCCCGAGTGGGAGGCTGTCTCACCACTCGGTAGGATTTTTAAATACTTAGGCGAGTACTTGGACTGCAGCTAAGCCCCCGATTGGAAGGCTGGCTCACCACTCGGTAGGATTTTTAAGTACTTAGGCGATTACTTGGACTGCAGCTAAGCACCCGAGTGGGAGGCTGGCTCACCACTCGGTAGGATTTTTAAATACTTAGGCGAGTACTTGGACTGCAGCTAAGCCCCTGAGTAGGAGGATTGCTCTCCACTCGGTAGGATTTTTAAATACTTAGGTGAGTACTTGGACTGCAGCTAAACCCCCGAATGGGAGGCTGGCTCTCCACTCGGTAGGATTTTTAAATACTTAGGCGAGTACTTGGACTGCAGCTAAGCCCCCGAATGGGAGGCTGGCTCTCCACTCGGTAGGATTTTTGAATACTTAGGCGAGTACTTGGACTGCAGCTAAGTCCCCGAGTGGGAGGCTGGCTCACCACTCGGTAGGATTTTTAAATACTTAGGCGAGTACTTGGACTGCAGCTAAGCCGCCGAGTAGGAGGCTGGCTCACCACTCGGTAGGATTTTTAAATACTTAGGCGAGTACTTGGACTGCAGCTAAGCCCCCGAGTGGGAGGGTGGCTCACCACTCGGTATGATTTTTAAATACTTAGGCGAGTACTTGGACTGCAGCTAAGCCCCCGAGTGGGAGGCTGTCTCACCACTCGGTAGGATTTTTAAATACTTAGGCGAGTACTTGGACTGCACCTAAGCCCCCGATTGGAAGGTTGGCTCACCACTCGGTAGGATTTTTAAGTACTTAGGCGAGTACTTGGACTGCAGCTAAGCCCCCGAGTGGGAGGCTGGCTCACCACTCGGTAGGATTTCTAAATACTTAGGCGAGTACTTGGACTGCAGCTAAGCACCCGAGTGGGAGGATTGCTCTCCACTCGGTAGGATTTTTAAATACTTAGGCGAGTACTTGGACTGCAGCTAAGCCCCCGAGTTGGAGGCTGGCTCACCACTCGGTAGGATTTTTAAATACTTAGGCGAGTACTTGGACTGCAGCTAAGCCCCCGAGTGGGAGGCTGGCTCACCACTCGGTAGGATTTTTAAATACTTAGGCGAGTACTTGGACTGCAGCTAAGCCCCCGAGTGGGATGCTGGCTCACCACTCGGTAGGACTTTTAAATACTTAGGCGAGTACTTGGACTGCAACTAAGCCCCCGAGTGGGAGGCTGGCTCACCACTCGGTAGGATTTTTAAATACTTAGGCGAGTACTTGGACTGCAGCTAAGCCCCCGATTGGAAGGCTGGCTCACCACTCGGTAGGATTTTTAAATACTTAGGCGAGTACTTGGACTGCAGCTAAGCCCCCGAGTGGGAGGCTGGCTCACCACTCGGTAGGATTTCTAAATACTTAGGCGAGTACTTGGACTGCAGCTAAGCCCCCGAGTGGGAGGATTGATCTCCACTCGGTAGGATTTTTAAATACTTAGGCGAGTACTTGGACTGTAGCTAAGCCCCCGAGTGGGAGGATTGCTCTCCACTCGGTAGGATTTTTTAAATACTTAGGCGAGTACTTGGACTGCAGCTAAGCCCCCGAATGGGAGGCTGGCTCTCCACTCGGTAGGATTTTTAAATACTTAGGCGAGTACTTGGATTGCAGCTAAGCCCCCGAATGGGAGGCTGGCTCTCCACTCGGTAGGATTTTTGAATACTTAGGAGAGTACTTGGACTGTAGCTAAGCCCCCGAATGGGAGGCTAGCTCTCCACTCGGTAGGATTTTTAAATACTTAGGCGAGTACTTGGACTGCAGCTAAGCCGCCGAGTAGGAGGCTGGCTCACCACTCGGTAGGATTTTTAAATACTTAGGCGAGTACTTGGACTGCAGCTAAGCCCCCGAGTGGGAGGGTGGCTCACCACTCAGTATGATTTTTAAATACTTAGGCGAGTACTTGCTAAGCCCCCGAGTGGGAGGCTGGCTCACCACTCGGTAGGATTTTTAAATACTTAGGCGAGTACTTGGACTGCAGCTAAGCCCCCGAGTGGGAGGCTGTCTCACCACTCGGTAGGATTTTTAAATACTTAGGCGAGTACTTGGACTGCAGCTAAGCCCCCGATTGGAAGGCTGGCTCACCACTCGGTAGGATTTTTAAGTACTTAGGCGATTACTTGGACTGCAGATAAGCACCCGAGTGGGAGGCTGGCTCACCACTCGGTAGGATTTCTAAATACTTAGGCGAGTACTTCGACTGCAGCTAAGCCCCCGAGTAGGAGGCTGGCTCACCACTCGGTAGGATTTTTAAATACTTAGGCGAGTACTTGGACTGCAGCTAAGCCCCCGAGTGGGAGGCTGGCTCACCACTCGGTAGGATTTTTAAATACTTAGGCGAGTACTTGGACTGCAGCTAAGCCCCCGAGTGGGAGGCTGGCTCACCACTCGGTAGGATTTTTAAATACTTAGGCGAGTACTTGGACTGCAGCTAAGCCCCCGAGTGGGAGGCTGGGTCACCACTCGGTAGGATTTTTAAATACTTAGGCAAGTACTTGGACTGCACCTAAGCCCCCGATTGGGAGGCTGGCTCACCACTCGGTAGGATTTCTAAATACTTAGGCGAGTACTTGGACTGCAGCTAAGCACCCGAGTGGGAGGATTGCTCTCCACTCGGTAGGATTTTTAAATACTTAGGCGAGTACTTGGACTGCAGCTAAGCCCCCGAGTAGGAGGCTGGCTCACCACTCGGTAGGATTTTTAAATACTTAGGCGAGTACTTGGACTGCAGCTAAGCCCCCGAGTGGGAGGCTGGCTCACCACTCGGTAGGATTTTTAAATACTTAGGCGAGTACTTGGACTGCAGCTAAGCCCCCGAGTGGGAGGCTGGCTCACCACTCGGTAGGATTGTTAAATACTTAGGCGAGTACTTGGACTGCAGCTAAGCCCCCGAGTGGGAGGCTGGGTCACCACTCGGTAGGATTTTTAAATACTTAGGCAAGTACTTGGACTGCACCTAAGCCCCCGATTGGAAGGCTGGCTCACCACTCGGTAGGATTTTTAAATACTTAGGCGAGTACTTGGACTGCAGCTAAGCCCCCGAGTGGGAGGCTGGCTCACCACTCGGTAGGAGTTCTAAATACTTAGGCGAGTACTTGGACTGCAGCTAAGCCCCCGAGTGGGAGGATTGCTCTCCACTTGGTAGGATTTTTAAATACTTAGGCGAGTACTTGGACTGCAGCTAAGCCCCCGAGTGGGAGGATTGCTTTCCACTCGGTAGGATTTTTTAAATACTTAGGCGAGTACTTGGACTGCAGCTAAGCCCCCGAATGGGAGGCTGGCTCTCCACTCGGTAGGATTTTTAAATACTTAGGCGAGTACTTGGACTGTAGCTAAGCCCCTGAATGGGAGGCTGGCTCTCCACTCGGTAGGATTTTTGAATACTTAGGAGAGTACTTGGACTGCAGCTAAGTCCCCGAGTGGGAGGCTGGCTCACCACTCGGTAGGATTTTTAAATACTTAGGCGAGTACTTGGACTGCAGCTAAGCCGCCGAGTAGGAGGCTGGCTCACCACTCGGTAGGATTTTTAAATACTTAGGCGAGTACTTGGACTGCAGCTAAGCCCCCGAGTGGGAGGGTGGCTCACCACTCGGTATGATTTTTAAATACTTAGGTGAGTACTTGGACTGCAGCTAAGCCCCCGAGTGGGAGGCTGGCTCACCACTCGGTAGGATTTTTAAATACTTAGGCGAGTACTTGGACTGCAGCTAAGCCCCCGAGTGGGAGGCTGTCTCACCACTCGGTAGGATTTTTAAATACTTAGGAGATTACTTGGACTGCAGCTAAGCCCCCGATTGGAAGGCTGGCTCACCACTCGGTAGGAATTTTAAGTACTTAGGCGAGTACTTGGACTGCAGCTAAGCCCCCGAGTGGGAGGCTGGCTCACCACTCGGTAGGATTTCTAAATACTTAGGCGAGTACTTGGACTGCAGCTAAGCCCCCGAGTGGGAGAATTGCTCTCCACTCGGTAGGATTTTTAAATATTTAGGCGAGTACTTGGACTGTAGCTAAGCCCCCGAGTGGGAGGATTGCTCTCCACTCGGTAGGATTTTTTAAATACTTAGGCGAGTACTTGGACTGCAGCTAAGCCCCCGAATGGGAGGCTGGCTCACCACTCGGTAGGATTTTTAAATACTCAGGCGAGTACTTGGACTGCAGCTAAGCCCCCGAGTGGGAGGCTGGCTCACCACTCGGTAGGATTTTTAAATACTTAGGCGAGTACTTGGACTGCAGCTAAGCCCCCGATTGGAAGGCTGGCTCACCACTCGGTAGGATTTTTAAATACTTAGGCGAGTACTTGGACTGCAGCTAAGCCCCCGAGTGGGAGGCTGGCTCACCACTCGGTAGGATTTCTAAATACTTAGGCGAGTACTTGGATTGCAGCTAAGCCCCCGAGTGGGAGGATTGCTCTCCACTCGGTAGGATTTTTAAATACTTAGGCGAGTACTTGGACTGTAGCTAAGCCCCCGAGTGGGAGGATTGCTCTCCACTCGGTAGGATTTTTAAATACTTAGGCGAGTACTTGGACTGCAGCTAAGCCCCCGATTGGAAGGCTGGCTCACCACTCGGTAGGATTTTTTAAATACTTAGGCGAGTACTTGGACTGCAGCTAAGCCCCCGAATGGGAGGCTGGCTCTCCACTCGGTAGGATTTTTAAATACTTAGGCGATTACTTGGACTGCAGCTAAGCCCCCGAGTGGGAGGATTGCTCTCCGCTCGGTAGGAGTATTAAACACTTAGGCGAGTACTGGACTTCAGCTAAGCCTCCGAGTGGGAGGATTGTTCTCCACTCGGTAGGATTTTTAAATACTTAGCCGAGTACTTGGACTGCATCTAAGCCTCCGAGTGGGAGGATTGCTCTCTACTCGGTAGGATTTTTAAATACTTAGGAGAGTACTTGGACTGCAGCTAAGCCCCCGAGTGGGAGGCTGGCTCACCACTCGGTAGGATTTTTAAATACTTAGGCGAGTACTTGGACTGCAGCTAAGCCCCCGAGTAGGAGGCTGGCTCACCACTCGGTAGGATTTTTAAATACTTAGGCGAGTACTTGGACTACAGCTAAGCCCCCGAATGGGAGGCTGGCTCACCACTCGGTAGGATTTTTAAATACTTAGGCGAGTACTTGGACTGCAGCTAAGCCCCCGAGTGGGAGGCTGGCTCACCACTCGGTAGGATTTCTAAATACTTAGGCGAGTACTTGGACTGCAGCTAAGCCTCCGAGTGGGAGGATTGCTCTCCACTCGGTAGGATTTTTAAATACTTAGGCGAGTACTTGGACTGTAGCTAAGCCCCCGAGTGGGAGGATTGCTCTCCACTCGGTAGGATTTTTTAAATACTTAGGCGAGTACTTGGACTGCAGCTAAGCCCCCGAATGGGAGGCTGGCTCTCCACTCGGTAGGATTTTTAAATACATAGGCGAGTACTTGGACTGCAGCTAAGCCCCCGAATGGGAGGCTCGCTCTCCACTCGGTAGGATTTTTGAATACTTAGGAGAGTACTTGGACTGCAGCTAAGTCCCCGAGTGGGAGGCTGGCTCACCACTCGGTAGGATTTTTAAATACTTAGGCGAGTACTTGGACTGCAGCTAAGCCGCCGAGTAGGAGGCTGGCTCACCACTCGGTAGGATTTTTAAATACTTAGGCGAGTACTTGGACTGCAGCTAAGCCCCCGAGTGGGAGGGTGGCTCACCACTCGGTATGATTTTTAAATACTTAGGTGAGTACTTGGACTGCAGCTAAGCCCCCGAGTGGGAGGCTGGCTCACCACTCGGTAGGATTTTTAAATACTTAGGCGAGTACTTGGACTGCAGCTAAGCCCCCGAGTGGGAGGCTGGCTCACCACTCGGTAGGATTTTTAAATACTTAGGCGAGTACTTGGACTGCAGCTAAGCCCCCGATTGGAAGGCTGGCTCACCACTCGGTAGGATTTTTAAATACTTAGGCGAGTACTTGGACTGCAGCTAAGCCCCCGAGTGGGAGGCTGGCTCACCACTCGGTAGGATTTCTAAATACTTAGGCGAGTACTTGGATTGCAGCTAAGCCCCCGAGTGGGAGGATTGCTCTCCACTCGGTAGGATTTTTAAATACTTAGGCGAGTACTTGGACTGTAGCTAAGCCCCCGAGTGGGAGGATTGCTCTCCACTCGGTAGGATTTTTTAAATACTTAGGCGAGTACTTGGACTGCAGCTAAGCCCCCGAATGGGAGGCTGGCTCTCCACTCGGTAGGATTTTTAAATACTTAGGCGATTACTTGGACTGCAGCTAAGCCCCCGAGTGGGAGGATTGCTCTCCGCTCGGTAGGAGTATTAAACACTTAGGCGAGTACTGGACTTCAGCTAAGCCTCCGAGTGGGAGGATTGTTCTCCACTCGGTAGGATTTTTAAATACTTAGCCGAGTACTTGGACTGCATCTAAGCCTCCGAGTGGGAGGATTGCTCTCTACTCGGTAGGATTTTTAAATACTTAGGAGAGTACTTGGACTGCAGCTAAGCCCCCGAGTGGGAGGCTGGCTCACCACTCGGTAGGATTTTTAAATACTTAGGCGAGTACTTGGACTGCAGCTAAGCCCCCGAGTAGGAGGCTGGCTCACCACTCGGTAGGATTTTTAAATACTTAGGCGAGTACTTGGACTACAGCTAAGCCCCCGAATGGGAGGCTGGCTCACCACTCGGTAGGATTTTTAAATACTTAGGCGAGTACTTGGACTGCAGCTAAGCCCCCGAGTGGGAGGCTGGCTCACCACTCGGTAGGATTTCTAAATACTTAGGCGAGTACTTGGACTGCAGCTAAGCCTCCGAGTGGGAGGATTGCTCTCCACTCGGTAGGATTTTTAAATACTTAGGCGAGTACTTGGACTGTAGCTAAGCCCCCGAGTGGGAGGATTGCTCTCCACTCGGTAGGATTTTTTAAATACTTAGGCGAGTACTTGGACTGCAGCTAAGCCCCCGAATGGGAGGCTGGCTCTCCACTCGGTAGGATTTTTAAATACATAGGCGAGTACTTGGACTGCAGCTAAGCCCCCGAATGGGAGGCTCGCTCTCCACTCGGTAGGATTTTTGAATACTTAGGAGAGTACTTGGACTGCAGCTAAGTCCCCGAGTGGGAGGCTGGCTCACCACTCGGTAGGATTTTTAAATACTTAGGCGAGTACTTGGACTGCAGCTAAGCCGCCGAGTAGGAGGCTGGCTCACCACTCGGTAGGATTTTTAAATACTTAGGCGAGTACTTGGACTGCAGCTAAGCCCCCGAGTGGGAGGGTGGCTCACCACTCGGTATGATTTTTAAATACTTAGGTGAGTACTTGGACTGCAGCTAAGCCCCCGAGTGGGAGGCTGGCTCACCACTCGGTAGGATTTTTAAATACTTAGGCGAGTACTTGGACTGCAGCTAAGCCCCCGAGTGGGAGGCTGTCTCACCACTCGGTAGGATTTTTAAATACTTAGGAGAGTACTTGGACTGCAGCTAAGCCCCCGATTGGAAGGCTGGCTCACCACTCGGTATGATTTTTAAGTACTTAGGCGAGTACTTGGACTGCAGCTAAGCCCCCGAGTGGGAGGCTGGCTCACCACTCGGTAGGATTTCTAAATACTTAGGCGAGTACTTGGACTGCAGCTAAGCCCCCGAGTGGGAGAATTGCTCTCCACTCGGTAGGATTTTTAAATATTTAGGCGAGTACTTGGACTGTAGCTAAGCCCCCGAGTGGGAGGATTGCTCTCCACTCGGTAGGATTTTTTAAATACTTAGGCGAGTACTTGGACTGCAGCTAAGCCCCCGAATGGGAGGCTGGCTCACCACTCGGTAGGATTTTTAAATACTTAGGCGAGTACTTGGACTGCAGCTAAGCCCCCGAGTGGGAGGCTGGCTCACCACTCGGTAGGATTTTTAAATACTTAGACGAGTACTTGGACTGTAGCTAAGCCCCCGAGTGGGAGGATTGCTCTCCACTCGGTAGGATTTTTTAAATACTTAGGCGAGTACTTGGACTGCAGCTAAGCCCCCGAATGGGAGGCTGGCTCTCCACTCGGTAGGATTTTTAAATACTTAGGCGAGTACTTGGACTGCAGCTAAGCCCCCGAGTGGGAGGCTGGCTCACCACTCGGTAGGATTTTTAAATACTTAGGCGAGTACTTGGACTGCAGCTAAGCCCCCGATTGGAAGGCTGGCTCACCACTCGGTAGGATTTTTAAATACTTAGGCGAGTACTTGGACTGCAGCTAAGCCCCCGAGTGGGAGGCTGGCTCACCACTCGGTAGGATTTCTAAATACTTAGGCGAGTACTTGGACTGCAGCTAAGCCCCCGAGTGGGAGGATTGCTCTCCACTCGGTAGGATTTTTAAATACTTAGGCGAGTACTTGGACTGTAGCTAAGCCCCCGAGTGGGAGGATTGCTCTCCACTCGGTAGGATTTTTTAAATACTTAGGCGAGTACTTGGACTGCAGCTAAGCCCCCGAATGGGAGGCTGGCTCTCCACTCGGTAGGATTTTTAAATACTTAGGCGAGTACTTGGACTGCAGCTAAGCCCCCGAGTGGGAGGATTGCTCTCCGCTCGGTAGGAGTATTAAACACTTAGGCGAGTACTGGACTTCAGCTAAGCCTCCGAGTGGGAGGATTGTTCTCCACTCGGTAGGATTTTTAAATACTTAGCCGAGTACTTGGACTACATCTAAGCCTCCGAGTGGGAGGATTGCTCTCTACTCGGTAGGATTTTTAAATACTTAGGAGAGTACTTGGACTGCAGCTAAGCCCCCGAGTGGGAGGCTGGCTCACCACTCGGTAGGATTTTTACATACTTAGGCGAGTACTTGGACTGCAGCTAAGCCCCCGAGTAGGAGGCTGGCTCACCACTCGGTAGGATTTTTAAATACTTAGGCGAGTACTTGGACTACAGCTAAGCCCCCGAATGGGAGGCTGGCTCACCACTCGGTAGGATTTTTGAATACTTAGGCGAGTACTTGGACTGCAGCTAAGCCCCCGAGTGGGAGGCTGGCTCACCACTCGGTAGGATTTCTAAATACTTAGGCGAGTACTTGGACTGCAGCTAAGCCCCCGAGTGGGAGGATTGCTCTCCACTCGGTAGGATTTTTAAATACTTAGGCGAGTACTTGGACTGTAGCTAAGCCCCCGAGTGGGAGGATTGCTCTCCACTCGGTAGGATTTTTTAAATACTTAGGCGAGTACTTGGACTGCAGCTAAGCCCCCGAATGGGAGGCTGGCTCTCCACTCGGTAGGATTTTTAAATACTTAGGCGAGTACTTGGACTGCAGCTAAGCCCCCGAATGGGAGGCTCGCTCTCCACTCGGTAGGATTTTTGAATACTTAGGAGAGTACTTGGACTGCAGCTAAGTCCCCGAGTGGGAGGCTGGCTCACCACTCGGTAGGATTTTTAAATACTTAGGCGAGTACTTGGACTGCAGCTAAGCCGCCGAGTAGGAGGCTGGCTCACCACTCGGTAGGATTTTTAAATACTTAGGCGAGTACTTGGACTGCAGCTAAGCCCCCGAGTGGGAGGGTGGCTCACCACTCGGTATGATTTTTAAATACTTAGGTGAGTACTTGGACTGCAGCTAAGCCCCCGAGTGGGAGGCTGGCTCACCACTCGGTAGGATTTTTAAATACTTAGGCGAGTACTTGGACTGCAGCTAAGCCCCCGAGTGGGAGGCTGTCTCACCACTCGGTAGGATTTTTAAATACTTAGGAGAGTACTTGGACTGCAGCTAAGCCCCCGATTGGAAGGCTGGCTCACCACTCGGTATGATTTTTAAGTACTTAGGCGAGTACTTGGACTGCAGCTAAGCCCCCGAGTGGGAGGCTGGCTCACCACTCGGTAGGATTTCTAAATACTTAGGCGAGTACTTGGACTGCAGCTAAGCCCCCGAGTGGGAGAATTGCTCTCCACTCGGTAGGATTTTTAAATATTTAGGCGAGTACTTGGACTGTAGCTAAGCCCCCGAGTGGGAGGATTGCTCTCCACTCGGTAGGATTTTTTAAATACTTAGGCGAGTACTTGGACTGCAGCTAAGCCCCCGAATGGGAGGCTGGCTCACCACTCGGTAGGATTTTTAAATACTCAGGCGAGTACTTGGACTGCAGCTAAGCCCCCGAGTGGGAGGCTGGCTCACCACTCGGTAGGATTTTTAAATACTTAGGCGAGTACTTGGACTGCAGCTAAGCCCCCGATTGGAAGGCTGGCTCACCACTCGGTAGGATTTTTAAATACTTAGGCGAGTACTTGGACTGCAGCTAAGCCCCCGAGTGGGAGGCTGGCTCACCACTCGGTAGGATTTCTAAATACTTAGGCGAGTACTTGGACTGCAGCTAAGCCCCCGAGTGGGAGGATTGCTCTCCACTCGGTAGGATTTTTAAATACTTAGGCGAGTACTTGGACTGTAGCTAAGCCCCCGAGTGGGAGGATTGCTCTCCACTCGGTAGGATTTTTGAAATACTTAGGCGAGTACTTGGACTGCAGCTAAGCCCCCGAATGGGAGGCTGGCTCTCCACTCGGTAGGATTTTTAAATACTTAGGCGAGTACTTGGACTGCAGCTAAGCCCCCGAGTGGGAGGATTGCTCTCCGCTCGGTAGGAGTATTAAACACTTAGGCGAGTACTGGACTTCAGCTAAGCCTCCGAGTGGGAGGATTGCTCTCCACTCGGTAGGATTTTTAAATACTTAGCCGAGTACTTGGACTGCATCTAAGCCTCCGAGTGGGAGGATTGCTCTCTACTCGGTAGGATTTTTAAATACTTAGGAGAGTACTTGGACTGCAGCTAAGCCCCCGAGTGGGAGGCTGGCTCACCACTCGGTAGGATTTTTAAATACTTAGGCGAGTACTTGGACTGCAGCTAAGCCCCCGAGTAGGTGGCTGGCTCACCACTCGGTAGGATTTTTAAATACTTAGGCGAGTACTTGGACTACAGCTAAGCCCCCGAATGGCAGGCTGGCTCACCACTCGGTAGGATTTTTAAATACTTAGGCGAGTACTTGGACTGCAGCTAAGCCCCTGAGTGGGAGGCTGGCTCACCACTCGGTAGGATTTTTAAATACTTAGGCGAGTACTTGGACTGCAGCTAAGCCCCCGAGTGGGAGGCTGGCTCACCACTCGGTAGGATTTTTAAATACTTAGGCGAGTACTTGGACTGCAGCTAAGCCCCCGAGTGGGAGGCTGGCTCACCACTCGGTAGGATTTTTAAATACTTCGGCGAGTACTTGGACTGCAGCTAAGCCCCCGAGTGGGAGGATTGCTCTCCATTCTGTAGGATTTTTAAATAATTAGGCGAGTACTTGGACTGCAGCTAAGCCCCCGAATGGGAGGCTGGCTCACCACTCGGTAGGATTTTTAAATACTTAGGTGAGTACTTGGATTGCAGCTAAGCCCCCGAGTGGGAGGCTGGCTCACCACTCGGTAGGATTTTTAAATACTTAGGCGAGTACTTGTAATGTTGCTAAGCCCCCGAGTAGGAGGATTGCTCTCGGCTCGGTAGGATTTTTAAACACTTAGGCGAGTTCTGGACTGCATCTAAGCCTCCGAGTGGGAGGATTGCTCTCCACTCGGTAGGATTTTTAAATACTTAGTCGAGTACTTGGACTGCATCTAAGCCTCCGAGTGGGAGGATTGCTCTCCGCTTGGTAGGATTTTTGAATACTTAGGAGAGTACTTGGACTGCAGCGAAGTCCCCGGGTGCGAGGCTGGCTCACCACTCGGTAGGATTTTTAAATACTTAGGCGATTACTTGGACTGCAGCTAAGCCCCTGAGTAGGAGGCTGGCTCACCACTCGGTAGGATTTTTAAATACTTAGGCGAGTACATGGACTGCAGCTAAGCCCCCGAGTGGGAGGCGGGCTCACCACTCGGTAGGATTTTGAAATACTTAGGCGAGTACTTGGACTGCAGCTAAGCCCCCGAGTGGGAGGCTGGCTCACCACTTGCTAGGATTTTTAAATACTTAGGCGAGTACTAGGACTGCAGCTAAGCCCCCGAGTGGGAGGCTGGCTCACCACTCGGTAGGATTTTTAAATACTTAGGCGAGTACTTGGACTGCAGCTAAGCCCCCGAGTTGGAGGCTGGCTCACCACTCGGTAGGATTTTTAAATACTTAGGAGAGTACTTGGACTGCAGCTAAGCCCCCGATTGGAAGGCTGGCTCACCACTCGGTATGATTTTTAAGTACTTAGGCGAGTACTTGGACTGCAGCTAAGCCCCCGAGTGGGAGGCTGGCTCACCACTCGGTAGGATTTCTAAATACTTAGGCGAGTACTTGGACTGCAGCTAAGCCCCCGAGTGGGAGAATTGCTCTCCACTCGGTAGGATTTTTAAATATTTAGGCGAGTACTTGGACTGTAGCTAAGCCCCCGAGTGGGAGGATTGCTCTCCACTCGGTAGGATTTTTTAAATACTTAGGCGAGTACTTGGACTGCAGCTAAGCCCCCGAATGGGAGGCTGGCTCACCACTCGGTAGGAGTTTTAAATATTCAGGCGAGTACTTGGACTGCAGCTAAGCCCCCGAGTGGGAGGCTGGCTCACCACTCGGTAGGATTTTTAAATACTTAGGCGAGTACTTGGACTGCAGCTAAGCCCCCGATTGGAAGGCTGGCTCACCACTCGGTAGGATTTTTAAATACTTAGGCGAGTACTTGGACTGCAGCTAAGCCCCCGAGTGGGAGGCTGGCTCACCACTCGGTAGGATTTCTAAATACTTAGGCGAGTACTTGGACTGCAGCTAAGCCCCCGAGTGGGAGGATTGTTCTCCACTCGGTAGGATTTTTAAATACTTAGGCGAGTACTTGGACTGTAGCTAAGCCCCCGAGTGGGAGGATTGCTCTCCACTCGGTAGGATTTTTTAAATACTTAGGCGAGTACTTGGACTGCAGCTAAGCCCCCGAATGGGAGGCTGGCTCTCCACTCGGTAGGATTTTTAAATACTTAGGCGAGTACTTGGACTGCAGCTAAGCCCCCGAGTGGGAGGATTGCTCTCCGCTCGGTAGGAGTATTAAACACTTAGGCGAGTACTGGACTTCAGCTAAGCCTCCGAGTGGGAGGATTGCTCTCCACTCGGTAGGATTTTTAAATACTTATCCGAGTACTTGGACTGCATCTAAGCCTCCGAGTGGGAGGATTGCTCTCTACTCGGTAGGATTTTTAAATACTTAGGAGAGTACTTGGACTGCAGCTAAGCCCCCGAGTGGGAGGCTGGCTCACCACTCGGTAGGATTTTTAAATACTTAGGCGAGTACTTGGACTGCAGCTAAGCCCCCGAGTAGGAGGCTGGCTCACCACTCGGTAGGATTTTTAAATACTTAGGCGAGTACTTGGACTACAGCTAAGCCCCCGAATGGCAGGCTGGCTCACCACTCGGTAGGATTTTTAAATACTTAGGCGAGTACTTGGACTGCAGCTAAGCCCCCGAGTGGGAGGCTGGCTCACCACTCGGTAGGATTTTTAAATACTTAGGCGAGTACTTGGACTGCAGCTAAGCCCCCGAGTGGGAGGCTGGCTCACCACTCGGTAGGATTTTTAAATACTTAGGCGAGTACTTGGACTGCAGCTAAGCCCCCGAGTGGGAGGCTGGCTCACCACTCGGTAGGATTTTTAAATACTTCGGCGAGTACTTGGACTGCAGCTAAGCCCCCGAGTGGGAGGATTGCTCTCCATTCTGTAGGATTTTTAAATAATTAGGCGAGTACTTGGACTGCAGCTAAGCCCCCGAATGGGAGGCTGGCTCACCACTCGGTAGGATTTTTAAATACTTAGGCGAGTACTTGGACTGCAGCTAAGCCCCCGAGTGGGAGGCTGGCTCACCACTTGCTAGGATTTTTAAATACTTAGGCGAGTACTTGGACTGCAGCTAAGCCCCCGAGTGGGAGGCTGGCTCACCACTCGGTAGGATTTTTAAATACTTAGGCGAGTACTTGGACTGCAGCTAAGCCCCCGAGTTGGAGGCTGGCTCACCACTCGGTAGGATTTTTAAATACTTAGGAGAGTACTTGGACTGCAGCTAAGCCCCCGATTGGAAGGCTGGCTCACCACTCGGTATGATTTTTAAGTACTTAGGCGAGTACTTGGACTGCAGCTAAGCCCCCGAGTGGGAGGCTGGCTCACCACTCGGTAGGATTTCTAAATACTTAGGCGAGTACTTGGACTGCAGCTAAGCCCCCGAGTGGGAGAATTGCTCTCCACTCGGTAGGATTTTTAAATATTTAGGCGAGTACTTGGACTGTAGCTAAGCCCCCGAGTGGGAGGATTGCTCTCCACTCGGTAGGATTTTTTAAATACTTAGGCGAGTACTTGGACTGCAGCTAAGCCCCCGAATGGGAGGCTGGCTCACCACTCGGTAGGATTTTTAAATACTCAGGCGAGTACTTGGACTGCAGCTAAGCCCCCGAGTGGGAGGCTGGCTCACCACTCGGTAGGATTTTTAAATACTTAGGCGTGTACTTGGACTGCAGCTAAGCCCCCGATTGGAAGGCTGGCTCACCACTCGGTAGGATTTTTAAATACTTAGGCGAGTACTTGGACTGCAGCTAAGCCCCCGAGTGGGAGGCTGGCTCACCACTCGGTAGGATTTCTAAATACTTAGGCGAGTACTTGGACTGCAGCTAAGCCCCCGAGTGGGAGGATTGCTCTCCACTCGGTAGGATTTTTAAATACTTAGGCGAGTACTTGGACTGTAGCTAAGCCCCCGAGTGGGAGGATTGCTCTCCACTCGGTAGGATTTTTTAAATACTTAGGCGAGTACTTGGACTGCAGCTAAGCCCCCGAATGGGAGGCTGGCTCTCCACTCGGTAGGATTTTTAAATACTTAGGCGAGTACTTGGACTGCAGCTAAGCCCCCGAGTGGGAGGATTGCTCTCCGCTCGGTAGGAGTATTAAACACTTAGGCGAGTACTGGACTTCAGCTAAGCCTCCGAGTGGGAGGATTGCTCTCCACTCGGTAGGATTTTTAAATACTTAGCCGAGTACTTGGACTGCATCTAAGCCTCTGAGTGGGAGGATTGCTCTCTACTCGGTAGGATTTTTAAATACTTAGGAGAGTACTTGGACTGCAGCTAAGCCCCCGAGTTGGAGGCTGGCTCACCACTCGGTAGGATTTTTAAATACTTAGGCGAGTACTTGTACTGCAGCTAAGCCCCCGAGTAGGAGGCTGGCTCACCACTCGGTAGGATTTTTAAATACTTAGGCGAGTACTTGGACTACAGCTAAGCCCCCGAATGGCAGGCTGGCTCACCACTCGGTAGGATTTTTAAATACTTAGGCGAGTACTTGGACTGCAGCTAAGCCCCCGAGTGGGAGGCTGGCTCACCACTCGGTAGGATTTTTAAATACTTAGGCGAGTACTTGGACTACAGCTGAGCCCCCGAGTGGGAGGCTGGCTCACCACTCGGTAGGATTTTTAAATACTTAGGCGAGTACTTGGACTGCAGCTAAGCCCCCGAGTTGGAGGCTGGCTCACCACTCGGTAGGATTTTTAAATACTTAGGAGAGTACTTGGACTGCAGCTAAGCCCCCGATTGGAAGGCTGGCTCACCACTCGGTATGATTTTTAAGTACTTAGGCGAGTACTTGGACTGCAGCTAAGCCCCCGAGTGGGAGGCTGGCTCACCACTCGGTAGGATTTCTAAATACTTAGGCGAGTACTTGGACTGCAGCTAAGCCCCCGAGTGGGAGAATTGCTCTCCACTCGGTATGATTTTTAAATATTTAGGCGAGTACTTGGACTGTAGCTAAGCCCCCGAGTGGGAGGATTGCTCTCCACTCGGTAGGATTTTTTAAATACTTAGGCGAGTACTTGGACTGCAGCTAAGCCCCCGAATGGGAGGCTGGCTCACCACTCGGTAGGATTTTTGAATACTTAGGAGAGTACTTGGACTGCAGCTAAGCCCCCGAGTGGGAGGCTGGCTCACCACTCGGTAGGATTTTTAAATACTTAGGCGTGTACTTGGACTGCAGCTAAGCCCCCGATTGGAAGGCTGGCTCACCACTCGGTAGGATTTTTAAATACTTAGGCGAGTACTTGGACTGCAGCTAAGCCCCCGAGTGGGAGGCTGGCTCACCACTCGGTAGGATTTCTAAATACTTAGGCGAGTACTTGGACTGCAGCTAAGCCCCCGAGTGGGAGGATTGCTCTCCACTCGGTAGGATTTTTAAATACTTAGGCGAGTACTTGGACTGTAGCTAAGCCCCCGAGTGGGAGGATTGCTCTCCACTCGGTAGGATTTTTTAAATACTTAGGCGAGTACTTGGACTGCAGCTAAGCCCCCGAATGGGAGGCTGGCTCTCCACTCAGTAGGATTTTTAAATACTTAGGCGAGTACTTGGACTGCAGCTAAGCCCCCGAGTGGGAGGATTGCTCTCCGCTCGGTAGGAGTATTAAACACTTAGGCGAGTACTGGACTTCAGCTAAGCCTCCGAGTGGGAGGATTGCTCTCCACTCGGTAGGATTTTTAAATACTTAGCCGAGTACTTGGACTGCATCTAAGCCTCTGAGTGGGAGGATTGCTCTCTACTCGGTAGGATTTTTAAATACTTAGGAGAGTACTTGGACTGCAGCTAAGCCCCCGAGTTGGAGGCTGGCTCACCACTCGGTAGGATTTTTAAATACTTAGGCGAGTACTTGTACTGCAGCTAAGCCCCCGAGTAGGAGGCTGGCTCACCACTCGGTAGGATTTTTAAATACTTAGGCGAGTACTTGGACTACAGCTAAGCCCCCGAATGGCAGGCTGGCTCACCACTCGGTAGGATTTTTAAATACTTAGGCGAGTACTTGGACTGCAGCTAAGCCCCCGAGTGGGAGGCTGGCTCACCACTCGGTAGGATTTTTAAATACTTAGGCGAGTACTTGGACTACAGCTGAGCCCCCGAGTGGGAGGCTGGCTCACCACTCGGTAGGATTTTTAAATACTTAGGCGAGTACTTGGACTGCAGCTAAGCCCCCGAGTGGGAGGTTGGCTCACCACTCGGTAGGATTTTTAAATACTTCGGCGAGTACTTGGACTGCAGCTAAGCCCCCGAGTGGGAGGATTGCTCTCCATTCTGTAGGATTTTTAAATAATTAGGCGAGTACTTGGACTGCAGCTAAGCCCCCGAATGGGAGGCTGGCTCACCACTCGGTAGGATTTTTAAATACTTAGGTGAGTACTTGGACTGCAGCTAAGCCCCCGAGTGGGAGGCTGGCTCACCACTCGGTAGGATTTTTAAGTACTTAGGCGAGTACTTGGAATGTAGCTAAGCCCCCGAGTAGGAGGATTGCTCTCGGCTCGGTAGGATTTTTAAACACTTAGGCGAGTTCTGGACTGCATCTAAGCCTCCGAGTGGGAGGATTGCTCTCCACTCGGTAGGATTTTTAAATACTTAGTCGAGTACTTGGACTGCATCTAAGCCTCCGAGTGGGAGGAATGCTCTCCGCTTGGTAGGATTTTTGAATACTTAGGAGAGTACTTGGACTGCAGTGAAGTCCCCGGGTGGGAGGCTGGCTCACCACTCGGTAGGATTTTTAAATACTTAGGCGATTACTTGGACTGCAGCTAAGCCCCCGAGTAGGAGGCTGGCTCACCACTCGGTAGGATTTTTAAATACTTAGGCGAGTACATGGACTGCAGCTAAGCCCCCGAGTGGGAGGCGGGCTCACCATTCGGTAGGATTTTTAAATACTTAGGCGAGTACTTGGACTGCAGCTAAGCCCCCGAGTGGGAGGCTGGCTCACCACTTGCTAGGATTTTTAAATACTTAGGCGAGTACTTGGACTGCAGCTAAGCCCCCGAGTGGGAGGCTGGCTCACCACTCGGTAGGATTTTTAAATACTTAGGCGAGTACTTGGACTGCAGCTAAGCCCCCGAGTTGGAGGCTGGCTCACCACTCGGTAGGATTTTTAAATACTTAGGCGAGTACTTGGACTGCAGCTAAGCCCCCGATTGGAAGGCTGGCTCACCACTCGGTAGGATTTTTAAATACTTAGGCGAGTACTTGGACTGCAGCTAAGCCCCCGATTGGAAGGCTGGCTCACCACTCGGTAGGATTTTTAAATACTTAGGCGAGTACTTGGACTGCAGCTAAGCCCCCGAGTGGGAGGCTTGCTCACCACTCGGTAGGATTTCTAAATACTTAGGCGAGTACTTGGACTGCAACTAAGCCCCCGAGTGGGAGGATTGCTCTCCACTCGGTAGGATTTTTAAATACTTAGGCGAGTACTTGGACTATAGCTAAGCCCCCGAGTGGGAGGATTGCTCTCCACTCGGTAGGATTTTTAAATACTTAGGCGAGTACTTGGACTGCAGGTAAGCCCCCGAGTGGGAGGCTGGCTCACCACTCGGTAGGATTTTTAAATACTTAGGCGAGTACTTGGACTACAGCTAAGCCCCCGAGTGGGAGGATTGCTCTCCGCTCGGTAGGGGTATTAAACACTTAGGCGAGTACTGGACTTCAGCTAAGCCTCCGAGTGGGAGGATTGCTCTCCACTCGGTAGGATTTTTAAATACCTAGCCGAGTACTTGGACTACATCTAAGCCTTCGAGTGGGAGGATTGCTCTCTACTCGGTAGGATTTTTAAATACTTAGGAGAGTACTTGGACTGCAGCTAAGCCCCCGAGTGGGAGGGTGGCTCACCACTCGGTAGGATTTTTAAATACTTAGGCGAGTACTTGGACTGCAGCTAAGCCCCCGAGTAGGAGGCTGGCTCACCACTCGGTAGGATTTTTAAATACTTAGGCGAGTACTTGGACTGCAGCTAAGCCCCCGAATGGGAGGCTAGCTCACCACTCGGTAGGATTTTTAAATACTTAGGCGAGTACTTGGACTGCAGCTAAGCCCCCGAGTGGGAGGATTGCTCTCCGCTCGGTAGGAGTATTAAACACTTAGGCGAGTACTGGACTTCAGCTAAGCCTCCGAGTGGGAGGATTGCTCTCCACTCGGTAGGATTTTTAAATACTTAGCCGAGTACTTGGACTGCATCTAAGCCTCTGAGTGGGAGGATTGCTCTCTACTCGGTAGGATTTTTAAATACTTAGGAGAGTACTTGGACTGCAGCTAAGCCCCCGAGTTGGAGGCTGGCTCACCACTCGGTAGGATTTTTAAATACTTAGGCGAGTACTTGTACTGCAGCTAAGCCCCCGAGTAGGAGGCTGGCTCACCACTCGGTAGGATTTTTAAATACTTAGGCGAGTACTTGGACTACAGCTAAGCCCCCGAATGGCAGGCTGGCTCACCACTCGGTAGGATTTTTAAATACTTAGGCGAGTACTTGGACTGCAGCTAAGCCCCCGAGTGGGAGGCTGGCTCACCACTCGGTAGGATTTTTAAATACTTAGGCGAGTACTTGGACTACAGCTGAGCCCCCGAGTGGGAGGCTGGCTCACCACTCGGTAGGATTTTTAAATACTTAGGCGAGTACTTGGACTGCAGCTAAGCCCCCGAGTGGGAGGTTGGCTCACCACTCGGTAGGATTTTTAAATACTTCGGCGAGTACTTGGACTGCAGCTAAGCCCCCGAGTGGGAGGATTGCTCTCCATTCTGTAGGATTTTTAAATAATTAGGCGAGTACTTGGACTGCAGCTAAGCCCCCGAATGGGAGGCTGGCTCACCACTCGGTAGGATTTTTAAATACTTAGGTGAGTACTTGGACTGCAGCTAAGCCCCCGAGTGGGAGGCTGGCTCACCACTCGGTAGGATTTTTAAGTACTTAGGCGAGTACTTGGAATGTAGCTAAGCCCCCGAGTGGGAGGATTGCTCTCGGCTCGGTAGGATTTTTAAACACTTAGGCGAGTTCTGGACTGCATCTAAGCCTCCGAGTGGGAGGATTGCTCTCCACTCGGTAGGATTTTTAAATACTTAGTCGAGTACTTGGACTGCATCTAAGCCTCCGAGTGGGAGGATTGCTCTCCGCTTGGTAGGATTTTTGAATACTTAGGAGAGTACTTGGACTGCAGTGAAGTCCCCGGGTGGGAGGCTGGCTCACCACTCGGTAGGATTTTTAAATACTTAGGCGATTACTTGGACTGCAGCTAAGCCCCCGAGTAGGAGGCTGGCTCACCACTCGGTAGGATTTTTAAATACTTAGGCGAGTACATGGACTGCAGCTAAGCCCCCGAGTGGGAGGCGGGCTCACCATTCGGTAGGATTTTTAAATACTTAGGCGAGTACTTGGACTGCAGCTAAGCCCCCGAGTGGGAGGCTGGCTCACCACTTGCTAGGATTTTTAAATACTTAGGCGAGTACTTGGACTGCAGCTAAGCCCCCGAGTGGGAGGCTGGCTCACCACTCGGTAGGATTTTTAAATACTTAGGCGAGTACTTGGACTGCAGCTAAGCCCCCGAGTTGGAGGCTGGCTCACCACTCGGTAGGATTTTTAAATACTTAGGCGAGTACTTGGACTGCAGCTAAGCCCCCGATTGGAAGGCTGGCTCACCACTCGGTAGGATTTTTAAATACTTAGGCGAGTACTTGGACTGCAGCTAAGCCCCCGATTGGAAGGCTGGCTCACCACTCGGTAGGATTTTTAAATACTTAGGCGAGTACTTGGACTGCAGCTAAGCCCCCGAGTGGGAGGCTTGCTCACCACTCGGTAGGATTTCTAAATACTTAGGCGAGTACTTGGACTGCAACTAAGCCCCCGAGTGGGAGGATTGCTCTCCACTCGGTAGGATTTTTAAATACTTAGGCGAGTACTTGGACTATAGCTAAGCCCCCGAGTGGGAGGATTGCTCTCCACTCGGTAGGATTTTTAAATACTTAGGCGAGTACTTGGACTGCAGGTAAGCCCCCGAGTGGGAGGCTGGCTCACCACTCGGTAGGATTTTTAAATACTTAGGCGAGTACTTGGACTACAGCTAAGCCCCCGAGTGGGAGGATTGCTCTCCGCTCGGTAGGGGTATTAAACACTTAGGCGAGTACTGGACTTCAGCTAAGCCTCCGAGTGGGAGGATTGCTCTCCACTCGGTAGGATTTTTAAATACTTAGCCGAGTACTTGGACTACATCTAAGCCTTCGAGTGGGAGGATTGCTCTCTACTCGGTAGGATTTTTAAATACTTAGGAGAGTACTTGGACTGCAGCTAAGCCCCCGAGTGGGAGGGTGGCTCACCACTCGGTAGGATTTTTAAATACTTAGGCGAGTACTTGGACTGCAGCTAAGCCCCCGAGTAGGAGGCTGGCTCACCACTCGGTAGGATTTTTAAATACTTAGGCGAGTACTTGGACTGCAGCTAAGCCCCCGAATGGGAGGCTAGCTCACCACTCGGTAGGATTTTTAAATACTTAGGCGAGTACTTGGACTGCAGCTAAGCCCCCGAGTGGGAGGCTGGCTCACCACTCGGTAGGATTTTTAAATACTTAGGCGAGAACTTGGACTGCAGCTAAGCCCCCGAGTGGGAGGGTGGCTCACCACTCAGTATGATTTTTAAATACTTAGGCGAGTACTTGGACTGCAGCTAAGCCCCCGAGTGGGAGGCTGGATCACCACTCGGTAGGATTTTTAAATACTTAGGTGAGTACTTGGAATGTAGCTAAGCCCCCGAGTGGGAGGATTGCTCTCCGCTCGGTAGGAGTATTAAACACTTAGGCGAGTACTGGACTTCAGCTAAGCCTCCGAGTGGGAGGATTGCTCTCCACTCGGTAGGATTTTTAAATACTTAGCCGAGTACTTGGACTACATCTAAGCCTCCGAGTGGGAGGATTGCTCTCTACTCGGTAGGATTTTTAAATACTTAGGAGAGTACTTGGACTGCAGCTAAGCCCCCGAGTGGAAGGCTGGCTCACCACTCGGTAGGATTTTTAAATACTTAGGCGAGTACTTGGACTGCAGCTAAGCCCCCGAGTAGGAGGCTGGCTCACCACTCGGTAGGATTTTTAAATACTTAGGCGAGTACTTGGACTGCAGCTAAGCCCCCGAATGGGAGGCTGGCTCACCACTCGGTAGGATTTTTAAATACTTAGGCGAGTACTTGGACTGCAGCTAAGCCCCCGAGTGGGAGGCTGGCTCACCACTCGGTAGGATTTTGAAATACTTAGGCGAGTACTTGGACTGCAGCTAAGCCCCCGAGTGGGAGGCTGGCTCACCACTCGGTAGGATTTTTAAATACTTAGGCGAGTACTTGGACTGCAGCTAAGCCCCCGAGTGGGAGAATTGCTCTCCGCTCGGTAGGAGTATTAAACACTTAGGCGAGTACTGGACTTCAGCTAAGCCTCCGAGTGGGAGGATTGCTCTCTACTCGGTAGGATTTTTAAATACTTAGGAGAGTACTTGGACTGCAGCTAAGCCCCGGAGTGGGAGGCTGGCTCACCACTCGTTAGGATTTTTAAATACTTAGGCGAGTACTTGGACTGCAGCTAAACCCCCGAGTAGGAGGCTGGCTCACCACTCGGTAGGATTTTTAAATACTTAGGCGAGTACTTGGACAGCAGCTAAGCCCCTGAATGGGACGCTGGCTCACCACTCGGTAGGATTTTTAAATACTTAGGCGAGTACTTGGACTGCAGCTAAGCCCCCGAGTGGGAGGCTGGCTCACCACTCGGTAGGATTTTTAAATACTTAGGCGAGTACTTGGACTGCAGCTAAGCCCCCGAGTGGGAGAATTGCTCTCCGCTCGGTAGGAGTATTAAACACTTAGGCGAGTACTGGACTTCAGCTAAGCCTCCGAGTGGGAGGATTGCTCTCTACTCGGTAGGATTTTTAAATACTTAGGAGAGTACTTGGACTGCAGCTAAGCCCCCGAGTGGGAGGCTGGCTCACCACTCGGTAGGATTTTTAAATACTTAGGCGAGTACTTGGACTGCAGCTAAGCCCCCGAGTAGGAGGCTGGCTCACCACTCGGTAGGATTTTTAAATACTTAGGCGAGTACTTGGACAGCAGCTAAGCCCCTGAATGGGACGCTGGCTCACCACTCGGTAGGATTTTTAAATACTTAGGCGAGTACTTGGACTGCAGCTAAGCCCCCGAGTGGGAGGCTGGCTCACCACTCGGTAGGATTTTTAAATACTTAGGCGAGTACTTGGACTGCAGCTAAGCCCCCGAGTGGGAGGGTGGCTCACCACTCAGTATGATTTTCAAATACTTAGGCGAGTACTTGGACTGCAGCTAAGCCCCCGAGTTGGAGGCTGGCTCACCACTCGGTAGGATTTTTAAATACTTAGGCGAGTACTTGGACTGCAGCTAAGCCCCCGATTGGAAGGCTGGCTCACCACTCGGTAGGATTTTTAAATACTTAGGCGAGTACTTGGACTGCAGCTAAGCCCCCGATTGGAAGGCTGGCTCACCACTTGGTAGGATTTTTAAATACTTAGGCGAGTACTTGGACTGTAGCTAAGCCCCCGAGTGGGAGGCTTGCTCACCACTCGGTAGGATTTCTAAATACTTAGGCGAGTACTTGGACTGCAACTAAGCCCCCGAGTGGGAGGATTGCTCTCCACTCGGTAGGATTTTTAAATACTTAGGCGAGTACTTGGACTATAGCTAAGCCCCCGAGTGGGAGGATTGCTCTCCACTCGGTAGGATTTTTAAATACTTAGGCGAGTACTTGGACTGCAGCTAAGCCCCCGAGTGGGAGGCTGGCTCACCACTCGGTAGGATTTTTAAATACTTAGGCGAGTACTTGGACTGCAGCTAAGCCCCCGAGTGGGAGGATTGCTCTCCGCTCGGTAGGAGTATTAAACACTTAGGCGAGTACTGGACTTCAGCTAAGCCTCCGAGTGGGAGGATTGCTCTCCACTCGGTAGGATTTTTAAATACTTAGCCGAGTACTTGGACTACATCTAAGCCTTCGAGTGGGAGGATTGCTCTCTACTCGGTAGGATTTTTAAATACTTAGGAGAGTACTTGGACTGCAGCTAAGCCCCCGAGTGGGAGGGTGGCTCGCCACTCGGTAGGATTTTTAAATACTTAGGCGAGTACTTGGACTGCAGCTAAGCCCCCGAGTAGGAGGCTGGCTCACCACTCGGTAGGATTTTTAAATACTTAGGCGAGTACTTGGACTGCAGCTAAGCCCCCGAATGGGAGGCTAGCTCACCACTCGGTAGGATTTTTAAATACTTAGGCGAGTACTTGGACTGCAGCTAAGCCCCCGAGTGGGAGGCTGGCTCACCACTCGCTAGGATTTTTAAATACTTAGGCGAGAACTTGGACTGCAGCTAAGCCCCCGAGTGGGAGGGTGGCTCACCACTCAGTATGATTTTTAAATACTTAGGCGAGTACTTGGACTACAGCTAAGCCCCCGAGTGGGAGGCTGGATCACCACTCGGTAGGACTTTTAAATACTTAGGTGAGTACTTGGACTGCAGCTAAGCCCCCGAGTAGGAGGCTGGCTCACCACTCGGTAGGATTTTTAAATACTTAGGCGAGTACTTGGACTGCAGCTAAGCCCCCGAATGGGAGGCTGGCTCACCACTCGGTAGGATTTTTAAATACTTAGGCGAGTACTTGGACTGCAGCTAAGCCCCCGAGTGGGAGGCTGGCTCACCACTCGGTAGGATTTTGAAATACTTAGGCGAGTACTTGGACTGCAGCTAAGCCCCCGAGTGGGAGGCTGGCTCACCACTCGGTAGGATTTTTAAATACTTAGGCGAGTACTTGGACTGCAGCTAAGCCCCCGAGTGGGAGAATTGCTCTCCGCTCGGTAGGAGTATTAAACACTTAGGCGAGTACTGGACTTCAGCTAAGCCTCCGAGTGGGAGGATTGCTCTCTACTCGGTAGGATTTTTAAATACTTAGGAGAGTACTTGGACTGCAGCTAAGCCCCCGAGTGGGAGGCTGGCTCACCACTCGGTAGGATTTTTAAATACTTAGGCGAGTACTTGGACTGCAGCTAAGCCCCCGAGTAGGAGGCTGGCTCACCACTCGGTAGGATTTTTAAATACTTAGGCGAGTACTTGGACAGCAGCTAAGCCCCTGAATGGGACGCTGGCTCACCACTCGGTAGGATTTTTAAATACTTAGGCGAGTACTTGGACTGCAGCTAAGCCCCCGAGTGGGAGGCTGGCTCACCACTCGGTAGGATTTTTAAATACTTAGGCGAGTACTTGGACTGCAGCTAAGCCCCCGAGTGGGAGGGTGGCTCACCACTCAGTATGATTTTTAAATACTTAGGCGAGTACTTGGACTGCAGCTAAGCCCCCGAGTGGGAGGCTGGATCACCACTCGGTAGGATTTTTAAATACTTAGGCGAGTACTTGGAATGTAGCTAAGCCCCCGAGTGGGAGGATTGCTCTCGGCTCGGTAGGATTTTTAAACACTTAGGCGAGTACTGGACTGCATCTAAGCCTCCGAGTGGGAGGATTGCTCTCCACTCGGTAGGATTTTTAAATACTTAGTCGAGTACTTGGACTGGAGCTAAGCCCCCGATTGGAAGGCTGGCTCACCACTCGGTAGGATTTTTAAATACTTAGGCGAGTACTTGGACTGCAGCTAAGCCCCCGAGTAGGAGGCTGGCTCACCACTCGGTAGGATTTTTAAATACTTAGGCGAGTACTTGGACAGCAGCTAAGCCCCCGAATGGGAGGCTGGCTCACCACTCGGTAGGATTTTTAAATACTTAGGCGAGTACTTGGACTGCAGCTAAGCCCCCGAGTGGGAGGCTGGCTCACCACTCGGTAGGATTTTTAAATACTTAGGCGAGTACTTGGACTGCAGCTAAGCCCCCGAGTGGGAGGGTGGCTCACCACTCAGTATGATTTTTAAATACTTAGGCGAGTACTTGGACTGCAGCTAAGCCCCCGAGTGGGAGGCTGGATCACCACTCGGTAGGATTTTTAAATACTTAGGCGAGTACTTGGAATGTAGCTAAGCCCCCGAGTGGGAGGATTGCTCTCCGCTCGGTAGGAGTATTAAACACTTAGGCGAGTACTGGACTTCAGCTAAGCCTCCGAGTGGGAGGATTGCTCTCCACTCGGTAGGATTTTTAAATACTTAGGCGAGTACTTGGACTGCAGCTAAGCCCCCGAGTAGGAGGCTGGCTCACCACTCGGTAGGATTTTTAAATACTTAGGCGAGTACTTGGACTGCAGCTAAGCCCCCGAATGGGAGGGTGGCTCACCACTCGGTATGATTTTTAAATACTTAGGTGAGTACTTGGACTGCAGCTAATCCCCCGAGTGGGAGGCTGGCTCACCACTCGGTAGGATTTTTAAATACTTAGGCGAGTACTTGGACTGCAGCTAAGCCCCCGAGTGGGAGGCTGGCTCACCACTCGCTAGGATTTTTAAATACTTAGGCGAGAACTTGGACTGCAGCTAAGCCCCCGAGTGGGAGGGTGGCTCACCACTCAGTATGATTTTTAAATACTTAGGCGAGTACTTGGACTACAGCTAAGCCCCCGAGTGGGAGGCTGGATCACCACTCGGTAGGACTTTTAAATACTTAGGTGAGTACTTGGACTGCAGCTAAGCCCCCGAGTAGGAGGCTGGCTCACCACTCGGTAGGATTTTTAAATACTTAGGCGAGTACTTGGACTGCAGCTAAGCCCCCGAATGGGAGGCTGGCTCACCACTCGGTAGGATTTTTAAATACTTAGGCGAGTACTTGGACTGCAGCTAAGCCCCCGAGTGGGAGGCTGGCTCACCACTCGGTAGGATTTTGAAATACTTAGGCGAGTACTTGGACTGCAGCTAAGCCCCCGAGTGGGAGGCTGGCTCACCACTCGGTAGGATTTTTAAATACTTAGGCGAGTACTTGGACTGCAGCTAAGCCCCCGAGTGGGAGAATTGCTCTCCGCTCGGTAGGAGTATTAAACACTTAGGCGAGTACTGGACTTCAGCTAAGCCTCCGAGTGGGAGGATTGCTCTCTACTCGGTAGGATTTTTAAATACTTAGGAGAGTACTTGGACTGCAGCTAAGCCCCCGAGTGGGAGGCTGGCTCACCACTCGGTAGGATTTTTAAATACTTAGGCGAGTACTTGGACTGCAGCTAAGCCCCCGAGTAGGAGGCTGGCTCACCACTCGGTAGGATTTTTAAATACTTAGGCGAGTACTTGGACAGCAGCTAAGCCCCTGAATGGGACGCTGGCTCACCACTCGGTAGGATTTTTAAATACTTAGGCGAGTACTTGGACTGCAGCTAAGCCCCCGAGTGGGAGGCTGGCTCACCACTCGGTAGGATTTTTAAATACTTAGGCGAGTACTTGGACTGCAGCTAAGCCCCCGAGTGGGAGGGTGGCTCACCACTCAGTATGATTTTTAAATACTTAGGCGAGTACTTGGACTGCAGCTAAGCCCCCGAGTGGGAGGCTGGATCACCACTCGGTAGGATTTTTAAATACTTAGGCGAGTACTTGGAATGTAGCTAAGCCCCCGAGTGGGAGGATTGCTCTCGGCTCGGTAGGATTTTTAAACACTTAGGCGAGTACTGGACTGCATCTAAGCCTCCGAGTGGGAGGATTGCTCTCCACTCGGTAGGATTTTTAAATACTTAGTCGAGTACTTGGACTGGAGCTAAGCCCCCGATTGGAAGGCTGGCTCACCACTCGGTAGGATTTTTAAATACTTAGGCGAGTACTTGGACTGCAGCTAAGCCCCCGAGTAGGAGGCTGGCTCACCACTCGGTAGGATTTTTAAATACTTAGGCGAGTACTTGGACAGCAGCTAAGCCCCCGAATGGGAGGCTGGCTCACCACTCGGTAGGATTTTTAAATACTTAGGCGAGTACTTGGACTGCAGCTAAGCCCCCGAGTGGGAGGCTGGCTCACCACTCGGTAGGATTTTTAAATACTTAGGCGAGTACTTGGACTGCAGCTAAGCCCCCGAGTGGGAGGGTGGCTCACCACTCAGTATGATTTTTAAATACTTAGGCGAGTACTTGGACTGCAGCTAAGCCCCCGAGTGGGAGGCTGGATCACCACTCGGTAGGATTTTTAAATACTTAGGCGAGTACTTGGAATGTAGCTAAGCCCCCGAGTGGGAGGATTGCTCTCCGCTCGGTAGGAGTATTAAACACTTAGGCGAGTACTGGACTTCAGCTAAGCCTCCGAGTGGGAGGATTGCTCTCCACTCGGTAGGATTTTTAAATACTTAGGCGAGTACTTGGACTGCAGCTAAGCCCCCGAGTAGGAGGCTGGCTCACCACTCGGTAGGATTTTTAAATACTTAGGCGAGTACTTGGACTGCAGCTAAGCCCCCGAATGGGAGGGTGGCTCACCACTCGGTATGATTTTTAAATACTTAGGTGAGTACTTGGACTGCAGCTAATCCCCCGAGTGGGAGGCTGGCTCACCACTCGGTAGGATTTTTAAATACTTAGGCGAGTACTTGGACTGCAGCTAAGCCCCCGAGTGGGAGGCTGTCTCACCACTCGGTAGGATTTTTAAATACTTAGGCGAGTACTTGGACTGCAGCTAAGCCCCCGAGTGGGAGAATTGTTCTCCGCTCGGTAGGAGTATTAAACACTTAGGCGAGTACTGGACTTCAGCTAAGCCTCCGAGTGGGAGGATTGCTCTCTACTCGGTAGGATTTTTAAATACTTAGGAGAGTACTTGGACTGCAGCTAAGCCCACGAGTGGGAGGCTGGCTCACCACTCGGTAGGATTTTTAAATACTTAGGCGAGTACTTGGACTGCAGCTAAGCCCCCGAGTAGGAGGCTGGCTCACCACTCGGTAGGATTTTTAAATACTTAGGCGAGTACTTGGACAGCAGCTAAGCCCCTGAATGGGACGCTGGCTCACCACTCGGTAGGATTTTTAAATACTTAGGCGAGTACTTGGACTGCAGCTAAGCCCCCGAGTGGGAGGCTGGCTCACCACTCGGTAGGATTTTTAAATACTTAGGCGAGTACTTGGACTGCAGCTAAGCCCCCGAGTGGGAGGGTGGCTCACCACTCAGTATGATTTTTAAATACTTAGGCGAGTACTTGGACTGCAGGTAAGCCCCCGAGTGGGAGGCTGGATCACCACTCGGTATGATTTTTAAATACTTAGGCGAGTACTTGGACTGCAGCTAAGCCCCCGAGTGGGAGGCTGGATCACCACTCGGTAGGATTTTTAAATACTTAGGCGAGTACTTGGAATGTAGCTAAGCCCCCGAGTGGGAGGATTGCTCTCGGCTCGGTAGGATTTTTAAACACTTAGGCGAGTACTGGACTGCATCTAAGCCTCCGAGTGGGAGGATTGCTCTCCACTCGGTAGGATTTTTAAATACTTAGTCGAGTACTTGGACTGGAGCTAAGCCCCCGATTGGAAGGCTGGCTCACCACTCGGTAGGATTTTTAAATACTTAGGCGAGTACTTGGACTGCAGCTAAGCCCCCGAGTAGGAGGCTGGCTCACCACTCGGTAGGATTTTTAAATACTTAGGCGAGTACTTGGACAGCAGCTAAGCCCCCGAATGGGAGGCTGGCTCACCACTCGGTAGGATTTTTAAATACTTAGGCGAGTACTTGGACTGCAGCTAAGCCCCCGAGTGGGAGGCTGGCTCACCACTCGGTAGGATTTTTAAATACTTAGGCAAGTACTTGGACTGCAGCTAAGCCCCCGAGTGGGAGGCTGGATCACCACTCGGTATGATTTTTAAATACTTAGGCGAGTACTTGGACTGCAGCTAAGCCCCCGAGTGGGAGGCTGGATCACCACTCGGTAGGATTTTTAAATACTTAGGCGAGTACTTGGAATGTAGCTAAGCCCCCGAGTGGGAGGATTGCTCTCGGCTCGGTAGGATTTTTAAACACTTAGGCGAGTACTGGACTGCATCTAAGCCTCCGAGTGGGAGGATTGCTCTCCACTCGGTAGGATTTTTAAATACTTAGGCGAGTACTTGGAATGTAGCTAAGCCCCCGAGTGGGAGGATTGCTCTCCGCTCGGTAGGAGTATTAAACACTTAGGCGAGTACTGGACTTCAGCTAAGCCTCCGAGTGGGAGGATTGCTCTCCACTCGGTAGGATTTTTAAATACTTAGGCGAGTACTTGGACTGCAGCTAAGCCCCCGAGTAGGAGGCTGGCTCACCACTCGGTAGGATTTTTAAATACTTAGGCGAGTACTTGGACTGCAGCTAAGCCCCCGAATGGGAGGGTGGCTCACCACTCGGTATGATTTTTAAATACTTAGGTGAGTACTTGGACTGCAGCTAAGCCCCCGAGTGGGAGGCTGGCTCACCACTCGGTAGGATTTTTAAATACTTAGGCGAGTACTTGGACTGCAGCTAAGCCCCCGAGTGGGAGGCTGTCTCACCACTCGGTAGGATTTTTAAATACTTAGGAGAGTACTTGGACTGCAGCTAAGCCCCCGATTGTAAGGCTGGCTCACCACTCGGTAGGATTTTTAAATACTTAGGCGAGTACTTGGACTGCAGCTAAGCCCCCGAGTGGGAGGCTGGCTCACCACTCGGTAGGATTTCTAAATACTTAGGCGAGTACTTGGACTGCAGCTAAGCCCCCGAGTGGGAGAATTGCTCTCCACTCGGTAGGATTTTTAAATATTTAGGCGAGTACTTGGACTGTAGCTAAGCCCCCGAGTGGGAGGATTGCTCTCCACTCGGTAGGATTTTTTAAATACTTAGGCGAGTACTTGGACTGCAGCTAAGCCCCCGAGTGGGAGGGTGGCTCACCACTCAGTATGATTTTTAAATACTTAGGCGAGTACTTGGACTGCAGCTAAGCCCCCGAGTGGGAGGCTGGATCACCACTCGGTAGGATTTTTAAATACTTAGGCGAGTACTTGGAATGTAGCTAAGCCCCCGAGTGGGAGGATTGCTCTCGGCTCGGTAGGATTTTTAAACACTTAGGCGAGTACTGGACTGCATCTAAGCCTCCGAGTGGGAGGATTGCTCTCCACTCGGTAGGATTTTTAAATACTTAGTCGAGTACTTGGACTGGAGCTAAGCCCCCGATTGGAAGGCTGGCTCACCACTCGGTAGGATTTTTAAATACTTAGGCGAGTACTTGGACTGCAGCTAAGCCCCCGAGTAGGAGGCTGGCTCACCACTCGGTAGGTTTTTAAATACTTAGGCGAGTACTTGGACAGCAGCTAAGCCCCCGAATGGGAGGCTGGCTCACCACTCGGTAGGATTTTTAAATACTTAGGCGAGTACTTGGACTGCAGCTAAGCCCCCGAGTGGGAGGCTGGCTCACCACTCGGTAGGATTTTTAAATACTTAGGCGAGTACTTGGACTGCAGCTAAGCCCCCGAGTGGGAGGGTGGCTCACCACTCAGTTTGATTTTTAAATACTTAGGCGAGTACTTGGACTGCAGCTAAGCCCCCGAGTGGGAGGCTGGATCACCACTCAGTAGGATTTTTAAATACTTAGGCGAGTACTTGGAATGTAGCTAAGCCCCCGAGTGGGAGGATTGCTCTCCGCTCGGTAGGAGTATTAAACACTTAGGCGAGTACTGGACTTCAGCTAAGCCTCCGAGTGGGAGGATTGCTCTCCACTCGGTAGGATTTTTAAATACTTAGGCGAGTACTTGGACTGCAGCTAAGCCCCCGAGTAGGAGGCTGGCTCACCACTCGGTAGGATTTTTAAATACTTAGGCGAGTACTTGGACTGCAGCTAAGCCCCCGAATGGGTGGGTGGCTCACCACTCGGTATGATTTTTAAATACTTAGGTGAGTACTTGGACTGCAGCTTATCCCCCGAGTGGGAGGCTGGCTCACCACTCGGTAGGATTTTTAAATACTTAGGCGAGTACTTGGACTGCAGCTAAGCCCCCGAGTGGGAGGCTGTCTCACCACTCGGTAGGATTTTTAAATACTTAGGCGAGTACTTGGACTGCAGCTAAGCCCCCGAGTGGGAGAATTGTTCTCCGCTCGGTAGGAGTATTAAACACTTAGGCGAGTACTGGACTTCAGCTAAGCCTCCGAGTGGGAGGATTGCTCTCTACTCGGTAGGATTTTTAAATACTTAGGAGAGTACTTGGACTGCAGCTAAGCCCCCGAGTGGGAGGCTGGCTCACCACTCGGTAGGATTTTTAAATACTTAGGCGAGTACTTGGACTGCAGCTAAGCCCCCGAGTAGGAGGCTGGCTCACCACTCGGTAGGATTTTTAAATACTTAGGCGAGTACTTGGACAGCAGCTAAGCCCTTGAATGGGACGCTGGCTCACCACTCGGTAGGATTTTTAAATACTTAGGCGAGTACTTGGACTGCAGCTAAGCCCCCGAGTGGGAGGCTGGCTCACCACTCGGTAGGATTTTTAAATACTTAGGCGAGTACTTGGACTGAAGCTAAGCCCCCGAGTGGGAGGGTGGCTCACCACTCAGTATGATTTTTAAATACTTAGGCGAGTACTTGGACTGCAGGTAAGCCCCCGAGTGGGAGGCTGGATCACCACTCGGTATGATTTTTAAATACTTAGGCGAGTACTTGGACTGCAGCTAAGCCCCCGAGTGGGAGGCTGGATCACCACTCGGTAGGATTTTTAAATACTTAGGCGAGTACTTGGAATGTAGCTAAGCCCCCGAGTGGGAGGATTGCTCTCGGCTCGGTAGGATTTTTAAACACTTAGGCGAGTACTGGACTGCATCTAAGCCTCCGAGTGGGAGGATTGCTCTCCACTCGGTAGGATTTTTAAATACTTAGTCGAGTACTTGGACTGGAGCTAAGCCCCCGATTGGAAGGCTGGCTCACCACTCGGTAGGATTTTTAAATACTTAGGCGAGTACTTGGACTGCAGCTAAGCCACCGAGTAGGAGGCTGGCTCACCACTCGGTAGGATTTTTAAATACTTAGGCGAGTACTTGGACAGCAGCTAAGCCCCCGAATGGGAGGCTGGCTCACCACTCGGTAGGATTTTTAAATACTTAGGCGAGTACTTGGACTGCAGCTAAGCCCCCGAGTGGGAGGCTGGCTCACCACTCGGTAGGATTTTTAAATACTTAGGCAAGTACTTGGACTGCAGCTAAGCCCCCGAGTGGGAGGCTGGATCACCACTCGGTATGATTTTTAAATACTTAGGCGAGTACTTGGACTGCAGCTAAGCCCCCGAGTGGGAGGCTGGATCACCACTCGGTAGGATTTTTAAATACTTAGGCGAGTACTTGGAATGTAGCTAAGCCCCCGAGTGGGAGGATTGCTCTCGGCTCGGTAGGATTTTTAAACACTTAGGCGAGTACTGGACTGCATCTAAGCCTCCGAGTGGGAGGATTGCTCTCCACTCGGTAGGATTTTTAAATACTTAGGCGAGTACTTGGAATGTAGCTAAGCCCCCGAGTGGGAGGATTGCTCTCCGCTCGGTAGGAGTATTAAACACTTAGGCGAGTACTGGACTTCAGCTAAGCCTCCGAGTGGGAGGATTGCTCTCCACTCGGTAGGATTTTTAAATACTTAGGCGAGTACTTGGACTGCAGCTAAGCCCCCGAGTAGGAGGCTGGCTCACCACTCGGTAGGATTTTTAAATACTTAGGCGAGTACTTGGACTGCAGCTAAGCCCCCGAATGGGAGGGTGGCTCACCACTCGGTATGATTTTTAAATACTTAGGTGAGTACTTGGACTGCAGCTAAGCCCCCGAGTGGGAGGCTGGCTCACCACTCGGTAGGATTTTTAAATACTTAGGCGAGTACTTGGACTGCAGCTAAGCCCCCGAGTGGGAGGCTGTCTCACCACTCGGTAGGATTTTTAAATACTTAGGAGAGTACTTGGACTGCAGCTAAGCCCCCGATTGTAAGGCTGGCTCACCACTCGGTAGGATTTTTAAGTACTTAGGCGAGTACTTGGACTGCAGCTAAGCCCCCGAGTGGGAGGCTGGCTCACCACTCGGTAGGATTTCTAAATACTTAGGCGAGTACTTGGACTGCAGCTAAGCCCCCGAGTGGGAGAATTGCTCTCCACTCGGTAGGATTTTTAAATATTTAGGCGAGTACTTGGACTGTAGCTAAGCCCCCGAGTGGGAGGATTGCTCTCCACTCGGTAGGATTTTTTAAATACTTAGGCGAGTACTTGGACTGCAGCTAAGCCCCCGAATGGGAGGCTGGCTCACCACTCGGTAGGATTTTTAAATACTCAGGCGAGTACTTGGACTGCAGCTAAGCCCCCGAGTGGGAGGCTGGCTCACCACTCGGTAGGATTTTTAAATACTTAGGCGAGTACTTGGACTGCAGCTAAGCCCCCGAGTGGGAGGCTGGCTCACCACTCGGTAGGATTTCTAAATACTTAGGCGAGTACTTGGACTGCAGCTAAGCCCCCGAGTGGGAGGATTGCTCTCCACTCGGTAGGATTTTTAAATACTTAGGCGAGTACTTGGACTGTAGCTAAGCCCCCGAGTGGGAGGATTGCTCTCCACTCGGTAGGATTTTTAAATACTTAGTCGAGTACTGGACTGCATCTAAGCCTCCGAGTGGGAGGATTGCTCTCCACTCGGTAGGATTTTTAAATACTTAGGCGAGTACTCGGAATGTAGCTAAGCCCCCGAGTGGGAGGATTGCTCTCCGCTCGGTAGGAGTATTAAACACTTAGGCGAGTACTGGACTTCAGCTAAGCCTCCGAGTGGGAGGATTGCTCTCCACTCGGTAGGATTTTTAAATACTTAGGCGAGTACTTGGACTGCAGCTAAGCCCCCGAGTAGGAGGCTGGCTCACCACTCGGTACGATTTTTAAATACTTAGGCGAGTACTTGGACTGCAGCTAAGCCCCCGAATGGGAGGGTGGCTCACCACTCGGTATGATTTTTAAATACTTAGGTGAGTACTTGGACTGCAGCTAAGCCCCCGATTGGGAGGCTGGCTCACCACTCGGTAGGATTTTTAAATACTTAGGCGAGTACTTGGACTGCAGCTAAGCCCCCGAGTGGGAGGCTGTCTCACCACTCGGTAGGATTTTTAAATACTTAGGAGAGTACTTGGACTGCAGCTAAGCCCCTGATTGTAAGGCTGGCTCACCACTCGGTAGGATTTTTAAGTACTTAGGCGAGTACTTGGACTGCAGCTAAGCCCCCGAGTGGGAGGCTGGCTCACCACTCGGTAGGATTTGTAAATACTTAGGCGAGTACTTGGACTGCAGCTAAGCCCCCGAGTGGGAGAATTGCTCTCCACTCGGTAGGATTTTTAAATATTTAGGCGAGTACTTGGACTGCAGCTAAGCCCCCGAGTGGGAGGATTGCTCTCCACTCGGTAGGATTTTTTAAATACTTAGGCGAGTACTTGGACTGCAGCTAAGCCCCCGAATGGGAGGCTGGCTCTCCACTCGGTAGGATTTTTAAATACTTAGGCGAGTACTTGGACTGCAGCTAAGCCCCCGAGTGGGAGGCTGGCTCACCACGCGGTAGGATTTCTAAATACTTAGGCGAGTACTTGGACTGCAACTAAGCCCCCGAGTGGGAGGATTGCTCTCCACTCGTTAGGATTTTTAAATACTTAGGCGAGTACTTGGACTATAGCTAAGCCCCCGAGTGGGAGGCTGGATCACCACTCGGTATGATTTTTAAATACTTAGGCGAGTACTTGGACTGCAGCTAAGCCCCCGAGTGGGAGGCTGGATCACCACTCGGTAGGATTTTTAAATACTTAGGCGAGTACTTGGAATGTAGCTAAGCCCCCGAGTGGGAGGATTGCTCTCGGCTCGGTAGGATTTTTAAACACTTAGGCGAGTACTGGACTGCATCTAAGCCTCCGAGTGGGAGGCTGGCTCACCACTCGGTAGGATTTTTAAATACTTAGGCGAGTACTTGGACAGCAGCTAAGCCCCCGAATGGGAGGCTGGCTCACCACTCGGTAGGATTTTTAAATACTTAGGCGAGTACTTGGACTGCAGCTAAGCCCCCGAGTGGGAGGCTGGCTCACCACTCGGTAGGATTTTTAAATACTTAGGCAAGTACTTGGACTGCAGCTAAGCCCCCGAGTGGGAGGCTGGATCACCACTCGGTATGATTTTTAAATACTTAGGCGAGTACTTGGACTGCAGCTAAGCCCCCGAGTGGGAGGCTGGATCACCACTCGGTAGGATTTTTAAATACTTAGGCGAGTACTTGGAATGTAGCTAAGCCCCCGAGTGGGAGGATTGCTCTCGGCTCGGTAGGATTTTTAAACACTTAGGCGAGTACTGGACTGCATCTAAGCCTCCGAGTGGGAGGATTGCTCTCCACTCGGTAGGATTTTTAAATACTTAGGCGAGTACTTGGAATGTAGCTAAGCCCCCGAGTGGGAGGATTGCTCTCCGCTCGGTAGGAGTATTAAACACTTAGGCGAGTACTGGACTTCAGCTAAGCCTCCGAGTGGGAGGATTGCTCTCCACTCGGTAGGATTTTTAAATACTTAGGCGAGTACTTGGACTGCAGCTAAGCCCCCGAGTAGGAGGCTGGCTCACCACTCGGTAGGATTTTTAAATACTTAGGCGAGTACTTGGACTGCAGCTAAGCCCCCGAATGGGAGGGTGGCTCACCACTCGGTATGATTTTTAAATACTTAGGTGAGTACTTGGACTGCAGCTAAGCCCCCGAGTGGGAGGCTGGCTCACCACTCGGTAGGATTTTTAAATACTTAGGCGAGTACTTGGACTGCAGCTAAGCCCCTGAGTGGGAGGCTGTCTCACCACTCGGTAGGATTTTTAAATACTTAGGAGAGTACTTGGACTGCAGCTAAGCCCCCGATTGTAAGGCTGGCTCACCACTCGGTAGGATTTTTAAGTACTTAGGCGAGTACTTGGACTGCAGCTAAGCCCCCGAGTGGGAGGCTGGCTCACCACTCGGTAGGATTTCTAAATACTTAGGCGAGTACTTGGACTGCAGCTAAGCCCCCGAGTGGGAGAATTGCTCTCCACTCGGTAGGATTTTTAAATATTTAGGCGAGTACTTGGACTGTAGCTAAGCCCCCGAGTGGGAGGATTGCTCTCCACTCGGTAGGATTTTTTAAATACTTAGGCGAGTACTTGGACTGCAGCTAAGCCCCCGAATGGGAGGCTGGCTCACCACTCGGTAGGATTTTTAAATACTCAGGCGAGTACTTGGACTGCAGCTAAGCCCCCGAGTGGGAGGCTGGCTCACCACTCGGTAGGATTTTTAAATACTTAGGCGAGTACTTGGACTGCAGCTAAGCCCCCGAGTGGGAGGCTGGCTCACCACTCGGTAGGATTTCTAAATACTTAGGCGAGTACTTGGACTGCAGCTAAGCCCCCGAGTGGGAGGATTGCTCTCCACTCGGTAGGATTTTTAAATACTTAGGCGAGTACTTGGACTGTAGCTAAGCCCCCGAGTGGGAGGATTGCTCTCCACTCGGTAGGATTTTTAAATACTTAGTCGAGTACTGGACTGCATCTAAGCCTCCGAGTGGGAGGATTGCTCTCCACTCGGTAGGATTTTTAAATACTTAGGCGAGTACTCGGAATGTAGCTAAGCCCCCGAGTGGGAGGATTGCTCTCCGCTCGGTAGGAGTATTAAACACTTAGGCGAGTACTGGACTTCAGCTAAGCCTCCGAGTGGGAGGATTGCTCTCCACTCGGTAGGATTTTTAAATACTTAGGCGAGTACTTGGACTGCAGCTAAGCCCCCGAGTAGGAGGCTGGCTCACCACTCGGTACGATTTTTAAATACTTAGGCGAGTACTTGGACTGCAGCTAAGCCCCCGAATGGGAGGGTGGCTCACCACTCGGTATGATTTTTAAATACTTAGGTGAGTACTTGGACTGCAGCTAAGCCCCCGATTGGGAGGCTGGCTCACCACTCGGTAGGATTTTTAAATACTTAGGCGAGTACTTGGACTGCAGCTAAGCCCCCGAGTGGGAGGCTGTCTCACCACTCGGTAGGATTTTTAAATACTTAGGAGAGTACTTGGACTGCAGCTAAGCCCCTGATTGTAAGGCTGGCTCACCACTCGGTAGGATTTTTATGTACTTAGGCGAGTACTTGGACTGCAGCTAAGCCCCCGAGTGGGAGGCTGGCTCACCACTCGGTAGGATTTGTAAATACTTAGGCGAGTACTTGGACTGCAGCTAAGCCCCCGAGTGGGAGAATTGCTCTCCACTCGGTAGGATTTTTAAATATTTAGGCGAGTACTTGGACTGCAGCTAAGCCCCCGAGTGGGAGGATTGCTCTCCACTCGGTAGGATTTTTTAAATACTTAGGCGAGTACTTGGACTGCAGCTAAGCCCCCGAATGGGAGGCTGGCTCTCCACTCGGTAGGATTTTTAAATACTTAGGCGAGTACTTGGACTGCAGCTAAGCCCCCGAGTGGGAGGCTGGCTCACCACTCGGTAGGATTTCTAAATACTTAGGCGAGTACTTGGACTGCAACTAAGCCCCCGAGTGGGAGGATTGCTCTCCACTCGTTAGGATTTTTAAATACTTAGGCGAGTACTTGGACTATAGCTAAGCCCCCGAGTGGGAGGCTGGATCACCACTCGGTATGATTTTTAAATACTTAGGCGAGTACTTGGACTGCAGCTAAGCCCCCGAGTGGGAGGCTGGATCACCACTCGGTAGGATTTTTAAATACTTAGGCGAGTACTTGGAATGTAGCTAAGCCCCCGAGTGGGAGGATTGCTCTCGGCTCGGTAGGATTTTTAAACACTTAGGCGAGTACTGGACTGCATCTAAGCCTCCGAGTGGGAGGCTGGCTCACCACTCGGTAGGATTTTTAAATACTTAGGCGAGTACTTGGACAGCAGCTAAGCCCCCGAATGGGAGGCTGGCTCACCACTCGGTAGGATTTTTAAATACTTAGGCGAGTACTTGGACTGCAGCTAAGCCCCCGAGTGGGAGGCTGGCTCACCACTCGGTAGGATTTTTAAATACTTAGGCAAGTACTTGGACTGCAGCTAAGCCCCCGAGTGGGAGGCTGGATCACCACTCGGTATGATTTTTAAATACTTAGGCGAGTACTTGGACTGCAGCTAAGCCCCCGAGTGGGAGGCTGGATCACCACTCGGTAGGATTTTTAAATACTTAGGCGAGTACTTGGAATGTAGCTAAGCCCCCGAGTGGGAGGATTGCTCTCGGCTCGGTAGGATTTTTAAACACTTAGGCGAGTACTGGACTGCATCTAAGCCTCCGAGTGGGAGGATTGCTCTCCACTCGGTAGGATTTTTAAATACTTAGGCGAGTACTTGGAATGTAGCTAAGCCCCCGAGTGGGAGGATTGCTCTCCGCTCGGTAGGAGTATTAAACACTTAGGCGAGTACTGGACTTCAGCTAAGCCTCCGAGTGGGAGGATTGCTCTCCACTCGGTAGGATTTTTAAATACTTAGGCGAGTACTTGGACTGCAGCTAAGCCCCCGAGTAGGAGGCTGGCTCACCACTCGGTAGGATTTTTAAATACTTAGGCGATTACTTGGACTGCAGCTAAGCCCCCGAATGGGAGGGTGGCTCACCACTCGGTATGATTTTTAAATACTTAGGTGAGTACTTGGACTGCAGCTAAGCCCCCGAGTGGGAGGCTGGCTCACCACTCGGTAGGATTTTTAAATACTTAGGCGAGTACTTGGACTGCAGCTAAGCCCCCGAGTGGGAGGCTGTCTCACCACTCGGTAGGATTTTTAAATACTTAGGAGAGTACTTGGACTGCAGCTAAGCCCCCGATTGTAAGGCTGGCTCACCACTCGGTAGGATTTTTAAGTACTTAGGCGAGTACTTGGACTGCAGCTAAGCCCCCGAGTGGGAGGCTGGCTCACCACTCGGTAGGATTTCTAAATACTTAGGCGAGTACTTGGACTGCAGCTAAGCCCCCGAGTGGGAGAATTGCTCTCCACTCGGTAGGATTTTTAAATATTTAGGCGAGTACTTGGACTGTAGCTATGCCCCCGAGTGGGAGGATTGCTCTCCACTCGGTAGGATTTTTTAAATACTTAGGCGAGTACTTGGACTGCAGCTAAGCCCCCGAATGGGAGGCTGGCTCACCACTCGGTAGGATTTTTAAATACTCAGGCGAGTACTTGGACTGCAGCTAAGCCCCCGAGTGGCAGGCTGGCTCACCACTCGGTAGGATTTTTAAATACTTAGGCGAGTACTTGGACTGCAGCTAAGCCCCCGAGTGGGAGGCTGGCTCACCACTCGGTAGGATTTCTAAATACTTAGGCGAGTACTTGGACTGCAGCTAAGCCCCCGAGTGGGAGGATTGCTCTCCACTCGGTAGGATTTTTAAATACTTAGGCGAGTACTTGGACTGTAGCTAAGCCCCCGAGTGGGAGGATTGCTCTCCACTCGGTAGGATTTTTAAATACTTAGTCGAGTACTGGACTGCATCTAAGCCTCCGAGTGGGAGGATTGCTCTCCACTCGGTAGGATTTTTAAATACTTAGGCGAGTACTCGGAATGTAGCTAAGCCCCCGAGTGGGAGGATTGCTCTCCGCTAGGTAGGAGTATTAAACACTTAGGCGAGTACTGGACTTCAGCTAAGCCTCCGAGTGGGAGGATTGCTCTCCACTCGGTAGGATTTTTAAATACTTAGGCGAGTACTTGGACTGCAGCTAAGCCCCCGAGTAGGAGGCTGGCTCACCACTCGGTACGATTTTTAAATACTTAGGCGAGTACTTGGACTGCAGCTAAGCCCCCGAATGGGAGGGTGGCTCACCACTCGGTATGATTTTTAAATACTTAGGTGAGTACTTGGACTGCAGCTAAGCCCCCGATTGGGAGGCTGGCTCACCACTCGGTAGGATTTTTAAATACTTAGGCGAGTACTTGGACTGCAGCTAAGCCCCCGAGTGGGAGGCTGTCTCACCACTCGGTAGGATTTTTAAATACTTAGGAGAGTACTTGGACTGCAGCTAAGCCCCTGATTGTAAGGCTGGCTCACCACTCGGTAGGATTTTTAAGTACTTAGGCGAGTACTTGGACTGCAGCTAAGCCCCCGAGTGGGAGGCTGGCTCACCACTCGGTAGGATTTGTAAATACTTAGGCGAGTACTTGGACTGCAGCTAAGCCCCCGAGTGGGAGAATTGCTCTCCACTCGGTAGGATTTTTAAATATTTAGGCGAGTACTTGGACTGCAGCTAAGCCCCCGAGTGGGAGGATTGCTCTCCACTCGGTAGGATTTTTTAAATACTTAGGCGAGTACTTGGACTGCAGCTAAGCCCCCGAATGGGAGGCTGGCTCTCCACTCGGTAGGATTTTTAAATACTTAGGCGAGTACTTGGACTGCAGCTAAGCCCCCGAGTGGGAGGATTGCTCTCCGCTCGGTAGGAGTATTAAACACTTAGGCGAGTACTGGACTTCAGCTAAGCCTCCGAGTGGGAGGATTGCTCTCCACTCGGTAGGATTTTTAAATACTTAGCCGAGTACTTGGAGTGCATCTAAGCCTCCGAGTGGGAGGATTGCTCTCTACTCGGTAGGATTTTTAAATACTTAGGAGAGTACTTGGACTGCAGCTAAGCCCCCGAGTGGGAGGCTGGCTCACCACTCGGTAGGATTTTTAAATACTTAGGCGAGTACTTGGACTGCAGCTAAGCCCCCGAGTAGGAGGCTGGCTCACCACTCAGTAGGATTTTTAAATACTTAGGCGAGTACTTGGACTACAGCTAAGCCCCGAATGGCAGGCTGGCTCACCACTCGGTAGGATCTTTAAATACTTAGGCGAGTACTTGGACTGCAGCTAAGCCCCCGAGTGGGAGGCTGGCTCACCACTCGGTAGGATTTTTAAATACTTAGGCGAGTACTTGGACTGCAGCTAAGCCCCCGAGTGGGAGGCTGGCTCACCACTCGGTAGGATTTTTAAATACTTAGGCGAGTACTTCGACTGCAGCTAAGCCCCCGAGTGGGAGGCTGGCTCACCACTCGGTAGGATTTTTAAATACTTCGGCGAGTACTTGGACTGCAGCTAAGCCCCCGAGTGGGAGGATTGCTCTCCATTCTGTAGGATTTTTAAATAATTAGGCGAGTACTTGGACTGCAGCTAAGCCCCCGAATGGGAGGCTGGCTCACCACTCGGTAGGATTTTTAAATACTTAGGTGAGTACTTGGACTGCAGCTAAGCCCCCGAGTGGGAGGCTGGCTCACCACTCGGTAGGATTTTTAAATACTTAGGCGAGTACTTGGAATGTAGCTAAGCCCCCGAGTAGGAGGATTGCTCTCGGCTCGGTAGGATTTTTAAACACTTAGGCGAGTTCTGGACTGCATCTAAGCCTCCGAGTGGGAGGATTGCTCTCCACTCGGTAGGATTTTTAAATACTTAGTCGAGTACTTGGACTGCATCTAAGCCTCCGAGTGGGAGGATTGCTCTCCGCTTGGTAGGATTTTTGAATACTTAGGAGAGTACTTGGACTGCAGCTAAGTCCCCCAGTGGGAGGCTCGCTCACCACTCGGTAGGATTTTTAAATACTTAGGCGATTACTTGGACTGCAGCTAAGCCCCCGAGTAGGAGGCTGGCTCACCACTCGGTAGGATTTTTAAATACTTAGGCGAGTACATGGACTGCAGCTAAGCCCCCGAGTGGGAGGCGGGCTCACCACTCGGTAGGATTTTTAAATACTTAGGCGAGTACTTGGACTGCAGCTAAGCCCCCGAGTGGGAGGCTGGCTCACCACTCGGTAGGATTTTTAAATACTTAGGCGAGTGTAAGCCCCCGAGTTGGAGGCTAGCTCACCACTCGGTAGGATTTTTAAATACTTAGGCGAGTACTTGGACTGCAGCTAAGCCCCCGATTGGAAGGCTGGCTCACCAGTCGGTAGGATTTTTAAATACTTAGGCGAGTACTTGGACTGCAGCTAAGCCCCCGAGTGGGAGGCTGGCTCACCACTCGGTAGGATTTCTAAATACTTAGGCGAGTACTTGGACTGCAGCTAAGCCCCCGAGTGGGAGGATTGCTCTCCGCTCGGTAGGAGTATTAAACACTTAGGCGAGTACTGGACTTCAGCTAAGCCTCCGAGTGGGAGGATTGCTCTCCACTCGCTAGGATTTTTAAATACTTAGCCGAGTACTTGGACTACATCTAAGCCTTCGAGTGGGAGGATTGCTCTCTACTCGGTAGGATTTTTAAATACTTAGGAGAGTATTTGGACTGCAGCTAAGCCCCCAGTAGGAGGCTGGCTCACCACTCGGTAGGATTTTTAAATACTTAGGCGAGTACTTGGACTGCAGCTAAGCCCCCGAATGGGAGGCTAGCTCACCACTCAGTAGGATTTTTAAATACTTAGGCGAGTACTTGGACTGCAGCTAAGCCCCCGAGTGGGAGGCTGGCTCACCACTCGGTAGGATTTTTAACTACTTAGGCGAGAACTTGGACTGCAGCTAAGCCCCCGAGTGGGAGGGTGGCTCACCACTCAGTATGATTTTTAAATACTTAGGCGAGTACTTGGACTGCAGCTAAGCCCCCGAGTGGGAGGCTGGATCACCACTCGGTAGGATTTTTAAACACTTAGGCGAGTACTTGGAATGTAGCTAAGCCCCCGAGTGGGAGGATTGCTCTCCGCTCGGTAGGAGTATTAAACACTTAGGCGAGTACTGGACTTCAGCTAAGCCTCCGAGTGGGAGGATTGCTCTCCACTCGGTAGGATTTTTAAATACTTAGTCGAGTACTTGGACTACATCTAAGCCTCCGAGTGGGAGGATTGCTCTCTACTCGGTAGGATTTTTAAATACTTAGGAGAGTACTTGGACTGCAGCTAAGCCCCCGAGTGGGAGGCTGGCTCACCACTCGGTAGGATTTTTAAATACTTAGGCGAGTACTTGGACTGCAGCTAAGCCCCCGAGTAGGAGGTTGGCTCACCACTCGGTAGGATTTTTAAATACTTAGGCGAGTACTTGGACTGCAGCTAAGCCCCCGAATGGGAGGCTGGCTCACCACTCGGTAGGATTTTTAAATACTTAGGCGAGTACTTGGACTGCAGCTAAGCCCCCGAGTGGGAGGGTGGCTCACCACTCAGTATGATTTTTAAATACTTAGGCGAGTACTTGGACTGCAGCTAAGCCCCCGAGTGGGAGGCTGGATCACCACTCGGTAGGATTTTTAAATACTTAGGCGAGTACTTGGAATGTAGCTAAGCCCCCGAGTGGGAGGATTGCTCTCGGCTCGGTAGGATTTTTAAACACTTAGGCGAGTACTGGACTGCATCTAAGCCTCCGAGTGGGAGGATTGCTCTCCACTCGGTAGGATTTTTAAATACTTAGGCGAGTACTTGGAATGTAGCTAAGCCCCCGAGTGGGAGGATTGCTCTCCGCTCGGTAGGAGTATTAAACACTTAGGCGAGTACTGGACTTCAGCTAAGCCTCCGAGTGCGAGGATTGCTCTCCACTCGGTAGGATTTTTAAATACTTAGGCGAGTACTTGGACTGCAGCTAAGCCCCCGAGTAGGAGGCTGGCTCACCACTCGGTAGGATTTTTAAATACTTAGGCGAGTACTTGGACTGCAGCTAAGCCCCCGAATGGGAGGGTGGCTCACCACTCGGTATGATTTTTAAATACTTAGGTGAGTACTTGGACTGCAGCTAAGCCCCCGAGTGGGAGGCTGGCTCACCACTCGGTAGGATTTTTAAATACTTAGGCGAGTACTTGGACTGCAGCTAAGCCCCCGAGTGGGAGGCTGTCTCACCACTCGGTAGGATTTTTAAATACTTAGGAGAGTACTTGGACTACAGCTAAGCCCCCGATTGTAAGGCTGGCTCACCACTCGGTAGGATTTTTAAGTACTTAGGCGAGTACTTGGACTGCAGCTAAGCCCCCGAGTGGGAGGCTGGCTCACAACTCGGTAGGATTTCTAAATACTTAGGCGAGTACTTGGACTGCAGCTAAGCCCCCGAGTGGGAGAATTGCTCTCCACTCGGTAGGATTTTTAAGTACTTAGGCGAGTACTTGGACTGCAGCTAAGCCCCCGAGTGGGAGGCTGGCTCACCACTCGTTAGGATTTCTAAATACTTAGGCGAGTACTTGGACTGTAGCTAAGCCCCCGAGTGGGAGGATTGCTCTCCACTCGGTAGGATTTTTTAAATACTTAGGCGAGTACTTGGACTGCAGCTAAGCCCCCGAATGGGAGGCTGGCTCACCACTCGGTAGGATTTTTAAATACTCAGGCGAGTACTTGGACTGCAGCTAAGCCCCCGAGTGGGAGGCTGGCTCACCACTCGGTAGGATTTTTAAATACTTAGGCGAGTACTTGGACTGCAGCTAAGCCCCCGATTGGAAGGCTGGCTCACCACTCGGTAGGATTTTTAAATACTCAGGCGAGTACTTGGACTGCAGCTAAGCCCCCGAGTGGGAGGCTGGCTCACCACTCGGTAGGATTTCTAAATACTTAGGCGAGTACTTGGACTGCAGCTAAGCCCCCGAGTGGGAGGATTGCTCTCCACTCGGTAGGATTTTTAAATACTTAGGCGAGTACTTGGACTGTAGCTAAGCCCCCGAGTGGGAGGATTGCTCTCCACTCGGTAGGATTTTTTAAATACTTAGGCGAGTACTTGGACTGCAGCTAAGCCCCCGAATGGGAGGCTGGCTCTCCACTCGGTAGGATTTTTAAATACTTAGGCGAGTACTTGGACTGCAGCTAAGCCCCCGAGTGGGAGGATTGCTCTACGCTCGGTAGGAGTATTAAACACTTAGGCGAGTACTGGACTTCAGCTAAGCCTCCGAGTGGGAGGATTGCTCTCCACTCGGTAGGATTTTTAAATACTTAGCCGAGTACTTGGAGTGCATCTAAGCCTCCGAGTGGGAGGATTGCTCTCTACTCGGTAGGATTTTTAAATACTTAGGAGAGTACTTGGACTGCAGCTAAGCCCCCGAGTGGGAGGCTGGCTCACCACTCGGTAGGATTTTTAAATACTTAGGCGAGTACTTGGACTGCAGCTAAGCCCCCGAGTAGGAGGCTGGCTCACCACTCGGTAGGATTTTTAAATACTTAGGCGAGTACTTGGACTACAGCTAAGCCCCCGAATGGTAGGCTGGCTCACCACTCGGTAGGATTTTTAAATACTTAGGCGAGTACTTGGACTACAGCTGAGCCCCCGAGTGGGAGGCTGGCTCACCACTCGGTAGGATTTTTAAATACTTAGGCGAGTACTTGGACTGCAGCTAAGCCCCCGAGTGGGAGGCTGGCTCACCACTCGGTAGGATTTTTAAATACTTAGGCGAGTACTTGGACTGCAGCTAAGCCCCCGAGTGGGAGGCTGGCTCACCACTCGGTAGGATTTTTAAATACTTCGGCGAGTACTTGGACTGCAGCTAAGCCCCCGAGTGGGAGGATTGCTCTCCATTCTGTAGGATTTTTAAATAATTAGGCGAGTACTTGGACTGCAGCTAAGCCCCCGAATGGGAGGCTGGCTCACCACTCGGTAGGATTTTTAAATACTTAGGTGAGTACTTGGACTGCAGCTAAGCCCCCGAGTGGGAGGCTGGCTCACCAGTCGGTAGGATATTTAAATACTTAGGCGAGTACTTGGAATGTAGCTAAGCCCCCGAGTAGGAGGATTGCTCTCGGCGCGGTAGGATTTTTAAACACTTAGGCGAGTTCTGGACTGCATCTAAGCCTCCGAGTGGGAGGATTGCTCTCCACTCGGTAGGATTTTTAAATACTTAGTCGAGTACTTGGACTGCATCTAAGCCTCTGAGTGGGAGGATTGCTCTCCGCTTGGTAGGATTTTTGAATACTTAGGAGAGTACTTGGACTGCAGCTAAGTCCCCCAGTGGGAGGCTGGCTCACCACTCGGTAGGATTTTTAAATACTTAGGCGATTACTTGGACTGCAGCTAAGCCCCCGAGTAGGAGGCTGGCTCACCACTCGGTAGGATTTTTAAATACTTAGGCGAGTACATGGACTGCAGCTAAGCCCCCGAGTGGGAGGCGGGCTCACCACTCGGTAGGATTTTTAAATACTTAGGCGAGTACTTGGACTGCAGCTAAGCCCCCGAGTGGGAGGCTGGCTCACCACTTGCTAGGATTTTTAAATACTTAGGCGAGTACTTGGACTGCAGCTAAGCCCCCGAGTGGGAGGCTGGCTCACCACTCGGTAGGATTTTTAAATACTTAGGCGAGTACTTGAACTACAGCTAAGCCCCCGAGTTGGAGGCTGGCTCACCACTCGGTAGGATTTTTAAATACTTAGGCGAGTACTTGGACTGCAGCTAAGCCCCCGATTGGAAGGCTGGCTCACCACTCGGTAGGATTTTTAAATACTTAGGCGAGTACTTGGACTGCAGCTAAGCCCCCGAGTGGGAGGCTGGCTCACCACTCGGTAGGATTTCTAAATACTTAGGCGAGTACTTGGACTGCAGCTAAGCCCCCGAGTGGGAGGATTGCTCTCCGCTCGGTAGGAGTATTAAACACTTAGGCGAGTACTGGACTTCAGCTAAGCCTCCGAGTGGGAGGATTGCTCTCCACTCGGTAGGATTTTTAAATACTTAGCCGAGTACTTGGACTACATCTAAGCCTTCGAGTGGGAGGATTGCTCTCTACTCGGTAGGATTTTTAAATACTTAGGAGAGTACTTGGACTGCAGCTAAGCCCCCGAGTGGGAGGCTGGCTCACCACTCGGTAGGATTTTTAAATACTTAGGCGAGTACTTGGACTGCAGCTAAGCCCCCGAGTAGGAGGCTGGCTCACCACTTGGTAGGATTTTTAAATACTTAGGCGAGTACTTGGACTGCAGCTAAGCCCCCGAGTGGGAGGCTGGCTCACCACTCGGTAGGATTTTTAAATACTTCGGCGAGTACTTGGACTGCAGCTAAGCCCCCGAGTGGGAGGATTGCTCTCCATTCTGTAGGATTTTTAAATAATTAGGCGAGTACTTGGACTGCAGCTAAGCCCCCGAGTGGGAGGATTGCTCTCCGCTCGGTAGGAGTATTAAACACTTAGGCGAGTACTGGACTTCAGCTAAGCCTCCGAGTGGGAGGATTGCTCTCCACTCGGTAGGATTTTTAAATACTTAGCCGAGTACTTGGACTACATCTAAGCCTTCGAGTGGGAGGATTGCTCTCTACTCGGTAGGATTTTTAAATACTTAGGAGAGTACTTGGACTGCAGCTAAGCCCCCGAGTGGGAGGCTGGCTCACCACTCGGTAGGATTTTTAAATACTTAGGCGAGTACTTGGACTGCAGCTAAGCCCCCGAGTAGGAGGCTGGCTCACCACTCGGTAGGATTTTTAAATACTTAGGCGAGTACTTGGACTGCAGCTAAGCCCCCGAGTGGGAGGCTGGCTCACCACTCGGTAGGATTTTTAAATACTTCGGCGAGTACTTGGACTGCAGCTAAGCCCCCGAGTGGGAGGATTGCTCTCCATTCTGTAGGATTTTTAAATAATTAGGCGAGTACTTGGACTGCAGCTAAGCCCCCGAATGGGAGGCTGGCTCACCACTTGGTAGGATTTTTAAATACTTAGGTGAGTACTTGGACTGCAGCTAAGCCCCCGAGTGGGAGGCTGGCTCACCAGTCGGTAGGATATTTAAATACTTAGGCGAGTACTTGGAATGTAGCTAAGCCCCCGAGTAGGAGGATTGCTCTCGGCTCGGTAGGATTTTTAAACACTTAGGCGAGTTCTGGACTGCATCTAAGCCTCCGAGTGGGAGGATTGCTCTCCACTCGGTAGGATTTTTAAATACTTAGTCGAGTACTTGGACTGCATCTAAGCCTCTGAGTGGGAGGATTGCTCTCCGCTTGGTAGGATTTTTGAATACTTAGGAGAGTACTTGGACTGCAGCTAAGTCCCCCAGTGGGAGGCTGGCTCACCACTCGGTAGGATTTTTAAATACTTAGGCGATTACTTGGACTGCAGCTAAGCCCCCGAGTAGGAGGCTGGCTCACCACTCGGTAGGATTTTTAAATACTTAGGCGAGTACATGGACTGCAGCTAAGCCCCCGAGTGGGAGGCGGGCTCACCACTCGGTAGGATTTTTAAATACTTAGGCGAGTACTTGGACTGCAGCTATGCCCCCGAGTGGGAGGCTGGCTCACCACTTGCTAGGATTTTTAAATACTTAGGCGAGTACTTGGACTGCAGCTAAGCCCCCGAGTGGGAGGCTGGCTCACCACTCGGTAGGATTTTTAAATACTTAGGCGAGTACTTGGACTGCAGCTAAGCCCCCGAGTTGGAGGCTGGCTCACCACTCGGTAGGATTTTTAAATACTTAGGCGAGTACTTGGACTGCAGCTAAGCCCCCGATTGGAAGGCTGGCTCACCACTCGGTAGGATTTTTAAATACTTAGGCGAGTACTTGGACTGCAGCTAAGCCCCCGAGTGGGAGGCTGGCTCACCACTCGGTAGGATTTCTAAATACTTAGGCGAGTACTTGGACTGCAGCTAAGCCCCCGAGTGGGAGGATTGCTCTCCACTCGGTAGGATTTTTAAATACTTAGCCGAGTACTTGGACTACATCTAAGCCTTCGAGTGGGAGGATTGCTCTCTACTCGGTAGGATTTTTAAATACTTAGGAGAGTACTTGGACTGCAGCTAAGCCCCCGAGTGGGAGGCTAGCTCACCACTCGGTAGGATTTTTAAATACTTAGGCGAGTACTGGGACTGCAGCTAAGCCCCCGAGTATGAGGCTGGCTCACCACTCGGTAGGATTTTTAAATACTTAGGCGAGTACTTGGACTGCAGCTAAGCCCCCGAATAGGAGGCTAGCTCACCACTCGGTAGGATTTTTAAATACTTAGGCGAGTACTTGGACTGCAGCTAAGCCCCCGAGTGGGAGGCTGGCTCACCACTCGGTAGGATTTTTAAATACTTAGGCGAGAACTTGGACTGCAGCTAAGCCCCCGAGTGGGAGGGTGGCTCACCACTCAGTATGATTTTTAAATACTTAGGCGAGTACTTGGAATGTAGCTAAGCCCCCGAGTAGGAGGATTGCTCTCGGCGCGGTAGGATTTTTAAACACTTAGGCGAGTTCTGGACTGCATCTAAGCCTCCGAGTGGGAGGATTGCTCTCCACTCGGTAGGATTTTTAAATACTTAGTCGAGTACTTGGACTGCATCTAAGCCTCTGAGTGGGAGGATTGCTCTCCGCTTGGTAGGATTTTTGAATACTTAGGAGAGTACTTGGACTGCAGCTAAGTCCCCCAGTGGGAGGCTGGCTCACCACTCGGTAGGATTTTTAAATACTTAGGCGATTACTTGGACTGCAGCTAAGCCCCCGAGTAGGAGGCTGGCTCACCACTCGGTAGGATTTTTAAATACTTAGGCGAGTACATGGACTGCAGCTAAGCCCCCGAGTGGGAGGCGGGCTCACCACTCGGTAGGATTTTTAAATACTTAGGCGAGTACTTGGACTGCAGCTAAGCCCCCGAGTGGGAGGCTGGCTCACCACTTGCTAGGATTTTTAAATACTTAGGCGAGTACTTGGACTGCAGCTAAGCCCCCGAGTGGGAGGCTGGCTCACCACTCGGTAGGATTTTTAAATACTTAGGCGAGTACTTGAACTGCAGCTAAGCCCCCGAGTTGGAGGCTGGCTCACCACTCGGTAGGATTTTTAAATACTTAGGCGAGTACTTGGACTGCAGCTAAGCCCCCGATTGGAAGGCTGGCTCACCACTCGGTAGGATTTTTAAATACTTAGGCGAGTACTTGGACTGCAGCTAAGCCCCCGAGTGGGAGGCTGGCTCACCACTCGGTAGGATTTCTAAATACTTAGGCGAGTACTTGGACTGCAGCTAAGCCCCCGAGTGGGAGGATTGCTCTCCGCTCGGTAGGAGTATTAAACACTTAGGCGAGTACTGGACTTCAGCTAAGCCTCCGAGTGGGAGGATTGCTCTCCACTCGGTAGGATTTTTAAATACTTAGCCGAGTACTTGGACTACATCTAAGCCTTCGAGTGGGAGGATTGCTCTCTACTCGGTAGGATTTTTAAATACTTAGGAGAGTACTTGGACTGCAGCTAAGCCCCCGAGTGGGAGGCTGGCTCACCACTCGGTAGGATTTTTAAATACTTAGGCGAGTACTTGGACTGCAGCTAAGCCCCCGAGTAGGAGGCTGGCTCACCACTTGGTAGGATTTTTAAATACTTAGGCGAGTACTTGGACTGCAGCTAAGCCCCCGAGAGGGAGGCTGGCTCACCACTCGGTAGGATTTTTAAATACTTCGGCGAGTACTTGGACTGCAGCTAAGCCCCCGAGTGGGAGGATTGCTCTCCATTCTGTAGGATTTTTAAATAATTAGGCGAGTACTTGGACTGCAGCTAAGCCCCCGAGTGGGAGGATTGCTCTCCGCTCGGTAGGAGTATTAAACACTTAGGCGAGTACTGGACTTCAGCTAAGCCTCCGAGTGGGAGGATTGCTCTCCACTCGGTAGGATTTTTAAATACTTAGCCGAGTACTTGGACTACATCTAAGCCTTCGAGTGGGAGGATTGCTCTCTACTCGGTAGGATTTTTAAATACTTAGGCGAGTACTTGGACTGCAGCTAAGCCCCCGAGTGGGAGGCTGGCTCACCACTCGGTAGGATTTTTAAATACTTAGGCGAGTACTTGGACTGCAGCTAAGCCCCCGAGTAGGAGGCTGGCTCACCACTCGGTAGGATTTTTAAATACTTAGGCGAGTACTTGGACTGCAGCTAAGCCCCCGAGTGGGAGGCTGGCTCACCACTCGGTAGGATTTTTAAATACTTCGGCGAGTACTTGGACTGCAGCTAAGCCCCCGAGTGGGAGGATTGCTCTCCATTCTGTAGGATTTTTAAATAATTAGGCGAGTACTTGGACTGCAGCTAAGCCCCCGAATGGGAGGCTGGCTCACCACTTGGTAGGATTTTTAAATACTTAGGTGAGTACTTGGACTGCAGCTAAGCCCCCGAGTGGGAGGCTGGCTCACCAGTCGGTAGGATATTTAAATACTTAGGCGAGTACTTGGAATGTAGCTAAGCCCCCGAGTAGGAGGATTGCTCTCGGCTCGGTAGGATTTTTAAACACTTAGGCGAGTTCTGGACTGCATCTAAGCCTCCGAGTGGGAGGATTGCTCTCCACTCGGTAGGATTTTTAAATACTTAGTCGAGTACTTGGACTGCATCTAAGCCTCTGAGTGGGAGGATTGCTCTCCGCTTGGTAGGATTTTTGAATACTTAGGAGAGTACTTGGACTGCAGCTAAGTCCCCCAGTGGGAGGCTGGCTCACCACTCGGTAGGATTTTTAAATACTTAGGCGATTACTTGGACTGCAGCTAAGCCCCCGAGTAGGAGGCTGGCTCACCACTCGGTAGGATTTTTAAATACTTAGGCGAGTACATGGACTGCAGCTAAGCCCCCGAGTGGGAGGCGGGCTCACCACTCGGTAGGATTTTTAAATACTTAGGCGAGTACTTGGACTGCAGCTATGCCCCCGAGTGGGAGGCTGGCTCACCACTTGCTAGGATTTTTAAATACTTAGGCGAGTACTTGGACTGCAGCTAAGCCCCCGAGTGGGAGGCTGGCTCACCACTCGGTAGGATTTTTAAATACTTAGGCGAGTACTTGGACTGCAGCTAAGCCCCCGAGTTGGAGGCTGGCTCACCACTCGGTAGGATTTTTAAATACTTAGGCGAGTACTTGGACTGCAGCTAAGCCCCCGATTGGAAGGCTGGCTCACCACTCGGTAGGATTTTTAAATACTTAGGCGAGTACTTGGACTGCAGCTAAGCCCCCGAGTGGGAGGCTGGCTCACCACTCGGTAGGATTTCTAAATACTTAGGCGAGTACTTGGACTGCAGCTAAGCCCCCGAGTGGGAGGATTGCTCTCCACTCGGTAGGATTTTTAAATACTTAGCCGAGTACTTGGACTACATCTAAGCCTTCGAGTGGGAGGATTGCTCTCTACTCGGTAGGATTTTTAAATACTTAGGAGAGTACTTGGACTGCAGCTAAGCCCCCGAGTGGGAGGCTAGCTCACCACTCGGTAGGATTTTTAAATACTTAGGCGAGTACTGGGACTGCAGCTAAGCCCCCGAGTATGAGGCTGGCTCACCACTCGGTAGGATTTTTAAATACTTAGGCGAGTACTTGGACTGCAGCTAAGCCCCCGAATAGGAGGCTAGCTCACCACTCGGTAGGATTTTTAAATACTTAGGCGAGTACTTGGACTGCAGCTAAGCCCCCGAGTGGGAGGCTGGCTCACCACTCGGTAGGATTTTTAAATACTTAGGCGAGAACTTGGACTGCAGCTAAGCCCCCGAGTGGGAGGGTGGCTCACCACTCAGTATGATTTTTAAATACTTAGGCGAGTACTTGGACTGCAGCTAAGCCCCCGAGTGGGAGGCTGGATCACCACTCGGTAGGATTTTTAAATACTTAGGCGAGTACTTGGAATGTAGCTAAGCCCCCGAGTGGGAGGATTGCTCTCCGCTCGGTAGGAGTATTAAACACTTAGGCGAGTACTGGACTTCAGCTAAGCCTCCGAGTGGGAGGATTGCTCTCCACTCGGTAGGATTTTTAAATACTTAGCCGAGTACTTGGACTACATCTAATCCTCCGAGTGGGAGGATTGCTCTCTACTCGGTAGGATTTTTAAATACTTAGGAGAGTACTTGGACTGCAGCTAAGCCCCCGAGTGGGAGGCTGGCTCACCACTCGGTAGGATTTTTAAATACTTAGGCGAGTACTTGGACTGCAGCTAAGCCCCCGAGTAGGAGGCTGGCTCACCACTCGGTAGGATTTTTAAATACTTAGGCGAGTACTTGGACTGCAGCTAAGCCCCCGAATGGGAGGCTGGCTCACCACTCGGTAGGATTTTTAAATACTTAGGCGAGTACTTGGACTGCAGCTAAGCCCCCGAGTGGGAGGCTGGCTCACCACTCGGTAGGATTTTTAAATACTTAGGCGAGAACTTGGACTACAGCTAAGCCCCCGAGTGGGAGGGTGGCTCACCACTCAGTATGATTTTTAAATACTTAGGCGAGTACTTGGACTGCAGCTAAGCCCCCGAGTGGGAGGCTGGATCACCACTCGGTAGGATTTTTAAATACTTAGGCGAGTACTTGGAATGTAGCTAAGCCCCCGAGTGGGAGGATTGCTCTCCGCTCGGTAGGAGTATTAAACACTTAGGCGAGTACTGGACTTCAGCTAAGCCTCCGAGTGGGAGGATTGCTCTCCACTCGGTAGGATTTTTAAATACTTAGCCGAGTACTTGGACTACATCTAATCCTCCGAGTGGGAGGATTGCTCTCTACTCGGTAGGATTTTTAAATACTTAGGAGAGTACTTGGACTGCAGCTAAGCCCCCGAGTGGGAGGCTGGCTCACCACTCGGTAGGATTTTTAAATACTTAGGCGAGTACTTGGACTGCAGCTAAGCCCCCGAGTAGGAGGCTGGCTCACCACTCGGTAGGATTTTTAAATACTTAGGCCAGTACTTGGACTGCAGCTAAGCCCCCGAATGGGAGGCTGGCTCACCACTCGGTAGGATTTTTAAATACTTAGGCGAGTACTTGGACTGCAGCTAAGCCCCCGAGTGGGAGGCTGGCTCACCACTCGGTAGGATTTTTAAATACTTAGGCGAGTACTTGGACTGCAGCTAAGCCCCCGAGTGGGAGGCTGGCTCACCACTCGGTAGGATTTTTAAATACTTAGGCGAGTACTTGGACTGCAGCTAAGCCCCCGAGTGGGAGGATTGCTCTCCGCTCGGTAGGAGTATTAAACACTTAGGCGAGTACTGGACTTCAGCTAAGCCTCCGAGTGGGAGGATTGCTCTCTACTCGGTAGGATTTTTAAATACTTAGGAGAGTACTTGGACTGCAGCTAAGCCCCCGAGTGGGAGGCTGGCTCACCACTCGGTAGGATTTTTAAATACTTAGGCGAGTACTTGGACTGCAGCTAAGCCCCCGAGTAGGAGGCTGGCTCACCACTCGGTAGGATTTTTAAATACTTAGGCGAGGACTTGGACAGCAGCTAAGCCCCTGAATGGGAGGCTGGCTCACCACTCGGTAGGATTTTTAAATACTTAGGCGAGTACTTGGACTGCAGCTAAGCCCCCGAGTGGGAGGCTGGCTCACCACTCGGTAGGATTTTTAAATACTTAGGCGAGTACTTGGACTGCAGCTAAGCCCCCGAGTGGGAGGGTGGCTCACCACTCAGTATGATTTTTAAATACTTAGGCGAGTACTTGGACTGCAGCTAAGCCCCCGAGTGGGAGGCTGGATCACCACTCGGTAGGATTTTTAAATACTTAGGCGAGTACTTGGAATGTAGCTAAGCCCCCGAGTGGGGGGATTGCTCTCGGCTCGGTAGGATTTTTAAACACTTAGGCGAGTACTGGACTGCATCTAAGCCTCCGAGTGGGAGGATTGCTCTCCACTCGGTAGGATTTTTAAATACTTAGTCGAGTACTTGGACTGGAGCTAAGCCCCCGATTGGAAGGCTGGCTCACCACTCGGTAGGATTTTTAAATACTTAGGTGAGTACTTGGACTGCAGCTAAGCCCCCGAGTAGGAGGCTGGCTCACCACTCGGTAGGATTTTTAAATACTTAGGCGAGTACTTGGACTGCAGCTAAGCCCCCGAGTGGGAGGCTAGCTCACCCCTCGGTAGGATTTTTAAACACTTAGGCGAGTACTGGACTGCATCTAAGCCTCCGAGTGGGAGGATTGCTCTCCACTCGGTAGGATTTTTAAATACTTAGGCGAGTACTTGGACTGCAGCTAAGCCCCCGAGTAGGAGGCTGGCTCACCACTCGGTAGGATTTTTAAATACTTAGGCGAGTACTTGGACAGCAGCTAAGCCCCCGAATGTGAGGCTGGCTCACCACTCGGTAGGATTTTTAAATACTTAGGCGAGTACTTGGACTGCAGCTAAGCCCCCGAGTGGGAGGCTGGCTCACCACTCGGTAGGATTTTTAAATACTTAGGCGAGTACTTGGACTGCAGCTAAGCCCCCGAGTGGGAGGCTAGCTCACCCCTCGGTAGGATTTTTAAATACTTAGGCGAGTACTTGGACTGCAGCTAAGCCCCCGAGTGGGAGGCTGGCTCACCACTCGCTAGGATTTCCAAATACTTAGGCGAGTACTTGGACTGCAACTAAGCCCCCGAGTGGGAGGATTGCTCTCCACTCGGTAGGATTTTTAAATACTTAGGCGAGTACTTGGAATGTAGCTAAGCCCCCGAGTGGTAGGATTTTTAAATACTTAGGCGAGTACTTGGACTACATCTAAGCCTCCGAGTGGGAGGATTGCTCTCCACTCGGTAGGATTTTTAAATACTTAGGCGAGTACTTGGAATGTAGCTAAGCCCCCGAGTGGTAGGATTTTTAAATACTTAGGCGAGTACTTGGACTACATCTAAGCCTCCGAGTGGGAGGATTGCTCTCCACTCGGTAGGATTTTTAAATACTTAGGCGAGTACTTGGAATGTAGCTAAGCCCCCGAGTGGTAGGATTTTTAAATACTTAGGCGAGTACTTGGACTGCAGCTAAGCCCCCGAGTAGGAGGCTGGCTCACCACTCGGTAGGATTTTTAAATACTTAGGCGAGTACTTGGACTGCAGCTAAGCCCCCGAGTGGGAGGCTGGCTCACCACTCGCTAGGATTTCCAAATACTTAGGCGAGTACTTGGACTGCAACTAAGCCCCCGAGTGGGAGGATTGCTCTCCACTCGGTAGGATTTTTAAATACTTAGGCGAGTACTTGGAATGTAGCTAAGCCCCCGAGTGGTAGGATTTTTAAATACTTAGGCGAGTACTTGGACTACATCTAAGCCTCCGAGTGGGAGGATTGCTCTCCACTCGGTAGGATTTTTAAATACTTAGGCGAGTACTTGGAATGTAGCTAAGCCCCCGAGTGGTAGGATTTTTAAATACTTAGGCGAGTACTTGGACTGCAGCTAAGCCCCCGAGTAGGAGGCTGGCTCACCACTCGGTAGGATGTTTAAATACTTAGGCGAGTACTTGGACAGCAGCTAAGCCCCCGAATGGGAGGCTGGCTCACCACTCGGTAGGATTTTTAAATACTTAGGCGAGTACTTGGACTGCAGCTAAGCCCCCGAGTGGGAGGCTGGCTCACCACTCGGTAGGATTTTTAAATACTTAGGCGAGTACTTGGACTGCAGCTAAGCCCCCGAGTGGGAGGGTGGCTCACCACTCAGTATGATTTTTAAATCCTTAGGCGAGTACTTGGACTGCAGCTAAGCCCCCGAGTGGGAGGCTGGATCACCACTCGGTAGGATTTTTAAATACTTAGGCGAGTACTTGGAATGTAGCTAAGCCCCCGAGTGGGAGGATTGCTCTCGGCTCGGTAGGATTTTTAAACACTTAGGCGAGTACTGGACTGCATCTAAGCCTCCGAGTGGGAGGATTGCTCTCCACTCGGTAGGATTTTTAAATACTTAGGCGAGTACTTGGACTGCAGCTAAGCCCCCGAGTAGGAGGCTGGCTCACCACTCGGTAGGATTTTTAAATACTTAGGCGAGTACTTGGACAGCAGCTAAGCCCCCGAATGTGAGGCTGGCTCACCACTCGGTAGGATTTTTAAATACTTAGGCGAGTACTTGGACTGCAGCTAAGCCCCCGAGTGGGAGGCTGGCTCACCACTCGGTAGGATTTTTAAATACTTAGGCGAGTACTTGGACTGCAGCTAAGCCCCCGAGTGGGAGGCTAGCTCACCCCTCGGTAGGATTTTTAAATACTTAGGCGAGTACTTGGACTGCAGCTAAGCCCCCGAGTGGGAGGCTGGCTCACCACTCGCTAGGATTTCCAAATACTTAGGCGAGTACTTGGACTGCAACTAAGCCCCCGAGTGGGAGGATTGCTCTCCACTCGGTAGGATTTTTAAATACTTAGGCGAGTACTTGGAATGTAGCTAAGCCCCCGAGTGGTAGGATTTTTAAATACTTAGGCGAGTACTTGGACTGCAGCTAAGCCCCCGAGTAGGAGGCTGGCTCACCACTCGGTAGGATGTTTAAATACTTAGGCGAGTACTTGGACAGCAGCTAAGCCCCCGAATGGGAGGCTGGCTCACCACTCGGTAGGATTTTTAAATACTTAGGCGAGTACTTGGACTGCAGCTAAGCCCCCGAGTGGGAGGCTGGCTCACCACTCGGTAGGATTTTTAAATACTTAGGCGAGTACTTGGACTGCAGCTAAGCCCCCGAGTGGGAGGGTGGCTCACCACTCAGTATGATTTTTAAATCCTTAGGCGAGTACTTGGACTGCAGCTAAGCCCCCGAGTGGGAGGCTGGATCACCACTCGGTAGGATTTTTAAATACTTAGGCGAGTACTTGGAATGTAGCTAAGCCCCCGAGTGGGAGGATTGCTCTCGGCTCGGTAGGATTTTTAAACACTTAGGCGAGTACTGGACTGCATCTAAGCCTCCGAGTGGGAGGATTGCCTCCACTCGGTAGGATTTTTAAATACTTAGGCGAGTACTTGGAATGTAGCTAAGCCCCCGAGTGGGAGGATTGCTCTCCGCTCGGTAGGAGTATTAAACACTTAGGCGAGTACTGGACTTCAGCTAAGCCTCCGAGTGGGAGGATTGCTCTCCACTCGGTAGGATTTTTAAATACTTAGGCGAGTACTTGGACTGCAGCTAAGCCCCCGAGTAGGAGGCTGGCTCACCACTCGGTAGGATTTTTAAATACTTAGGCGAGTACTTGGACTGCAGCTAAGCCCCCGAATGGGAGGCTGGCTCACCACTCGGTAGGATTTTTAAATACTTAGGCGAGTACTTGGACTGCAGCTAAGCCCCCGAGTGGGAGGCTGGCTCACCACTCGGTAGGATTTTTAAATACTTAGGCGAGTACTTGGACTGCAGCTAAGCCCCCGAGTGGGAGGCTTGCTCACCAGTCGGTAGGATTTTTAAATGCTTAGGCGAGTACTTGGACTGCAGCTAAGCCCCCGAGTGGGAGGATTGCTCTCCGCTCGGTAGGAGTATTAAACACTTAGGCGAGTACTGGACTTCAGCTAAGCCTCCGAGTGGGAGGATTGCTCTCCACTCGGTAGGATTTTTAAATACTTAGGCGAGTACTTGGAATGTAGCTAAGCCCCCGAGTGGTAGGATTTTTAAATACTTAGGCGAGTACTTGGACTACATCTAAGCCTCCGAGTGGGAGGATTGCTCTCTACTCGGTAGGATTTTTAAATACTTAGGAGAGTACTTGGACTGCAGCTAAGCCCCCGAGTGGGAGGCTGGCTCACCACTCGGTAGGATTTTTAAATACTTAGGCGAGTACTTGGACTGCAGCTAAGCCCCCGAGTAGGAGGCTGGCTCACCACTCGGTAGGATTTTTAAATACTTAGGCGAGTACTTGGACAGCAGCTAAGCCCCCGAATGTGAGGCTGGCTCACCACTCGGTAGGATTTTTAAATACTTAGGCGAGTACTTGGACTGCAGCTAAGCCCCCGAGTGGGAGGCTGGCTCACCACTCGGTAGGATTTTTAAATACTTAGGCGAGTACTTGGACTGCAGCTAAGCCCCCGAGTGGGAGGCTAGCTCACCCCTCGGTAGGATTTTTAAATACTTAGGCGAGTACTTGGACTGCAGCTAAGCCCCCGAGTGGGAGGCTGGCTCACCACTCGCTAGGATTTCCAAATACTTAGGCGAGTACTTGGACTGCAACTAAGCCCCCGAGTGGGAGGATTGCTCTCCACTCGGTAGGATTTTTAAATACTTAGGCGAGTACTTGGACTATAGCTAAGCCCCCGAGTGGGAGGATTGCTCTCCACTCGGTAGGATTTTTAAATACTTAGGCGAGTACTTGGACTGCAGCTAAGCCCCCGAGTGGGAGGCTGGCTCACCACTCGGTAGGATTTTTAAATACTTAGGCGAGTATTTGGACTGCAGCTAAGCCCCCGAGTGGGAGGATTGCTCTCCACTCGGTAGGAGTATTAAACACTTAGGCGAGTACTGGACTTCAGCTAAGCCTCCGAGTGGGAGGATTGCTCTCCACTCGGTAGGATTTTTAAATACTTAGCCGAGTACTTGGACTACATCTAAGCCTTCGAGTGGGAGGATTGCTCTCTACTCGGTAGGATTTTTAAATACTTAGGACAGTACTTGGATTGCAGCTAAGCCCCCGAGTGGGAGGCTGGCTCACCACTCGGTAGGATTTTTAAATACTTAGGCGAGTACTTGGACTGCAGCTAAGCCCCCGAGTAGGAGGCTGGCTCACCACTCGGTAGGATTTTTAAATACTTAGGCGAGTACTTGGACTGCAGCTAAGCCCCCGAATGGGAGGCTGGCTCACCACTCGGTAGGATTTTTAAATACTTAGGCGAGTACTTGGACTGCAGCTAAGCCCCTGAGTGGGAGGCTGGCTCACCACTCGGTAGGATTTTTAAATACTTAGGCGAGTACTTGGACTGCAGCTAAGCCCCCGAGTGGGAGGGTGGCTCACCACTCAGTATGATTTTTAAATACTTAGGCGAGTACTTGGACTGCAGCTAAGCCCCCGAGTGGGAGGCTGGATCACCACTCGGTAGGATTTTTAAATACTTAGGCGAGTACTTCGAATGTAGCTAAGCCCCCGAGTGGGAGGATTGCTCTCCGCTCGGTAGGAGTATTAAACACTTAGGCGAGTACTGGACGTCAACTAAGCCTCCGAGTGGGAGGATTGCTCTCCACTAGGTAGGATTTTTAAATACTTAGCCGAGTACTTGGACTACATCTAAGCCTCCGAGTGGGAGGATTGCTCTCTACTCGGTAGGATTTTTAAATACTTAGGAGAGTACTTGGACTGCAGCTAAGCCCCCGAGTGGGAGGCTGGCGCACCACTCGGTAGGATTTTTAAATACTTAGGCGAGTACTTGGACTGCAGCTAAGCCCACGAGTAGGAGGCTGGCTCACCACTCAGTAGGATTTTTAAATACTTAGGCGAGTACTTGGACTACAGCTAAGCCCCCGAATGGGAGGCTGGCTCACCACTCGGTAGGATTTTTAAATACTTAGGCGAGTACTTGGACTACAGCTAAGCCCCCGAGTGGGAGGCTGGCTCACCATTCGGTAGGATTTTTAAATACTTAGGCGAGTACTTGGACTGCAGCTAAGCCCCCGAGTGGGAGGCTGGCTCACCACTCGGTAGGATTTTTAAATACTTAGGCGAGTACTTGGACTGCAGCTAAGCCCCCGAGTGGGAGGCTGGCTCACCACTCGGTAGGATTTTTAAATACTTAGGCGAGTACTTGGACTGCAGCTAAGCCCCCGAGTGGGAGGATTGCTCTCCGCTCGATAGGAGTATTAAACACTTAGGCGAGTACTGGACTTCAGCTAAGCCTCCGAGTGGGAGGATTGCTCTCTACTCGGTAGGATTTTTAAATACTTAGGAGAGTACTTGGACTGCAGCTAAGCCCCCGAGTGGGAGGCTGGCTCACCACTCGGTAGGATTTTTAAATACTTAGGCGAGTACTTGGACTGCAGCTAAGCACCCGAGTAGGAGGCTGGCTCACCACTCGGTAGGATTTTTAAATACTTAGGCGAGTACTTGGACAGTAGCTAAGCCCCTGAATGGGAGGCTGGCTCACCACTCGGTAGGATTTTTAAATACTTAGGCGAGTACTTGGACTGCAGCTAAGCCCCCGAGTGGGAGGCTGGCTCACCACTCGGTAGGATTTTTAAATACTTAGGCGAGTACTTGGACTGCTGCTAAGCCCCCGAGTGGGAGGCTGGCTCACCACTCGGTAGGATTTTTAAATACTTAGGCGAGTACTTGGACTGCAGCTAAGCCCCCGAGTGGGAGGCTGGCTCACCACTCGCTAGGATTTCTAAATACTTAGGCGAGTACTTGGACTGCAACTAAGCCCCCGAGTGGGAGGATTGCTCTCCACTCGGTAGGATTTTTAAATACTTAGGCGAGTACTTGGACTATAGCTAAGCCCCCGAGTGGGAGGATTGCTCTCCACTCGGTAGGATTTTTCAATACTTAGGCGAGTACTTGGACTGCAGCTAAGCCCCCGAGTGGGAGGCTGGCTCACCACTCGGTAGGATTTTTAAATACTTAGGCGAGTATTTGGACTGCAGCTAAGCCCCCGAGTGGGAGGATTGCTCTCCACTCGGTAGGAGTATTAAACACTTAGGCGAGTACTGGACTTCAGCTAAGCCTCCGAGTGGGAGGATTGCTCTCCACTCGGTAGGATTTTTAAATACTTAGCCGAGTACTTGGACTACATCTAAGCCTTCGAGTGGGAGGATTGCTCTCTACTCGGTAGGATTTTTAAATACTTAGGAGAGTACTTGGATTGCAGCTAAGCCCCCGAGTGGGAGGCTGGCTCACCACTCGGTAGGATTTTTAAATACTTAGGCGAGTACTGGGACTGCAGCTAAGCCCCCGAGTAGGAGGCTGGCTCACCACTCGGTAGGATTTTTAAATACTTAGGCGAGTACTTGGACTGCAGCTAAGCCCCCGAATGGGAGGCTGGCTCACCACTCGGTTGGATTTTTAAATACTTAGGCGAGTACTTGGACTGCAGCTAAGCCCCCGAGTGGGAGGCTGGCTCACCACTCGGTAGGATTTTTAAATACTTAGGCGAGTACTTGGACTGCAGCTAAGCCCCCGAGTGGGAGGGTGGCTCACCACTCAGTATGATTTTTAAATACTTAGGCGAGTACTTGGACTGCAGCTAAGCCCCCGAGTGGGAGGCTGGATCACCACTCGGTAGGATTTTTAAATACTTAGGCGAGTACTTGGAATGTAGCTAAGCCCCCGAGTGGGAGGATTGCTCTCCGCTCGGTAGGAGTATTAAACACTTAGGCGAGTACTGGACGTCAACTAAGCCTCCGAGTGGGAGGATTGCTCTCCACTCGGTAGGATTTTTAAATACTTAGCCGAGTACTTGGACTACATCTAAGCCTCCGAGTGGGAGGATTGCTCTCTACTCGGTAGGATTTTTAAATACTTAGGAGAGTACTTGGACTGCAGCTAAGCCCCCGAGTGGGAGGCTGGCGCACAACTCGGTAGGATTTTTAAATACTTAGGCGAGTACTTGGACTGCAGCTAAGCCCCCGAGTGGGAGGGTGGCTCTGGACTGCAGCTAAGCCCCCGAGTGGGAGGCTGGCTCACCACTCGGTAGGATTTTTAAATACTTAGGCGAGTACTTGGACTGCAGCTAAGCCCCCGAGTGGGAGGCTGGCTCACCACTCGGTAGGATTTTTAAATACTTAGGCGAGTACTTGGACTGCAGCTAAGCCCCCGAGTGGGAGGATTGCTCTCGGCTCGGTAGGATTTTTAAACACTTAGGCGAGTTCTGGACTGCATCTAAGCCTCCGAGTGGGAGGATTGCTCTCCACTCGGTAGGATTTTTAAATACTTAGTCGAGTACTTGGACTGCATCTAAGCCTCCGTGTGGGAGGATTGCTCTCCGCTTGGTAGGATTTTTGAATACTTAGGAGAGTACTTGGACTGCAGCTAAGTCCCCGAGTGGGAGGCTGGCTCACCACTCGGTAGGATTTTTAAATACTTAGGCGAGTACTTGGACTGCAGCTAAGCCCCCGAGTGGGAGGCTGGCTCACCACTCGGTAGGATTTCTAAATACTTAGGCGAGTACTTGGACTGCACCTAAGCCCCCGAGTGGGAGGATTGCTCTCCACTCGGTAGGATTTTTAAATACTTAGGCGAGTACTTGGACTATAGCTAAGCCCCCGAGTGGGAGGATTGCTCTCCACTCGGTAGGATTTTTAAATACTTAGGCGAGTACTTGGACTGCAGCTAAGCCCCCGAGTGGGAGGGTGGCTCACCACTCAGTATGATTTTTAAATACTTAGGCGAGTAGTTGGACTGTAGCTAAGCCCCCGAGTGGGAGGCTGGATCACCACTCGGTAGGATTTTTAAATACTTAGGCGAGTACTTGGAATGTAGCTAAGCCCCCGAGTGGGAGGATTGGTCTCGGCTCGGTAGGATTTTTAAACACTTAGGCGAGTACTGGACTGCATCTAAGCCTCCGAGTGGGAGGATTGCTCTCCACTCGGTAGGATTTTTAAATACTTAGTCGAGTACTTGGACTGCAGCTAAGCCCCCGATTGGAAGGCTGGCTCACCACTCGGTAGGATTTTTAAATACTTAGGCGAGTACTTGGACTGCAGCTAAGCCCCCGAGTAGGAGGCTGGCTCACCACTCGGTAGGATTTTTAAATACTTAGGCGAGTACTTGGACAGCAGCTAAGCCCCCGAATGGGAGGCTGGCTCACCACTCGGTAGGATTTTTAAATACTTAGGCGAGTACTTGGACTGCAGCTAAGCCCCCGAGTGGGAGGCTGGCTCACCACTCGGTAGGATTTTTAAATACTTAGGCGAGTACTTGGACTGCAGCTAAGCCCCCGAGTGGGAGGGTGGCTCACCACTCAGTATGATTTTTAAATACTTAGGCGAGTACTTGGACTGCAGCTAAGCCCCCGAGTGGGAGGCTGGATCACCACTCGGTAGGATTTTTAAATACTTAGGCGAGTACTTGGAATGTAGCTAAGCCCCCGAGTGGGAGGATTGCTCTCGGCTCGGTAGGATTTTTAAACACTTAGGCGAGTACTAGACTGCATCTAAGCCTCCGAGTGGGAGGATTGCTCTCCACTCGGTAGGATTTTTAAATACTTAGGCGAGTACTTGGAATGTAGCTAAGCCCCCGAGTGGGAGGATTGCTCTCCGCTCGGTAGGAGTATTAAACACTTAGGCGAGTACTAGACTTCAGCTAAGCCTCCGAGTGGGAGGATTGCTCTCCACTCGGTAGGATTTTTAAATACTTAGGCGAGTACTTGGACTGCAGCTAAGCCCCCGAGTAGGAGGCTGGCTCACCACTCGGTAGGATTTTTAAATACTTAGGCGAGTACTTGGACTGCAGCTAAGCCCCCGAATGGGAGGCTGGCTCACCACTCGGTAGGATTTTTAAATACTTAGGCGAGTACTTGGACTGCAGCTAAGCCCCCGAGTGGGAGGCTGGCTCACCACTCGGTAGGATTTTTAAATACTTAGGCGAGTACTTGGACTGCAGCTAAGCCCCCGAGTGGGAGGCTGGCTCACCACTCGGTAGGATTTTTAAATACTTAGGCGAGTACTTGGACTACAGCTAAGCCCCCGAGTGGGAGGATTGCTCTCCGCTTAGTAGGAGTATTAAACACTTAGGCGAGTACTGGACTTCAGCTAAGCCTCCGAGTGGGAGGATTGCTCTCCACTCGGTAGGATTTTTAAATACTTAGCCGAGTACTTGGACTACATCTAAGCCTCCGAGTGGGAGGATTGCTCTCTACTCGGTAGGATTTTTAAATACTTAGGAGAGTACTTGGACTGCAGCTAAGCCCCCGAGTGGGAGGCTGGCTCACCACTCGGTAGGATTTTTAAATACTTAGGCGAGTACTTGGACTGCAGCTAAGCCCCCGAGTAGGAGGCTGGCTCACCACTTGGTAGGATTTTTAAATACTTAGGCGAGTACTTGCACAGCAGCTAAGCCCCCGAATGGGAGGCTGGCTTACCACTCGGTAGGATTTTTAAATACTTAGGCGAGTACTTGGACTGCAGCTAAGCCCCCGAGTGGGAGGCTGGCTCACCACTCGGTAGGATTTTTAAATACTTAGGCGAGTACTTGGACTGCAGCTAAGCCCCCGAGTGGGAGGGTGGCTCACCACTCAGTATGATTTTTAAATACTTAGGCAAGTACTTGGACTGCAGCTAAGCCCCCGAGTGGGAGGCTGGCTCACCACTCGGTAGGATTTCTAAATACTTAGGCGAGTACTTGGACTGCACCTAAGCCCCCGAGTGGGAGGATTGCTCTCCACTCGGTAGGATTTTTAAATACTTAGGCGAGTACTTGGACTATAGCTAAGCCCCCGAGTGGGAGGATTGCTCTCCACTCGGTAGGATTTTTAAATACTTAGGCGAGTACTTGGACTGCAGCTAAGCCCCCGAGTGGGAGGGTGGCTCACCACTCAGTATGATTTTTAAATACTTAGGCGAGTAGTTGGACTGTAGCTAAGCCCCCGAGTGGGAGGCTGGATCACCACTCGGTAGGATTTTTAAATACTTAGGCGAGTACTTGGAATGTAGCTAAGCCCCCGAGTGGGAGGATTGGTCTCGGCTCGGTAGGATTTTTAAACACTTAGGCGAGTACTGGACTGCATCTAAGCCTCCGAGTGGGAGGATTGCTCTCCACTCGGTAGGATTTTTAAATACTTAGTCGAGTACTTGGACTGCAGCTAAGCCCCCGATTGGAAGGCTGGCTCACCACTCGGTAGGATTTTTAAATACTTAGGCGAGTACTTGGACTGCAGCTAAGCCCCCGAGTAGGAGGCTGGCTCACCACTCGGTAGGATTTTTAAATACTTAGGCGAGTACTTGGACAGCAGCTAAGCCCCCGAATGGGAGGCTGGCTCACCACTCGGTAGGATTTTTAAATACTTAGGCGAGTACTTGGACTGCAGCTAAGCCCCCGAGTGGGAGGCTGGCTCACCACTCGGTAGGATTTTTAAATACTTAGGCGAGTACTTGGACTGCAGCTAAGCCCCCGAGTGGGAGGCTGGCTCACCACTCGGTAGGATTTTTAAATACTTAGGCGAGTACTTGGACTGCAGCTAAGCCCCCGAGTGGGAGGCTGGCTCACCACTCGGTAGGATTTTTAAATACTTAGGCGAGTACTTGGACTACAGCTAAGCCCCCGAGTGGGAGGATTGCTCTCCGCTTAGTAGGAGTATTAAACACTTAGGCGAGTACTGGACTTCAGCTAAGCCTCCGAGTGGGAGGATTGCTCTCCACTCGGTAGGATTTTTAAATACTTAGCCGAGTACTTGGACTACATCTAAGCCTCCGAGTGGGAGGATTGCTCTCTACTCGGTAGGATTTTTAAATACTTAGGAGAGTACTTGGACTGCAGCTAAGCCCCCGAGTGGGAGGCTGGCTCACCACTCGGTAGGATTTTTAAATACTTAGGCGAGTACTTGGACTGCAGCTAAGCCCCCGAGTAGGAGGCTGGCTCACCACTTGGTAGGATTTTTAAATACTTAGGCGAGTACTTGCACAGCAGCTAAGCCCCCGAATGGGAGGCTGGCTTACCACTCGGTAGGATTTTTAAATACTTAGGCGAGTACTTGGACTGCAGCTAAGCCCCCGAGTGGGAGGCTGGCTCACCACTCGGTAGGATTTTTAAATACTTAGGCGAGTACTTGGACTGCAGCTAAGCCCCCGAGTGGGAGGGTGGCTCACCACTCAGTATGATTTTTAAATACTTAGGCGAGTACTTGGACTGCAGCTAAGCCCCCGAGTAGGAGGCTGGCTCACCACTCGGTAGGATTTTTAAATACTTAGGCGAGTACTTGGACTGCAGCTAAGCCCCCGAGTGGGAGGCTGGCTCACCACTCGCTAGGATTTCCAAATACTTAGGCGAGTACTTGGACTGCAACTAAGCCCCCGAGTGGGAGGATTGCTCTCCACTCGGTAGGATTTTTAAATACTTAGGCGAGTACTTGGAATGTAGCTAAGCCCCCGAGTGGTAGGATTTTTAAATACTTAGGCGAGTACTTGGACTACATCTAAGCCTCCGAGTGGGAGGATTGCTCTCCACTCGGTAGGATTTTTAAATACTTAGGCGAGTACTTGGAATGTAGCTAAGCCCCCGAGTGGTAGGATTTTTAAATACTTAGGCGAGTACTTGGACTGCAGCTAAGCCCCCGAGTAGGAGGCTGGCTCACCACTCGGTAGGATGTTTAAATACTTAGGCGAGTACTTGGACAGCAGCTAAGCCCCCGAATGGGAGGCTGGCTCACCACTCGGTAGGATTTTTAAATACTTAGGCGAGTACTTGGACTGCAGCTAAGCCCCCGAGTGGGAGGCTGGCTCACCACTCGGTAGGATTTTTAAATACTTAGGCGAGTACTTGGACTGCAGCTAAGCCCCCGAGTGGGAGGGTGGCTCACCACTCAGTATGATTTTTAAATCCTTAGGCGAGTACTTGGACTGCAGCTAAGCCCCCGAGTGGGAGGCTGGATCACCACTCGGTAGGATTTTTAAATACTTAGGCGAGTACTTGGAATGTAGCTAAGCCCCCGAGTGGGAGGATTGCTCTCGGCTCGGTAGGATTTTTAAACACTTAGGCGAGTACTAGACTGCATCTAAGCCTCCGAGTGGGAGGATTGCTCTCCACTCGGTAGGATTTTTAAATACTTAGGCGAGTACTTGGAATGTAGCTAAGCCCCCGAGTGGGAGGATTGCTCTCCGCTCGGTAGGAGTATTAAACACTTAGGCGAGTACTAGACTTCAGCTAAGCCTCCGAGTGGGAGGATTGCTCTCCACTCGGTAGGATTTTTAAATACTTAGGCGAGTACTTGGACTGCAGCTAAGCCCCCGAGTAGGAGGCTGGCTCACCACTCGGTAGGATTTTTAAATACTTAGGCGAGTACTTGGACTGCAGCTAAGCCCCCGAATGGGAGGCTGGCTCACCACTCGGTAGGATTTTTAAATACTTAGGCGAGTACTTGGACTGCAGCTAAGCCCCCGAGTGGGAGGCTGGCTCACCACTCGGTAGGATTTTTAAATACTTAGGCGAGTACTTGGACTGCAGCTAAGCCCCCGAGTGGGAGGCTGGCTCACCACTCGGTAGGATTTTTAAATACTTAGGCGAGTACTTGGACTACAGCTAAGCCCCCGAGTGGGAGGATTGCTCTCCGCTTAGTAGGAGTATTAAACACTTAGGCGAGTACTGGACTTCAGCTAAGCCTCCGAGTGGGAGGATTGCTCTCCACTCGGTAGGATTTTTAAATACTTAGCCGAGTACTTGGACTACATCTAAGCCTCCGAGTGGGAGGATTGCTCTCTACTCGGTAGGATTTTTAAATACTTAGGAGAGTACTTGGACTGCAGCTAAGCCCCCGAGTGGGAGGCTGGCTCACCACTCGGTAGGATTTTTAAATACTTAGGCGAGTACTTGGACTGCAGCTAAGCCCCCGAGTAGGAGGCTGGCTCACCACTTGGTAGGATTTTTAAATACTTAGGCGAGTACTTGCACAGCAGCTAAGCCCCCGAATGGGAGGCTGGCTTACCACTCGGTAGGATTTTTAAATACTTAGGCGAGTACTTGGACTGCAGCTAAGCCCCCGAGTGGGAGGCTGGCTCACCACTCGGTAGGATTTTTAAATACTTAGGCGAGTACTTGGACTGCAGCTAAGCCCCCGAGTGGGAGGGTGGCTCACCACTCAGTATGATTTTTAAATACTTAGGCAAGTACTTGGACTGCAGCTAAGCCCCCGAGTGGGAGGCTGGATCACCACTCGGTAGGATTTTTAAATACTTAGGCGAGTACTTGGAATGTAGCTAAGCCCCCGAGTGGGAGGATTGCTCTCGGCTCGGTAGGATTTTTAAACACTTAGGCGAGTTCTGGACTGCATCTAAGCCTCCGAGTGGGAGGATTGCTCTCCACTCGGTAGGATTTTTAAATACTTAGTCGAGTACTTGGACTGCATCTAAGCCTCCGTGTGGGAGGATTGCTCTCCGCTTGGTAGGATTTTTGAATACTTAGGAGAGTACTTGGACTGCAGCTAAGTCCCCGAGTGGGAGGCTGGCTCACCACTCGGTAGGATTTTTAAATACTTAGGCGAGTACTTGGACTGCAGCTAAGAACCCGAGTGGGAGGCTGGCTCACCACTCGGTAGGATTTCTAAATACTTAGGCGAGTACTTGGACTGCAACTAAGCCCCCGAGTGGGAGGATTGCTCTCCACTCGGTAGGATTTTTAAATACTTAGGCGAGTACTTGGACTATAGCTAAGCCCCCGAGTGGGAGGATTGCTCTCCACTCGGTAGGATTTTTAAATACTTAGGCGAGTACTTGGACTGCAGCTAAGCCTCCGAGTGGGAGGCTGGCTCACCACTCGGTAGGATTTTTAAATACTTAGGCGAGTACTTGGACTGCAGCTAAGCCCCCGAGTGGGAGGATTGCTCTCGGCTCGGTAGGATTTTTAAACACTTAGGCGAGTTCTGGACTGCATCTAAGCCTCCGAGTGGGAGGATTGCTCTCCACTCGGTAGGATTTTTAAATACTTAGTCGAGTACTTGGACTGCATCTAAGCCTCCGTGTGGGAGGATTGCTCTCCGCTTGGTAGGATTTTTGAATACTTAGGAGAGTACTTGGACTGCAGCTAAGTCCCCGAGTGGGAGGCTGGCTCACCACTCGGTAGGATTTTTAAATACTTAGGCGAGTACTTGGACTGCAGCTAAGCCCCCGAGTGGGAGGCTGGCTCACCACTCGGTAGGATTTCTAAATACTTAGGCGAGTACTTGGACTGCAACTAAGCCCCCGAGTGGGAGGATTGCTCTCCACTCGGTAGGATTTTTAAATACTTAGGCGAGTACTTGGACTATAGCTAAGCCCCCGAGTGGGAGGATTGCTCTCCACTCGGTAGGATTTTTAAATACTTAGGCGAGTACTTGGACTGCAGCTAAGCCCCCGAGTGGGAGGCTGGCTCACCACTCGGTAGGATTTTTAAATACTTAGGCGAGTACTTGGACTGCAGCTAAGCCCCCGAGTGGGAGGATTGCTCTCCGCTCGGTAGGAGTATTAAATACTTAGGCGAGTACTGGACTTCAGCTAAGCCTCCGAGTGGGAGGATTGCTCTCCACTCGGTAGGATTTTTAAATACTTAGCCGAGTACTTGGACTACATCTAAGCCTCCGAGTGGGAGGATTGCTCTCTACTCGGTAGGATTTTTAAATACTTAGGAGAGTACTTGGACTGCAGCTAAGCCCCCGAGTGGGAGGCTGGCTCACCACTCAGTAGGATTTTTAAATACTTAGGCGAGTACTTGGACTACAGCTAAGTCCCCGAGTAGGAGGCTGGCTCACCACTCGGTAGGATTTTCAAATACTTAGGCGAGTACTTGGACTGCAGCTAAGCCCCCGAATGGGAGGCTGGCTCACCACTCAGTATGATTTTTAAATACTTAGGCGAGTAATTGGACTGCAGCTAAGCCCCCGAGTGGGAGGCTGGATCACCACTCGGTAGGATTTTTAAATACTTAGGCGAGTACTTGGAATGTAGCTAAGCCCCCGAGTGGGAGGATTGCTCTCGGCTCGGTAGGATTTTTAAACACTTAGGCGAGTACTGGACTGCATCTAAGCCTCCGAGTGGGTGGATTGCTCTCCACTCGGTAGGATTTTTAAATACTTAGTCGAGTACTTGGACTGCATCTAAGCCTCCGAGTGGGAGGATTGCTCTCCGCTTGGTAGGATTTTTGAATACTTAGGAGAGTACTTGGACTGCAGCTAAGTCCCCGAGTGGGAGGCTGGCTCACCACTCGGTAGGATTTTTAAATACTTAGGCGAGTACTTGGACTGCAGCTAAGCCCCATAGTGGGAGGCTGGCTCACCAATCGGTAGGATTTCTAAATACTTAGGCGAGTACTTGGACTGCAACTAAGCCCCCGAGTGGGAGGATTGCTCTCCACTCGGTAGGATTTTTAAATACTTAGGCGAGTACTTGGACTATAGCTAAGCCCCCGAGTGGGAGGATTGCTCTCCACTCGGTAGGATTTTTAAATACTTAGGCGAGTACTTGGACTGCAGCTAAGCCCCCGAGTGGGAGGCTGGCTCACCACTCGGTAGGATTTTTAAATACTTAGGCGAGTACTTGGACTGCAGCTAAGCCCCCGAGTGGGAGGATTGCTCTCCGCTCGGTAGGAGTATTAAACACTTAGGCGAGTACTGGACTTCAGCTAAGCCTCCGAGTGGGAGGATTGCTCTCCACTCGGTAGGATTTTTAAATACTTAGCCGAGTACTTGGACTACATCCAAGCCTCCGAGTGGGAGGATTGCTCTCTACTCGGTAGGATTTTTAAATACTTAGGAGAGTACTTGGACTGCAGCTAAGCCCCCGAGTGGGAGGCTGGCTCACCACTCGGTAGGATTTTTAAATACTTAGGCGAGTACTTGGACTGCAGCTAAGCCCCCGAGTAGGAGGCTGGCTCACCACTCGGTAGGATTTTTAAATACTTAGGCGAGTACTTGGACTGCAGCTAAGCCCCCGAATGGGAGGCTGGCTCACCACTCAGTATGATTTTTAAATACTTAGGCGAGTACTTGGACTGCAGCTAAGCCCCCGAGTGGGAGGCCGGATCACCACTCGGTAGGATTTTTAAATACATAGGCGAGTACTTGGAATGTAGCTAAGCCCCCGAGTGGGAGGATTGCTCTCGGCTCGGTAGGATTTTTAAACACTTAGGCGAGTACTGGACTGCATCTAAGCCTCCGAGTGGGAGGATTGCTCTCCACTCGGTAGGATTTTTAAATACTTAGTTGAGTACTTGGACTGCATCTAAGCCTCCGAGTGGGAGGATTGCTCTCCGCTTGGTAGGATTTTTGAATACTTAGGAGAGTACTTGGACTGCAGCTAAGTCCCCGAGTGGGAGGCTGGCTCACCACTCGGTAGGATTTTTAAATACTTAGGCGAGTACTTGGACTGCAGCTAAGCCCCCGAGTGGGAGGCTGGCTCACCACTCGGTAGGATTTCTAAATACTTAGTCGAGTACTTGGACTGCAACTAAGCCCCCGAGTGGGAGGATTGCTCTCCACTCGGTAGGATTTTTAAATACTTAGGCGAGTACTTGGACTATAGCTAAGCCCCCGAGTGGGAGGATTGCTCTCCACTCGGTAGGATTTTTAAATACTTAGGCGAGTACTTGGACTGCAGCTAAGCCCCCGAGTGGGAGGCTGGCTCACCACTCGGTAGGATTTTTAAATACTTAGGCGAGTACTTGAACTGCAGCTAAGCCCCCGAGTGGGAGGATTGCTCTCCGCTCGGTAGGAGTATTAAACACTTAGGCGAGTACTGGACTTCAGCTAAGCCTCCGAGTGGGAGGATTGCTCTCCACTCGGTAGGATTTTTAAATACTTAGCCGCGTACTTGGACTACATCTAAGCCTCCGAGTGGGAGGATTGCTCTCTACTCGGTAGGATTTTTCAATACTTAGGCGAGTACTTGGACTGCAACTAAGCCCCCGAGTGGGAGGATTGCTCTCCACTCGGTAGGATTTTTAAATACTTAGGCGAGTACTAGGACTATAGCTAAGCCCCCGAGTGGGAGGATTGCTCTCCACTCGGTAGGATTTTTAAATACTTAGGCGAGTAATTGGACTGCAGCTAAGCCCCCGAGTGGGAGGCTGGATCACCACTCGGTAGGATTTTTAAATACTTAGGCGAGTACTTGGAATGTAGCTAAGCCCCCGAGTGGGAGGATTGCTCTCGGCTCGGTAGGATTTTTAAATACTTAGGCGAGTACTTGGACTGCAGCTAAGCCCCCGAGTAGGAGGCTGGCTCACCACTCGGTAGGATTTTTAAATACTTAGGCGAGTACTTGGTCTGCAGCTAAGCCCCCGAGTGGGAGGCTGGCTCACCACTCGGTAGGATTTTTAAATACTTAGGCGAGTACTTGGACTGCAGCTAAGCCCCCGAGTGGGAGGATTGCTCTCGGCTCGGTAGGATTTTTAAACACTTAGGCGAGTTCTGGACTGCATCTAAGCCTCCGAGTGGGAGGATTGCTCTCCACTCGGTAGGATTTTTAAATACTTAGTCGAGTACTTGGACTGCATCTAAGCCTCCGTGTGGGAGGATTGCTCTCCGCTTGGTAGGATTTTTGAATACTTAGGAGAGTACTTGGACTGCAGCTAAGTCCCCGAGTGGGAGGCTGGCTCACCACTCGGTAGGATTTTTAAATACTTAGGCGAGTACTTGGACTGCAGCTAAGCCCCCGAGTGGGAGGCTGGCTCACCACTCGGTAGGATTTCTAAATACTTAGGCGAGTACTTGGACTGCAACTAAGCCCCCGAGTGGGAGGATTGCTCTCCACTCGGTAGGATTTTTAAATACTTAGGCGAGTACTTGGACTATAGCTAAGCCCCCGAGTGGGAGGATTGCTCTCCACTCGGTAGGATTTTTAAATACTTAGGCGAGTACTTGGACTGCAGCTAAGCCCCCGAGTGGGAGGCTGGCTCACCACTCGGTAGGATTTTTAAATACTTAGGCGAGTACTTGGACTGCAGCTAAGCCCCCGAGTGGGAGGATTGCTCTCCGCTCGGTAGGAGTATTAAATACTTAGGCGAGTACTGGACTTCAGCTAAGCCTCCGAGTGGGAGGATTGCTCTCCACTCGGTAGGATTTTTAAATACTTAGCCGAGTACTTGGACTACATCTAAGCCTCCGAGTGGGAGGATTGCTCTCTACTCGGTAGGATTTTTAAATACTTAGGAGAGTACTTGGACTGCAGCTAAGCCCCCGAGTGGGAGGCTGGCTCACCACTCAGTAGGATTTTTAAATACTTAGGCGAGTACTTGGACTACAGCTAAGTCCCCGAGTAGGAGGCTGGCTCACCACTCGGTAGGATTTTCAAATACTTAGGCGAGTACTTGGACTGCAGCTAAGCCCCCGAATGGGAGGCTGGCTCACCACTCAGTATGATTTTTAAATACTTAGGCGAGTAATTGGACTGCAGCTAAGCCCCCGAGTGGGAGGCTGGATCACCACTCGGTAGGATTTTTAAATACTTAGGCGAGTACTTGGAATGTAGCTAAGCCCCCGAGTGGGAGGATTGCTCTCGGCTCGGTAGGATTTTTAAACACTTAGGCGAGTACTGGACTGCATCTAAGCCTCCGAGTGGGTGGATTGCTCTCCACTCGGTAGGATTTTTAAATACTTAGTCGAGTACTTGGACTGCATCTAAGCCTCCGAGTGGGAGGATTGCTCTCCGCTTGGTAGGATTTTTGAATACTTAGGAGAGTACTTGGACTGCAGCTAAGTCCCCGAGTGGGAGGCTGGCTCACCACTCGGTAGGATTTTTAAATACTTAGGCGAGTACTTGGACTGCAGCTAAGCCCCATAGTGGGAGGCTGGCTCACCAATCGGTAGGATTTCTAAATACTTAGGCGAGTACTTGGACTGCAACTAAGCCCCCGAGTGGGAGGATTGCTCTCCACTCGGTAGGATTTTTAAATACTTAGGCGAGTACTTGGACTATAGCTAAGCCCCCGAGTGGGAGGATTGCTCTCCACTCGGTAGGATTTTTAAATACTTAGGCGAGTACTTGGACTGCAGCTAAGCCCCCGAGTGGGAGGCTGGCTCACCACTCGGTAGGATTTTTAAATACTTAGGCGAGTACTTGGACTGCAGCTAAGCCCCCGAGTGGGAGGATTGCTCTCCGCTCGGTAGGAGTATTAAACACTTAGGCGAGTACTGGACTTCAGCTAAGCCTCCGAGTGGGAGGATTGCTCTCCACTCGGTAGGATTTTTAAATACTTAGCCGAGTACTTGGACTACATCCAAGCCTCCGAGTGGGAGGATTGCTCTCTACTCGGTAGGATTTTTAAATACTTAGGAGAGTACTTGGACTGCAGCTAAGCCCCCGAGTGGGAGGCTGGCTCACCACTCGGTAGGATTTTTAAATACTTAGGCGAGTACTTGGACTGCAGCTAAGCCCCCGAGTAGGAGGCTGGCTCACCACTCGGTAGGATTTTTAAATACTTAGGCGAGTACTTGGACTGCAGCTAAGCCCCCGAATGGGAGGCTGGCTCACCACTCAGTATGATTTTTAAATACTTAGGCGAGTACTTGGACTGCAGCTAAGCCCCCGAGTGGGAGGCCGGATCACCACTCGGTAGGATTTTTAAATACATAGGCGAGTACTTGGAATGTAGCTAAGCCCCCGAGTGGGAGGATTGCTCTCGGCTCGGTAGGATTTTTAAACACTTAGGCGAGTACTGGACTGCATCTAAGCCTCCGAGTGGGAGGATTGCTCTCCACTCGGTAGGATTTTTAAATACTTAGTTGAGTACTTGGACTGCATCTAAGCCTCTGAGTGGGAGGATTGCTCTCCGCTTGGTAGGATTTTTGAATACTTAGGAGAGTACTTGGACTGCAGCTAAGTCCCCGAGTGGGAGGCTGGCTCACCACTCGGTAGGATTTTTAAATACTTAGGCGAGTACTTGGACTGCAGCTAAGCCCCCGAGTGGGAGGCTGGCTCACCACTCGGTAGGATTTCTAAATACTTAGTCGAGTACTTGGACTGCAACTAAGCCCCCGAGTGGGAGGATTGCTCTCCACTCGGTAGGATTTTTAAATACTTAGGCGAGTACTTGGACTATAGCTAAGCCCCCGAGTGGGAGGATTGCTCTCCACTCGGTAGGATTTTTAAATACTTAGGCGAGTACTTGGACTGCAGCTAAGCCCCCGAGTGGGAGGCTGGCTCACCACTCGGTAGGATTTTTAAATACTTAGGCGAGTACTTGAACTGCAGCTAAGCCCCCGAGTGGGAGGATTGCTCTCCGCTCGGTAGGAGTATTAAACACTTAGGCGAGTACTGGACTTCAGCTAAGCCTCCGAGTGGGAGGATTGCTCTCCACTCGGTAGGATTTTTAAATACTTAGCCGCGTACTTGGACTACATCTAAGCCTCCGAGTGGGAGGATTGCTCTCTACTCGGTAGGATTTTTCAATACTTAGGCGAGTACTTGGACTGCAACTAAGCCCCCGAGTGGGAGGATTGCTCTCCACTCGGTAGGATTTTTAAATACTTAGGCGAGTACTAGGACTATAGCTAAGCCCCCGAGTGGGAGGATTGCTCTCCACTCGGTAGGATTTTTAAATACTTAGGCGAGTAATTGGACTGCAGCTAAGCCCCCGAGTGGGAGGCTGGATCACCACTCGGTAGGATTTTTAAATACTTAGGCGAGTACTTGGAATGTAGCTAAGCCCCCGAGTGGGAGGATTGCTCTCGGCTCGGTAGGATTTTTAAATACTTAGGCGAGTACTTGGACTGCAGCTAAGCCCCCGAGTAGGAGGCTGGCTCACCACTCGGTAGGATTTTTAAATACTTAGGCGAGTACTTGGTCTGCAGCTAAGCCCCCGAGTGGGAGGCTGGCTCACCACTCGGTAGGATTTTTAAATACTTAGGCGAGTACTTGGACTGCAGCTAAGCCCCCGAGTGGGAGGATTGCTCTCCGCTCGGTAGGATTTTTAAATACTTAGGCGAGTACTTGGACTGCAGCTAAGCCCCCGAGTGGGAGGCTGGCTCACCACTCGCTAGGATTTTTAAATACTTAGGCGAGTACTTGGACTGCAGCTAAGCCCCCGAGTGGGAGGCTGGTTCACCACTCGGTAGGATTTTTAAATACTTAGGCGAGTACTTGGACTGCAGCTAAGCCCCCGAGTTGGAGGCTGGCTCACCACTCGGTAGGATTTTTAAATACTTAGGCGAGTACTTGGACTGCAGCTAAGCCCCCGATTGGAAGGCTGGCTCACCACTCGGTAGGATTTTTAAATACTTAGGCGAGTACTTGGACTGCAGCTAAGCCCCCGAGTGGGAGGCTGGCTCACCACTCGGTAGGATTTCTAAATACTTAGGCGAGTACTTGGACTGCAACTAAGCCCCCGAGTGGGAGGATTGCTCTCCACTCGGTAGGATTTTTAAATACTTAGGCGAGTACTTGGACTATAGCTAAGCCCCCGAGTGGGAGGATTGCTCTCCACTCGGTAGGATTTTTAAATACTTAGGCGAGTAATTGGACTGCAGCTAAGCCCCCGAGTGGGAGGCTGGATCACCACTCGGTAGGATTTTTAAATACTTAGGCGAGTACTTGGAATGTAGCTAAGCCCCCGAGTGGGAGGATTGCTCTCGGCTTGGTAGGATTTTTAAATACTTAGGCGAGTACTTGGACTGCAGCTAAGCCCCCGAGTAGGAGGCTGGCTCACCACTCGGTAGGATTTTTAAATACTTAGGCGAGTACTTGGACTGCAGCTAAGCCCCCGAGTGGGAGGCTGGCTCACCACTCGGTAGGATTTTTAAATACTTAGGCGAGTACTTGGACTGCAGCTAAGCCACCGAGTGGGAGGATTGCTCTCCGCTCGCTAGGAGTATTAAACACTTAGGCGAGTACTGGACTTCAGCTAAGCCTCCGAATGGGAGGACTGCTCTCCACTCGGTAGGATTTTTAAATACTTAGCCGAGTACTTGGACTACATCTAAGCCTCCGAGTGGGAGGATTGCTCTCTACTCGGTAGGATTTTTAAATACTTAGGAGAGTACTTGGACTGCTGCTAAGCCCCCGAGTGGGAGGCTGGCTCACCACTCGGTAGGATTTTTAAATACTTAGGCGAGTACTCGGACTGCAGCTAAGCCCCCGAATGGGAGGCTGGCTCACCACTCGGTAGGATTTTTAAATACTTAGGCCAGTACTTGGACTGCAGCTAAGCCCCCGAGTGGGAGGATTGCTCTCCGCTCGGTAGGAGTATTAAACACTTAGGCGAGTACTGGACTTCAGCTAAGCCTCCGAGTGGGAGGATTGCTCTCCACTCGGTAGGATTTTTAAATACTTAGCAGAGTACTTGGACTACATCTAAGCCTCCGAGTGGGAGGATTGCTCTCTACTCGGTAGGATTTTTAAATACTTACGAGAGTACTTGGACTGCAGCTAAGCCCCCGAGTGGGAGGCTGGCTCACCACTCGGTAGGATTTTTAAATACTTAGGCGAGTACTTGGACTGCAGCTAAGCCCCCGAGTAGGAGGCTGGCTCACCACTCGGTAGGATTTTTAAATACTTAGGCGAGTACTTGGACAGCAGCTAAGCCCCCGAATGGGAGGCTGGCTCACCACTCGGTAGGATTTTTAAATACTTAGGCGAGTACTTGGACTGCAGCTAAGCCCCCGAGTGGGAGGCTGGCTGACCACTCGGTAGGATTTTTAAGTACTTAGGCGAGTACTTGGACTGCAGCTAAGCCCCAGAGTGGGAGGGTGGCTCACCACTCAGTATGATTTTTAAATACTTAGGCGAGTACTTGGACTGCAGCTAAGCCCCCGAGTGGGAGGCTGGATCACCACTCGGTAGGATTTTTAAATACTTAGGCGAGTACTTGGAATGTAGCTAAGCCCCCGAGTGGGAGGATTGCTCTCGGCTCGGTAGGATTTTTAAACACTTAGGCGAGTACTGGACTGCATCTAAGCCTCCGAGTGGGAGGATTGCTCTCCACTCGGTAGGATTTTTAAATACTTAGTCGAGTACTTGGACTGCATCTAAGCCTCCGAGTGGGAGGATTGCTCCCCACTTGGTAGGATTTTTGAATACTTAGGAGAGTACTTGGACTGCAGCTAAGTCCCCGAGTGGGAGGCTGGCTCACCACTCGGTAGGATTTTTAAATACTTAGGCGAGTACTTGGACTGCAGCTAAGCCCCCGAGTGGGAGGCTGGCTCACCACTCGGTAGGATTTCTAAATACTTAGGCGAGTACTTGGACTGCAACTAAGCCCCCGAGTGGGAGGATTGCTCTCCACTCGGTAGGATTTTTAAATACTTAGGCGAGTACTTGGACAATAGCTAAGCCCCCAAGTGGGAGGATTGCTCTCCACTCGGTAGGATTTTTAAATACTTAGGCGAGTACTTGGATTGCAGCTAAGCCCCCGACTGGGAGGATTGCTCTCCGCTCGGTAGGAATATTAAACACTTAGGCGAGTACTGGACTTCAGCGAAGCCTCCGAGTGGGAGGATTGCTCTCCACTCGGTAGGATTTTTAAATACTTAGCCGAGTACTTGGACTACATCTAAGCCTCCGAGTGGGAGGATTGCTCTCTACTCGGTAGGATTTTTAAATACTTAGAAGAGTACTTGGACTGCTGCTAAGCCCCCGAGTGGGAGGCTGGCTCACCACTCGGTAGGATTTTTAAATACTTAGGCGAGTACTTGGACTGCAGCTAAGCCCTCGAGTAGGAGGCTGGCTCACCACTCGGTAGGATTTTTAAATACTTAGGCTAGTACTTGGACTGCAGCTAAGCCCCCGAATGGGAGGATGGCTCACCACTCGGTAGGATTTTTAAATACTTAGGCGAGTACTTGGACTGCAGCTAAGCCCCCGAGTGGGAGGATTGCTCTCCGCTCGGTAGGAGTATTAAACACTTAGGCGAGTACTGGACTTCAGCTAAGCCTCCGAGTGGGAGGATTGCTCTCCACTCGGTAGGATTTTTAAATACTTAGCTGAGTACTTGGACTATAGCTAAACCCCGAGTGGGAGGATTGCTCTCCACTCGGTAGGATTTTTAAATACTTAGGCGAGTAATTGGACTGCAGCTAAGCCCCCGAGTGGGAGGCTGGATCACCACTCGGTAGGATTTTTAAATACTTAGGCGAGTACTTGGAATGTAGCTAAGCCCCCGAGTGGGAGGATTGCTCTCGGCTCGGTAGGATTTTTAAATACTTAGGCGAGTACTTGGACTGCAGCTAAGCCCCCGAGTAGGAGGCTGGCTCACCACTCGGTAGGATTTTTAAATACTTAGGCGAGTACTTGGACTGCAGCTAAGCCCCCGAGTGGGAGGCTGGCTCACCACTCGGTAGGATTTTTAAATACTTAGGCGAGTACTTGGACTGCAGCTAAGCCACCGAGTGGGAGGATTGCTCTCCGCTCGGTAGGAGTATTAAACACTTAGGCGAGTACTGGACTTCAGCTAAGCCTCCGAATGGGAGGACTGCTCTCCACTCGGTAGGATTTTTAAATACTTAGCCGAGTACTTGGACTACATCTAAGCCTCCGAGTGGGAGGATTGCTCTCTACTCGGTAGGATTTTTAAATACTTAGGAGAGTACTTGGACTGCTGCTAAGCCCCCGAGTGGGAGGCTGGCTCACCACTCGGTAGGATTTTTAAATACTTAGGCGAGTACTCGGACTGCAGCTAAGCCCCCGAATGGGAGGCTGGCTCACCACTCGGTAGGATTTTTAAATACTTAGGCGAGTACTTGGACTGCAGCTAAGCCCCCGAGTGGGAGGATTGCTCTCCGCTCGGTAGGAGTATTAAACACTTAGGCGAGTACTGGACTTCAGCTAAGCCTCCGAGTGGGAGGATTGCTCTCCACTCGGTAGGATTTTTAAATACTTAGCAGAGTACTTGGACTACATCTAAGCCTCCGAGTGGGAGGATTGCTCTCTACTCGGTAGGATTTTTAAATACTTACGAGAGTACTTGGACTGCAGCTAAGCCCCCGAGTGGGAGGCTGGCTCACCACTCGGTAGGATTTTTAAATACTTAGGCGAGTACTTGGACTGCAGCTAAGCCCCCGAGTAGGAGGCTGGCTCACCACTCGGTAGGATTTTTAAATACTTAGGCGAGTACTTGGACAGCAGCTAAGCCCCCGAATGGGAGGCTGGCTCACCACTCGGTAGGATTTTTAAATACTTAGGCGAGTACTTGGACTGCAGCTAAGCCCCCGAGTGGGAGGCTGGCTGACCACTCGGTAGGATTTTTAAGTACTTAGGCGAGTACTTGGACTGCAGCTAAGCCCCCGAGTGGGAGGGTGGCTCACCACTCAGTATGATTTTTAAATACTTAGGCGAGTACTTGGACTGCAGCTAAGCCCCCGAGTGGGAGGCTGGATCACCACTCGGTAGGATTTTTAAATACTTAGGCGAGTACTTGGAATGTAGCTAAGCCCCCGAGTGGGAGGATTGCTCTCGGCTCGGTAGGATTTTTAAACACTTAGGCGAGTACTGGACTGCATCTAAGCCTCCGAGTGGGAGGATTGCTCTCCACTCGGTAGGATTTTTAAATACTTAGTCGAGTACTTGGACTGCATCTAAGCCTCCGAGTGGGAGGATTGCTCCCCACTTGGTAGGATTTTTGAATACTTAGGAGAGTACTTGGACTGCAGCTAAGTCCCCGAGTGGGAGGCTGGCTCACCACTCGGTAGGATTTTTAAATACTTAGGCGAGTACTTGGACTGCAGCTAAGCCCCCGAGTGGGAGGCTGGCTCACCACTCGGTAGGATTTCTAAATACTTAGGCGAGTATTTGGACTGCAACTAAGCCCCCGAGTGGGAGGATTGCTCTCCACTCGGTAGGATTTTTAAATACTTAGGCGAGTACTTGGACAATAGCTAAGCCCCCGAGTGGGAGGATTGCTCTCCACTCGGTAGGATTTTTAAATACTTAGGCGAGTACTTGGATTGCAGCTAAGCCCCCGACTGGGAGGATTGCTCTCCGCTCGGTAGGAATATTAAACACTTAGGCGAGTACTGGACTTCAGCGAAGCCTCCGAGTGGGAGGATTGCTCTCCACTCGGTAGGATTTTTAAATACTTAGCCGAGTACTTGGACTACATCTAAGCCTCCGAGTGGGAGGATTGCTCTCTACTCGGTAGGATTTTTAAATACTTAGAAGAGTACTTGGACTGCTGCTAAGCCCCCGAGTGGGAGGCTGGCTCACCACTCGGTAGGATTTTTAAATACTTAGGCGAGTACTTGGACTGCAGCTAAGCCCTCGAGTAGGAGGCTGGCTCACCACTCGGTAGGATTTTTAAATACTTAGGCGAGTACTTGGACTGCAGCTAAGCCCCCGAATGGGAGGATGGCTCACCACTCGGTAGGATTTTTAAATACTTAGCCGAGTACTTGGACTACATCTAAGCCTCCGAGTGGGAGGATTGCTCTCTACTCGGTAGGATTTTTAAATACTTAGGAGAGTACTTGGACTGCTGCTAAGCCCCCGAGTGGGAGGCTGGCTCACCACTCGGTAGGATTTTTAAATACTTAGGCGAGTACTCGGACTGCAGCTAAGCCCCCGAATGGGAGGCTGGCTCACCACTCGGTAGGATTTTTAAATACTTAGGCGAGTACTTGGACTGCAGCTAAGCCCCCGAGTGGGAGGATTGCTCTCCGCTCGGTAGGAGTATTAAACACTTAGGCGAGTACTGGACTTCAGCTAAGCCTCCGAGTGGGAGGATTGCTCTCCACTCGGTAGGATTTTTAAATACTTAGCAGAGTACTTGGACTACATCTAAGCCTCCGAGTGGGAGGATTGCTCTCTACTCGGTAGGATTTTTAAATACTTACGAGAGTACTTGGACTGCAGCTAAGCCCCCGAGTGGGAGGCTGGCTCACCACTCGGTAGGATTTTTAAATACTTAGGCGAGTACTTGGACTGCAGCTAAGCCCCCGAGTAGGAGGCTGGCTCACCACTCGGTAGGATTTTTAAATACTTAGGCGAGTACTTGGACAGCAGCTAAGCCCCCGAATGGGAGGCTGGCTCACCACTCGGTAGGATTTTTAAATACTTAGGCGAGTACTTGGACTGCAGCTAAGCCCCCGAGTGGGAGGCTGGCTGACCACTCGGTAGGATTTTTAAGTACTTAGGCGAGTACTTGGACTGCAGCTAAGCCCCCGAGTGGGAGGGTGGCTCACCACTCAGTATGATTTTTAAATACTTAGGCGAGTACTTGGACTGCAGCTAAGCCCCCGAGTGGGAGGCTGGATCACCACTCGGTAGGATTTTTAAATACTTAGGCGAGTACTTGGAATGTAGCTAAGCCCCCGAGTGGGAGGATTGCTCTCGGCTCGGTAGGATTTTTAAACACTTAGGCGAGTACTGGACTGCATCTAAGCCTCCGAGTGGGAGGATTGCTCTCCACTCGGTAGGATTTTTAAATACTTAGTCGAGTACTTGGACTGCATCTAAGCCTCCGAGTGGGAGGATTGCTCCCCACTTGGTAGGATTTTTGAATACTTAGGAGAGTACTTGGACTGCAGCTAAGTCCCCGAGTGGGAGGCTGGCTCACCACTCGGTAGGATTTTTAAATACTTAGGCGAGTACTTGGACTGCAGCTAAGCCCCCGAGTGGGAGGCTGGCTCACCACTCGGTAGGATTTCTAAATATTTAGGCGAGTATTTGGACTGCAACTAAGCCCCCGAGTGGGAGGATTGCTCTCCACTCGGTAGGATTTTTAAATACTTAGGCGAGTACTTGGACAATAGCTAAGCCCCCGAGTGGGAGGATTGCTCTCCACTCGGTAGGATTTTTAAATACTTAGGCGAGTACTTGGATTGCAGCTAAGCCCCCGACTGGGAGGATTGCTCTCCGCTCGGTAGGAATATTAAACACTTAGGCGAGTACTGGACTTCAGCGAAGCCTCCGAGTGGGAGGATTGCTCTCCACTCGGTAGGATTTTTAAATACTTAGCCGAGTACTTGGACTACATCTAAGCCTCCGAGTGGGAGGATTGCTCTCTACTCGGTAGGATTTTTAAATACTTAGAAGAGTACTTGGACTGCTGCTAAGCCCCCGAGTGGGAGGCTGGCTCACCACTCGGTAGGATTTTTAAATACTTAGGCGAGTACTTGGACTGCAGCTAAGCCCTCGAGTAGGAGGCTGGCTCACCACTCGGTAGGATTTTTAAATACTTAGGCGAGTACTTGGACTGCAGCTAAGCCCCCGAATGGGAGGATGGCTCACCACTCGGTAGGATTTTTAAATACTTAGGCGAGTACTTGGACTGCAGCTAAGCCCCCGAGTGGGAGGATTGCTCTCCGCTCGGTAGGAGTATTAAACACTTAGGCGAGTACTGGACTTCAGCTAAGCCTCCGAGTGGGAGGATTGCTCTCCACTCGGTAGGATTTTTAAATACTTAGCTGAGTACTTGGACTACATCTAAGCCTCCGAGTGGGAGGATTGCTCTCTACTCGGTAGGATTTTTAAATACTTAGCAGAGTACTTGGACTGCAGCTAAGCCCCCGAGTGGGAGGCTGGCTCACCACTCGGTAGGATTTTTAAATACTTAGGCGAGTACTTGGACTGCAGCTAAGCCCCCGAGTAGGAGGCTGGCTCACCACTCGGTAGGATTTTTAAATACTTAGGCGAGTACTTGGACAGCAGCTAAGCCCCCGAATGGGAGGCTGGCTCACCACTCGGTAGGATTTTTAAATACTTAGGCGAGTACTTGGACTGCAGCTAAGCCCCCGAGTGGGAGGCTGGCTGACCACTCGGTAGGATTTTTAAGTACTTAGGCGAGTACTTGTACTGCAGCTAAGCCCCCGAGTGGGAGGGTGGCTCACCACTCAGTATGATTTTTAAATACTTAGGCGAGTACTTGGACTGCAGCTAAGCCCCCGAGTGGGAGGCTGGATCACTACTCGGTAGGATTTTTAAATACTTAGGCGAGTACTTGGAATGTAGCTAAGCCCCCGAGTGGGAGGATTCCTCTCAGCTCGGTAGGATTTTTAAACACTTAGGCGAGTACTGGACTGCATCTAAGCCTCCGAGTGGGAGGATTGCTCTCCACTCGGTAGGATTTTTAAATACTTAGTCGAGTACTTGGACTGCATCTAAGCCTCCGAGTGGGAGGATTGCTCTCCGCTTGGTAGGATTTTTGAATACTTAGGAGAGTACTTGGACTGCAGCTAAGTCCCCGAGTGGGAGGCTGGCTCACCACTCGGTAGGATTTTTAAATACTTAGGCGAGTACTTGGACAGCAGCTAAGCCCCCGAATGGGAGGCTGGCTCACCACTCGGTAGGATTTTTAAATACTTAGGCGAGTACTTGGACTGCAGCTAAGCCCCCGAGTGGGAGGCTGGCTGACCACTCGGTAGGATTTTTAAGTACTTAGGCGAGTACTTGTACTGCAGCTAAGCCCCCGAGTGGGAGGGTGGCTCACCACTCAGTATGATTTTTAAATACTTAGGCGTGTACTTGGACTGCCGCTAAGCCCCCGAGTGGGAGGCTGGCTCACCACTCGGTAGGATTTTTAAATACTTAGGCGAGTACTTGGACTGCAGCTAAGCCCCCGAGTGGGAGGCTGGCTCACCACTCGCTAGGATTTTTAAATACTTAGCCGAGTACTTGGACTGCAGCTAAGCCCCCGAGTGGGAGGATTGCTCTCTACTCGGTAGGATTTTTAAATACTTAGGAGAGTACTTGGACTGCAGCTAAGCCCCCGAGTGGGAGGCTGGCTCACCACTCGGTAGGATTTTTAAATACTTAGGCGAGTACTTGGACTGTAGCTAAGCCCCCGAGTAGGAGGCTGGCTCACCACTCGGTAGGATTTTTAAATACTTAGGCGAGTTCTTGGACTGCAGCTAAGCCCCCGAATGGGAGGCTGGCTCACCACTCGGTAGGATTTTTAAATACTTAGGCGAGTACTTGGACTGCAGCTAAGCCCCCGAGTGGGAGGCTGGCTCACCACTCGGTAGGATTTTTAAATACTTAGGCGAGTACTTGGACTGCAGCTAAGCCCCCGAGTGGGAGGGTGGCTCACCACTCAGTATGATTTTTAAATACTTAGGCGAGTACTTGGACTGCAGCTAAGCCCCCGAGTGGGAGGCTGGCTCACCACTCGGTAGGATTTTTAAATACTTAGGCGAGTACTTGGACTGCAGCTAAGCCCCCGAGTGGGAGGCTGGCTCACCACTCGCTAGGATTTTTAAATACTTAGGCGAGTACTTGGACTGCAGCTAAGCCCCCGAGTGGGAGGCTGGCTCACCACTCGGTTGGATTTTTAAATACTTAGGCGAGTACTTGGACTGCAGCTAAGCCCCCGAGTTGGAGGCTGGCTCACCACTCGGTAGGATTTTTAAATACTTAGGCGAGTACTTGGACTGCAGCTAAGCCCCCGATTGGAAGGCTGGCTCACCACTCGGTAGGATTTTTAAATACTTAGGCGAGTACTTGGACTGCAGCTAAGCCCCCGAGTGGGAGGCTGGCTCACCACTCGGTAGGATTTCTAAATACTTAGGCGAGTACTTGGACTGCAGCTAAGCCCCCGAGTGGGAGGCTGGCTCACCACTCGGTAGGATTTTTAAATACTTAGGCGAGTACTTGGACTGCAGCTAAGCCCCCGAGTGGGAGGCTGGCTCACCACTCGGTAGGATTTTTAAATACTTAGGAGAGTACTTGGACTGCAGCTAAGCCCCCGAGTGGGAGGCTGGCTGACAACTCGGTAGGATTTTTAAGTACTTAGGCGAGTACTTGGACTGCAGCTAAGCCCCCGAGTGGGAGGGTGGCTCACCACTCAGTATGATTTTTAAATACTTAGGCGAGTACTTGGACTGCAGCTAAGCCCCCGAGTGGGAGGCTGGATCACCACTCGGTAGGATTTTTAAATACTTAGGCGAGTACTTGGAATGTAGCTAAGCCCCCGAGTGGGAGGATTGCTCTCGGCTCGGTAGGATTTTTAAACACTTAGGCGAGTACTGGACTGCATCTAAGCCTCCGAGTGGGAGGATTGCTCTCCACTCGGTAGGATTTTTAAATACTTAGTCGAGTACTTGGACTGCATCTAAGCCTCCGAGTGGGAGGATTGCTCCCCACTTGGTAGGATTTTTGAATACTTAGGAGAGTACTTGGACTGCAGCTAAGTCCCCGAGTGGGAGGCTGGCTCACCACTCGGTAGGATTTTTAAATACTTAGGCGAGTACTTGGACTGCAGCTAAGCCCCCGAGTGGGAGGCTGGCTCACCACTCGGTAGGATTTCTAAATACTTAGGCGAGTATTTGGACTGCAACTAAGCCCCCGAGTGGGAGGATTGCTCTCCACTCGGTAGGATTTTTAAATACTTAGGCGAGTACTTGGACAATAGCTAAGCCCCCGAGTGGGAGGATTGCTCTCCACTCGGTAGGATTTTTAAATACTTAGGCGAGTACTTGGATTGCAGCTAAGCCCCCGACTGGGAGGATTGCTCTCCGCTCGGTAGGAATATTAAACACTTAGGCGAGTACTGGACTTCAGCGAAGCCTCCGAGTGGGAGGATTGCTCTCCACTCGGTAGGATTTTTAAATACTTAGCCGAGTACTTGGACTACATCTAAGCCTCCGAGTGGGAGGATTGCTCTCTACTCGGTAGAATTTTTAAATACTTAGAAGAGTACTTGGACTGCTGCTAAGCCCCCGAGTGGGAGGCTGGCTCACCACTCGGTAGGATTTTTAAATACTTAGGCGAGTACTTGGACTGCAGCTAAGCCCTCGAGTAGGAGGCTGGCTCACCACTCGGTAGGATTTTTAAATACTTAGGCGAGTACTTGGACTGCAGCTAAGCCCCCGAATGGGAGGATGGCTCACCACTCGGTAGGATTTTTAAATACTTAGGCGAGTACTTGGACTGCAGCTAAGCCCCCGAGTGGGAGGATTGCTCTCCGCTCGGTAGGAGTATTAAACACTTAGGCGAGTACTGGACTTCAGCTAAGCCTCCGAGTGGGAGGATTGCTCTCCACTCGGTAGGATTTTTAAATACTTAGCTGAGTACTTGGACTACATCTAAGCCTCCGAGTGGGAGGATTGCTCTCTACTCGGTAGGATTTTTAAATACTTAGCAGAGTACTTGGACTGCAGCTAAGCCCCCGAGTGGGAGGCTGGCTCACCACTCGGTAGGATTTTTAAATACTTAGGCGAGTACTTGGACTGCAGCTAAGCCCCCGAGTAGGAGGCTGGCTCACCACTCGGTAGGATTTTTAAATACTTAGGCGAGTACTTGGACAACAGCTAAGCCCCCGAATGGGAGGCTGGCTCACCACTCGGTAGGATTTTTAAATACTTAGGCGAGTACTTGGACTGCAGCTAAGCCCCCGAGTGGGAGGCTGGCTGACCACTCGGTAGGATTTTTAAGTACTTAGGCGAGTACTTGTACTGCAGCTAAGCCCCCGAGTGGGAGGGTGGCTCACCACTCAGTATGATTTTTAAATACTTAGGCGAGTACTTGGACTGCAGCTAAGCCCCCGAGTGGGAGGCTGGATCACTACTCGGTAGGATTTTTAAATACTTAGGCGAGTACTTGGAATGTAGCTAAGCCCCCGAGTGGGAGGATTCCTCTCAGCTCGGTAGGATTTTTAAACACTTAGGCGAGTACTGGACTGCATCTAAGCCTCCGAGTGGGAGGATTGCTCTCCACTCGGTAGGATTTTTAAATACTTAGTCGAGTACTTGGACTGCATCTAAGCCTCCGAGTGGGAGGATTGCTCTCCGCTTGGTAGGATTTTTGAATACTTAGGAGAGTACTTGGACTGCAGCTAAGTCCCCGAGTGGGAGGCTGGCTCACCACTTGGTAGGATTTTTAAATACTTAGGCGAGTACTTGGACAGCAGCTAAGCCCCCGAATGGGAGGCTGGCTCACCACTCGGTAGGATTTTTAAATACTTAGGCGAGTAATTGGACTGCAGCTAAGCCCCCGAGTGGGAGGCTGGCTGACCACTCGGTAGGATTTTTAAGTACTTAGGCGAGTACTTGTACTGCAGCTAAGCCCCCGAGTGGGAGGGTGGCTCACCACTCAGTATGATTTTTAAATACTTAGGCGTGTACTTGGACTGCAGCTAAGCCCCCGAGTGGGAGGCTGGCTCACCACTCGGTAGGATTTTTAAATACTTAGGCGAGTACTTGGACTGCAGCTAAGCCCCCGAGTGGGAGGCTGGCTCACCACTCGCTAGGATTTTTAAATACTTAGCCGAGTACTTGGACTGCAGCTAAGCCCCCGAGTGGGAGGATTGCTCTCTACTCGGTAGGATTTTTAAATACTTAGGAGAGTACTTGGACTGCAGCTAAGCCCCCGAGTGGGAGGCTGGCTCACCACTCGGTAGGATTTTTAAATACTTAGGCGAGTACTTGGACTGTAGCTAAGCCCCCGAGTAGGAGGCTGGCTCACCACTCGGTAGGATTTTTAAATACTTAGGCGAGTTCTTGGACTGCAGCTAAGCCCCCGAATGGGAGGCTGGCTCACCACTCGGTAGGATTTTTAAATACTTAGGCGAGTACTTGGACTGCAGCTAAGCCCCCGAGTGGGAGGCTGGCTCACCACTCGGTAGGATTTTTAAATACTTAGGCGAGTACTTGGACTGCAGCTAAGCCCCCGAGTGGGAGGGTGGCTCACCACTCAGTATGATTTTTAAATACTTAGGCGAGTACTTGGACTGCAGCTAAGCCCCCGAGTGGGAGGCTGGCTCACCACTCGGTAGGATTTTTAAATACTTAGGCGAGTACTTGGACTGCAGCTAAGCCCCCGAGTGGGAGGCTGGCTCACCACTCGCTAGGATTTTTAAATACTTAGGCGAGTACTTGGACTGCAGCTAAGCCCCCGAGTGGGAGGCTGGCTCACCACTCGGTTGGATTTTTAAATACTTAGGCGAGTACTTGGACTGCAGCTAAGCCCCCGAGTTGGAGGCTGGCTCACCACTCGGTAGGATTTTTAAATACTTAGGCGAGTACTTGGACTGCAGCTAAGCCCCCGATTGGAAGGCTGGCTCACCACTCGGTAGGATTTTTAAATACTTAGGCGAGTACTTGGACTGCAGCTAAGCCCCCGAGTGGGAGGCTGGCTCACCACTCGGTAGGATTTCTAAATACTTAGGCGAGTACTTGGACTGCAACTAAGCCCCCGAGTGGGAGGATTGCTCTCCACTCGGTAGGATTTTTAAATACTTAGGCGAGTACTTGGACTATAGCTAAGCCCCCGAGTGGGAGGATTGCTCTCCACTCGGTAGGATTTTTAAATACTTAGGCGAGTAATTGGACTGCAGCTAAGCCCCCGAGTGGGAGGCTGGATCACCACTCGGTAGGATTTTTAAATACTTAGGCGAGTACTTGGAATGTAGCTAAGCCCCCGAGTGGGAGGATTGCTCTCGGCTCGGTAGGATTTTTAAATACTTAGGCGAGTACTTGGACTGCAGCTAAGCCCCCGAGTGGGAGGCTGGCTCACCACTCGGTAGGATTTTTAAATACTTAGGCGAGTACTTGGAATGTAGCTAAGCCCCCGAGTGGGAGGATTCCTCTCAGCTCGGTAGGATTTTTAAACACTTAGGCGAGTACTGGACTGCATCTAAGCCTCCGAGTGGGAGGATTGCTCTCCACTCGGTAGGATTTTTAAATACTTAGTCGAGTACTTGGACTGCATCTAAGCCTCCGAGTGGGAGGATTGCTCTCCGCTTGGTAGGATTTTTGAATACTTAGGAGAGTACTTGGACTGCAGCTAAGTCCCCGAGTGGGAGGCTGGCTCACCACTTGGTAGGATTTTTAAATACTTAGGCGAGTACTTGGACAGCAGCTAAGCCCCCGAATGGGAGGCTGGCTCACCACTCGGTAGGATTTTTAAATACTTAGGCGAGTACTTGGACTGCAGCTAAGCCCCCGAGTGGGAGGCTGGCTGACCACTCGGTAGGATTTTTAAGTACTTAGGCGAGTACTTGTACTGCAGCTAAGCCCCCGAGTGGGAGGGTGGCTCACCACTCAGTATGATTTTTAAATACTTAGGCGTGTACTTGGACTGCAGCTAAGCCCCCGAGTGGGAGGCTGGCTCACCACTCGGTAGGATTTTTAAATACTTAGGCGAGTACTTGGACTGCAGCTAAGCCCCCGAGTGGGAGGCTGGCTCACCACTCGCTAGGATTTTTAAATACTTAGCCGAGTACTTGGACTGCAGCTAAGCCCCCGAGTGGGAGGATTGCTCTCTACTCGGTAGGATTTTTAAATACTTAGGAGAGTACTTGGACTGCAGCTAAGCCCCCGAGTGGGAGGCTGGCTCACCACTCGGTAGGATTTTTAAATACTTAGGCGAGTACTTGGACTGTAGCTAAGCCCCCGAGTAGGAGGCTGGCTCACCACTCGGTAGGATTTTTAAATACTTAGGCGAGTTCTTGGACTGCAGCTAAGCCCCCGAATGGGAGGCTGGCTCACCACTCGGTAGGATTTTTAAATACTTAGGCGAGTACTTGGACTGCAGCTAAGCCCCCGAGTGGGAGGCTGGCTCACCACTCGGTAGGATTTTTAAATACTTAGGCGAGTACTTGGACTGCAGCTAAGCCCCCGAGTGGGAGGGTGGCTCACCACTCAGTATGATTTTTAAATACTTAGGCGAGTACTTGGACTGCAGCTAAGCCCCCGAGTGGGAGGCTGGCTCACCACTCGGTAGGATTTTTAAATACTTAGGCGAGTACTTGGACTGCAGCTAAGCCCCCGAGTGGGAGGCTGGCTCACCACTCGCTAGGATTTTTAAATACTTAGGCGAGTACTTGGACTGCAGCTAAGCCCCCGAGTGGGAGGCTGGCTCACCACTCGGTTGGATTTTTAAATACTTAGGCGAGTACTTGGACTGCAGCTAAGCCCCCGAGTTGGAGGCTGGCTCACCACTCGGTAGGATTTTTAAATACTTAGGCGAGTACTTGGACTGCAGCTAAGCCCCCGATTGGAAGGCTGGCTCACCACTCGGTAGGATTTTTAAATACTTAGGCGAGTACTTGGACTGCAGCTAAGCCCCCGAGTGGGAGGCTGGCTCACCACTCGGTAGGATTTCTAAATACTTAGGCGAGTACTTGGACTGCAACTAAGCCCCCGAGTGGGAGGATTGCTCTCCACTCGGTAGGATTTTTAAATACTTAGGCGAGTACTTGGACTATAGCTAAGCCCCCGAGTGGGAGGATTGCTCTCCACTCGGTAGGATTTTTAAATACTTAGGCGAGTAATTGGACTGCAGCTAAGCCCCCGAGTGGGAGGCTGGATCACCACTCGGTAGGATTTTTAAATACTTAGGCGAGTACTTGGAATGTAGCTAAGCCCCCGAGTGGGAGGATTGCTCTCGGCTCGGTAGGATTTTTAAATACTTAGGAGAGTACTTGGACTGCAGCTAAGCCCCCGAGTAGGAGGCTGGCTCACCACTCGGTAGGATTTTTAAATACTTAGGCGAGTACTTGGACTGCAGCTAAGCCCCCGAGTAGGAGGCTGGCTCACCACTCGGTAGGATTTTTAAATACTTAGGCGAGTACTTGGACAGCAGCTAAGCCCCCGAATGGGAGGCTGGCTCACCACTCGGTAGGATTTTTAAATACTTAGGCGAGTACTTGGACTGCAGCTAAGCCCCCGAGTGGGAGGCTGGCTGACCACTCGGTAGGATTTTTAAGTACTTAGGCGAGTACTTGTACTGCAGCTAAGCCCCCCGAGTGGGAGGGTGGCTCACCACTCAGTATGATTTTTAAATACTTAGGCGAGTACTTGGACTGCAGCTAAGCCCCCGAGTGGGAGGCTGGATCACCACTCGGTAGGATTTTTAAATACTTAGGCGAGTACTTGGAATGTAGCTAAGCCCCCGAGTGGGAGGATTCCTCTCAGCTCGGTAGGATTTTTAAACACTTAGGCGAGTACTGGACTGCATCTAAGCCTCCGAGTGGGAGGATTGCTCTCCACTCGGTAGGATTTTTAAATACTTAGTCGAGTACTTGGACTGCATCTAAGCCTCCGAGTGGGAGGATTGCTCTCCGCTTGGTAGGATTTTTGAATACTTAGGAGAGTACTTGGACTGCAGCTAAGTCCCCGAGTGGGAGGCTGGCTCACCACTCGGTTGGATTTTTAAATACTTAGGCGAGTACTTGGACTGCAACTAAGCCCCCGAATGGGAGGATTGCTCTCCACTCGGTAGGATTTTTAAATACTTAGGCGAGTATTTGGACAATAGCTAAGCCCCCGAGTGGGAGGATTGCTCTCCGCTCGGTAGGATTTTTAAATACTTAGGCGAGTACTTGGACTGCAGCTAAGCCCCCGAGTGGGAGGATTGCTCTCCGCTCGGTAGGAGTATTAAACACTTAGGCGAGTACTGGACTTCAGCTAAGCCTCCGAGTGGGAGCATTGCTCTCCACTCGGTAGGATTTTTAAATACTTAGCCGAGTACTTGGACTACATCTAAGCCTCCGAGTGGGAGGATTGCTCTCTACTCGGTAGGATTTTTAAATACTTAGGAGAGTACTTGGACTGCAGCTAAGCCCCCGAGTGGGAGGCTGGCTCACCACTCGGTAGGATTTTTAAATACTTAGGCGAGTACTTGGACTGTAGCTAAGCCCCCGAGTAGGAGGCTGGCTCACCACTCGGTAGGATTTTTAAATACTTAGGCGAGTTCTTGGACTGCAGCTAAGCCCCCGAATGGGAGGCTGGCTCACCACTCGGTAGGATTTTTAAATACTTAGGCGAGTACTTGGACTGCAGCTAAGCTCCCGAGTGGGAGGCCGGCTCACCACTCGGTAGGATTTTTAAATACTTAGGCGAGTACTTGGACTGCAGCTAAGCCCCCGAGTGGGAGGGTGGCTCACCACTCAGTATGATTTTTAAATACTTAGGCGAGTACTTGGACAGCAGCTAAGCCCCCGAGTGGGAGGCTGGCTCACCACTCGGTAGGATTTTTAAATACTTAGGCGAGTACTTGGACTGCAGCTAAGCCCCCGAGTGGGAGGCTGGCTCACCACTCGCTAGGATTTTTAAATACTTAGGCGAGTACTTGGACTGCAGCTGAGCCCCCGAGTGGGAGGCTGGCTCACCACTCGGTTGGATTTTTAAATACTTAGGCGAGTACTTGGACTGCAGCTAAGCCCCCGAGTTGGAGGCTGGCTCACCACTCGGTAGGATTTTTAAATACTTAGGCGAGTACTTGGACTGCAGCTAAGCCCCCGATTGGAAGGCTGGCTCACCACTCGGTAGGATTTTTAAATACTTAGGCGAGTACTTGGACTGCAGCTAAGCCCCCGAGTGGGAGGCTGGCTCACCACTCGGTAGGATTTCTAAATACTTAGGCGAGTACTTGGACTGCAACTAAGCCCCCGAGTGGGAGGATTGCTCTCCACTCGGTAGGATTTTTAAATACTTAGGCGAGTACTTGGACTATAGCTAAGCCCCCGAGTGGGAGGATTGCTCTCCACTCGGTAGGATTTTTAAATACTTAGGCGAGTAATTGGACTGCAGCTAAGCCCCCGAGTGGGAGGCTGGATCACCACTCGGTAGGATTTTTAAATACTTAGGCGAGTACTTGGAATGTAGCTAAGCCCCCGAGTGGGAGGATTGCTCTCGGCTCGGTAGGATTTTTAAATACTTAGGCGAGTACTTGGACTGCAGCTAAGCCCCCGAGTAGGAGGCTGGCTCACCACTCGGTAGGATTTTTAAATACTTAGGCGAGTACTTGGACTGCAGCTAAGCCCCCGAGTGGGAGGCTGGCTCACCACTCGGTAGGATTTTTAAATACTTAGTCGAGTACTTGGACTGCAGCTAAGCCCCCGAGTGGGAGGATTGCTCTCCGCTCGGTAGGAGTATTAAACACTTAGGCGAGTACTGGACTTCAGCTAAGCCTCCGAGTGGGAGGATTGCTCTCTACTCGGTAGGATTTTTAAATACTTAGCCGAGTACTTGGACTACATCTAAGCCTCCGAGTGGGAGGATTGCTCTCTACTCGGTAGGATTTTTAAATACTTAGGAGAGTACTTGGACTGCAGCTAAGCCCCCGAGTGGGAGGCTGGCTCACCACTCGGTAGGATTTTTAAATACTTAGGCGAGTACTTGGACTGCAGCTAAGCCCCCGAGTAGGAGGCTGTCTCACCACTCGGTAGGATTTTTAAATACTTAGGCGAGTACTTGGACTGCAGCTAAGCCCCCGAATGGGAGGCTGGCTCACCACTCGGTAGGATTTTTAAATACTTAGGCGAGTACTTGGACTGCAGCTAAGCCCCCGAGTGGGAGGCTGGCTCACCACTCGGTAGGATTTTTAAATACTTAGGCGAGTACTTGGACTGCAGCTAAGCCCCCGATTGGAAGGCTGGCTCACCACTCGGTAGGATTTTTAAATACTTAGGCGAGTACTTGGACTGCAGCTAAGCCCCCGAGTGGGAGGCTGGCTCACCACTCGGTAGGATTTCTAAATACTTAGGCGAGTACTTGGACTGCAACTAAGCCCCCGAGTGGGAGGATTGCTCTCCACTCGGTAGGATTTTTAAATACTTAGGCGAGTACTTGGACTATAGGTAAGCCCCCGAGTGGGAGGATTGCTCTCCACTCGGTAGGATTTTTAAATACTTAGGCGAGTAATTGGACTGCAGCTAAGCCCCCGAGTGGGAGGCTGGATCACCACTCGGTAGGATTTTTAAATACTTAGGCGAGTACTTGGAATGTAGCTAAGCCCCCGAGTGGGAGGATTGCTCTCGGCTCGGTAGGATTTTTAAATACTTAGGCGAGTACTTGGACTGCAGCTAAGCCCCCGAGTAGGAGGCTGGCTCACCACTCGGTAGGATTTTTAAATACTTAGGCGAGTACTTGGACTGCAGCTAAGCCCCCGAGTGGGAGGCTGGCTCACCACTCGGTAGGATTTTTAAATACTTAGGCGAGTACTTGGACTGCAGCTAAGCCCCCGAGTGGGAGGATTGCTCTCCGCTCGGTAGGAGTATTAAACACTTAGGCGAGTACTGGACTTCAGCTAAGCCTCCGAGTGGGAGGATTGCTCTCCACTCGGTAGGATTTTTAAATACTTAGCCGAGTACTTGGACTACATCTAAGCCTCCGAGTGGGAGGATTGCTCTCTACTCGGTAGGATTTTTAAATACTTAGGAGAGTACTTGGACTGCAGCTAAGCCCCCGAGTGGGAGGCTGGCTCACCACTCGGTAGGATTTTTAAATACTTAGGCGAGTACTTGGACTGCAGCTAAGCCCCCGAGTAGGAGGCTGTCTCACCACTCGGTAGGATTTTTAAATACTTAGGCGAGTACTTGGACTGCAGCTAAGCCCCCGAATGGGAGGCTGGCTCACCACTCGGTAGGATTTTTAAATACTTAGGCGAGTACTTGGAATGCAGCTAAGCCCCCGAGTGAGAGGCTGGCTCACCACTCGGTAGGATTTTTAAATACTTAGGCGAGTACTTGGACTGCAGCTAAGCCCCCGAGTGGGAGGGTGGCTCACCACTCAGTATGATTTTTAAATACTTAGGCGAGTACTTGGACTGCAGCTAAGCCCCCGAGTGGGAGGCTGGCTCACCACTCGGTAGGATTTTTAAATACTTAGGCGAGTACTTGGACTGCAGCTAAGCCCCCGAGTGGGAGGCTGGATCACCACTCGGTAGGATTTTTAAATACTTAGGCGAGTACTTGGAATGTAGCTAAGCCCCCGAGTGGGAGGATTCCTCTCAGCTCGGTAGGATTTTTAAACACTTAGGCGAGTACTGGACTGCATCTAAGCCTCCGAGTGGGAGGATTGCTCTCCACTCGGTAGGATTTTTAAATACTTAGTCGAGTACTTGGACTGCATCTAAGCCTCCGAGTGGGAGGATTGCTCTCCGCTTGGTAGGATTTTTGAATACTTAGGAGAGTACTTGGACTGCAGCTAAGTCCCCGAGTGGGAGGCTGGCTCACCACTCGGTTGGATTTTTAAATACTTAGGCGAGTACTTGGACTGCAGCTAAGCCCCCGAGTGGGAGGATTGCTCTCCACTCGGTAGGATTTTTAAATACTTAGGCGAGTACTTGGACAATAGCTAAGCCCCCGAGTGGGTGGATTGCTCTCCGCTCGGTAGGATTTTTAAATACTTAGGCGAGTACTTGGACTGCAGCTAAGCCCCCGAGTGGGAGGATTGCTCTCCGCTCGGTAGGAGTATTAAACACTTAGGCGAGTACTGGACTTCAGCTAAGCCTCCGAGTGGGAGCATTGCTCTCCACTCGGTAGGATTTTTAAATACTTAGCCGAGTACTTGGACTACATCTAAGCCTCCGAGTGGGAGGATTGCTCTCTACTCGGTAGGATTTTTAAATACTTAGGAGAGTACTTGGACTGCGGCTAAGCCCCCGAGTGGGAGGCTGGCTCACCACTCGGTAGGATTTTTAAATACTTAGGCGAGTACTTGGACTGCAGCTAAGCCCCCGAGTGGGAGGCTGGCTCACCACTCGGTAGGATTTTTAAATACTTAGGCGAGTACTTGGACTGCAGCTAAGCCCCCGATTGGAAGGCTGGCTCACCACTCGGTAGGATTTTTAAATACTTAGGCGAGTACTTGGACTGCAGCTAAGCCCCCGAGTGGGAGGCTGGCTCACCACTCGGTAGGATTTCTAAATACTTAGGCGAGTACTTGGACTGCAACTAAGCCCCCGAGTGGGAGGATTGCTCTCCACTCGGTAGGATTTTTAAATACTTAGGCGAGTACTTGGACTATAGGTAAGCCCCCGAGTGGGAGGATTGCTCTCCACTCGGTAGGATTTTTAAATACTTAGGCGAGTAATTGGACTGCAGCTAAGCCCCCGAGTGGGAGGCTGGATCACCACTCGGTAGGATTTTTAAATACTTAGGCGAGTACTTGGAATGTAGCTAAGCCCCCGAGTGGGAGGATTGCTCTCGGCTCGGTAGGATTTTTAAATACTTAGGCGAGTACTTGGACTGCAGCTAAGCCCCCGAGTAGGAGGCTGGCTCACCACTCGGTAGGATTTTTAAATACTTAGGCGAGTACTTGGACTGCAGCTAAGCCCCCGAGTGGGAGGCTGGCTCACCACTCGGTAGGATTTTTAAATACTTAGGCGAGTACTTGGACTGCAGCTAAGCCCCCGAGTGGGAGGATTGCTCTCCGCTCGGTAGGAGTATTAAACACTTAGGCGAGTACTGGACTTCAGCTAAGCCTCCGAGTGGGAGGATTGCTCTCCACTCGGTAGGATTTTTAAATACTTAGCCGAGTACTTGGACTACATCTAAGCCTCCGAGTGGGAGGATTGCTCTCTACTCGGTAGGATTTTTAAATACTTAGGAGAGTACTTGGACTGCAGCTAAGCCCCCGAGTGGGAGGCTGGCTCACCACTCGGTAGGATTTTTAAATACTTAGGCGAGTACTTGGACTGCAGCTAAGCCCCCGAGTAGGAGGCTGTCTCACCACTCGGTAGGATTTTTAAATACTTAGGCGAGTACTTGGACTGCAGCTAAGCCCCCGAATGGGAGGCTGGCTCACCACTCGGTAGGATTTTTAAATACTTAGGCGAGTACTTGGAATGCAGCTAAGCCCCCGAGTGAGAGGCTGGCTCACCACTCGGTAGGATTTTTAAATACTTAGGCGCGTACTTGGACTGCAGCTAAGCCCCCGAGTGGGAGGGTGGCTCACCACTCAGTATGATTTTTAAATACTTAGGCGAGTACTTGGACTGCAGCTAAGCCCCCGAGTGGGAGGCTGGCTCACCACTCGGTAGGATTTTTAAATACTTAGGCGAGTACTTGGACTGCAGCTAAGCCCCCGAGTGGGAGGCTGGATCACCACTCGGTAGGATTTTTAAATACTTAGGCGAGTACTTGGAATGTAGCTAAGCCCCCGAGTGGGAGGATTCCTCTCAGCTCGGTAGGATTTTTAAACACTTAGGCGAGTACTGGACTGCATCTAAGCCTCCGAGTGGGAGGATTGCTCTCCACTCGGTAGGATTTTTAAATACTTAGTCGAGTACTTGGACTGCATCTAAGCCTCCGAGTGGGAGGATTGCTCTCCGCTTGGTAGGATTTTTGAATACTTAGGAGAGTACTTGGACTGCAGCTAAGTCCCCGAGTGGGAGGCTGGCTCACCACTCGGTTGGATTTTTAAATACTTAGGCGAGTACTTGGACTGCAGCTAAGCCCCCGAGTGGGAGGATTGCTCTCCACTCGGTAGGATTTTTAAATACTTAGGCGAGTACTTGGACAATAGCTAAGCCCCCGAGTGGGAGGATTGCTCTCCGCTCGGTAGGATTTTTAAATACTTAGGCGAGTACTTGGACTGCAGCTAAGCCCCCGAGTGGGAGGATTGCTCTCCGCTCGGTAGGAGTATTAAACACTTAGGCGAGTACTGGACTTCAGCTAAGCCTCCGAGTGGGAGCATTGCTCTCCACTCGGTAGGATTTTTAAATACTTAGCCGAGTACTTGGACTACATCTAAGCCTCCGAGTGGGAGGATTGCTCTCTACTCGGTAGGATTTTTAAATACTTAGGAGAGTACTTGGACTGCAGCTAAGCCCCCGAGTGGGAGGCTGGCTCACCACTCGGTAGGATTTTTAAATACTTAGGCGAGTACTTGGACTGTAGCTAAGCCCCCGAGTAGGAGGCTGGCTCACCACTCGGTAGGATTTTTAAATACTTAGGCGAGTTCTTGGACTGCAGCTAAGCCCCCGAATGGGAGGCTGGCTCACCACTCGGTAGGATTTTTAAATACTTAGGCGAGTACTTGGACTGCAGCTAAGCCCCCGAGTGGGAGGCTGGCTCACCACTCGGTAGGATTTTTAAATACTTAGGCGAGTACTTGGACTGCAGCTAAGCCCCCGAGTGGGAGGGTGGCTCACCACTCAGTATGATTTTTAAATACTTAGGCGAGTACTTGGACTGCAGCTAAGCCCCCGAGTGGGAGGCTGGCTCACCACTCGGTAGGATTTTTAAATACTTAGGCGAGTACTTGGACTGCAGCTAAGCCCCCGAGTGGGAGGCTGGCTCACCACTCGCTAGGATTTTTAAATACTTAGGCGAGTACTTGGACTGCAGCTAAGCCCCCGAGTGGGAGGCTGGCTCACCACTCGGTTGGATTTTTAAATACTTAGGCGAGTACTTGGACTGCAGCTAAGCCCCCGAGTTGGAGGCTGGCTCACCACTCGGTAGGATTTTTAAATACTTAGGCGAGTACTTGGACTGCAGCTAAGCCCCCGATTGGAAGGCTGGCTCACCACTCGGTAGGATTTTTAAATACTTAGGCGAGTACTTGGACTGCAGCTAAGCCCCCGAGTGGGAGGCTGGCTCACCACTCGGTAGGATTTCTAAATACTTAGGCGAGTACTTGGACTGCAACTAAGCCCCCGAGTGGGAGGATTGCTCTCCACTCGGTAGGATTTTTAAATACTTAGGCGAGTACTTGGACTATAGCTAAGCCCCCGAGTGGGAGGATTGCTCTCCACTCGGTAGGATTTTTAAATACTTAGGCGAGTAATTGGACTGCAGCTAAGCCCCCGAGTGGGAGGCTGGATCACCACTCGGTAGGATTTTTAAATACTTAGGCGAGTACTTGGAATGTAGCTAAGCCCCCGAGTGGGAGGATTGCTCTCGGCTCGGTAGGATTTTTAAATACTTAGGCGAGTACTTGGACTGCAGCTAAGCCCCCGAGTAGGAGGCTGGCTCACCACTCGGTAGGATTTTTAAATACTTAGGCGAGTACTTGGACTGCAGCTAAGCCCCCGAGTGGGAGGCTGGCTCACCACTCGGTAGGATTTCTAAATACTTAGGCGAGTACTTGGACTGCAACTAAGCCCCCGAGTGGGAGGATTGCTCTCCACTCGGTAGGATTTTTAAATACTTAGGCGAGTACTTGGACTATAGCTAATCCCCCGAGTGGGAGGATTGCTCTCCACTCGGTAGGATTTTTAAATACTTAGGCGAGTAATTGGACTGCAGCTAAGCCCCCGAGTGGGAGGCTGGATCACCACTCGGTAGGATTTTTAAATACTTAGGCGAGTACTTGGAATGTAGCTAAGCCCCCGAGTGGGAGGATTGCTCTCGGCTCGGTAGGATTTTTAAATACTTAGGCGAGTACTTGGACTGCAGCTAAGCCCCCGAGTAGGAGGCTGGCTCACCACTCGGTAGGATTTTTAAATACTTAGGCGAGTACTTGGACTGCAGCTAAGCCCCCGAGTGGGAGGCTGGCTCACCACTCGGTAGGATTTTTAAATACTTAGGCGAGTACTTGGACTGCAGCTAAGCCCCCGAGTGGGAGGATTGCTCTCCGCTCGGTAGGAGTATTAAACACTTAGGCGAGTACTGGACTTCAGCTAAGCCTCCGAGTGGGAGGATTGCTCTCCACTCGGTAGGATTTTTAAATACTTAGCCGAGTACTTGGACTACATCTAAGCCTCCGAGTGGGAGGATTGCTCTCTACTCGGTAGGATTTTTAAATACTTAGGAGAGTACTTGGACTGCAGCTAAGCCCCCGAGTGGGAGGCTGGCTCACCACTCGGTAGGATTTTTAAATACTTAGGCGAGTACTTGGACTGCAGCTAAGCCCCCGAGTAGGAGGCTGTCTCACCACTCGGTAGGATTTTTAAATACTTAGGCGAGTACTTGGACTGTAGCTAAGCCCCCGAGTAGGAGGCTGGCTCACCACTCGGTAGGATTTTTAAATACTTAGGCGAGTTCTTGGACTGCAGCTAAGCCCCCGAATGGGAGGCTGGCTCACCACTCGGTAGGATTTTTAAATACTTAGGCGAGTACTTGGACTGCAGCTAAGCCCCCGAGTGGGAGGCTGGCTCACCACTCGGTAGGATTTTTAAATACTTAGGCGAGTACTTGGACTGCAGCTAAGCCCCCGAGTGGGAGGGTGGCTCACCACTCAGTATGATTTTTAAATACTTAGGCGAGTACTTGGACTGCAGCTAAGCCCCCGAGTGGGAGGCTGGCTCACCACTCGGTAGGATTTTTAAATACTTAGGCGAGTACTTGGACTGCAGCTAAGCCCCCGAGTGGGAGGCTGGCTCACCACTCGCTAGGATTTTTAAATACTTAGGCGAGTACTTGGACTGCAGCTAAGCCCCCGAGTGGGAGGCTGGCTCACCACTCGGTTGGATTTTTAAATACTTAGGCGAGTACTTGGACTGCAGCTAAGCCCCCGAGTTGGAGGCTGGCTCACCACTCGGTAGGATTTTTAAATACTTAGGCGAGTACTTGGACTGCAGCTAAGCCCCCGATTGGAAGGCTGGCTCACCACTCGGTAGGATTTTTAAATACTTAGGCGAGTACTTGGACTGCAGCTAAGCCCCCGAGTGGGAGGCTGGCTCACCACTCGGTAGGATTTCTAAATACTTAGGCGAGTACTTGGACTGCAACTAAGCCCCCGAGTGGGAGGATTGCTCTCCACTCGGTAGGATTTTTAAATACTTAGGCGAGTACTTGGACTATAGCTAAGCCCCCGAGTGGGAGGATTGCTCTCCACTCGGTAGGATTTTTAAATACTTAGGCGAGTAATTGGACTGCAGCTAAGCCCCCGAGTGGGAGGCTGGATCACCACTCGGTAGGATTTTTAAATACTTAGGCGGGTACTTGGAATGTAGCTAAGCCCCCGAGTGGGAGGATTGCTCTCGGCTCGGTAGGATTTTTAAATACTTAGGCGAGTACTTGGACTGCAGCTAAGCCCCCGAGTAGGAGGCTGGCTCACCACTCGGTAGGATTTTTAAATACTTAGGCGAGTACTTGGACTGCAGCTAAGCCCCCGAGTGGGAGGCTGGCTCACCACTCGGTAGGATTTTTAAATACTTAGGCGAGTACTTGGACTGCAGCTAAGCCCCCGAGTGGGAGGATTGCTCTCCGCTCGGTAGGAGTATTAAACACTTAGGCGAGTACTGGACTTCAGCTAAGCCTCCGAGTGGGAAGATTGCTCTCCACTCGGTAGGATTTTTAAATACTTAGCCGAGTACTTGGACTACATCTAAGCCTCCGAGTGGGAGGATTGCTCTCTACTCGGTAGGATTTTTAAATACTTAGGAGAGTACTTGGACTGCAGCTAAGCCCCCGAGTGGGAGGCTGGCTCACCACTCGGTAGGATTTTTAAATACTTAGGCGAGTACTTGGACTGCAGCTAAGCCCCCGAGTAGGAGGCTGTCTCACCACTCGGTAGGATTTTTAAATACTTAGGCGAGTACTTGGACTGCAGCTAAGCCCCCGAATGGGAGGCTGGCTCACCACTCGGTAGGATTTTTAAATACTTAGGCGAGTACTTGGACTGCAGCTAAGCCCCCGAGTGGGAGGCTGGCTCACCACTCGGTAGGATTTTTAAATACTTAGGCGAGTACTTGGACTGCAGCTAAGCCCCCGATTGGAAGGCTGGCTCACCACTCGATAGGATTTTTAAATACTTAGGCGAGTACTTGGACTGCAGCTAAGCCCCCGAGTGGGAGGCTGGCTCACCACTCGGTAGGATTTCTAAATACTTAGGCGAGTACTTGGACTGCAACTAAGCCCCCGAGTGGGAGGATTGCTCTCCACTCGGTAGGATTTTTAAATACTTAGGCGAGTACTTGGACTATAGCTAAGCCCCCGAGTGGGAGGATTGCTCTCCACTCGGTAGGATTTTTAAATACTTAGGCGAGTAATTGGACTGCAGCTAAGCCCCCGAGTGGGAGGCTGGATCACCACTCGGTAGGATTTTTAAATACTTAGGCGAGTACTTGGAATGTAGCTAAGCCCCCGAGTGGGAGGATTGCTCTCGGCTCGGTAGGATTTTTAAATACTTAGGCGAGTACTTGGACTGCAGCTAAGCCCCCGAGTAGGAGGCTGGCTCACCACTCGGTAGGATTTTTAAATACTTAGGCGAGTACTTGGACTGCAGCTAAGCCCCCGAGTTGGAGGCTGGCTCACCACTCGGTAGGATTTTTAAATACTTAGGCGAGTACTTGGACTGCAGCTAAGCCCCCGAGTGGGAGGATTGCTCTCCGCTCGGTAGGAGTATTAAACACTTAGGCGAGTACTGGACTTCAGCTAAGCCTCCGAGTGGGAGGATTGCTCTCCACTCGGTAGGATTTTTAAATACTTAGCCGAGTACTTGGACTACATCTAAGCCTTCGAGTGGGAGGATTGCTCTCTACTCGGTAGGATTTTTAAATACTTAGGAGAGTACTTGGACTGCAGCTAAGCCCCCGAGTGGGAGGCTGGCTCACCACTCGGTAGGATTTTTAAATACTTAGGCGAGTACTTGGACTGCAGCTAAGCCCCCGAGTAGGAGGCTGTCTCACCACTCGGTAGGATTTTTAAATACTTAGGCGAGTACTTGGACTGCAGCTAAGCCCCCGAATGGGAGGCTGGCTCACCACTCGGTAGGATTTTTAAATACTTAGGCGAGTACTTGGACTGCAGCTAAGCCCCCGAGTGGGAGGCTGGCTCACCACTCGGTAGGATTTTTAAATACTTAGGCGAGTACTTGGACTCCAGCTAAGCCCCCGAGTGGGAGGGTGGCTCACCACTCAGTATGATTTTTAAATACTTAGGCGAGTACTTGGACTGCAGCTAAGCCCCCGAGTGGGAGGCTGGCTCACCACTCGGTAGGATTTTTAAATACTTAGGCGAGTACTTGGACTGCAGCTAAGCCCCCGAGTGGGAGGCTGGCTCACCACTCGCTAGGATTTTTAAATACTTAGGCGAGTACTTGGACTGCAGCTAAGCCCCCGAGTGGGAGGCTGGCTCACCACTCGGTAGGATTTTTAAATACTTAGGCGAGTACTTGGACTGCAGCTAAGCCCCCGAGTAGGAGGCTGGCTCACCACTCGGTAGGATTTTTAAATACTTAGGCGAGTACTTGGACTGCAGCTAAGCCCCCGATTGGAAGGCTGGCTCACCACTCGGTAGGATTTTTATATACTTAGGCGAGTACTTGGACTGCAGCTAAGCCCCCGAGTGGGAGGCTGGCTCACCACTCGATAGGATTTCTAAATACTTAGGCGAGTACTTGGACTGCAACTAAGCCCCCGAGTGGGAGGATTGCTCTCCACTCGGTAGGATTTTTAAATACTTAGGCGAGTACTTGGACTATAGCTAAGCCCCCGAGTGGGAGGATTGCTCTCCACTCGGTAGGATTTTTAAATACTTAGGCGAGTAATTGGACTGCAGCTAAGCCCCCAAGTGGGAGGCTGGATCACCACTCGGTAGGATTTTTAAATACTTAGGCGAGTACTTGGAATGTAGCTAAGCCCCCGAGTGGGAGGATTGCTCTCGGCTCGGTAGGATTTTTAAACACTTAGGAGAGTACTGGAATGCATCTAAGCCTGTGAGTGGGAGGATTGCTCTCCACTCGGTAGGATTTTTAAATACTTAGTCGAGTACTTGGACTGCATCTAAGCCTCCGAGTGGGAGGATTGCTCTCCGCTTGGTAGGATTTTTGAATACTTAGGAGAGTACTTGGACTGCAGCTAAGTCCCCGAGTGGGAGGCTGGCTCACCACTCGGTAGGATTTTTAAATACTTAGGCGAGTACTTGGACTGCAGCTAAGCCCCCGAGTAGGAGGCTGGCTCACCACTCGGTAGGATTTTTAAATACTTAGGCGAGTACATGGACTGCAGCTAAGCCCCCGAGTGGGAGGCTGGCTCACCACTCGGTAGGATTTTTAAATACTTAGGCGAGTACTTGGACTGCAGCTAAGCCCCCGAGTGGGAGGATTGCTCTCCGCTCGGTAGGAGTATGAAACACTTAGGCGAGTACTGGACTTCAGCTAAGCCTCCGAGTGGGAGGATTGCTCTCCCCTCGGTAGGATTTTTAAATACTTAGCCGAGTACTTGGACTACATCTAAGCCTCCGAGTGGGAGGATTGCTCTCTACTCGGTAGGATTTTTAAATACTTAGGAGAGTACTTGGACTGCAGCTAAGCCCCCGAGTGGGAGGCTGGCTCAACACTCGGTAGGATTTTTAAATACTTAGGCGAGTACTTGGACTGCAGCTGAGCCCCCGAGTAGGAGGCTGGCTCACCACTCGGTAGGATTTTTAAATACTTAGAGGAGTACTTGGACTGCAGCTAAGCCCCCGAATGGGAGGCTGGCTCACCACTCGGTAGGATTTTTAAATACTTAGGCGAGTACTTGGACTGCAGCTAAGCCCCCGAGTGGGAGGCTGGCTCACCACTCGGTAGGATTTTTAAATACTTAGGCGAGTACTTGGACTGCAGCTAAGCCCCCGAGTGGGAGGGTGGCTCACCACTCAGTATGATTTTTAAATACTTAGGCGAGTACTTGGACTGCAGCTAAGCCCCCGAGTGGGAGGCTGGCTCACCAGTCGGTAGGATTTTTAAATACTTAGGCGAGTACTTGGACTGCAGCTAAGCCCCCGAGTGGGAGGCTGGCTCACCACTCGCTAGGATTTTTAAATACTTAGGCGAGTACTTGGATTGCAGCTAAGCCCCCGAGTGGGAGGTTGGCTCACCACTCGGTAGGATTTTTAAATACTTAGGCGAGTACTTGGACTGCAGCTAAGCCCCCGAGTAGGAGGCTGTCTCACCACTCGGTAGGATTTTTAAATACTTAGGCGAGTACTTGGACTGCAGCTAAGCCCCCGAATGGGAGGCTGGCTCACCACTCGGTAGGATTTTTAAATACTTAGGCGAGTACTTGGACTACAGCTAAGCCCCCGAGTGGGAGGCTGGCTCACCACTCGGTAGGATTTTTAAATACTTAGGCGAGTACTTGGACTGCAGCTAAGCCCCCGAGTGGGAGGGTGGCTCACCACTCAGTATGATTTTTAAATACTTAGGCGAGTACTTGGACTTCAGCTAAGCCCCCGAGTGGGAGGCTGGCTCACCACTCGGTAGGATTTTTAAATACTTAGGCGAGTACTTGGACTGCAGCTAAACCCCCGAGTGGGAGGATTGCTCTCGGCTCGGTAGGATTTTTAAATACTTAGGCGAGTACTTGGACTGCAGCTAAGCCCCCGAGTAGGAGGCTGGCTCACCACTCGGTAGGATTTTTAAATACTTAGGCGAGTACTTGGACTGCAGCTAAGCCCCCGAGTGGGAGGCTGGCTCACCACTCGGTAGGATTTTTAAATACTTAGGCGAGTACTTGGACTGCAGCTAAGCCCCCGAGTGGGAGGATTGCTCTCCGCTCGGTAGGAGTATTAAACACTTAGGCGAGTACTGGACTTCAGCTAAGCCTCCGAGTGGGAGGATTGCTCTCCACTCGGTAGGATTTTTAAATACTTAGCCGAGTACTTGGACTACATCTAAGCCTCCGAGTGGGAGGATTGCTCTCTACTCGGTAGGATTTTTAAATACTTAGGAGAGTACTTGGACTGCAGCTAAGCCCCCGAGTGGGAGGCTGGCTCACCACTCGGTAGGATTTTTAAATACTTAGGCGAGTACTTGGACTGCAGCTAAGCCCCCGAGTAGGAGGCTGTCTCACCACTCGGTAGGATTTTTAAATACTTAGGCGAGTACTTGGACTGCAGCTAAGCCCCCGAATGGGAGGCTGGCTCACCACTCGGTAGGGTTTTTAAATACTTAGGCGAGTACTTGGACTGCAGCTAAGCCCCCGAGTGGGAGGCTGGCTCACCACTCGGTAGGATTTTTAAATACTTAGGCGAGTACTTGGACTGCAGCTAAGCCCCCGAGTGGGAGGGTGGCTCACCACTCAGTATGATTTTTAAATACTTAGGCGAGTACTTGGACTGCAGCTAAGCCCCCGAGTGGGAGGCTGGCTCACCACTCGGTAGGATTTTTAAATACTTAGGCGAGTACTTGGACTGCAGCTAAGCCCCCGAGTGGGAGGCTGACTCACCACTCGCTAGGATTTTTAAATACTTAGGCGAGTACTTGGACTGCAGCTAAGCCCCCGAGTGGGAGGCTGGCTCACCACTCGGTAGGATTTTTAAATACTTAGGCGAGTACTTGGACTGCAGCTAAGCCCCCGAGTAGGAGGCTGGCTCACCACTCGGTAGGAATTTTAAATACTTAGGCGAGTACTTGGACTGCAGCTAAGCCCCCGAATGGGAGGCTGGCTCACCACTCGGTAGGATTTTTATATACTTAGGCGAGTACTTGGACTGCAGCTAAGCCCCCGAGTGGGAGGCTGGCTCACCACTCGATAGGATTTTTAAATACTTAGGCGAGTACTTGGACTGCAGCTAAGCCCCCGAGTGGGAGGGTGGCTCACCACTCAGTATGATTTTTAAATACTTAGGCGAGTACTTGGACTGCAGCTAAGCCCCCGAGTGGGAGGCTGGCTCACCACTCGGTAGGATTTTTAAATACTTAGGCGAGTACTTGGACTGCAGCTAAGCCCCCGAGTGGGAGGCTGGCTCACCACTCGCTAGGATTTTTAAATACTTAGGCTAGTACTTGGACTGCAGCTAAGCCCCCGAGTGGGAGGCTGGCTCACCACTCGGTAGGATTTTTAAATACTTAGGCGAGTACTTGGACTGCAGCTAAGCCCCCGAGTAGGAGGCTGGCTCACCACTCGGTAGGATTTTTAAATAGTTAGGCGAGTACTTGGACTGCAGTTAAGCCCCCGATTGGAAGGCTGGCTCACCACTCGGTAGGATTTTTATATACTTAGGCGAGTACTTGGGCTGCAGCTAAGCCCCTGAGTGGGAGGCTGGCTCAACACTCGATAGGATTTCTAAATACTTAGGCGAGTACTTGGACTGCAACTAAGCCCCCGAGTGGGAGGATTGCTCTCCACTCGGTAGGATTTTTAAATACTTAGGCGAGTACTTGGACTATAGCTAAGCCCCCGAGTGGGAGGATTGCTCTCCACTCGGTAGGATTTTGAAATACTTAGGCGAGTAATTGGACTGCAGCTAAGCCCCCGAGTGGGAGGCTGGATCACCACTCGGTAGGATTTTTAAATACTTAGGCGAGTACTTGGAATGTAGCTAAGCCCCCGAGTGGGAGGATTGCTCTCGGCTCTGTAGGATTTTTAAACACTTAGGCGAGTACTGGACTGCATCTAAGCCTGTGAGTGGGAGGATTGCTCTCCACTCGGTAGGATTTTTAAATACTTAGTCGAGTACTTGGACTGCATCTAAGCCTCCGAGTGGGAGGATTGCTCTCCGCTTGGTAGGATTTTTGAATACTTAGGAGAGTACTTGGACTGCAGCTAAGTCCCCGAGTGGGAGGCTGGCTCACCACTCGGTAGGATTTTTAAATACTTAGGCGAGTACTTGGACTGCAGCTAAGCCCCCGAGTAGGAGGCTGGCTCACCACTCGGTAGGATTTTTAAATACTTAGGCGAGTACATGGACTGCAGCTAAGCCCCCGAGTGGGAGGCTGGCTCACCACTCGGTAGGATTTTTAAATACTTAGGCGAGTACTTGGACTGCAGCTAAGCCCCCGAGTGGGAGGATTGCTCTCCGCTCGGTAGGAGTATGAAACACTTAGGCGAGTACTGGACTTCAGCTAAGCCTCCGAGTGGGAGGATTGCTCTCCCCTCGGTAGGATTTTTAAATACTTAGCCGAGTACTTGGACTACATCTAAGCCTCCGAGTGGGAGGATTGCTCTCTACTCGGTAGGATTTTTAAATACTTAGGAGAGTACTTGGACTGCAGCTAAGCCCCCGAGTGGGAGGCTGGCTCAACACTCGGTAGGATTTTTAAATACTTAGGCGAGTACTTGGACTGCAGCTGAGCCCCCGAGTAGGAGGCTGGCTCACCACTCGGTAGGATTTTTAAATACTTAGAGGAGTACTTGGACTGCAGCTAAGCCCTCGAATGGGAGGCTGGCTCACCACTCGGTAGGATTTTTAAATACTTAGGCGAGTACTTGGACTGCAGCTAAGCCCCCGAGTGGGAGGCTGGCTCACCACTCGGTAGGATTTTTAAATACTTAGGCGAGTACTTGGACTGCAGCTAAGCCCCCGAGTGGGAGGGTGGCTCACCACTCAGTATGATTTTTAAATACTTAGGCGAGTACTTGGACTGCAGCTAAGCCCCCGAGTGCGAGGCTGGCTCACCAGTCGGTAGGATTTTTAAATACTTAGGCGAGTACTTGGACTGCAGCTAAGCCCCCGAGTGGGAGGCTGGCTCACCACTCGCTAGGATTTTTAAATACTTAGGCGAGTACTTGGATTGCAGCTAAGCCCCCGAGTGGGAGGTTGGCTCACCACTCGGTAGGATTTTTAAATACTTAGGCGAGTACTTGGACTGCAGCTAAGCCCCCGAGTAGGAGGCTGTCTCACCACTCGGTAGGATTTTTAAATACTTAGGCGAGTACTTGGACTGCAGCTAAGCCCCCGAATGGGAGGCTGGCTCACCACTCGGTAGGATTTTTAAATACTTAGGCGAGTACTTGGACTACAGCTAAGCCCCCGAGTGGGAGGCTGGCTCACCACTCGGTAGGATTTTTAAATACTTAGGCGAGTACTTGGACTGCAGCTAAGCCCCCGAGTGGGAGGGTGGCTCACCACTCAGTATGATTTTTAAATACTTAGGCGAGTACTTGGACTTCAGCTAAGCCCCTGAGTGGGAGGCTGGCTCACCACTCGGTAGGATTTTTAAATACTTAGGCGAGTACTTGGACTGCAGCTAAACCCCCGAGTGGGAGGATTGCTCTCGGCTCGGTAGGATTTTTAAATACTTAGGCGAGTACTTGGACTGCAGCTAAGCCCCCGAGTAGGAGGCTGGCTCACCACTCGGTAGGATTTTTAAATACTTAGGCGAGTACTTGGACTGCAGCTAAGCCCCCGAGTGGGAGGCTGGCTCACCACTCGGTAGGATTTTTAAATACTTAGGCGAGTACTTGGACTGCAGCTAAGCCCCCGAGTTGGAGGATTGCTCTCCGCTCGGTAGGAGTATTAAACACTTAGGCGAGTACTGGACTTCAGCTAAGCCTCCGAGTGGGAGGATTGCTCTCCACTCGGTAGGATTTTTAAATACTTAGCCGAGTACTTGGACTACATCTAAGCCTCCGAGTGGGAGGATTGCTCTCTACTCGGTAGGATTTTTAAATACTTAGGAGAGTACTTGGACTGCAGCTAAGCCCCCGAGTGGGAGGCTGGCTCACCACTCGGTAGGATTTTTAAATACTTAGGCGAGTACTTGGACTGCAGCTAAGCCCCCGAGTAGGAGGCTGTCTCACCACTCGGTAGGATTTTTAAATACTTAGGCGAGTACTTGGACTGCAGCTAAGCCCCCGAATGGGAGGCTGGCTCACCACTCGGTAGGGTTTTTAAATACTTAGGCGAGTACTTGGACTGCAGCTAAGCCCCCGAGTAGGAGGCTGGCTCACCACTCGGTAGGAATTTTAAATACTTAGGCGAGTACTTGGACTGCAGCTAAGCCCCCGAATGGGAGGCTGGCTCACCACTCGGTAGGATTTTTATATACTTAGGCGAGTACTTGGACTGCAGCTAAGCCCCCGAGTGGGAGGCTGGCTCACCACTCGATAGGATTTTTAAATACTTAGGCGAGTACTTGGACTGCAGCTAAGCCCCCGAGTGGGAGGGTGGCTCACCACTCAGTATGATTTTTAAATACTTAGGCGAGTACTTGGACTGCAGCTAAGCCCCCGAGTGGGAGGCTGGCTCACCACTCGGTAGGATTTTTAAATACTTAGGCGAGTACTTGGACTGCAGCTAAGCCCCCGAGTGGGAGGCTGGCTCACCACTCGCTAGGATTTTTAAATACTTAGGCTAGTACTTGGACTGCAGCTAAGCCCCCGAGTGGGAGGCTGGCTCACCACTCGGTAGGATTTTTAAATACTTAGGCGAGTACTTGGACTGCAGCTAAGCCCCCGAGTAGGAGGCTGGCTCACCACTCGGTAGGATTTTTAAATAGTTAGGCGAGTACTTGGACTGCAGTTAAGCCCCCGATTGGAAGGCTGGCTCACCACTCGGTAGGATTTTTATATACTTAGGCGAGTACTTGGGCTGCAGCTAAGCCCCTGAGTGGGAGGCTGGCTCAACACTCGATAGGATTTCTAAATACTTAGGCGAGTACTTGGACTGCAACTAAGCCCCCGAGTGGGAGGATTGCTCTCCACTCGGTAGGATTTTTAAATACTTAGGCGAGTACTTGGACTATAGCTAAGCCCCCGAGTGGGAGGATTGCTCTCCACTCGGTAGGATTTTGAAATACTTAGGCGAGTAATTGGACTGCAGCTAAGCCCCCGAGTGGGAGGCTGGATCACCACTCGGTAGGATTTTTAAATACTTAGGCGAGTACTTGGAATGTAGCTAAGCCCCCGAGTGGGAGGATTGCTCTCGGCTCTGTAGGATTTTTAAACACTTAGGCGAGTACTGGACTGCATCTAAGCCTCCGAGTGGGAGGATTGCTCTCCACTCGGTAGGATTTTTAAATACTTAGTCGAGTACTTGGACTGCATCTAAACCTCCGAGTGGGAGGATTGCTCTCCGCTTGGTAGGATTTTTGAATACTTAGGAGAGTACTTGGACTGCAGCTAAGTCCCCGAGTGGGAGGCTGGCTCACCACTCGGTAGGATTTTTAAATACTTAGGCGAGTACTTGGACTGCAGCTGAGCCCCCGAGTAGGAGGCTGGCTCACCACTCGGTAGGATTTTTAAATACTTAGGCGAGTACTTGGACTGCAGCTAAGCCCCCGAATGGGAGGCTGGCTCACCACTCGGTAGGATTTTTAAATACTTAGGCGAGTACTTGGACTGCAGCTAAGCCCCCGAGTGGGAGGCTGGCTCACCACTCGGTAGGATTTTTAAATACTTAGGCGAGTACTTGGACTGCAGCTAAGCCCCCGAGTGGGAGGGTGGCTCACCACTCCATATGATTTTTAAATACTTAGGCGAGTACTTGGACTGCAGCTAAGCCCCCGAGTGGGAGGCTGGCTCACCACTCGGTAGGATTTTTAAATACTTAGGCGAGTACTTGGACTGCAGCTAAGCCCCCGAGTGGGAGGGTGGCTCACCACTCAGTATGATTTTTAAATACTTAGGCGAGTACTTGGACTGCAGCTAAGCCCCCGAGTGGGAGGCTGGCTCACCACTCGGTAGGATTTTTAAATACTTAGGCGAGTACTTGGACTGCAGCTAAGCCCCCGAGTGGGAGGCTGGCTCACCACTCGCTAGGATTTTTAAATACTTAGGCGAGTACTTGGACTGCAGCTAAGCCCCCGAATGGGAGGCTGGCTCACCACTCGGTAGGATTTTTAAATACTTAGGCGAGTACTTGGACTGCAGCTAAGCCCCCGAGTAGGAGGCTGTCTCACCACTCGGTAGGATTTTTAAATACTTAGGCGAGTACTTGGACTGCAGCTAAGCCCCCGAATGGGAGGCTGGCTCACCACTCGATAGGATTTTTAAATACTTAGGCGAGTACTTGGACTGCAGCTAAGCCCCCGAGTGGGAGGCTGGCTCACCACTCGGTAGGATTTTTAAATACTTAGGCGAGTTCTTGGACTGCAGCTAAGCCCCCGAGTGGGAGGGTGGCTCACCACTCAGTATGATTTTTAAATACTTAGGCGAGTACTTGGACTGCAGCTAAGCCCCCGAGTGGGAGGCTGGCTCACCACTCGGTAGGATTTTTAAATACTTAGGCGAGTACTTGGACTGCAGCTAAGCCCCCGAGTGGGAGGGTGGCTCACCACTCAGTATGATTTTTAAATACTTAGGCGAGTACTTGGACTGCAGTTAAGCCCCCGAGTGGGAGGCTGGCTCACCAGTCGGTAGGATTTTTAAATACTTAGGCGAGTACTTGGACTGCAGCTAAGCCCCCGAGTGGGAGGCTGGCTCACCACTCGCTAGGATTTTTAAATACTTAGGCGAGTACTTGGATTGCAGCTAAGCCCCCGAGTGGGAGGTTGGCTCACCACTCGGTAGGATTTTTAAATACTTAGGCGAGTACTTGGACTGCAGCTAAGCCCCCGAGTAGGAGGATGTCTCACCACTCGGTAGGATTTTTAAATACTTAGGCGAGTACTTGGACTGCAGCTAAGCCCCCGAATGGGAGGCTGGCTCACCACTCGGTAGGATTTTTAAATACTTAGGCGAGTACTTGGACTACAGCTAAGCCCCCGAGTGGGAGGCTGGCTCACCACTCGGTAGGATTTTTAAATACTTAGGCGAGTACTTGGACTGCAGCTAAGCCCCCGAGTGGGAGGGTGGCTCACCACTCAGTATGATTTTTAAATACTTAGGCGAGTACTTGGACTTCAGCTAAGCCCCCGAGTGGGAGGCTGGCTCACCACTCGGTAGGATTTTTAAATACTTAGGCGAGTACTTGGACTGCAGCTAAGCCCCCGAGTGGGAGGATTGCTCTCGGCTCGGTAGGATTTTTAAATACTTAGGCGAGTACTTGGACTGCAGCTAAGCCCCCGAGTAGGAGGCTGGCTCACCACTCGGTAGGATTTTTAAATACTTAGGCGAGTACTTGGACTGCAGCTAAGCCCCCGAGTGGGAGGCTGGCTCACCACTCGGTAGGATTTTTAAATACTTAGGCGAGTACTTGGACTGCAGCTAAGCCCCCGAGTGGGAGGATTGCTCTCCGCTCGGTAGGAGTATTAAACACTTAGGCGAGTACTGGACTTCAGCTAAGCCTCCGAGTGGGAGGATTGCTCTCCACTCGGTAGGATTTTTAAATACTTAGCCGAGTACTTGGACTACATCTAAGCCTCCGAGTGGGAGGATTGCTCTCTACTCGGTAGGATTTTTAAATACTTAGGAGAGTACTTGGACTGCAGCTAAGCCCCCGAGTGGGAGGCTGGCTCACCACTCGGTAGGATTTTTAAATACTTAGGCGAGTACTTGGACTACAGCTAAGCCCCCGAGTAGGAGGCTGTCTCACCACTCGGTAGGATTTTTAAATACTTAGGCGAGTACTTGGACTGCAGCTAAGCCCCCGAATGGGAGGCTGGCTCACCACTCGGTAGGATTTTTAAATACTTAGGCGAGTACTTGGACTGCAGCTAAGCCCCCGAGTGGGAGGCTGGCTCACCACTCGGTAGGATTTTTAAATACTTAGGCGAGTACTTGGACTGCAGCTAAGCCCCCGAGTGGGAGGGTGGCTCACCACTCAGTATGATTTTTAAATACTTAGGCGAGTACTTGGACTGCAGCTAAGCCCCCGAGTGGGAGGCTGGCTCACCACTCGGTAGGATTTTTAAATACTTAGGCGAGTACTTGGACTGCAGCTAAGCCCCCGAGTGGGAGGCTGGCTCACCACTCGCTAGGATTTTTAAATACTTAGGCGAGTACTTGGACTGCAGCTAAGCCCCCGAGTGGGAGGCTGGCTCACCACTCGGTAGGATTTTTAAATACTTAGGCGAGTACTTGGACTGCAGCTAAGCCCCCGAGTAGGAGGCTGGCTCACCACTCGGTAGGATTTTTAAATACTTAGGCGAGTACTTGGACTGCAGCTAAGCCCCCGAATGGGAGGCTGGCTCACCACTCGGTAGGATTTTTAAATACTTAGGCGAGTACTTGGACTACAGCTAAGCCCCCGAGTAGGAGGCTGGCTCACCACTCGGTAGGATTTTTAAATACTTAGGCGAGTACTTGGACTGCAGCTAAGCCCCCGATTGGAAGGCTGGCTCACCACTCGGTAGGATTTTTATATACTTAGGCAAGTACTTGGGCTGCAGCTAAGCCCCTGAGTGGGAGGCTGGCTCAACACTCGATAGGATTTCTAAATACTTAGGCGAGTACTTGGACTGCAACTAAGCCCCCGAGTGGGAGGATTGCTCTCCACTCGGTAGGATTTTTAAATACTTAGGCGAGTACTTGGACTATAGCTAAGCCCCCGAGTGGGAGGATTGCTCTCCACTCGGTAGGATTTTTAAATACTTAGGCGAGTAATTGGACTGCAGCTAAGCCCCCGAGTGGGAGGCTGGATCACCACTCGGTAGGATTTTTAAATACTTAGGCGAGTACTTGGAATGTAGCTAAGCCCCCGAGTGGGAGGATTGCTCTCGGCTCTGTAGGATTTTTAAACACTTAGGCGAGTACTGGACTGCATCTAAGCCTCCGAGTGGGAGGATTGCTCTCCACTCGGTAGGATTTTTAAATACTTAGTCGAGTACTTGGACTGCATCTAAACCTCCGAGTGGGAGGATTGCTCTCTGCTTGGTAGGATTTTTGAATACTTAGGAGAGTACTTGGACTGCAGCTAAGTCCCCGAGTGGGAGGCTGGCTCACCACTCGGCAGGATTTTTAAATACTTAGGCGAGTACTTGGACTGCAGCTGAGCCCCCGAGTAGGAGGCTGGCTCACCACTCGGTAGGATTTTTAAATACTTAGGCGAGTACTTGGACTGCAGCTAAGCCCCCGAATGGGAGGCTGGCTCACCACTCGGTAGGATTTTTAAATACTTAGGCGAGTACTTGGACTGCAGCTAAGCCCCCGAGTGGGAGGCTGGCTCACCACTCGGTAGGATTTTTAAATACTTAGGCGAGTACTTGGACTGCAGCTAAGCCCCCGAGTGGGAGGGTGGCTCACCACTCCGTATGATTTTTAAATACTTAGGCGAGTACTTGGACTGCAGCTAAGCCCCCGAGTGGGAGGCTGGCTCACCACTCGGTAGGATTTTTAAATACTTAGGCGAGTACTTGGACTGCAGCTAAGCCCCCGAGTGGGAGGCTGGCTCACCACTCGGTAGGATTTTTAAATACTTAGGCGAGTACTTGGACTGCAGCTAAGCCCCCGAGTGGGAGGGTGGCTCACTACTCCGTATGATTTTTAAATACTTAGGCGAGTACTTGGACTGCAGCTAAGCCCCCGAGTGGGAGGCTGGCTCACCACTCGGTAGGATTTTTAAATACTTAGGCGAGTACTTGGACTGCAGCTAAGCCCCCGAGTGGGAGGGTGGCTCACCACTCAGTATGATTTTTAAATACTTAGGCGAGTACTTGGACTGCAGCTAAGCCCCCGAGTGGGAGGCTGGATCACCACTCGGTAGGATTTTTAAATACTTAGGCGAGTACTTGGAATGTAGCTAAGCCCCCGAGTGGGAGGATTGCTCTCGGCTCTGTAGGATTTTTAAACACTTAGGCGAGTACTGGACTGCATCTAAGCCTCCGAGTGGGAGGATTGCTCTCCACTCGGTAGGATTTTTAAATACTTAGTCGAGTACTTGGACTGCATCTAAACCTCCGAGTGGGAGGATTGCTCTCTGCTTGGTAGGATTTTTGAATACTTAGGAGAGTACTTGGACTGCAGCTAAGTCCCCGAGTGGGAGGCTGGCTCACCACTCGGCAGGATTTTTAAATACTTAGGCGAGTACTTGGACTGCAGCTGAGCCCCCGAGTAGGAGGCTGGCTCACCACTCGGTAGGATTTTTAAATACTTAGGCGAGTACTTGGACTGCAGCTAAGCCCCCGAATGGGAGGCTGGCTCACCACTCGGTAGGATTTTTAAATACTTAGGCGAGTACTTGGACTGCAGCTAAGCCCCCGAGTGGGAGGCTGGCTCACCACTCGGTAGGATTTTTAAATACTTAGGCGAGTACTTGGACTGCAGCTAAGCCCCCGAGTGGGAGGGTGGCTCACCACTCCGTATGATTTTTAAATACTTAGGCGAGTACTTGGACTGCAGCTAAGCCCCCGAGTGGGAGGCTGGCTCACCACTCGGTAGGATTTTTAAATACTTAGGCGAGTACTTGGACTGCAGCTAAGCCCCCGAGTGGGAGGCTGGCTCACCACTCGGTAGGATTTTTAAATACTTAGGCGAGTACTTGGACTGCAGCTAAGCCCCCGAGTGGGAGGGTGGCTCACTACTCCGTATGATTTTTAAATACTTAGGCGAGTACTTGGACTGCAGCTAAGCCCCCGAGTGGGAGGCTGGCTCACCACTCGGTAGGATTTTTAAATACTTAGGCGAGTACTTGGACTGCAGCTAAGCCCCCGAGTGGGAGGGTGGCTCACCACTCAGTATGATTTTTAAATACTTAGGCGAGTACTTGGACTGCAGCTAAGCCCCCGAGTGGGAGGCTGGCTCACCACTCGGTAGGATTTTTAAATACTTAGGCGAGTACTTGGACTGCAGCTAAGCCCCCGAGTGGGAGGCTGGCTCACCACTCGCTAGGATTTTTAAATACTTAGGCGAGTACTTGGACTGCAGCTAAGCCCCCGAGTGGGAGGCTGGCTCACCACTCGGTAGGATTTTTAAATACTTAGGCGAGTACTTTGTCGGGGCGGACGGGCGTCCCCCCGCGAGCACCTATGGGGCCGGAGCCCCTTTCGTTGTCCGGCGAGGGGGGCGGAGGGAGCGCAGAGAGCAGATCGAGGCGGGCACACGGGCGGTTTACCCAGGTTCGGGCCGCGATGGACGCGTAAAACCCTACTCCTACTTAGTTGTATTCGACTGGGGAGCTCGGGAGCTTGGAGAGCTAGCTGCACCGAGCGTATGGCTGTCTGGATGCCGAGTCTCCCAACCCCGGAACCTCTGAACCCCCTCTACGTTGCACACGGGCCTCCTTTTATAGCGCAAAGGGGTCACCGACAGGTGTCAACGTAAGATAAAGGGGTAAAAGTGTAAAAGGGGTGGTAGCTGTAATAGTGCGGGAACGGTGGTGCTACAGTGCGGCACAGTGTTATCATACCTACTTCTGACGGTAGGGGACAAGGGCATTAAATGCCCGTCACGGTCGCCCGGACAGGACCGAGGCGGACCGTTAGGTGCGCCACCGTTCGCCACGATGGCGGCTGCATGCCACCGCATGCCCCAGGCTGCGCGGTGCCTCGCCACGTGACCTCGGGGGAAGCCCCGGAGCGACGCGTGGCGGGCGAGCTGGAGCGCAGTCTTGAGGTGGCGATCTTGCCGCGGCAAGTGGCTTGCCGCGGGGGTCGTCTTCCTGTGCCTGATAGCGTGCCAGCTATCAGGCCTTGCCGGGGCGCTTGGCGCGCCACGGCGGGCTTCTCTTGTGGTGCCTGGGTTCGGCCTTCCCGACAAGCTCCTCTTGTCGGGGGCTCGATCTTTTGTCTCGTTATACTTTGTTCTTGGATGGCTTTACATGGGCTCAGTCGTCCCGGCAAGCTCCTCTTGCCGGGGCCTTGTCTTCTTGGCCCGGCAAGCTCCTCTTGCCGGGGTGTCGGTGTACTAAAGTGGGGGTACCTTAGTACCCCCGACTTGTGCACGGGCAGTCGTAGCACCCCGCGGCAAGGCCCGCCCCTGGAAGCGCCAAGAGAAGACCAAGCGTACAAGACAAGGCCCCCGGCAAGAGGAGCTTGCCGGGCCGAGAAGACGAGACCCCGGCAAGAGGAGCTTGCCGGGACGACCGAGCCCCCGACAAGAGGAGCTTGTCGGGAAGGCCGGACCCAGGCACCACAAGAGAAGCCCGCCGTAGCGCGCCAAGCGCCCCGGCAAGGCCTGATAGCTGGCACGCTATCAGGCACAGGAAGACGACCCCCGCGGCAAGCCACTTGCCGCGGCAAGATCGCCGCCTCAAGACTACGCTCCAGCTCGCCCGCCCACGCGTCACTCCGGGGCTTCCCCCGAGGGCACGTGGCGAGGCACCGCGCAGCCTGAGACATGCGGCGGCATGCAGCCGCCATCGTGGCGAGCGGTGGCGCACCTAACGGTCCGCCTCGGTGCTGTCCGAGCGACCGTGACGGGCATTTAATGCCCTTGTCCCCTACCGTCAGAAGTAGGTATGATAACACTGTGCCGCACTGTAGCGCCACCATTCCCGTACTATTACAGCTACCACCCCTTTTACGCTTTTACCCCCTTCTCCTACGTTGACACCTGTCGGTGACCCCTTTGCGCTATAAAAGGAGGCCCGTGTGCAACGTAGAAAGGGAGGCCGGGGGTTCGGAGACTGGGCTTTTAGACAGCCATACGCTCGGTGCAGCTAGCCCTGGGAGCTCCCGAGCTCCCCAGTTGGATACAACCAAGCAGGAGTAGGGTTTTACGCGCCCATCGCGGCCCGAACCTGGGTAAATCGCCCGCGTGCTCGCCTCGATCTGCTCTCTGTGCTCCCTCCGCCCCCCTCCGGACAACGAAAGGGGCTCCGGCCCCATAGGTGCCCGCGGGGGACAGCCATCCCCCGCGACATCTTTGGCGCGCCAGGTAGGGGGTGCGTCGAGGTCGTGCGGATCAGATCCTGCGTTCGCGCGAGCGCGTTCTTCGTCAGCTTCTCCGAACTCACTAGCTTCATCAACCCCATGGCCCCGAAGAAGAAGGCTTCGGAGGCCGCGGGCCCGTCCGCGTCACTCCCGCCGCAACCGGAGCCAACGGTGGGCGGGGGAGACGCCGTCGGAGGGGTGGCCACTGGCGAGAACACTCGCGGTGCCACCAAATCCAAGGACTGGGCGGACGACCGAGCCTCGGCCTCCGAGGACGCGCCGCATCCGTCCCTTCAAACGACGACCCAGCAGCGCCATGCCACGGGAGGTGGCATCCGCTTGCTGGAACAAGGGCAAACAGGAGGTTCACGGGACGCCATGGGCCCCCGTCCGGACACGGGCAAGGCGAAGGCACCGGGGGGGGGACCCCGCTCCTTCTAACGTTGTTAGGAGTCCGAGCGTATCCCGCTCCTCACGCCACTCGCCCCCGCTCCCCTCCACTCCGGCAGAAGCGCTCGCAAGAGCGCAACTGCTCCTCGACTACCCTCCAGCGGCTGGCAAGGCCGAAAGCTGGAGGGCCACCATCCAGAGCCTGATCGCCTTCGCCAACAACGACACGCCGCAGCGGCCGGCGGCCTCACGGCCCCGGCAGGTCGAGAAGACGAAGGCCGGCGGCGACAAGACCGCCGGAGGTGCAACCACCATGCACTCCCCGGCGCAGAAGCAGAAGACGCCGCCCCGCTGGAGCAACGCCGACGACGGCTCCACAGCGTCGTCGGACCCGCGGACTCGCCGGGACCAGCGCCAAGTCCTCGACGAGCGGCAGCAAGAAGACGCTCGAACAAGGATTGAGCGCCGCCGAGAAACTCGGCGGCAATCAGACCGGCGGGCCGGGAACGCTGTCGACGCGCACGCGCCCGGTGAACCAGGTGACTTGCCCTACGCGGCAGGTTGCCCTGCGTTCACCCGCGAGCTGCGGCGCGTCCAGTGGCCCAGCACGAAGAACTTCAAGCCCGACGTACCAGAAAAGTACGACGGCAGGACGCACCCCTCGGAGTTCCTTAGCATCTACACAATCGCTGTCCAAGCTGCCGGGGGGCGCGACGAGAGGATATTGGCGAACTACTTCCCGCTCGTGCTTAAGCCGAACGTTCGTTCGTGGCTTATGCACTTGCCGGAAGCCTCCATTTCTTCCTGGGCGGATCTTTGCCATCAGTTTGTTGGCGCCTTCACAGGCGGCCACAAACCTCATGGCCAGGATAGCGACCTCCACATCCTAGCCCAGAAGGAAGGAGAACCCCTGCGCAAGTACATCCAGCGCTTCAGCCGCGTGCATCGCAACATCCCCGACGTTCACCCTGCCGCGGTTATCAGCGCGTTCCACCAGAACGTGCGTAACCGCCGCATGCGTGAAGAGATGGCCATGACCAAGATCCGGGACGTCAGCGAGCTATATGCTTTGGCTGACAAATGCGCGCGCGCGGAGGAGGGGAGGAAGCTCCCCAGGGAGGACGCTGGCGCAGGAGAAAGCGACAGTGACGACACCGCCCCAGCGAAGAGAGGCCAGCGGCGGAATAATAGGAGGAAGAGCAGAAAAGAGGTGCTTGCCGTCGAGGGGTCCGGCAAGGAGGCTCCCGCCAAGCAAACGCAGGCTGGTGGCTCCGGCAAGGAGCCTGCCCCCGTGGCGGCACCCGACAAGCAGGACGGCTCCGACAAGCGATACTGCAAGATCCACCGCACCAGGGGCCACGATCTCTCCAACTGCAAGAGCGTCGAGTACCTCGTCGTGCAGCAGAAGGCTGGGTACGAGAGGCGCGACAAGGGGAAGGCCCAGGGCGGGGGTGGCGAACCAAGCAAGAAGCGGCCGCCCGTCGGCCGGGGAGGACGCCGCGGCAAGGCCAAGCAGCGGCAAGGCGATCGGCCTCCCCGGGGCCGCGACGAAGATGAAGAAGACGACGACGAAGACCTAGAAGACGAAGATAACAGCGAGCAGGAGTTCCAGAAGGCCACGGAGGTCCTGTGCGTTGACGGCGGCGCCTCTCTGCACACCTCACACCGCCAGCTTAAGCAGTGGGTGCGAGAGATGAACGCAGCCGAGCCACCCGTGGAGTCGCGCAGGCTCCTCAAATGGTCCAGCACGCCCATCGTTTTCGATCTTGAGGATCACCCCGACCGCACAACCGCGGTCGGGTGCTTGCCGATGCTGGTCTCGCCCACCATCCGCAACCTCAAGGTCACCAAAATGTTGGTTGACGGCGGGGCCGGGCTGAACTTAATCTCCTCCGCTGTGATCAAGAAACTCCAGATCCCAGACGGCGAGCTCGAAGAGACCGGTTCTTTCCAAGGAATCAACCCGGGGAGGAGCAAGCCCAAGGGGAAGATTACCCTGCCTGTGACCTTTGGCGGCGAGCTCAACTTCAGGACTGAGCGCATCACGTTCGACGTCGCTGATATCCCGTTACCATACAATGGGATCCTCGGCCGTCCCGCTCTCGCCAAGTTCATGGCAGCTTCCCACCACGCGTACAACGTACTCAAGTTGCCGGGGCCGATGAGCGTCATCACTGTCCATGGCGACAAAAAGGACGCGCTTATCTGCGCCGACAAGATCTACCGGGATGCGGCAGCTGCGGCAGAGAAGGACACACTTGCCGCTGAAGCACCCGGGGGGAAGAAGACAAGGACCAAGTCCGGTAAGTGCTCTGGGGCCCACTCCGGCAACCGCACCTCTTCGGAGTGCTGCGCCGCCGTCGAGGGCGTTCCATCGAGCTCCACCGGCAAGCACAAGAAGGGAATGACCGCTCCTCCGGCAACCAAGAAGGTGTCCGCCAAGGAGGACGGCGCTGGCGGTACCTTCACCATCAGTGCCGCGCTTGACAGCAAATAGGAAAGCGCGCTCGTTGCCTTCCTGCGGGCGAATGTCGACGTGTTTGCATGGCAACCGTCCGACATCCCCGGTGTTCCCAGGAGGGTGATTGAGCACAAGCTCGCTGTCTGTCCTCACGCGCGACCCGTCAAGCAGAAAGTGAGAAAGCAAGCCGTGGAGCGTCAAGAATTCATCAGCGAAGAGATCAAGAAACTAGAGGCAGCAGGCCTAGTGAGAGGTGTGATCCATCCAACGTGGCTGGCCAATCCGGTCGTAGTGCGCAAGGCCAACGGGAAGTGGAGACTGTGCATAGACTTCACCGATGTGAATAAAGCATGTCCCAAGGATCCATTTCCCTTGCCGCGCATTGACCAGATTGTTGACTCCACTGCCGGATGTGAGCTACTCTCTTTTCTCGATGCATACTCAGGCTACCACCAAGTCTTTATGGCCAAGGAAGATGAAGAGAAGACCGCATTCATCACTCCGTGCGGCGCCTACTGCTTCGTACGCATGCCGTTCGGACTGAAGAACGCGGGATCAACGTTTGCAAGGGTAGTGCACACTGCTTTCGAGCCACAGATCCATAGGAACGTGGAGGCCTACATGGATGACATCGTGGTGAAGAGCAGGAGCAAGGAAACCCTGGTCCAAGATCTGGAAGAGACATTTCAGAACCTGCGCAAGATACAGCTCAAGCTGAACCCCGAGAAGTGCGTTTTCGGAGTCCCCTCCGGCAAGCTTCTCGGGTTCTTTGTGTCACAGAGGGGGATTGAGGCTAATCCCGACAAGATCAAAGCCATCGAGCAGATCGAAGCCCCAGAGCGCATCAAGGACGTCAGAAAGCTTGCAGGTTGTGTGGCCGCCCTCAGTCGGTTCATTTCAAGGTCTGCAGAACGCGCCCTGCCCTTCTTTAAAATCTTGAAGAAGGCAGGCCCCATGCAGTGGACTCCAGAAGCGGAGGCGGCGCTGCAAGACTTGAAAAGGTACCTATCCTCCACTCCAATACTTGTCGCACCTAGACCGCAGGAGAAGTTGTTGCTATACCTAGCGGCAACCAACCAGGTGGTTAGTGCTGCGTTAGTGGCGGAGAGGGAGGCCGACGAGGAGTCTATACCACCTGCAAGCGAGTCCAGCGACAAGCGGGGGGCTGCTCCGGCAAGCTCTGACCCCGACAAGGACAACCCGGCGCAGGGACAGGATGGAGCGCGGAAGAAGATGGTGCAGCGCCCGGTGTATTTTGTAAGTTCCCTTTTGCAGGGGGCTAGATCAAAATACTCCGGGGTACAGAAGCTGCTTTTCGGCCTCCTCATGGCCTCGAGAAAGCTGCGCCATTACTTCCAAGCACACGAGATAACAGTGGTCACTCGCTTTCCGCTGAAGAGGATATTGCACAATCCAGAGGCGACAGGCAGGATCGTCGAGTGGGCACTGGAGCTGTCGAGCTTTGGACTCAAGTTTGAAAGTACTTCAACCATACAGAGCCGAGCTTTGGCAGAATTCATAGCTGAGTGGACCCCGACGCCACATGAAGAAGCCCAAGAAACAAGCGCGCCCGTACAAGAAGCAACAAGCGAGTGGGTGATGTACTTCGATGGTGCCTTCTCGCTGCAAGGCGCCGGTGCTGGCGTGGTACTCATCGCGCCCACCGGAGAGCACCTCAAGTATGTTATCCAGATGCACTTCCCAAGAGAGCAAGCAACCAACAACACTGCTGAGTATGAAGGCTTGCTCGCCGGCCTCAGGATTGCGGCCGAACTTGGGATCAGGCAGCTGATTGTGCGGGGAGATTCTCAACTGGTGGTCCGGCAGGTCAACAAGAGCTACCAAAGCCCTCTGATGAAAGCCTATGTAGATGAAGTGAGGAAGCTGGAAGAACACTTTGAAGGGCTGCAAATGGAGCGCGTCCCGAGAGCTCAGAATGAGATAGCAGACGGCCTTTCGAAGTGTGCTTCGTTGAAGTTACCTGTGGAACCAGGGACCTTCTTACTCAAGCTGACTCAACCGTCCGTTACACCATCAGTTGGGCAGTCCAAGAAAAGGAAGTTGGTCTCCGGCGACTACTTGCAGGCGGATCTTCCTGAGACCGCCGCCAAGGTCCCCAAGATCAACAACCAGAACGCCGGGGGACGGCCCGCTCCTACGAATCCCAGGATCCGTCCAGTCGAAGCGGGTGCCCCCGGTGAGTCTCGCTCCGGCAAGCAGACCAGCAGTCTGAACGCTGAGGAACAGTTCGCTCCTGCGGGTCCGAGGATCTGTCCAGTTGAAGCGGGGGTTCCCGACAAGCTTTGCCCCGGCAAGCTTGCCGGGGGATCACCGGCTCCGGCTGAACCAGAGGTTCTTGCCGTACAAGCCGGGGTCCCCGCAGCGGCCTTCATGCCTTTAGCCCTTGCCGTCGAGCCCCGGGCTCCGGCATGGGCGCAGCAGATCGTCCGTTTTCTGCAAGCTGGAGAACTTCCCGACGACCCAGAAGAGATGGAGAAGATCACCAGGCAGTCAAGTATGTACCAGTTCGTGGACAACGAGCTGTACAGAAGGAGACTCAATGGTGTCAGATTGAAGTGCATCTCCAGGGAAGACGGACAGAAGCTGTTGGCAGAGATACACGGAGGCATATGCGGCCATCACATCGGCGCAAGAGCACTTGTCGGGAAAGCCTTCCGGCAAGGATTCTTCTGGCAAGAATCCCTCCAAGATGCAACTGCACTAGTAACCAAGTGTGAAGCGTGCCAGTTCCATGCAAAACAGATTCACCAGCCAGCTCAAGCTCTCCAAACAATCCCTTTGTCCTGGCCCTTCTCGGTCTGGGGGCTCGATATCCTCGGCCCTTTTCCCCGAGCTGTCGGGGGCTTCGAGTACTTGTACGTTGCAATCGACAAGTTCACGAAGTGGCCGGAAGTGGAGCCAGTGAGGAAGGTGACCGCGCAGTCAGCAGTCAAGTTCTTCCGGTCGATCGTCTGCCGTTTCGGAGTCCCCAACAGAGTCATCACCGACAATGGGACGCAATTTACAAGTCGCGCCTTCATGCAATACGCCCAGGATCTCGGCGCCAAGGTCTGTTTCGCTTCAGTTGCTCACCCCAGGAGCAACGGTCAAGCGGAAAGGGCCAACGCTGAAGTGCTGCGCGGACTCAAGACCAGGACCTTCGACAGGCTGCACAAGTGCGGGAGAAATTGGATTGAGGAGCTGCCGGCGGCTCTTTGGTCAATCAGGACGACACCAAGCCGAGCCACCGGACAGACACCTTTTGCTCTAGTCTATGGAGCGGAAGCGGTTATCCCCACGGAACTCGTATACGGATCTCCTCGGGTGCTCGCTTATGACGAGCTCGAGCAAGAGCGGCTGCGCCAAGATGACGCGCTGCTCCTTGAGGAAGGACGTCTCCAGGCTGCGGTACGAGCTGCTCGATACCAGCAAGCCTTGCGTCGCTACCATAGCCGCAAGGTCAAGGCCAGGAGTCTCGAGGAGGGCGACCTTGTTCTTCGGCGAACTCAGTCGGCCAAGAATTCCAACAAGTTGACGCCGAAGTGGGAAGGACCTTATCGGGTGAGACAAGTCACGAGGCCCGGCGCTGTCCGCCTCGAGACCGAAGAAGGCGTACCAGTGAGCAACTCCTGGAACATAGAGCATCTTCGCAAGTTTCACCCATAAGGCGCGGTTGCCGTGACCCGTTCCGGCAACCATCGGTTTGTACAGGCCTTGCCGCTGTTGCATGTAACCCCTTGTACAAAGCCAGGCGAAGCCCCTGGCACCAGATCAAGTTGCCCTGTTAGGCGACCTTGTTCTCTGGCACGTTCAGTCGGCCAAGAATTATAACAAGTTGACGCCGAAGCAGGAAGGCCCTTGTTGGGTGGAACGAGTCGCGAGGCCCGGCGCTGTCCGCCTCAAGACCGAAGAGGGCCTACCAGTGAGCAACTCCTGGGAACATAGAGCATCTTCGCAAGTTCCGCCCACTAGGCGCGGTTGCCGTGATCCGCTCCGGCAACCACCGGTTTGTACAGGCCTTGCCGCTGCTGCATGTAACCCCTTGTACAAAGCCAGGCGAAGCCCCTGGCGCCAGATAAAGTTGCCCTGTTAGGCGACCTTGTTCTCTGGCACGTTCAGTCGGCCAAGAATTATAACAAGTCGACGCCGAAGCAGGAAGGCCCTTATCGGGTGAGACGAGTCGCGAGGCCCGGCGCTGTCCGCCTCAAGACCGAAGAGGGCCTACCAGTGAGCAACTCCTGGGAGCATAGAGCATCTTCGCAAGTCTCGCCCATAAGGCGCGGTTGCCGTGATCCGCTCCGGCAACCACCGGTTTGTGCAGGCCTTGCCGATGTTGCATTTAAGCCCTCGTACAAAGCCAGGCGAAGCCCCTGGCCGAAAAAAGAGAAGCGCTGGCGCCCTAGATTTTAGCATGCATGCTGAGTCAGAGTCTCGTCCTTGGTTAGGGTTGTCAGTTCCTAACTGTCGCTAACCCCTAACTTAGAGGTCGAGTCCGCGTCTTTTTCCCATCCTTTCCCTTTTTGGCTCGCAGGAATCAAACGTCCTTGCCGGGCCGCTCGAGGACAAGGAAGAGGAGAAGGACGAGCCAACACCTACGCCCCGGCGAGCCAGAGTCGCCGGGGGCCGCAACCTCAGATAAGTTTTTGCATCCCTCATCGTGCATTCTCTTGTGGACTGCGGAATTTGGAAGCCTCCTTCCCTCCCGAAAAGCTACCGTGCTCTCTTAGCGGCAAGCCCCAGAGCGCGTTCCTGGGGCCCGTTTCGATGGCAGCCGCGGCAGCAAGGGGGAGGGAAGTGAGGGGCCGGAGCCCGCCTGCTCCTCGCCTCCGCCAAGGGCGTGAGAAAGGTCGAGCAGTGCGGGGGAGCGGCTGGGCCTGTTGCCGGGCGAGAAACTGTCTATCCTGAACGATGTAAAGGATGCGTTCCTTACCGCGGTTTCCACCCGCGAGACAAATGATCCGGCAAACATCCCCTTTTCATTAAAAACATTCCACTCAGGTACAGTTCAGAGAGAATGAAAAACATGAAAAGAGGGATTACAAGGCTTAAACGCAACTAAGGCCCGAAGGCTTACGAGCTGGAAAAAGATAAGGTGCCCGTAATCCCTTTCTTGTCTCTCTCCCCAGGAGGTAGAGCAAGTAGACGAAGAGGGCGAAAGGGGCACCTAGATGAGCTACGGGTGGCAGAAGGCACCAAGAGAAGGTCCGGGGGCTCCGCCCGAGGGTCCCCGGATGCTGAAGAAGACGGAGGCGCCGGAGGCAGAGCTGGAAGATGAGGCAGCGGCCTTGCCGCCAGCCTCTTCCTCTTCCGCAGCCTCGCCACTCCGGCCGCCCGAGGAGATCAAGCCCCCGGCAAGAGGAGCTTGCCGGGCCGGAGAGAAGCCCCCGGTGGTCGTCACCGAGAGCAAGGGTGATGACGGCGCCAGGGGCGCATCTGGAACACGAGGCACCGGAGCGTCAGCCAGCTGTCGAAGTCGGCCCGTACTCCGACTTCGCGGCCTTCGACGTCCGCCCTCTGTCCTCCTCAGCAGCCCCCCCTACGCCAGTCGCCCAAGGAGACGACCCCGGGGAGTTCACGGAGCCCGGCGCGGTCGATGGGGCCGCCGGCGCCACCCGGAGCTGCGGCCGACGCCTAGTCGTACCCGTCATCCCGACGGCTGCTCCCCTCGTCGTCGCTGTCGCTCCCCCCCTCGTCACTCTCGCCCGAGGAGGAGCCTTCGCTGTCGGAGGAGCTATCTTCGCAGCACCGGGCCCGGATACCGAGGCCCCAGAAGGCCTTGACGGAGAGGAGGTCCTCCCCCACTAGCTTAAAGTGGAGAGTGAACCCCTCCGTCAGGTTGTGGATCCGGGCGAACGTCTTCCACCCGCGGCCCAGACACACCACGCCGGGGGCCCGGGACTCGACGTGGACTCGCGTCCCACTGATCCCGCAGCCCCTCATGCGCAGGTTTAGCGTCTCAGGCTGCTCCACCTCCAACACGCTCGCGAACGGAGCGGGAAGCCGGAGGCGGCGACGAGGCGCCCGGCGCAGCTTGATAATGAACTCACAAGGGTCGTCCCCAAGATGGACCGCGGGAAGGAACGGAGCCGCTGCCGGGGGCAAGGGCGGCGCATCGATCCGCCCGCCCCGAGCGCCTCGCCCACGGCCTCGTCCGCGACCTCGCCCTCTCCCTCTTCCCCTGGCGACCGGCTCCGCCGCCGCGGACGCAAGGGGAGGAAGGGCGCGTTGCCTAGCAGACACCCTTGCGGCAACCGAAGAAGAACCAGGGTTCCCCCCCTCCATCGCAAATGGGGTAAGGAAACCAGAAGCAGAAGGAGGAAGGAGATGGAGTGCGCGTTTCCGTCGCCCCCTTTCGCTCCTTATAAAGGAGCGGAGTAGGACCGCGGCCGCCCCGCTCCTCCAATAGACGCGGAGGAAGGGCAGGCGACTGGGGCCGACCCACTGCATCGGCCCGCGCCAGCCCGACTCCCTGCTTCCACCGCCGCAACTCCGAGTGCATGAGGGCCGCGTGGTGGGCGCGCATAACCGAGGCGACGGGTGGGACGACCTCTCCCCGTCCCGTAATTACGGAGAGCGGACGCCTCGAAAACCGCGCCCCACCCCCGTCCATTTACTGAGCCGCGCCTCCGCGCCTCCCTCGACTTAAAGAGAGAACGGGCGTTTTCGCCCCCACGACGCCGCGATAAGCGCTCGCCGCCTGGGAAAGGCGCGGCGGATGCAGAGTTAAGGAGCAGCGCGACCAAGGCCACGCGTGCCCGTGCACTGTTAGGGCCTGGCCCAACTACGCTCGGCACCGTGTGTGGCCCAGGCCCGGGGGCTCCTGTCGGTGTACTAAAGTGGGGGTACCTTAGTACCCCCGACTTGTGCACGGGCAGTCGTAGCACCCCGCGGCAAGGCCCGCCCCTGGAAGCGCCAAGAGAAGACCAAGCGTACAAGACAAGGCCCACGGCAAGAGGACCTTGCCGGGCCGAGAAGACGAGACCCCGGCAAGAGGAGCTTGCCGGGACGACCGAGCCCCCGACAAGAGGAGCTTGTCGGGAAGGCCGGACCCAGGCACCACAAGAGAAGCCCGCCGTAGCGCGCCAAGCGCCCCGGCAAGGCCTGATAGCTGGCACGCTATCAGGCACAGGAAGACGACCCCCGCGGCAAGCCACTTGCCGCGGCAAGATCGCCGCCTCAAGACTGCGCTCCAGCTCGCCCGCCCACGCGTCACTCCGGGGCTTCCCCCGAGGGCACGTGGCGAGGCACCGCGCAGCCTGAGACATGCGGCGGCATGCAGCCGCCATCGTGGCGAGCGGTGGCGCACCTAACGGTCCGCCTCGGTGCTGTCCGAGCGACCGTGACGGGCATTTAATGCCCTTGTCCCCTACCGTCAGAAGTAGGTATGATAACACTGTGCCGCACTGTAGCGCCACCATTCCCGTACTATTACAGCTACCACCCCTTTTACGCTTTTACCCCCTTCTCCTACGTTGACACCTGTCGGTGACCCCTTTGCGCTATAAAAGGAGGCCCGTGTGCAACGTAGAAAGGGAGGCCGGGGGTTCGGAGACTGGGCTTTTAGACAGCCATACGCTCGGTGCAGCTAGCCCTGGGAGCTCCCGAGCTCCCCAGTTGGATACAACCAAGCAGGAGTAGGGTTTTACGCGCCCATCGCGGCCCGAACCTGGGTAAATCGCCCGCGTGCTCGCCTCGATCTGCTCTCTGTGCTCCCTCTGCCCCCCTCCGGACAACGAAAGGGGCTCCGGCCCCATAGGTGCCCGCGGGGGACAGCCATCCCCCGCGACACGGGGGCTTTGTCTTCTTGGCCCGGCAAGCTCCTCTTGCCGGGGGCCTTGTCTTGAATGCTTGGCCTTCTCTTGGCGCTTCCGGGGCGGGCCTTGCCGCAGGGTGCTACGACTGCCCGTGCACAAGTCTGGGGTACTAAGGTACCCCTACTTTAGTACACCGACAGGAGCCCCCGGGCCTGGGCCACACATGGTGCCGAGCGCTGTTGGGCCAGGCCCTAACGGTGCACGGGCACGCATGGCCTTGGTCGCGCTGCTGCTTTCTTTTATCTCCCTTTCCCTGCCGCTGTTAAATATGCCACGGAAACGGCTGGTTAGGGCAGCAGTAAGGCATTTTGTAATATAACTTTTCATCTTAGGCTATGCATCGCACTGTTATCCCCTCTACTCGACCGGCGCCTTGTTTGTTTCCGCCCTACGCTTTCGGGAACTTGCCGGCGTAGGCCTCCGCCTTGCCACGGGTGCCGAGTGCGGGACGTCAGCGACCCGCTGGCGGGGCTGCCACCGGCAAGAAACCTCGCCGCGGCTGGTTGCCGCTCACTCAGATTGTTGAGCAGGCTCGAGGCAAAGTAAACGGTGCGACTGCGGTCGCAGCACGCTTAGGGTGCCGGGCGAGCTCGAAACAAAGTGAGGACGCTACACGGGGTGTAGCACACTCGAGTCGTTGAGCGGACTCGAAACGAAACGAGGGCGCAACCAGTCTCGTGCCGGTCCTTCCGCGCTCAGGCCTCTCAACCCAGGCTCGGTCGTTCGAGGGAGATAACTCTTAAAAATTAATGGAGCAATCGCTCGAGCTCCAGCAACTTATCTTTTCTTATCGCTTGCCGCCCGGTGGGGTAAAACCTCCTTGGGCAGCATCCAGCCCATCCTGGGGGTAGGTGAGGGGGCAGGGCCTCACGACCCTCCGGAGCTAGGCGTAGCTATGCTTGGGGATCCGCGCCCCTCTCTGCGCCAAGGATCACATGCAACTGCGGCAAGACTTGGGCAGAGGGGATGGTTGGCGGAAACAGGTTCCGGCTACCGCGCTGGAAAGACTCTTCCCACGGTCAGCGTCAACTCGTTCGGCACCCCGGCGGGCGAGGCGCGCCGGGGGAACGAGGTCGCCTTTCTCGCGACTTCTGGCGCTAACTTCTGCGGCCGCGAGAGCGGCGCAGAGTTCGCTGGAGGCGAATCGTTCGCCCAGCGGCCAGAAGGCGGGCCTCCTCAAGGAGCAGCTGCTTCTTGCCCAGTCTCTGCGCGAGTGGATACTCGAGGAGGGCCGCGAACGAGCCCGTGGGAAGGAATGCCAAAGCTCGTCGGGAACCCCCGCTTCAACTGGACAGATCCTCGGATCTGCAGGAGCGGACTGTTCCTCAGCGTTCAGACTGCTGGTCTGCTCGCCGGAGCAAGGCTTACCGGGGACACCTGCTTCGACTGGACGGATCCGGGATCCGCAGGAGCGGGCTGCCCCTCGGCGTCGGCCCCCTACCTGGCGCGCCAAAGATGTCGGGGCGGACGGGCGTCCCCCCGCGAGCACCTATGGGGCCGGAGCCCCTTTCGTTGTCCGGCGAGGGGGGCGGAGGGAGCGCAGAGAGCAGATCGAGGCGGGCACACGGGCGGTTTACCCAGGTTCGGGCCGCGATGGACGCGTAAAACCCTACTCCTGCTTAGTTGTATTCGACTGGGGAGCTCGGGAGCTTGGAGAGCTAGCTGCACCGAGCGTATGGCTGTCTGGATGCCGAGTCTCCCAACCCCGGAACCTCCGAACCCCCTCTACGTTGCACACGGGCCTCCTTTTATAGCGCAAAGGGGTCACCGACAGGTGTCAACGTAAGAGAAAGGGGTAAAAGTGTAAAAGGGGTGGTAGCTGTAATAGTGCGGGAACGGTGGTGCTACAGTGCGGCACAGTGTTATCATACCTACTTCTGACGGTAGGGGACAAGGGCATTAAATGCCCGTCACGGTCGCCCGGACAGCACCGAGGCGGACCGTTAGGTGCGCCACAGTTCGCCACGATGGCGGCTGCATGCCACCGCATGCCCCAGGCTGCGCGGTGCCTCGCCACGTGCCCTCGGGGGAAGCCCCGGAGCGACGCGTGGCGGGCGAGCTGGAGCGCAGTCTTGAGGTGGCGATCTTGCCGCGGCAAGTGGCTTGCCGCGGGGGTCGTCTTCCTGTGCCTGACAGCGTGCCAGCTATCAGGCCTTGCCGGGGCGCTTGGCGCGCCACGGCGGGCTTCTCTTGTGGTGCCTGGGTTCGGCCTTCCCGACAAGCTCCTCTTGTCGGGGGCTCGATCTTTTGTCTCGTTATACTTTGTTCTTGGATGGCTTTACATGGGCTCAGTCGTCCCGGCAAGCTCCTCATGCCGGGGCCTTGTCTTCTTGGCCCGGCAAGCTCCTCTTGCCGGGGGCTTTGTCTTCTTGGCCCGGCAAGCTCCTCTTGCCGGGGGCCTTGTCTTGAATGCTTGGCCTTCTCTTGGCGCTTCCGGGGCGGGCCTTGCCGCAGGGTGCTACGACTGCCCGTGCACAAGTCTGGGGTACTAAGGTACCCCTACTTTAGTACACCGACATACTTGGACTGCAGCTAAGCCCCCGAGTAGGAGGCTGTCTCACCACTCGGTAGGATTTTTAAATACTTAGGCGAGTACTTGGACTGCAGCTAAGCCCCCGATTGGAAGGCTGGCTCACCACTCGGTAGGATTTTTATATACTTAGGCGAGTACTTGGACTGCAGCTAAGCCCCCGAGTGGGAGGCTGGCTCACCACTCGATAGGATTTCTAAATACTTAGGCGAGTACTTGGACTGCAACTAAGCCCCCGAGTGGGAGGATTGCTCTCCACTCGGTAGGATTTTTAAATACTTAGGCGAGTACTTGGACTATAGCTAAGCCCCCGAATGGGAGGATTGCTCTCCACTCGGTAGGATTTTTAAATACTTAGGCGAGTAATTGGACTGCAGCTAAGCCCCCGAGTGGGAGGCTGGCTCACCACTCGGTAGGATTTTTAAATACTTAGGCGAGTACTTGGACTGCAGCTAAGCCCCCGAGTGGGAGGGTGGCTCACCACTCAGTATGATTTTTAAATACTTAGGCGAGTACTTGGACTGCAGCTAAGCCCCCGAGTGGGAGGCTGGCTCACAACTCGGTAGGATTTTTAAATACTTAGGTGAGTACTTGGACTGCAGCTAAGCCCCCGAGTGGGAGGCTGGTTCACCACTCGCTAGGATTTTTAAATACTTAGGCGAGTACTTGGACTGCAGCTAAGCCCCCGAGTGGGAGGCTGGCTCACCACTCGGTAGGATTTTTAAATACTTAGGCGAGTACTTGGACTGCAGCTAAGCCCCCGAGTAGGAGGCTGTCTCACCACTCGGTAGGATTTTTAAATACTTAGGCGAGTACTTGGACTGCAGCTAAGCCCCCGAATGGGAGGCTGGCTCACCACTCGGTAGGATTTTTAAATACTTAGGCGAGTACTTGGACTGCAGCTAAGCCCCCGAGTGGGAGGCTGGCTCACCACTCGGTAGGATTTTTAAATACTTAGGCGAGTATTTGGACTGCAGCTAAGCCCCCGAGTGGGAGGGTGGCTCACCACTCAGTATGATTTTTAAATACTTAGGCGAGTACTTGGACTGCAGCTAAGCCCCCGAGTGGGAGGCTGGCTCACCACTCGGTAGGATTTTTAAATACTTAGGCGAGTACTTGGACTGCAGCTAAGCCCCCGAGTGGGAGGCTGGCTCACCACTCGCTAGGATTTTTAAATACTTAGGCGAGTACTTGGACTGCAGCTAAGCCCCCGAGTGGGAGGCTGGCTCACCACTCGGTAGGATTTTTAAATACTTAGGCGAGTACTTGGACTGCAGCTAAGCCCCCGAGTAGGAGGCTGTCTCACCACTCGGTAGGATTTTTAAATACTTAGGCGAGTACTTGGACTGCAGCTAAGCCCCCGAATGGGAGGCTGGCTCACCACTCGGTAGGATTTTTAAATACTTAGGCGAGTACTTGGACTGCAGCTAAGCCCCCGAGTGGGAGGCTGGCTCACCACTCGGTAGGATTTTTAAATACTTAGGCGAGTACTTGGACTGCAGCTAAGCCCCCGAGTGGGAGGGTGGCTCACCACTCAGTATGATTTTTAAATACTTAGGCGAGTACTTGGACTGCAGCTAAGCCCCCGAGTGGGAGGCTGGCTCACCACTCGGTAGGATTTTTAAATACTTAGGCGAGTACTTGGACTGCAGCTAAGCCCCCGAGTGGGAGACTGGCTCACCACTCGCTAGGATTTTTAAATACTTAGGCGAGTACTTGGACTGCAGCTAAGCCCCCGAGTGGGAGGCTGGCTCACCACTCGGTAGGATTTTTAAATACTTAGGCGAGTACTTGGACTGCAGCTAAGCCCCCGAGTAGGAGGCTGTGTCACCACTCGGTAGGAGTTTTAAATACTTAGGCGAGTACTTGGACTGCAGCTAAGCCCCCGATTGGAAGGCTGGCTCACCACTCGGTAGGATTTTTATATACTTAGGCGAGTACTTGGACTGCAGCTAAGCCCCCGAGTGGGAGGCTGGCTCACCACTCGATAGGATTTCTAAATACTTAGGCGAGTACTTGGACTGCAACTAAGCCCCCGAGTGGGAGGATTGCTCTCCACTCGGTAGGATTTTTAAATACTTAGGCGAGTACTTGGACTATAGCTAAGCCCCCGAATGGGAGGATTGCTCTCCAATCGGTAGGATTTTTAAATACTTAGGCGAGTAATTGGACTGCAGCTAAGCCCCCGAGTGGGAGGCTGGCTCACCACTCGGTAGGATTTTTAAATACTTAGGCGAGTACTTGGACTGCAGCTAAGCCCCCGAGTGGGAGGGTGGCTCACCACTCAGTATGATTTTTAAATACTTAGGCGAGTACTTGGACTGCAGCTAAGCCCCCGAGTGGGAGGCTGGCTCACCACTCGGTAGGATTTTTAAATACTTAGGCGAGTACTTGGACTGCAGCTAAGCCCCCGAGTGGGAGGCTGGCTCACCACTCGCTAGGATTTTTAAATACTTAGGCGAGTACTTGGACTGCAGCTAAGCCCCCGAGTGGGAGGCTGGCTCACCACTCGGTAGGATTTTTAAATACTTAGGCGAGTACTTGGACTGCAGCTAAGCCCCCGAGTAGGAGGCTGTCTCACCACTCGGTAGGATTTTTAAATACTTAGGCGAGTACTTGGACTGCAGCTAAGCCCCCGAATGGGAGGCTGGCTCACCACTCGGTAGGATTTTTAAATACTTAGGCGAGTACTTGGACTGCAGCTAAGCCCCCGAGTGGGAGGCTGGCTCACCACTCGGTAGGATTTTTAAATACTTAGGCGAGTACTTGGACTGCAGCTAAGCCCCCGAGTGGGAGGGTGGCTCACCACTCAGTATGATTTTTAAATACTTAGGCGAGTACTTGGACTGCAGCTAAGCCCCCGAGTGGGAGGCTGGCTCACCACTCGGTAGGATTTTTAAATACTTAGGCGAGTACTTGGACTGCAGCTAAGCCCCCGAGTGGGAGGCTGGCTCACCACTCGGTAGGATTTTTAAATACTTAGGCGAGTACTTGGACTGCAGCTAAGCCCCCGAGTGGGAGGGTGGCTCACCACTCGGTATGATTTTTAAATACTTAGGCGAGTACTTGGACTGCAGCTAAGCCCCCGAGTAGGAGGCTGGCTCACCACTCGGTATGATTTTTAAATACTTAGGCGAGTACTTGGACTGCAGCTAAGCCCCCGATTGGAAGGCTGGCTCACCACTCGGTAGGATTTTTATATACTTAGGCGAGTACTTGGACTGCAGCTAAGCCCCCGAGTGGGAGGCTGGCTCACCACTCGATAGGATTTCTAAATACTTAGGCGAGTACTTGGACTGCAACTAAGCCCCCTAGTGGGAGGATTGCTCTCCACTCGGTAGGATTTTTAAATACTTAGGCGAGTACTTGGACTATAGCTAAGCCCCCGAGTGGGAGGATTGCTCTCCACTCGGTAGGATTTTTAAATACTTAGGGAGTAATTGGACTGCAGCTAAGCCCCCGAGTGGGAGGCTGGATCACCACTCGGTAGGATTTTTAAATACTTAGGCGAGTACTTGGAATGTAGCTAAGCCCCCGAGTGGGAGGATTGCTCTCGGCTCTGTAGGATTTTTAAACACTTAGGCGAGTACTGGACTGCATCTAAGCCTCCGAGTGGGAGGATTGCTCTCCACTCGGTAGGATTTTTAAATACTTAGTCGAGTACTTGGACTGCATCTAAGCCTCCGAGTGGGAGGATTGCTCTCCGCTTGGTAGGATTTTTGAATACTTAGGAGAGTACTTGGACTGCAGCTAAGTCCCCGAGTGGGAGGCTGGCTCACCACTCGGTAGTATTTTTAAATACTTAGGCGAGTACTTGGACTGCAGCTGAGCCCCCGAGTAGGAGGCTGGCTCACCACTCGGTAGGATTTTTAAATACTTAGGCGAGTACTTGGACTGCAGCTAAGCCCCCGAATGGGAGGCTGGCTCACCACTCGGTAGGATTTTTAAATACTTAGGCGAGTACTTGGACTGCAGCTAAGCCCCCGAGTAGGAGGCTGGCTCACCACTCGGTAGGATTTTTAAATACTTAGGCGAGTACTTGGACTGCAGCTAAGCCCCCGAGTGGGAGGGTGGCTCACCACTCGGTATGATTTTTAAATACTTAGGCGAGTACTTGGACTGCAGCTAAGCCCCCGAGTGGGAGGCTGGCTCACCACTCGGTAGGATTTTTAAATACTTAGGCGAGTACTTGGACTGCAGCTAAGCACCCGAGTGGGAGGGTGGCTCACCACTCAGTATGATTTTTAAATACTTAGGCGAGTACTTGGACTGCAGCTAAGCCCCCGAGTGGGAGGCTGGCTCATCACTCGGTAGGATTTTTAAATACTTAGGCGAGTACTTGGACTGCAGCTAAGCCCCCGAGTGGGAGGGTGGCTCACCACTCAGTATGATTTTTAAATACTTAGGCGAGTACTTGGACTGCAGCTAAGCCCCCGAGTGGGAGGCTGGCTCACCACTCGGTAGGATTTTTAAATACTTAGGCGAGTACTTGGACTGCAGCTAAGCCCCCGAGTGGGAGGCTGGCTCACCACTCGCTAGGATTTTTAAATACTTAGGCGAGTACTTGGACTGCAGCTAAGCCCCCGAGTGGGAGGCTGGCTCACCACTCGGTAGGATTTTTAAATACTTAGGCGAGTACTTGGACTGCAGCTAAGCCCCCGAGTAGGAGGCTGTCTCACCACTCGGTAGGATTTTTAAATACTTAGGCGAGTACTTGGACTGCAGCTAAGCCCCCGAATGGGAGGCTGGCTCACCACTCGGTAGGATTTTTAAATACTTAGGCGAGTACTTGGACTGCAGCTAAGCCCCCGAGTGGGAGGCTGGCTCACCACTCGGTAGGATTTTTAAATACTTAGGCGAGTACTTGGACTGCAGCTAAGCCCCTGAGTGGGAGGGTGGCTCACCACTCAGTATGATTTTTAAATACTTAGGCGAGTACTTGGACTGCAGCTAAGCCCCCGAGTGGGAGGCTGGCTCACCACTCGGTAGGATTTTTAAATACTTAGGCGAGTACTTGGACTGCAGCTAAGCCCCCGAGTGGGAGGCTGGCTCACCACTCGCTAGGATTTTTAAATACTTAGGCGAGTACTTGGACTGCAGCTAAGCCCCCGAGTAGGAGGCTGGCTCACCACTCGGTAGGATTTTTAAATACTTAGGAGAGTACTTGGACTGCAGCTAAGCCCCCGAGTAGGAGGCTGGCTCACCACTCGGTAGGATTTTTAAATACTTAGGCGAGTACTTGGACTGCAGCTAAGCCCCCGATTGGAAGGCTGGCTCACCACTCGGTAGGATTTTTATATACTTAGGCGAGTACTTGGACTGCAGCTAAGCCCCCGAGTGGGAGGCTGGCTCACCACTCGATAGGATTTCTAAATACTTAGGCGAGTACTTGGACTGCAACTAAGCCCCCGAGTGGGACGATTGCTCTCCACTCGGTAGGATTTTTAAATACTTAGGCGAGTACTTGGACTATAGCTAAGCCCCCGAGTGGGAGGATTGCTCTCCACTCGGTAGGATTTTTAAATACTTAGGCGAGTAATTGGACTGCAGCTAAGCCCCCGAGTGGGTGGCTGGATCACCACTTGGTAGGATTTTTAAATACTTAGGCGAGTACTTGGAATGTAGCTAAGCCCCCGAGTGGGAGGATTGCTCTCGGCTCTGTAGGATTTTTAAACACTTAGGCGAGTACTGGACTGCATCTAAGCCTCCGAGTGGGAGGATTGCTCTCCACTCGGTAGGATTTTTAAATACTTAGTCGAGTACTTGGACTGCATCTAAGCCTCCGAGTGGGAGGATTGCTCTCCGCTTGGTAGGATTTTTGAATAATTAGGAGAGTACGTGGACTGCAGCTAAGTCCCTGAGTGGGAGGCTGGCTCACCACTCGGTAGGATTTTTAAATACTTAGGCGAGTACTTGGACTGCAGCTAAGCCCCCGAGTGGGAGGCTGGCTCACCACTCGGTAGGATTTTTAAATACTTAGGCGAGTACTTGGACTGCAGCTAAGCCCCCGAATGGGAGGCTGGCTCACCACTCGGTAGGATTTTTAAATACTTAGGCGAGTACTTGGACTGCAGCTAAGCCCCCGAGTGGGAGGCTGGCTCACCACTCGGTAGGATTTTTAAATACTTAGGCGAGTACTTGGACTGCAGCTAACCCCCCGAGTGGGAGGGTGGCTCACCACTCGGTATGATTTTTAAATACTTAGGCGAGTAATTGGACTGCAGCTAAGCCCCCGAGTGGGAGGCTGGCTCACCACTCGATAGGATTTTTAAATACTTAGGCGAGTACTTGGACTGCAGCTAAGCACCCGAGTGGGAGGGTGGCTCACCACTCGGTAGGATTTTTATATACTTAGGCGAGTACTTGGACTGCAGCTAAGCCCCCGAGTGGGAGGCTGGCTCACCACTCGATAGGATTTCTAAATACTTAGGCGAGTACTTGGACTGCAACTAAGCCCCCTAGTGGGAGGATTGCTCTCCACTCGGTAGGATTTTTAAATACTTAGGCGAGTACTTGGACTATAGCTAAGCCCCCGAGTGGGAGGATTGCTCTCCACTCGGTAGGATTTTTAAATACTTAGGGAGTAATTGGACTGCAGCTAAGCCCCCGAGTGGGAGGCTGGATCACCACTCGGTAGGATTTTTAAATACTTAGGCGAGTACTTGGAATGTAGCTAAGCCCCCGAGTGGGAGGATTGCTCTCGGCTCTGTAGGATTTTTAAACACTTAGGCGAGTACTGGACTGCATCTAAGCCTCCGAGTGGGAGGATTGCTCTCCACTCGGTAGGATTTTTAAATACTTAGTCGAGTACTTGGACTGCATCTAAGCCTCCGAGTGGGAGGATTGCTCTCCGCTTGGTAGGATTTTTGAATACTTAGGAGAGTACTTGGACTGCAGCTAAGTCCCCGAGTGGGAGGCTGGCTCACCACTCGGTAGTATTTTTAAATACTTAGGCGAGTACTTGGACTGCAGCTGAGCCCCCGAGTAGGAGGCTGGCTCACCACTCGGTAGGATTTTTAAATACTTAGGCGAGTACTTGGACTGCAGCTAAGCCCCCGAATGGGAGGCTGGCTCACCACTCGGTAGGATTTTTAAATACTTAGGCGAGTACTTGGACTGCAGCTAAGCCCCCGAGTAGGAGGCTGGCTCACCACTCGGTAGGATTTTTAAATACTTAGGCGAGTACTTGGACTGCAGCTAAGCCCCCGAGTGGGAGGGTGGCTCACCACTCGGTATGATTTTTAAATACTTAGGCGAGTACTTGGACTGCAGCTAAGCCCCCGAGTGGGAGGCTGGCTCACCACTCGGTAGGATTTTTAAATACTTAGGCGAGTACTTGGACTGCAGCTAAGCACCCGAGTGGGAGGGTGGCTCACCACTCAGTATGATTTTTAAATACTTAGGCGAGTACTTGGACTGCAGCTAAGCCCCCGAGTGGGAGGCTGGCTCATCACTCGGTAGGATTTTTAAATACTTAGGCGAGTACTTGGACTGCAGCTAAGCCCCCGAGTGGGAGGGTGGCTCACCACTCAGCATGATTTTTAAATACTTAGGCGAGTACTTGGACTGCAGCTAAGCCCCCGAGTGGGAGGCTGGCTCACCACTCGATAGGATTTTTAAATACTTAGGCGAGTACTTGGACTGCAGCTAAGCCCCCGAGTGGGAGGCTGGCTCACCACTCGCTAGGATTTTTAAATACTTAGGCGAGTACTTGGACTGCAGCTAAGCCCCCGAGTGGGAGGCTGGCTCACCACTCGGTAGGATTTTTAAATACTTAGGCGAGTACTTGGACTGCAGCTAAGCCCCCGAGTAGGAGGCTGTCTCACCACTCGGTAGGATTTTTAAATACTTAGGCGAGTACTTGGACTGCAGCTAAGCCCCCGAATGGGAGGCTGCCTCACCACTCGGTAGGATTTTTAAATACTTAGGCGAGTACTTGGACTGCAGCTAAGCCCCCGAGTGGGAGGCTGGCTCACCACTCGGTAGGATTTTTAAATACTTAGGCGAGTACTTGGACTGCAGCTAAGCCCCTGAGTGGGAGGGTGGCTCACCACTCAGTATGATTTTTAAATACTTAGGCGAGTACTTGGACTGCAGCTAAGCCCCCGAGTGGGAGGCTGGCTCACCACTCGGTAGGATTTTTAAATACTTAGGCGAGTACTTGGACTGCAGCTAAGCCCCCGAGTGGGAGGCTGGCTCACCACTCGCTAGGATTTTTAAATACTTAGGCGAGTACTTGGACTGCAGCTAAGCCCCCGAGTAGGAGGCTGGCTCACCACTCGGTAGGATTTTTAAATACTTAGGAGAGTACTTGGACTGCAGCTAAGCCCCCGAGTAGGAGGCTGGCTCACCACTCGGTAGGATTTTTAAATACTTAGGCGAGTACTTGGACTGCAGCTAAGCCCCCGATTGGAAGGCTGGCTCACCACTCGGTAGGATTTTTATATACTTAGGCGAGTACTTGGACTGCAGCTAAGCCCCCGAGTGGGAGGCTGGCTCACCACTCGATAGGATTTCTAAATACTTAGGCGAGTACTTGGACTGCAACTAAGCCCCCGAGTGGGACGATTGCTCTCCACTCGGTAGGATTTTTAAATACTTAGGCGAGTACTTGGACTATAGCTAAGCCCCCGAGTGGGAGGATTGCTCTCCACTCGGTAGGATTTTTAAATACTTAGGCGAGTAATTGGACTGCAGCTAAGCCCCCGAGTGGGAGGCTGGATCACCACTCGGTAGGATTTTTAAATACTTAGGCGAGTACTTGGAATGTAGCTAAGCCCCCGAGTGGGAGGATTGCTCTCGGCTCTGTAGGATTTTTAAACACTTAGGCGAGTACTGGACTGCATCTAAGCCTCCGAGTGGGAGGATTGCTCTCCACTCGGTAGGATTTTTAAATACTTAGTCGAGTACTTGGACTGCATCTAAGCCTCCGAGTGGGAGGATTGCTCTCCGCTTGGTAGGATTTTTGAATACTTAGGAGAGTACTTGGACTGCAGCTAAGTCCCCGAGTGGGAGGCTGGCTCACCACTCGGTAGGATTTTTAAATACTTAGGCGAGTACTTGGACTGCAGCTGAGCCCCCGAGTAGGAGGCTGGCTCACCACTTGGTAGGATTTTTAAATACTTAGGCGAGTACTTGGACTGCAGCTAAGCCCCCGAATGGGAGGCTGGCTCACCACTCGGTAGGATTTTTAAATACTTAGGCGAGTACTTGGACTGCAGCTAAGCCCCCGAGTGGGAGGCTGGCTCACCACTCGGTAGGATTTTTAAATACTTAGGCGAGTACTTGGACTGCAGCTAAGCCCCCGAGTGGGAGGGTGGCTCACCACTCAGTATGATTTTTAAATACTTAGGCGAGTACTTGGACTGCAGCTAAGCCCCCGAGTGGGAGGCTGGCTCACCACTCGGTAGGATTTTTAAATACTTAGGCGAGTACTTGGACTGCACCTAAGCCCCCGAGTGGGAGGATTGCTCTCCACTCGGTAGGATTTTTAAATACTTAGGCGAGTACTTGCACTATAGCTAAGCCCCCGAATGGGAGGGTTGCTCTCCACTCGGTAGGATTTTTAAATACTTAGGCGAGTAATTGGACTGCAGCTAAGCCCCCGAGTGGGAGGCTGGATCACCACTCGATAGGATTTTTAAATACTTAGGCGAGTACTTGGACTGCAGCTAAGCCCCTGAGTGGGAGGCTGGCTCACCACTCGGTAGGATTTTTAAATACTTAGGCGAGTACTTGGACTGCAGCTAAGCCCCCGAGTAGGAGGCTGTCTCACCACTCGGTAGGATTTTTAAATACTTAGGCGAGTACTTGGACTGCAGCTAAGCCCCCGAATGGGAGGCTGGCTCACCACTCGGTAGGATTTTTAAATACTTAGGCGAGTACTTGGACTGCAGCTAAGCCCCCGAGTGGGAGGCTGGCTCACCACTCGGTAGGATTTTTAAATACTTAGGCGAGTACTTGGACTGCAGCTAAGCCCCCGAGTGGGAGGGTGGCTCACCACTTAGTATGATTTTTAAATACTTAGGCGAGTACTTGGACTGCAGCTAAGCCCCCGAGTGGGAGGCTGGCTCACCACTCGGTAGGATTTTTAAATACTTAGGCGAGTACTTGGACTGCAGCTAAGCCCCCGAGTGGGAGGCTCGCTCACCACTCGCTAGGATTTTTAAATACTTAGGCGAGTACTTGGACTGCAGCTAAGCCCCCGAGTAGGAGGCTGGCTCACCACTCGGTAGGATTTTTAAATACTTAGGCGAGTACTTGGACTGCAGCTAAGCCCCCGAGTAGGAGGCTGGCTCACCACTCGGTAGGATTTTTAAATACTTAGGCGAGTACTTGGACTACAGCTAAGCCCCCGATTGGAAGGCTGGCTCACCACTCGGTAGGATTTTTATATACTTAGGCGAGTACTTGGACTGCAGCTAAGCCCCCGAGTGGGAGGCTGGCTCCCCACTCGGTAGGATTTTTAAATACTTAGGCGAGTACTTGGACTGCAGCTAAGCCCCCGAGTGGGAGGGTGGCTCACCACTCAGTATGATTTTTAAATACTTAGGCGAGTACTTGGACTGCAGCTAAGCCCCCGAGTGGGAGGCTGGCTCACCACTCGGTAGGATTTTTAAATACTTAGGCGAGTACTTGGACTGCACCTAAGCCCCCGAGTGGGAGGATTGCTCTCCACTCGGTAGGATTTTTAAATACTTAGGCGAGTACTTGCACTATAGCTAAGCCCCCGAATGGGAGGGTTGCTCTCCACTCGGTAGGATTTTTAAATACTTAGGCGAGTAATTGGACTGCAGCTAAGCCCCCGAGTGGGAGGCTGGATCACCACTCGATAGGATTTTTAAATACTTAGGTGAGTACTTGGACTGCAGCTAAGCCCCTGAGTGGGAGGCTGGCTCACCACTCGGTAGGATTTTTAAATACTTAGGCGAGTACTTGGACTGCAGCTAAGCCCCCGAGTAGGAGGCTGTCTCACCACTCGGTAGGATTTTTAAATACTTAGGCGAGTACTTGGACTGCAGCTAAGCCCCCGAATGGGAGGCTGGCTCACCACTCGGTAGGATTTTTAAATACTTAGGCGAGTACTTGGACTGCAGCTAAGCCCCCGAGTGGGAGGCTGGCTCACCACTCGGTAGGATTTTTAAATACTTAGGCGAGTACTTGGACTGCAGCTAAGCCCCCGAGTGGGAGGGTGGCTCACCACTTAGTATGATTTTTAAATACTTAGGCGAGTACTTGGACTGCAGCTAAGCCCCCGAGTGGGAGGCTGGCTCACCACTCGGTAGGATTTTTAAATACTTAGGCGAGTACTTGGACTGCAGCTAAGCCCCCGAGTGGGAGGCTCGCTCACCACTCGCTAGGATTTTTAAATACTTAGGCGAGTACTTGGACTGCAGCTAAGCCCCCGAGTGGGAGGCTGGCTCACCACTCGGTAGGATTTTTAAATACTTAGGCGAGTACTTGGACTGCAGCTAAGCCCCCGAGTAGGAGGCTGGCTCACCACTCGGTAGGATTTTTATATACTTAGGCGAGTACTTGGACTGCAGCTAAGCCCCCGAGTGGGAGGCTGGCTCACCACTCGATAGGATTTCTAAATACTTAGGCGAGTACTTGGACTTCAACTAAGCCCCCGAGTGGGAGGATTGCTCTCCACTCGGTAGGATTTTTAAATACTTAGGCGAGTACTTGGACTATAGCTAAGCCCCCGAATGGGAGGATTGCTCTCCACTCGGTAGGATTTTTAAATACTTAGGCGAGTAATTGGACTGCAGCTAAGCCCCCGAGTGGGAGGCTGGATCACCACTCGGTAGGATTTTTAAATACTTAGGCGAGTACTTGGAATGTAGCTAAGCCCCCGAGTGGGAGGATTGCTCTCGGCTCGGTAGGATTTTTAAACACTTGGGCGAGTACTGGACTGCATCTAAGCCTCCGAGTGGGAGGATTGCTCTCCACTCGGTAGGATTTTTAAATACTTAGTCGAGTACTTGGACTGCATCTAAGCCTCCGAGTGGGAGGATTGCTCTCCGCTTGGTAGGATTTTTGAATACTTAGGAGAGTACTTGGACTGCAGCTAAGTCCCCGAGTGGGAGGCTGGCTCACCACTCGGTAGGATTTTTAAATACTTAGGCGAGTACATGGACTGCAGCTAAGCCCCCGAGTGGGAGGCTGGCTCACCACTCGCTAGGATTTTTAAATACTTAGGCGAGTACTTGGACTGCAGCTAAGCCCCCGAGTGGGAGGCTGGCTCACCACTCGGTAGGATTTTTAAATACTTAGGCGAGTACTTGGACTGCACCTAAGCCCCCGAGTGGGAGGATTGCTCTCCACTCGGTAGGATTTTTAAATACTTAGGCGAGTACTTGCACTATAGCTAAGCCCCCGAATGGGAGGGTTGCTCTCCACTCGGTAGGATTTTTAAATACTTAGGCGAGTAATTGGACTGCAGCTAAGCCCCCGAGTGGGAGGCTGGATCACCACTCGATAGGATTTTTAAATACTTAGGCGAGTACTTGGACTGCAGCTAAGCCCCCGAGTGGGAGGCTGGCTCACCACTCGGTAGGATTTTTAAATACTTAGGCGAGTACTTGGACTGCAGCTAAGCCCCCGAGTAGGAGGCTGCTCACCACTCGGTAGGATTTTTAAATACTTAGGCGAGTACTTGGACTGCAGCTAAGCCCCCGAATGGGAGGCTGGCTCACCACTCGGTAGGATTTTTAAATATTTAGGCGAGTACTTGGACTGCAGCTAAGCCCCCGAGTGGGAGGCTGGCTCACCACTCGGTAGGATTTTTAAATACTTAGGCGAGTACTTGGACTGCAGCTAAGCCCCCGAGTGGGAGGCTCGCTCACCACTCGCTAGGATTTTTAAATACTTAGGCGAGTACTTGGACTGCAGCTAAGCCCCCGAGTAGGAGGCTGGCTCACCACTCGGTAGGATTTTTAAATACTTAGGCGAGTACTTGGACTGCAGCTAAGCCCCCGAGTAGGAGGCTGGCTCACCACTCGGTAGGATTTTTAAATACTTAGGCGAGTACTTGGACTACAGCTAAGCCCCCGATTGGAAGGCTGGCTCACCACTCGGTAGGATTTTTATATACTTAGACGAGTACTTGGACTGCAGCTAAGCCCCCGAGTGGGAGGCTGGCTCCCCACTCGGTAGGATTTTTAAATACTTAGGCGAGTACTTGGACTGCAGCTAAGCCCCCGAGTGGGAGGGTGGCTCACCACTCAGTATGATTTTTAAATACTTAGGCGAGTACTTGGACTGCAGCTAAGCCCCCGAGTGGGAGGCTGGCTCACCACTCGGTAGGATTTTTAAATACTTAGGCGAGTACTTGGACTGCACCTAAGCCCCCGAGTGGGAGGATTGCTCTCCACTCGGTAGGATTTTTAAATACTTAGGCGAGTACTTGCACTATAGCTAAGCCCCCGAATGGGAGGGTTGCTCTCCACTCGGTAGGATTTTTAAATACTTAGGCGAGTAATTGGACTGCAGCTAAGCCCCCGAGTGGGAGGCTGGATCACCACTCGATAGGATTTTTAAATACTTAGGTGAGTACTTGGACTGCAGCTAAGCCCCTGAGTGGGAGGCTGGCTCACCACTCGGTAGGATTTTTAAATACTTAGGCGAGTACTTGGACTGCAGCTAAGCCCCCGAGTAGGAGGCTGTCTCACCACTCGGTAGGATTTTTAAATACTTAGGCGAGTACTTGGACTGCAGCTAAGCCCCCGAATGGGAGGCTGGCTCACCACTCGGTAGGATTTTTAAATACTTAGGCGAGTACTTGGACTGCAGCTAAGCCCCCGAGTGGGAGGCTGGCTCACCACTCGGTAGGATTTTTAAATACTTAGGCGAGTACTTGGACTGCAGCTAAGCCCCCGAGTGGGAGGGTGGCTCACCACTTAGTATGATTTTTAAATACTTAGGCGAGTACTTGGAATGCAGCTAAGCCCCCGAGTGGGAGGCTGGCTCACCACTCGGTAGGATTTTTAAATACTTAGGCGAGTACTTGGACTGCAGCTAAGCCCCCGAGTGGGAGGCTCGCTCACCACTCGCTAGGATTTTTAAATACTTAGGCGAGTACTTGGACTGCAGCTAAGCCCCCGAGTGGGAGGCTGGCTCACCACTCGGTAGGATTTTTAAATACTTAGGCGAGTACTTGGACTGCAGCTAAGCCCCCGAGTAGGAGGCTGGCTCACCACTCGGTAGGATTTTTATATACTTAGGCGAGTACTTGGACTGCAGCTAAGCCCCCGAGTGGGAGGCTGGCTCACCACTCGATAGGATTTCTAAATACTTAGGCGAGTACTTGGACTTCAACTAAGCCCCCGAGTGGGAGGATTGCTCTCCACTCGGTAGGATTTTTAAATACTTAGGCGAGTACTTGGACTATAGCTAAGCCCCCGAATGGGAGGATTGCTCTCCACTCGGTAGGATTTTTAAATACTTAGGCGAGTAATTGGACTGCAGCTAAGCCCCCGAGTGGGAGGCTGGATCACCACTCGGTAGGATTTTTAAATACTTAGGCGAGTACTTGGAATGTAGCTAAGCCCCCGAGTGGGAGGATTGCTCTCGGCTCGGTAGGATTTTTAAACACTTGGGCGAGTACTGGACTGCATCTAAGCCTCCGAGTGGGAGGATTGCTCTCCACTCGGTAGGATTTTTAAATACTTAGTCGAGTACTTGGACTGCATCTAAGCCTCCGAGTGGGAGGATTGCTCTCCGCTTGGTAGGATTTTTGAATACTTAGGAGAGTACTTGGACTGCAGCTAAGTCCCCGAGTGGGAGGCTGGCTCACCACTCGGTAGGATTTTTAAATACTTAGGCGAGTACATGGACTGCAGCTAAGCCCCCGAGTGGGAGGCTGGCTCAACACTCGCTAGGATTTTTAAATACTTAGGCGAGTACTTGGACTGCAGCTAAGCCCCCGAGTGGGAGGCTGGCTCACCACTCGGTAGGATTTTTAAATACTTAGGCGAGTACTTGGACTGCACCTAAGCCCCCGAGTGGGAGGATTGCTCTCCACTCGGTAGGATTTTTAAATACTTAGGCGAGTACTTGCACTATAGCTAAGCCCCCGAATGGGAGGGTTGCTCTCCACTCGGTAGGATTTTTAAATACTTAGGCGAGTAATTGGACTGCAGCTAAGCCCCCGAGTGGGAGGCTGGATCACCAATCGATAGGATTTTTAAATACTTAGGCGAGTACTTGGACTGCAGCTAAGCCCCCGAGTGGGAGGCTGGCTCACCACTCAGTAGGATTTTTAAATACTTAGGCGAGTACTTGGACTGCAGCTAAGCCCCCGAGTAGGAGGCTGCTCACCACTCGGTAGGATTTTTAAATACTTAGGCGAGTACTTGGACTGCAGCTAAGCCCCCGAATGGGAGGCTGGCTCACCACTCGGTAGGATTTTTAAATACTTAGGCGAGTACTTGGACTGCAGCTAAGCCCCCGAGTGGGAGGCTGGCTCACCACTCGGTAGGATTTTTAAATACTTAGGCGAGTACTTGGACTGCAGCTAAGCCCCCGAGTGGGAGGGTGGCTCACCACTCAGTATGATTTTTAAATACTTAGGCGAGTACTTGGACTGCAGCTAAGCCCCCGAGTGGGAGGCTGGCTCACCACTCGGTAGGATTTTTAAATACTTAGGCGAGTACTTGGACTGCAGCTAAGCCCCCGAGTGGGAGGCTCGCTCACCACTCGCTAGGATTTTTAAATACTTAGGCGAGTACTTGGACTGCAGCTAAGCCCCCGAGTGGGAGGCTGGCTCACCACTCGGTAGGATTTTTAAATACTTAGGCGAGTACTTGGACTGCAGCTAAGCCCCCGATTGGAAGGCTGGCTCACCACTCGGTAGGATTTTTATATACTTAGGCGAGTACTTGGACTGCAGCTAAGCCCCCGAGTGGGAGGCTGGCTCACCACTCGATAGGATTTCTAAATACTTAGGCGAGTACTTGGACTTCAACTAAGCCCCCGAGTGGGAGGATTGCTCTCCACTCGGTAGGATTTTTAAATACTTAGGCGAGTACTTGGACTATAGCTAAGCCCCCGAATGGGAGGATTGCTCTCCACTCGGTAGGATTTTTAAATACTTAGGCGAGTAATTGGACTGCAGCTAAGCCCCCGAGTGGGAGGCTGGATCACCACTCGGTAGGATTTTTAAATACTTAGGCGAGTACTTGGAATGTAGCTAAGCCCCCGAGTGGGAGGATTGCTCTCGGCTCGGTAGGATTTTTAAACACTTGGGCGAGTACTGGACTGCATCTAAGCCTCCGAGTGGGAGGATTGCTCTCCACTCGGTAGGATTTTTAAATACTTAGTCGAGTACTTGGACTGCATCTAAGCCTCCTAGTGGGAGGATTGCTCTCCGCTTGGTAGGATTTTTGAATACTTAGGAGAGTACTTGGACTGCAGCTAAGTCCCCGAGTGGGAGGCTGGCTCACCACTCGGTAGGATTTTTAAATACTTAGGCGAGTACTTGGACTGCAGCTAAGCCCCCGAGTAGGAGGCTGGCTCACCACTCGGTAGGATTTTTAAATACTTAGGCGAGTACATGGACTGCAGCTAAGCCCCCGAGTGGGAGGCTGGCTCACCACTCGGTAGGATTTTTAAATACTTAGGCGAGTACTTGGACTGCAGCTAAGCCCCCGAGTGGGAGGATTGCTCTCCGCTCGGTAGGAGTATTAAACACTTAGGCGAGTACTGGACTTCGGCTAAGCCTCCGAGTGGGAGGGTGGCTCACCACTCAGTATGATTTTTAAATACTTAGGCGAGTACTTGGACTGCAGCTAAGCCCCCGAGTGGGAGGCTGGCTCACCACTCGGTAGGATTTTTAAATACTTAGGCGAGTACTTGGACTGCAGCTAAGCCCCCGAGTGGGAGGCTCGCTCACCACTCGCTAGGATTTTTAAATACTTAGGCGAGTACTTGGACTGCAGCTAAGCCCCCGAGTAGGAGGCTGGATCACCACTCGGTAGGATTTTTAAATACTTAGGCGAGTACTTGGACTACAGCTAAGCCCCCGATTGGAAGGCTGGCTCACCACTCGGTAGGATTTTTATATACTTAGGCGAGTACTTGGACTGCAGCTAAGCCCCCGAGTGGGAGGCTGGCTCACCACTCGATAGGATTTCTAAATACTTAGGCGAGTACTTGGACTTCAACTAAGCCCCCGAGTGGGAGGATTGCTCTCCACTCGGTAGGATTTTTAAATACTTAGGCGAGTACTTGGACTATAGCTAAGCCCCCGAATGGGAGGATTGCTCTCCACTCGGTAGGATTTTTAAATACTTAGGCGAGTAATTGGACTGCAGCTAAGCCCCCGAGTGGGAGGCTGGATCACCACTCGGTAGGATTTTTAAATACTTAGGCGAGTACTTGGAATGTAGCTAAGCCCCCGAGTGGGAGGATTGCTCTCGGCTCGGTAGGATTTTTAAACACTTGGGCGAGTACTGGACTGCATCTAAGCCTCCGAGTGGGAGGATTGCTCTCCACTCGGTAGGATTTTTAAATACTTAGTCGAGTACTTGGACTGCATCTAAGCCTCCGAGTGGGAGGATTGCTCTCCGCTTGGTAGGATTTTTGAATACTTAGGCGAGTACTTGGACTGCAGCTAAGTCCCCGAGTGGGAGGCTGGCTCACCACTCGGTAGGATTTTTAAATACTTAGGCGAGTACTTGGACTGCAGCTAAGCCCCCGAGTAGGAGGATTGCTCTCCACTCGGTAGGATTTTTAAATACTTAGGCGAGTACTTGGACTATAGCTAAGCCCCCGAGTGGGAGGATTGCTCTCCACTCGGTAGGATTTTTAAATACTTAGGCGAGTAATTGGACTGCAGCTAAGCCCCCGAGTGGGAGGCTGGATCACCACTCGGTAGGATTTTTAAATACTTAGGCGAGTACTTGGAATGTAGCTAAGCCCCCGAGTGGGAGGATTGCTCTCGGCTCGGTAGAATTTTTAAATACTTAGGCGAGTACTTGGACTGCAGCTAAGCCCTCGAGTAGGAGGCTGGCTCACCACTCGGTTGGATTTTTAAATACTTAGGCGAGTACTTGGACTGCAGCTAAGCCCCCGAGTTGGAGGCTGGCTCACCACACGGTAGGATTTTTAAATACTTAGGCGAGTACTTGGACTGCAGCTAAGCCCCCGAGTGGGAGGATTGCTCTCCGCTCGGTAGGAGTATTAAACACTTAGGCGAGTACTGGACTTCAGCTAAGCCTCCGAGTGGGAGGATTGCTCTCCACTCGGTAGGATTTTTAAATACTTAGTCGAGTACTTGGACTACATCTAAGCCTCCGAGTGGGAGGATTGCTCTCTACTCGGTAGGATTTTTAAATACTTAGGAGAGTACTTGGACTGCAGCTAAGCCCCCAAGTGGGAGGCTGGCTCACCACTCGGTAGGATTTTTAAATACTTAGGCGAGTACTTGGACTGCAGCTAAGGCCCCGAGTAGGAGGCTGTCTCACCACTCGGTAGGATTTTTAAATACCTAGGCGAGTACTTGGACTGCAGCTAAGCCCCCGAATGGGAGGCTGGCTCACCACTCGGTAGGATTTTTAAATACTTAGGCGAGTACTTGGACTGCAGCTAAGCCCCCGAGTGGGAGGCTGGCTCACCACTCGGTAGGATTTTTAAATACTTAGGCGAGTACTTGGACTGCAGCTAAGCCCCCGAGTGGGAGGGTGGCTCACCACTAAGTATGATTTTTAAATACTTAGGCGAGTACTTGGACTGCAGCTAAGCCCCCGAGTGGGAGGCTGGCTCACCACTCGGTAGGATTTTTAAATACTTAGGCGAGTACTTGGACTGCAGCTAAGCCCCCGAGTGGGAGGCTGGCTCACCACTCGCTAGGATTTTTAAATACTTAGGCGAGTACTTGGACTGCAGCTAAGCCCCCGAGTGGGAGGCTGGCTCACCACTCGGTAGGATTTTTAAATACTTAGGCGAGTACTTGGACTGCAGCTAAGCCCCCGAGTAGGAGGCTGGCTCACCACTCGGTAGGATTTTTAAATACTTAGGCGAGTACTTGGACTGCAGCTAAGCCCCCGATTGGAAGGCTGGCTCACCACTCGGTAGGATTTTTATATACTTAGGCGAGTACTTGGACTGCAGCTAAGCCCCCGAGTGGGAGGCTGGCTCACCACTCGATAGGATTTCTAAATACTTAGGCGAGTACTTGGACTGCAACTAAGCCCCCGAGTGGGAGGATTGCTCTCCACTCGGTAGGATTTTTAAATACTTAGGCGAGTACTTGGACTATAGCTAAGCCCCCGAGTGGGAGGATTGCTCTCCACTCGGTAGGATTTTTAAATACTTAGGCGAGTAATTGGACTGCAGCTAAGCCCCCGAGTGGGAGGCTGGCTCACCACTCGGTAGGATTTTTAAATACTTAGGCGAGTACTTGGAATGTAGCTAAGCCCCCGAGTGGGAGGATAGCTCTCGGCTCGGTAGGATTTTTAAACACTTAGGCGAGTACTGGACTGCATCTAAGCCTCCGAGTGGGAGGATTGCTCTCCACTCGGTAGGATTTTTAAATACTTAGTCGAGTACTTGGACTGCATCTAAGCCTCCGAGTGGGAGGATTGGTCTCCGCTTGGTAGGATTTTCGAATACTTAGGAGAGTACTTGGACTGCAGCTAAGTCCCCGAGAGGGAGGCTGGCTCACCACTCGGTAGGATTTCTAAATACTTAGGCGAGTACTTGGACTGCAACTAAGCCCCCGAGTGGGAGGATTGCTCTCCACTCGGTAGGATTTTTAAATACTTAGGCGAGTACTTGGACTATAGCTAAGCCCCCGAGTGGGTGGATTGCTCTCCACTCGGTAGGATTTTTAAATACTTAGGTGAGTAATTGGACTGCAGCTAAGCCCCCGAGTGGGAGGCTGGATCACCACTCGGTAGGATTTTTAAATACTTAGGCGAGTACTTGGAATATAGCTAAGCCCCCGAGTGGGAGGATTGCTCTCGGCTCGGTAGGATTTTTAAATACTTAGGCGAGTACTTGGACTGCAGCTAAGCCCCCGAGTAGGAGGCTGGCTCACCACTCGGTAGGATTTTTAAATACTTAGGCGAGTACTTGGACTGCAGCTAAGCCCCCGAGTGGGAGGCTGGCTCACCACTCGGTAGGATTTTTAAGTACTTAGGCGAGTACTTGGACTGCAGCTAAGCCCCCGAGTGGGAGGATGGCTCTCCGCTCGGTAGGAGTATTAAACACTTAGGCGAGTACTGGACTTCAGCTAAGCCTCCGAGTGGGAGGATTGCTCTCCACTCGGTAGGACTTTTAAATACTTAGCCGAGTACTTGGACTACATCTAAGCCTCCGAGTGGGAGGATTGCTCTCTACTCGGTAGGATTTTTAAATACTTAGGATAGTACTTGGACTGCAGCTAAGCCCCCGAGTGGGAGGCTGGCTCACCACTCGGTAGGATTTTTAAATACTTAGGCGAGTACTTGGACTGCAGCTAAGCCCCCGAGTAGGAGGCTGGCTCACCACTCGGTAGGATTTTTAAATACTTAGGCGAGTACATGGACTGCAGCTAAGCCCCCGAGTGGGAGGCTGGCTCACCACTCGCTAGGATTTTTAAATACTTAGGCGAGAACTTGGACTGCAGCTAAGCCCCCGAGTGGGAGGCTGGCTCACCACTCGGTAGGATTTTTAAATACTTAGGCGAGTACTTGGACTGCAGCTAAGCCCCCGAGTTGGAGGTTGGCTCACCACTCGGTAGGATTTTCAAATACTTAGGCGAGTACTTGGACTGCAGCTAAGCCCCCGATTGGAAGGCTGGCTCACCACTCGGTAGGATTTTTAAATACTTAGGCGAGTACTTGGACTGCAGCTAAGCCCCCGAGTGGGAGGCTGGCTCACCACTCGGTAGGATTTCTAAATACTTAGGCGAGTACTTGGACTGCAACTAAGCCCCCGAGTGGGAGGATTGCTCTCCACTCGGTAGGATTTTTAAATACTTAGGCGAGTACTTGGACTATAGCTAAGCCCCCGAGTGGGAGGATTGCTCTCCACTCGGTAGGATTTTTAAATACTTAGGCGAGTAATTGGACTGCAGCTAAGCCCCCGAGTGGGAGGCTGGATCACCAATCGGTAGGATTTTTAAATACTTAGGCGAGTACTTGGAATGTAGCTAAGCCCCCGAGTGGGAGGATTGCTCTCGGCTCGGTAGGATTTTTAAATACTTAGGCGAGTACTTGGACTGCAGCTAAGCCCCCGAGTAGGAGGCTGGCTCACCACTCGGTAGGATTTTTAAATACTTAGGCGAGTACTTGGACTGCAGCTAAGCCCCCGAGTGGGAGGCTGGCTCACCACTCGGTAGGATTTTTAAATACTTAGGCGAGTACTTGGACTGCAGCTAAGCCCCCGAGTGGGAGGATTGCTCTCCGCTTGGTAGGAGTATTAAACACTTAGGCGAGTACTGGACTTCAGCTAAGCCTCCGAGTGGGAGGATTGCTCTCCACTCGGTAGGATTTTTAAATACTTAGCCGAGTACTTGGACTGCATCTATGCCTCCGAGTGGGAGGATTGCTCTCTACTCGGTAGGATTTTTAAATACTTAGGAGAGTACTTGGACTGCTGCTAAGCCCCCGAGTGGGAGGCTGGCTCACCACTCGGTAGGATTTTTAAATACTTAGGCGAGTACTTGGACTTCAGCTAAGCCCCCGAGTAGGAGGCTGGCTCACCACTCGGTAGGATTTTTAAATACTTAGGCGAGTACATGGACTGCAGCTAAGCCCCCGAGTGGGAGGCTGGCTCACCACTCGCTAGGATATTTAAATACTTAGGCGAGTACTTGGACTGCAACTAAGCCCCCGAGTGGGAGGCTGGCTCACCACTCGGTAGGATTTTTAAATACTTAGGCGAGTACTTGGACTGCAGCTAAGCCCCCGAGTTGGAGGTTGGCTCACCACTCGGTAGGATTTTTAAATACTTAGGCGAGTACTTGGACTGCAGCTAAGCCCCCGATTGGAAGGCTGGCTCACCACTCGGTAGGATTTTTAAATACTTAGGCGAGTACTTGGACTGCAGCTAAGCCCCCGAGTGGGAGGCTGGCTCACCACTCGGTAGGATTTCTAAATACTTAGGCGAGTACTTGGACTGCAACTAAGCCCCCGAGTGGGAGGATTGCTCTCCACTCGGTAGGATTTTTAAATACTTAGGCGAGTACTTGGACTATAGCTAAGCCCCCGAATGGGAGGATTGCCCTCCACTCGGTAGGATTTTTAAATACTTAGGCGAGTAATTGGACTGCAGCTAAGCCCCCGAGTGGGAGGCTGGATCACCACTCGGTAGGATTTTTAAATACTTAGGCGAGTACTTGGAATGTAGCTAAGCCCCCGAGTGGGAGGATTGCTCTCGGCTCGGTAGGATTTTTAAACACTTAGGCGAGTACTGGACTGCACCTAAGCCTCCGAGTGGGAGGATTGCTCTCCACTCGGTAGGATTTTTAAATAATTAGTCGAGTACTTGGACTGCATCTAAGCCTCCGAGTGGGAGGATTGCTCTCCGCTTGGTAGGATTTTTGAATACTTAGGAGAGTACTTGGACTGCAGCTAAGTCCCTGAGTGGGAGGCTGGCTCACCACTCGGTAGGATTTTTAAATACTTAGGCGAGTACTTGGACTGCAGCTAAGCCCCCGAGTAGGAGGCTGGCTCACCACTCGGTAGGATTTTTAAATACTTAGGCGAGTACATGGACTGCAGCTAAGCCCCCGAGTGGGAGGCTGGCTCACCACTCGGTAGGATTTTTAAATACTTAGGCGAGTACTTGGACTGCAGCTAAGCCCCCGAGTGGGAGGCTGGCTCACCACTCGCTAGGATTTTTAAATACTTAGGCGAGTACTTGGACTGCAGCTAAGCCCCCGAGTGGGAGGCTGGCTCACCACTCGGTAGGATTTTTAAATACTTAGGCGAGTACTTGGACTGCAGCTAAGCCCCCGAGTTGGAGGCTGGCTCACCACTCGGTAGGATTTTTAAATACTTAGGCGAGTACTTGGACTGTAGCTAAGCCCCCGATTGGAAGGCTGGCTCACCACTCGGTAGGATTTTTAAATACTTAGGCGAGTACTTGAACTGCAGCTAAGCCCCCGAGTGGGAGGATTGCTCTCCGCTCGGTAGGAGTATTAAACACTTAGGCGAGTACTGGACTTCAGCTAAGCCTCCGAGTGGGAGGATTGCTCTCCACTCGGTAGGATTTTTAAATACTTAGCCGAGTACTTGGACTGCATCTAAGCCTCCGAGTGGGAGGATTGCTCTCTACTCGGTAGGATTTTTAAATACTTAGGAGAGTACTTGGACTGCAGCTAAGCCCCCGAGTGGGAGGCTGGCTCACCACTCGGTAGGATTTTTAAATACTTAGGCGCGTACTTGGACTGCAGCTAAGCCCCCGAGTAGGAGGCTGGCTCACCACTCGGTAGGATTTTTAAATACTTAGGCGAGTACATGGACTGCAGCTAAGCCCCCGAGTGGGAGGCTGGCTCACCACTCGCTAGGATTTTTAAGTACTTAGGCGAGTACTTGGACTGCAGCTAAGCCCCCGAGTGGGAGGCTGGCTCACCACTCGGTAGGATTTTTAAATACTTAGGCGAGTACTTGGATTGCAGCTAAGCCCCCGAGTTGGAGGTTGGCTCACCACTCGGTAGGATTTTTAAATACTTAGGCGAGTACTTGGACTGCAGCTAAGCCCCCGATTGGAAGGCTGGCTCACCACTCGGTAGGATTTTTAAATACTTCGGCGAGTACTTGGACTGCAGCTAAGCCCCCGAGTGGGAGGCTGGCAAACCACTCGGTAGGATTTCTAAATACTTAGGCGAGTACTTGGACTTCAACTAAGCCCCCGAGTGGGAGGATTGCTCTCCACTCGGTAGGATTTTTAAATACTTAGGCGAGTACTTGGACTATAGCTAAGCCCCCGAATGGGAGGATTGCCCTCCACTCGGTAGGATTTTTAAATACTTAGGCGAGTAATTGGACTGCAGCTAAGCCCCCGAGTGGGAGGCTGGATCACCACTCGGTAGGATTTTTAAATACTTAGGCGAGTACTTGGAATGTAGCTAAGCCCCCGAGTGGGAGGATTGCTCTCGGCTCGGTAGGATTTTTAAACACTTAGGCGAGTACTGGACTGCACCTAAGCCTCCGAGTGGGAGGATTGCTCTCCACTCGGTAGGATTTTTAAATAATTAGTCGAGTACTTGGACTGCATCTAAGCCTCCGAGTGGGAGGATTGCTCTCCGCTTGGTAGGATTTTTGAATACTTAGGAGAGTACTTGGACTGCAGCTAAGTCCCTGAGTGGGAGGCTGGCTCACCACTCGGTAGGATTTTTAAATACTTAGGCGAGTACTTGGACTGCAGCTAAGCCCCCGAGTAGGAGGCTGGCTCACCACTCGGTAGGATTTTTAAATACTTAGGCGAGTACATGGACTGCAGCTAAGCCCCCGAGTGGGAGGCTGGCTCACCACTCGGTAGGATTTTTAAATACTTAGGCGAGTACTTGGACTGCAGCTAAGCCCCCGAGTGGGAGGCTGGCTCACCACTCGCTAGGATTTTTAAATACTTAGGCGAGTACTTGGACTGCAGCTAAGCCCCCGAGTGGGAGGCTGGCTCACCACTCGGTAGGATTTTTAAATACTTAGGCGAGTACTTGGACTGCAGCTAAGCCCCCGAGTTGGAGGCTGGCTCACCACTCGGTAGGATTTTTAAATACTTAGGCGAGTACTTGGACTGTAGCTAAGCCCCCGATTGGAAGGCTGGCTCACCACTCGGTAGGATTTTTAAATACTTAGGCGAGTACTTGAACTGCAGCTAAGCCCCCGAGTGGGAGGATTGCTCTCCGCTCGGTAGGAGTATTAAACACTTAGGCGAGTACTGGACTTCAGCTAAGCCTCCGAGTGGGAGGATTGCTCTCCACTCGGTAGGATTTTTAAATACTTAGCCGAGTACTTGGACTGCATCTAAGCCTCCGAGTGGGAGGATTGCTCTCTACTCGGTAGGATTTTTAAATACTTAGGAGAGTACTTGGACTGCAGCTAAGCCCCCGAGTGGGAGGCTGGCTCACCACTCGGTAGGATTTTTAAATACTTAGGCGCGTACTTGGACTGCAGCTAAGCCCCCGAGTAGGAGGCTGGCTCACCACTCGGTAGGATTTTTAAATACTTAGGCGAGTACATGGACTGCAGCTAAGCCCCCGAGTGGGAGGCTGGCTCACCACTCGCTAGGATTTTTAAGTACTTAGGCGAGTACTTGGACTGCAGCTAAGCCCCCGAGTGGGAGGCTGGCTCACCACTCGGTAGGATTTTTAAATACTTAGGCGAGTACTTGGATTGCAGCTAAGCCCCCGAGTTGGAGGTTGGCTCACCACTCGGTAGGATTTTTAAATACTTAGGCGAGTACTTGGACTGCAGCTAAGCCCCCGATTGGAAGGCTGGCTCACCACTCGGTAGGATTTTTAAATACTTCGGCGAGTACTTGGACTGCAGCTAAGCCCCCGAGTGGGAGGCTGGCAAACCACTCGGTAGGATTTCTAAATACTTAGGCGAGTACTTGGACTTCAACTAAGCCCCCGAGTGGGAGGATTGCTCTCCACTCGGTAGGATTTTTAAATACTTAGGCGAGTACTTGGACTATAGCTAAGCCCCCGAATGGGAGGATTGCCCTCCACTCGGTAGGATTTTTAAATACTTAGGCGAGTAATTGGACTGCAGCTAAGCCCCCGAGTGGGAGGCTGGATCACCACTCGGTAGGATTTTTAAATACTTAGGCGAGTACTTGGAATGTAGCTAAGCCCCCGAGTGGGAGGATTGCTCTCGGCTCGGTAGGATTTTTAAACACTTAGGCGAGTACTGGACTGCACCTAAGCCTCCGAGTGGGAGGATTGCTCTCCACTCGGTAGGATTTTAAATACTTAGTCGAGTACTTGGACTGCATCTAAGCCTCCGAGTGGGAGGATTGCTCTCCGCTTGGTAGGATTTTTGAATACTTAGGAGAGTACTTGGACAGCAGCTAAGTCCCTGAGTGGGAGGCTGGCTCACCACTCGGTAGGATTTTTAAATACTTAGGCGAGTACTTGGACTGCAGCTAAGCCCCCGAGTAGGAGGCTGGCTCACCACTCGGTAGGATTTTTAAATACTTAGGCGAGTACATGGACTGCGGCTAAGCCCCCGAGTGGGAGGCTGGCTCACCACTCGGTAGGATTTTTAAATACTTAGGCGAGTACTTGGACTGCAGCTAAGCCCCCGAGTGGGAGGCTGGCTCACCACTCGCTAGGATTTTTAAATACTTAGGCGAGTACTTGGACTGCAGCTAAGCCCCCGAGTGGGAGGCTGGCTCACCACTCGGTAGGATTTTTAAATACTTAGGCGAGTACTTGGACTGCAGCTAAGCCCCCGAGTTGGAGGCTGGCTCACCACTCGGTAGGATTTTTAAATACTTAGGCGAGTACTTGGACTGTAGCTAAGCCCCCGATTGGAAGGCTGGCTCACCACTCGGTAGGATTTTTAAATACTTAGGCGAGTACTTGAACTGCAGCTAAGCCCCCGAGTGGGAGGATTGCTCTCCGCTCGGTAGGAGTATTAAACACTTAGGCGAGTACTGGACTTCAGCTAAGCCTCCGAGTGGGAGGATTGCTCTCCACTCGGTAGGATTTTTAAATACTTAGCCGAGTACTTGGACTGCATCTAAGCCTCCGAGTGGGAGGATTGCTCTCTACTCGGTAGGATTTTTAAATACTTAGGAGAGTACTTGGACTGCAGCTAAGCCCCCGAGTGGGAGGCTGGCTCACCACTCGGTAGGATTTTTAAATACTTAGGCGCGTACTTGGACTGCAGCTAAGCCCCCGAGTAGGAGGCTGGCTCACCACTCGGTAGGATTTTTAAATACTTAGGCGAGTACATGGACTGCAGCTAAGCCCCCGAGTGGGAGGCTGGCTCACCACTCGCTAGGATATTTAAGTACTTAGGCGAGTACTTGGACTGCAGCTAAGCCCCCGAGTGGGAGGCTGGCTCACCACTCGGTAGGATTTTTAAATACTTAGGCGAGTACTTGGACTGCAGCTAAGCCCCCGAGTTGGAGGTTGGCTCACCACTCGGTAGGATTTTTAAATACTTAGGCGAGTACTTGGACTGCAGCTAAGCCCCCGATTGGAAGGCTGGCTCACCACTCGGTAGGATTTTTAAATACTTCGGCGAGTACTTGGACTGCAGCTAAGCCCCCGAGTGGGAGGCTGGCAAACCACTCGGTAGGATTTCTAAATACTTAGGCGAGTACTTGGACTTCAACTAAGCCCCCGAGTGGGAGGATTGCTCTCCACTCGGTAGGATTTTTAAATACTTAGGCGAGTACTTGGACTATAGCTAAGCCCCCGAATGGGAGGATTGCCCTCCACTCGGTAGGATTTTTAAATACTTAGGCGAGTAATTGGACTGCAGCTAAGCCCCCGAGTGGGAGGCTGGATCACCACTCGGTAGGATTTTTAAATACTTAGGCGAGTACTTGGAATGTAGCTAAGCCCCCGAGTGGGAGGATTGCTCTCGGCTCGGTAGGATTTTTAAACACTTAGGCGAGTACTGGACTGCACCTAAGCCTCCGAGTGGGAGGATTGCTCTCCACTCGGTAGGATTTTAAATACTTAGTCGAGTACTTGGACTGCATCTAAGCCTCCGAGTGGGAGGATTGCTCTCCGCTTGGTAGGATTTTTGAATACTTAGGAGAGTACTTGGACTGCAGCTAAGTCCCTGAGTGGGAGGCTGGCTCACCACTCGGTAGGATTTTTAAATACTTAGGCGAGTACTTGGACTGCAGCTAAGCCCCCGAGTAGGAGGCTGGCTCACCACTCGGTAGGATTTTTAAATACTTAGGCGAGTACATGGACTGCGGCTAAGCCCCCGAGTGGGAGGCTGGCTCACCACTCGGTAGGATTTTTAAATACTTAGGCGAGTACTTGGACTGCAGCTAAGCCCCCGAGTGGGAGGCTGGCTCACCACTCGCTAGGATTTTTAAATACTTAGGCGAGTACTTGGACTGCAGCTAAGCCCCCGAGTGGGAGGCTGGCTCACCACTCGGTAGGATTTTTAAATACTTAGGCGAGTACTTGGACTGCAGCTAAGCCCCCGAGTTGGAGGCTGGCTCACCACTCGGTAGGATTTTTAAATACTTAGGCGAGTACTTGGACTGTAGCTAAGCCCCCGATTGGAAGGCTGGCTCACCACTCGGTAGGATTTTTAAATACTTAGGCGAGTACTTGAACTGCAGCTAAGCCCCCGAGTGGGAGGATTGCTCTCCGCTCGGTAGGAGTATTAAACACTTAGGCGAGTACTGGACTTCAGCTAAGCCTCCGAGTGGGAGGATTGCTCTCCACTCGGTAGGATTTTTAAATACTTAGCCGAGTACTTGGACTGCATCTAAGCCTCCGAGTGGGAGGATTGCTCTCTACTCGGTAGGATTTTTAAATACTTAGGAGAGTACTTGGACTGCAGCTAAGCCCCCGAGTGGGAGGCTGGCTCACCACTCGGTAGGATTTTTAAATACTTAGGCGCGTACTTGGACTGCAGCTAAGCCCCCGAGTAGGAGGCTGGCTCACCACTCGGTAGGATTTTTAAATACTTAGGCGAGTACATGGACTGCAGCTAAGCCCCCGAGTGGGAGGCTGGCTCACCACTCGCTAGGATATTTAAGTACTTAGGCGAGTACTTGGACTGCAGCTAAGCCCCCGAGTGGGAGGCTGGCTCACCACTCGGTAGGATTTTTAAATACTTAGGCGAGTACTTGGACTGCAGCTAAGCCCCCGAGTTGGAGGTTGGCTCACCACTCGGTAGGATTTTTAAATACTTAGGCGAGTACTTGGACTGCAGCTAAGCCCCCGATTGGAAGGCTGGCTCACCACTCGGTAGGATTTTTAAATACTTCGGCGAGTACTTGGACTGCAGCTAAGCCCCCGAGTGGGAGGCTGGCTCACCACTCGGTAGGATTTCTAAATACTTAGGCGAGTACTTGGACTGCAACTAAGCCCCCGAGTGGGAGGATTGCTCTCCACTCGGTAGGATTTTTAAATACTTAGGCGAGTACTTGGACTATAGCTAAGCCCCCGAATGGGAGGATTGCCCTCCACTCGGTAGGATTTTTAAATACTTAGGCGAGTAATTGGACTGCAGCTAAGCCCCCGAGTGGGAGGCTGGATCACCACTCGGTAGGATTTTTAAATACTTAGGCGAGTACTTGGAATGTAGCTAAGCCCCCGAGTGGGAGGATTGCTCTCGGCTCGGTAGGATTTTTAAACACTTAGGCGAGTACTGGACTGCACCTAAGCCTCCGAGTGGGAGGATTGCTCTCCACTCGGTAGGATTTTTAAATACTTAGTCGAGTACTTGGACTGCATCTAAGCCTCCGAGTGGGAGGATTGCTCTCCGCTTGGTAGGATTTTTGAATACTTAGGAGAGTACTTGGACTGCAGCTAAGTCCTTGAGTGGGAGGCTGGCTCACCACTCGGTAGGATTTTTAAATACTTAGGCGAGTACTTGGACTGCAGCTAAGCCCCCGAGTAGGAGGCTGGCTCACCACTCGGTAGGATTTTTAAATACTTAGGCGAGTACATGGACTGCAGCTAAGCCCCCGAGTGGGAGGCTGGCTCACCACTCGGTAGGATTTTTAAATACTTAGGCGAGTACTTGGACTGCAGCTAAGCCCCCGAGTGGGAGGCTGGCTCACCACTCGCTAGGATTTTTAAATACTTAGGCGAGTACTTGGACTGCAGCTAAGCCCCCGAGTGGGAGGCTGACTCACCACTCGGTAGGATTTTTAAATACTTAGGCGAGTACTTGGACTGCAGCTAAGCCCCCGAGTTGGAGGCTGGCTCACCACTCGGTAGGATTTTTAAATACTTAGGCGAGTACTTGGACTGCAGCTAAGCCCCCGATTGGAAGGCTGGCTCACCACTCGGTAGGATTTTTAAATACTTAGGCGAGTACTTGGACTGCAGCTAAGCCCCCGAGTGGGAGGCCGGCTCACCACTCGGTAGGATTTCTAAATACTTAGGCGAGTACTTGGACTGCAACTAAGCCCCCGAGTGGGAGGATTGCTCTCCACTCGGTAAGATTTCTAAATACTTAGGCGAGTACTTGGACTATAGCTAAGCCCCCGAGTGGGAGGATTGCTCTCCACTCGGTAGGATTTTTAAATACTTAGGCGAGTAATTGGACTGCAGCTAAGCCCCCGAGTGGGAGGCTGGATCACCACTCGGTAGGATTTTTAAATACTTAGGCGAGTACTTGGAATATATCTAAGCCCCCGAGTGGGAGGATTGCTCTCGGCTCGGTAGAATTTTTAAACACTTAGGCGAGTACTGGACTTCAGCTAAGCCTCCGAGTGGGAGGATTGCTCTCCACTCGGTAGGATTTTTAAATACTTAGTCGAGTACTTGGACTGCATCTAAGCCTCCGAGTGGGAGGATTGCTCTCCGCTTGGTAGGATTTTTGAATACTTAGGAGAGTACTTGGACTGCAGCTAAGCCCCCGATTGGAAGGCTGGCTCACCACTCGGTAGGATTTTTAAATACTTAGGCGAGTACTTGGACTGCAGCTAAGCCCCCGAGTGGGAGGCTGGCTCACCACTCGGTAGGATTTCTAAATACTTAGGCGAGTACTTGGACTGCAACTAAGCCCCCGAGTGGGAGGATTGCTCTCCACTCGGTAGGATTTTTAAATACTTAGGCGAGTACTTGGACTATAGCTAAGCCCCCGAATGGGAGGATTGCCCTCCACTCGGTAGGATTTTTAAATACTTAGGCGAGTAATTGGACTGCAGCTAAGCCCCCGAGTGGGAGGCTGGATCACCACTCGGTAGGATTTTTAAATACTTAGGCGAGTACTTGGAATGTAGCTAAGCCCCCGAGTGGGAGGATTGCTCTCGGCTCGGTAGGATTTTTAAACACTTAGGCGAGTACTGGACTGCACCTAAGCCTCCGAGTGGGAGGATTGCTCTCCACTCGGTAGGATTTTTAAATACTTAGTCGAGTACTTGGACTGCATCTAAGCCTCCGAGTGGGAGGATTGCTCTCCGCTTGGTAGGATTTTTGAATACTTAGGAGAGTACTTGGACTGCAGCTAAGTCCCTGAGTGGGAGGCTGGCTCACCACTCGGTAGGATTTTTAAATACTTAGGCGAGTACTTGGACTGCAGCTAAGCCCCCGAGTAGGAGGCTGGCTCACCACTCGGTAGGATTTTTAAATACTTAGGCGAGTACATGGACTGCAGCTAAGCCCCCGAGTGGGAGGCTGGCTCACCACTCGGTAGGATTTTTAAATACTTAGGCGAGTACTTGGACTGCAGCTAAGCCCCCGAGTGGGAGGCTGGCTCACCACTCGCTAGGATTTTTAAATACTTAGGCGAGTACTTGGACTGCAGCTAACCCCCGAGTGGGAGGCTGGCTCACCACTCGGTAGGATTTTTAAATACTTAGGCGAGTACTTGGACTGCAGCTAAGCCCCCGAGTTGGAGGCTGGCTCACCACTCGGTAGGATTTTTAAATACTTAGGCGAGTACTTGGACTGTAGCTAAGCCCCCGATTGGAAGGCTGGCTCACCACTCGGTAGGATTTTTAAATACTTAGGCGAGTACTTGAACTGCAGCTAAGCCGCCGAGTGGGAGGATTGCTCTCCGCTCGGTAGGAGTATTAAACACTTAGGCGAGTACTGGACTTCAGCTAAGCCTCCGAGTGGGAGGATTGCTCTCCACTCGGTAGGATTTTTAAATACTTAGCCGAGTACTTGGACTGCATCTAAGCCTCCGAGTGGGAGGATTGCTCTCTACTCGGTAGGATTTTTAAATACTTAGGAGAGTACTTGGACTGCAGCTAAGCCCCCGAGTGGGAGGCTGGCTCACCACTCGGTAGGATTTTTAAATACTTAGGCGCGTACTTGGACTGCAGCTAAGCCCCCGAGTAGGAGGCTGGCTCACCACTCGGTAGGATTTTTAAATACTTAGGCGAGTACATGGACTGCAGCTAAGCCCCCGAGTGGGAGGCTGGCTCACCACTCGCTAGGATATTTAAGTACTTAGGTGAGTACTTGGACTGCAGCTAAGCCCCCGAGTGGGAGGCTGGCTCACCACTCGGTAGGATTTTTAAATACTTAGGCGAGTACTTGGACTGCAGCTAAGCCCCCGAGTTGGAGGTTGGCTCACCACTCGGTAGGATTTTTAAATACTTAGGCGAGTACTTGGACTGCAGCTAAGCCCCCGATTGGAAGGCTGGCTCACCACTCGGTAGGATTTTTAAATACTTCGGCGAGTACTTGGACTGCAGCTAAGCCCCCGAGTGGGAGGCTGGCTCACCACTCGGTAGGATTTCTAAATACTTAGGCGAGTACTTGGACTGCACCTAAGCCCCCGAGTGGGAGGATTGCTCTCCACTCGGTAGGATTTTTAAATACTTAGGCGAGTACTTGGACTATAGCTAAGCCCCCGAATGGGAGGATTGCCCTCCACTCGGTAGGATTTTTAAATACTTAGGCGAGTAATTGGACTGCAGCTAAGCCCCCGAGTGGGAGGCTGGATCACCACTCGGTAGGATTTTTAAATACTTAGGCGAGTACTTGGAATGTAGCTAAGCCCCCGAGTGGGAGGATTGCTCTCGGCTCGGTAGGATTTTTAAACACTTAGGCGAGTACTGGACTGCACCTAAGCCTCCGAGTGGGAGGATTGCTCTCCACTCGGTAGGATTTTTAAATACTTAGTCGAGTACTTGGACTGCATCTAAGCCTCCGAGTGGGAGGATTGCTCTCCGCTTGGTAGGATTTTTGAATACTTAGGAGAGTACTTGGACTGCAGCTAAGTCCTTGAGTGGGAGGCTGGCTCACCACTCGGTAGGATTTTTAAATACTTAGGCGAGTACTTGGACTGCAGCTAAGCCCCCGAGTAGGAGGCTGGCTCACCACTCGGTAGGATTTTTAAATACTTAGGCGAGTACATGGACTGCAGCTAAGCCCCCGAGTGGGAGGCTGGCTCACCACTCGGTAGGATTTTTAAATACTTAGGCGAGTACTTGGACTGCAGCTAAGCCCCCGAGTGGGAGGCTGGCTCACCACTCGCTAGGATTTTTAAATACTTAGGCGAGTACTTGGACTGCAGCTAAGCCCCCGAGTGGGAGGCTGGCTCACCACTCGGTAGGATTTTTAAATACTTAGGCGAGTACTTGGACTGCAGCTAAGCCCCCGAGTTGGAGGCTGGCTCACCACTCGGTAGGATTTTTAAATACTTAGGCGAGTACTTGGACTGTAGCTAAGCCCCCGATTGGAAGGCTGGCTCACCACTCGGTAGGATTTTTAAATACTTAGGCGAGTACTTGAACTGCAGCTAAGCCGCCGAGTGGGAGGATTGCTCTCCGCTCGGTAGGAGTATTAAACACTTAGGCGAGTACTGGACTTCAGCTAAGCCTCCGAGTGGGAGGATTGCTCTCCACTCGGTAGGATTTTTAAATACTTAGCCGAGTACTTGGACTGCATCTAAGCCTCCGAGTGGGAGGATTGCTCTCTACTCGGTAGGATTTTTAAATACTTAGGAGAGTACTTGGACTGCAGCTAAGCCCCCGAGTGGGAGGCTGGCTCACCACTCGGTAGGATTTTTAAATACTTAGGCGCGTACTTGGACTGCAGCTAAGCCCCCGAGTAGGAGGCTGGCTCACCACTCGGTAGGATTTTTAAATACTTAGGCGAGTACATGGACTGCAGCTAAGCCCCCGAGTGGGAGGCTGGCTCACCACTCGCTAGGATATTTAAGTACTTAGGCGAGTTCTTGGACTGCAGCTAAGCCCCCGAGTGGGAGGCTGGCTCACCACTCGGTAGGATTTTTAAATACTTAGGCGAGTACTTGGACTGCAGCTAAGCCCCCGAGTTGGAGGTTGGCTCACCACTCGGTAGGATTTTTAAATACTTAGGCGAGTACTTGGACTGCAGCTAAGCCCCCGATTGGAAGGCTGGCTCACCACTCGGTAGGATTTTTAAATACTTCGGCGAGTACTTGGACTGCAGCTAAGCCCCCGAGTGGGAGGCTGGCTCACCACTCGGTAGGATTTCTAAATACTTAGGCGAGTACTTGGACTGCACCTAAGCCCCCGAGTGGGAGGATTGCTCTCCACTCGGTAGGATTTTTAAATACTTAGGCGAGTACTTGGACTATAGCTAAGCCCCCGAATGGGAGGATTGCCCTCCACTCGGTAGGATTTTTAAATACTTAGGCGAGTAATTGGACTGCAGCTAAGCCCCCGAGTGGGAGGCTGGATCACCACTCGGTAGGATTTTTAAATACTTAGGCGAGTACTTGGAATGTAGCTAAGCCCCCGAGTGGGAGGATTGCTCTCGGCTCGGTAGGATTTTTAAATACTTAGGCGAGTACTGGACTGCACCTAAGCCTCCGAGTGGGAGGATTGCTCTCCACTCGGTAGGATTTTTAAATACTTAGTCGAGTACTTGGACTGCATCTAAGCCTCCGAGTGGGAGGATTGCTCTCCGCTTGGTAGGATTTTTGAATACTTAGGAGAGTACTTGGACTGCAGCTAAGTCCTTGAGTGGGAGGCTGGCTCACCACTCGGTAGGATTTTTAAATACTTAGGCGAGTACTTGGACTGCAGCTAAGCCCCCGAGTAGGAGGCTGGCTCACCACTCGGTAGGATTTTTAAATACTTAGGCGAGTACATGGACTGCAGCTAAGCCCCAGAGTGGGAGGCTGGCTCACCACTCGGTAGGATTTTTAAATACTTAGGCGAGTACTTGGACTGCAGCTAAGCCCCCGAGTGGGAGGCTGGCTCACCACTCGCTAGGATTTTTAAATACTTAGGCGAGTACTTGGACTGCAGCTAAGCCCCCGAGTGGGAGGCTGACTCACCACTCGGTAGGATTTTTAAATACTTAGGCGAGTACTTGGACTGCAGCTAAGCCCCCGAGTTGGAGGCTGGCTCACCACTCGGTAGGATTTTTAAATACTTAGGCGAGTACTTGGACTGCAGCTAAGCCCCCGATTGGAAGGCTGGCTCACCACTCGGTAGGATTTTTAAATACTTAGGCGAGTACTTGGACTGCAGCTAAGCCCCCGAGTGGGAGGCCGGCTCACCACTCGGTAGGATTTCTAAATACTTAGGCGAGTACTTGGACTGCAACTAAGCCCCCGAGTGGGAGGATTGCTCTCCACTCGGTAAGATTTCTAAATACTTAGGCGAGTACTTGGACTATAGCTAAGCCCCCGAGTGGGAGGATTGCTCTCCACTCGGTAGGATTTTTAAATACTTAGGCGAGTAATTGGACTGCAGCTAAGCCCCCGAGTGGGAGGCTGGATCACCACTCGGTAGGATTTTTAAATACTTAGGCGAGTACTTGGAATATATCTAAGCCCCCGAGTGGGAGGATTGCTCTCGGCTCGGTAGAATTTTTAAACACTTAGGCGAGTACTGGACTTCAGCTAAGCCTCCGAGTGGGAGGATTGCTCTCCACTCGGTAGGATTTTTAAATACTTAGTCGAGTACTTGGACTGCATCTAAGCCTCCGAGTGGGAGGATTGCTCTCCGCTTGGTAGGATTTTTGAATACTTAGGAGAGTACTTGGACTGCAGCTAAGTCCCCGAGTGGGAGGCTGGCTCACCACTCGGTAGGATTTTTAAATACTTAGGCGAGTACTTGGACTGCAGCTAAGCCCCCGAGTAGGAGGCTGGCTCACCACTCGGTAGGATTTTTAAATACTTAGGCGAGTACTTGGACTGCAGCTAAGCCCCCGTGTGGGAGCCTGGCTCACCACTCGGTAGGATTTTTAAATACTTAGGCGAGTACTTGGACTGCAGCTAAGCCCCCGAGTGGGAGGCTGGCTCACCACTTGGTAGGATTTTTAAATACTTAGGCGTGTACTTGGAATGCAGCTAAGCCCCCGAGTGGGAGGTTGGCTCACCACTCGGTAGGATTTTTAAATACTTAGGCGAGTACTTGGACTGCAGCTAAGCCCCCGAGTGGGAGGCTGGCTCACCACTCGGTAGGATTTTTAAATACTTAGGCGAGTACTTGGACTGCAGCTAAGCCCCCGATTGGAAGGCTGGCTCACCACTCGCTAGGATTTTTAAATACTTAGGCGAGTACTTGGACTGCAGCTAAGCCCCCGAGTGGGAGGCTGGCTCACCACTCGGTAGGATTTCTAAATACTTAGGCGAGTACTTGGACTGCAACTAAGCCCCCGAGTGGGAGGATTGCTCTCCACTCGGTAGGATTTTTAAATACTTAGGCGAGTACTTGGACTATAGCTAAGCCCCCGAGTGGGAGGATTGCTCTCCACTCGGTAGGATTTTTAAATACTTAGGCGAGTACTTGGACTGCGGCTAAGCCCCCGAGTGGGAGGCTGGCTCACCACTCGGTAGGATTTTTAAATACTTAGGCGAGTACTTGGAATGTAGCTAAGCCCCCGAGTGGGAGGATTGCTCTCGGCTCGGTAGGATTTTTAAACACTTAGGCGAGTACTGGACTGCATCTAAGCCTCCGAGTGGGAGGATTGCTCTCCACTAGGTAGGATTTTTAAATACTTAGTCGAGTACTTGGACTGCATCTAAGCCTCCGAGTGGGAGGATAGCTCTCCGCTTGGTAGGATTTTTGAATACTTAGGAGAGTACTTGGACTGCAGCTAAGTCCCAAAGTGGGAGGCTGGCTCACCACTCGGTAGGATTTTTAAATACTTAGGCGAGTACTTGGAATGCAGCTAAGCCCCCGAGTAGGAGGCTGGCTCACCACTCGGTAGGATTTTTAAATACTTAGGAGAGTACTTGGACTGCAGCTAAGCCCCCGAGTGGGAGGCTGGCTCACCACTCGGTAGGATTTTTAAATACTTAGGCGAGTACTTGGACTGCAGCTAAGCCCCCGAGTGGGAGGCTGGCTCACCACTTGGTAGGATTTTTAAATACTTAGGCGAGTACTTGGACTGCAGCTAAGCCCCCGAGTGGGAGGGTGGCTCACCACTCGGTAGGATTTTTGAATACTTAGGCGAGTACTTGGACTGCAGCTAAGCCCCCGAGTTGGAGGCTGGCTCACCACTCGGTAGGATTTCTAAATACTTAGGCGAGTACTTGGACTGCAGCTAAGCCCCCGATTGGAAGGCTGGCTCACCACTCGGTAGGATTTTTAAATACTTAGGCGAGTACTTGGACTGCAGCTAAGCCCCCGAGTGGGAGGCCGGCTCACCACTCGGTAGGATTTCTAAATACTTAGGCGAGTACTTGGACTGCAACTAAGCCCCCGAGTGGGAGGATTGCTCTCCACTCGGTAGGATTTCTAAATACTTAGGCGAGTACTTGGACTATAGCTAAGCCCCCGAGTGGGAGGATTGCTCTCCACTCGGTAGGATTTTTAAATACTTAGGCGAGTACTTGGAGTGCAGCTAAGCCCCCGAATGGGAGGCTGGCTCACCACTCGGTAGGATTTTTAAATACTTAGGCGAGTACTTGGACTGCAGCTAAGCCCCCGAGTGGGAGGCTGGCTCACCACTCGGTAGGATTTTTAAATACTTAGGCGAGTACTTGGACTGCAGCTAAGCCCCCGAGTGGGAGGATTGCTCTCCATTCTGTAGGATTTTTAAATACTTAGGCGAGTACTTGGACTGCAGCTAAGCCCCGAGTGGGAGGCTGGCTCACCACTCGGTAGGATTTTTAAATACTTAGTCGAGTACTTGGACTACAGCTAAGCCGCCGAGTGGGAGGCTGGCTCACCACTCGGTAGGATTTCTAAATACTTAGGCGAGTACTTGGACTGCAGCTAAGCCTCCGAGTGGGAGGATTGCTCTCCACTCGGTAGGATTTTTAAATACTTAGGCGAGTACTTGGACTGCAGCTAAGCCCCCGAGTGGGAGGCTGGCTCACCACTTGGTAGGATTTTTAAATACTTAGGCGAGTACTTGGACTGCAGCTAAGCCCCCGAGTGGGAGGCTGGCTCACCACTTGGTAGGATTTTTAAATACTTAGGCGAGTACTTGGACTGCAGCTAAGCCCCCGAGTGGGAGGTTGGCTCACCACTCGGTAGGATTTTTAAATACTTAGGCGAGTACTTGGACTGCAGCTAAGCCCCCGAGTGGGAGGCTGGCTCACCACTCGCTAGGATTTTTAAATACTTAGGCGAGTACTTGGACTGCAGCTAAGCCCCCGATTGGAGGGCTGGCTCACCACTCGCTAGGATTTTTAAATACTTAGGCGAGTACTTGGACTGCAGCTAAGCCCCCGAGTGGGAGGCTGGCTCACCACTCGGTAGGATTTCTAAATACTTAGGCGAGTACTTGGACTGCAACTAAGGCCCCGAGTGGGAGGATTGCTCTCCACTCGGTAGGATTTTTAAATACTTAGGCGAGTACTTGGACTGTATTTAAGCCCCCGAGTGGGAGGATTGCTCTCCACTCGGTAGGATTTTTAAATACTTAGGCGAGTACTTGGACTGCGGCTAAGCCCCCGAGTGGGAGGCTGGCTCACCACTCGGTAGGATTTTTAAATACTTAGGCGAGTACTTGGAATGTAGCTAAGCCCCCGAGTGGGAGGATTGCTCTCGGCTCGGTAGGATTTTTAAACACTTAGGCGAGTACTGGACTGCATCTAAGCCTCCGAGTGGGAGGATTGCTCTCCACTCGGTAGGATTTTTAAATACTTAGTCGAGTACTTGGACTGCATCTAAGCCTCCGAGTGGGAGGATTGCTCTCCGCTTGGTAGGATTTTTGAATACTTAGGAGAGTACTTGGACTGCAGCTAAGTCCCAAAGTGAGAGGCTGGCTCACCACTCGGTAGGATTTTTAAATACTTAGGCGAGTACTTGGACTGCAGCTAAGCCCCCGAGTAGGAGGCTGGCTCACCACTCGGTAGGATTTTTAAATACTTAGGCGAGTACTTGGACTGCAGCTAAGCCCCCGAGTGGGAGGCTGGCTCACCACTCGGTAGGATTTTTAAATACTTAGGCGAGTACTTGGACTGCAGCTAAGCCCCCGAGTGGGAGGCTGGCTCACCACTTGGTAGGATTTTTAAATACTTAGGCGAGTACTTGGACTGCAGCTAAGCCCCCGAGTGGGAGGGTGGCTCACCACTCGGTAGGATTTTTAAATACTTAGGCGAGTACTTGGACTGCAGCTAAGCCCCCGAGTGGGAGGCTGGCTCACCACTCAGTAGGATTTCTAAATACTTAGGCGAGTACTTGGACTGCAGCTAAGCCCCCGATTGGAAGGCTGGCTCTCCACTCGGTAGGATTTTTAAATACTTAGGCGAGTACTTGGACTGCAGCTAAGCCCCCGAGTGGGAGGTTGGCTCACCACTCGGTAGGATTTTTAAATACTTAGGCGAGTACTTGGACTGCAGTTAAGCTCCCGAGTGGGAGGATTGCTCTCCACTCGATAGGATTTTTGAATACTTAGGCGAGTACTTGGACTGTAGCTAAGCCCCCGAGTGGGAGGATTGCTCTACACTCGGTAGTATTTTTTAAATACTTAGGCGAGTACTTGGACTGCAGCTAAGCCCCCGAATGGGAGGTTGGCTCTCCACTCGGTAGGATTTTTAAATACTTAGGCGAGTACTTGAACTGCAGCTAAGCCCCCGAGTGGGAGGATTTCTCTCCGCTCGATAGGAGTATTAAACACTTAGGCGAGTACTGGACTTCATCTAAGCCTCCGAGTGGGAGGATTGCTCTCCACTTGGTACGATTTTTAAATACTTAGCCGAGTACTTGGACTGCATCTAAGCCTACGAGTGGGAGGATTGCTCTCTACTCGGTAGGATTTTTAAATACTTAGGAGAGTACTTGGACTGCAGCTAAGCCCCCGAGTGGGAGGCTGGCTCACCACTCGGTAGGATTTTTAAATACTTAGGCGAGTACTTGGACTGCAGCTAAGCCCCCGAGTAGGAGGCTGGCTCGCCACTCGGTAGGATTTTTAAATACTTAGGCGAGTACTTGGACTACAGCTAAGCCCCCGAGTGGGAGGATTGCTCTCCATTCTGTAGGATTTTTAAATACTTAGGCGAGTACTTGGACTGCATCTAAGCCTCCGAGTGGGAGGATTGCTCTCTACTTGGTAGGATTTTTAAATACTTAGGAGAGTACTTGGACTGCAGCTAAGCCCCCGAGTGGGAGGCTGGCTCACCACTCGGTAGGATTTTTAAATACTTAGGCGAGTACTTGGACTGCAGCTAAGCCCCCGAGTGGGAGGCTGGCTCACCACTCGGTAGGATTTTTAAATACTTAGGCGAGTACTTGGACTGCAGCTAAGCCCCCGAGTGGGAGGATTGCTCTCCATTCTGTAGGATTTTTAAATACTTAGGCGAGTACTTGGACTGCAGCTAAGCCCCGAGTGGGAGGCTTGCTCACCACTCGGTAGGATTTTTAAATACTTAGGCGAGTACTTGGACTACAGCTAAGCCGCCGAGTGGGAGGCTGGCTCACCACTCGGTAGGATTTCTAAATACTTAGGCGAGTACTTGGACTGCAGCTAAGCCTCCGAGTGGGAGGATTGCTCTCCACTCGGTAGGATTTTTAAATACTTAGGCGAGTACTTGGACTGCAGCTAAGCCCCCGAGTGGGAGGCTGGCTCACCACTTGGTAGGATTTTTAAATACTTAGGCGAGTACTTGGACTGCAGCTAAGCCCCCGAGTGGGTGGATTGCTCTCCACTCTATAGGATTTTTAAATACTTAGGCGAGTAATTGGACTGCAGCTAAGCCCCCGAATGGGAGGCTGGCTCACCACTCGGTAGGATTTTTAAATACTTAGGCGAGTACTTGGACTGCAGCTAAGCCCCCGAGTGGGAGGCTGGCTCACCACTCGTTAGGATTTTTATACTTAGGCGAGTACTTGGAGTGCAGCTAAGCCCCCGAATGGGAGGCTGGCTCACCACTCGGTAGGATTTTTAAATACTTAGGCGAGTACTTGAACTGCAGCTAAGCCCCCGAGTGGGAGGCTGGCTCACCACTCGGTAGGATTTTTAAATACTTAGGCGAGTACTTGGACTGCAGCTAAGCCCCCGAGTGGGAGGCTGGCTCACCACTCGTTAGGATTTTTATACTTAGGCGAGTACTTGGAGTGCAGCTAAGCCCCCGAATGGGAGGCTGGCTCACCACTCGGTAGGATTTTTAAATACTTAGGCGAGTACTTGGACTGCAGCTAAGCCCCCGAGTGGGAGGCTGGCTCACCACTCGGTAGGATTTTTAAATACTTAGGCGAGTACTTGGACTGCAGCTAAGCCCCCGAGTGGGAGGATTGCTCTCCATTCTGTAGGATTTTTAAATACTTAGGCGAGTACTTGGACTGCAGCTAAGCCCCGAGTGGGAGGCTGGCTCACCACTCGGTAGGATTTTTAAATACTTAGGCGAGTACTTGGACTACAGCTAAGCCGCCGAGTGGGAGGCTGGCTCACCACTCGGTAGGATTTCTAAATACTTAGGCGAGTACTTGGACTGCAGCTAAGCCTCCGAGTGGGAGGATTGCTCTCCACTCGGTAGGATTTTTAAATACTTAGGCGAGTACTTGGACTGCAGCTAAGCCCCCGAGTGGGAGGCTGGCTCACCACTTGGTAGGATTTTTAAATACTTAGGCGAGTACTTGGACTGCAGCTAAGCCCCCGAGTGGGTGGATTGCTCTCCACTCTATAGGATTTTTAAATACTTAGGCGAGTAATTGGACTGCAGCTAAGCCCCCGAATGGGAGGCTGGCTCACCACTCGGTAGGATTTTTAAATACTTAGGCGAGTACTTGGACTGCAGCTAAGCCCCCGAGTGGGAGGCTGGCTCACCACTCGTTAGGATTTTTATACTTAGGCGAGTACTTGGAGTGCAGCTAAGCCCCCGAATGGGAGGCTGGCTCACCACTCGGTAGGATTTTTAAATACTTAGGCGAGTACTTGGACTGCAGCTAAGCCCCCGAGTGGGAGGCTGGCTCACCACTCGGTAGGATTTTTAAATACTTAGGCGAGTACTTGGACTGCAGCTAAGCCCCCGAGTGGGAGGCTGGCTCACCACTCGTTAGGATTTTTATACTTAGGCGAGTACTTGGAGTGCAGCTAAGCCCCCGAATGGGAGGCTGGCTCACCACTCGGTAGGATTTTTAAATACTTAGGCGAGTACTTGGACTGCAGCTAAGCCCCCGAGTGGGAGGCTGGCTCACCACTCGGTAGGATTTTTAAATACTTAGGCGAGTACTTGGACTACAGCTAAGCCCCCGAGTGGGAGGCTGGCTCACCACTCGTTAGGATTTTTATACTTAGGCGAGTACTTGGAGTGCAGCTAAGCCCCCGAATGGGAGGCTGGCTCACCACTCGGTAGGATTTTTAAATACTTAGGCGAGTACTTGGACTGCAGCTAAGCCCCCGAGTGGGAGGATTGCTCTCCATTCTGTAGGATTTATAAATACTTAGGCGAGTACTTGGACTGCAGCTAAGCCCCGAGTGGGAGGCTGGCTCACCACTCGGTAGGATTTTTAAATACTTAGGCGAGTACTTGGACTACAGCTAAGCCGCCGAGTGGGAGGCTGGCTCACCACTCGGTAGGATTTCTAAATACTTAGGCGAGTACTTGGACTGCAGCTAAGCCTCCGAGTGGGAGGATTGCTCTCCACTCGGTAGGATTTTTAAATACTTAGGCGAGTACTTGGACTGCAGCTAAGCCCCCGAGTGGGAGGCTGGCTCACCACTTGGTAGGATTTTTAAATACTTAGGCGAGTACTTGGACTGCAGCTAAGCCCCCGAGTGGGTGGATTGCTCTCCACTCTATAGGATTTTTAAATACTTAGGCGAGTAATTGGACTGCAGCTAAGCCCCCGAATGGGAGGCTGGCTCACCACTCGGTAGGATTTTTAAATACTTAGGCGAGTACTTGGACTGCAGCTAAGCCCCCGAGTGGGAGGCTGGCTCACCACTCGTTAGGATTTTTATACTTAGGCGAGTACTTGGAGTGCAGCTAAGCCCCCGAATGGGAGGCTGGCTCACCACTCGGTAGGATTTTTAAATACTTAGGCGAGTACTTGGACTGCAGCTAAGCCCCCGAGTGGGAGGCTGGCTCACCACTCGGTAGGATTTTTAAATACTTAGGCGAGTACTTGGACTGCAGCTAAGCCCCCGAGTGGGAGGCTGGCTCACCACTCGTTAGGATTTTTATACTTAGGCGAGTACTTGGAGTGCAGCTAAGCCCCCGAATGGGAGGCTGGCTCACCACTCGGTAGGATTTTTAAATACTTAGGCGAGTACTTGGACTGCAGCTAAGCCCCCGAGTGGGAGGCTGGCTCACCACTCGGTAGGATTTTTAAATACTTAGGCGAGTACTTGGACTGCAGCTAAGCCCCCGAGTGGGAGGATTGCTCTCCATTCTGTAGGATTTTTAAATACTTAGGCGAGTACTTGGACTGCAGCTAAGCCCCGAGTGGGAGGCTGGCTCACCACTCGGTAGGATTTTTAAATACTTAGGCGAGTACTTGGACTACAGCTAAGCCGCCGAGTGGGAGGCTGGCTCACCACTCGGTAGGATTTCTAAATACTTAGGCGAGTACTTGGACTGCAGCTAAGCCTCCGAGTGGGAGGATTGCTCTCCACTCGGTAGGATTTTTAAATACTTAGGCGAGTACTTGGACTGCAGCTAAGCCCCCGAGTGGGAGGCTGGCTCACCACTTGGTAGGATTTTTAAATACTTAGGCGAGTACTTGGACTGCAGCTAAGCCCCCGAGTGGGTGGATTGCTCTCCACTCTATAGGATTTTTAAATACTTAGGCGAGTAATTGGACTGCAGCTAAGCCCCCGAATGGGAGGCTGGCTCACCACTCGGTAGGATTTTTAAATACTTAGGCGAGTACTTGGACTGCAGCTAAGCCCCCGAGTGGGAGGCTGGCTCACCACTCGTTAGGATTTTTATACTTAGGCGAGTACTTGGAGTGCAGCTAAGCCCCCGAATGGGAGGCTGGCTCACCACTCGGTAGGATTTTTAAATACTTAGGCGAGTACTTGGACTGCAGCTAAGCCCCCGAGTGGGAGGCTGGCTCACCACTCGGTAGGATTTTTAAATACTTAGGCGAGTACTTGGACTGCAGCTAAGCCCCCGAGTGGGAGGATTGCTCTCCATTCTGTAGGATTTTTAAATACTTAGGCGAGTACTTGGACTGCAGCTAAGCCCCGAGTGGGAGGCTGGCTCACCACTCGGTAGGATTTTTAAATACTTAGGCGAGTACTTGGACTACAGCTAAGCCCCCGAGTGGGAGGCTGGCTCACCACTCGGTAGGATTTTTAGATACTTAGGCGAGTACTTGGACTGCAGCTAAGCCCCCGAGTGGGAGGATTGCTCTCCATTCTGTAGGATTTTTAAATACTTAGGCGAGTACTTGGACTGCAGCTAAGCCCCAAGTGGGAGGCTGGCTCACCACTCGGTAGGATTTTTAAATACTTAGGCGAGTAATTGGACTGCAGCTAAGCCCCCGAATGGGAGGCTGGCTCACCACTCGGTAGGATTTTTAAATACTTAGGCGAGTACTTGGACTGCAGCTAAGCCCCCGAGTGGGAGGCTGGCTCACCACTCGGTAGGATTTTTATACTTAGGCGAGTACTTGGAGTGCAGCTAAGCCCCCGAATGGGAGGCTGGCTCACCACTCGGTAGGATTTTTAAATACTTAGGCGAGTACTTGGACTGCAGCTAAGCCCCCGAGTGGGAGGATTGCTCTCCATTCTGTAGGATTTTTAAATACTTAGGCGAGTACTTGGACTGCAGCTAAGCCCCGAGTGGGAGGCTGGCTCACCACTCGGTAGGATTTTTAAATACTTAGGCGAGTACTTGGACTCTGGCTAAGCCGCCGAGTGGGAGGCTGGCTCACCACTCGGTAGGATTTCTAAATACTTAGGCGAGTACTTGGACTGCAGCTAAGCCTCCGAGTGGGAGGATTGCTCTCCACTCGGTAGGATTTTTAAATACTTAGGCGAGTACTTGGACTGCAGCTAAGCCCCAGAGTGGGAGGCTGGCTCACCACTTGGTAGGATTTTTAAATACTTAGGCGAGTACTTGGACTGCAGCTAAGCCCCCGAGTGGGTGGATTGCTCTCCACTCTATAGGATTTTTAAATACTTAGGCGAGTAATTGGACTGCAGCTAAGCCCCCGAATGGGAGGCTGGCTCACCACTCGGTAGGATTTTTAAATACTTAGGCGAGTACTTGGACTGCAGCTAAGCCCCCGAGTGGGAGGCTGGCTCACCACTCGTTAGGATTTTTATACTTAGGTGAGTACTTGGAGTGCAGCTAAGCCCCCGAATGGGAGGCTGGCTCACCACTCGGTAGGATTTTTAAATACTTAGGCGAGTACTTGGACTGCAGCTAAGCCCCCGAGTGGGAGGCTGGCTCACCACTCGGTAGGATTTTTAAATACTTAGGCGAGTACTTGGACTGCAGCTAAGCCCCCGAGTGGGAGGCTGGCTCACCACTCGTTAGGATTTTTATACTTAGGCGAGTACTTGGAGTGCAGCTAAGCCCCCGAATGGGAGGCTGGCTCACCACTCGGTAGGATTTTTAAATACTTAGGCGAGTACTTGGACTGCAGCTAAGCCCCCGAGTGGGAGGCTGGCTCACCACTCGGTAGGATTTTTAAATACTTAGGCGAGTACTTGGACTGCAGCTAAGCCCCCGAGTGGGAGGATTGCTCTCCATTCTGTAGGATTTTTAAATACTTAGGCGAGTACTTGGACTGCAGCTAAGCCCCGAGTGGGAGGCTGGCTCACCACTCGGTAGGATTTTTAAATACTTAGGCGAGTACTTGGACTACAGCTAAGCCGCCGAGTGGGAGGCTGGCTCACCACTCGGTAGGATTTCTAAATACTTAGGCGAGTACTTGGACTGCAGCTAAGCCTCCGAGTGGGAGGATTGCTCTCCACTCGGTAGGATTTTTAAATACTTAGGCGAGTACTTGGACTGCAGCTAAGCCCCCGAGTGGGAGGCTGGCTCACCACTTGGTAGGATTTTTAAATACTTAGGCGAGTACTTGGACTGCAGCTAAGCCCCCGAGTGGGTGGATTGCTCTCCACTCTATAGGATTTTTAAATACTTAGGCGAGTAATTGGACTGCAGCTAAGCCCCCGAATGGGAGGCTGGCTCACCACTCGGTAGGATTTTTAAATACTTAGGCGAGTACTTGGACTGCAGCTAAGCCCCCGAGTGGGAGGCTGGCTCACCACTCGTTAGGATTTTTATACTTAGGCGAGTACTTGGAGTGCAGCTAAGCCCCCGAATGGGAGGCTGGCTCACCACTCGGTAGGATTTTTAAATACTTAGGCGAGTACTTGGACTGCAGCTAAGCCCCCGAGTGGGAGGCTGGCTCACCACTCGGTAGGATTTTTAAATACTTAGGCGAGTACTTGGACTGCAGCTAAGCCCCCGAGTGGGAGGATTGCTCTCCATTCTGTAGGATTTTTAAATACTTAGGCGAGTACTTGGACTGCAGCTAAGCCCCGAGTGGGAGGCTGGCTCACCACTCGGTAGGATTTTTAAATACTTAGGCGAGTACTTGGACTACAGCTAAGCCCCCGAGTGGGAGGCTGGCTCACCACTCGGTAGGATTTTTAGATACTTAGGCGAGTACTTGGACTGCAGCTAAGCCCCCGAGTGGGAGGATTGCTCTCCATTCTGTAGGATTTTTAAATACTTAGGCGAGTACTTGGACTGCAGCTAAGCCCCAAGTGGGAGGCTGGCTCACCACTCGGTAGGATTTTTAAATACTTAGGCGAGTACTTGGACTGCAGCTAAGCCCCCGAATGGGAGGCTGACTCACCACTCGGTAGGATTTTTAAATACTTAGGCGAGTACTTGGACTGCAGCTAAGCCCCCGAGTGGGAGGCTGGCTCACCACTCGGTAGGATTTTTATACTTAGGCGAGTACTTGGAGTGCAGCTAAGCCCCCGAATGGGAGGCTGGCTCACCACTCGGTAGGATTTTTAAATACTTAGGCGAATACTTGGACTGCAGCTAAGCCCCCTAGTGGGAGGCTGGCTCACCACTCGGTAGGATTTTTAAATACTTAGGCGAGTACTTGGACTGTAGCTAAGCCCCCGAGTGGGAGGATTGCTCTCCATTCTGTAGGATTTTTAAATACTTAGGCGAGTACTTGGACTGCAGCTAAGCCACGAGTGGGAGGCTGGCTCACCACTCGGTAGGATTTTTAAATACTTAGGCGAGTACTTGGACTACAGCTAAGCCCCCGAGTGGGAGGCTGGCTCACCACTCGGTAGGATTTTTAGATACTTAGGCGAGTACTTGGACTGCAGCTAAGCCCCCGAGTGGGAGGATTGCTCTCCATTCTGTAGGATTTTTAAATACTTAGGCGAGTACTTGGACTGCAGCTAAGCCCCAAGTGGGAGGCTGGCTCACCACTCGGTAGGATTTTTAAATACTTAGGCGAGTACTTGGACTGCAGCTAAGCCCCCGAGTGGGAGGATTGCTCTCCACTCTGTAGGATTTTTAAATACTTAGGCGAGTACTTGGACTACAGCTAAGCCCCCGAATGGGTGGCTGGCTCACCACTCGGTAGGATATTTAAATACTTAGGCGAGTACTTGGACTGCAGCTAAGCCGCCGAGTGGGAGGCTGGCTCACCACTCGGTAGGATTTTTAAGTACTTAGGCGAGTACTTGGACTGCAGCTAATCCCCCGAATGGGAGGCTGGCTCACCACTCGGTAGGATTTTTAAATACTTAGGCGAGTACTTGGACTACAGCTAAGCCCCCGAGTGGGAGGCTGGCTCACCACTCAGTAGGATTTTTAAATACTTAGGCGAGTACTTGGAGTGCAACTAAGCTCTCGAGTGGGTGGATTGCTCTCCACTCTATAGGATTTTTAAATACTTAGGCGAGTAATTGGACTGCAGCTAAGCCCCCGAATGGGAGGCTGGCTCACCACTCGGTAGGATTTTTAAATACTTAGGCGAGTACTTGGACTGCAGCTAAGCCCCCGAGTGGGAGGCTGGCTCACCACTCGGTAGGATTTTTATACTTAGGCGAGTACTTGGAGTGCAGCTAAGCCCCCGAATGGGAGGCTGGCTCACCACTCGGTAGGATTTTTAAATACTTAGGCGAGTACTTGGACTGCAGCTAAGCCCCCGAGTGGGAGGCTGGCTCACCACTCGGTAGGACTTTTAAATACTTAGGCGAGTACTTGGACTGCAGCTAAGCCCCCGAATGGGTGGCTGGCTCACCACTCGGTAGGATATTTAAATACTTAGGCGAGTACTTGGACTGCAGCTAAGCCGCCGAGTGGGAGGCTGGCTCACCACTCGGTAGGATTTTTAAGTACTTAGGCGAGTACTTGGACTGCAGCTAATCCCCCGAATGGGAGGCTGGCTCACCACTCGGTAGGATTTTTAAATACTTAGGCGAGTACTTGGACTACAGCTAAGCCCCCGAGTGGGAGGCTGGCTCACCACTCAGTAGGATTTTTAAATACTTAGGCGAGTACTTGGACTGCAACTAAGCCCTCGAGTGGGTGGATTGCTCTCCACTCTATAGGATTTTTAAATACTTAGGCGAGTAATTGGACTGCAGCTAAGCCCCCGAATGGGAGGCTGGCTCACCACTCGGTAGGATTTTTAAATACTTAGGCGAGTACTTGGACTGCAGCTAAGCCCCCGAGTGGGAGGCTGGCTCACCACTCGGTAGGATTTTTATACTTAGGCGAGTACTTGGAGTGCAGCTAAGCCCCCGAATGGGAGGCTGGCTCACCACTCGGTAGGATTTTTAAATACTTAGGCGAGTACTTGGACTGCAGCTAAGCCCCCGAGTGGGAGGCTGGCTCACCACTCGGTAGGATTTTTAAATACTTAGGCGAGTACTTGGACTGCAGCTAAGCCCCCGAGTGGGAGGATTGCTCTCCATTCTGTAGGATTTTTAAATATACTTAGGCGAGTACTTGGACTGCAGCTAAGCCCCGAGTGGGAGGCTGGCTCACCACTCGGTAGGATTTTTAAATACTTAGGCGAGTACTTGGACTACAGCTAAGCCCCCGAGTGGGAGGCTGGCTCACCACTCGGTAGGATTTCTAAATACTTAGGCGAGTACTTGGACTGCAGCTAAGCCCCCGAGTGGGAGGATTGCTCTCCATTCTGTAGGATTTTTAAATACTTAGGCGAGTACTTGGACTGCAGCTAAGCCCCAAGTGGGAGGCTGGCTCACCACTCGGTAGGATTTTTAAATACTTAGGCGAGTACTTGGACTGCAGCTAAGCCCCCGAATGGGAGGCTGGCTCACCACTCGGTAGGATTTTTAAATACTTAGGCGAGTACTTGGACTGCAGCTAAGCCCCCGAGTGGGAGGCTGGCTCACCACTCGGTAGGATTTTTATACTTAGGCGAGTACTTGGAGTGCAGCTAAGCCCCCGAATGGGAGGCTGGCTCACCACTCGGTAGGATTTTTAAATACTTAGGCGAGTACTTGGACTGCAGCTAAGCCCCCGAGTGGGAGGCTGGCTCACCACTCGGTAGGATTTTTAAATACTTAGGCGAGTACTTGGACTGCAGCTAAGCCCCCGAGTGGGAGGATTGCTCTCCATTCTGTAGGATTTTTAAATACTTAGGCGAGTACTTGGACTGCAGCTAAGCCCCGAGTGGGAGGCTGGCTCACCACTCGGTAGGATTTTTAAATACTTAGGCGAGTACTTGGACTACAGCTAATCCCCCGAGTGGGAGGCTGGCTCACCACTCGGTAGGATTTTTAGATACTTAGGCGAGTACTTGGACTGCAGCTAAGCCCCCGAGTGGGAGGATTGCTCTCCATTCTGTAGGATTTTTAAATACTTAGGCGAGTACTTGGACTGCAGCTAAGCTCTCGAGTGGGTGGATTGCTCTCCACTCTATAGGATTTTTAAATACTTAGGCGAGTAATTGGACTGCAGCTAAGCCCCCGAATGGGAGGCTGGCTCACCACTCGGTAGGATTTTTAAATACTTAGGCGAGTACTTGGACTGCAGCTAAGCCCCCGAGTGGGAGGCTGGCTCACCACTCGGTAGGATTTTTATACTTAGGCGAGTACTTGGAGTGCAGCTAAGCCCCCGAATGGGAGGCTGGCTCACCACTCGGTAGGATTTTTAAATACTTAGGCGAGTACTTGGACTGCAGCTAAGCCCCCGAGTGGGAGGCTGGCTCACCACTCGGTAGGACTTTTAAATACTTAGGCGAGTACTTGGACTGCAGCTAAGCCCCCGAATGGGTGGCTGGCTCACCACTCGGTAGGATATTTAAATACTTAGGCGAGTACTTGGACTGCAGCTAAGCCGCCGAGTGGGAGGCTGGCTCACCACTCGGTAGGATTTTTAAGTACTTAGGCGAGTACTTGGACTGCAGCTAATCCCCCGAATGGGAGGCTGGCTCACCACTCGGTAGGATTTTTAAATACTTAGGCGAGTACTTGGACTACAGCTAAGCCCCCGAGTGGGAGGCTGGCTCACCACTCAGTAGGATTTTTAAATACTTAGGCGAGTACTTGGACTGCAACTAAGCCCTCGAGTGGGTGGATTGCTCTCCACTCTATAGGATTTTTAAATACTTAGGCGAGTAATTGGACTGCAGCTAAGCCCCCGAATGGGAGGCTGGCTCACCACTCGGTAGGATTTTTAAATACTTAGGCGAGTACTTGGACTGCAGCTAAGCCCCCGAGTGGGAGGCTGGCTCACCACTCGGTAGGATTTTTATACTTAGGCGAGTACTTGGAGTGCAGCTAAGCCCCCGAATGGGAGGCTGGCTCACCACTCGGTAGGATTTTTAAATACTTAGGCGAGTACTTGGACTGCAGCTAAGCCCCCGAGTGGGAGGCTGGCTCACCACTCGGTAGGATTTTTAAATACTTAGGCGAGTACTTGGACTGCAGCTAAGCCCCCGAGTGGGAGGATTGCTCTCCATTCTGTAGGATTTTTAAATACTTAGGCGAGTACTTGGACTGCAGCTAAGCCCCGAGTGGGAGGCTGGCTCACCACTCGGTAGGATTTTTAAATACTTAGGCGGGTACTTGGACTACAGCTAAGCCCCCGAGTGGGAGGCTGGCTCACCACTCGGTAGGATTTCTAAATACTTAGGCGAGTACTTGGACTGCAGCTAAGCCCCCGAGTGGGAGGATTGCTCTCCATTCTGTAGGATTTTTAAATACTTAGGCGAGTACTTGGACTGCAGCTAAGCCCCAAGTGGGAGGCTGGCTCACCACTCGGTAGGATTTTTAAATACTTAGGCGAGTACTTGGACTGCAGCTAAGCCCCCGAATGGGAGGCTGGCTCACCACTCGGTAGGATTTTTAAATACTTAGGCGAGTACTTGGACTGCAGCTAAGCCCCCGAGTGGGAGGCTGGCTCACCACTCGGTAGGATTTTTATACTTAGGCGAGTACTTGGAGTGCAGCTAAGCCCCCGAATGGGAGGCTGGCTCACCACTCGGTAGGATTTTTAAATACTTAGGCGAGTACTTGGACTGCAGCTAAGCCCCCGAGTGGGAGGCTGGCTCACCACTCGGTAGGATTTTTAAATACTTAGGCGAGTACTTGGACTGCAGCTAAGCCCCCGAGTGGGAGGATTGCTCTCCATTCTGTAGGATTTTTAAATACTTAGGCGAGTACTTGGACTGCAGCTAAGCCCCGAGTGGGAGGCTGGCTCACCACTCGGTAGGATTTTTAAATACTTAGGCGAGTACTTGGACTACAGCTAAGCCCCCGAGTGGGAGGCTGGCTCACCACTCGGTAGGATTTTTAGATACTTAGGCGAGTACTTGGACTGCAGCTAAGCCCCCGAGTGGGAGGATTGCTCTCCATTCTGTAGGATTTTTAAATACTTAGGCGAGTACTTGGACTGCAGCTAAGCCCCAAGTGGGAGGCTGGCTCACCACTCGGTAGGATTTTTAAATACTTAGGCGAGTACTTGGACTGCAGCTAAGCCCCCGAGTGGGAGGATTGCTCTCCACTCTGTAGGATTTTTAAATACTTAGGCGAGTACTTGGACTACAGCTAAGCCCCCGAATGGGTGGCTGGCTCACCACTCGGTAGGATATTTAAATACTTAGGCGAGTACTTGGACTGCAGCTAAGCCGCCGAGTGGGAGGCTGGCTCACCACTCGGTAGGATTTTTAAGTACTTAGGCGAGTACTTGGACTGCAGCTAATCCCCCGAATGGGAGGCTGGCTCACCACTCGGTAGGATTTTTAAATACTTAGGCGAGTACTTGGACTACAGCTAAGCCCCCGAGTGGGAGGCTGGCTCACCACTCGGTAGGATTTTTAAATACTTAGGCGAGTACTTGGACTACAGCTAAGCCCCCGAGTGGGAGGCTAGCTCACCACTCGGTAGGATTTTTAGATACTTAGGCGAGTACTTGGACTGCAGCTAAGCCCCCGAGTGGGAGGATTGCTCTCCATTCTGTAGGATTTTTAAATACTTAGGCGAGTACTTGGACTGCAGCTAAGCCCCAAGTGGGAGGCTGGCTCACCACTCGGTAGGATTTTTAAATACTTAGGCGAGTACTTGGACTGCAGCTAAGCCCCCGAGTGGGAGGATTGCTCTCCACTCTGTAGGATTTTTAAATACTTAGGCGAGTACTTGGACTACAGCTAAGCCCCCGAATGGGTGGCTGGCTCACCACTCGGTAGGATATTTAAATACTTAGGCGAGTACTTGGACTGCAGCTAAGCCCTCGAGTGGGTGGATTGCTCTCCACTCTATAGGATTTTTAAATACTTAGGCGAGTAATTGGACTGCAGCTAAGCCCCCGAATGGGAGGCTGGCTCACCACTCGGTAGGATTTTTAAATACTTAGGCGAGTACTTGGACTGCAGCTAAGCCCCCGAGTGGGAGGCTGGCTCACCACTCGGTAGGATTTTTATACTTAGGCGAGTACTTGGAGTGCAGCTAAGCCCCCGAATGGGAGGCTGGCTCACCACTCGGTAGGATTTTTAAATACTTAGGCGAGTACTTGGACTGCAGCTAAGCCCCCGAGTGGGAGGCTGGCTCACCACTCGGTAGGATTTTTAAATACTTAGGCGAGTACTTGGACTGCAGCTAAGCCCCCGAATGGGTGGCTGGCTCACCACTCGGTAGGATATTTAAATACTTAGGCGAGTACTTGGACTGCAGCTAAGCCGCCGAGTGGGAGGCTGGCTCACCACTCGGTAGGATTTTTAAGTACTTAGGCGAGTACTTGGACTGCAGCTAATCCCCCGAATGGGAGGCTGGCTCACCACTCGGTAGGATTTTTAAATACTTAGGCGAGTACTTGGACTACAGCTAAGCCCCCGAGTGGGAGGCTGGCTCACCACTCAGTAGGATTTTTAAATACTTAGGCGAGTACTTGGACTGCACCTAAGCCCTCGAGTGGGTGGATTGCTCTCCACTCTATAGGATTTTTAAATACTTAGGCGAGTAATTGGACTGCAGCTAAGCCCCCGAATGGGAGGCTGGCTCACCACTCGGTAGGATTTTTAAATACTTAGGCGAGTACTTGGACTGCAGCTAAGCCCCCGAGTGGGAGGCTGGCTCACCACTCGGTAGGATTTTTATACTTAGGCGAGTACTTGGAGTGCAGCTAAGCCCCCGAATGGGAGGCTGGCTCACCACTCGGTAGGATTTTTAAATACTTAGGCGAGTACTTGGACTGCAGCTAAGCCCCCGAGTGGGAGGCTGGCTCACCACTCGGTAGGATTTTTAAATACTTAGGCGAGTACTTGGACTGCAGCTAAGCCCCCGAGTGGGAGGATTGCTCTCCATTCTGTAGGATATTTAAATACTTAGGCGAGTACTTGGACTGCAGCTAAGCCCCGAGTGGGAGGCTGGCTCACCACTCGGTAGGATTTTTAAATACTTAGGCGAGTACTTGGACTACAGCTAAGCCCCCGAGTGGGAGGCTGGCTCACCACTCGGTAGGATTTCTAAATACTTAGGCGAGTACTTGGACTGCAGCTAAGCCCCCGAGTGGGAGGATTGCTCTCCATTCTGTAGGATTTTTAAATACTTAGGCGAGTACTTGGACTGCAGCTAAGCCCAAGTGGGAGGCTGGCTCACCACTCGGTAGGATTTTTAAATACTTAGGCGAGTACTTGGACTGCAGCTAAGCCCCCGAATGGGAGGCTGGCTCACCACTCGGTAGGATTTTTAAATACTTAGGCGAGTACTTGGACTGCAGCTAAGCCCCCGAGTGGGAGGCTGGCTCACCACTCGGTAGGATTTTTATACTTAGGCGAGTACTTGGAGTGCAGCTAAGCCCCCGAATGGGAGGCTGGCTCACCACTCGGTAGGATTTTTAAATACTTAGGCGAGTACTTGGACTGCAGCTAAGCCCCCGAGTGGGAGGCTGGCTCACCACTCGGTAGGATTTTTAAATACTTAGGCGAGTACTTGGACTGCAGCTAAGCCCCCGAGTGGGAGGATTGCTCTCCATTCTGTAGGATTTTTAAATACTTAGGCGAGTACTTGGACTGCAGCTAAGCCCCGAGTGGGAGGCTGGCTCACCACTCGGTAGGATTTTTAAATACTTAGGCGAGTACTTGGACTACAGCTAAGCCCCCGAGTGGGAGGCTGGCTCACCACTCGGTAGGATTTTTAGATACTTAGGCGAGTACTTGGACTGCAGCTAAGCCCCCGAGTGGGAGGATTGCTCTCCATTCTGTAGGATTTTTAAATACTTAGGCGAGTACTTGGACTGCAGCTAAGCCCCAAGTGGGAGGCTGGCTCACCACTCGGTAGGATTTTTAAATACTTAGGCGAGTACTTGGACTGCAGCTAAGCCCCCGAGTGGGAGGATTGCTCTCCACTCTGTAGGATTTTTAAATACTTAGGCGAGTACTTGGACTACAGCTAAGCCCCCGAATGGGTGGCTGGCTCACCACTCGGTAGGATATTTAAATACTTAGGCGAGTACTTGGACTGCAGCTAAGCCGCCGAGTGGGAGGCTGGCTCACCACTCGGTAGGATTTTTAAGTACTTAGGCGAGTACTTGGACTGCAGCTAATCCCCCGAATGGGAGGCTGGCTCACCACTCGGTAGGATTTTTAAATACTTAGGCGAGTACTTGGACTACAGCTAAGCCCCCGAGTGGGAGGCTGGCTCACCACTCGGTAGGATTTTTAAATACTTAGGCGAGTACTTGGACTACAGCTAAGCCCCCGAGTGGGAGGCTAGCTCACCACTCGGTAGGATTTTTAGATACTTAGGCGAGTACTTGGACTGCAGCTAAGCCCCCGAGTGGGAGGATTGCTCTCCATTCTGTAGGATTTTTAAATACTTAGGCGAGTACTTGGACTGCAGCTAAGCCCCAAGTGGGAGGCTGGCTCACCACTCGGTAGGATTTTTAAATACTTAGGCGAGTACTTGGACTGCAGCTAAGCCCCCGAGTGGGAGGATTGCTCTCCACTCTGTAGGATTTTTAAATACTTAGGCGAGTACTTGGACTACAGCTAAGCCCCCGAATGGGTGGCTGGCTCACCACTCGGTAGGATATTTAAATACTTAGGCGAGTACTTGGACTGCAGCTAAGCCGCCGAGTGGGAGGCTGGCTCACCACTCGGTAGGATTTTTAAATACTTAGGCGAGTACTTGGACTGCAGCTAATCCCCCGAATGGGAGGCTGGCTCACCACTCGGTAGGATTTTTAAATACTTAGGCGAGTACTTGGACTGCAGCTAAGCCCCCGAGTGGGAGGCTGGCTCACCATTCGGTAGGATTTTTAAATACTTAGGCGAGTACTTGGACTCCAGCTAAGCCCCCGAGTGGGAGGATTGCTCTCCATTCTGTAGGATTTTTAAATACTTAGGCGAGTACTTGGACTGCAGCTAAGCCCCGAGTGGGAGGCTGGCTCACCACTCGGTAGGATTTCTAAATACTTAGGCGAGTACTTGGACTGCAGCTAAGCCCCCGAGTTGGAGGATTGCAATCCATTCTATAGGATTTTTAAATACTTAGGCGAGTACTTGGACTGCAGTTAAGCCCCGAGTGGGAGGCTGGCTCACCACTCGGTAGGATTTTTATACACTTAGGCGAGTACTTGGACTGCAGCTAAGCCCCTGAGTGGGAGGCTGGCTCACCACTCGGTGGGATTTTTAAATACTTAGGCGAGTACTTGGACTGTAGCTAAGCCCCCGAGTGGGAGGATTGCTCTCCGCTCGGTAGGATTTTTAAACACTTAGGCGAGTACTGGACTGCATCTAAGCCTCCGAGTGGGACGATTGCTCTCCACTCGGTAGGATTTTTAAGTACTTAGTCGTGTACTTAGACTGCATCTAAGCCTCCGAGTGGGAGGATTGCTGACCACTCGGTAGGATTTTTGAATACTTAGGAGAGTACTTGGACTGCAGCTAAGTCCCTGAGCGGGAGGCTGGCTCACCACTCGGTAGGATTTTTAAATACTTAGGCGAGTACTTGGACTGCAGCTAAGCCCCCGAATGGGAGGCTGGCTCACCACTCGGTAGGATTTTTAAATACTTAGGCGAGTACTTGGACTGCAGCTAAGCCCCTGAGTGGGAGGATTGCTCTCCACTCTTTAGGATTTTTAAATACTTAGGCGAGTACTTGGACTGCAGCTAAGCCCCCGAATGGGAGACTGGCTCACCACTCGGTAGGATTTTTAAATACTTAGGCGAGTACTTGGACTGCAGCTAAGCCCCCGAGTGGGAGGCTGGCTCACCACTCGGTAGGATTTTTAAAAACTTAGGCGAGTACTTGGACTGCAGCTAAGCCCCGAGTGGGAGGCTGGCTCACCACTCGGTAGGATTTTTAAATACTTAGGCGAGTACTTGGACTACAGCTAAGCCCCCGAGTGGGAGGCTGGCTCACCACTCGGTAGGATTTCTAAATACTTAGGCAGTACTTGGACTGCAGCTAAGCCCCCGAGTGGGAGGATTGCTCTCCACTCTGTAGGATTTTTAAATACTTAGGCGAGTACTTGGACTACAGCTAAGCCCCCGAACGGGAGGCTGGCTCACCACTCGGTAGGATTTTTAAATACTTAGGCGAGTACTTGGACTGCAGCTAAGCCCCCGAGTGGGAGGCTGGCTCACCACTCGTTAGGATTTTTATACTTAGGCGAGTACTTGGACTGCAGCTAAGCCCCCGAATGGGAGGCTGGCTCACCACTCGGTAGGATTTTTAAATACTTAGGCGAGTACTTGGACTGCAGCTAAGCCCCTGAGTGGGAGGCTGGCTCACCACTCGGTAGGATTTTTAAATACTTAGGCGAGTACTTGGACTGCAGCTAAGCCCCCGAGTGGGAGGATTGCTCTCCATTCTGTAGGATTTTTAAATACTTAGGCGAGTACTTGGACTGCAGCTAAGCCCTGAGTGGGAGGCTGGCTCACCACTCGGTAGGATTTTTATATACTTAGGCGAGTACTTGGACTGCAGCTAAGCCCCTGAGTGGGAGGCTGGCTCACCACTCGGTGGGATTTTTAAATACTTAGGCGAGTACTTGGACTGTAGCTAAGCCCCCGAGTGGGAGGATTGCTCTCCGCTCGGTAGGATTTTTAAACACTTAGGCGAGTACTGGACTGCATCTAAGCCTCCGAGTGGGACGATTGCTCTCCACTCGGTAGGATTTTTAAGTACTTAGTCGTGTACTTAGACTGCATCTAAGCCTCCGAGTGGGAGGATTGCTGACCACTCGGTAGGATTTTTGAATACTTAGGAGAGTACTTGGACTGCAGCTAAGTCCCCGAGCGGGAGGCTGGCTCACCACTCGGTAGGATTTTTAAATACTTAGGCGAGTACTTGGACTGCAGCTAAGCCCCCGAATGGGAGGCTGGCTCACCACTCGGTAGGATTTTTAAATACTTAGGCGAGTACTTGGACTGCAGCTAAGCCCCTGAGTGGGAGGATTGCTCTCCACTCTTTAGGATTTTTAAATACTTAGGCGAGTACTTGGACTGCAGCTAAGCCCCCGAATGGGAGACTGGCTCACCACTCGGTAGGATTTTTAAATACTTAGGCGAGTACTTGGACTGCAGCTAAGCCCCCGAGTGGGAGGCTGGCTCACCACTCGGTAGGATTTTTAAATACTTAGGCGAGTACTTGGACTGCAGCTAAGCCCCGAGTGGGAGGCTGGCTCACCACTCGGTAGGATTTTTAAATACTTAGGCGAGTACTTGGACTACAGCTAAGCCCCCGAGTGGGAGGCTGGCTCACCACTCGGTAGGATTTCTAAATACTTAGGCAGTACTTGGACTGCAGCTAAGCCCCCGAGTGGGAGGATTGCTCTCCACTCTGTAGTATTTTTAAATACTTAGGCGAGTACTTGGACTACAGCTAAGCCCCCGAACGGGAGGCTGGCTCACCACTCGGTAGGATTTTTAAATACTTAGGCGAGTACTTGGACTGCAGCTAAGCCCCCGAGTGGGAGGCTGGCTCACCACTCGGTAGGATTTTTATACTTAGGCGAGTGCTTGGACTGCAGCTAAGCCCCCGAATGGGAGGCTGGCTCACCACTCGGTAGGATTTTTAAATACTTAGGCGAGTACTTGGACTGCAGCTAAGCCCCCGAGTGGGAGGCTGGCTCACCACTCGGTAGGATTTTTAAATACTTAGGCGAGTACTTGGACTGCAGCTAAGCCCCCGAGTGGGAGGATTGCTCTCCATTCTGTAGGATTTTTAAATACTTAGGCGATTACTTGGACTGCAGCTAAGCCCTGAGTGGGAGGCTGGCTCACCACTCGGTAGGATTTTTAAATACTTAGGCGAGTACTTGGACTACAGCTAAGCCCCCGAGTGGGAGGCTGGCTCACCACTCGGTAGGATTTTTAAATACTTAGGCGAGTACATGGACTGCAGCTAAGCCCCCGAGTGGGAGGATTGCTCTCCATTCTGTAGGATTTTTAAATACTTAGGCGAGTACTTGGACTGCAGCTAAGCCCCGAGTGGGAGGCTGGCTCACCACTCGGTAGGATTTTTAAATACTTAGGCGAGTACTTGGATTGCAGCTAAGCCCCCGAGTGGGAGGATTGCTCTCCATTCTGTAGGATTTTTAAATACTTAGGCGAGTACTTGGACTGCAGTTAAACCCCGAGTGGGAGGCTGGCTCACCACTCGGTAGGATTTTTAAATACTTAGGCGAGTACTTGGACTACAGCTAAGCCCCCGAGTGGGAGGCTGGCTCACCACTCGGTAGGATTTTTAAATACTTAGGCGAGTACTTGGACTGCAGCTAATCCCCCGAATGGGAGGCTGGCTCACCACTCGGTAGGATTTTTAAATACTTAGGCGAGTACTTGGACTGCAGCTAAGCCCCCGAGTGGGAGGCTGGCTCACCACTCGGTAGGATTTTTAAATACTTAGGCGAGTACTTGGACTCCAGCTAAGCCCCCGAGTGGTAGGATTGCTCTCCATTCTGTAGGATTTTTAAATACTTAGGCGAGTACTTGGACTGCAGCTAAGCCCCGAGTGGGAGGCTGGCTCACCACTCGGTAGGATTTTTAAATACTTAGGCGAGTACTTGGACTGCAGCTAAGCCCCGAGTGGGAGGCTGGCTCACCACTCGGTAGGATTTTTAAATACTTAGGCGAGTACTTGGACTGCAGCTAAGCCCTGAGTGGGAGGCTGGCTCACCACTCGGTAGGATTTTTAAATACTTAGGCGAGTACTTGGACTACAGCTAAGCCCCCGAGTGGGAGGCTGGCTCACCACTCGGTAGGATTTTTAAATACTTAGGCGATTACATGGACTGCAGCTAAGCCCCCGAGTGGGAGGATTGCTCTCCATTCTGTAGGATTTTTAAATACTTAGGCGAGTACTTGGACTGCAGCTAAGCCCCAAGTGGGAGGCTGGCTCACCACTCGGTAGGATTTTTAAATACTTAGGCGAGTACTTGGACTGCAGCTAAGCCCCCGAGTGGGAGGATTGCTCTCCACTCTGTAGGATTTTTAAATACTTAGGCGAGTACTTGGACTGCAGCTAATCCCCCGAATGGGAGGCTGGCTCACCACTCGGTAGGATTTTTAAATACTTAGGCGAGTACTTGGACTGCAGCTAAGCCCCCGAGTGGGAGGCTGGCTCACCACTCGGTAGGATTTTTAAATACTTAGGCGAGTACTTGGACTCCAGCTAAGCCCCCCAGTGGTATGATTGCTCTCCATTCTGTAGGATTTTTAAATACTTAGGCGAGTACTTGGACTGCAGCTAAGCCCCGAGTGGGAGGCTGGCTCACCACTCGGTAGGATTTTTAAATACTTAGGCGAGTACTTGGACTGCAGCTAAGCCCCCGAGTGGGAGGATTGCTCTCCATTCTGTAGGATTTTTAAATACTTAGGCGAGTACTTGGACTGCAGTTAAACCCCGAGTGGGAGGCTGGCTCACCACTCGGTAGGATTTTTAAATACTTAGGCGAGTACTTGGACTACAGCTAAGCCCCCGAGTGGGAGGCTGGCTCACCACTCGGTAGGATTTTTAAATACTTAGGCGAGTACTTGGACTGCAGCTAATCCCCCGAATGGGAGGCTGGCTCACCACTCGGTAGGATTTTTAAATACTTAGGCGAGTACTTGGACTGCAGCTAAGCCCCCGAGTGGGAGGCTGGCTCACCACTCGGTAGGATTTTTAAATACTTAGGCGAGTACTTGGACTCCAGCTAAGCCCCCGAGTGGTAGGATTGCTCTCCATTCTGTAGGATTTTTAAATACTTAGGCGAGTACTTGGACTGCAGCTAAGCCCCGAGTGGGAGGCTGGCTCACCACTCGGTAGGATTTTTAAATACTTAGGCGAGTACTTGGACTGCAGCTAAGCCCCCGAGTGGGAGGATTGCTCTCCACTCTGTAGGATTTTTAAATACTTAGGCGAGTACTTGGACTACAGCTAAGCCCCCGAATGGGTGGCTGGCTCACCACTCGGTAGGATATTTAAATACTTAGGCGAGTACTTGGACTGCAGCTAAGACGCCGAGTGGGAGGCTGGCTCACCACTCGGTAGGATTTTTAAATACTTAGGCGAGTACTTGGACTGCAGCTAAGCCCCCGAGTGGGAGGATTGCTCTCCATTCTATAGGATTTTTAAATACTTAGGCGAGTACTTGGACTGCAGTTAAACCCCGAGTGGGAGGCTGGCTCACCACTCGGTAGGATTTTTAAATACTTAGGCGAGTACTTGGACTACAGCTAAGCCCCCGAGTGGGAGGCTGGCTCACCACTCGGTAGGATTTTTAAATACTTAGGCGAGTACTTGGACTGCAGCTAATCCCCCGAATGGGAGGCTGGCTCACCACTCGGTAGGATTTTTAAATACTTAGGCGAGTACTTGGACTGCAGCTAAGCCCCCGAGTGGGAGGCTGGCTCACCACTCGGTAGGATTTTTAAATACTTAGGCGAGTACTTGGACTCTAGCTAAGCCCCCGAGTGGTAGGATTGCTCTCCATTCTGTAGGATTTTTAAATACTTAGGCGAGTACTTGGACTGCAGCTAAGCCCCGAGTGGGAGGCTGGCTCACCACTCGGTAGGATTTTTAAATACTTAGGCGAGTACTTGGACTGCAGCTAAGCCCCCGAGTGGGAGGATTGCTCTCCACTCTGTAGGATTTTTAAATACTTAGGCGAGTACTTGGACTACAGCTAAGCCCCCGAATGGGTGGCTGGCTCACCACTCGGTAGGATATTTAAATACTTAGGCGAGTACTTGGACTGCAGCTAAGACGCCGAGTGGGAGGCTGGCTCACCACTCGGTAGGATTTTTAAATACTTAGGCGAGTACTTGGACTGCAGCTAATCCCCCGAATGGGAGGCTGGCTCACCACTCCGTAGGATTTTTAAATACTTAGGCGAGTACTTGGACTGCAGCTAAGCCCCCGAGTGGGAGGCTGGCTCACCACTCGGTAGGATTTTTAAATACTTAGGCGAGTACTTGGACTCCAGCTAAGCCCCCGAGTGGTAGGATTGCTCTCCATTCTGTAGGATTTTTAAATACTTAGGCGAGTACTTGGACTGCAGCTAAGCCCCGAGTGGGAGGCTGGCTCACCACTCGGTAGGATTTTTAAATACTTAGGCGAGTACTTGGACTGCAGCTAAGCCCCCGAGTGGGAGGATTGCTCTCCATTCTGTAGGATTTTTAAATACTTAGGCGAGTACTTGGACTGCAGTTAAACCCCGAGTGGGAGGCTGGCTCACCACTCGGTAGGATTTTTAAATACTTAGGCGAGTACTTGGACTACAGCTAAGCCCCCGAGTGGGAGGCTGGCTCACCACTCGGTAGGATTTTTAAATACTTAGGCGAGTACTTGGACTGCAGCTAATCCCCCGAATGGGAGGCTGGCTCACCACTCGGTAGGATTTTTAAATACTTAGGCGAGTACTTGGACTGCAGCTAAGCCCCCGAGTGGGAGGCTGGCTCACCACTCGGTAGGATTTTTAAATACTTAGGCGAGTACTTGGACTGCAGCTAAGCCCTGAGTGGGAGGCTGGCTCACCACTCGGTAGGATTTTTAAATACTTAGGCGAGTACTTGGACTACAGCTAAGCCCCCGAGTGGGAGGCTGGCTCACCACTCGGTAGGATTTTTAAATACTTAGGCGAGTACATGGACTGCAGCTAAGCCCCCGAGTGGGAGGATTGCTCTCCATTCTGTAGGATTTTTAAATACTTAGGCGAGTACTTGGACTGCAGCTAAGCCCCAAGTGGGAGGCTGGCTCACCACTCGGTAGGATTTTTAAATACTTAGGCGAGTACTTGGACTGCAGCTAAGCCCCCGAGTGGGAGGATTGCTCTCCACTCTGTAGGATTTTTAAATACTTAGGCGAGTACTTGGACTGCAGCTAATCCCCCGAATGGGAGGCTGGCTCACCACTCGGTAGGATTTTTAAATACTTAGGCGAGTACTTGGACTGCAGCTAAGCCCCCGAGTGGGAGGCTGGCTCACCACTCGGTAGGATTTTTAAATACTTAGGCGAGTACTTGGACTCCAGCTAAGCCCCCCAGTGGTATGATTGCTCTCCATTCTGTAGGATTTTTAAATACTTAGGCGAGTACTTGGACTGCAGCTAAGCCCCGAGTGGGAGGCTGGCTCACCACTCGGTAGGATTTTTAAATACTTAGGCGAGTACTTGGACTGCAGCTAAGCCCCCGAGTGGGAGGATTGCTCTCCATTCTGTAGGATTTTTAAATACTTAGGCGAGTACTTGGACTGCAGTTAAACCCCGAGTGGGAGGCTGGCTCACCACTCGGTAGGATTTTTAAATACTTAGGCGAGTACTTGGACTACAGCTAAGCCCCCGAGTGGGAGGCTGGCTCACCACTCGGTAGGATTTTTAAATACTTAGGCGAGTACTTGGACTGCAGCTAATCCCCCGAATGGGAGGCTGGCTCACCACTCGGTAGGATTTTTAAATACTTAGGCGAGTACTTGGACTGCAGCTAAGCCCCCGAGTGGGAGGCTGGCTCACCACTCGGTAGGATTTTTAAATACTTAGGCGAGTACTTGGACTCCAGCTAAGCCCCCGAGTGGTAGGATTGCTCTCCATTCTGTAGGATTTTTAAATACTTAGGCGAGTACTTGGACTGCAGCTAAGCCCCGAGTGGGAGGCTGGCTCACCACTCGGTAGGATTTTTAAATACTTAGGCGAGTACTTGGACTGCAGCTAAGCCCCCGAGTGGGAGGATTGCTCTCCACTCTGTAGGATTTTTAAATACTTAGGCGAGTACTTGGACTACAGCTAAGCCCCCGAATGGGTGGCTGGCTCACCACTCGGTAGGATATTTAAATACTTAGGCGAGTACTTGGACTGCAGCTAAGACGCCGAGTGGGAGGCTGGCTCACCACTCGGTAGGATTTTTAAATACTTAGGCGAGTACTTGGACTGCAGCTAAGCCCCCGAGTGGGAGGATTGCTCTCCATTCTATAGGATTTTTAAATACTTAGGCGAGTACTTGGACTGCAGTTAAACCCCGAGTGGGAGGCTGGCTCACCACTCGGTAGGATTTTTAAATACTTAGGCGAGTACTTGGACTACAGCTAAGCCCCCGAGTGGGAGGCTGGCTCACCACTCGGTAGGATTTTTAAATACTTAGGCGAGTACTTGGACTGCAGCTAATCCCCCGAATGGGAGGCTGGCTCACCACTCGGTAGGATTTTTAAATACTTAGGCGAGTACTTGGACTGCAGCTAAGCCCCCGAGTGGGAGGCTGGCTCACCACTCGGTAGGATTTTTAAATACTTAGGCGAGTACTTGGACTCCAGCTAAGCCCCCGAGTGGTAGGATTGCTCTCCATTCTGTAGGATTTTTAAATACTTAGGCGAGTACTTGGACTGCAGCTAAGCCCCGAGTGGGAGGCTGGCTCACCACTCGGTAGGATTTTTAAATACTTAGGCGAGTACTTGGACTGCAGCTAAGCCCCCGAGTGGGAGGATTGCTCTCCACTCTGTAGGATTTTTAAATACTTAGGCGAGTACTTGGACTACAGCTAAGCCCCCGAATGGGTGGCTGGCTCACCACTCGGTAGGATATTTAAATACTTAGGCGAGTACTTGGACTGCAGCTAAGACGCCGAGTGGGAGGCTGGCTCACCACTCGGTAGGATTTTTAAATACTTAGGCGAGTACTTGGACTGCAGCTAAGCCCCCGAGTGGGAGGATTGCTCTCCATTCTATAGGATTTTTAAATACTTAGGCGAGTACTTGGACTGCAGTTAAACCACGAGTGGGAGGCTGGCTCACCACTCGGTAGGATTTTTAAATACTTAGGCGAGTACTTGGACTACAGCTAAGCCCCCGAGTGGGAGGCTGGCTCACCACTCGGTAGGATTTTTAAATACTTAGGCGAGTACTTGGACTGCAGCTAATCCCCCGAATGGGAGGCTGGCTCACCACTCGGTAGGATTTTTAAATACTTAGGCGAGTACTTGGACTGCAGCTAAGCCCCCGAGTGGGAGGCTGGCTCACCACTCGGTAGGATTTTTAAATACTTAGGCGAGTACTTGGACTCCAGCTAAGCCCCCGAGTGGTAGGATTGCTCTCCATTCTGTAGGATTTTTAAATACTTAGGCGAGTACTTGGACTGCAGCTAAGCCCCGAGTGGGAGGCTGGCTCACCACTCGGTAGGATTTTTAAATACTTAGGCGAGTACTTGGACTGCAGCTAAGCCCCCGAGTGGGAGGATTGCTCTCCACTCTGTAGGATTTTTAAATACTTAGGCGAGTACTTGGACTACAGCTAAGCCCCCGAATGGGTGGCTGGCTCACCACTCGGTAGGATATTTAAATACTTAGGCGAGTACTTGGACTGCAGCTAAGACGCCGAGTGGGAGGCTGGCTCACCACTCGGTAGGATTTTTAAATACTTAGGCGAGTACTTGGACTGCAGCTAATCCCCCGAATGGGAGGCTGGCTCACCACTCCGTAGGATTTTTAAATACTTAGGCGAGTACTTGGACTGCAGCTAAGCCCCCGAGTGGGAGGCTGGCTCACCACTCGGTAGGATTTTTAAATACTTAGGCGAGTACTTGGACTCCAGCTAAGCCCCCGAGTGGTAGGATTGCTCTCCATTCTGTAGGATTTTTAAATACTTAGGCGAGTACTTGGACTGCAGCTAAGCCCCGAGTGGGAGGCTGGCTCACCACTCGGTAGGATTTTTAAATACTTAGGCGAGTACTTGGACTGCAGCTAAGCCCCCGAGTGGGAGGATTGCTCTCCATTCTGTAGGATTTTTAAATACTTAGGCGAGTACTTGGACTGCAGTTAAACCCCGAGTGGGAGGCTGGCTCACCACTCGGTAGGATTTTTAAATACTTAGGCGAGTACTTGGACTACAGCTAAGCCCCCGAGTGGGAGGCTGGCTCACCACTCGGTAGGATTTTTAAATACTTAGGCGAGTACTTGGACTGCAGCTAATCCCCCGAATGGGAGGCTGGCTCACCACTCGTTAGGATTTTTAAATACTTAGGCGAGTACTTGGACTGCAGCTAAGCCCCCGAGTGGGAGGCTGGCTCACCACTCGGTAGGATTTTTAAATACTTAGGCGAGTACTTGGACTCCAGCTAAGCCCCCGAGTGGTAGGATTGCTCTCCATTCTGTAGGATTTTTAAATACTTAGGCGAGTACTTGGACTGCAGCTAGGCCCCGAGTGGGAGGCTGGCTCACCACTCGGTAGGATTTTTAAATACTTAGGCGAGTACTTGGACTGCAGCTAAGCCCCCGAGTGGGAGGATTGCTCTCCACTCTGTAGGATTTTTAAATACTTAGGCGAGTACTTGGACTACAGCTAAGCCCCCGAATGGGTGGCTGGCTCACCACTCGGTAGGATATTTAAATACTTAGGCGAGTACTTGGACTGCAGCTAAGACGCCGAGTGGGAGGCTGGCTCACCACTCGGTAGGATTTTTAAATACTTAGGCGAGTACTTGGACTGCAGCTAATCCCCCGAATGGGAGGCTGGCTCACCACTCCGTAGGATTTTTAAATACTTAGGCGAGTACTTGGACTGCAGCTAAGCCCCCGAGTGGGAGGCTGGCTCACCACTCGGTAGGATTTTTAAATACTTAGGCGAGTACTTGGACTCCAGCTAAGCCCCCGAGAGGTAGGATTGCTCTCCATTCTGTAGGATTTTTAAATACTTAGGCGAGTACTTGGACTGCAGCTAAGCCCCGAGTGGGAGGCTGGCTCACCACTCGGTAGGATTTTTAAATACTTAGGCGAGTACTTGGACTGCAGCTAAGCCCCCGAGTGGGAGGATTGCTCTCCATTCTGTAGGATTTTTAAATACTTAGGCGAGTACTTGGACTGCAGTTAAGCCCCGAGTGGGAGGATTGCTCTCCATTCTGTAGGATTTTTAAATACTTAGGCGAGTACTTGGACTCCAGCTAAGCCCCCGAGTGGTAGGATTGCTCTCCATTCTGTAGGATTTTTAAATACTTAGGCGAGTACTTGGACTGCAGCTAAGCCCCGAGTGGGAGGCTGGCTCACCACTCGGTAGGATTTTTAAATACTTAGGCGAGTACTTGGACTGCAGCTAAGCCCCCGAGTGGGAGGATTGCTCTCCATTCTGTAGGATTTTTAAATACTTAGGCGAGTACTTGGACTGCAGTTAAGCCCCGAGTGGGAGGCTGGCTCATCACTCGGTAGGATTTTTAAATACTTAGGCGAGTACTTGGACTGCAGCTAATCCCCCAAATGGGAGGCTGGCTCACCACTCGGTAGGATTTTTAAATACTTAGGCGAGTACTTGGACTGCAGCTAAGCCCCTGAGTGGGAGGCTGGCTCACCACTCAGTAGGATTTTTAAATACTTAGGCGAGTACTTGGACTGCAGCTAAGCCCCCGAGTGGGAGGATTGCTCTCCATTCTGTAGGATTTTTAAATACTTAGGCGAGTACTTGGACTGCAGCTAAGCCCTGAGTGGGAGGCTGGCTCACCACTCGGTAGGATTTTTAAATACTTAGGCGAGTACTTGGATTACAGCTAAGCCCCCGAGTGGGAGGCTGGCTCACCACTCGGTAGGATTTTTAAATACTTAGGCGAGTACATGGACTGCAGCTAAGCCCCCGAGTGGGAGGATTGCTCTCCTTTCTGTAGGATTTTTAAATACTTAGGCGAGTACTTGGACTGCAGCTAAGCCCCAAGTGGGAGGCTGGCTCACCACTCGGTAGGATTTTTAAATACTTAGGCGAGTACTTGGACTGCAGTTAAGCCCCCGAGTGGGAGGATTGCTCTCCACTCTGTAGGATTTTTAAATACTTAGGCGAGTACTTGGACTACAGCTAAGCCCCCGAATGGGTGGCTGGCTCACCACTCGGTAGGATATTTAAATACTTAGGCGAGTACTTGGACTGCAGCTAAGACGCCGAGAGGGAGGCTGGCTCACCACTCGGTAGGATTTTTAAATACTTAGGCGAGTACTTGGACTGCAGCTAATCCCCCGAATGGGAGGCTGGCTCACCACTCGGTAGGATTTTTAAATACTTAGGCGAGTACTTGGACTGCAGCTAATCCCCCGAATGGGAGGCTGGCTCACCACTCGGTAGGATTTTTAAATACTTAGGCGAGTACTTGGACTGCAGCTAAGCCCCCGAGTGGGAGGCTGGCTCACCACTCGGTAGGATTTTTAAATACTTAGGCGAGTACTTGGACTCCAGCTAAGCCCTCGAGTGGTAGGATTGCTCTCCATTCTGTAGGATTTTTAAATACTTAGGCGAGTACTTGGACTGCAGCTAAGCCCCGAGTGGGATGCTGGCTCTCCACTCGGTAGGATTTTTAAATACTTAGGCGAGTACTTGGACTGCAGCTAAGCCCCCGAGTGGGAGGATTGCTCTCCATTCTGTAGGATTTTTAAATACTTAGGCGAGTACTTGGACTGCAGTTAAGCCCCGAGTGGGAGGCTGGCTCACCACTCGGTAGGATTTTTAAATACTTAGGCGAGTACTTGGACTACAGCTAAGCCCCCGAGTGGGAGGCTGACTCACCACTCGGTTGGATTTTTAAATACTTAGGCGAGTACATGGACTGCAGCTAAGCCCCCGAGTGGGAGGATTGCTCTCCATTCTGTAGGATTTTTAAATACTTAGGCGAGTACTTGGACTGCAGCTAAGCCCCAAGTGGGAGGCTGGCTCACCACTCGGTAGGATTTTTAAATACTTAGGCGAGTACTTGGACTGCAGCTAATCCCCCGAATGGGAGGCTGGCTCACCACTCCGTAGGATTTTTAAATACTTAGGCGAGTACTTGGACTGCAGCTAAGCCCCCGAGTGGGAGGCTGGCTCACCACTCGGTAGGATTTTTAAATACTTAGGCGAGTACTTGGACTCCAGCTAAGCCCCCGAGTGGTAGGATTGCTCTCCATTCTGTAGGATTTTTAAATACTTAGGCGAGTACTTGGACTGCAGCTAAGCCCCGAGTGGGAGGCTGGCTCACCACTCGGTAGGATTTTTAAATACTTAGGCGAGTACTTGGACTGCAGCTAAGCCCCCGAGTGGGAGGATTGCTCTCCATTCTGTAGGATTTTTAAATACTTAGGCGAGTACTTGGACTGCAGTTAAACCCCGAGTGGGAGGCTGGCTCACCACTCGGTAGGATTTTTAAATACTTAGGCGAGTACTTGGACTACAGCTAAGCCCCCGAGTGGGAGGCTGGCTCACCACTCGGTAGGATTTTTAAATACTTAGGCGAGTACTTGGACTGCAGCTAATCCCCCGAATGGGAGGCTGGCTCACCACTCGGTAGGATTTTTAAATACTTAGGCGAGTACTTGGACTGCAGCTAAGCCCCCGAGTGGGAGGCTGGCTCACCACTCGGTAGGATTTTTAAATACTTAGGCGAGTACTTGGACTCCAGCTAAGCCCCCGAGTGGTAGGATTGCTCTCCATTCTATAGGATTTTTAAATACTTAGGCGAGTACTTGGACTGCAGCTAAGCCCCGAGTGGGAGGCTGGCTCACCACTCGGTAGGATTTTTAAATACTTAGGCGAGTACTTGGACTGCAGCTAAGCCCCCGAGTGGGAGGATTGCTCTCCACTCTGTAGGATTTTTAAATACTTAGGCGAGTACTTGGACTACAGCTAAGCCCCCGAATGGGTGGCTGGCTCACCACTCGGTAGGATATTTAAATACTTAGGCGAGTACTTGGACTGCAGCTAAGACGCCGAGTGGGAGGCTGGCTCACCACTCGGTAGGATTTTTAAATACTTAGGCGAGTACTTGGACTGCAGCTAATCCCCCGAATGGGAGGCTGGCTCACCACTCCGTAGGATTTTTAAATACTTAGGCGAGTACTTGGACTGCAGCTAAGCCCCCGAGTGGGAGGCTGGCTCACCACTCGGTAGGATTTTTAAATACTTAGGCGAGTACTTGGACTCCAGCTAAGCCCCCGAGTGGTAGGATTGCTCTCCATTCTGTAGGATTTTTAAATACTTAGGCGAGTACTTGGACTGCAGCTAAGCCCCGAGTGGGAGGCTGGCTCACCACTCGGTAGGATTTTTAAATACTTAGGCGAGTACTTGGACTGCAGCTAAGCCCCCGAGTGGGAGGATTGCTCTCCATTCTGTAGGATTTTTAAATACTTAGGCGAGTACTTGGACTGCAGTTAAGCCCCGAGTGGGAGGATTGCTCTCCATTCTGTAGGATTTTTAAATACTTAGGCGAGTACTTGGACTCCAGCTAAGCCCCCGAGTGGTAGGATTGCTCTCCATTCTGTAGGATTTTTAAATACTTAGGCGAGTACTTGGACTGCAGCTAAGCCCCGAGTGGGAGGCTGGCTCACCACTCGGTAGGATTTTTAAATACTTAGGCGAGTACTTGGACTGCAGCTAAGCCCCCGAGTGGGAGGATTGCTCTCCATTCTGTAGGATTTTTAAATACTTAGGCGAGTACTTGGACTGCAGTTAAGCCCCGAGTGGGAGGCTGGCTCATCACTCGGTAGGATTTTTAAATACTTAGGCGAGTACTTGGACTGCATCTAATCCCCCAAATGGGAGGCTGGCTCACCACTCGGTAGGATTTTTAAATACTTAGGCGAGTACTTGGACTGCAGCTAAGCCCCTGAGTGGGAGGCTGGCTCACCACTCAGTAGGATTTTTAAATACTTAGGCGAGTACTTGGACTGCAGCTAAGCCCCCGAGTGGGAGGATTGCTCTCCATTCTGTAGGATTTTTAAATACTTAGGCGAGTACTTGGACTGCAGCTAAGCCCTGAGTGGGAGGCTGGCTCACCACTCGGTAGGATTTTTAAATACTTAGGCGAGTACTTGGATTACAGCTAAGCCCCCGAGTGGGAGGCTGGCTCACCACTCGGTAGGATTTTTAAATACTTAGGCAAGTACATGGACTGCAGCTAAGCCCCCGAGTGGGAGGATTGCTCTCCATTCTGTAGGATTTTTAAATACTTAGCCGAGTACTTGGACTGCAGCTAAGCCCCAAGTGGGAGGCTGGCTCACCACTCGGTAGGATTTTTAAATACTTAGGCGAGTACTTGGACTGCAGCTAAGCCCCCGAGTGGGAGGATTGCTCTCCACTCTGTAGGATTTTTAAATACTTAGGCGAGTACTTGGACTACAGCTAAGCCCCCGAATGGGTGGCTGGCTCACCACTCGGTAGGATATTTAAATACTTAGGCGACTGCAGCTAAGACGCCGAGTGGGAGGCTGGCTCACCACTCGGTAGGATTTTTAAATACTTAGGCGAGTACTTGGACTGCAGCTAATCCCCCGAATGGGAGGCTGGCTCACCACTCGGTAGGATTTTTAAATACTTAGGCGAGTACTTGGACTGCAGCTAATCCCCCGAATGGGAGGCTGGCTCACCACTCGGTAGGATTTTTAAATACTTAGGCGAGTACTTGGACTGCAGCTAAGCCCCCGAGTGGGAGGCTGGCTCACCACTCGGTAGGATTTTTAAATACTTAGGCGAGTACTTGGACTCCAGCTAAGCCCTCGAGTGGTAGGATTGCTCTCCATTCTGTAGGATTTTTAAATACTTAGGCGAGTACTTGGACTGCAGCTAAGCCCCGAGTGGGATGCTGGCTCTCCACTCGGTAGGATTTTTAAATACTTAGGCGAGTACTTGGACTGCAGCTAAGCCCCCGAGTGGGAGGATTGCTCTCCATTCTGTAGGATTTTTAAATACTTAGGCGAGTACTTGGACTGCAGTTAAGCCCCGAGTGGGAGGCTGGCTCACCACTCGGTAGGATTTTTAAATACTTAGGCGAGTACTTGGACTACAGCTAAGCCCCCGAGTGGGAGGCTGACTCACCACTCGGTAGGATTTTTAAATACTTAGGCGAGTACATGGACTGCAGCTAAGCCCCCGAGTGGGAGGATTGCTCTCCATTCTGTAGGATTTTTAAATACTTAGGCGAGTACTTGGACTGCAGCTAAGCCCCAAGTGGGAGGCTGGCTCACCACTCGGTAGGATTTTTAAATACTTAGGCGAGTACTTGGACTGCAGCTAATCCCCCAAATGGGAGGCTGGCTCACCACTCCGTAGGATTTTTAAATACTTAGGCGAGTACTTGGACTGCAGCTAAGCCCCCGAGTGGGAGGCTGGCTCACCACTCGGTAGGATTTTTAAATACTTAGGCGAGTACTTGGACTCCAGCTAAGCCCCCGAGTGGTAGGATTTCTCTCCATTCTGTAGGATTTTTAAATACTTAGGCGAGTACTTGGACTGCAGCTAAGCCCCGAGTGGGAGGCTGGCTCACCACTCGGTAGGATTTTTAAATACTTAGGCGAGTACTTGGACTGCAGCTAAGCCCCCGAGTGGGAGGATTGCTCTCCATTCTGTAGGATTTTTAAATACTTAGGCGAGTACTTGGACTGCAGTTAAGCCCCGAGTGGGAGGCTGGCTCACCACTCGGTAGGATTTTTAAATACTTAGGCGAGTACTTGGACTACAGCTAAGCCCCCGAGTGGGAGGCTGGCTCACCACTCGGTAGGATTTTTAAATACTTAGGCGAGTACATGGACTGCAGCTAAGCCCCCGAGTGGGAGGATTGCTCTCCATTCTGTAGGATTTTTAAATACTTAGGCGAGTACTTGGACTGCAGCTAAGCCCCAAGTGGGAGGCTGGCTCACCACTCGGTAGGATTTTTAAACACTTAGGCGAGTACTTGGACTGCAGCTAAGCCCCCGAGTGGGAGGATTGCTCTCCACTCTGTAGGATTTTTAAATACTTAGGCGAGTACTTGGACTACAGCTAAGCCCCCGAATGGGTGGCTGGCTCACCACTTGGTAGGATATTTAAATACTTAGGCGAGTACTTGGACTGCAGCTAAGCCGCCGAGTGGGAGGCTGGCTCACCACTCGGTAGGATTTTTAAATACTTAGGCGAGTACTTGGACTGCAGCTAATCCCCCAAATGGGAGGCTGGCTCACCACTCGGTAGGATTTTTAAATACTTAGGCGACTACTTGGACTGCAGCTAAGCCCCTGAGTGGGAGGCTGGCTCACCACTCAGTAGGATTTTTAAATACTTAGGCGAGTACTTGGACTGCAGCTAAGCCCCCGAGTGGGAGGATTGCTCTCCATTCTGTAGGATTTTTAAATACTTAGGCGAGTACTTGGACTGCAGCTAAGCCCTGAGTGGGAGGCTGGCTCACCACTCGGTAGGATTTTTAAATACTTAGGCAAGTACTTGGACTACAGCTAAGCCCCCGAGTGGGAGGCTGGCTCACCACTCGGTAGGATTTTTAAATACTTAGGCGAGTACATGGACTGCAGCTAAGCCCCCGAGTGGGAGGATTGCTCTCCATTCTGTAGGATTTTTAAATACTTAGGCGAGTACTTGGACTGCAGCTAAGCCCCAAGTGGGAGGCTGGCTCACCACTCGGTAGGATTTTTAAATACTTAGGCGAGTACTTGGACTGCAGCTAAGCCCCCGAGTGGGAGGATTGATCTCCACTCTGTAGGATTTTTAAATACTTAGGCGAGTACTTGGACTACAGCTAAGCCCCCGAATGGGTGGCTGGCTCACCACTCGGTAGGATATTTAAATACTTAGCCGAGTACTTGGACTGCAGCTAAGACGCCGAGTGGGAGGCTGGCTCACCACTCGGTAGGATTTTTAAATACTTAGGCGAGTACTTGGACTGCAGCTAATCCCCCGAATGGGAGGCTGGCTCACCACTCGGTAGGATTTTTAAATACTTAGGCGAGTACTTGGACTGCAGCTAAGCCCCCGAGTGGGAGGCTGGCTCACCACTCGGTAGGATTTTTAAATACTTAGGCGAGTACTTGGACTCCAGCTAAGCCCCCGAGTGGTAGGATTGCTCTCCATTCTGTAGGATTTTTAAATACTTAGGCGAGTACTTGGACTGCAGCTAAGCCCCGAGTGGGAGGCTGGCTCTCCACTCGGTAGGATTTTTAAATACTTAGGCGAGTACTTGGACTGCAGCTAAGCCCCCGAGTGGGAGGATTGCTCTCCATTCTGTAGGATTTTTAAATACTTAGGCGAGTACTTGGACTGCAGTTAAGCCCCGAGTGGGAGGCTGGCTCACCACTCGGTAGGGTTTTTAAATACTTAGGCGAGTACTTGGACTACAGCTAAGCCCCCGAGTGGGAGGCTGACTCACCACTCGGTAGGATTTTTAAATACTTAGGCGAGTACATGGACTGCAGCTAAGCCCCCGAGTGGGAGGATTGCTCTCCATTCTGTAGGATTTTTAAATACTTAGGCGAGTACTTGGACTGCAGCTAAGCCCCAAGTGGGAGGCTGGCTCACCACTCGGTAGGATTTTTAAATACTTAGGCGAGTACTTGGACTGCAGCTAAGCCCCCGAGTGGGAGGATTGCTCTCCACTCTGTAGGATTTTTAAATACTTAGGCGAGTACTTGGACTACAGCTAAGCCCCCGAATGGGTGGCTGGCTCACCACTCGGTAGGATATTTAAATACTTAGGCGAGTACTTGGACTGCAGCTAAGCCGCCGAGTGGGAGGCTGGCTCACCACTCGGTAGGATTTTTAAATACTTAGGCGAGTACTTGGACTGCAGCTAATCCCCCAAATGGGAGGCTGGCTCACCACTCGGTAGGATTTTTAAATACTTAGGCGAGTACTTGGACTGCAGCTAAGCCCCTGAGTGGGAGGCTGGCTCACCACTCGGTAGGATTTTTAAATACTTAGGCGAGTACTTGGACTCCAGCTAAGCCCCCGAGTGGTAGGATTGCTCTCCATTCTGTAGGATTTTTAAATACTTAGGCGAGTACTTGGACTGCAACTAAGCCCCGAGTGGGAGGCTGGCTCACCACTCGGTAGGATTTTTAAATACTTAGGCGAGTACTTGGACTGCAGCTAAGCCCCCGAGTGGGAGGATTGCTCTCCATTCTGTAGGATTTTTAAATACTTAGGCGAGTACTTGGACTGCAGTTAAGCCCCGAGTGGGAGGCTGGCTCACCACTCGGTAGGATTTTTAAATACTTAGGCGAGTACTTGGACTGCAGCTAAGCCCCTGAGTGGGAGGCTGGCTCACCACTCGGTAGGATTTTTAAATACTTAGGCGAGTACTTGGACTGCAGCTAATCCCCCGAATGGGAGGCTGGCTCACCACTCGGTAGGATTTTTAAATACTTAGGCGAGTACTTGGACTGCAACTAAGCCCCCGAGTGGGAGGCTGGCTCACCACTCGGTAGGATTTTTAAATACTTAGGCGAGTACTTGGACTCCAGCTAAGCCCCCGAGTGGTAGGATTGCTCTCCATTCTGTAGGATTTTTAAATACTTAGGCGAGTACTTGGACTGCAGCTAAGCCCCGAGTGGGATGCTGGCTCTCCACTCGGTAGGATTTTTAAATACTTAGGCGAGTACTTGGACTGCAGCTAAGCCCCCGAGTGGGAGGATTGCTCTCCATTCTGTAGGATTTTTAAATACTTAGGCGAGTACTTGGACTGCAGTTAAGCCCCGAGTGGGAGGCTGGCTCACCACTCGGTAGGATTTTTAAATACTTAGGCGAGTACTTGGACTACAGCTAAGCCCCCGAGTGGGAGGCTGACTCACCACTCGGTAGGATTTTTAAATACTTAGGCGAGTACATGGACTGCAGCTAAGCCCCCGAGTGGGAGGATTGCTCTCCATTCTGTAGGATTTTTAAATACTTAGGCGAGTACTTGGACTGCAGCTAAGCCCCAAGTGGGAGGCTGGCTCACCACTCGGTAGGATTTTTAAATACTTAGGCGAGTACTTGGACTGCAGCTAATCCCCCGAATGGGAGGCTGGCTCACCACTCCGTAGGATTTTTAAATACTTAGGCGAGTACTTGGACTGCAGCTAAGCCCCCGAGTGGGAGGCTGGCTCACCACTCGGTAGGATTTTTAAATACTTAGGCGAGTACTTGGACTCCAGCTAAGCCCCCGAGTGGTAGGATTGCTCTCCATTCTGTAGGATTTTTAAATACTTAGGCGAGTACTTGGACTGCAGCTAAGCCCCGAGTGGGAGGCTGGCTCACCACTCGGTAGGATTTTTAAATACTTAGGCGAGTACTTGGACTGCAGCTAAGCCCCCGAGTGGGAGGATTGCTCTCCATTCTGTAGGATTTTTAAATACTTAGGCGAGTACTTGGACTGCAGTTAAGCCCCGAGTGGGAGGCTGGCTCACCACTCGGTAGGATTTTTAAATACTTAGGCGAGTACTTGGACTACAGCTAAGCCCCCGAGTGGGAGGCTGGCTCACCACTCGGTAGGATTTTTAAATACTTAGGCGAGTACATGGACTGCAGCTAAGCCCCCGAGTGGGAGGATTGCTCTCCATTCTGTAGGATTTTTAAATACTTAGGTGAGTACTTGGACTGCAGCTAAGCCCCAAGTGGGAGGCTGGCTCACCACTCGGCAGGATTTTTAAATACTTAGGCGAGTACTTGGACTGCAGCTAAGCCCCCGAGTGGGAGGATTGCTCTCCACTCTGTAGGATTTTTAAATACTTAGGCGAGTACTTGGACTACAGCTAAGCCCCCGAATGGGTGGCTGGCTCACCACTCGGTAGTATATTTAAATACTTAGGCGAGTACTTGGACTGCAGCTAAGCCGCCGAGTGGGAGGCTGGCTCACCACTCGGTAGGATTTTTAAATACTTAGGCGAGTACTTGGACTGCAGCTAATCCCCCAAATGGGAGGCTGGCTCACCACTCGGTAGGATTTTTAAATACTTAGGCGACTACTTGGACTGCAGCTAAGCCCCTGAGTGGGAGGCTGGCTCACCACTCAGTAGGATTTTTAAATACTTAGGCGAGTACTTGGACTGCAGCTAAGCCCCCGAGTGGGAGGATTGCTCTCCATTCTGTAGGATTTTTAAATACTTAGGCGAGTACTTGGACTGCAGCTAAGCCCTGAGTGGGAGGCTGGCTCACCACTCGGTAGGATTTTTAAATACTTAGGCGAGTACTTGGACTACAGCTAAGCCCCCGAGTGGGAGGCTGGCTCACCACTCGGTAGGATTTTTAAATACTTAGGCGAGTACATGGACTGCAGCTAAGCCCCCGAGTGGGAGGATTGCTCTCCATTCTGAAGGATTTTTAAATACTTAGGCGAGTACTTGGACTGCAGCTAAGCCCCAAGTGGGAGGCTGGCTCACCACTCGGTAGGATTTTTAAATACTTAGGCGAGTACTTGGACTGCAGCTAAGCCCCCGAGTGGGAGGATTGATCTCCACTCTGTAGGATTTTTAAATACTTAGGCGAGTACTTGGACTACAGCTAAGCCCCCGAATGGGTGGCTGGCTCACCACTCGGTAGGATATTTAAATACTTAGGCGAGTACTTGGACTGCAGCTAAGACGCCGAGTGGGAGGCTGGCTCACCACTCGGTAGGATTTTTAAATACTTAGGCGAGTACTTGGACTGCAGCTAATCCCCCGAATGGGAGGCTGGCTCACCACTCGGTAGGATTTTTAAATACTTAGGCGAGTACTTGGACTGCAGCTAAGCCCCCGAGTGGGAGGCTGGCTCACCACTCGGTAGGATTTTTAAATACTTAGGCGAGTACTTGGACTCCAGCTAAGCCCCCGAGTGGTAGGATTGCTCTCCATTCTGTAGGATTTTTAAATACTTAGGCGAGTACTTGGACTGCAGCTAAGCCCCGAGTGGGAGGCTGGCTCTCCACTCGGTAGGATTTTTAAATACTTAGGCGAGTACTTGGACTGCAGCTAAGCCCCCGAGTGGGAGGATTGCTCTCCATTCTGTAGGATTTTTAAATACTTAGGCGAGTACTTGGACTGCAGTTAAGCCCCGAGTGGGAGGCTGGCTCACCACTCGGTAGGGTTTTTAAATACTTAGGCGAGTACTTGGACTACAGCTAAGCCCCCGAGTGGGAGGCTGACTCACCACTCGGTAGGATTTTTAATTACTTAGGCGAGTACATGGACTGGAGCTAAGCCCCCGAGTGGGAGGATTGCTCTCCGTTCTGTAGGATTTTTAAATACTTAGGCGAGTACTTGGACTGCAGCTAAGCCCCAAGTGGGAGGCTGGCTCACCACTCGGTAGGATTTTTAAATACTTAGGCGAGTACTTGGACTGCAGCTAAGCCCCCGAGTGGGAGGATTGCTCTCCACTCTGTAGGATTTTTAAATACTTAGGCGAGTACTTGGACTACAGCTAAGCCCCCGAATGGGTGGCTGGCTCACCACTCGGTAGGATATTTAAATACTTAGGCGAGTACTTGGACTGCAGCTAAGCCGCCGAGTGGGAGGCTGGCTCACCACTCGGTAGGATTTTTAAATACTTAGGCGAGTACTTGGACTGCAGCTAATCCCCCAAATGGGAGGCTGGCTCACCACTCGGTAGGATTTTTAAATACTTAGGCGAGTACTTGGACTGCAGCTAAGCCCCTGAGTGGGAGGCTGGCTCACCACTCGGTAGGATTTTTAAATACTTAGGCGAGTACTTGGACTCGAGCTAAGCCCCCGAGTGGTAGGATTGCTCTCCATTCTGTAGGATTTTTAAATACTTAGGCGAGTACTTGGACTGTAGCTAAGCCCCGAGTGGGAGGCTGGCTCACCACTCGGTAGGATTTTTAAATACTTAGGCGAGTACTTGGACTGCAGCTAAGCCCCCGAGTGGGAGGATTGCTCTCCATTCTGTAGGATTTTTAAATACTTAGGCGAGTACTTGGACTGCAGTTAAGCCCCGAGTGGGAGGCTGGCTCACCACTCGGTAGGATTTTTAAATACTTAGGCGAGTACTTGGACTGCAGCTAAGCCCCTGAGTGGGAGGCTGGCTCACCACTCGGTAGGATTTCTAAATACTTAGGCGAGTACTTGGACTGTAGCTAAGCCCCTGAGTGGGAGGATTGCTCTCCGCTCGGTAGGATTTTTAAACACTTAGGCGAGTACCGGACTGCATCTAAGCCTCCGAGTGGGACGATTGCTCTCCACTCGGTAGGATTTTTAAGTACTTAGTCGTGTACTTAGACTGCATCTAAGCCTCCGAGTGGGAGGATTGCTCACCACTCGGTAGGATTTTTGAATACTTAGGAGAGTACTTGGACTGCAGCTAAGTCCCCGAGCGGGAGGCTGGCTCACCACTCGGTAGGATTTTTAAATACTTAGGCGAGTACTTGGACTGCAGCTAAGCCCCCGAATGGGAAGCTGGCTCACCACTCGGTAGGATTTTTAAATACTTAGGCGAGTACTTGGACTGCAGCTAAGCCCCCGAGTGGGAGGCTGGCTCACCACTCGGTAGGATTTTTAAATACTTAGGCGAGTACTTGGACTGCAGCTAAGCCCCCGAGTGGGAGGATTGCTCTCCACTCTTTAGGATTTTTAAATACTTAGGCGAGTACTTGGACTGCAGCTAAGCCCCCGAATGGGAGACTGGCTCACCACTCGGTAGGATTTTTAAATACTTAGGCGAGTACTTGGACTGCAGCTAAGCCCCCGAGTGGGAGGCTGGCTCACCACTCGGTAGGATTTTTAAATACTTAGGCGAGTACATGGACTCCAGCTAAGCCCCCGAGTGGTAGGATTGCTCTCCATTCTGTAGGATTTTTAAATACTTAGGCGAGTACTTGGACTGCAGCTAAGCCCCGAGTGGGAGGCTGGCTCACCACTCGGTAGGATTTTTAAATACTTAGGCGAGTACTTGGACTGCAGCTAAGCCCCCGAGTGGTAGGATTGCTCTCCATTCTGTAGGATTTTTAAATACTTAGGCGAGTACTTGGACTGCAGTTAAGCCCCGAGTGGGAGGCTGGCTCACCACTCGGTAGGATTTTTAAATACTTAGGCGAGTACTTGGACTGCAGCTAAGCCCCTGAGTGGGAGGCTGGCTCACCACTCGGTAGGATTTTTAAATACTTAGGCGAGTACTTGGACTGTAGCTAAGCCCCCGAGTGGGAGGATTGCTCTCCGCTCGGTAGGATTTTTAAACACTTAGGCGAGTACCGGACTGCATCTAAGCCTCCGAGTGGGACGATTGCTCTCCACTCGATAGGATTTTTAAGTACTTAGTCGTGTACTTAGACTGTATCTAAGCCTCCGAGTGGGAGGATTGCTCACCACTCGGTAGGATTTTTGAATACTTAGGAGAGTACTTGGACTGCAGCTAAGTCCCCGAGCGGGAGGCTGGCTCACCACTCGGTAGGATTTTTAAATACTTAGGCGAGTACTTGGACTGCAGCTAAGCCCCCGAATGGGAAGCTGGCTCACCACTCGGTAGGATTTTTAAATACTTAGGCGAGTACTTGGACTGCAGCTAAGCCCCCGAGTGGGAGGCTGGCTCACCACTCGGAGGATTCTTAAATACTTAGGCGAGTACTTGGACTGCAGCTAAGCCCCTGAGTGGGAGGCTGGCTCACCACTCGGTAGGATTTTTAAATACTTAGGCGAGTACTTGGACTGCAGCTAAGCCCCTGAGTGGGAGGCTGGCTCACCACTCGGTAGGATTTTTAAATACTTAGGCGAGTACTTGGACTGCAGCTAAGCCCCCGAGTGGTAGGATTGCTCTCCATTCTGTAGGATTTTTAAATACTTAGGCGAGTACTTGGACTGCAGCTAAGCCCCGAGTGGGAGGCTGGCTCACCACTCGGTAGGATTTTTAAATACTTAGGCGAGTACTTGGACTGCAGCTAAGCCCCCGAGTGGGAGGATTGCTCTCCATTCTGTAGGATTTTTAAATACTTAGGCGAGTACTTGGACTGCAGTTAAGCCCCGAGTGGGAGGCTGGCTCACCACTCGGTAGGATTTTTAAATACTTAGGCGAGTACTTGGACTGCAGCTAAGCCCCTGAGTGGGAGGCTGGCTCACCACTCGGTAGGATTTTTAAATACTTAGGCGAGTACTTGGACTGTAGCTAAGCCCCCGAGTGGGAGGATTGCTCTCCGCTCGGTAGGATTTTTAAACACTTAGGCGAGTACCGGACTGCATCTAAGCCTCCGAGTGGGACGATTGCTCTCCACTCGGTAGGATTTTTAAGTACTTAGTCGTGTACTTAGACTGTATCTAAGCCTCCGAGTGGGAGGATTGCTCACCACTCGGTAGGATTTTTGAATACTTAGGAGAGTACTTGGACTGCAGCTAAGTCCCCGAGCGGGAGGCTGGCTCACCACTCGGTAGGATTTTTAAATACTTAGGCGAGTACTTGGACTGCAGCTAAGCCCCTGAATGGGAAGCTGGCTCACCACTCGGTAGGATTTTTAAATACTTAGGCGAGTACTTGGACTGCAGCTAAGCCCCCGAGTGGGAGGCTGGCTCACCACTCGGTAGGATTTTTAAATACTTAGGCGAGTACTTGGACTGCAGCTAAGCCCCCGAGTGGGAGGATTGCTCTCCACTCTTTAGGATTTTTAAATACTTAGGCGAGTACTTGGACTACAGCTAAGCCCCCGAATGGGAGACTGGCTCACCACTCGGTAGGATTTTTAAATACTTAGGCGAGTACTTGGACTGCATCTAAGCCCCCGAGTGGGAGGCTGGCTCACCACTCGGTAGGATTTTTAAATACTTAGGCGAGTACTTGGACTGCAGCTAAGCCCCGAGTGGGAGGCTGGCTCACCACTCGGTATGATTTTTAAAAACTTAGGCGAGTACTTGCACTACAGCTAAGCCCCCGAGTGGGAGGCTGGCTCACCACTCGGTAGGATTTCTAAATACTTAGGCAGTGCTTGGACTGCAGCTAAGCCCCCGAGTGGGAGGATTGGTCTCCACTCGGTAGGATTTTTAAATACTTAGGCGAGTACTTGGACTGCAGCTAAGCCCTCGAGTGGGAGGTTTGCTCTCCACTCGGTGGGATTTTTTAAATACTTAGGCGAGTACTTGGACTGTAGCTAAGCCCCCGAGTGGTTGGATTGCTCTCCACTCGGTAGGATTTTTAAATACTTAGGCGAAATGGATTCGCAGCTAAGCCTCCGAGTGGGAGGCTGGCTCACCACTCAGTAGGATTTTTAAATACTTAGGCAAAACGGATTCGCAGCTAAGCTCCCGAGTGAGAGGTTTGCTCGTCACTCGGTAGGATTCTGTTACAAACTTAGGGCAAACGGGTTCGCAGCTAAGCTACCCACTGGGGGATTTCCGACGTAAACAAAATCAACAACAATCACAGGGAAAATTATAGCACTCTTGCCTTTGATAAATAAACTACAGAGGTATCTTCTACTACATCTCATCCGAGTGAGTACTTAAGTATAAAAGGGGCGGAGGAGCTCCGCATTCCAAGCTCGTGGCTCATCAATCTGGCAACTGATATTGTAAAGATGGTACGCTCCCTTGTGGAGAAATTTTGTGACGACGAAGGGGTGTTCCCAAGTAGACACTCGGAGGACCAAGTCTCCTTCTTGGAAGGCTCGGCTCTTCACATTTCTGGCATGGAATCGACGCAATTCTTGCTGATAGATAGTCGATCGAATCATGGCCATCTCTCTTTCTTCTTCTAGAAGGTCGACTGCGTCCTGCCGGGCTTGTTCTGCCTCATCTTGAGAGTAGAGCTCGACTCGTGGTGCATTGTGAAGCAGGTCGCTCGGCAGGACTGCCTCACCTCCATAGACCAAAAAGAATGGAGTTCGTCCAGTTGACCAATTAGGAGTGGTCCTCAATCCCCAAAGAACTGATGGAAGCTCGTCGACCCATGCGCCTGCTGCGTGCTTGAGATCATGCATCAGTCGGGGTTTCAGTCCTTTGAGAATTAGACCATTTGCTCTTTCCGCTTGTCCATTCGACTGGGGGTGAGCGACTAAAGCATAGTCGACTCGTGTGCCTTGAGAGGCGCAAAAAGCTCTGAACTTGTCGGAATCGAAGTTTGACCCATTATCAGTGATGATGCTATCCGGAACTCCATATCTGAATATCAACTCTCTGATGAAGCTGATAGCAGTGCATGCATCGAGATTCCTTATAGGCTTAGCTTTGACCAATTTACTGAAGTTGTTGACTGCCACCAGCACATGGGTGAAGCCGCTCCTGCCAGTTCTCAGTGGTCCAACCATATCCAATCCCCAGACAGCGAAGGACCAGATGAGTGGAATGGTCTTCAAGGCTGAGGCGGGCTTGTGTGACATATTGGAATAGAACTGACATCCTTCACATTTGTCGACTATCTTCTTTGCCATTTCATTTGCTTTTGGCCAGTAAAATCCCGCTTGGTATGCTTTAGCCACAATGGTCCGAGAGGACGCATGATGGCCACAGGTCCCCGAGTGGATATCGTCAAGAATTATTTCACCTTCTTCTGGTGTCATACATTTCTGACCGACGCCAGTCGCACTTTCCCTGTACAACTGTCCCTTTATCACAGTAATGGCCTTGGATCGACGGACGATCTGTCGAGCCTCTTCTTCATTCTCTGGGAGTTCTTTCCATAGGATGTACGCGATGTATGGCACCGTCCAGTCGGGAATGATGACTAAAACTTCCATGATCAGGTCGACCACCGCTGGAACCTCAACTTCAGTTGGATCCGTGGCACTTTTTGGCTGCGGGGCTTCTTCGGCGAAAGGATCCTCCTGAACTGATGGTGTGTGGATGTGTTCCAGAAACACATTGCTGGGAATGGCTTCTCTCTTGGAACCTATTTTTGCCAAATCATCAGCTGCTTGATTTTTCAGTCGGGGTATATGATGCAGCTCTAACCCCTCGAATTTCTTCTCTAGCTTTCTCACTGCATTGCGATAACCATTCATGGCCGGACTAAAGGAAATATGCCCTAGAGGCAATAATAAAGTTATTATTTATTTCCTTATATCATGATAAATGTTTATTATTCATGCTAGAATTGTATTAACTGGAAACATAATACATGTGTGAATACATAGACAAATAGAGTGTCACTAGTATGCCTCTACTTGACTAGCTCATTAATCAAAGATGGTTATGTTTCCTAACCATGAACAAAGAGTTGTTATTTGATTAACGAGATCACATCATTAGTTGAATGATCTGATTGACATGACCCATTCCATTAGCATAGCACCCGATCGTTTAGTATGTTGCTATTGCTTTTATCCATGACTTATACATGTTCCTTTAACTATGAGATTATGCAACTCCCGTTTACCGTAGGAACACTTTGTGTGCTACCAAACGTCACAACGTAACTGGGTGATTATAAAGGTGCTCTACAGGTGTCTCCGAAGGTACATGTTGGGTTGGCGTATTTCGATATTAGGATTTGTCACTCCGATTGTCGGAGAGGTATCTCTGGGCCCTCTCGGTAATGCACATCACATAAGCCTTGCAAGCATTGCAACTAATGTGTTAGTTGTGAGATGATGTATTACGGAACGAGTAAAGAGACTTGCCGGTAACGAGATTGAACTAGGTATTGGATACCGACGATCGAATCTCGGGCAAGTAACATACCGATGACAAAGGGAACAACGTATGTTGTTATGCAGTCTGACCGATAAAGATCTTCGCAGAATATGTAGGAGCCAATATGGCCATCCAGGTGCCGCTATTGGTTATTGACCAGAGATGTGTCTCGGTCATGTCTACATTGTTCTCGAACCGTAGGGTCCGCACGCTTAAGGTTTCGATGACAGTTATATTATGAGTTTATGAGTTTTGATGTACCGAAGGAGTTCGGAGTCCCGGATGAGATCGGGGACATGACGAGGAGTCTCGAAATGGTCGAGACGTAAAGATCGATATATTGGACGACTATATTCGGACATCGGAAGGGTTCTGAGTGGTTCGGATATTTTCGGAGGTACCGGGGAGTTACGGGATTACGGGAGAAGTAATGGGCCTTGATGGGCTTTAGTGGGAAGAGGAAAAAAGGCTGCTGCGCCCCCCCTCCCCTCTAGTCCGAATTGGACTAGGGAAAAGGGGGCCGGCCACCTCTCCTTCTCCTCCTATTCCTTCTCCCTTCCTCCCCTCTTGGTGGACTCCTACTAGGACTTGGAGTCCTAGTAGGACTCCATATCTTGGCCGCACCAATTGCCTTGGCCGGCCTCCTCCTCCTCCATCCTTTATATACAGGGGCAGGGGGCACCCCATAGACACACAAGTTGATCTACGGATCGTTCCTTAGCCGTGTGCGGTGCCCCCTTCCACCAAATTCCACCTCGGTCATATCGTTGCAGTGCTTAGGCGAAGCCCTGCGCCGGTAACACATCAAGATCGTCACCACGCCGTCGTGCTGACGGAACTCTTCCCCGACGCTTTGCTGGATCGGAGCCCGGGGATCGTCATCGAGCTGAACGTGTGCCAAGAACTCGGAGGTGCCGGAGTAACGGTACTTGGATCGGTCGGATCGCGAGGAGAACGTACGACTACTTCCTCTACGTTGAGTCAACGCTTCCGCTTCGGTCTACGAGGGTACGTAGACAACACTCTCCCCTCTCGTTGCTATGCATCACCATGATCTTGCGTGTACGTAGGAATTTTTTTGAAATTACTACGTTCCCCAACAGTGGCATCCGAGCCTAGGTTTTTATGGTTTGATGTTATTTGCACGAGTAGAACACAAGTGAGTTGTGGACGATACAAGTCATACTGCCTACCAGCATGTCATACTTTGGTTCAGCGGTATTGTTGGACGAGACGATCCGGACCAACCTTACGCGTACGCTTACGCGAGACCGGTTCCCTCGACGTGCTTTGCACATAGATGGCTTGCGGAAGACTATCTCTCCAACTTTAGTTGAACCGAGTGTGGCTACGCCTGGTCCTTGAGAAGGTTAAAACGGAGTCTATTTGACAAACTATCGTTGTGGTTTTGATGCGTAGGTAAGATGAGTTCTTGCTTAAGCCCGTAGCAGCCACGTAAAACTTGCAACAACAAAGTAGAGGACGTCTAACTTGTTTTTGCAGGGCATGTTGTGATGTGATATGGTCAAGACATGATGCTAAATTTTATTGTATGGGATGATCATGTTTTGTAACCGAGTTATCGGCAACTGGCAGGAGCCATATGGTTGTCGCTTTATTGTATGCAATGCAATCGCGATGTAATGCTTTACTTTATTACTAAGCGGTAGTGATAGTCGTGGAAGCATAAGATTGGCGAGACGACAACGATGCTACGATGGAGATCAAGGTGTCCCGCCGGTGACGATGGTGATCATGACGGTGCTTCGAAGATGGAGATCACAAGCACGAGATGATGATGGCCATATCATATCACTTATATTGATTGCATGTGATGTTTATCTTTTATGCATCTTATCTTGCTTTGATTGACAGTAGCATTATAAGATGATCTCTCACTAATTATCAAGAAGTGTTCTCCCTGAGTATGCACCGTTGCGAAAGTTCTTCGTGCTGAGACACCACGTGATGATCGGGTGTGATAGGCTCTACGTTCAAATACAACGGGTGCAAAACAGTTGCACACGCGGAATACTCAGGTTTAACTTGACGAGCCTAGCATATAACAGATATGGCCTCGGAACACAGAGACCGAAAGGTTGAGCGTGAATCATATGGTAGATATGATCAACATAAGATGTTCACCATTGAAACTACTCCATCTCACGTGATGATCGGACATGGTTTAGTTGATTTGGATCACGTGATCACTTAGAGGATTAGAGGGATGTCTATCTAAGTGGGAGTTCTTAAGTAATATGATTAATTGAACTTTAATTTATCATGAACTTAGTCCTGGTAGTATTAGCATATCTATGTTGTAGATCAGTAGCTCGCATTGTTGCTTCCCTGTGTTTATTTTTGATATGTTCCTAGAGAAAATTGTGTTGAAAAAATGTTAGTAGCAATGATGCGGATTGGATCCGTAATCTAAGGTTTATCCTCATTGCTGCACAGAAGAATTATGTTCTTGATGCACCGCTAGGTGACGGACCTATTGCAGGAGCAGATGCAGACATTATGAACGTTTTGCTAGCTCAATATGATGACTACTTAATAGTTTAGTGCACCATGCTTAACTGCTTAGAATCGGGACTTCAAAGACGTTTTGAACGTCATGGAGCATATGAGATGTTCTAGGAGTTGAAGTTAATATTTCAAGCAAATACCCGAGTTGAGAGATATGAAGTCTCCAACAAGTTCTATAGCTAAAAGATGGAGGAGAATCGCTCAACTAGTGAGCATGTGCTCAGATTGTCTGGGTACTACAATCGCTTGAATCAAGTGGGAGTTAATCTTCCAGATAAGATAGTGATTGACAGAATTCTCTAGTCACCATCACCAAGTTAGTAGAACTTCGTGATGAACTATAATATGCAAGGGATAACGGAAAATATTCCCAAGCTCTTCGCGATGCTAAAATCGGCGAAGGTAGAAATCAAAGAAAAACATCAAGTGTTGATGGTTGACAAGATCACTAGTTTCAAAAAGGGCAAAAGGAAAGAAGGGGAACTTCAAGAAGAACGGCAAGCAAGTTTCTGCTCAAGTGAAAAAGCCCAAGTCTGGTCCTAAGCCTGAGACTAAGTGCTTCTACTGCAAAGGGACTGGTCACTGGAAGCAGAACTACCCCAAGTGATTGGCGGATAAGAAGGATGGCAAAGTGAACATAAGTATATTTGATATACATGTTATTGATGTGTACTTTACTAGTGTTCGTAGCAACCCCTCAGTATTTGGTACTAGTTCAAGTTGCTAAGATTAGTAACTCGAAACGGGAGTTGCAGAATGAACAAAGACTAGTTAAAGGGCAAGGTGACGATGTGTGTTGGAAGTGGTTCCAAGATTGATATGATCATCATCACACACTCCCTATACTTTCGGGATTAGTGTTGAAACTAAATAAGTGTTATTTGGTGTTTGTGTTGAGCATGAATATGATTTGATCATGTTAATTGCAATACAGTTATTCATTTAAGTTAGAGAACAATTGTTGTTCTGTTTACATGAATAAAACCTTCTATGGTCATACACACCAATGAAAATAGTTCATTGGATCTCGATCGTAGTGATACACATATTCATAATATTGAAACCAAAAAGATGCGAAGTTAATAATGATAGTGCAACCTATTTGTGGCACTGCCGTTTAGGTCATATTGGTGTAAAGCGCATGAAGAAACTCCATGCTGATGGGATTTTAGAATCACTTGATTATGAATCACTTGATGCTTGCGAACCATGCCTCTTGGGCAAGATGACTAAAACGCCGTTCTCCGGAACAATGGAGCAAGCAACAGATTTGTTGGAAATCATACATACTGATGTATGTGGTCCGATGAATATTAAGGCTCGCGACAAGTATCATTATTTTCAGAACTTCACAGATGATTTAAGCAGATATGGGTATATCGACTTAATGAAACATAAGTCTGAAACGTTTGAAAAGTTCAAAGAATTTCAGAGTGAAGTGGATAATCATCGTAACAAGAAAATAAAAAGTTTCTACGATATGATCGCAGAGGTAAAATATTTGAGTTACGAGTTTTGGCCTTCAATTAAAACAATGTGGAATAGTTTCACAAATTCATGCCACCTGGAACACCACAGCATAATGGTGTGTCCGAACGTCATAACCGTACTTTATTGGATATAGTACAATCTATGATGTTTCTTACCGATTTACCAATATCATTTTGGGATCATGCATTAGAGACAGCTGCATTCACGTTAAAAGGGGCACCATCTAAAGTCCGTTGAGACGACACAAAATAAACTGTGGTTTGGCAAGAAACCAAAGTTGTCGTTTCTTAAAGTTTGGGGTTACGATGCTTATGTGAAAAAGTTTCATCCTGATAAGCTCAAACCCAAATCGGAGAAATGTGTCTTCATTGATATCCAAAGGAAACTGTTGGATACACCTTCTATCACAGATCCGAAGGCAAGACTTTTGTTGCTAAGTTCGGAAACTTTCTAGAGAAAGAGTTTCTTTCGAAAGAAGTGAGTGGGAGGAAAGTAGAAAACTTGATAAGGTAATTGTACCTTCTCCCTTATTGGAAAGTAGTTCATCACAGAAATCTGTTCTTGTGACTACTACACCAATTAGTAAGGAAGCTAATGATAATGATCATGTAACTTCAAGATCAAGTTACTACCGAATCTCGTAAGTAAACCAGAGTAAGATCCGCACCAGAGTGGTACGGTAATCCTGTTCTGGAAGTCATGTTACTAGACCATGACGAACTTGCGAACTATGAGGAAGCGATGATGAGCCCAGATTCCGCGAAATGGTTAGAGGCCATGAAATCTGAGATATGATCCATGTATGAGAACAAAGTATGGACTTTGAGGGATTTGCCCGATGATCGGCAAGCCAAAGAAAATAAATGGATCTTTAAGAGGAAGACGGACACTGATAGTAGTGTTACTATCTACAAAGCTAGAATTGTCGAAAAAGGTTTTTCGACAAGTATTGACTACGATGAGAGTTTCTCACTCGTATCTATGCTTAAGTCTGTCCGAATCATGTTAGCAATTGCCGCATTTTATGAAATCTGGCAAATGGATAAACAAAACTGCAATCCTTAATGGAGAGTTGTATATGATACAACCAGAAGGTTTTGTCGACCATAAAGGTGCTAATAAAGTGAGCAAGCTCCAGCGATCCATCTATGGACTGGTGCAAGCATCTCAGAGTTGGAATATACGCTTTGATAAGTTGATCAAAGCATATAGTTTTATACAGACTTATGGTGAAGCCTGTATTTACAAGAAAGTGAGTGGGAGCACTACAGCATTTCTGATAAGTATATGTGAATGACATATTGTTGATCGGAAATAATGTAGAATTATTCTGCAAAGCATAAGGGAGTGTTTGAAAAGAGTTTTTCAAAGAAAGACCTCGGGGAAGCTACTTACATATCGAGCATCAAGATCTATAGAGATAGATCGAGACGCTTGATAAGTTTTTTCAATGAGTACATACCTTGACAAGATTTTGAAGTAGTTCAAAATGGAACAGTCAAAGAAAGAGTTCTTGCCTGTGTTACAAGGTGTGAAATTGAGTAAGACTCAAAGCCAGACCACGGCAGAAGATAGAAAGAGAATGAAAGTCATTCCCTATGCTTTGGCCATAGGTTCTATAAAGTATGCCATGCTGTGTACCAGACCTATTGTATACCCTACCCTGAGATTGGCACGGGAGTACAATAGTGATCTAGGAGTAGATCACTGGACGGCGGTCAAAATTATCCTTAGTGGAATAAGGATATGTTTCTCGATTATGGAGGTGACAAAAAGGTTCGTCGTAAAGAGTTACGTCGATGCAAGTTTTGACACTGATCCAGATGACTCTAAGTCTCAATCTGGATACATATTGAAAGTGTGAGCAATTAGCTAGAGTAGCTCCATGCAGAGCATTGTTGACATAGAAATTTGCAAAGTACATAACGGATCTGAATGTGGCAGACCCGTTGACTAAATTTCTCTCACAAGCAAAACATGATCACACCGTAGTACTCTTTGGGTGTTAATCACATAGCGATGTGAACTAGATTACTGAATCTAGTAAACCCTTTGGGTGTTGGTCACATATCAATGTGAACTATGGGTGTTAATCACATGATGATGTGAACTATTGATGTTAATCACATGGTGATGTGATCTAGATTATTGACTCTAGTGCAAGTGGGAGACTGAAGGAAATATGCCCTAGAGGCAATAATAAAGTTATTATTTATTTCCTTATATCATGATAAATTTTTATTATTCATGCTAGAATTGTATTAACTGGAAACATAATACATGTGTGAATACATAGACAAACAGAGTGTCACTAGTATGCCTCTACTTGACTAGCTCATTAATCAAAGATGGTTATGTTTCCTAACCATGAACAAAGAGTTGTTATTTGATTAACGAGATCACATCATTAGTTGAATGATCTGATTGACATGACCCATTCCATTAGCATAGCACCCGATCGTTTAGTATGTTGCTATTGCTTTTATCCATGACTTATACATGTTCCTTTAACTATGAGATTATGCAACTCCCGTTTACCGTAGGAACACTTTGTGTGCTACCAAACGTCACAACGTAACTGGGTGATTATAAAGGTGCTTTACAGGTGTCTCCGAAGGTACATGTTGGGTTGGCGTATTTCAATATTAGGATTTGTCACTCCGATTGTCGGACAGGTATCTCTGGGCCCTCTCGGTAATGCACATCACATAAGCCTTGCAAGCATTGCAACTAATGTGTTAGTTGTGAGATGATGTATTACGGAACGAGTAAAGAGACTTGCCGGTAACGAGATTGAACTAGGTATTGGATACCGACGATCGAATCTCGGGCAAGTAACATACCGATGACAAAGGGAACAACGTATGTTGTTATGCGGTCTGACCGATAAAGATCTTCGCAGAATATGTAGGAGCCAATATGGCCATCCAGGTGCCGCTATTGGTTATTGACCAGAGATGTGTCTCGGTCATGTCTACATTGTTATCGAACCGTAGGGTCCGCACGCTTAAGGTTTCGATGACAGTTATATTATGAGTTTATGAGTTTTGATGTACCGAAGGAGTTCGGAGTCCCGGATGAGATCGGGGACATGACGAGGAGTCTCGAAATGGTCGAGACGTAAAGATCGATATATTGAACGACTATATTCGGACATCGGAAGGGTTCTGAGTGGTTCGGATATTTTCGGAGGTACCGGGGAGTTACGGGATTACGGGAGAAGTAATGGGCCTTGATGGGCTTTAGTGGGAAGAGGAAAAAAGGCTGCTGCGCCCCCCCTCCCCTCTAGTCCTAATTGGACTAGGGAAAAGGGGGCCGACCACCTCTCCTTCTCCTCCTATTCCTTCTCCCTTCCTCCCCTCTTGGTGGACTCCTACTAGGACTTGGAGTCCTAGTAGGACTCCATATCTTGGCCGCACCAATTGCCTTGGCCGGCCTCCTCCTCCTCCATCCTTTATATACAGGGGCAGGGGGCACCCCATAGACACACAAGTTGATCTACGGATCGTTCCTTAGCCGTGTGCGGTGCCCCCTTCCACCAAATTCCACCTCGGTCATATCGTTGCAGTGCTTAGGCGAAGCCCTGCGCCGGTAACACATCAAGATCGTCACCACGCCGTCGTGCTGACGGAACTCTTCCCCGACGCTTTGCTGGATCGGAGCCCGGGGATCGTCATCGAGCTGAACGTGTGCCAAGAACTCGGAGGTGCCGGAGTAACGGTACTTGGATCGGTCGGATCGCGAGGAGAACGTACGACTACTTCCTCTACGTTGAGTCAACGCTTCCGCTTCGGTCTACGAGGGTACGTAGACAACACTCTCCTCTCTCGTTGCTATGCATCACCATGATCTTGCGTGTACGTAGGAAATTTTTTGAAATTACTACGTTCCCCAACACGGACTTCTGACGTCCCACTCCTTCATCACTTGATTAACCACCAAATCTGAGTCGCCATAGACCATGAGGCGACGGACGCCGAGTGAAATGGCCATACACAACCCATACAAAAGTGCTTCATATTCTGCTTCGTTATTGGAGGAATCAAAGTGAATTTGGAGAACATATCTGAGCTTATCTCCTCGGGGGGAAACCAATACTACCCCAGCAACTGAACCATTCAGCATCTTAGAGCCGTCGAAGAACATGGTCCAGTGCTGCGAGTGAACTTGAGTCGGTAGTTGCTGTTCAATCCACTCGGCGACGAAATCTGCTATTGCTTGGGACTTGATAGCTTTCTTTGCCTCAAACTTGATATCTAGGGGAAGGAGTTCAATCGCCCATTTTGCCACTCGACCAGTTGCGTCTCTGTTGTGCAGAATCACTGACAATGGAGCGTCGCTGACGACTGTAATTGAATGGTCAAAGAAGTAATGTGAAACCTTCTTCGTGGTCATATAAATCCCATATACAAGTTTCTGACAATGAGGATATCTTTGCTTTGATGGGGTCAAAACTTCAGAAACATAATATACTAGGCGCTGAACTTTAAAGGCTTTTCTTTCTTCTTCCCGCTCGACCGTAAGTTTTGAACTAACGACTTGACCCGTGGCTGGAATGTAAATCAGCAAAGGCTCTTTGCTGATTGGGGCAGCAACCACCGGCTGGGTGGAGAGCAGAGCTTTTAGCTCTGCAAACGCTGCATCAGCTTCAGGAGTCCACTCGAGCTTGTCAGACTTCTTCCTCAGCCGTTAAAGAGGCAATGCCTTTCCACCGAGATGAGAGATGAATCGACTTAAAGCGGCCAAGCAACCAGTAAGCTTCTGGACATCGTGCACACGCACAGGACGCTTCATTCGGAGTATAGTACCAACTTTTACTGGGTTGGCGTTGATTCCTCATTCGGAAACGAGAAAACCGAGTAACTTTCTGCCAGGAACTCCGAATGTGCACTTTGATGGATTAAGCTTGACATCATACCTCCTGAGGTTGGCAAATGTCTCAGCAAGGTCAGTCAGCAGGTCGGAAACCTTCCGTGACTTGACCACAATATCATCCATGTATACTTCCACATTCCGTCTGATTTGAGTGAGCAAACACTTCTTAATCATCCTCATGAACGTGGCTCCGGCATTTTTGAGGCCGAATGGCATGGTAACATAACAGAAGCACCCGAATGGAGTGATAAAAGCTGTTTTGATCTCCTCAGGACCGTATAGACGGATCTGATGGTAACCGGAATAGGCGTCTAAAAAAGACAGGCGCTCACACCCCGCAGCCGAGTCGACTATCTGGTCGATGCGGGGGAGAGGAAAATGATCTTTCGGGCAGGCCCGATTGATATGTTTGAAATCAATGCACATGCGAAGTGACTTGTCCTTCTTGGGGACCATGACAACATTGGTGAGCCACTCGGAGTGGTAAATCTCTCGGATGAACTCCGCTGCTAAGAGCCGAGCCACCTCCTCGCCAATGGCCTTTCTCTTCTGGACGACTGACCATCGAAGATGTTCTTTGACAGGTTTCATTTTTGGGTCGACTCGTAGACGGTGCTCAGCCAGCCCCCTGGGAACACCTGGTATGTCAGAAGGCTTCCACGCGAAGATGTCCCAGTTCTCACAGAGGAACTGGATGAGCGCTTCTTCCTATTTGGAGTCGAGTGTTGTTGAGATATGAGTCGGAGCAGCATTAGGATCGGTCGGGTGAATGTGAATCGTCTTTGTCTCACTAGACGACTGAAATGCTGAATCCGTTGCAGGCTTCTTAGCTCGCAGCAAATCACTCGGGTCTGCAGTTTTCTGGTATTCCTGCAGCTCTACCACTGTCATCTGAGCATCGGCGATCTTTGAGCCTTTCTGAAAGCACTCTTCTGCCTTCTTCCGATTGCCAGTAATAGTGATCACACCTCTGGGACCGGGCATCTTCAATTTGAGGTACGCATAACATGGTCGAGCCATGAAACGTGCATAAGCTGGCCTGCCCAAAATAGCGTGATAAGCACTCTGGAAATCCACAACTTCAAATGTCCATTTTCCTTAGCGGTAATTCTTGGAATCACCGAAAACCACATCGAGGGCAATTTGGCCGAGTGACTCAGCCTTCTTTCCAGGAATGACTCCATGGAAACTCATGTTTCTGGTACTAAGCCTGGACATCGGAATGCACATCCCTTCCAACGTCTCTGCATTTAGTATATTCATGCCACTGCCTCCATCCATCAAAACCTTGTTCAGTCGAGTGCCCTCGACAACTGGGTCGACCACCAGCGCTTGCCTCCCAGGGGTGGCTATGTGCGTCGGGTGATCGGACTGGTCGAATGTGATGGCAGTCTGAGACCATTTCAAATAACTGGGTGTTGTCGGGGCGACCATATTCACTTCTCTATTGATAACTTTCAGTCGACTTTTGCTTTCAGCATCAGCAAAAATCATCAGGGTGGAATTGACCTGGGGATATCCATCATCACTATCCTCTTTGTCCTCAACTTTGTCCGACTCCTTTTCCTTATCTTTGGGATGTTTTCATTGGAACTGCTGGATCAAGAGCCGACACTGTCGAGTGGTATGTTTCGGGTAAATGAGTTTACCCTCTTCATCTTTCTTTGTGTGAATGTGGCATGGCAAATCCAACACATCATTTCCGTCTTGGTCTTTCACCTTCTTATGGTTCCAAGTCCCTTTGGGCTTCCCCTTAAACTTTCCTTGAGTCACGGCCAAGGCTTCTCCAGGAGCAGCTGGCTCGGATTTCCGCTTCTGCTTCCGACTGGAGTTCCCTCCTCCGGTTTCGTGGGCGAGTGACTTGTGCTTGCCACTCCGGAGTCGATCCTCTTCTTCACCATTGGCATACTTGGTGGCAATCTCCACCATTCAACTCAGAGACATGTCTCCGGTTCGACCGAATTTCAGGTTTAGCTCTCTGTACTTAACTCCTTCCTTGAAGGCACAGACTACTTGGTGATCAGACACATTCTCTACCATGGGATGCAACGTGATCCATCTCTGGATGTAATCCCTCAAAGTTTCATTCGACTTCTGCACGCAAGATTGCAGCTCTGTCAATCCTGTTGGTCGCTTGCAAGTTGCTTCAAATGTTCTGACAAACACTCGGGCAAGATCTTCCCAAGTGTAAATGCTGCTGGGTGCCAACTGATTCAGCCATGCTCTGGCCGAGCCCTCCAATATAAGAGGCAGGTGTTTCATCGCCACTTCATCATTGCCGCTGCCAATCTGAACAGCCACTCGGTAGTCCTCAAGCCAAGTATCAGGCTTGGACTCACCAGTGAACTTACTGACTCCAGTCGCCAACCTGAAGTTGGGAGGAATCACCGCGGCCCTGATGGCCCTGTTGAAGCACTTTGGTCCTGAGACGTGTACTCTGATGCTGGTGGGTACATCCCTGTCATGACCTTCTCGGTGAGCTCTATTCCTGACGACCAAACCCTGAACGAGAATGGATCTCGCATCAAAGCCTTGTTCCCTGGGGTCGACTGGAATCCTTCGCCCAACACTGTGAGGGCGTCTGTCATCCTGCTGTCGAGGCACGTACGATCCACTCCTTGGGGGAGGGGTGGGCTCTCGACGTCGATCATCATGATCGAGTCGGTGATCATACTGCTCATGGTTCCTGTACTGATCATGTCGGTCCCCACGTCCCTCATGCCTCGGGGCAATCTTGGGCTGTGGGCCGACTGGACTGTATCTGCAGCGACGAGTCTGCTGTGGATCCTATTCCGCGACTACGATACAGCTGAATTTTGATCTCCTGCCGCCTGGTGTAATGCTCTGATTTGCAACAAGCCTCTGCCAGCCTCTGACTGGGAAGGCTGAATCGACTCCGCTATACGGGCTGCAGCTGCTAAATTCTGAATCGGAGTTCGATATACCTGAGTCGGTGGTGGGAAGAGCTGACGTGGACTGGATTCTGGAACCCGTTGTCGCGCATCCTCGTCGAGTGCTCGCAGGAGGTTCTCCAGTCGAGTGCGTTCAGCCAAGTTGGCCAAGTTTCTCCAACGATAGGAGTGTGCAGTGCATCCATGTTCCAGCGGCGAAGTTCTTCCCTCTACAGCGAAGTGAGGGGTTCGGGGAGGCACTCTTCATGGGCACGCGACCGATCACCTCCGCCGTCGCCTCCATCGGTGCGGGGAAAGCCGGGAGGACTGCGTGGTCCATCAACCATCAGAACCTCCGCCACTGGATCACTGCTGTCGCACTCGGATGTAGTCTCTGCGGGGCCACTCGACAGGTCGAACATGCCGTAGAGAGATTCGTCGGGCTCGATTGCCGCGACTTGGGGGGTGGCCGAATGGCGAGCCACCGCGTGCCTCACTCACTGCTGAAGCCTCGACCGACCGGAGCGCTTGCACCGGTGGGAGACCGGGAGGGAGGAAGACACATGGGCCGACCGATACTGGGTTGACGGTTGCCGTAGGAGGACGCCGCGGACCCACGCACGAAAGTGCGTTGCCCCGCAAACAGGGAGCGCGTCGACGTTGAGCGGAGCCTCCTGAAGCCAAGCGGAGTCGTCGGCGATGAACGTGAGCGCGCCGAGACGGATCTCGCGGCCCTCAACCAAAACTCCGCCTAAAGCCATGATGAAGGGAACCGGTAAAATCGCAACTTCTCCAACAAGTCGCTAAGACACCTGCCCCAAGGTGGGCGCCAACTGTCGTGGTTCTAAGTCTGACAGTAGTGTAGGGGGGTAGGAATGGAGAGGCAAAATCCTAGCTATGGAGTAGTTGTATACGCACGAGTTTTACGAGTTCAGGCCCTTCTCGTAGGAAGTAACAGCCCTACGTCTCGGAGCCCGGAGGCGGTCGAATGGATTATGCGTGTATGGTTTACAGGGGTGCGAACCCTTTACACTGAGGAGGGGGGTGGCTTATATAGAGTTTGCCAGACCCCTCCGGCCCTCAATTATGCAAGGTTTAAGGTACATTAAGGTTGGGCGTTACTGGTAACGCCACAAGTAAAGTGCTATGATGACCATAAAAGCTACTTAATGAGGGACCGTTAGCGTGCGGAGTGAGTCTAGATCTCCTGCCTGTTGAGTGGTTGGCTTCATGGTCGAGTGATAGTCTTCATGGTCGAGTGTCTTCGAGTCCGTCGAGTGGAACACTTCTGAGTCGATTGAAAGGCGATTTCTTCTAGAGATGTCCTAGGGGAGGGTAGCTTGGACAGGTCCGTGACCCTACCCTAGGTACATAGCTTCATCACCTACTAATTAGAAAAGTAGGCTGCAGCCAATCAACAAAAGTGTATCGTACATAGTACCTTTAGATGAGAGTGCTTGAGGAACACCATACGGTTATCAGCAGGGATCACTAGACTCGAATAGAACATGTGGATTATAGACATCGAGGTAGGATTAATAGAGGCAGCAACTGCGGCGTCCATTGCGGTGGTGACCTTATGTAGCATCTGGGCCACTGGAATCGCGGCAAGCAGCGGCGAGGCGGCATCGAATACAGCGACCGGCGGTGTTGAACCGATATAACCTACTCGCAGACATTCGCTAGGTTTGATCAAACAGGCCAAGCAACTCACCTCTGAATGGCTAAACAACGTGTGCCTGGGCTCCCTTTGGGCTTTGGACGCACAGAGGGCAACAACAATTGAGCTTGGGCCTTAATACTACCGACTAATTACAATCTACGTGGCATTCGCACTTGGATAGAGCTGCATATTAGCACTAATAACTGCACCAAATCTTTGAGGGGGGGGGCGATCGTTGGGGCCACGCTCGCCCCTGTCTCCGCCCCTGGACACGAGGAAGCCCAGCAGGTTGCCGGAGGGGACAACAAATACGCACTTTTCTGGGTTGAGCCGCAAGTCCACCTGGCGCAGGCTCACGAAGGTCTCCTCCAGATCCTGAATCAAAGTTCTCGCCTCCCAAGACTTCACCACAATGTCGTCGACGTAACTTTATCATTCCTCCCGAGCTGTTGGCCCAAGGCGATGTGCATTAGCCGTTGGAAGGTCGCGCCCGCATTGTGCAGCCCGAACGGCATGCAAGTGTAGCAGTACACCCCGCAAGGGGTCAGGAAGGCCGTCTTCTCCACATCCTCTACTGCCATCTTGATCAGGTGATAGCCTGAAAACGCATCCAGGAAGCACAACAGGTCGCACTCGGCGGTGGAGTCAACGATCTGGTCGATGCGTGGAAGCGGGAACGGATCTTGAGGACAGGCTTTGTTGAGGTTGGTGAAGTCGACACACATGCGCTCCTTCCAGCCTTTCTTTGGCACAACGACGGGGTTCGCCTGCCACTCGGGGTACCAAACCTCGCGAATGACACATGCTGCCTCCAGCTTGCGGGTTTCCTAGACGATGAAGGACTGCTTCTCCATGGACTGTCGCCGCGCCTTCTGCTACATAGGGCGCACATTGGGGCACACCCTTAAGTGATGCTCGATCACCCCTCCTGGGGTCCCAGGCGAATACTTCCTTGTTTGCGCGCAAGAACTTTACCAATGCCTCCCCTTGATCTGGGTCAAGGTTGGCACCTATGGTGAAGGTGGTTCCAGAGGACCCATCTTCCTCGACCGGCACCTGCTTGGTTTCTGCCCGATCTTGAGTGAACAACTACTTCTTCTTGGCTGGTGCGGCCTCCTTAACTGCATAGGTGGCCTCGTCGGTTGGGCGCGCCATCGCGACGGCCTTGAGGGCAAGCTTGAGCGCCACCAGAGCCTCCTTGGTGTCTCCAACTACGGTGAGGACGTCCTTGCTCCCGAGCATCTTCATGAGGTTGTAGGCCGGATGGGTCGCCGCCATAAACTGAGCCAGCGCCGGGTACCCGAGGCTGGCGTTGTATGGAAGGCCAATGCGGGCGATGTCAAAGTCTATTAGCTTCATGCGGTAGTTGTCGCGGGTGCCAAAGGTCACGGGAAGACGAATCTGCACCAGGGGACTGGAGGAGCTCCCGCCGACCCCGGAGAAGGGCTTGCTGGGGTGGAGCCGCTCGAGCGATACGTGATGGAGGCTAAAAGCCTCCACAGAGAGCACGTTGAGGCCGGCGCCGCCGTTGATGAGGGTCTTAGTGATGGCTATGCTGCAGATGGTGGGCGTGCAAAGCATTGTGAGCACGCCCGAGCCGATGGTGGTGACAGGGTGGTCCCCCACGTCGAAGGTCAGGTCGGCCTTGGGCACCGCCGAACCCGAGGGAGCCCCCTACCGCGCGGAGGCGGTGCCGATCTGGCGAAAGAACGGCTTGGCGTGACGGTCCGAGGGCGGCGCTTTGCGAGCCGCCGAGAAGGGCCGCAACAGCGAGGGGCGCCGGTGCCGTGAAGCGCGCAATGAAGAGGATGCGCAGCTCCTCCCAATATGCCACTGTGGATTCTGGGAGGTTGAGCAACCAGGCGCTTGGTGCACCAGCAAGGGCCATGGGGAGCCAGTTGGCCATGACCTTGTCGTCGCCCCCAGCCTTCAGAACAGCCTCTTCATATGCCAGCAGGAAGGCCGGCGGGTCCGCCACGCCGTCGTAACGCGGCGGCATCTCCGGCTTGAACTTGGGCGGCCACTACGCCCGCCGCAAGGTAGGGGCAAAGGCTAGTGGAGCAATGCCGGCCATGGGAGCAAGGCGCTGCGGTGGCGGAGCTTGTATCGACGGAAGGAAAGCTATGGCGCACCCCTACCTGGCGCGCCAAATGTCGGTTTTGGGTTCCGGCAAACCCTTGAGGTTCGAACACTGGGGTGCGCACGAAGATCTCTCTCTCCCTAGATCGCTCTCGCAATGATCGCAAGGCCTAGCTCGACGAACCCAAAGAACGAGAGACACAAGAGTTTATACTGGTTTGGGCCACCGATGCGGTGTAATACCCTACTCCAGAGTGGTGTGGTGCATTGCCTCTTGGGCTGAGGATGAACAGTTACAAGGGAAGAACAGCCTCCTGAGGAGAGGTGCTCTTGTGCTTGGTGAACTTGTGTGTGGCTATGGATGGATGGCTTCGATCCAATATTAGGTGCCTCCTATGGTGGTGGCTAGTCCTATTTATAGAGGCCCTGGTCCTCTCCCCAAATATTGAGCGGTAAGGGATCCAACAACGACCAAATTTGAAGGAAGACAACTAGTACAAGTTATCCTGACTAAAGGTGGTCTTCGCCCACAAAAGGCTCTGGTGGTGACGCCGTCTTGGGCTCCACAGTGACCTCCATCCTGCCGTCCTACTGGCCTTGGTCTTGGAGCACCGATATTGAAACCTTTGCATGATGCCTCGGGACTCCTCGCCTGCGCTTTCCTCTTTAACACCAAAGATGAAACAAGGACACTGCGCGCGCTGGCGCCCGCCTGGCTTCGGTCTTTGTGGCTTGCGTTACAGGAACCTCGAGAGGTGTTCCTTGCCTTAATCTCTCTGTCGCTCGTGAGCCGGCCCGGTGAGGCCGCCCCCGAGGAGGTCTTGCGTCATCCACCTCGTGAGGCTTGGCCCCTCGCGAGGGTCTTGAGTGTTTGCTGGTGAAGATGGGCCGTACAGGGCCGCTGGTGGAGCCACGCCATGGGCCGCAGGTAGGCAAGTCCACGGACCCCCGTTCCCAGGACGCTGACACATAGGAATGGAGAAACACGGTCAAATTAAAATCAAACCACGTGAAAATGAAAAACTAAGAATCTTATTACGCCAGTAATGCAAATAGTCTTGTTCTCCATGCATATTAATTTGAAAAGTACGTCCAAGTGGATATTAAAATTCCTACGTTTTTTCTTTGAAAGAGACACCAAAGGAAGAAAAATCTTCCAGTTTTGCTTTGCTCCACTCCTTCTAACCAAATGCACGAATAGTAGTACCATAGTAGTTCCATAGCAAAGGATCCCTGAGGGATTGACATGAGTGCAGAGTAACAAAGTGATGCGATGAGTGTACAACCTCTTTGGCATAGCCTTGTCGACCTCAGCATCATTGGGTTGGACATGGATTATGGTGATGCTGGTGTGACTGTCGGGGGCGGGGAAGTAGATCTGAGGCCTCTGGAAACGGCGCCAAGGGTACTACTCCGCTGTGATGGACGGTTCCGTCGTTGGAGCAGCTCCGGTGAGGTGTACGGCGGCGAGGCTCAAGCAGGATAAGACAGACAACGTTAATCTAAAGTGGGACTGTAATATCATTTCCAATAGTTGATGTAAAATACATCACCAAAAAGTGCTAGATGTAAAACACATCAGCCGTGCCACGGCCGCTTCGACAAATGCTGTAAATACTGTTCACGCTGAACTTAACTAAAGAAACTGAACTTTACAGTTGCAACTGAATTTTACAGTTGAAACTGATTGAACTAGTAGCAGAGCATTGCAATAGATGTTTAGGGAGTTCGAGCACTAGTAGCAGAGAAGGAGTGATCTAAATCAGCAGACACTCGAGCAGGGAACGCACTAGCAGAGAGCAAGTCGTGCAGCAGCACCGCGAGTGAGTGCTAGAGCAGCAAATGATGTTGTTGCCAGAGGTCGTGCAGCAGCAGCAGCACTGCGAGTGAGAGCAAGAGCAGAGCAGCAGCATGAACGAGTGCAAGAGCAGAGCAGCAGCGCGACCGACAGCAATAGTAGAGCAGAACAGCAGCACGAACGAAAGCAAGAATATTGCAGCAACATGACCGACAGTAAGAACAGAGGCACAACGCGAGCGTGAGCCGAAGCAGCAGCAATAGCAGCGCGAGCGAGAGCCGGAGCAGCTGTAGCTAGTGTCGGTGTGGAAGTCGCCGCCGAGGAAGCAATGACGTGGGGGAGAGACGCCGTGGATGAAGTGGCCGGCGATGGCACCGTCGATGGAGACCTGCCATGGCTGCTCGGTATCAAGCACAGACAGCCCCCTGAAATAAAATGCAGTAATGAGTGCAGAACCTCCTGGGTGGCGCCGAGATGGCCTCGGCTTCATCGGAGGAATTGGTGAGGGTGCTGCAGTTTCGGTGGGGCAGGTCAAGACGGCGCTGTGGGGATGGAGGTGGCGCGATAGACGAGGTGAACCTCGGGGCACCTCCTTGGAGGTGGAGGACGGGGCGGCTGATCCGGCGGGATGACGAGATCGACGACGGGTCCTCATCCGGTGCAGTGGATGACGGACGGCAGGCTGTTGCGGTGCACGACGTCGTCGGGGAAGAGTCTCCGGCTGGGCGGCGGTCGGGAGGCCGATGGAGGAGAGTGGGGTTTCGCAGGTTTTGGCGGCCTCCGTGGACGAATGGGGGGTCGAAGGGGAAGGAAGGGGGAGCGACGGCTTAGGGACGCACTTGTCCAAAATGTAGGTAAGTTACCAGCGTACCCCAACCGGTTTTGACACCGCGACATCGAGTCAGCTTTTCTGGCTGAGGGGTTGAAGGGGGATTTCACGTGTCTCGGCTGCGGGACTGATTTTGGATGAGAGGGAGTTTTCACGCGCGCCGAAATTTTGGTATAACAAGGTGCGGCGCTAGTTGAAGAGGCGGGAGTTTCAAAGCAGATTTGACAAAAGATACTCGAGCTTGAACATTTCGGGATAACAAGGCACGGATTCCTTGTTCGGCAGGACAAACTTAACGTGTACAAAGAAACAATTCATACAAGACACAAGAGAGTCATGTCCCCATTTACTATATTGCTATAAATGCCATTGAAAAAACTACAAGAAAAATGTAAAATATCGGGCGAACAAGATTACCCTGTACAGTACCAAATTGATTCGCACTTCCCTCAACAACAACAAAAAACAAATCAATTCCCACCAAAAGAAAGAGTCATGTCCCTTTTTATATGATTACAAATGCCAGGATCTCGAATTTCAATTTTTAAATCCACGTTATGTTGAATTCGAATATATCGTTAGGTGACCTTGCAGTTAATAATGGATGTAGTCCTACATTTTGATCTTCCATCATATATGAACATTTACTCCACCCTATGAATATATATATATATATATATATATATATATATATATATATATATATATTGTCGTCAACCATATGGACTAAATTTGAATCAATTTTCCTTATTTAAATACGATAGTTGTCAAGTTATACAATCATTTAAATATTATCTTGATAACAAAAAACATTCATATAGCAGTAATCATATTTCACTGTGAACTACATGTACCATACGATCTCCAATTCAAATATTTGTATCCATTTTATGTTGAATTCAAATCATAGTACATTGGTCTACGTGGCAAGATGTTCGGGATAATCTAAACTCTGTTTTCATATGTATAATTTTTTGCTGAATTGGGAAAAGTTTTGGTATAAGCTTCTTGCAAAATCGGAGATTCTCTCAACAAGCCTCGTGGTTCCGAGAGGGAACGCGTCACCTTTGTGTGCGAAACAATATACGCCGCCTCCCCTTGATTTTCTTTACAAAGGCAACATAGAACTATGTGAGTGCCCTGTTAAATTTTGGAATTATTCCGGGTTTGTTTTGCTTTTTTTTATACATTAATTGAGTTTCTGGACATTTAGCAGTTGGCAGGGCGAGCCGGGGTGGCTCGGGCAGCGCCGTCCGGGGCAGAGGCGCACTGTGGCCGGTCGCTAGCCGCTGTGGCCGACCTGACGGCGGCGCTGTGGAGCTCCAGGGGCGGATCTGCGGCGAGGGGAGGGGTCGGGGCATCGACTGGGAGAGGGGAAGGTCCAGGGCAAGCGCGGGGCGTCGGCAGCGGGACGCGGCGACTCGCGTGCACTCACGTGCAAAACGCGCGCTCTGGGCGCGCCCAGTGCACGCACACAATGTGTTTGCTGAAATGCCAGCGTTTGGTAGAGGGCATAGGGGAGGCTGGGGGTTAGTTGGCCTGGGTTAGGGTTATCTAGGAACTTAGTAGACATGCCAGTATGTACAGAGGGGCAAGATCACAGTGCAAAACAAAAATCATGCCAAAACTGAACATGCACACCAGCTGTTTGACAGAATGCCAAAGGCATCTAGGCAATTCTTGGGGTGGCCCAAATCTCCAGATCAGAGTCTCTTTGGATGAATAAGAGAGTGGTGAAGTTAGTTTGCCAAAAGCTCAAACTTGTTAGTGTAAGTTTTGCCAAACTTCAGTTCTGGCCAGAAGGAAAAGGGCATTGTTTCATGAACCAAAAATGCTCCAATGAGTCCAACCTCCTGGACTTAAGAGTTTGGTATGGAGTACTACAAGCAGGAGAAAGCTCATGGTCACTAGGGCATAATTAATTAGGGATGCAGTAGAAAACATCCAACTGGGCCAGAATGAAAAAGAGGTTGTTTTACTCAAATGTTTCAAAGAACATAAAAGGGTTTTTGCATAAAGTTGAATAATATACTCCTATTATCATCCCGTAATTTTAGTGGAGGCTAGAAATCAATATTTAAATGGGTTGTAGTGCAAAATTGCCCATTGGACCAGATTTGAAAAATTGGTGTAGAGCTCAAAATATTAAATGAATGGAATACATTTTTGCATAAAAGTGATTTAAAAACATCACATGACATCTCCAAATTTTGGTGAAAATATTAAGTACATTTATCAAGTGGTTGTAGTTCAAAAAAGGCTCTAAAACAAATGAAAAATCATTTTAAGGGATGAAGCTTAGACAGAATTAATTATGCAATTAAACTCTACTGATAATAGAAATGTTTTTTCTTGAAAGGGCAAACAAGTCCAATAACATATTTGGAAAGTTTTTCATTTGAAGTAAAAACTCCATAATAATAAGGAAGAGAATGGCTCTGGAATCCACAGAAAAGTCTAGTAAATAAAAGTTTAAATTTCCTGGCAAAATTTTAATTAAGAAAACAAGGAAAAAAATTTGGGGTGTCACATGATTGCCATGAATATAGTTAAGATGCTTCTTTTCATTTTGTGTATGTTTTGTATATTCTTATTAACCAGCAACTGTTTACTTTATATCTTTTTTTGCAGATAGGGATATCCATTTCACCTTGTTGCTATTGTGACCTTTAGGTGAACTACACAAAATACTTTTTTTGGAAAGAGTGTCTGGTGCAGTTCAACTAAAATGCCACGTGGGAAACATCTCCCAATTTTGGTGGAACTGCACAAAATGGTGATTGGAGTTTCCAAAATCTCCATCAAATTTTGTTGGTATTCTCGTGCAACATTTTATTAGCTTTTGCAACATTGAACTGTCACCAGAATCGCACTTTATTTTAGTGGAGCTGCACAAAAGGATAAGAAAATTATAGTTGCACCTTACATGAGCAGGACAACCAACCTTAATGTTGCTGAATCTTAGTGCAAGCACTAAAGAAGAACCTGCCAGCTCACGAGAGCAAGTACTTCTTGCTAGATGAATGATGCAATCTTCGCTTCATTTCAGGTCAACTGCAAAAAAAGGCGCATGAATTGTATCATGGAACTCTAGGCCGGCCTCATCCGAGTGGAGTTGCAGGTTCACTACATCGAGTCGTGGCGGAATAGGGCCCCTCACACCGGTCAGTATTGTCCTTTATCAACATGATTGTGCTTTGTCATACTGTGCTAATGTTCTATTTTTTAAATAAAGTTATTCTATCGCAATCTTTCTCGTTTTGGAAATAAAGTTTGCTTCAACTAGTGCCACTATTATAGTAATCATGCTCTATCTTATCTGCGCAAATAGGAATACTCAATTACAGATGTTGTGATGGTCAAGAGCAATCGCCAAGTTCTTGGGATGTATGACATGACTAGCCAAGATGGATTTTATTTTTTTTGACACCTGAAACAGTAGGAGAGGCTCCTACTTTGTATATTGAATTAAAGTATCAAAAAGTTTTGTACAAAGTCATAACCTTACATCCATAGCCATGATAAGAATATGGGTATATGTAGGTAGCCTAATTAAGTAATAGACTATGGGGCAACAAAGGACTGTATAAAAGTTGAGAGAAATTGTTTGTGTTTCTCTTTAGCTCTATGTATGAGTAAAGAGAGCCAATCGTGGGGTCAATTTCCCTAAAGTGCTTGTTGTTCCATTCTTTCCACAAACTCCAGGAGGCATATAAAAAAATCTCCATAAAAATTTGGTTGTCCCACATTGATTTGGCTTCCTTGATCCAGTTTAGGCGATCTCCATTAGTTGTCCAGTGGATATTCAAGGTGTCCCAGCAGGTTGAACTAAAGTGGCAAGTAATGATCATATGTTCAACCATTTCTTCCTAAGTGCTGCCACACATAATGCAACCATAGTTGTCCCCGATGTTTTAGTGTCTTCTCTTTAGCATGTTCCTGGTGTTGAGGCGATCAGAGAGAAGAAGCCAACCGAAGACTTTGACTTTCATTGTGGCCGAAGATTTCCAGAGCCATTTGTAGCTAATATGTGCGGTGGCCTCACGAAAATAGAATTTGTAATATATTTTGGCAGTGTATATCTCAGAGCCCCACTCGTAAATCCAGGAGTCCATGTCCTCGCCCTCATCATTGCCAACATGCGCTGTGAGTTCCTGGATATGACATAGCTCATTGTGTGCTTGCATGGATAGTGGTAGGTGAAAGGTTTCATTGAGATTGGTACACCCAAGAAAGTCCCTGACAGAAATATATTCAAGTTTGGCATAAGAAAAAGCACGGGGGTGTGAATCAGCAAGGACATCATCCAACCAAAGATCTTTCCACATAAGCACAGTATCTCCTTTGCGAACAATCACTTGTGAGATGCCTCTATAGATTGGTGTGAGTTTGAGCACATCTTTCCACCAGAATGATCCGCATGGGTCTGAGGCGTGTGGGATTTTGTCATTGTAATAGGTAGACCAAATCAAGTCAACCCACGGCAGATCCCAATGATTATAGAATTTGTGCAGGTATTTCATGAGTAAAGCATCACTTTGGGTTTGTAAGTCTAGAACCCCGAGACCCCCACACTCTTTCGGTCTACAAACCATTTGCCAAGAAGCTAAGGAGTTACATTTTTCCCCATCATCAGTTTTCTTGGTCCATAGGCATTGTCTTCTGATTTTATCCAACAGATCAATAATCTTCGGTGGCAGTTTGAGGGTGCAAAGGGCAAAGATTATAAGGGACGTGATTACCGAGTTGAGAAGCGATAATTTCCCTCCATAGGAAATCATTGATAGCGTCGCGGAAAGTCTCCGTTTAACTCCACAAACAAATGGCATGAGATCTTGTATAGTAGGTTTAGAAGTACCCATTGGCAACCCAAGGTAGGTAAAAGGTAACTTGCCCACCGTGCAACCAAAAATTTGCGCAATATGCTGAGCGGTGGAGGCATCACAGTTCATGGGCACTAAGAGAAGCTTGGTCCGGACACGCAGGGAGCAGCATGATCGTGTCATCGGCGTATTGAATCACCGGGTAGTCTGATTGGTTGGGTCGGTGAAAGGGCAGTTGAAGATCATTTCTTCGGAATGAGTCATTAATTGCAGCTTGCAATAAATCTGCCGCCAGGACAAAGATTAGGGGGGACAGGGGATCACCTTGGCGCACTCCACAAACGCAATTAAACTGTCTGCCTGGGATGTCATTAAGGAGAACAGAAGACTTTGCAGATGAGAAAATGGTTTTGATCCACCTCATCCATTTATCATTGAAACCCATGTGTTTCATGATTTCCAGCATAGCATCATGGTCAATGGTATCAAATGCTTTTGCAAAATCCAACTTGAGCAGAACTATTGGCTTTTTGGAAGATTGGCATTGGTATATGTACTCAAAAGCCCAAGCAAGGCAGTCTTGTATAGACCTCTTTTTCAAGAAACCGTATTGGTTACGGTGAATAATCTTGAGAATGATTTTTTGTAACCTGTTTGCTAAAAGCTTTGTGATGACCTTAAGACAACAATTAAGCAGAGTGATCGGTCTAAAGTCATTAACTCCTTGGGGCGCAGCAATTTTGTGGATGAGTCTGATGAATCCATCATTGATACTCTCCAGGTTGAGACCACCCTCAAAAAATTGATCACACAGAGCATAGAAATCTTCCTTAATTATGTGCCAACAAGATTTGATAAATGCTCCATTAAACCCATCAGGACCCGGAGCCCTATCCGCAGGCATTTCTTTGATGACTAGGTCAATCTCCTGCCTAGTAAATGGTACAGTGAGAGCATCTAGCCCCTCAATCCGCTTGATAATGGAGGGAAGATCAAATTTCATGTCATGCTTCGAGGAAGTTCCAAGTCTTTCCTTAAAAGATTGATAGATGACAGATTCTTTACTTGCGTGATCATCCACTATGGTTCCACCATGTAACGTTAAGGAGGCAATATTGTTTCGTCTGTAATGTTAGGAAGCCATAGCTTAGACAATTTTGGAGTTTTCATCACCAAAACGAACCCACCGAATTGTGCACCATTTCTTCCAATATTGTTGTTGATAGGACAGTAATCGTAGGATGTGGGCCTTTAGGATAGTCCTGAAATTAGCCTCTGGAATTGTCAAAGGCCTTCTGTTCTCTAGCGTGTCCAGATCAGCTAGAGCTTTGTTGGAGTTAGTAATGGCTATGGACAACCGGGAAATGTTCTTGCTCCAGTTTTTGAGGCAGTACCGAAAGTGCTTAAATTTTCTACATAGAATGGTTGCAGTATTGGTCGATCGGACAGGCTTATCCCAAGCAGACTGAACTACCTCCATAAAACCAGGATGTTGAATCCAGAATGGCTCAAAGCGAAAAAGTTTACTTCTAGGAATAGAAGTTTCAAAGGACACCACGCAGGGTATATGATCAGACACCGACTTGCCTAAGGGATTAACAACGATGTTGGGGTGTGAACCAGTCCAGCTACATGATGTAAAAAACCAATCAAGTTGCTCCAACAGTGGATCCTATTGCATATTACTCCAAGTGTAAGTGCGGCCTTTGATTGGCAATTCAACGAGAGATTGTGTTCGTATGAAATTATTGAACGTTATCATGTCATTAATGCTCCCTCCTGGCTTGTTACGATTGTCAGGGCTGCGGATGTAGTTAAAGTCGCCGAGTAGGAGCCAATCTTCATTGGCAGGAATGTTTAATGAGAATAACCAATTAGTATAAGTAATACGTCGATCACCTTGACATGGGCCATAAATATTCACTAGTGTCCAAGCTTGGGAGGACTGAGTGATTGAAATTTAATGACAAGGGCAAAATCCTCTGAGGCAATAACCGTACCAGAGAAAACCGAATTGTTCCAGATAGTAACAATTCCACCCGAAGCCCCATGTGAAGGAACAAAAGTAAATTGGTCAAAGCGACGGGGACAGCAAGATTTGATAAAAGCATTATCGATCATAGGCTTCATAGTTTCTTGCAAACATAAGACCGAGCAACCACTAGCATTGATAGCATTAGAAAGTGCTAATTGTTTATCACTAGAGTTTAACCCACGAATGTTCCAAATAACACATTCCAATTGACCAAAAGACCCATAAAGCAAATAAACCAGCAAATTAAGCCGAGGACGAAGACCCGGCCTCCTTGGATTCCAAGAGAGCAGCTTCAGTAAGTTCTTCTGGCGGGATGGCGCATTGTTGGACGCCCACCTGCTGGATTACTTGAATGGGAGTGGGAGGAGGTATGCCCTGGGCCGTCTCAGTGTCCAGCTCCTTGATGATCACCGAGGAAGGAGCAGCAAGAGTGTGGCGTGGTTTGACCTTTGATTGCTTCTTCTTGGTATCAGTCAGTGCATGGACCCGGAATCCATCATATTTATTAGATCTGGCGGTGCGACAAAGAGAAACTTCATATTCAGGTGCCTGCACTTTTCCATGATGAGAGGAGGCGCCTCCAGGAGCCACGACCACATCAGATGGAGGCATAAGTAGAGAGCTAGAGCTTCCCAGGAGCATATCCATGGAGGGATCAGTCGGAGCCGCAACAGAAACAGACCAGGATTGAACCACATAGACACATTCCTCATTATCCCTAGTGATCTGATGCCCAGCAGTAATCAGGATAGAGTTATTGTGGCGGCAAACTTGAACATGAGCCTGCATGCAATCCCGAAAGCCCAGCCCCGAGCTCCGTGGGCCAAAAGTGGCCATAATTGGCTTAATGGCCGTCCACAGAAAGTCATTGATCCGTCTCACCAGCCTGGAGGAGTGGAAGAGCATAGAAGCCATTAAGTTTCCTTGGTGTGACATAGTGAAGTGCAGGCCAGAGTTGTCCAAAGCAAGATCAATGGTGAGAGAATCTTGCTACTGTATTATAGGAACCAAAGAAGAAGTGGCAGGACTGTCAAAATTAATTCTCCAGAGATTATTCAGAATGTTGACAGGCACAAGAACAAACCCATCAGACCTGATAGAGGATTCAGAGTTGCTGTGCTAAGAGATGGTGTCATTCCAAGCCATTCCAGGGCTATCAAGTAGATTGTTTTCAGGTAAAATTCCATCATAAACCTGAAGACCTTCAGCAGCCAGCCATGCTTGAAAATTGTACACGGCAGGAGGTGGAGGAGCTGGCCAGGCACCCCATTGCGCCTGAAACTAAACCTGTTGGTTGACAACCACATTGTCATTGGCCTAATTAGCCTGATGCATTGCATGATCAACAGCCACATTCTGAGCCATCCAGTTGTGCAGCTGGGCTTGATACATTTGCTCAGCAGTCAGCCCTTCACCAAACAGAGGATGTGGAACACCATCATCAGGAGGTGGATCTTCCCCCGCAGGTGGAACTTCAGGTAAGTGCACATTCCAATCACTACTGCATAACATAGTGACAGCAACTGTCCAGCAGTGTCTAGCCCCCCCCCCCCAATCTGCCTCATCATAATGCTCTTAGGGACCAATCTAAGATGAATGACCCTGGCCTTTAGAAGCACAAAACGCCTGTCACCCCTGGGGTTATGCCATTCAATCAGAGAACCGAAAGTATCCACGGACTTGTGCATATAATGCTGGGTCTGATAGTCAACATATAAGATCCATATCTCTAGGCCAAAAGTGGTGAGCCTCTAACTAGTTCAAAGGTGGTTCCGACGACAGAGTCTCTAACTGGGGAGTCATCAAATCCAAAAATACCAATCCCTAGAGGGTGATCTTCAACTTCAGTAGGGAAGAAGTGAGACTCATGGAGCAAACCTTGGATTGTATTTCTGAGCGCTTCTTTCTGATGCTGCGGGATGAACCTGTTGGCCTCAGCAATGGCCAAGAAATCATGGCGCAGAGGAGGCACCGCGCTGACCACCATATCCGATCGCACCTTCCGATCAGGCGAGCCAAGCTCCACCGTCATTCCTTGCGGCAGGTAGGGAACGATGTTGACGGGGAAATTCACCATTGTTGGTGGGGGAGGGAGGAGCAGAGCATGCGCAGAGGAAAGCACGCGCGGCGAGGTGGAATGCATATCGGCAGGGGGTATGGACTGTGTGTTTAGCCAATTTTCTTTGCTGGATTGCCGCCCCTGGAGATAGGATGGAGCCACGTGTCCAAGCAAGCCACAATGAACGGTCGAGGGTTGTTTGGGTCGAGCTGTGGGGCGCAAAGTAGGTGTAAGAGGTAATTGCTTGCTAGTGGAAAGAATCCGTGCAGCCCCCGATTTGACTAGACCAAAATCAATTAGCCTCCCGTTTCCCAAGTTGGTCGTGGCAGAGCTGCTAGTAGATGGTAGGAAGGGTAATGATTCCATATCAAATAAAGGAGAAATAGGATCCTTTCCTTTGAATGATTTAGAAATATGATTTACCGCTCCAGATAAATAAATATCAGATTCCTTAACATTCTTGGGCTTCCAAAGATAGTTCTTGGCCTTAGGATCAAAGCAGTTACGCTTGGTATGGCCCAAAAAGAGACATGCCTCACATTTGAGATAGGCCAGACATTTGAAAAAAGATGGGAATGTGATCCACAAATAGTGCAGTCCCGCGAGAACAATTGTGGCCCAGGGCCCATATCGTGTTCAAAGGTGGGCAGAGCAGTATTCACCCGACTAGCAGGTGGGGGACAACAGCACCTGTCATTAAGACAGATAGAACAAATCTCGCCTGGGGATGCAGAAGCCAAATGGCCCAGCGAATTACAAGAGGAGCACAAATTGAGCCTCCCATAAATGTAAACCGAAGAAGGGACCGACGTTAGAGACCAGATGTTGGCAATATGTGCATCAGAATAACCAAAATGACGTTGGTCCAGAATATGGAAGAGCATAAAATTCGGAATATTGCTCCATGCATTCTCCTTAAATTGACAACCTTCAAATCTGTATTTAATAGGCCTTGTCCCATTAAAATCACAATTCCCCGTAGTAATGGGTGATTTGAATATCCCAAAGATGATGACCGAAGACAAGGAATGTGGGTTAATGCCCTCGGTAAATGGCTGGCTATCTGTCGGCCCTGGAATAACCGGCTCCGGCAACTGAGTTGCTAGCGTTGAGCCATCCGGCAACGCAGCAAGGCTGGAAACCAGACCCTCCGTAGGAAGAAAGCCAAATTTAGATAAAACCGGACTTGATGTGTGCAACACCCTATCTTGGTGCGAAGAGAACTTGTATTTAGACTTGATGGCAAAAGGAAAATGAGCAGCCACCTCAGGTATTGGAGAATCAAGATGCCATGATGAATCCATTGCCAAAGTACCAGTATTGCTCTGACGGAAAAGACTGAAGTGGCATACGAAATCCGGCCAGACTCTGTCCTTGAGACCGTAGAGGTAATGCCCAACCTTATTGGACGCCACAGAAAAACGAAATCTTCTACCATCAATATGTGTCACGTTGAGACCAGAAGGGAGACCCCAATACAGCATTGGAGGGCAATAGCAACCGAATCATCATTGAGAGGGAAGCTTGCCGAGGTAAAGTGCACCACCAAGAAGAACTCTTTGTTCAAACCAGAAGGAGAGAAATGGACGATAGAACCAAAACGGCGACGCACCTGAGCTGCCATGACAAGGCCGGGGAAAAATCCCAATCCAGAAGACCTTCCATGATCGTCTAGATCGACTAGATCAGAAATCTCCATGGCTGGATGGTGTGTGGTGGAGGGCAGGTGGGAGGGAGGAGGGGAGAGGAGAGGAGGTGGGAGGAGCCATCCTCACTGCCAGAGTGTAAGATTTAATCCCGATATTCAGTTTATCAAAAGGCTCTAATGGGTTGGTTCTGAATCTTGCAAACTGGGAATCAATGAGATGTGTAGGCATCTTTGTTGTACTTACTGTTTGAATCTTATTTGTTGGTTCTGAATCTTGCAAGCTCGGAATCAATGAGATGTGTAGGCATCTTTGATGTACTTATTATTTGAATATTATTTGTTGGTTCTGAATCTTGCAAGATGGGAAACACAACATGATGATGCAGAGGAGAGCAACCATAACAAATAGTTCAAACTTGGTAGTATTATCTTTGTGAAAGTGCGACAAATGTGCTGATCATGTGCGTCCTGATAATAATAATTCTAATTGTTGTGCATGTTGATCCCATGGCACCGATAGAACGAGCCAATGCATTGCTTGTTTTGAGAATAAATTTCTATTAAAGCTAATTAAATTTAAGTAAAGTGACCACTAACACTTGTCAGTACAGTACCAATACAGACCCGCTCGTGAACTGACGTGTGGCCAGAATAGGTTTCTTTATTGGAGGCATTTGAATGCATCGAGGGTGCATGTTTTGCAGGGCGTGCAGCGGGCGAGGGAGGGGTAGTAACTGTTGTCGCCTGTACACACTCGGTTTACTGTTGAATCCAGTTCCCCAAGAGCTGAAAAACGAACTAATGTTGTGCCTATCCACTCGTTCACTTGAAGAGACTCCAATGGCGATCCGAGTGGTGAGCCTGCTGGATATGGACAGCAAAGAGTTCACCTTTGAGTTCGCCGTTAAGTCCCATGGCTGCACCAAGTTGAATGTGATGTACACCTACGATTCGGACTCGGTGAAGCTCTTCCTCGCCGAGTTCAAGCAGTACCTACAGGACGAGAAAGCACAAGGGCGCATGACTACACCTTGTGCCCATCCATTTGTATCCTGATAGGGACCAGCGGATCGCGGTCCCTAGGTATGCGTGCGGGACAAGGTTCTCGTCTACTACTGCAGTAGGGCCATCAGAGGTTCTGAAGCATTCGCCCGTTTCATCGGCAGAGCCGACTGCACCTTCGCTAAGGTGGAGAGAAGGAAGAACACGACGATTCGACCATCTGGTGCAACAAGCTTGTCGACATCCAGAAGTAATACAAGATCATTGGCAACAGGCAGGAGAAGGACTCCGTGGTTGACCTCGCCCAGACCATCATCGACCCATGCTATGCCAACATGAAAGAAGACAATGATACCAAGGACTTGAACACGTGGGAGGTACCTCTGAATCTAGCCTACATAACCTACACGGCCAGGGATGCATACGCATGCTACGACATGTATAGGCGGATCTTGGACATGAGGGCGTGTCTGCTTCCCGTAATCGACGAGTACACGGACAGCCGCAGCATCATGATCAAGCATGCAAGGAAGGTCTAGATGCTGTACTTTATCTGTTTATAAGCACCCTTATCATCTGAGTGTTTCATGCATTAGCCTATGTGTCATAATTATATGTTTTGTCCAAAATATTTCTTCTAAGAACCCATTAACCTGTTTGCTTTTTTTAGTGGCTATTTGCTTATGTATGTAACTAGTTCACTCGTCTGTTTAAAAAAAACTAGTTCACTCAGCTGTCGTGCTTTGAATCTCCTTCCTCCCAACATATTCCCCTCCTCAGGTGGACCCAGCAGGTCTCGTACACAAACATATGGGACCAACTGTCGGATCACAGGTTCTGGCAGATCCTTGAGGTTCGAACTCTGGGGTGCGCGCGGAGATTATGCCCTCTACCTCTCCATCTCACAAGGATCTAAACTACAGAACGAACAACACAAGAGACACAGGGTTTATACTAGTTCGGGCCACCATTGTGGTGTAATACCCTACTCTAGTTTGTGGTGGATGGATTGCCTCTTGGGCTGATGAGGATGAACAATACAAGGAAGAACAGCCTCGCGAGGGTCTGCTCTTGGCTAGGGGATGAACTGCTGGGGGAGTTCAATCGCCCTTCTCTCTCTCTCTCTGGGTGTGTTGCTAGCTCTGTTCGTGGATCCTGCGTTCTAGCTGCGTGTCTGGATGTCAAGATGCCTCTACCCTGGGGGTGTCTAGTCCTATTTATAGGCAAAGGCCCTGGGCCTCCTCCCAAATTTGAGCGGGAAGGGCGCCAATAATTGGCCAATTCGAAGGGGAACATCTGGTACACTTATCCTGACTAAAGTTGGTCTTCGCCTGCCAAAGGCCCTGTGGTGACGCCGTTCTGGGCTCCATGGTGACCTCCTTCCCACCGTTGGACTAGGCTTGGTCTCGTTGCACCGAAATGGGTTCCTTTGCTTGATCCTCCCGCCTGCACTTGCTCCCTTTGCACCAAAGCGGAAAGGGAGGACACTGTGCGGGCTGGCGCCCTTGGTCGTCACGGCTTGCGTCATGGGCACCTCGCGCGGTACCCCGCCTTGATCTCTCAGCCTCCTCACGAGCCAGCCTAAGGAGGCCGTGCCTGAGGAACCTCCGTGTCGTCCGCCTCGCGAGGCTTGGCCCCTCGCGAGGGTCTTGAGTCTTGTGTTGGTGGAGATGGGCCACGCTGGGCCCCCATTCGAGTCACGCCGCAGGCCGTAGGCAGGCAAGTCTGGGGACCCTCGTTCCCAGAACGCCGACAGTAGCCCCCGGGCCCAAGGCGCGCATGGACTTGGCCGTGCCGAGAGGTGAAAGGGCAAGGGCGAAGCGCCGCGGGCCCTAACAGCCTGCGGCCTTGGGCGCCGCGTGGCGGTTTGACAGGACATGGGCGTCTCCGCTTCCCCACGACGCCTTGGCAACTGCGTGACTTGACTAGTCCCTGCATGCGTAGATACGGGTCATTATTACCTACGATCGTGGTGCTCGACGGTTGGCCTTTTCCGGCTATAAGTACGAGGCCGCACAAGCTCCGCCAGTTCGCCCCTTCTCGCTTCTCTTCTTCTTCCTCTCCTTTGCCGCCCACCGCTCGCATGGCTCCGAAGAGGTTCTCAGCCGCGGAGAAGGGGAAGGCTAGTCGGGCGGGGCCCGACTCCCCTCCGGCCAAGCGCGGCCGAGGTCGTCCCCGCAAGCATCCCGCGGTCCCCGCTGTGGCTCCCCGTGGCCACAGGGATGGTTCTCCGCGTGGTGGTAAGCGCTCGGCTGCCAAGGGGAGGCAGGCTATGGCTGTGCGCCCCCCAGGCCGCGCTTTCGCTCGGCGGAGGTGCTGCCGGAGTTCGTCGTGTGGTCGGCGGACCCGACCAACACCTGGCTCCAGCTCCCTCGCTTCTTCATCAACGAGCTACCGGCTAGCGAACGGTGCGGCTTCTGGCTTCAGGCTGATGGTTGCTGCAGTAGGGCCTCCTGGGTTTTGCTTGAGGTCTCCCCTTCTGGGAATGGGGCCCTGACCCGCGGCTGGCAAACGTTTGCCCACGCGCGTGGCCTGGGCCAGCGGTGCACCCTGCACTTCAAGTTCGACGGCGACGGCACCCTCTATGTGAGGGTGTTTGGGGAAGGTGGTCGCCGCGCAGGATGTTGCCCCGAGGGTGACGACCGTGGCTAGGGGCCTTGCTCCGACGACGATGGAGGAGACAGCGCCCGCTCCGATGGCGGCGCCCGATGCTCCCCAAGCTCCACCAACTCTTCTTCGGGCGGCTCCTCCAGCTGTGGCCGCAGCCAGCCCCTTCGCCGTCGCGCTTTCTCGGGGGGTGGCTGTTCATCCACCCGTCGCTGTGCCCCGGTGAAGCGCGAGAGGGAGTCCGCCTGAGCTTCGGAGGCATCCCATGTCGCCTCTGCAGGCCGATGTGAGGCGGGCCGCGCCGGGCTCGCCCTTTCCTTTTCCTTTTGCTCCTTGTGTAAGACAAAACAGCTGCGTGGATCCCCGTGGGGGCGTGCTGAGAATCATTGCCGTTGTAGCCATTACCTTGACTTTGTTGTTGCGCTTCTCAACTATTTGCCCTCGCGTAGGTAGTTTGCGGCCCCAGCCGGGGGGCGACCGACCCAGGCCCTGTATGCGTGTCGCGGTACCCGAGGGGCACGGACTAGAGGGGCGCTCCTGTAGAGAGCCCGGGCCGTGAAACCTTTAAGCGGCTAGAGTAGAAACGCTCGCGAGGGCGTTCGAGTTCCATCCCTCGCGAGGCCTTTCATGAGAAAAATCAAAACGAGGAGCCAAAATCGACGAACCACAAATCAACAGCGGCAATAGTTTCGATAAGACTTCAGATGCAAATAAACACGTCAACTGCGAAAAGCAAATAAAAAAGCCGCGTCCGGCACCTAATCTAGTCTTCGACGTCTTCTCACCAGCGCGGAGCTAAGTGCTGCCACTGGGCGTGGGAGGGAGCCCCAGGGCCTGAGGCCGGCGCTCCTGAGACTCCGGGGCGTGTACATCCCCACTCATTATTACGTGAGAGTGTCACGGGGCGGGGAGCTTCACAGGCATTGGCCTTCTTCACAGGCTTCGGGCCTTTCTTCTTAGAGGTGATCAGCTTGACAGGCACTTGCCTTCTTCACAGGCTCTGGGCCTTTTCCAAAAAGAGATGAGCTTCACAGGCATTCGCCTTCTTCACAGGCTCTGGGCCTTCTCCAAAAGAGATGATCTTCACAGGCGTTCACCTTCTTCACAGGCTCTGGGCCTTCTCCAAATGAGATGATCTTCACAGGCGTTCGCCTTCTTCACAGGCTCTGGGCCTTCTCCAAAAGAGATGATCTTCACAGGCGTTCGCCTTCTTCACAGGCTCTGAGCCTTTTCCAAAAAGAGATGAGCTTCACAGGCGTTCGCCTTCTTCACAGGCTCTGGGCCTTTTCCAAAAAGAGATGAGCTTCACAGGCGTTCGCCTTCTTCACAGGCTCTGGGCCTTCTCCAAAAGAGATGATCTTCACAGGCGTTTGCCTTCTTCACACGTTGTGGGCCTTTTAGGGGTAGAACCTCCGGAGGTGCTGGATGTTCCACGCGTTCTGGATTGGCTCCCCCTCTTGAGTCTCCAAGCGCATGGAGCCTGGCCTGGAAACATGAACAACCTTGAACGGGCCCTCCAACATGGGAGAGAGCTTGTGCAGCCCCTCCCTGGAGAGGAACCGCCTGAGTACAAGGTCTCCTACCTCGAGGGTCCTGGGGAGGATGTTGCGGCAGTGACATCGTCGTAGCGCCTGTTGGTACCTTGCCGTTCGCAGCGCGGCTTCCCGGCGGCGTTCCTCCCCCAGCACGAGGTCCATCCCTCGCATGGCGTGCTGCTGTGCCTCGTCGAACGCCAGGACCCGTGCGGAGCGACGCCTGACCTCATGAGGAAGGACTACTTTGGCTCCATAGACCAGGAAGAACGGGGTCTCCCCGGTTGGTTTGGTCGCGGTGGTGCCGATGGACCACAGCACGGATTGGAGCTCGTCGTACCAACCCCTGCCGCAGGCCTCCAGCTTCTTCTTGAACGTTCTAGTCTTGAGGCCTCTCAAGACCTCCGCGTTGGCTTGCGGGTGTGCCACCGAAGCGTAGCATATCTGCGTCCCAAGGTTAGCACAGTATGTTTTGAAGAGATTACTGGTGAACTGCTAACCGTTGTCTGTGATGATGCGGTTCGGCACCCCGAACCGGCTCACGATACCCCTGATGAACTTGACCGCGGAGCCCGCGGGGATGGTACGGACAGCCTCCACCTCTACCCGCTTGGTGAACTTGTCAATGGCAACGTAGAGGTAACGGTAGCCCCCTGGGGCCCGAGGGAACGGGCCCAGGATATCCAACCCCCAAACTGCGAATGGCCACGAGAGGGGTATAGTCTGCAGGCCCCCCGCTGGTTGATGAATCTGCCTGGAATGGAACTGGCAGGCCTCACAAGCCTTCACCAATTCGATTGCGTCGTTGAGCACGGTGGGCCAATAGAACCCACTACAGAATGCCTTGTCGACGAGGGTCCGTGATGATGAGTGGTGTCCGCAGTCTCCACCGTGTATGTCCTCCAGTAGTTCCTTTCCTTGCTCCCTGGAGATGCAGTGCAGAGATACATCATTTGGTCGCTTCCGGTAAAGTTCTCCATCTCTGATGCAGTATGCCGTGGCCTGCCGCGCCACACGTTCTGCTTCCTCTTCCTTTTCCGGTAGGGCCCCTTGTGTTAGATAACTCTGGAGTTCTGTGATCCAGCACTCCTCCTGAGGTTCCATCGTCAGGAGCAGGCGTGCTCCTGAGGTCGGCCCACAGACCGGGGCTCCTGAGGATGGCAGCTGGGGGAGCACCTCTCGAGGCTGAGCCGTGTTTGATAACGTCGGTTGTGCTGAAGGTTTGAAGAGCCGCTCCTCGAAGACGCCGGGTTCCTGCGGCAACCGCCTGGATGCCCGTCCGGCTATGTCGTCAGCTTCCTGATTGGTGCCACGGGGCACGTGCTTCAGCTCCAGCCCCCAGAACTGCTTTTTCCATCCTGCGGACCTCCGCCAGGTAGGCCTCCATATGCTTGTCATTCGGCTCGTACACCTTGTTGGAGAAATTGACTAGGAGCTGTGAGTCGCCCTTGACGGTGAGGCGCTTCACTCCCAGGGCCACCGCGGCCTTCATCCCGGCTATCAGTCCCTCATACTCTGCTATGTTGTTGGAGACCTTTTCACCTTGCTGGGAACAGAGATGTACGGCATAATAGAGCTTATCCTGAGTGGGCGATATCAGCACCGCACCAGCCCCCACGCCGTGCCTGGAGAACGCCCCATCAAAGTACATAACCCAGACTTCCGGCGCCTCACTTCCCGGGGAGAGGGACCGATCCTCCTCGTCCTTGAGGCCTGGTGCCTCCGCCCATTCCGCCACGAAATCCGCCAATGCTGCTCCTTTGATGACCCTGGTTGTGCTGAACTCGAGCTGAAATGCCTGCAACTCTATATTCCACTCGGCGACCCTTCCTGCCGAGTTAGGGCTCCTGAGCACTCTCTCCAGGGGGTACGATGAGACGACCTTGATGGGGTGAGCCAGGAAGTAGTGACGCAGCTTGCGCGAGGCTACCAGTAACGTGAGGAGGAGCTTCTGAGGCATTGGGTACCGTGCCCTCACGTCCCTTAGCACCGTTCTAACAAAGTAGACCGGGTGCTCAACAAGGCTGAGAGCATCTTGGGTCGCGGCACCCTCGGGAGGTAAGGGCACCTTGTGAGATGACGTGGCCTCGGGAGGTGAACCATCTAGGCATGCGACCTCCCCTGTCTCCGGTGCGTTCTTCGGTAGCTGACCCTCTTCATCTGTGGTTGTGGCTTCCACGGGCTTTCCTTGTTCCCGTTTTGTCTTGCCTCGCGCTGCCGCTGCGGTCTTGACCTGGCGCTCCTCCCTAACCGCAACCAGGGCTGCGCTGGCGGAGTAGGGAGTGGCAGCGAGGTAGAGCAGCAGGGGTTCTTGAGGGCGCGGAGCCACCATGACTGGGGGACTGGTCAGGTACCTCTTGAGATCTTGAAACGCCTTATCTGCCTCTTCAGTCCATTCAAAGGGTCCTTTTTTCTTCATCAGCTGAAAGAAAGGCAGCGCTTGCTCCCCCAATTTGGAGATGAAGCGCCCTAGCGCGGTCACGCGCCCAGTGAGCTTCTGCATTTCTCTGATGGTCTTTGGCGGACTCATGTCCTCGACCGCCTTGACCTTCTCTGGGTTAGCCTCGATGCCACGATGGGACACGAGGAAGCCCAAGATCTTGCCCGAGGGGACCCCAAACACACATTTCTCTGGGTTGAGTCGCAGGTTTACTGCGTCGAGGATCGTGAAGGTCTCCTCCAGGTCTTGTATCAGGGTCTTGGCCTCCCGAGATTTCACCACAATGTCATCAACGTAGGCTTCGACATTCTTCCCGAGTTGCGGGCCCAAGGTGATGCGCATCAGCCGGTGAAAGGTCGCCCCTGCGTTACGCAGTCCAAATGGCATGCATGTATAGCAGTATACCCCGCACGGGGTCAAGAAGGCGGTCTTCTCAACGTCTTCTACCGCCATCTTGATCTGGTGATATCCGGAGAAGGCGTCCAAGAAGCACAGCAGGTCGCACTCGGCGGTGGAATCGACGATCTGGTCGATGCGGGGGAGCGGAAACGGATCTTGCGGGCATGCCTTGTTGAGATTGGTGAAGTCGACACACATGCGTTCCTTCCCCCCTTTCTTGGGCACAACGACAGGGTTGGCCAACCAATCCGGGTATCAGACCTCGCGAATGACCCCAGCGGCTTCTAACTTGCGGGTCTCTTAGATGATGAAGGCCTGCTTCTCTACGGACTGCCGCCTGGCCTTCTGCTTCATGGGGCGCACATTTGGGCACACATTGAGGTAATGCTCGATGACGCTCCTGGGGATCCCTGCCAACTGATCGGGCTCCCAAGCAAACACCTTCTTATTTGCGCGCAGGAACCTGACCAAGGCCTCCTCCTGCTCAGGCTCACGGTTGGCGCCTATGGTGAAAGTGGCACTAGAGGACCCGTCCTCGTCGACGGGTATCTGCTTGGTTTCTACCTTACCCTGGGTGAGCAACTGCTTCTTCTTGGTGGGCGCAGCCCCCTTGGGCTCAGGGGTCCCCGCGTCGGTGGGCTGTGCCGATGCCGCTGTCTTGAAGGCGAGCTTGAGTACTCGAAGGGCGTCCCTGGTGTCTCCGCGCACGGTGAGGGTACCGTTGCTCCCGGGCATCTTCATGAGGTTGTACGCCGGGTGCGTGGCGGCCATGAACTGAGCCAGTGCCGGGTAGCCGAGGACGGCATTGCAAGGGAGGCCGATGGGGGCGATGTCGAAGTCGACCATCTCCGTGCGGAAGTTGTCGTAGGTGCCGAAGGTTCCTCGGAGCCGGATCTATCCCAAGGAGTCGGATGATCCGCCCCCGACGCCCGAGAAAGGTCGGCTAGGTTGCAGCCGCTCCCGGGGTATGCAGAGAAGGTTGAAGGTCTTGACCGAAAGCACACCGAGGCCCGCGCCGCCGTCGACGAGGGTTCTGGTGACGGCCACCTGGCAGATGGTGGGGGTGCACAACAGGGGGAGCGCGCCCGAGCCGGCCAAGTTAGCGGGGTGGTCCTCCGAGCTGAAGGTCAGACCGGCCTCGCGCGCCGCCCGGTCCGGGGGAGCCCCCTGCCGTACGGAAATGACGCTGATCCGGCGGGCAAACGGCTTGACGTGGCGGCTCGTGGGCGGCGCCTGCGATCCGCCCAGGAGGGCCGCGACGACCGGATGCGTCGATGTAGCGGTGTGGTCGCCCTGTTGCATAGGCGGATGCTGTGGTGGTGCTTGCCGCTCGTTCCCCGTCGGGCCGGTGGCGGTGTTGACAGTGGGCGACGGGGGACGGCGAGAATGCCCACCGGCAAGGGCCGCTGGCGCGACGCGAGCTCGATGGGTGCTGTACATGGATGCAGCAGCCGGAGGAGGACGGAGCGGTGGAAGGCGGATTCCAGCGCACCCCTACCTGGCGCGCCAAATGTCGGATCATGGGTTCCGGCAGACCCTTAAGGTTCGAACTCTGGGGTGCGTGCGGAGATTATGCCCTCTACCTCTCCGTCTCACAAGGATCTAAACTACAGAACGAACAACACAAGAGACACAGGGTTTATACTAGTTCGGGCCACCATTGTGGTGTAATACCCTACTCTAGTTTGTGGTGGGTGGATTGCCTCTTGGGCTGATGTGGATGAACAGTACAAGGAAGAACAGCCTCGCGAGGGTCTGTTCTTGGCTAGGGGATGAACTGTTGGGGGAGTTCAATCGCCCTTCTCTCTCTCTCTCTCTGGGTGTGTTGCTAGCTCTGTTCGTGGATCCTGCGTTCTAGCTGCGTGTGTGGATGTCAAGATGCCTCTACCCTGGGGGTGTCTAGTCCTATTTATAGGCAAAGGCCCTGGGCCTCCTCCCAAATATGAGCAGGAAGGGTGCCAACAATTGGCCAATTCCAAGGGGAACATCTGGTACACTTATCCTGACTAAAGTTGGTCTTCGCCTGCCAAAGGCCCTGTGGTGACGCCGTTCTGGGCTCCATGGTGACCTTGTTCCCAACGTTGGACTGGTCTTGGTCTCGTTGCACCGAAATGGGTGTCTTTGCTTGATCCTCCCGCCTGCGCTTGCTCCCTTTGCACCAAAGAGGAAAGGGAGGACACTGCGCGGGCTGGCGCCCGCCTGGCGCCCTTGGTCGTCACGGCTTGCGTCATAGGCACCTTGCGAGGTACCCCGCCTTGATCTCTCCGCCTCCTCGCGAGCCAGCCTAAGGAGGCCGTGCCTGAGGAAGCGTCGTGTCGTCCGCCTCGCGAGGCTTGGCCTCTCGCGAGGGTCTTGAGTCTTGAGTTGGTGGAGATGGGCCACGCTAGGCCCCCATTCGAGCCACGCCGCAGGCCGCAAGCAGGCAAGTCTGGGGACCCCCGTTCCTAGAACGCCGACACCAACAACCTATCCATTTGTATTTCTTTATTTTGATCAATCTTTTATCCTCTTCCGATACAGCGGTCGGCCATCATAGCCTATGGTGATGGCCAGGCCATCCCTCTACTCCCACACATTGTCCGGCGGGGGCAGCTCCATCGGCCCACCCTGCACCCGAACAAGTCAACCCCAGTACTCCCCTCTGCCTGCTTCTTCCCCCGCTCCGGTTCATTCTGTCCGAGGTCTAGACTTCGTCCTCTGCCTTGGTGCTCTCAACGCGGCGCCGCCATTTGTCGTTCCCAACATGGTCAGCAAAACAAGAGGAATCGGGAGACAACTGTTTGTCGAGAGGCTGACAGTCCGGGGCCCACCAGGTCCATGGCCTAGGTTTTGTTGTATAACATGGGCAGCCCAGTACATGTTTCAACGTTTTTTGGATCCAGCAAGTATCAAGCGGCCTCCGGGCCTCCCAGCAGAGCCTGTCTATAACATCAGCAGCCCAAGTTATGTTTGTTTATTCAAGACGACGCACAACTCAGTTCTATTTTTCTATAAGAATGCAGAACTGAACCTATGTTTTCCCTTCTATAATAGTATATATATATATATATATATATATTATTTTATTACATATATATATAATAGAAACAACATAAGGTTCCATTAAACCTGCCGTTTGTCCAACCATTTTATAGACCTTCCCACTTCCTTTATTTTTCGTTTTCATTAATCATATATCTGCATTTTCTCCCACTTCCTTTTTCGATCTAAACTGAGTTTTCTCCTAGTACTTTTGCCTAGAACCAACTCAATTGTCCCACGTCTAGCCTAAGAAATAATAATACCCCACGTCCTATTAACTCATCAAATTAAAATGATATTTTATTTCGTAAATTGAAAGTTCTTACATAATAATAATAAAATAATTATGTATATATATAACTTGGCAAGTTAACTCCTAGCGATTGCGTACGTAAGCTTGCAAAGATTTTACTGGCCAATGAAAATAGACGTGCAATCATGTGTTTATGTTTTTATAATATTTCTCCATCCAGCCCAACATGATATTTTCAACCAGCCCAGCAAGTTTGCAGATTTCAAGAAAAATGCAAATGGGCTTTAAATTCTACCATATATATAAACGGGTTGCATAGATGCTACATCACTGTTTCACCAAGCCCACCAAACGGACTAAAAAACAAATGGTCTGGCTGACATGTGGGCCAGTAGGTCGAAGCATAAGCAAGGCATTGGATTTACATCCAACAGTCATCATTCTTCTTCAATCCCTCGTCTTCTTCCCCCAGTGCTGTCGGGACCGCCTGCTCCAGCCTCCAGCGTCCAGCGGTGTTGTTTTGCGCGCCTCGCAGCAAAATGCTACCCCGCCGGCGGCCAGGACATCCCTCCACTCCACACCTCTTGTTATTCTCTGCCGAGTGTAGGCCCACCCCGCAGCCGAAACCAGTCAAGTTTCCCACTCCTCTCCGTCTGCAACTCCACTGCCGCATCTTCACCATCTCCGGGTCGTTCCAGTCTAGGGCCTCGCCGTCGTCCACCGCCTCACTGCGCTCGGTGCGGTGTGGTCAACAAACGGGAGTCATCGGAAGAGGACTGTGCATAGAGAGCGTGACGGCTGGGACCCACAAGGTCCATGGTCGCTGTCAGTGTACTAAAGTAGGGGTACCTTAGTACCCCAGACTTGTGCACGGGCAGTCGTAGCACCCTGCGGCAAGGCCCGCCCCGGAAGCGCCAAGAGAAGACCAAGCATTCAAGACAAGGCCCCCGGCAAGAGGAGCTTGCCGGGCCAAGAAGACAAAGCCCCCGGCAAGAGGAGCTTGCCGGGCCAAGAAGACAAGGCCCCGGCAAGAGGAGCTTGCCGGGACGACTGAGCCCATGTAAGGCCATCCAAGAACAAAGTATAACGAGACAAAAGATCGAGCCCCCGACAAGAGGAGCTTGTCGGGAAGGCCGAACCCAGGCACCACAAGAGAAGCCCGCCGTGGCGCGCCAAGCGCCCCGGCAAGGCCTGATAGCTGGCACGCTATCAGGCACAGGAAGACGACCCCCGCGGCAAGCCACTTGCCGCGGCAAGATCGCCACCTCAAGACTGCGCTCCAGCTCGCCCGCCACGCGTCGCTCCGGGGCTTCCCCCGAGGGCACGTGGCGAGGCACCACGCAGCCTGGGGCATGCGGTGGCATGCAGACGCCATCGTGGCAAACGGTGGCGCACCTAACGGTCCGCCTCGATGCTGTCCGGGCGACCGTGACGGGCATTTAATGCCCTTGTCCCCTACCGTCAGAAGTAGGTATGATAACACTGTGCCGCACTGTAGCACCACCATTCCCGCACTATTACAGCTACCACCCCTTTTACACTTTTACCCCTTTCTCTTACGTTGACACCTGTCGGTGACCCCTTTGCGCTATAAAAGGAGGCCCGTGTGCAACGTAGGGGAGGGTTGGGGAGGTTGGGAGGTTCGGAGGTTCCGGGGTTGGGAGACTCGGCATCCAGACATCCATACGCTCGGTGCAGCTAGCTCTCCAAGCTCCCGAGCTCCCCAGTCGAATACAACTAAGCAGGAGTAGGGTTTTACGCGTCCATCGCGGCCCGAACCTGGGTAAACCGCCCGTGTGCCCGCCTCGATCTGCTCTCTGCGCTCCCTCCGCCCCCCTCGCCGGACAACGAAAGGGGCTCCGGCCCCATAGGTGCTCGCGGGGGGACGCCCGTCCGCCCCGACATCTTTGGCGCGCCAGGTAGGGGGCTGCGTCGAGGTTGTGTGGATCTGATTCAGGCGAACACTGGTAAGCTCAGGTATGAACAGGTACCTTTCCGCCCCGCTCCGCGGGGCGGAGGCATTCCTCCCTACGGAATCGTGCACGGCCCTCCTCGAGTACCCACTCACGCAGAGTTCGGGCAAGAAGCAGCTGCTCCTTGAGGAGGACCGCCTTCCGGCCGCTGGGCGAACCGATCGCTTCCAGCGAACCCTGCGCCGCTCCTGTAGCCGCAGCGGTTAGCGCCGGAGGCCGCGAAAAAGGCGACCTCGTTCTTCGGCGCGCTTCGTCCGCCAAGATCCAAACGAGTCGACGCCGACCGTGGGAGGAGTTTCGCCAGCGCGGTTGCCGGAACTCGTTCCGTCAACCAACCTCCCTGCCCAAGTCTTGCCGCAGTTGCATGTGATCCTTGGCGCAGGGGGCGGGCGCAGACCCCGCACATCAGTGAAAGCTCCTATGCTTTGCGCTTTTTGCCTTCTACATGCTCCTCTTCGTTATTTGCATGTATTATTTGGCATCCTGCGTAACACGCATGTCCAGTGAGCATCAGCACGCCGAAAGGCCATGTGCTTGCTTCCCTCTTTATTTTCCTCGCCTCTTAGGCAGAGGGAGCGTTCCTCGCGCACAAAGTTTGCCGGGGGAAGGAGATGGGAGAGGAACCAAGTGCTGGAACCAAGTGCTGTCCGAGAAAAAGAAGCCTCATCGAGGGACGAGCGTTATGCATAAGCTAAGTTATTAGAATTTGAGCAGTTCAGATTCTTAATTTTCGGTTGTCTTTCTTGGACAGTCACACTTTGTACGGAAAACCTGTGCGCGGAGGAACCCACCCGCGGCTAGCCGCACCCTCACCTTGTTTCGAGTACGCTCAACGATTCAAGCGAGCTGCGATGAGCGTCGCGCCCTTGTTTCGTTTCCGAGCTCACTCAACAAGCGGAGCGCGATTGCGACTGGCTGCGGCGAGGTTGCTTCCCGGTGAGGCCTTGGCCAGCAGGCTGCTATAAGCCCAAGGGCTCCTTGCCGGGAAGTTCCCCGGGAGCGTAGGGCGAGAAGCGTACAAAGTAAAGGGCCAGGACAAGGAAGATAACAATGCACTGATTGGTTCAGCTAAGGTAGAAACCTTACGTGACTTGTCACAGTGACTAATGAGCTCATAACGCCGTGTGCAGCTACAAAAAGTGATAAGATAAAAGGGGGCCTAGTCTACGCGGTCGCCCTCGATCCTGGAAATCTTGCCCACTCTGGCGATGATGTCGGCGACCTGCTCCTTCAGCGCCTCCATGTCAGCGTCGGCCGGCAGGCTGCGAAGAACGTTGATGAGATTTATACCGGGGTTGCGGTATACAATCTTCGTCAGCACGCGCTCCATGGTTCCCGCGCAGGCCCGACGCGTCTCCTCGGCCAGTTGCGCGGGGATCTTCTTCCGAAGATCCGCAAGAGCCGGCGCGACCCCTCTGAAGAAGAGGCTGAGCTTGGTGCTGTGAGGGAGGTCCGGGTCCGGAGAGTAGATGAGGTGTTCCAACTTCAACGCCAGCAACTCCTGGTCGATGTTGGATGCAGAAGACACCAGGTCCTCGGTCCACACCGCGACGGTCCGACGGAAGTCTTCGGCCGCGGTGTTGGCGCTCTCCGCCAAGCTTCGCTCCTTGCGGAGCCCCTCCTCCAGCGCGGAGACTTTCAGCTCCAGGGCCTCGATGGAGTCCTTGGCGGCCTTCAGCTCGCCGCCCTGCTTGGAGAGACGCGCCTGGAGTTCGGAGTTGGCGTGGGCGTCCTTCTCCCGCTCCGCATTGAGCGCGCCGACCCTCTCCGCGCTCGCCTTCAACGACTCCTCCAGCTGCGTGACCTTGGCGGCAAGCTCCTCCCTGGCGGCCTCCGCGGCAGCCGCGGAGGCTTTCGCCCCTTTCAGCTCCTCGCCAAGGGCCCGCTCCCGAGCGGCAAGTTCCTCCTCGTGGGATTTGAGATTGGCCTGCAGCTGGGCAAGCGCTCCCTCTCGCCGGGACAGCTCCTCCCCGGCGAGCCGCTGCTGCTCTTCGGCGTCGGCCTTCTGCAGCACCCACTCCTGGTACTCCCCGGCGAGCCTCTCGCGCTCCTCCGCCACGCCGCGGAGGGCAGCTTGGTTGGCGGCGCGGAGCTCCGTCGCACGCTTCTCCATCTCGACGGCGGCCTCCACAGCGAGGGCCTCCCGGGAAGCAAGCTTCGCCTGCCGAGCCCGGTAAAGGGCCAGGAGCCGGCGAAGCAGCTTCTCCTCCTCGGGCTCTTCGGCCCCGCCGAGCGCCTCGACAATCTTCAGGCCCGCGGAGGCGAGGACCTCCCCGTCAAGGGCCTCGCCCTCCGCGGGGGCCCGCGCAGAAGAGCCCCATGGCACCTGGATGAAGATGCCATTGGGGGCTTCAAGGTAATGGCCCGCCCGCTCCTTTTCGGCGGAGGGGTCGGCGGCCGGCGCAGCACCTGATGTTCCTGCTGCCTCCGGGTCGGCAGTGCGACCGCCGTCCCCCTCCCCGGCCGTTGCGGCCGACGCTGGGGCGGTCTCCTGCGCGGATGACTCGGCAGCTTCCGCCGCGTCCTCGGCGACAGGGGTGTCGCCGCTGCCGCCGCGCGCGCCCTCCTCCTCCTCGATGATGATGACCTCCGTCTCCATCTGCTCGGGGGGAGGGGAATCTAGAAGAAGGAGAACAGAGAGCAAAAGAAATTCAAGCAAAACATCCAAAAGGAAAAGGCGAAGCCCCTGGCACCAGATAAAGTTGCCCTGTTAGGCGACCTTGTTCTTAGGCACGTTCAGTCGGCCAAGAATTATAACAAGTTGACGCCGAAGCAGGAAGGCCCTTGTCGGGTGGAACGAGTCGCGAGGCCCGGCGCTGTCCGCCTCAAGACCGAAGAGAGCCTACCAGTGAGCAACTCCTGGGAATATAGAGCATCTCCGCGAGTTCCGCCCACTAGGCGCGGTTGCCGTGATCCGCTCCGGCAACCATCGGTTTGTACAGGCCTTGCCGCTGCTGCATGTAACCCCTTGTACAAAGCCAGGCGAAGCCCCTGGCACCAGATAAAGTTGCCCTGTTAGGCGACCTTGTTCTTAGGCACGTTCAGTCGGCCAAGAATTATAACAAGTCGACGCCGAAGCAGGAAGGCCCTTATCGGGTGAGACGAGTCGCGAGGCCCGGCGCTGTCCGCCTCAAGACCGAAGAGGGCCTACCAGTGAGCAACTCCTGGGAACATAGAGCATCTTCGCAAGTCTCGCCCATAAGGCGCGGTTGCCGTGATCCGCTCCGGCAACCACCGGTTTGTGCAGGCCTTGCCGATGTTGCATTTAAGCCCTCGTACAAAGCCAGGCGAAGCCCCTGGCCGAAGATAAGGAAGCGCTGGCGCCCTAGATTTTAGCATGCATGCTGAGTCAGAGTCTCGTCCTTGGTTAGGGTTGTCAGTTCCTAACTGTCGCTAACCCCTAACTTAGAGGTCGAGTCCGCGTCTTTTTCCCGTCCTTTCCCTTTGGCTCGCAGGAATTGAATGTCCTTACCGGGCCGCTCAAGGACAAGGAAGAGGAGAAGGACGAGCCAACACCTACGCCCCGGCGAGCCAGAGTCGCCGGGGGCTGCAACCTCAGATAAGTTTTTGCATCCCTCATCATGCATTCTCTTATGGACTGTGGGATTTGAAAGCCTCCTTTCCTCCTGGAAAGCTACCGTGCTCTCTTAGCGGCAAGCCCCAGAGCGCGTTCCTGGGGCCCGTTTCGATAGCAGCCGCGGCAGCAAGAGGGAGGGAAGCGAGGGGCCGGAACCCGCCTGCTCCCCGCCTCCGCCAAGGGCGTGAGAAAAGTCGAGCAGTGCGGGGGAGCGGCTGGGCCTGTTGCCGGGCGGAAACTGTCTATCTTAACGATGTAAAGGATTCGTTCCCTACCGCGGTTTCCACCCGCGAGACAAATGGTCCGGCAAACATCCCCTTTTCATTAAAAACATTCCACTCAGGTACAGTTCAGAGAGAATGAAAAACATGAAAAGAGGGATTACAAGGCTTAAACGCAACTAAGGCCCAAGGGCTTACGAGCTGAAAAGAGATAAGGTGCCCGTAATCCCTTTCTTGTCTCTCTCCCCAGGAGGTAGGGCAAGTAGGCGAAGAGGGCGAAAGGGGCACCTAGATGAGCTACGGGTGGCAGAAGGCACCGAGAGAAGATCCGGGGGCTCCGCCCGGGGGTCTCCGGAGGCTGAAGAAGACGGAGGCGCCGGAGGCAGAACTGGAAGATGAGGCAGCGGCCTTGCCGCCAGCCTCTTCCTCTTCCGCAGCCTCGCCACTCCGGCCGCCCGAGGAGATCAAGCCCCCCGGCAAGAGGAGCTTGCCGGGCCGAAGAGAAGACCCCGGTGGTCGTCACCGAGAGCAAGGGTGATGACGGCGTCTGGGGCGCATCTGGAACACGAGGCGCCGGAACGTCAGCCAGCTGTCGAAGTCGGCCCATACTCCGACTTCGCGGCCTTCGACGTCCGCCCTCTGTCCTCCTCAGCAGCCCCCCCCTACGCCAGTCGCCCAAGGAGACGACCCCGGGGAGTTCACGGAGCCCGGCGCGGTCGATGGGGCCGCCGGCGCCACCCGGAGCTGCGGCCGACGCCTAGTCGTACCCGTCATCCCGGCGGCTGCTCCCCTCGTCGTCGCTGTCGCTCCCCTCCTCGTCACTCTCACTCGAGGAGGAGCCTTCGCTGTCGGAGGAGCTATCTTCGCAGCACCGGGCCCGGATACCGAAGCCCCAGAAGGCCTTGACGGAGAGGAGGTCCTCCCCCACTAGCTTGAAGTGGAGGGTGAACCCCTCCGTCAAGCTGTGTATCTGGGCGAACGTCTTCCACCCGCGGCCCAGACACACCACGCCGGGGGCTCGGGACTCGACGTGGACTCGCGTCCCGCTGATCCCGCAGCCCCTCATGCGCAGGTTTAGCGTCTCAGGCTGCTCCACCTCCAACACGTTCGCGAATGGAGCAGGAAGCCGGAGGTGGCGACGAGGCGCCCGGCGCAGCCTGATGATGAACTCACAGGGGTTGTCCCCGAGATGGACCGCGGGGAGGAACGGAGCCGCTGGCGGGGGCAAGGGCGGCGCACCGATCCGTCCGCCCCGAGCGCCTCGGCCCCGTCCACGACCTCGTCCGCGACCTCGCCCTCTCCCTCTTCCCCCGACGATCGGCTCCGCCGCCGCGGGCGCAAGGGGAGGAGGGGCGCGTTGCCGAGCAGACACCCTCGCGGCAACCGAAGAAGAACCAGGGTTCGCCCCCTCCATCGCAGATGGGGGAAGGAAACCAGAAGCAGAAGGAGGAAGGAGATGGAGTGCGTATTTCCGTCGCCCCCTCTCGCTCCTTATAAAGGAGCGGAGTGGGACCGCGGCCGCCCCGCTCCTCCAATAGAAGCGGAGGAAGGGCAGGCGACTGGGGCCGACCCACTGCATCGGCCCGCGCCGGCCCGACTCCCTGCCTCCGCCGCCGCGACTCCGAGTGCATGAGGACCGCGTGGTGGGCGCGCAAAACCGAGGCGACGGGTGGGACGACCTCTCCCCATCCCGTGACTATGGGGAGCGGACGCCTCGAAAACCGCGCCCCACCCCCGTTCATTTATTGAGCCGCGCCTCCGCACCTCCCTCCACTTAAAGAGGGAACGGGCGTTTTCGCCCCCACGACGCCGCGGTAAGCGCGCGCCGCCTGGGGAAGGCGCGGCGGATGCGGAGTTAAAGAGCAGCGCGACCAAGGCCATGCGTGCCCGTGCACCGTTAGGGCCTGGCCCAACAACGCTCGGCACCATGTGTGGCCCAGGCCCGGGGGCTCCTGTCGGTGTACTAAAGTAGGGGTACCTTAGTACCCCAGACTTGTGCACGGGCAGTCGTAGCACCCTGCGGCAAGGCCCGCCCCGGAAGCGCCAAGAGAAGACCAAGCATTCAATACAAGGCCCCCGGCAAGAGGAGCTTGCCGGGCCAAGAAGACAAAGCCCCCGGCAAGAGGAGCTTGCCGGGCCAAGAAGACAAGGCCCCGGCAAGAGGAGCTTGCCGGGACGACTGAGCCCATGTAAGGCCATCCAAGAACAAAGTATAACGAGACAAAAGATCGAGCCCCCGACAAGAGGAGCTTGTCGGGAAGGCCGAACCCAGGCACCACAAGAGAAGCCCGCCGTGGCGCGCCAAGCGCCCCGGCAAGGCCTGATAGCTGGCACGCTATCAGGCACAGGAAGACGACCCCCGCGGCAAGCCACTTGCCGCGGCAAGATCGCCACCTCAAGACTGCGCTCCAGCTCGCCCGCCACGCGTCGCTCCGGGGCTTCCCCCGAGGGCACGTGGCGAGGCACCACGCAGCCTGGGGCATGCGGTGGCATGCAGACGCCATCGTGGCAAACGGTGGCGCACCTAACGGTCCGCCTCGATGCTGTCCGGGCGACCGTGACGGGCATTTAATGCCCTTGTCCCCTACCGTCAGAAGTAGGTATGATAACACTGTGCCGCACTGTAGCACCACCATTCCCGCACTATTACAGCTACCACCCCTTTTACACTTTTACCCCTTTCTCTTACGTTGACACCTGTCGGTGACCCCTTTGCGCTATAAAAGGAGGCCCGTGTGCAACGTAGGGGAGGGTTGGGGAGGTTGGGAGGTTCGGAGGTTCCGGGGTTGGGAGACTCGGCATCCAGACAGCCATACGCTCGGTGCAGCTAGCTCTCCAAGCTCCCGAGCTCCCCAGTCGAATACAACTAAGCAGGAGTAGGGTTTTACGCGTCCATCGCGGCCCGAACCTGGGTAAACCGCCCGTGTGCCCGCCTCGATCTGCTCTCTGCGCTCCCTCCGCCCCCCTCGCCGGGCAACGAAAGGGGCTCCGGCCCCATAGGTGCTCGCGGGGGGACGCCCGTCCGCCCCGACAGTCGCACGCAAGGAAAGTTCCTCCTTATTAAGCTGTTTCCTCCCCTGACAGCTGGGACCCATCGGATGTATCTTTGCATGGAAGGAAGTGCTCCTTGTTATGCGAAAAGAGTATTCCTCTCGATGGCAGCTGGGACCCGGCAGATTTCGTGGCTGACTTGTGGGCCTACATACAGACGTGTACGCAGGGCTTTGTCAACTTAATCAACAAATGATTCGAGCAGCTGGACCGTTGGATGTTAATCCAACAGTCGTGCTCCTTCTTCAACCTCTATTCTTGCTCCTGTCTCCCGTGGGCAGCAGTGCTGCCGCGCACCCGAAACAGACAAGTTTCCCACTCCTCTCCATCTGTGACTCCACTTCCGCGTCTTCCCCATCTCCGGGTCGTTCCAGCCTGCGGCTTCGTTGTCGTCCACCGGCCTTGGTGCACTCGGCATGGTGTGGTCAACGTGGTCAACAAACGAGAATCATCGGAAGATGACTATACGTGAGAGGCTGACAGTGGGGACACACCTACCCATGGACGCGTGCATGCAACTGCATCCTTTTTACCCTCTAAAATAATGTTGTCTCACCCTGACTGATGGGACACACCAGCTACATCTTCACACGCAAGGAAGTGCGTCCTTATTACGGGCAAAAAAATATCCCCCTGACAGCTGGGACCCAGCAGCTATATCTTTGCATGCAAGGAAGTGTGTCCTTATCCTCCCTGACAGCTGGGACCCACCCGGTCGAAGCGTACGTACTGTTGTCTGCCTTGTCGGAACATGTACGTACATACTGGTCGAACGGTCGCTCTGCAACGATTAACCATGGCCGAGTAAGTAGCCCCACATGTCATAGTAGATCCCCCCACGTAGCAGCTCAGGCTGTCCCGTCTAAACCGTGTACACATACATACGACCACACACCAAAAACTACGGCCACATACGTACATACGGGCGGTGAGGGAGTCCTGGATTAGGGGGTATCCGGACAGGCGGACTATAACCTTTGGCAGGACTGTTGGACTATGAAGATACAAGATTGAAGACTTCGTCCCGTGTCCGGATGGGACTTTGCTTGGCGTAGAAGGCAAGCTTCGCAATAGGGATATGTAGATCTCCTTCCTTGTAACCGACTCCGTGTAACCCTAGCCCCCTCCGATGTCTATATAAACCGGAGGGTTTAGTCCGTAGGACAACGACAACAATCATACCATAGGCTAGCTTCTAGGGTTTAGCCTCTCTGATCTCGTGGTAGATCTACTCTTGTATTACCCGTATCATCAATATTAATCAAGCAGGAGTAGGGTTTTACCTCCATCGAGAGGGCCCGAACCTGGGTAAAAACATCGTGTCCCTTGTCTCCTGTTACCATCCGCCTAGACGCATAGTTCGGGACGCCCTACCCGAGATCCGCCAGTTTTGACATCGACATTGGTGCTTTCATTGAGAGTTCCTCTCTGGCGTCGTCATTAGGCTTGATGGATCCTTCAATCATCATTAGCGATGCAGTCCAGGGTGAGACTTTTCTCCCCGGATAGATCTTTGTAGTCGGCGGCTTTGCACTGCAGGCCAACTCGCTTGGCCATCTGGAGCAGATTGAAAGTTACGCCCCTGGCCATCAGGTCAGGTTTGGAAGCTTGAACTACACGGGCGATATCCGCGGAGACTTGATCTTCGAAGGATTCGAGCCCCGACCGAGTGCGTCAAGCTGTCACGATGAGCATGATTTAGCTCTGCTGCCGAACAGTGTCCTGGAGACTGCACTGGCATCCGCTCCGACCTTTAATTCGGAGCGAACTGCGCTATCCGAGGGCGGGTGGTTAGACCCCTCCGTGGAGGCAACAGCCTCGATGGCGATCGAGCCGAATGCCAAGCTTACCCTTCGCGAGGTCCGTGACTCCACCTTACCGGACTCTCCTCCGGACTCTGAGCCATCCATGCCCCTGCCAATCGAATCCGATTGGGCGCCGATCATGGAGTTCACCACCGCAGATATCTTTCAGCACTCGCCCTTCGGCGACATACTGAATTCACTAAGGTCTCTCTCTTTGTCAGGAGTGTCCTGGCCGGATTATGACCGGCGGGATTGGGATGCGGACGACGAAGAAATTCGACGCCCACCCACCACCCACTTTATAGACACTTTCGATCATTTGACCGACATGCTCGACTTCGACTCGGAAGAAATCGACGGTATGGATGACGATGTAGGAGACGAACAGGAACCAGAAACTACAGGGCACTAGAAAGCCACCTCGTCGTATGATATATACATATATGGTGGAAACACCCAGAGAAGGCAATGGCGACGGCACAGCGGAGGATGACCACTCCAAGAAGCAACCTAAGCGCCGGCGTCAGCGGCGCCGCTTTAAGTCTCGCCAAAGCAAAAATGATGATTCCAACACTGGAGATAATAACACCCCGAATAGTGCTGAAGACAACCCCCTCCAGCAAGATCTAGTGCAGGAGGATGGAGAAGCTAGCCCTCATGAGAGAGCGGCGGACAGAGAGGAAGAAGATGACAATTACATGTCCCTCCTCGAAGACGAGGCAAGCCTCGATGACGACGAATTTGTCGTGCCTGAGGATCCCGTTGAGCAAGAGCGATTCAAGCGCCGGCTTATAGCCACGACAAATAGCCTTAAGAAGAAGCAGCGGCAGCTTAGAGATGATCAAGACTTGCTAGCTGGCTGATGGACTGAAGTCCTTGCGGCCGAGGAATACGAACTCGAATGCCCCTCCAAGAGCTACCCAAAGCGCAGGTTGCTACCCCGATTAGAGGAGGAAGCATCTAAACCTACATCTCCAACGTATGACGCGGTTGACCGGCCACCTCGTGGCCACGACAGAGAGGCCTCTCGGCCCACAACTCAGGCCGCACCCCGGCGTCACTCAAAAAATGCCAAGGCACGGGGACACGCGCTAGACCTGTGAGATATATGGGAGGACAAAGCAAAGCGAACAAGATCGATCTACGGATCGCGTGGGCTCCCCACTGCATGAGACGATAACCGTCATGCCGGATACAGTAAAAGTAAATCCGGCCAGGCCGAACACAGCAGACAAAACTCATTTGAGCTACATCGTGACATAGCCCAATACAGAGGCATCGCACACCCGTTATGCTTCACCAGAAGAAGTAATGGATCATCAAATCCCAGAGGGTTTCAAACCCATGAATATTGAATCATACGATGGTACGACAGATCCTTCGGTATGGACTGAGGACTATCTTCTTCATATCCACATGCCCCGTGGCGATGATCTACACGCCATCAAATACCTCCCACTCAAGCTTAAAGGACCAGCTCAGCATTGGCTCAATAGCTTGCCAGCAGAATCCATTGGGTGTTGGGAAGATCTGGAAGCCGCATTCCTCCACAAGTTCCAGGGCACCTATGTGCGACCACAATACGCCGATGACCTGAGCCACATGATTCAACAGCCAGAGGAATCGGCCAGACAATTCTGGACACTGTTCCTAACCAAGAAAAATCAAATCGTTGACTATCCGGATGCAGAGGCCCTAGCGGCTTTCAAGCATAACATCTGCGAGGAGTGGCTTGCCCGGCACCTTGGACAGGAAAAACCGAAATCTATGGCAGCCCTCACGACATCATGACCCACTTTTGCGCGGGAGAAGACAGCTGGCTGGCTCGCAGCAATAACATGTAAAAAATCCCTGGTAATTCGGATGCCAAGGACATCAATGGCAGGTCACGTGGAAACAAACACAAGCGCTGCATTAACAACGACAATACTGAGGATACGGAAGTTAATGCCGGATTGAGAGGCTCTAAGCCCGGTCAGTGGAAAAAGCCATTCAAAAGAAGCACTCCGGGCCCGTCCAGTTTGGACCGTATACTCGATCGCTCGTGTCAGATACATGGCACCCCGACAAGCCAGCCAACCACACCAACAGGGATTGTTGGGTGTTCAAGCAGGCCGGCAAACTAAATGCCAAAAACAAAGACAAGGGGCTACATAGCAACGACGAGGAGGAGCCCCGGCCGCCGAACAAAAGAGGACAGAAGGGTTTCCCCCACAAGTGCGGACGGTGAACATGATATACGCAACCCACATCCCCAAGAGGGAGCGGAAGCGTGCGTTAAGGGATGTATACGCGTTGGAGCCACTCGCCCCAAAGTTCAACCCGTGGTCCTCTTGCCCGATCACTTTTGATCGCAGGGACCACCCCACTAGTACCCGCCATGGCGGATTTGCCGCATTGGTTCTAGACCCAATCATTGACGGATTTCACCTCACGCGAGTCCTTATGGATGGTGGCAGCAGCCTGAACCTGCTTTATCAGGACACAGTGCGCAAAATGGGCATCGTTCCCTCAATGATTAAACCCACAAAAACGACCTTTAAGGGCATCATACCAGGTGTAGAGGCCCATTACACAGGCTCAGTCACACTAGAAGTGGTCTTCGGATCCCCGGATAATTTCCGAAGCGAGGAGTTAATCTTCGATATAGTCCCGTTCCGCAGTGGTTATAACGCACTGCTCGGGCGAACTGCATTTGAAAAGTTCAATGCGGTGCCGCACTATGTATACCTCAAGCTCAAGATGCCAGGACCTCAGGGAGTCATCACATTCAAGGGAAACACCGGGTGGTCTCTCCGAACGGAGGGGCACACGGCGGCCTCGCAGCGGAAGTACAAAGCAGCCTCTCAAGGAAATTCTCCAGTTCGACGATAAAAGTTCCGGACACCGTCAAGCGTGCTCGGAGTAACCTACAACAAGACCGCCTGGCACATTCTGAGCAAGCGTAGCAATGCGGCCCCAACCCCAGTCCCAGTGAAACGGCGAAATCCGTGCTACACGTACATAATTATGCTCCGCAAATACCATGGGCACAAGGGGAGGGGCACGGCCACGACACGCCCCAAAACACGGCTCAACCGCTCCAGGGGCTGCTGATTTTATCATATTTTCTTACTTTTAGGACTTTACTCTCCGGAATACCTGTTCGGCAGTACAATTGCCGAACACACGATACAATAACCAGGGAGTCAGAAAGCTACATCACACTATGGAATTCCCAGGTGGTCTCTATAATGAGCAAAATACATATTTTAAATACCATTCCGCAGTTCGCCCCTAGAGGGGACATGTCAAATAGTCCCATCTCTTGCTTATCGCACTATTTGTATCGTTCTGCTTTTAATGCACCTTTTCCGAATAAACAATGCTTAGCTTCAGTCTATTATTGCATTCTCGGTTCATTCCTTTTTATGTATATATATTCATTCATGACATTCAGCACCCGTACACTTTGGTACTGCTAATACGCCAGGGGCTCAAGCATCCCATAATACGGCATGAGAAGTCCGAACACTTTCACAAGTGCGGCACTCCGAACTTATAACATTATATGCATCAGCTTCGAATCATGTGTTTGGTCAATAGTTTGGTTTGCCCGGCTCCCATGTTTTGGTACCTTACGTTCCACTATATCGGCTAAGGTAGCACTGGGAGAACTACTGCGATTGTGCCCCGGTTCAGCTGGGCTGAGCACCTCAGTAGAGAAAGCTAAAACTGACTGTCATGATAAGGCGAGAGCTAGTCGTTGTTCGAGAGGTTTCGAGTACCTAAAGACTTATGCCGCTTAGGCCGATGAGCCGGCTTTGTCCGGCCTAGGCGTATATAGCGCCCCGAACTCGGTCTTCTGAACACTAGGCGCTTCGCCGAAATTTGAAATTATAGAATTCTGTGGCTAAGTGAGAGTGATAACGCATTATAGTCTAATTGCCTTGTTCGTTGTGCTGAGCACCTCCCTCGAAGGACCCAAGAATGGGAAAAAGAGTTCTTACGTCTATCGCGAACACCCCAGCACTCGTGGCACGGGGGCAGAAGTTGACGACTCGCCATCTCTCAGATTTAATAAACGGCCGCACAGAACGTAATATTTTAAGTTCACACAAGCGTTGCATAGCACATATGAACAAGTTTTCAGCGAACAGGATCACACGAGCGAGTTCACTCAAATAGTACATCCTTGGAACATTCATCCGCCATAAGGCGGGCACCCTTCAGGACGCCCTCAGAGAATATCTCGGGGTGGCGATGCTCCTTGCACTGCGGTGGTCCGTCCTTCACCAGCCTCTCCGCGTCCATTTTGCCCCAGTGTACTTTCACGCGGGCAAGGGCCCTGCGGGCGCCCTCGATGTAGACGGAGCGCTTGATGACTTCAAACCACGGACAAGCATCCGCCAGCCGCCTCACCAGCCACAGCCGGACTATGAGACCGTTCATGGCCTGTTTGGCCACCTTATGGAGCTCATCCAATTGCTTTAGCTGGTCGCTCAAGGGCACCGGGTGTCCAGTCTTAGCATACTAAGACCAGAACACCTTCTTCGTCGAGCTCCCTTCCTCGACCCGGTAGTAGGTTGCGGCATCTGACACGCTGCGGGGCAAATCTGCGAATGCTCCTGGAGAGCTCCGGACTCGGGTAAGTAACAAGTAATTCACTTTCGCATTCTTGCTTTGCATAATGAATGCCTTACCCGCCGCTATCTTCTTCATTGCCTCAATTTCCTGGAGGGCTTTTTGGGCTTCGGCCTTGGCAGACTTGGCGCTTTCGAGGGCCGCGGTGAGCTCGGACTCTCGAGTCTTCGAGTCAAGCTCCAAAGCCTCATGCTTCTTCACGAGAGCATGGAGCTCTTGCTGCACCTCTCCAACCCGTGCCTCATGTTTCTCCCGCTCAGTGTGCTCCATGGACGCGTTGTTTTCGGCCTCGGCAAGCGCTTGCTTCAGGGTCGCCACCTCGGTCGTGGCCCCTAGCACATCAGTAACGATCCTATCATTTTTTTGCAACTGCATATTTTTGATATATACAGACAATCAAGGCATTATGTACCTTGCTTCTCCTCGAGCTGCTTCTTGGCAAGGCTGAGCTCTTTCTCGGACCGATCAAGGTTCTGCTTCAGCGCATCTACCGCCGCAGTCAGTGCGGCAGAGGTCAGCAGCGAAGCCTGCATACGCATATCGACATAATTACGTTAGACTCTTGCGAGTATTATTAGATCCTCTATTCGGCTTTTCTTCGTGAACACCGAATAGAGCATCAGGGGCTACTGTCTATGCGGTAATATTTTCATATATTTTTTATAGATACCTCAAAGCCTGTTAGAAGGCTGGCACATGCTTCAGTCAGTCCGCTCTTGGCAGACTGAACCTTCTGGACCACCGCACTCATAATAGTGTGGTGCTCCTCGTCGATGGAGGCGCCGTTAAGCACCTCCAGCAAATTATCCGGTGCCTTCGGTTGGAGGGAGGTCACTGGCGCGGTAGGCTTGCCCTTCTTAGTAGAGGGCCGCCTGCCGGAGTCCGGAATCACTGGGAATTCCGGTGCGATCACTACAAGAAATATGTCAACTTGTGACCCTCACTATTGGTCCCTGAAAGGTCATTGATTTTCATTTGCGACCTTTTTTGACCAAAAATAGATGGTCAAAAGCTGGTGGTCGTAAACTGAAATTAACGACCTTCTCTATGAGAAGGTCATAGATGTTTACGACCAAAATAAGGCTACTGTTTTGTTTTGGTCACTAGCAGCCTCCTCAGGCCACGTAGGCATCCGACATGGCAATCTGATGTGGCACAAGAATCAGCCCAATCCAATTCGATTTTCTACATGGGCCTAGCCCAACAATTCGGCCTTTTTAATGTATTTTTTCCTATTAATTTTTGCTAGCTACATGGGCCTGGCCCAGCAATTCAGCCTTTTTATTTCTAGATGCGGCCTTTTACAGCGTATGATCTTTTATTTTTTGCCATTTTATTTTCCACTGTTTTACATTTGTCCCAAATATCATAATATCATACACTGGTCCCATGCGTCAGCAATTTCAAATGTGCTCAAATCATTTTGATAAGTGGGTTGCATGAGTCATGTTTCCATTGCACACATTTTCAAATCACATACATAATTACTATTTCATATGAAACAAAAATTGTAGTTCTGAAACATACATGAAATTCAGAGAGAAAATACATTAAATCACATACATAATTACTATGTCATTCAGAAATGGATAGAAGATACATTAAATTCCCAGATAACCCTTCCCCTACTGCTGCTACTTCTGATGTACAAAAGTAGGATCATCAGGTTTTACAAAACGCCAACACTCTCCTACTCCTTGTGCTCACCCTTGTGATGTACAGACACCTTTTAGATGAATTTGTCTGCAGAAAACATCAAATAATCTAGTAAAAAAACTAGAATCATCAGGTTCTAACAGACTGAAAGCAACACTGAAATATATTTAGATCAGGGTAAAAACAGTAAACCAACAGGAAATACAGAGTTAAAAAGCATTGGAAATACACAAGAAAATAAGGGCGTTAATGTAGCTGCAATTTACAATGTCGGAAGACCAGGAAATTAGAGATAAAGCATGGAGTATGATAAATGTGGGACTTTACATTGTAATAGAAATTGAGGATATACAGTGAAAAAATAGAGGAATTCCACTGTAAATACCTGCAGTTTATACAATGTATAAAATGGGTTATTTACTGTTTAACTCCCTAAAGAATCTTAGGTATTCCACTGTAATACATACAAGTTTTACAGTGAGCATGCAGTAAATTACACTATAAACTGGGCGATATTACAGTAAAATGAAACCGAAAAAGCACACTATAGGAATGACAATCATGAAGTAGGCACAAAGACAACATTTTAGACACATCAGAGAAAATTCACTGAATAATAAGTCAGCACTCTTAAGGAACCATTTTAAACGACCAATGATCCACCACTCATGATGTAACTGGGTCTACTTCCAAGTGGACGCATGATTCACTTGGTGTATTGTTGCAGAAGTGAAGAAAACAAACCCACGGTGGATGACCGACAGTGGGCACTTGATGTGCGCACCCACCCTAGCTGAACAATCCATCTCAATTGGGTCAACTAGAACAGAAGGAAAAACTAACACTGTAAATCTACAGAGGATCACCAACAACATCCCACACTTGGATGCACACCCAGCAAGTAGATAGACAGCAACAAATGGACATTCTATATGAGAACAAAACAGCATTGATCAAGCAGATGTTACGAGGACAGATATGTGACTGCTACTGTGACGCCCCCGATTCAATCGTACACTAATCATGCACGCAAACTTGTATGATCAAGATCAGGGACTCACGGGAAGATATCACAACACAACTCTAAAACATAAATCAGTCATACAAGCATCATAATACAAGCCAGGGGCCTCGAGGGCTCGAATACAAGTGCTCGATAATAGACGAGTCAGCGGAAGCAACAATATCTGAGTGCAGACATAAGTTAAACAAGTTGCCATAAGATGGCTAGCACAAACTGGGATACAGATCGAAAGTGGCGCAGGCCTCCTGCCTGGGATCCTCCTAACTACTCCTGGTCGTCGTCAGCGGGCAGCACATAGTAGTAGGCACCTCCGGTGTAGTAGGAGTCGTCGTCGATGGTGGCGTCTGGATCCTGGGCTCCAACATCTGGTTGCGACAACTAGGTAGAAGGGATAGGGGGAAAAGAAGGAGAAAGCAACCGTGAGTACTCATCCAAAGTACTCGCAAGCAAGGAGCTACACTACATATGCATGGGTATATGTGTAAAGGGCCATATCGGTGGACCGAACTGCAGAATGCCAGAATAAGAGGGGGATAGCTAATCCTATCGAAGACTACGCTTCTGGCAGTCTCCGTCTTGCAGCAGTAGAACAGAGTAGACTGAAGTCCTCCAAGTAGCATCGCATAGCATAACCCTACCCGGCGATCCCCTCCTCGTTGCCCTGTTAGAGAGTGATCACCGGGTTGTATCTGGCACTTGGAAGGGTGTGTTTTATTAAGTATCCGGTTCTAGTTGTCATAAGGTCAAGGTACAACTCCGGGTCGTCCTTTTACCGAGGGACACGGCTATTCGAATAGATTAACTTCCCTGCAGGGGTGCACCACATAACCCAACACGCTTTATCCCATTTGGCCGGACACACTTTTCGGGGTCATGCCCGGCCGCGGAAGATCAACACGTCGCAGCCCCACCTAGGCACAACAAAGAGGTCAGCACGCCGGTCTAAACCTAAGCGCACAGGTGTCTGGGCCCATCGCCCATAGCACACCTGCACGTTGCGAACGCGGCCGGAAGCAGATCTAGCCCCCTTAATACAAGCGCGAGCTTACGATCCAATGCGGCGTGCGCCGCTCAGTCGCTAACGTCACGAAGCCTTCGGCTGATACCACGACGTCGAGTGCCCATATCTTTCCCACGTAGTCGGTTAGTGCGTATAGACCAAATGGCCAGACTTAGATCAAATACCAAGATCTCGTTAAGCGTGTTATTTTGAAGTAACCGCGAACGCCGATAGGGCCACGCCCACCTCTCACCCAGGTAGTCTCAACCTGCCCTATCGCTCTGCCACAAAGATCCACCCAGAGGGCTGTCGGGACAAAGGTCCTTTCAGCCCCAAATCCGTGAATCACTCGCGGGTACTCCTTGAGCCGACCCGACTTTAGTCACCACATGTATCATGTATAAAGTATATAGTATATACCCGTGATCACCTTCCGAGTGATCACGGCCCGATAATATAGCACAGCAGACGGACAAGAATGTAGGGCCACTGATGGAAAACTAGCATCCTATACTAAGCATGTGGGATTGCAGGTAAAGGTAACAACAGTAGTAGCAAGGACAGGCTATGCATCAGAATAGGATTAATCGAAAGCAGTAACATACTACACTACTCTAATGCAAGCAGTATAGAGAAGAGTAGGCGATATCTGGTGATCAAGGGGGGGGCTTGCCTGGTTGCTTTGGTAAGGAGGTGTCATCTTCGGTGTAGTCGAACACACGGACATCGGCACCGGTCTTAGAGTCTACCGGAAAGAAGTAACGGAGGGGGAACACAATAAATAACAAAGCAATCAAAGGTAACATAAAGCAAGACACGGCAATATGCAGTGCTAGGGGTGACCTAACATAGTGGTAGGTGATACCGGCGAAGGGTGGAAACATCCGGGAAAGTATCCCCGGTGTTTCGTGTTTTCGGGCAGAGGAGCCGGAGGGGGAAAGTTGCGAGTTCGATAGGTTAGGGGTGTGTGGCGGATGAACGGGCTGCGTATCCAGAATCGTCTCGTCGTTTTGAGCAACTTTCATGTACAAAGTTTTTCCATCCGAGCTACGGTTTATTTTATATTAATTTTAAAAGGATTTTATCATTTTCTAGAATTAACAGAATTAATTTAATCCTAAAATGCATTTATGACGTCAGCATGACATCAGCGGTCAAACATGGACTTTGCCTAGTCAACAGACCTCTGGGTCCCACATGTCATTGACTTAAGACCAACTAATCAGGTTAGTTAGTCTAACTAAATGATTAGGTTTATTAATTACTATTAATTAGGTTAACTAAACACAATTAATTAGGTTAATTAATTTAGTTAATTAATTAATTAATATAATTTTATTTTTATCTTTTTTATTCTATTTGGTTTTAAAAACAAAACCTTTCTAGGGGTGGGGCCCCTTTGTCAAAAGCCCAGCGATGCCTATCGAGCACGCGGTTAGCGGGCGCTGGGCGATGCGAGCGCCCATCCCAGGAGAGGGTCGAGCAGCGTAGACGGGCGGCGGCGATGTAGGGCTGTGGGGGAGGCAAGTGTGGTGCGCGCGGGCCGGAGAGCACGCCGGCGCCGCCGCGTAGTGGGGGCAGAGGCGGGAGGCAGGGCGCGGGACGGCCGGGACGAGCTGCCGGCGGCAGTAGGCGCATCGTAGCAGCAAGGCAGAGCCAGCGAGGGATGGTCAGCGCGGTGGGCTAGCGGGAACGAGCCGAGACGGGCGGGCAGCGAGTGAGGCCAGGGGCGCGCAGGGCGTCCCGCAGCGACGGGCGCAGATGCGGCGCGGGTCGCGGGGCGTAGCGCGTGCAGGCGCTGTGTACGGGCGCGGGCGGGACAGGGCCGCGGTGAGCGCGAGCTTGCAAGCGCGGGCGGAGGCAAGGACGCCGGGAAGGGCCACGGCATGGACGTGGTGAGCGCGGGGCGAGGGGGAGAGGAGGCCGGGGGCCTCACCGGCGTTTGTTGAGAAGAGGGCGCGAGGCTCGGGGGCGACCCGTGGGGAGGAGGACGGGGAAGCAACGACGACGGTGATGGCGAAGAGGACGGTGGTGCCGGGGACAGCTTCGGGCGACGGGTGGCGGCGCCAGGGGCGTCGGGGGCGACGGGGATGTGCGCCGGGGCGGCGTCGGGCGGCTTCGGGTCTTCGCCCCGATCTCGATCCAGATCGGGGGAGACAATGAGCGAGTGGGGGGGGGGGGAGGGGGAGCGAGTGGGGAACGTGGGCTAGGGTTCGGCGGAGTGGGGGAGGCCTAAGTAGGCTAGTAGCGTGGGCCGGCCTGGCTGGGCCAAGGCCCAGTTGGGCCGAGGGTGGTTTTCTACTGTTTTTGATTTATTTTTTTGTTTTCTTTTCTGTTTTCTATCTTGACTTTATTCTAAATTAGCAATTGAATTTTATCAAATATGAAACTTGGGCCAATATTTATACTTACAAGTTTATACATTGTCTTAACTAGTTTGGAAGACATTTGTAAAGTTTTGGAATTTTTTTATTATTTTAAAAAGTAACTAAAAGGGCTGTTTTGGTACTGAATTAATTGCTAGGGCTATTAAATATTTCATTACATGTTGGATGCTGTTTGTTAATTAGTTAGTGAATATTTGTAACCTTTTGAACGTTTTTAATTCATTGTTTTATGAAATTATAATTTGGCTTGTTATTTGAATTTGTATTTGAACTAAGTTTCAAACAAGTGAGGTTCAGTAGCAGTAACAATAGTGACGTGGCATCATTAGTAGAGATTTACTGTAGCTTAGTTATCCGGGCGTCACAATTCTCCTCCACTACAAGAAATCTCGTCCCGAGATTTAAGAGGTCGAGTAAGGGGAAAGGTTTGGTTACGAAATTCTAGAGAATCCTCTCGGTCTTGGTTGCTTTTCTCGAAGTGGTCGATCCATTACATTAATGTCTTCATTTCTCTGATTCAGGTCATCCTGATGAAGTCGTCATCAGTCATTCGGGAACTCCATCGTACTTACGAAAGAATAAAGGGTGGGTATTCCGGGAAAACGAACCTATACGAGGTTGACTATTTGGTCGATAATCATTGTGAAGGTGGCAGAAAGTAACTCTCGAACTGAAACTTAAGAAAATATCGAGAGCAAATTAATGAGGTTTTATGGGATGTTTCGAGCGATCAAGCAACCGTTCGATGCCTGAAACAGGGCTCGAAAGGGGCTCAGAGCAATGGGAATAAGTATTGTGTCCGATATCAGACCTGAAGGTGGCTCGTGAATTATATACGAGGCCACGCGCGAGGAACAACTTTGGGAACAAGGGGTGTACATGAGAGTCGGGTTTCGATCCTGTGGAACTGTGGGTTATGGGCCCACCATGTGGGTTAAAAGTAGAAGGGCGACGACATCTTGCATGATAATGTAAGCAAGGCATGTCAAAGGATTGCCTGTCAGTTATGTCAGCAACAATGTGGATACCAAGGGCGAGGGACGAAGAGAACCATTGTCCTTCTCGTTGAACGAGGCATGCCAATCGGCAAAGTTCACGTCCATCGGCGGTTACCGGAATGCTATCAACAAATGCAACAGGGTCTTACTGACACGGTTGTACACCAAGGTGCTTACATAGGCAGAAGAATACTATTGCTTAGATCATATGGATCACGAGGAAGATTAAACAAATCAATGGAAAGGAAAATGTGATCATTGGATTAAATAGATCCATGGAAAGCAAAATGTGTTTAAACACATTATTCAGGGGTATATCCTTCCCAAGGACAAGCAGAGCATGATATATGTGACCAGATAAAAGGTAGAAAACCCTTTAGGTAAGAGGAGAGAAATTTCATGACATTACCCATACGACGGTGGGTGGATAATTGAGCAAGAAACATTTAGCATTGGGCTTCAATTGCTCTTGTTGAAAATCGGAGTACCACAGACATGCTTTGAGATAGCATTGACATGGTATTGAAGCAAAGGTCAGAATTTGGATACTCAAAGGATCCATTAGGATAACTTATTAAACAAGGCATTCAATTTCCTAATGGAAAAATGGCTAACCTTGTCAAAAAAGAAATATAACACTAGGTCCTTCGGTCAGGTGTGCTAGGCATGACATCACCTTACCGGGTCATATAAAGACCAAGGTTATAACTCTTGGAAATATGTCCCTACCATCATATCTGACCGAGATTCAGATCTGATTAGTGCCAGGATACCTCAGTTTCAAGATGCCTGAAAGAAAGGTGCAACACAAATTGACTAGATGACATTATAAGATTCTCGGGAAATGAACTATGGAGCGAGTTCCGACACACGAGTTCATCATTAAATCAAGGAGAGGTGAGGGGGTGGCTGATTGACTCAGCGACAATTCATTGAGATCTTCAAAATATGGATTCCCACACTTATGTGAACAAGGAGATAACATTTGTCAGATCAAATGATATAAGAGGTATGCTGGAGGAAAACATACACAATTAAACATTGGTTCAAAGATGCACCCGAGATATGGGCTTAGTTAGCATGATTAATGTTAGGATGGTGACTCGATAATCAATACCCAAGAATGAAACTATCATTCATTAAATTACAATCAATAGGGTTGCTAGAAGTTAAGAATTTTACACATCATAGTCCATTTGTCGGTATTCTGGTTAGAACTAACACGGGGACTAAGGAATAAAAGGAGATGTTAAGAAGTATTACTTGTATCAAGAATTGTTAAGAGGTGGTGAAATTCTCACGACCTTCTTGACATAAAAGATAGTAATACTCCAAGGTAAAGAAGAACAAATGCTGGATAGCAAGGAACTCAAGGTATAGCACAAAACACGAACAAGTTTGTGTTGGAGGGAAGGCAATAAAGTGGCCGATGATAACACAATTCATCAAGGGCAAGGGTGGTATTTCTCATGATGAATTCAATTGATATCCTGGAAGAGCTCAGAATGTTGATGATGATCACGACACATTGGTCGAGCGATTGCCTGAAGATGTAATCGATCGGCGATGACATGAAGTCAAAGGAATGATGAAGCGAAAGGTTACTGGAACCATGGGTACGACACAAACTCGAAACCAGGCTTGTTGTTCAAGGTGAAACGATAAGACGAGGAAGAACAACGTAAGCTTAACTCATCGCCAAAAGTGGTGCTCCGGGAGTAAGGACCAGGTAGCACAGTTAAAATCAGCACAATACTGATATAGCCGATCAGGCTAGAAATGACATGATCGAGTACAAACTCGTAAGTAAAGAAGAGTGCTAATAGTTGTTTAATAGCAATTCGGACTCGATTCAGTTATCGGTGTCCTTGAGTGTTTAATGACTCAAATCCCGTAATAAAAATTGGAATCAGTGAGAATGGTACTTGATGGAGAACTCATAAGTTATGTAGTTCCGTGATAATCTCGAGATACCAGGGTGTAATACTCGACAAAAGATCAAAGTAAAGGTTGGACTGGTGTATTGATCCAGAGAAGAAAAGTGCTTAAACTTGCCCGAGAAATGGGATCAAAGAAGAACATATGGTCGGAACAACAATTGCAAAGGATCAATTCACCGATACCAACGGATATTATATCAAGGAAATAGTTATTACTACAAGAAGCTTCCATGATAAGTTCCACATCGGGTCCATGGGCATGAACACAAAGGTCAAGGTCGACTCCCACTTCTTTAATGCATAACCTTCCATTCACCTCTCGTATTTCGAAAATGGCATTAGTTGTTGAAAGTTTTACCTGGTGCAATACCAGATAAGTATTACCCGTGAAATCTTTCGGGTTCACACGGATTAGAGAAGGCATAGGTTCAATCCATAGGGGCATCTTAGAAATATATATCACAAGTCTCAAGAGTAAATATCACCAGCTCAAAAGTAGAGCATGGTTGGCCAAATCAGAGAGTAGGATTTAACAATTGCATTATGTATCAAAGAAGAACTTCTTGAGGTTTTTGTATACGAAGGACATTGTCAGATGATAAGTCAACAAAGGATCTGATGGTCCATAACGGAGCTGATGTGAGCATCGGCTCACAACTAGAGGAAGGAACAATGCAAGGACATTGGGTTATAGAAGCAACCGACTAATTCAATGCTCAAATGCCAAGGAATTATCAATTCCAGATCAATGGATCAGAAGCAAACGCTCTGATTAAGGATGGATAAGTTGAGTAAGCATAGGGGTACAATCGACGGCAATTGGATTGGTTGAGAACCAGCTCATGTTTAAAATGACGTATGAGCCGGAAAGATAAATTAAAAGGATCAACTGATGATTGCGTGCATTCACACTCATGTTGAATCAAAAGGATCAAAATGATGGTGCATAAGGATACTAACGAATATTGCCACACATATGGAAAGCATCCATCATGCAAGCAGACAAGTATTGCAGAGCAATAAGCTACTAAGGATTTTTGGAGGATCGAATAGTATTTCGAACACCATTGTGAAACACATGGACAACTGGGGGATGAGCGGATACTCGATAAGTGCGGGAATTATCCGTAGGGGCATTCAGGTGACAAGGAACAGCAACGCAGTAAGCTCAAAGGATTATCGAAACAACGACGAGTATTTCGGGGTATCTTGTGATAACAAGACTAACTGGGGACGAATGTAAGAATAACAACTGCAAGTAGTTATCCATAAGGGTTGATGGTGGAAGGGGAATTGCAAACGCGATGAACACAAGTTCTCGGGTTAACAGCGGAGAGTATCTTCAGGGTCTTCACGTGCAGCAGACGATCATCAGTAATAAGGGGCTCTCTGGGTGAAAGTGATAACGAGATCCTAATGTTAGATTACGAAAATTCATTTAACCCGAATAGAAGAGAGATCAGAATCCCAGAGTACAGACAAGGAGTAAAAGATCCTAATACCACCCAATGGCGACGTGGGCCCGAAAAGCACACAACCATGTTAGTAAAGTTTTTCAATGACTAGACTCGACTTCGGCCAAGGAGTTGGAAATGGGGATTCCTATAGGCAGTCGGCTCTGATACCAACTTGTGACGCCCCCGATTCAATCGTACACTAATCATGCACGCAAACGTGTACGATCAAGATCAGGGACTCACGGGAAGATATCACAACACAACTCTAAAACATAAATCAGTCATACAAGCATCATAATACAAGCCAGGGGCCTCGAGGGCTCGAATACAAGTGCTCGATCATAGACGAGTCAGCGGAAGAAACAATATCTGAGTACAGACATAAGTTAAACAAGTTGCCATAAGATGGCTAGCACAAACTGGGATACAGATCAAAAGAGGCGCAGGCCTCCTGCCTGGGATCCTCCTAACTACTCCTGGTCGTCGTCAGCGGGCAGCACATAGTAGTAGGCACCTCCAGTGTAGTAGGAGTCGTCGTCGATGGTGGCGTCTGGATCCTGGGCTCCAACATCTGGTTGCGACAACCAGGTAGAAGGGATAGGGGGAAAAGAAGGAGAAAGCAACCGTGACTACTCATCCAAAGTACTCGCAAGCAAGGAGCTACACTACATATGCATGGGTATATGTGTAAAGGGCCATATCGGTGGACTGAACTGTAGAATGCCAGAATAAGAGGGGGATAGCTAATCCTGTCGAAGACTACGCTTCTGGCAGCCTCCGTCTTGCAGCAGTAGAAGAGAGTAGACTGAAGTCCTCCAAGTAGCATCGCATAGCATAACCCTACCCGGCGATCCCCTCCACGTTGCCCTGTTAGAGAGTGATCACCGGGTTGTATCTGGCACATGGAAGGGTGTGTTTTATTAAGTATCCGGTTCTAGTTGTCATAAGGTCAAGGTACAACTCCGGGTCGTCCTTTTACCGAGGGACACGGCTATTCGAATAGATTAACTTCCCTGCAGGGGTGCACCACATAACCCAACACGCTTTATCCCATTTGGCCGGACACACTTTTCGGGGTCATGCCTGGCCGCGGAAGATCAACACGTCGCAGCCCCACCTAGGCACAACAGAGAGGTCAGCATGCCGGTCTAAACCTAAGCGCACAGGGGTCTGGGCCCATCGCCCATACCACACCTGCACGTTGCGAACGCGGCCCGAAGCAGATCTAGCCCCCTTAATACAAGCGCGAGCTTACGATCCAATGCGGCGCGCGCCGCTCAGTCGCTGACGTCACGAAGCCTTTGCTGATACCACGACGCCGAGTGCCCATATCTTTCCCACGTAGTTGGTTAGTGCGTATAGACCAAATGGCCAGAATAAGATCAAATACCAAGATCTCGTTAAGCGTGTTATTTTGAAGTAACCGCGAACGCCGATAGGGCCAGGCCCACCTCTCACCCAGGTAGTCTCAACCTGCCCTATCGCTCCGCCACAAAGATCCACCCAGAGGGCCATCGGGACAAAGGTCCTTTCAGCCCCCAATCCATGAATCACTCGCGGGTACTACTTGAGCCGACCCGACTTTAGTCACCACATGTATCATGTATAAAGTATATAGTATATACCCGTGATCACCTCCCGAGTGATCACGGCTCGATAATATAGCATAGCAAACGGACAAGAATGTAGGGCCACTGATGGAAAACAAGCATCCTATACTAAGCATGTAGGATTGCAGGTAAAGGTAACAACAGTAGTAGCAAGGACAGGCTATGCATCAGAATAGGATTAATCGAAAGTAGTAACATGCTACACTACTCTAATGCAAGCAGTATAGAGAAGAGTAGGCGATATCTGGTGATCAAGGGGGGGGGCTTGCCTGGTTGCTCTGGCAAGGAGGGGTCATCTTCGGTGTAGTCGAACACACGGACATCGGCACCGGTCTCAGAGTCTACCGGAAAGAAGTAACGGATGGGGAACACAATAAATAACAAAGCAATCAAAGGTAACACAAAGCAACACACGAGAATATGCAGTGCTAGGGGTGACCTAACGTAGTGGTAGGTGATACCGACGAAGGGGGGAAACATCCGGGAAAGTATCCCCGGTGTTTCGTGTTTTCGGGCAGAGGAGCCGGAGGGGGAAAGTTGTGAGTTCGATAGGTTAGGGGTGTGTGGCGGACAAACGGTCTGCGTATCCAGAATCGTCTCGTCGTTTTGAGCAACTTTCATGTACACAGTTTTTCCATCCGAGCTACGGTTTATTTTATAATAATTCTAAAAGGATTTTATCATTTTCTAGAATTAACAGAATTAATTTAATCCTAAAATGCATTTATGACATCAGCATGACATCAGCGGTCAAACGTGGACTTTGACTAGTCAACAGACCTCTGGGTCCCACATGTCATTGACTTAAGACCAACTAATCAGGTTAGTTAGTCTAACTAAATGATTAGGTTTATTAATTACAATTAATTAGGTTAACGAAACACAATTAATTAGGTTAATTAATTTAGTTAATTAATTAATATAATTTTATTTTTATCTTTTTATTCTTTTTCGTTTTAAAAACAAAACCATTCTACGGGTGGGGCCCCTTTGTCATAGGCCCAGCGAGGCCTATCGAGCCCGCGGTTAGCAGGCACTGGGCGATGCGAGCGGCCATCCCAGGAGAGGGTCGAGCAGCGTAGACGGGGGCCGGCAATGCAGGGATGTGGGGGAGGCAAGTGTGGTGCGCGCGGGCCGGAGATCACGCCGGCGCGGCCGCGTAGTGGGTGCAGAGGCGGGAGGCGGGGCGCGGGACGGCCGGGACGAGCTGTCGGCGGCAGTAGGCGCATCGTAGCAGCAAGGCAGAGCTAGCGAGGGATGGTCAGCGCGGTGGGCTAGCGGGAATGAGCCAAGGAGGGCGGGCAGCGAGTGAGGCCAGGGGCGCGCAGGGCGTCCCGCAGCGACGGGCGCAGCTGCGGCGCGGGTCGCGGGCGCAGCGCGGCAGGTGCAGTGTACGGGCGCGGGCGGGACAGGGCCGCGGTGAGCGCGAGCTTGCGAGCAGGGGTGGAGGCGGAGGCAAGGACGCCGGGAAGGGCCACGACATGGATGTGGTGAGCGCGGGGCGAGGGGGAGAGGAGGCCAGGGGCCTCACCGGCGTTTGCTGAGAAGAGGGTGGCGAGGCTCGGGGGCGACCCGTGGGGAGGAGGACGGGGAAGCAACGACGACGGTGATGGTGAAGAGGACGGTGGCGCCGGGGACAGCTTCGGGCGACGGGTGGCGGCGCCAGGGGCGTCGGGGGCGACGGGGATGTGCGCCGAGGCGGCGTCGGGCGGCTTCGGGTCTTCGCCCCGATCTCGATCCAGATCGGCGGAGACAATGAGCGAGTGGGGAACCTGGGCTAGGGTTTGGCGGAGTGGGGGAGGCCTAAGTAGGCTAGTGGCGTGGGCCGGCCTGGCTGGGCCAAGGCCCAGTTGGGCCGAGGGGGGTTTTCTACTGTTTTTAATTTATTTTTTTGTTTTCTTTTCTGTTTTCTATCTTGACTTTATTCTAAATTAGCAATTGAATTTTATCAAATATGAAACTTGGTCCAATATTTATACTTACAAGTTTATACATTGTCTTAACTAGTTTGGAAGACATTTGTAAAGTTTTGGAATTTTTTTGTTATTTTAAAAAGTAACTAAAAGGGATGTTTTGGTACTGAATTAATTGCTAGGGATATTAAATATTTCATTACATGTTGGATGCTGTTTGTTAATTAGTTAGTGAATATTTGTAACCTTTTGAACGTTTTTAATTCACTGTTTTATGAAACTATAATTTGGCTTGTTGTTTGAATTTGTATTTGAACTAAGTTTCAAACAAGTGAGGTTTAGTAGCAGTAACAATAGTGACGTGGCATCATTAGTTGAGATTTACTGTAGCTTAGTTATCCGGGCGTCACAAGTACAGATGAGTGAATTATCAAAAAAAGGAAGAGCTACAGATATGCATCTGCCTGCCAAATACACAAGACTAGTGCAGCTAAAGGATGATGGGAAATTTGTGTCTAATGCTACCAATTAATTTCAGTGCATGACAATACAAAAAGCATGGCATCAACAACATCATCAGCAGCATACTACCATCGTAAATAGCAACGCAACAACAGCAGTAGGTAGTAGAAGTAGAAGAGTGAGGGTGCTATCGTGCACAGGGGCATGACCAGGAGTCGGGGAGGACGGGGGCGGAGTAGGTGAAGAGGCCATCATCCTCCTTATGGTGCATGCTGGCCGTAGTGACGGCCTTGACTTGCTGGCCATCGCCTGATTTTGCTCCCCCACCCGCTGCTCCACATGCAGGAATATCTACCAATAAAATGAGGTAAAATGAGAACCAACAGAGCACTTTCTGTATTACCAGAACAAAACTGAAATTCAAACAATAACATGGCCCTTTATATGGAAACAATTTAGCAGGTATATACCAATAAAATGAGGTGAAATGAGAACAAACGGCACAACGTCCAAAAAAGGCCAGCAGGATGAAGCTATAGCCAGCTAGCTATGCACCATAGGTGTCTGTATGGCCAGGTCAGAAGAATAACACGGCTAACATAAAGAGCGACACAACAGTTGTTGTGCTACCACAGAAAAATTGGGATTCGAACCTACTGTAACTATCACTCCATCCATTATTTAAACTACCAAAACGTCTTTATATTGAGAAACATAGGTACCGGTTGCATATATAGACTAGTAGTAGTACTATGTGTGGCAGTTTTAACAAGTCAAATAATTTTACTGTAGACAAGTTGCATATATAGACTAGTAGTAGTACTGTAATCTAACAGTGGCTAAAGCATACAAGAAACATATTGCAGTGTACTCTAGCCCAAACGAATTCCCACCCATGCCTTGTTTCAGATTAGACAATTTCTTACAACTGAATTCCATATACAATTGGTTTAAGCTCCATGTGTACTAATTAAGAAGGAGGCGACAAGTAGCCATTGCATGTGACGGCAGGGAGACAGGAAATGGTTAGGAAGAAGAGGAGCAGTCGAGCACTGACTGATCCATTGGAGGCCCTGGTCTTGTCCTTCTTGAAGACGACCCGAATCCCCGATGCACTTGCCCTCGACCAGATTGGAGGCACTGACTGAATACATACAAGAACATAAGACAAATAGTACATATATTAGTAAGATAAGCAGTTGTAACATAATAGGAACTGGAACGAACAGTGAGCCATATGCCTGGACCCTGAACCTTGAAGAAAGCAGTACAAAATAATTGAAAACTGATCCTAGAATGCACAAGGTGGTTACTGATCCTAGTGTTAACTAACAATTTCTCAATAAATTTTCTGTACAACAGCACAAGGTGGTTAACACAAAGGGGAAACAAAGAATTAACATGGCAGCAGAGCAAACCAATACATCTTGCAACTAATAAGCACATGATATTGCTTGGCAAATCAATTAAGCTCTTGTTAATTATTAAGCGGTGAGAATTTCTTATTTGCACATTCATGTTGATAAGCAAGTTCTAGTGTTCTACAGAACAATGACATGTCATTCGCTATGCATCTATACGTGAGACAAAAGTTGAAGGCAGGAACCATGATGGATGGATGTATATGCGTACCTGAATCCAGGGGAAATTCCGGAAGGATACGGAGGGCGTGACATCGGTGTTCATGTGCGCGCCGGAGATGTGGCCGGTGGCGTAGATCACTGCGGTGACAATGAGGCCGCCGACGATGGAGTGGCCGAGCTGGGATACACGCGTCACACCGGCGCCATAGATGGACGCCGCCCCACACATCACGAACACCAGCAGGAACGTCGCCACCACCTCCAATATCACCTGCACACACGCAAGAACCCCTCAGATTGGATACTCGAACTTGTATCTTTGAACCCTATTAATCAACTTCAATTTGCAATTTTAACACTATGCACGCGTCGACCAGAGGACGACCGGCGAGGTCCCCAAATGGAAGAGGAGCAACGGGAGAGGTAGGCGCCCAGGCGAGCGGGGGGTGGAAAGGATGGCGCCACGGTGTGCTCGCGGCCTTGCGCGATCCGCCGCTTGCACACCGCTTACATAGCTTCGGAGACAAACGAGCATGGCGGTGGCGGGGGACGCCATTCGCGCAGGCGGTGGAGGATGTGGAGGCGGCAAGTGCTTTGCTGCCACTACTGTCGCGCTCGATCTGCTGCATAGCCGGGGCTGGGGGAGAAGGGGGCGGACGATCTGGTCAAGGGGGCGGCTGATCTGGTCTGAGGGGAGGATGGAGCGGAAGGGACGGGGTCGCGGTGGTGTGCTAGGAGCCGCAGATTGCCACCGGAAGTCGCCGGGATCGGCCGCTCTAGGTGGCGGCGGCGAGGAGTCGTGGGGAGAGAGAGATGGGGTTTGCGAGAGGATGGGGGTGTCGCGGGAGGAAGGGGAGACTGGAGACGGGCAATCAGGTCGCCGGTGGAGCAAGGTGGCTGCCAGATCGGCGGCGGCGGGAATCACGGAATGAGGGGCGGCCTCGGTCAGATCTGGGGGAAGGGTGGGTATGTGGGTTGGGGAGTTGGGGAGGAGAGGGAGCGTGAGAAGGTGGAGAAGGGAGCGAGGCGCTGGTGGGGAGGGTGCGGCGTCGCGAGAAAGAAGATGGCGGGGAGAAAGGGGACGGGATCGAGAGGAGCTCCGCCGGATCAAGAAGGGCGCGATGGAGGAGAAGAGAGTGAGGGGAAGAAAGGAGGCGGGGGGTGGATGGAAAATGACCACAGAGCTAGGGTTTCTGGGTTAGTGTGGAAGGGCTGAGGACTACCGTTGGATCCCCGAGTATCCGACGGTGTCTGATGCACGATCCGCGTGAGATGTCCACGGACCAATCAGAAAGTAGTACCACGTTATGACCATTTAAATTGGTCGTGGTTGACTAAAAATAACGTGTTAAAATCATATCAACTATTTTATGACATCAAAAATTCAAAAAGGAAATGGAAAACCTTCTCGCTGGCTTGGCTTGGCGCTTCGCGCTGAATCCGCGATCCTCGGTAAGGGGAGGGGGGACCTCGGCACCCTTGAAAAGCACCTTCCAAGCATCCTCGTGTGTTGTGTCGAAGAGCTCGCTCAGAGTCTGGTGCTGGGCCAGGTCAAACTCCGACAAATTGAATGCCCGTCGTTGACACGGAAGGATCCGGCGGATGAGCATGACCTGGACTATATTGACAAGCTTGAGTTTCTTGTTCATCATGTTTTGGACACAGGTTTGGAGTCCGTTCAGCTCTCCCGGACTACCCCAGGGCAGGCCCTTCTCTTTCTAGGAGGTGAGCCGCGTGGGGATTTTGGAACGGAACTCAGGGGCCGCTGCCCATTCGGGATCATGCGGCTCGGTGATGTAGAACCACCCCGATTGCCACCCCTTTATGGTCTCCATGTAGGAGCCCTCGAGCCATGTGGCGTTGGGCATCTTTCCCACCATGGCGCCTCCGCACTCCGCCTGCTGGCTGCGCACCACTTTTGGTTTGACATTAAAAGTCTTCAGCCATAGGCCGAAGTGGGGCCTGATGCGGAGGAAATCCTCACACACGACGATAAACGCCGAGATGTTGAGGATGAAGTTCGGGGCTAGATCGTGGAAGTCCAGGCCGTAGTAGAACATAAGCCCCCGGACAAAAGGGTGGAGAGGGAAACCCAGTCCTCGGAGGAAATGGGTAAGAAAAACTACCCTCTCGTGGGGCCTGGGGGTGGGGATGAACTGCCCTGCATCTAGGAGCCGGTGTGCGATATCGTCGGATAAGTATCCGTCTCCCCTCAGCTTCTTGATGTGTCCCTCCGTGACGGAGGAGACCATCCACTTGCCTCCCGCTCCGGACATGGTTGGAGAAGGTTGAGGAAGAAAATGTGGACTTGGGCGCTGAGCTCGAGTGCGAGAATGGATGAGCAAAGGAGGAAGAAGGCGTGGATGGAGAAAGGTGAACCGTTGTCCCTTTATATGGGCGGACGAAACTATGCGTCCCCACCAGCCTGGTAAAACCCGCTCATCCCCCAAGCGCCGTAATTGATGGCGCGGTTGGGTTACCCACGTCCGTATTGATGAGAATCCCACGATAAGGGGACATGATATCTGCTTCGACAAGACGCGCCAAGGAAACCGCCTCGCAAAATGTGCTAAGATTGGCTGTGAAAAACGATTCGCATAATAGCTTGGTTGTGGTGTGATGTCACATTGTAGGATACGTCAGCAGATTAGATTTGTGGAGATGCTATTCTCTCTACGGTGATATGTGGAACTTGTTTTGCAGAGCCGGACACGATCCTCGTGTTCAAAATCTTCTAGGGAGGAGGAACCCGCCTTGCAATGCCGAAGACAAACTGCACGCCAGACTCATCGTCATTGAAGCCTTGTTCAGGGGCTACTGAGGGAGTCCTGGATTAGGGGGTATCCGGACAGCCGGACTATAACCTTTGGCCGGACTGTTGGACTATGAAGATACAAGATTTAAGACTTCTTCCCATGTCCGGATGGGACTTTCCTTGGCGTACAAGGAAATCTTGGCAATACGGATATGTAGATCTTCTTCCTTGTAACCGACTCTGTGTAACCCTAGCCCCCTCCGGTGTCTATATAAACTGGAGGGTTTAGTCCGTAGGACAACGACAACAATCATACCATAGGCTAGCTTCTAGGGTTTAGCCTCTCTGATCTCATGGTAGATCTACTCTTGTACTACCCATATCATCAATATTAATCAAGCAGGAGTAGGGTTTTACCTCCATCGAGAGGGCCCGAACCTGGGTAAAAACATCGTGTCCCTTGTCTCCTGTTACCATCCGCCTAGACGCACAGTTCGGGACCCCTACCCGAGATCCGCCGGTTTTTACACCGACAGGCGGGGTCTCGAATGCCTACCCGCGCATACGTACGGCCAGGGCTCATGTACATGGCTGGGTTCGAACGGAGAAATTGCATCGTCATGTTCATCAGGAGGCAACGGAATGCGTCATGTTTATCGGGAGGAAACGGAGTACGCCGTGTTCATCGGGAGCCAACCGGCTCGGATGGAACAGTCGATTGAAACGAGGCCTACTGTACCGCAGAACGGAGGAAACGGCCTTGTGTTCGACTGGCCACGGTATAAATAGGATCCTGTTCATTGGGAGGGGTCTGGCATACCGCAAAACGGAGGAAACCGACTTCCCTTGGACCTCCTACGGTTGAAATGGGGTCATGTTGATCGGGAGGGGTGTGGCGTACCGCCAAACGGAGGAAACAGACTCGTGTTGGAGCGCTACGGTCAAAACGGGGGTCCTGTTCATTGGGAGGGCTGTGGCGTACCGCAATACGGGACTCCACGAGATACTGTTCATCTCCACCATCGATTGCCCCCACTGGCTACTGTTCACCTACAGTCAACCTCCTCCAGCCTCCACCTATGACTATTCATCCATGGCTCCTGTTCATCTAGCCTCCACCGCTCCTCCACCGGCTAATGTTCAACCAACCCTCTCCATGGGGTCCTGTTCAACCACCCCTCCACGAGCTACTTTTCATCTAGCCCTCCACCGGCTACTGTTGAACCAACCCTCCACGGGGTCGTCCTGATCATCCAGCCCTCCACGGGGTCCTGTTCATCCACCGGCAACGACCTCTACTACCACGTGGTCCTGTTCATGCACCCCCACCAGGAACTATTCATCCAACCCCCCCGCGCCAACAACGCTCACTGTTCATCCAGAGGCAGCAAGTTCGATCGGCTTCACTTAGCTGCAGTAGCGAAAGAATTGCTTGATCGGGTTCAGTTAATAGCCATCGATCGATCGCTCGGGTTCAGTAACGCGTAGCCTGCAGTGCAATCGCTCGGGTTCAGTAGGCGAACGCCTCGCTCGGGTTCAGTTAGAGCCCAACGCCTCACACCCACGCGCCTACGTGTACGAGAGAAATGCGCATCGCTCGGCCCCCGACCACCCACCGTAAGCGGGAACACCCTGATATTTTCCTCGCCCTTGCTTCTACCATGGTTTTTTCCATCATGGACGGCCCAAAGAATGTCATGCAGCTACGTCTCCGGCCCACCCAGGACGAAAAGCCCATTTTGTGTCATGATTTTTTGTTATAGAAGTAGGAGCCCACCACATCTATGATGATACCGGGTTTTGTCACAATTATCATCATAGAAGTGTCATTAGCATGACAGAAACAAATTTGTTCGGCCCAAAATGTCACAGATGTGTTTTTTTGTAGTGAGAAGAAGAAGCACCTGCCCCGCCAAGGATCTCAGGAGGATGGGGCGTCCGACGATCTCGCCTCGGGTCCCGCGCCCACTGATGGGGCTCCTTCCCCTCTTGCATAGGAAAGCGCGCCCGGCGCCCCTCTCAAGTTGGGCTCGGGGGCTCTCCTCTGGAGGGCCTCCGACCTAACCAACGTCACGAGGGAGGTGTTCAGGCACCATGTGGAGGCGTGCTTCAGCGCGTGCTTCCGTGAGCAAGGAGCAAGGCAGGAGATGCTAGGCGCTCAGGGGTTCATCACCAAGGCGATCGAGGAGCTTCAGGAGGCAAGAGCCATGCAAGGTGAGCGTCGCCCCACACCACCCAGCGCAGCTCCCGCCCCAGATGTGGGCAGCGAGCTACGAGTCTGCGTCAACATCCCTGGGCTCAACAGAGCCGCTCTCAGGAGCTCTTCGGGCTGTCCAACTACGACCGGTGTGAGGCCCCCCTGATAGCTACGTTCGCATGCCTTTCGGCCAGCCGAATGCGGATACACTATGCAAGCGCCGCATGTGGGCCATCCTAGAGGCTTGCAAGGCCAGGCACCAGGAGATCCGAATGTAGGAGGTGTTGAACTAGCGCGAGCCTCCTGGATCTTCGGAGCCTCACGAGGCTCGGGAGCCGGACGACACGTGAGGAACGGCTTTCACAACACGCGTCTTCAGCTACTCCAACACTTCTACATCAATGGTGCCAGGTGACTTTTTTGGTTTGTTCAGTAGAGGGCACCCCTCAGGCTGCATTACCCTCAAGCTGCCAGGGCCAGTCCCTCAGCCGCTTCATTTTGATTCATGTACTCCAGACTAGTAGGCTTGCTCATGTTATCATGGTTGTTGACGTTACCCCTGCTGTCCCGTCTTTCATGGACCCGCCCCGCATGACCTCCACATGTCGCTAACCCGCCTCTTGCTCATCCCTGCAGCGCTTATAAACCTGAGAGACCGAGCTCTGGCTCGAGGCCTGCCCCGCGCACGTCACCTCACCGGGTGCTCAGTGCCTTTGCCTTTTTTGCGGAAAGATCACCGGGGCGCCAGGGGGACCAGAAAACACCAACATGAACCCCGACGCGACCCGTCCAGTCGCGGCAGTGCCGTCGCCAGATGGGACAAGCGCTGAGGGGCCGCCTGGAGGACGCGCTGGAGTGCCACCTAGCAGCCACCAGGTTCAGGCACCCCGACTCGTGGCTCAAGATGAAGGGCCTCCAAGCGACGGCTCCGGCAGGGCGGGTGAATACGCCTACGTCTCCCGCTTGGTGAACCTCGGGTACACGCCGAGGGAAAGCTCCAATTCGTTCCCCGAGCCAGGATGGGAAGGCGAAGCACTCGAGACCGGGGCCTTCCATGAGTCGCCACGGGGCTTCGCCGACCCCTTCAGCGATGATGACGGCAGGGTAAAGCCAATGTCTCAGGAACAAGTTTACACTAACCATGGGCTGCAGGTGAACCAGACCGCAACAGCATTCGGAAACCCTAGGGCGGTGGCTCTGCCCCTGACAGGAGTGGTGCAATGGGGGCTGCGTAGGAGGGGCCTGGAACCAGGGCCTCCCCTGCGCCGCACGAAACAAGGCGTTGCACGGAGGTAGGTCCTCTATCGGGGAAGGCGCCGGTGAGCCTTTCCCCCCACCAGAGGGCCCGTGGTCGCCGAGGGCGCCGCTAGCGTCCTCCTTGCCCCTTGGTCTCATCCTGGTTTCTAGAGGCCCCAATGGTGGTCGAGGGTGCCGCAGAGTTGGCCCCTCATCTGGCGATATGAAGCAAGGCTCGCGCCTATGAAAGTCTCCGCTCGTGTCACTCTCACGTAATAATGAGTGGGGCTGTACACACCATGGAATCTCCGGGGTGCCGCCCTCGGGCCTCGGGGGCTCCCGCCCACGTCCTAGTGGAAGCACCATGCTCTGCGCTGGCCCTCGATGCTGTCCCCCAATGAGTATGCTCACAGCCAGTGAAATCACTTAGCTCCACGCTGGTGGCAAGACCAGAAGGCTGGCTAGGTGCCGGATGCAAGCATTTGCTTTCTTCCCTTCTTTCTGTAACTCGATTAGCCGCCCTTTTTCTAGCTGAACTTGAAGTTGTATTTTCGTTGACAAGCGTGGGGGGGGGGAGTATTTTCTTGTTTGTGTCGATTTCTTGCGTTTTGATTGCATGCTTTATTTCGAGGCTCGCGCCTGCTACCCCTCCCCTTGCGAGAGCCTCACGAGCATGGGCTGGGTGTGGTATGCGCATGTCGATCGCGCTCGGGCATGCCGGTCGGCGGCAAATCCCCTCGGACCAGGAGTGCAATTGCAACAGGATCACTGTGCGCAAACCCTGCCATGGACTGGCATTTGCTCCTCGCGAGGCCCTCTCGGGCAGACTAGCAGGCTCCTCGGGAGATCCAGAACCTCGCGAGCCCGCGGAAGGCTCCCCTCAGCAGAAAAGCACATCGACAACCACAAAACTAGCTCAAGGCCTGCTTGGATCGAGGTAAGTTACAGCAGCAAGCCTGCTGAGGTGCCCGTGTACCTGCAGAAGCACGTTTCAAGTCCGGCCTAAGAAATAGAACATTAATTTATATACACAAGGGGCCCCCATCCAAAATCTTCTTCCTCCTTGCAGGGCCGCGTCCAAATCTTTGCGTGCAGATTCAAGCGAAGGAGCGTGGGCTCAATTGGACAAGCCGCTCGTAGCGTCATCATGGTCGCTCTCGTGCGCACTGCTAGCGCTGTCGCCGATGTCGTATTCACCATCGTCAACCGCGCCATCTTCATTCGCCATGACCACCACTGCGTCATCCTAGGTAGCGACAGACCTGACCAGGCCATCCACGTTGTCGTCGACCCAGCATGCTAGGTTGTCCCGGATAACCCCGGGCACTGGAGCGATAGCGGTGTCGAAGTTGAAGTCGGGGCCGAGGTCCTGGAGATGACTGAAGACGCGGAGAACGTGCGCCCAAGGAGGCCTCGGCTCCTTTCCTCAACAAGCTCGCGAGCCCTCGCGGCCTGGTCCTTCATGTGCATCACGACATCGGTGAAGAAGTGCAGGTGGCTGGCATAGTCTTCCACGCAGGGATGAGGGACGTTCTCCTCGCAGATGACGCCCAGTGCCTGATTAGCCCTCACTCTCAGGGCCTGGAGCATGGGGGCGTGCTCACGCTGCAATGTCTGCCGACGGCATGCCTCCTCCATGTTTTGATGCGCGAGGGACGCAGCTTCATCAATCTGCTGCTGGAGCGAAAGCAGATCAGCGCGAGCCTTGTCCAGCCCAGACCTAAGAGTGGAAATCCTTCCCTCAGCTTCAGCCTCTAAGAGCTTCTGCTCAAGCCATGCTTGTTGGCGAGATCCACGCGAGCCTCCGCCACCCTCCGGTCGACCTCTTCCTGGATTCTGGCTTTGCGGGCGGAGACGGCATCTTCAGCCATGGCCACATGGCACTTCCTTGCCTCCAGCCACTCGTGTTCTAGGCCGTCCTCCAATGCCTCCAGCGCCAGTCCCTCCTCGCGCTTCAGGATATCCTTCTCTTTGGAGGGCACTCCCCTCATCAACGCCAAGACGGTCCGGCGCGCATCGATCTACTGCTCCAGGGCAGCGTTCAAGGCCAGGAGCTTGCGTTCCCACTTCTCGGCGCCCTCACGATGATGGTCGGCCTCCTTTGCCTCCTCCAAGGCCCGAGCGCTAGCTTCGCGGGAGGCCGCGAGTTCGATTGCGGCCTTTGCCTTGTCATACTCATGCTGAAGCTACCCAAGGTTGATGGCGACCTTCAACTGGTGCCACTCATGAGCCAGGCGTAGGTCCTCCGTCTCGAGGAGAGCGTCAACTGCCACGAGCTCTCCTACAAGGCGGCTCAGCGCAACCATCGCCTCATGTAAGAGCTCATGGCGTATGACACCGCGTCTGCGCGCAAGCTCCATGGCATGGTCGAGTCCATCCTCTGTGCCAAGGGTTGCTGGGGAAGTTCGAGCTGGCCCGCTTGCCCCCGGTAGGGAGGTCGAGGTCGGCGCCTTCTCCGCCGCCTTGCGGGCCTTGTCAAAGGTGCTAGGTGACACGGCCTCACCACCTAAAGGCGAGGCCGGTGCTGGGGACGCCCAGCCGCCGGCTATAACCAACGGAGGAGTCCTTGGCACGCCGGCTACGCCCCAGGCAGGGGCACGAAGAAGTGATGCCAAGAAAGACGGATCAAGGCCCCAGGTCGACGCGTCCGCCTCCGGAGCGGGCCCTGGGCCCCGCGCGACAGTCCGGCAAGCAGAGCTCAAGATCAATGGCGAGTCGGTGGCCTGTGAGGGCCGCTCCTCGGGAGATTTCGCTGTTCCAGCCGAGGGGACCCTGAAGATCCTTGGTCAGAAAAGGACGCAACACTTAGGAAATCACGCAGATAAGGTACTTACTCGTCTTTGGCAACGTATTTCCTCTGCTTCAACGGCCGGTAGACGCCACCGTTGCAGCTTGGAAGCACCTTCCTCTTTCAGAGTGCTTCAAAATTCAGGCCGAGCTGGCCGAACCCTGCGCGCGATCGCCGTCGCCTGAGGCGGTTGGCGGGGTTCCTAAGGGAACGACCTCGAGAGCGTCAGGATGCGCCGACCCTTCCATCTCGGCCTCAGGAAAACTCGCCTGAGGCTCGGGGGCTTCCGACCAAGGAGCCTCGGACCGCGACGACACCACGGCCGCCTCGGGATAGCTCACCCGAGCTCCGGGAGCCACCACCACGGGGGCCACGACCGACGTCGCTTCCTCGGGGGCCATTTTGCTGGCATTCGACGGTGCTCGCCCCCCTGCACCAGCTTCTGGGGTGAGCGTCGAGGTGGCAGTAGGCAAGGGGAAAACAAAGACGGGGCTTTCACGGGGCCCTTCAAGGCGGACTGGGCGCAGTCCCCATTCGTCGAAAGGGGGCATTTGCCTCGTGAACTCCACCTTGTTCGAACAGCAGTGCAAGAGGCAACCCTACTCCGTCAAATTGGCTAGTGCGGGGTCGCCCGTAAGGAGCTCGAGCACTGTATGACGCGCCTCGAGAGAAAGAGCGGGTGCATGGAGCCTCATGGGGTCCCCGCAGCCGGAGAAGGCCCACATCGGCCGAGAGTGGCGCTAAAGCGGAGCGATGCGGCACCGAATGAAGTCCTTATCCACCATAGGCGCCATCACCACGAGGTCCTTCAGCCTGGCTAGCCAACGCTAGACGTGGGCGAACCGCCGGCCAACAAGCTTCGCGTGCCCCAAGCCAGAGCTAGGGACAACTAGAGCTCGTGGGAGCAGGAGCAGGGGGTTGCGCACACCAGCGTCCACGAACACCAATCGTTTCCGAAATCCGGCCATAACTGGTGAGAGCTCAAAGTCAATCCCCGAGCCGGCCATCGCCGCAACGGCTTGGAGGGTCACGCACCCAGAGCGCTGGCGGGCGTCGGTCAGATGCAGCGTGAAGAAATGCCAATGCAAAGCCACGGAAGGAGGCAATGCCCACCATGGCCTCGCAGACGAAGGAGAAGACGGTGAGGAGGAGGATGGACTGGGGATCCAGGTGCAATGCATTGACTTGGTAATGTGAGGGCACAGTGTTGAAGAAGTCAGAGAAGGGGGGATCAGACCGGACCAAAGGGCGTGAAGATTAATGGGGATCTCAGTGGCCGTCATATCAACCACGGAGCAAGAATCAGGCCAGGCCACCGTCGCCTTCCACTCATTGAAATCTTAGGCGATCGCGGGGCGAACCTTGTCCATCGCTTCATGGTTGAGCACCACCGACCGCTTGATGGTGGGCTCGAAGACCGGCGGCGCCTGGACTGAGGTATGGGTCTTCTTCTTCCCCTTCTTCTTCTGGTTCAGTGCCATGGTTGGAGAGAGGATTAGAGCCGGGCCAGGTCAAGCGAGGAGGCAGCTATTTCTGGGAGATGGGGAAGTTCTGGAAGCGTGCTGCTTGCAATGGGGGCGGAGTGGTGTTGGCAACGACGGCCACCCAGCTTGGCGGATATGAAGGCTGCATGGGGGAATGGAGGCGCCCCTATACCGCCAGTCGCCATACGTCAATCAAGGCTGCAGGTGGTTGGGGCCCACGGCGCTCCGCACTTGCCCTTTGGCTTCGCGTCAAAGCCAAGTCCGAACGCGCCTTGGGCCTAGGGGCTACTGTCGACTTTCTGGGACCGGGGTGCCCAGACTTGCCTGCCTGCGGGCTTGTGCGTGGCTCCACCAACGGCCTGGTATGGCCCATCTTCAGAAACAACCACTCAAGACCAAGCCTCGCGAGGCGGACGACACCAAGACCTCCTTAGGGGCAGCCTCACTGGGCTGGCTCCCGAGGAGCGGACATCTCTATGCAAGGGGCACCTCGTGAGGTTCCCGTGACATGATCCATGACAACCAAGGCCTGGCGGGCGCCGTGTACTAGTTTCCTCTTTGGTGCTAAAGATGCAAGCGCAGGCGAGGAGTCCTGAGGCGTCAGGCAAAGGTTTCCATATCAGTGCGACAAGACCAAGGCCAGCAGGACGATAGGACGGAGGTCATCGCGGACCCCAAAGCAGCGTCACCACTAAAGCATTTGGCAGGCGAAGACCACCTTTTGTCAGGATAGCTTGTACTAGTTGCCCCCTTCAAACTTGGCCGTGTGGGATCCCTTCCGGCCTACCATTTGGGGAGAGGACTAGGGCCTCTATAAATAGGACTAGCCACCACCACAGAGAGGGGATCGATTCCACTCGAACGAGTTCACTAGCTCATCGAGCCCAAGAACACCTCACCTCCTGAGGTCGTTCACCCATTGTACTAGTTCATCCGCAGCCCCTCAAGGCAATCCACCACCACACTGGAGTAGGGTATTACACCGCAAGGTGGCCCAAACCAGTATAAAACTTTGTGTCTCTTGTTCCTTCGGTTCGTGGAGCTAGGCTATGAGATCGTTGAGCGAGCGCAGTAGGAAGAGAGTGTTCTTCGTGCGCACCCCAGAGTTTGAACCTCACCAGGGTTTGGCGGAACCAGTCGTCCGACACTTCCTGCCAAGGCCACTTCATCACGGTCTCAACGCCGGCGCCCCAGGAGTGATCAGGCCTCTTCTTCGGCGCGTGCAGCTCGGGTTCCACCTGAGGTGTCACATCCCTAGCTTCTCCTTGCACTTGGACTAGCTTGGTTGTTGCATCATGTTTAAATCTAAGAAACTTGAATTGAGGGAATCTGAAAGCCTCAAAATCTTTTAAATTAAGGGCAAAACCCCTTAAAATTGCAGTTAATGAATCCAAAATTCCCGAAAAATAGACTGAGAATTTTGGCAAGGTTTATATACCAAACCAAAATTTTGGAACATTTTTAAGGAATTACTAGCAAAAGGGCCCGTGCGTTGCAATGGATACAAAATTATTTATGACTCCAAAAACTTCTTGTAAGTATAAAAACAATAAGCTACCTCGGGCAGCGGCATGCCAAGTGGGGTATGGGAGGATCAGTGTTTTTTTCCTACTTATCAATGGTATGGTGAGCAATTTCCTTTAATTTCAGGGACTGTTTCAATCACTGTTGAGAAAAGGCATCCCTCCCTTTAATTGAAGAATGTTATTGGAAAGAATTACCTGATGTATCCATTTGCGTGGAGAGCTGTGGTACCAAGGATTCAGTTACTGGGTCGAAGATTGTATGAATAGATCGTTATGTACAAATACACAATAATCGCCATTAACTCCAATATCTTTTAATTCATTGGATCTCTCTTTACTTCAGATTTCTTATACTTGGTTTATATCTTTCCACTTCCAACAGTACCAGAATATAATCCTAGTCCATGCAATTTTGAAAACCAAAAGAAATATCACAATTTTGAGGATATAGACATATATATAGTGACCATAATTTACCATGCTACATAAAAGCTAAATTTAAACATGAAACTGAGCATATCGATCATGGTGCAACTTTTGCACTGTGGCCTTTATCCTATCCCTGCCCACCAGAATCTAATCATTTAGTTCATTAAATGCCATAAATAACAGAAGTTCAAAACAAACTGAGGAAAACTAAGCTGTAAACTAATTAAAGGAAGCTTACATGGTTTCGAACTGAAATTTTTGTGGACACAATTTTTTCCTTGATTTTTTTGTGTGGACTCCTTGTTTTTTTCTTTTTTGGAGGACACTCCTTTGTTGATCTAAAGAAGAATTAAAAATTAGAATGAAATTAAACGGACTGTTTTCTTAGAAGGATTTGGGTGGAACCATTGCTAAATTGATAAAAAACAAAATTAACTGAGAAAAAATAAATTAAGGGGTCAGTTTGTCAGGAGTTTATAGATGGAGTCGTTGAATTTTTTCATTGATATCAAGAAATACAAAATAAACTACAGAGAAATTAAAGAAAAGAGACAAAGGAACATGAGTTCTCCTGTATAATACCTGAATTTGGTATACATATAGCTATTAGCACCGTCACACACGTACCACGGTAACTAGGTGCTTCCTCGTACTGCAAGACTAGAGAAGGTAGAAACAACATCGCCATCAAAGATGAACGGCAAGGAGAGCAGCCGCCGCTGCTCTGGCGAGATGACGGCCACCGTGTAGATGGCATGCGGTCTCTGCAGAATGTCGCCGAGCAAATTAGCAACTTAGCAAGAGCACGCACGTACATGATCCACATACAAAACTGCACACGGTTATGGCAGACACATACAAAAGAAACCGAGAAGCTAGTATAATCGGCGCCAAAGAAGATTACGCGGTGTGGATGGCTCGGTTACATGGGAAGTTCATTGTGCTGTCGTGTGATTGTTTTGCCCGTGGCTGGGAACATCCGCACATGCCTGCAAGCTGGGAATCGAGGCGGGTTGGTTTCATTGTGGAGATAGTCGGTGGCGACGACATGGCCTTGTGATCTGGGCGGTGGGCATCCCCGGTCGCGCCCCTTCGCCGACGCGGAAAGCTGCTTGTCACTGGCGACCACCCGGATATCCAACCCGAGCTCTGTCGTTCCCCGGCGCGGCGCCATCTTGCTCCGCAACAAACATGCTGGCTCCCTTCGCGGGCTTTGGTCCCGGCGGCAGGCCGACTCGGTTAATGGTGGCTGCCATGCATGGTCTTCTTCCGCGACGTGCGGGCGAGCGAAGGTAGGCAGTGGGCACCATGGCATTTCCGAGTCAAGCTTGTGGCGTCGGGGAACGGAGGCGACGGAGGAGATCTGGACGATGACGTGCGTTTAGTGGCGGGTTGGGCCACAGATTAAACGTGGTGGTTGGTGCCCGGTCGCTTGAGTCGTCCACGATGGCGCTTGGTTTGTGGCTCGTGGAACGCGTGGAGGGAGTGCTTACGACTATGCGTGGGACAGCGGGGCCGGCGAGAGGCGCAATTTAGCTTGATTTCCGGTCAAGCCGTTCACCTTTTAACAATGAAATTCTATGTGAAATCCAGGTCGGGGCACTGATGACTTTGTATTGGAATAGTTCTCGTATGATGATTATGTCCAAAACATACACGGCGACAGCGACGGTGGTGCCGTACACACTATGTCCTCTTAATGGGTCAACGAACTAGGAAAACGTTGGCTGTTTGGCTGGAAACATATATAGGCCGGTGTAATAGTCCGAAAGAACGTGAAAGGACGGGAATATGTGACTATAATAATAACATGCAGAAAAAATAATGATATATATAGATAGATTAGTACCACCTTGGACTTCGATTTTGGAAAAAATATGGAAGTATTGTAAAAAAAACTGAAAGCGTAAATTCACGTGAAGAACCGTATTGTGACGGTGGACCCACGGAGTTAACCCGTGCTTTATTATTAGGGAAAGATTTGGTCTCTGAATTTAAAACAATATTCTATTTGAATTTGAAAATATGTTCAACTATATATTGATATTTTTTCAAATGCTCAGTGATAATTTATGTGCATTTGGAAATGTCCAATGAGCAATATAAGTTATAGTCAGAGGTGTTTGGCACTTATTTGAATTTTGTTTAAATTCAAAACAGTGGCTAAAGGAATAAATAAGAAAAGAAAAAAGAAACGGAAATACACAGGAGAGAGAGAGAGAAACATCACCTATGCAGCCCACTGGCCCACAGTCCAAATCACCACTAACCTCGCGCCAGAAGGATGCCGCGCGCGTGGTCACCGCGTGTCGGCGCACGCCCGAGCCACCTCCTACTTTCGCCGATGTTGGGGGCTAGCTGGAGATGCCATGCGACCCCCGACCACTCTGGCCTGTCCACTCCTCCTCTCCCCTCCTCTGTCTCTCTCGCCCGCAACCACCGGAGTGCCATCATTGTCGTCGCTCACCGTAGCCATGGTTATCGCCTCCCTCTCGCCCCTCGGAGCTGATCATGAGCTCCTCCTCGTCCATCTCTTCCTCCTCACTAAGCCGCCCGAGGCTGGAAGGCCCTGAACGCTGCCAGCACTGTCGTTCCCCTCGTCGGCCACCGAATATCGTCACCGTCGATTGCCCGCTAACCCATCATTTGACTCATTGTGAGCTGCTGCTTTGAATCCCCCTCACCTTTGCACTGTTTGGCCGCTATAACTATCACATCGCTCATTCCCGACTACGTCGCCGCTTGAGATCGTCGTCGTGATGCTCCGGTCACCCATTGGTCCCAGGCATGTGTCCAACATACTCACCGCACCGCGTAGACGCCATAGGTGCCAACCCCGCATCACAAGGCTGCTATAGCCCCGACCCCGGGCTCACCCAAGCTCCGGCATCCGCCACGGTCGACACCGACGAAGATTCCGGCCACCCCAGCACCTCCCACTGCCACCACTCGACGCGCGCAAACTCCTGCTACTCGTAGATGGGCTCCGCCGTTGATTTGGTCGCTGGAGGAGCAATCCTGAGCACCATCGCCGCATTTGACCCCGCCATCGGCTAAACGCCAGTGAGTTTGACCCAGTTGACCAGGGGTTTGACCTCCCCTGGCTCTTTGACTTGTGGGCCTAGGCCCCTAACTAATTAGTGTTAGGTTTAAATTAGTGTTAATTAACTTAATTAGTTCAGGCACTAACATGCTGTCAGGTTTGACTTGGACCAGCCCCTTTGACCTGCTGACGTCATGCTTACACAATGCTGACGCAGTTAATCTTTTGCTGGATTGAAAACAATCCAGGAAATTCCAGAAATTAGTTTAAACTTCAAAAATTCATATAAAATCAACTGTAACTCCAAATGAAATAATTTATATATGAAAAATTATCAGAAACATTCAGGGAATATGTTTATGGCATTTTCATGCATGTTAGAACAACTTATGGCTACTGTCTAGGACAAATAAAATAAATGGCATTTAAATAACCACATGTGGAGTTTAAATTTGAACCTTTGGTTCAAACCATATTCATTTAATTATGTTGCTAGTGGCATATTGCCATGTCATATTCATGCATCATATTGTTGCATTGCATTGATTGTGTTCCTTCTCTGTTTGCCGGTGTTGTTCCCTCTCAGTGGACGTTGTTCCGACATTGTGATCGTTGACACTTGTGAAGAGCTATAATATCTTCAAAAGTGCCAGGCAAGCAACCCCCATTGAACATTCCAATACAATCCCACCCTCTCGCTCTTTCTCTCTCTTAGTGCATTAGGACAACAACGATTCAACTGTTACATGATGTGGTAGTTGAACCCCTTTCCTCTGCATGACCTGTCTTTCCCATAGTAAATAGTCGAAACCCACTAGCTTGATTAGGAGTTGTTCGAGCCATGATGTGCCTACTCATTTATGCTTGCTTGTTATGACTGCTATGCTTAGAGTTGTGTCAGGTCTAATTGATCTGGGATGGATTGGAATGGTGTGAACATGTCCTACTATTGAGAGCTAAGTTTGCAAACACGATTTGTTAAAGGTAGCGATGAGAGGCCATGTAGGAGTACATGGTGGGTTGTCTCATTGAAACTGCCCTCAGGAAATGATTTCTGTGTTTGTTTTCCAAGAACGGCTACTACCACATGTTGAGCCCTGAAATATGACCCTGCTCGACTTATTAACCCCCCTGTCCTCTGTCCATGAGTTGCAAGTAGTTTCTGGTGTTTGTGGCTTGCTGGAGGCCGTGCGTAGCGCTGGCTGGAGGGGTGGGCTATGATGCGGTAGGCAAGTGGCACGGTGTACCGAGTCATCTGTTTGGTGCCTCGGGAATCCTGCAGACATCTTTCGGGGCCTTAGTGGAAAACTCAGCCGGACTCCCTGCGGATGGAACTTGAATAGGTGATAAACCTAGACTAGAGAGTTGTGTGGTTAGTCAGGTCGTGGTCTACACCCAAGTCGGCTTTCGCATGAAGTCTGCCAAGCACATGTCATGTGTAGATGCTAAGTGGTGGAAACATGTGTGAAGAAGTACACCCCTGTAGGGTTATAAATGATCTATTCGAATAGACACGTCCACGGTAATGGACTACTGGGTTGCTTATGCAGTTCATAGACAAGTGAAAGTGGATACTGTAAAATGTGCAAGATAAGAGTGGGTGCTATTGATGGCCTTCTCGTAGGGAGACGAGAGCAGATCCATAGTGGTGTAATGATATGGGAATATGTGGACTCGTGTGCGCCACCTCAAAAGAATTACCAGCAGTCGTAGTACACGATAGCCACTGAGTAAAAGCTGGCGTGCTGCAGTTAAACTCCACTACCCCTTTATTGATACTAATGCATATGTAGCTAGTTCTAATGTAAGTCTTGCTGGGTACATTTGTATTCACGTTTGCTTAATTTATGTTTTTGCAAAGAGACTTCAGTCTCACTAGTAGTTCTGCGTGGACTTCGACTTTTAGCTTGTTACCTCATCTACGATCTTGTACCCTTGGGAGGGTCTTGTAGATAGTCAGGCTCCAACGCCTTCTTCCTTTTCAGATGTCTGTACCCAGACATGTTTATGCTTATGTTGCCTGTATGCTCGGTATGTTGGGTCATGTGACCCCTATTTGTAATACATGCTATGACGGCTCTTCTGGGCCTTTATCTATATAAGTTGTTGAGTTATGTTGTGATGTCATGTTTTATCTACACATATCGTGCATGTTATGCGTACGTGTAACGTGTATTGGTATGTGTGGGATCCAACAATCTAGTTGTTTATTCTTGGTAGCCTCTCTTATGGGAAAATGTCACCTAGTGCTTCCACTGAGCCATGGTAGCTTGCTACTTCTCCGGAACACATGGGATGATCGGCATGTGTCCTTCTTTGCTCCTGTGTCTGTCCCTTTGGGGAAATGTCACGCGGTGTTTTACTAGAATCCTTGTAGCTTGCTATGAATCGGTTGCACAAGCTTGTCGGATTGTGGGTTCACGCAAACCCTTGAGGTTCAAACTCTGGGGTGCGCATAAAGAACTCTCTGTCCCTAGCTCGCCCGCTCAACGATCGCACGGCCTAGCTTGACGAACCCAAAGAACAAGGAACACAGAGGTTTATGCAGGTATGGGCCACCATTATGGTGTAATACCCTACTCTAGTGTGGTGGTGGTGGATTGCCTCGCGGGCTGAGGATGAACAAGTATAATGGACGAACAGCCTCCTGATGAGAGGTGTTCTTGAGCTTGGCGAGCTAGTGCGTGTATCGATCCGACATCAGACGGTCAAATCTCTATGCATTAGTGTCATCCCTGGATCGTTAATGCTGACACACACAGTACTCGAAGGATTTATAACAGAGTGCAATCGCACACTTATTACATCGAATGTCTCAAAAGAGAACTTATTACAATAATATGGCTTAAGGCCATCGAAGGTAACTGAGTCCATCAACTCCAACAGCATAGATGAGTGCACGACAACGACCTAGCTGTCACGCCCAAGATGCGACCCTATCCTAAAGGAACTCAAAGGTTCCACCAAGGATAGAAGCTCATCATGAAGACGCTTTTGCAAGGTGGATATCATTACATCAACATTACATAATAGTGAGGATACATACAAGGCATACAAATGCCGCAAGTATACAACAATACAACATATACAAGATCAACATCCGACTATGGATGAAACATAAAGAACAAGTAAACGACATCCACCCTGCTAGCCCAGGTTGCCGACCAGGAACCTATCCCTCAATCCAAGAAGAAGCAGAAGAAGAACTCCAACACAAATAAACATCGCTCTCACGTCATGATCATCGCATAATCTGTACCTGCAACTGGTGTTGTAGTAATGTGTGAGCCACGAGGACTCAGCAATCCCATTACCATGGGTGTCAAGACTAGCAAAGCTTAATGGGTAAGGAAGGGGTAAAGTGGTGAGGTTGCAGCAGCGACTAAGCATGTATGGTGGCTAACTTACGAACCAAGAGCAAGAAGAGGAGCTTAGCAAGCGGTCGTCAACTAGTAATGATCAAGAAGTGATCCTGAACTCCTACTTACGTCAAACATAACCTAGAAACCGTGTTCTCCTCTCGACCAACCCCGAAAAGAGACACTCACGGTTACGCACACGGTTTTTGTATTTTAGAAGAGTTTACTTCAAGTTTACTACAACTGGATATCAACAAATTCCCATCTGCCACATAACCGCGGGCACGGCTTTCGAAAGTTCAAACCCTGCAGGGATGTTGTCGTGGAATTATCATGTCAGATGTCCTCTGGCAAGGACTTAATCATGGAGCCATCGCAACTGGGAAGCTTAAAGGGGTTAATCGGGACAAAGAACACGCGAGGTTATACTAGTTCAGCCCCTTGCGGTGAAGGAAGGCCTACGTCTAGTTGGGTTTGGTATTGCTTGAGGTTTCGATGACCAGGGAGCGAGATACGCTATGCCCGGTTCTCGATTCGTTGTCTCTTGCCCTTAAGCCACCAGCGGGTCGTCCCCTTATATACATGGGTTGACGCCCTGCGGCCTAGAGAGTCCCGGCCGGCTCATAAACAGTGTTCGGCTCGGTGACTAGTTACCTCTACCTGATGTTACAAGTCATGCCACTATGGTGGTTTATCACTATGGGCCTTAAGCTGCCCGTGGGCTTTAAACTCTATGAACCGCCATCCTCATGTTGGATCTTGGGCTTCTTTAACGACGAGTCTTCTTTGCGTAACTCGGCCCCTCCTGGCCGTCTTACTCAAATAGTCATATCCCCAACATTAGGCCCCAGATTGATTTGGACCGGTTCATGTCAATCTTAAAATACCTTAAGAATCAGTCCTTCTATCTAATGTCCGTGAAAAGGTCATAACCCGTTGTGACGTCATCTTCTGGGTCCAGGTTAACCCACCATGACATCATCTTTTAATTAAATCCTTATCTTATTTCATCATATCTTCAACGGATCTTCGCATTAACTAAACATTCCGAAAATCGAGGCGTCGGGGTTGTTGGAAAATGATATTCCGTCTCCTTGTTTTTCACGTCGTCTTGGTCGGCCCCTCCTTATAAATAGATGCGACCTAGGTCTTTTTCATTTCCTTCAGTCGTCTTCTCCCTCGCACCTTCTTCTTTCCTGCTCAAGCTCTGCCGCCACCGCCGTCGAACCCCTCGTCTTCACAGACTCAGGCCGCTGCATCACCCTGATTCTGACCAGAAAAGGACGGCGACCCTCCGCAGCTCTTCCGCATATGTGAGCTCCTCTTTTCCCCTTTCTCAGATCTGCATTGAAAACTGTTTTGAGTTCGTCGGCGTTCATCGCTGCCCGACGCAAACCTCCATTAGTTCCCACCTCCAATGCCTTGTTTAGATTATAAAAACGACACAGAACTACTGCGGAAAATGTTTGTGCTTATCCTGTATGAGAACAGATCTCATTTCCCTTGTTTTGGAAGCCCTCCGCGAGTATATGAACTTATCCATACTGTTTTAGGTCTAGAAATATTTTCCTTTCCAAAGCATCATTTGATCCAAAATAATGATTGCAACTTGTGAAACCTGTTTGTTCCACACTTAGCCAAAAAAACTGCATCTGCTGACTCTGTTTCGGCCATAATAGTTCATGTGACTGGTTTAAGAAAGTACTGGCTGTCAGCACCACTTGCTTCTGGCGATTTAAGAAAATCATAATTGCCCTTGATACCTGCATTGGTTTAAACATTATTGCATAGTCACCTATATGTCATTAGGCCCCTTCTTAAGTCGCCACCTTGAATAAATCAACAGTGCTCTCCTCCAAGCTATAATTGAGCCAGAAAAATGCTTTTATCTTGTTGTAGGCTTCGATTTACGCAATGGCACACAAAGCTCCCAAATCTCCGGTGACCTGCAACTGGGTCCTGTCCATTGTCACAGAGAGCAAACTGTCCAATTTTGTGAAGTCTGGCCATCTGCCCAAGAAGGATGTTATGTCTTATCGTGCCCCTAACCCGTCTGAGGAGAAACCTCAACCCAAGGAAGGGGAGGTGATCATTTTTACTGATCACATGAGCCGGGGATTCGCTCCTCCCGGTTCAAAATTCTTTAGGGATGTTCTGAATTTCTTTGATCTAAGGCCTCGAGATATCGGACCCAATTCCGTGTCAAACATATGCAACTTCCATGTCTTTTGTGAAGTTTACCTTGGAGAAGAGCCTAGCCTGCCTTTGTTCCGGGAACTTTTCTATTTGAACCGGACGAATGAACATGCCAACGGGCCCAGTCTGGAACTTGGTGGCATATCAATTCAGAGGCGGAGAGACTGCCTATTCCCTTACGCTGAACTACCGAGTCACCCCAAAGATTGGAACCAGACATGGTTCTACTGCCAAGATACTTCTCCAGCTGACGAAAACCCACTACCCGGCTCTCGCGCATTGCGCCTTGAGTCTACTCACCCGCTGCCGTACAAGTTGATTGCTATTGAACGTCTGCCACTCACCCCCATTATCAAGAAAATCAAAGATCTTTTGTGGAACGGCTTAGATGGCATCGACCTGGTCCGAGTCTGGATTGCTTGGAGAATGATTCCGTTAAGACGCCGCCCCGGCTTAATGTGTAACTACTCAGGCGAAAAAGATGATCCTCAGCGTTATAGTCCTGATGACTTACCCGATGACGTAGTGGAAGCTACCACTCAGTCTTTGTTGAAGGAGGGTACAGTAACCAGTAACGCCTTCGGCTTACTGCCCTTCTGCAAGAAGAACCCGGCCCTTGCAGTAAGTCTCAGTGATTACATTTTACTGTGTTAAACATCATTCTTATTCATAACCCTCTGTAATCCTTTACAGGCCAACGACAACTTCTGGAAAGTCTAGTATGACCATGAAGCGGCCAAGCAAGCCAGGGCGGCCAAGAGAGCCGAAAGAAAAACCACCAGGCCTACCACTTCAAGGAAAAGGAAGCCAAGTGCTTCTGAGATGTTCCAACTTGATGATTCTGATGACAATGAGGAAGAGGTAACTTTTCAACTTCCCTTGCTTCTTCATAATCATCTTACTAACATTATCCCCCTTTCAGGAAGACACGGGCAACAGCCAACCCGTCGAGGAAGAGGTAACTATAATCTCCTCCGACTCCGAGCTTCGGCCGCGTCAGAAAATTCGAAGAGTAACCCGGAAAGTAAGATTTTCACACCCTTTGGCTTACCAAGATCCTGACTTTCTTTTGAAGCAACAACAATTCGAAAACCGGAGGCAGACCCGGACTAGCAAGGATGCTGAGCTTTCCTTCGTCTTGCCTGACATAACCCGGAAACATCGTTCTAAGGTTATCTCCAACTTATCCCCTTTTTCACCTTTGGCGGGTCTAATCCGTCAGCCTATCAACTTATCTGACTCCAATTACCAGGATACTTCTCCTTCATCCGGCGAGTCCATGCAGTCAAACATGCCGGCTTTTAAAACTGCCCCTGGGTAATACATATTTATTTACCTTATGTTTTCCCTTCTTCATGTTTCTTTACTCATTCTTCTGTTTTGTCCATAGCATGCAAGTTAGACCCAGGAAAAAAACAAAGAAAGACACGCCGGCCCAAGACCTTATTATGACTGAACCAGAGCAGACAGACGCAGCTGCCCCCGGCTCTTCCACACATCAGCCGCCGCCTGAACCGGCTCAAGATATTCCAGCACCAACTTCTGATCCGCCTGCTGAAGATATTCTTGATAGTTCCATTAACCCGGAAGCGCCTAACCCGGCCAAGACGACTGACTATGAAGTGGAAATACTCAAGACCCAGTTCGTTGAACCAGCCCGGCCCACAGTCCTTGCCAGATGTTCTGCTAAAGAAGAGTTGCTAGAACGCCGTAAGGCCAAGATGGATATCACCAACTATACTCACTTGAGTATTGGAGAGATCGTCTCGGGCTATATCAACCAGGTGCAGAGCAGTCGTGACCTGGAAATTGACATGGTGAAGCGAATACAGCAAAAATCTGAGGTATGATTATGCTTCCTTACTTTCAAGCACACTTACTGTAACAGCCCCCAAGTCTATTGCTTATGAGTAAATATGATGTAGACTTTAGAAAAATTGTTAAAGCTGCTTGCCGGCTGAAAGAGAAAATATTTAAACCGGCTGTAACACAATATCTTTAACTTGCGATACACATTAGCCCCCAAGTGCCAAGTATCTTTGCTTGCAAAGTGCTTGGAACTTAATATCCAGGCCCAACTTATGCCTTTAGAAAGCTTCGGTATACATTAGCCCCCAAGTGCCAAGTACCTTCGCTTGCAAAGTGCTTGGGAGTTTAATATTATTTATCATGATCTTGACTATTATTCGGTATCAATGCAGGCCACCATAAGTCAATTTGAGTCGGAGATTGCTGACCTGAAGAGCCGCCTGTCAGCCCAGGAGCTTGAAATTCAAAAAGCCAACTCCAAGTTTGAAGTCAGCGTCTCTGAACAAGAGAAGTTGAAGAAGAATTTTGAAGCGGAGAAGAAAGCATGGGCTGATGAAAAAGCCTTACTGGTGACCCGAGCCGACACAGCAGAAGCATCACTTGCGGAAGTAAACACCGAGTTGTCCGGCTTAAAGCACCAGATATCTCAGATGGTCTCAGCCATCTTTGGTAAGTAACGATACATATGAAAACTTAAATATTGCAAACCTTTCTTTGTTGAACACCTTAATTCTTACCTCCGGCTCACTTTATGTTTGTAACAATATAGGCCCCAGGAGCACCATCCTCAAGCAGAATATGACGATCAAGCTGAAGGCAGTGTATACTCTGGTGGAACAGCTTTACACCGGGTCACAACGTGCTCTAGCCATTGTGGCTTTATCTAATGACGTTCCTTATCTCCTTCAAGATGTGCTGAAATAGCTTGATGTGCTCCCTTAGCGGGTTCAAGAGCTAAGGCGGGCATCCGCAAGAGCCGGGGCCATAGACGCGTTGAGCCAGGCTAAAGCATGGATTCCAGAACTAGAGTCGTCCGACATTGCTCTTGGATACCCGAGTATGAAGGAAGATGGCACCTTATTCAATGAGACAGACTTCACTGTCTGTGTGAAAGACATACGTCTTGTGGCTACTCTTATTGGCAACGACACTGATCTGACCAAGTATCAGCCGGGTTACGATAGTGAGAACCGGAGGATTCCAACTCCTCATTACCATGAAGTCAACCTGATTCCCCCAGCTCGTAAGCACACTTTCGCCCCTGACGTCAACCCAACTGGTTTAATCGATGATGAAGCTGAGTTTGAAGCCTTGAGTGGCATTGATTGGGCCTCATCAACCTTCCAGGACAGGGCAACCGGTGGAGAGGCGGAGAAGGATAACCCGGAATCGTCAAGCCAACCAGAAGAGTGAAGACGTAGGGTGTCATATGTTTATGTTCTTACCAAACAACGCCTCACTATTCAGACTCGGGGAGTCTTGTAATAGAATAGAAAAACTCGATTTTTGTCATGCCTTCGCGCATGCTTATGGTACTTGATACTTGCATAAGCCGCCATTACTATGCACTCGCAGTTTATATTAATCTGTTATGCCTTTATGAAGATTTACCTCTTTCGCCCTACACATAAGACGAACAGAAATCCCTTGGCAACTTACTGCATTAGGGGTCATATAATATTTTGATAACCCAGAGTATACACCAAACAGTTTTAGGAAAGACAACTTACGATTAGACTTAGTAGGCATAATCATAATGACATACCTATGATGCTTGCGGTTATCTCTCCGGCTTATATAACCCAACCCCTGAGGGTAAATTCAACTCCAGAAATTTGATATATAAAGGTTCACCTGGTACTTAGTAACCCGAGGTAACCAATATTAACCCGGAGGATTGTGATCCAAACTATTGTACTTTGAAGAGGATCTCAATATAACTAAATATTGATACTTATAAAACATGATGAATAATGAACAAAATTAAAAGGCTTCTGATTCGAACACGATCAGTGAACCGTTCCAAAGGGGTTAAGCTAAGATTCGGATACGATCATATAGCCCCCAGTTGCTGTGGCGATGTCGATCAAGTGGGTATCGACAACTATGTTCTCTTTGGTTTGAATACGACCTATGTTTGAACAGGAAGTCCCCAAGTGACCATAAGAGTTGTTTAATGACGCTGATTAGAATACGATCCACGTCAGACCCAAAGGGGTTAAGCTATGATTCAAATATGATCAAGAAGCCCCCAAGTGGGTTTGGCAGTATGTCGATCAAGTCGGTATCGATAGCTATGTTCTCTTTGGTTGAAATACGACCTATGTTTGAACAGGAAGCCCCCAAGTGATCATGGCTAGATTCAGATATGATCATAAGCCGGACCAAAGGAAAAGCCGGATTCAGATGTGACCCGCATCCTCTTGGTTATCTCCACCACATAACAAAGAAGACACATAAACCTTTTTTTGGGGTGGAAAAAAGGACAGAGGTCCTGCTTTATTGCTTTATGTAATATATACATAGCATAAATATTAGAGCCGGTGGTTCAAGTACAGTAAGGCCGAAGATGAGCGATATTCCACGGCCGGCGGGTCTCCTCCTCCGACTTACGTGAGTCTTTGTGCTCTCGAACATCAATAAGGTAGTATGACCCGTTGTTCAGATTCTTACTGACCACAAAGGGTCCTTTCCAAGTAGGGGATAACTTGTGCATGTCAGATTGATCCTGGATGAGTCGGAGCACTAAGTCGCCTTCTTGAAAGGTCCTGGACCTAACCCGGCAGCTGTGGTAGCGGCGCAGGTCTTGCTGATAAATGGCTGAGCGGGCTATTGCCAAGTCTCGCTCTTCGTCCAACATGTCAAGTGCATCCTGACGAGCTTTTTCGTTGTCCCCCTCAACATAAGCCGCCACACGGGGTGAGTCATGAAGGATGTCACTTGGCAGGACCGCCTCTGCTCCATATACCATAGAGAAAGGTGTGTAACCCGTAGATCTGTTAGGTGTAGTATTGATGCTCCAAAGTACCGAAGGTAACTCCTCCACCCAACAACCCGGCGTCCGCTGCAAGGGGACCAAGAGCCGGGGCTTGATACCCTTCAAGATTTCTTGATTAGCTCTTTCTTCTTGACCATTGGATTGAGGATGAGCCACAACCGAAACATCAAGCTGGATATGCTCTCGTTGACAGAACTCTTCCATAGCTCCTTTGAAGAGGTTAGTGCCATTATCAGTTATGATGCTGTGTGGAAAACCAAAGCGAAAAATCACCTTTTTCATGAACTGGACCGCCGTGGCTACATCACACTTACTGACTGGCTCTGCCTCAACCCACTTTGTAAAATTGTCAATCGCCACCAAAAGGTGCGTCTTTTTATCTTTAGACCTTTTGAAAGGCCCGACCATATCAAACCCCCAGACTGCGAACGGCCAAGTAATTGGAATCATGCTCAATTCTTGAGCTGGCACATGGGCCTGTCGTGAGAACTTCTGACATTTGTCACATTTGCTGACCAGATTTTCTGCATCAGCGTGAGCCGTCAGCCAATAAAACCCATGACGGAAAGCCTTGGCCACAAGAGATTTTGAGCCGGCATGATGACCACAATCGCCTTCATGAATCTCACGGAGTATCTCCTGACCCTCCGCAGGTGACACGCAACGTTAAAACCCTCCAGTGATGCTGCAGTGATGTAACTCGCTATTAACGATTGTCATGGATTTGGACCGCCGGACGATTTGTCTTGCCAAGGTCTCATCTTCAGGTAACTCTCCCCGGGTCATATAAGCCAAATAAGGCACTGTCCAATCCGGGATAACGTGAAGAGCCACTACCAGTTGTGCCTCCGGGTCTGGCACTGCTATATCTTCTTCTGTAGGTAACTTGACAAAAGGATTATGCAAAACATCAACAAGTTGTTAGCTGGTACCGGTTTACGCGGAGATCCCAGCCGGCTTGAGGCATCAGCCGCCTTATTCTTCCTTCGATCAATGTGTTCCACCACATAACCCTTGAAGTGCCCAGCTACAGCATCAACTTCGCGACGGTAAGCCGCCATAAGGGGATCTTTGGAGCCACAAGATCTGAGTCTCCTAAACACCTTACCCGGCTCAAGTTCATCTCCTTGGCCATCCGGAGACCACGGAGTAAGGCCTCATACTCAGCTACATTGTTAGTGCAAGGAAACATAAGCCGGAGCATATAACAGAATTTGTCACCTCGAGGGGAAGTTAACACGACTCCAGCCCCCGAGCCTTCCAACTGCTTGGACCCATCAAAATGAATAGTACAATATGTGTTATCAGGCTTCTCCTCAGGTGCCTGTAGCTCTGTCCAATCATTGATAAAATCCACCAAGGCTTGAGATTTAATGGCTGTGCGTGGCACGTACTTCAGACCATGAGGCCCGAGCTCGATGGCCCACTTGGCGACTCGTCTCGTGGCCTCTCTGTTCTGGATGATGTCTCCCAATGGGGCAGAACTTACCACAGTGATAGGGTGACCTTGGAAGTATTGCTTCAGCTTCCGGCTTGCCATCAACACCCCGTAAACAAGCTTGTGCCAATGAGGGTACCTTTGCTTCGAATCGATGAGCACCTCACTGACGTAATAAACCGGCCGTTGAACCCGATTCTCCTTACTAGCCTCCTTGCGCTCCACCATGATTGCAACGCTGACGGCTCGTGAATTATCAGCCACATATAACAGTAAAGGCTCCTTGTCAATGGGAGCTGCAAGGACTGGCGCCTTAGACAACTGTCTCTTCAAATCCTCAAAAGGAGCATTAGCAGCATCACTCCAGATAAAGGTGTCTGCCTTCTTCATCATTTGATACAGCGGTAGGGCCTTCTAACCTAGCCGGCTTATGAATCGGCTCAAAGCAGCAACACGACCCTCCAGTCGCTGAACATCATTGATGCACGCCGGCTTAGCCAAAGAGGTAATTGCCTTGATCTTCTCTGGATTAGCTTCAATGCCCCTGTTCGAGACCAGGAATCCCAAAAGCTTACCTGCAGGTACACCAAATACACACTTCTCCGAGTTAAGCATCATTTTATAAACCCAGAGATTATCAAAGGTTTCCTTTAAGTCAGATATCATGGTTTCCTTCTCTCTGGACTTCACCACAATGTCATCCACATAAGCATGAACATTGCGCCCAATCTGATTGTGGAGATAGTTCTGTACACACCGCTGATAAGTCGCCTGGGCACTCTTGAGCCCAAAAGGCATAGACACATAGTAGAAAGCTCCAAACGGAGTGATGAAGGCGGTCTTCTCCTGGTCCTTAACTACCATCTTGATCTGATGATAACCAGAGTAAGCATCCAAAAAACTCAAACGCGCACAACCCGCCGTAGCATCAATGATTTGATCAATACGGGGGAGAGCGAAAGGATCAGCCGAACAAGCCTTATTTAAGTTCGTGTAATCCACACACATCCGCCAGGTGCCATTCTTCTTGAGTACGAGCACCGGGTTAGCCAACCATTCTGGGTGAAAAACTTCAATGATGAACCCGGCCGCCAAGAGCCGCGCGACCTCCTCTCCAATAGCTTTGCGTCTTTCTTCGTTGAATCGCTGAAGAAACTGTCTGGCCAGCTTATACTTTGGATCAATGTTAAGAGTGTGCTCAGCGAGTCCTCTCGGTACACCCGGCATGTCAGAAGGTTTCCATGCAAAGATGTCCTGGTTCTCATGGATGAACTCGATGAGTGTGCTTTCCTATTTAGGATCCAAATTGGCACTGATGCTGAACTGCTTAGATGAATCGCCTGGAGTAAAATCAACAAGCTTGGTCTCAGCAGCCGACTTAAACTTCGTTGCCGGGTCATGCTCTGTTGTTGGCTTCTTGAGGGAAGTCATATCTGCCGGGTCAACATTATCTTGATAAAATTTGAGTTCCTCCGCTGCGCAGACAGACTCGGCATAAGCCGCGTCACCTTCTTCGCACTCCAGGGCCACCTTTCGACTTCCATGCACAGTGATGGTGCCCTTTCAACGCGTCATTTTGAGCTGTAAATAAACATAACACGGCCGCGCCATGAACTTGGCATAAGCCGGCCGCCGAACAAAGCGTGATATGGACTCTTGATTTTGACCACCTCAAAGGTTAACTTCTCAGCCCTGGAATCATGCTCGTCTCCAAAGGCCACCTCCAGCTCAATCTTACCAACGGGATATGCCGACTTACCAGGCACCACTCCATGGAAAACGGTGTTGGATGTCCTTAAATTTTTGTCAGTTAAGCCCACGCGCCGAAAGGTCTCATAATAGAGGATGTTGATGCTACTACCTCCGTCCATGAGCACCTTAGTGAATTTATATCCACCGAACTGCGGAGCCACCACCAAGGCTAGTTTACCCGGATAATCAACCCGGGGAGGGTGATCCTCCCTACTCCAGACAATGGGCTGTTCTGACCACCTCAAGTAACGAGCGACTGCCGGCTCAACAGAATTCACAGCCCTCTTATGAACTTTCTGATCACGTTTGCACAAGCTAGTGGTGAACACGTGTTACTGCCCACTATTCAGCTGTTCCGGATGGCTCTGATAACCCGACCGCTGTTGCTACCGTCCTCCTTGACCAGACTGCTGTTGATTATAGCCGCTTTGATTTCCCTGAAAGCCGGAATTTGAGCCACCACCCGGGCCATGAAAACCACCGGCTCCTGAGCCGCCACCCGGACCATGATTGCCGTCAAACGTATTGGAGTTCTTGAAAGCCTTCATAATCGCACAATCTTTCCACAAGTGAGTGGCGGGTCGTTCCCGGGTGCCGTGTCTCGGGCAGGGCTCATTAAGTAGCTGCTCAAGGGATGGACCTGATCCGCCAGATTGAGTAGCTTAAAGGGGTTAATCGGGACAAAGAACACGCGAGGTTACACTAGTTCAGCCCCTTGCGGTGAAGGAAGGCCTACGTCTAGTTGGGTTTGGTATTGCTTGAGGTTTCGATGACCAGGGAGCGAGATATGCTATGCCCGGTTCTCGATTGGTTGTCTCTTGCCCTTAAGCCACCAGCGGGTCGTCCCCTTATATATACGGGTTGACGCCTTGCTCGGTGACTAGTTACCTCTACCTGATGTTACAAGTCATGCCACTATGGCGGTTTATCACTATGGGCCTTAAGCTGCCTGTGGGCTTTAAACTCTATGAACCACCATCCTCACGTTGGATCTTGGGCTTCTTTAACAATGAATCTTCTTTGCATAACCCAGCCCCTCCAGGCCGGCTTACTCAAATAGTCATATCCCCAACAGGTGTCCCAACTTAGCCCATTATAAGCTCTCGCGATCAACGAAGGATATTCCATCTCCCGGGAAGACCCGGTCAGTCTCGGCATCCCGATTTACAAGACGTTTCGACAATGGTAAAACAAGACCAACAAGACCACCCGATGCGCTGACAATCCCGATAGGAGCAGCACATATCTCGTTCTCAGGGCAACACCAGATGAGCACACCGTACAACTAAAACCATACCTCAAGTTTCCCCGAGGTGGCGCTGCAAAGGACTCTAGTTCGGACCAACACTTAGACAAGCATTGGCCCAGGGGGGCCGAATAAATATGACCCTCGGGTTAGCTACTCCCAAGGGAAAGGTATAGGTGGTAGGCAAATGGTAAAACCAATGTTGGGCCTTGCTGGAGGAGTTTTATTCAAAGCGAATTGTCAAGGGGGTCCCATAAATCACCCAACCGCGTTAGGGACACAAAATCCCGGAACATAACAACGATATGGCGGAAACTAGGGCGGCAAGAGTGGAACAAAACACCAGGCATAAGGCCGAGCCTTCCACCCTTTACCAAGTATATAGATGCATTAATTGTTGTGGATCGTAGCAGAAATTAAAATTTTCCTACGCATCACCAAGATCTATCCATGGAGTATTCTAGCAACGAGGGGATAGGAGAGCATCTACATACCACTTGTAGATCGCAGCGGAAGCGTTCAAGGAGAACGTGGATGATGGAGTCGTACTCGCCGTGATCCAAATCACCGATGACCAGCGCCGAACGGACGGCACCTCCGCGTTCAACACACGTACGGTCGGGATGACGTCTCCTCCTTCTTGATCCAGCAAGGGGGAAGTAGAGGTTGATGAAGATCCAGCAGCACGACGGCGTGGTGGTGGATGCAGCAGAGTTCCAGCAGGGCTTCGCCAAGCTTTTGTGGAGAGAGGGAGAGGTGTAACGGGGAGAGGGAGGCGCCAAGGCTGCAGGGTGCGGCTGCCCTCCCTCCCCCCTTTATATAGGCCCCCTAGGGGGGGGGCGCCGGCCCTGGAGATCCATCTCCAGGGGGGGGGCGGCCAGGGGGGATGGCTTACCCCCCAAGCCATGTGGGCGCCCCCTGCCCTAGGGTTTCCAACCCTAGGCGCAGGGGGGAGGCCCATGGGGGGGCGCACCAGCCCACTATGGGCTGGTTCCCTCCCCACTTCAGCCCACAGGGCCCTCCGGGATAGGTGGCCCCACCCGGTGGACCCCCGGGAACCATCTGGTGGTCCCGGTACAATACCGGTGACCCCCAGATCATTCCCGATGGCCGAAACGACACTTCCTATATATAATTCTTTACCTCCGGACCACTCCGGAACCTCTCGTGACGTCCGGGATCTCATTCGGGACTCAGAACAACCTTTGGTTTGCTGCATACTAATATCTTTAACAACCCTAGCGTCACCGAACCTTAAGTGTGTAGACCCTACGGGTTCGAGAGACATGCAGACATGACCGAGACGATCTCCGGTCAATAACCAACAGCGGGATCTGGAAACCCATGTTGGCTCCCACATGCTCCTCGATGATCTCATCGGATGAACCACGATGTCGAGGACTTAATCAATCCCATACTCAATTCCCTTTGTCCATCGGTATGATACTTGCCCGAGATTCGATCGTCGGTATACCGATACCTTGTTCAATCTCGTTACCGACAAGTCTCTTTACTCGTTCCTGTAATACATCATCCCGTGAACAACACCTTGATCACATTGAGCTCATTATGATGATGTCTCACCGAGTGGGCCCAGAGATACCTCTCCGTCACACGGAGTGACAAATCCCAGTCTCGATTCATGCCAACCCAACAGATACTTTCGGAGATACCTGTAGTGCACCTTTATAGTCACCCAGTTATGTTGTGACGTTTGATACACCCAAAGCATTCCTACGATATCTGAGAGTTGCATAATCTCATGGTCTAAGGAATGATACTTGACATTCAGAAAAGCTCTAGCAAACGAACTACACGATCTTTGTGCTATGCTTAGGTTTGGGTCTTGTCCATCACATCAGTCTCCTAATGATGTGATCCCGTTATCAATGACAGACCCATGTCCATAGTCAGGAAACCATGACTATCTATTGATCAATGAGCTAGTCAACTAGAGGCTTACTAGGGACACATTGTGGTCTATGTATTCACACATGTATTATGATTTCCGAACAATACAATTATAGCATGAACAATAGACAATTATCATGAACAAGGAAATATAATAATCCATTTATTATTGCCTCTAGGGCATATTTCCAATAGTCTCCCACTTGCACTAGAGACAATAGTCTAGTTACATTGTGATGAATCGCACACCCATGGAATTTTGGTGTTGATCATGTTTTGCTCTAGGGAGAGGTTTAGTCAACGGATCTGCCACATTCAGGTCCGTATGTACTTTACAAATCTCTATGTCTCCATTTTGAACACTTTCACGAATGGAATTGAAGCGACGCTTGATATGCCTGGTCTTCCTGTGAAACCTGGGCTCCTTCGCAAGGGCAATTGCTCCATTGTTGTCACAGAAGAGAGTCATCGGGTCCGACGCATTGGGTATGACTCCTAGGTCGGTGATGAACTCCTTCACCCAGACTGCTTCTTGTGCTGCCTCTGAGGCTGCCATATACTCTGCTTCACATGTAGATCCCGCCACGACGCTTTGCTTGCAACTGCACCAACTTACTGCCCCTCCATTCAAAATATACACGTATCCGGTTTGTGACTTGGAGTCATCCAGATCTGTGTCGAAGCTAGCGTCGACGTAACCCTTTACGACGAGCTCTTCGGCACCTCCATAAACGAGAAACATATCCTTAGTCCTTTTCAGGTACTTCAGGATGTTTTTGACCGCTGTCCAGTGTTCCTTGCCGGGATTACTTTGGTACCTACCTACCAAACTTACGGCAAGGTTTACATCGGGTCTGGTACACAGCATGGCATACATAATAGACCCTATAGCTGAGGCATAGGGGATGACACTCATCTCTTCTATATCTTTTGCCGTGGTCGGGCATTGAGCCGTGCTCAATCGCACACCTTGCAATACACGCAAGAACCCCTTCTTGGACTGATCCATTTTGAACTTCTTCAAAATCTTGTCAAGGTACGTACTTTGTGAAAGACCGATGAGGCGTCTCGATCTATCCCTATAGATCTTGATGCCTAATATATAAGCAGCTTCTCCAAGGTCCTTCATTGAAAAACACTTGTTCAAATAGGCCTTTATGCTTTCCAAGAATTCTATATCATTTCCCATCAATAGTATGTCATCCACATATAATATGAGAAATGCTACGGAGCTCCCACTCACTTTCTTGTAAACGCAGGCTTCTCCATAAGTCTGCATAAACCCAAACGCTTTGATCATCTCATCAAAGCGAATGTTCCAACTCCGAGATGCTTGCACCAGCCCATAGATAGAGCGCTGGAGCTTGCATACTTTGTTAGCATTCTTAGGATCGACAAAACCTTCCGGCTGCATCATATACAATTCTTCCTTAAGGAAGCCGTTAAGGAATGCCGTTTTGACGTCCATTTGCCATATCTCATAATCATAGTATGCGGCAATTGCTAACATGATTCGGACAGACTTCAGCTTCGCTACGGGAGAGAAAGTCTCATCGTAGTCAACCCCTTGAACTTGCCGATAACCCTTAGCGACAAGTCGAGCTTTATAGATGGTCACATTACCATCCGCGTCTGTCTTCTTCTTAAAGATCCATTTATTTTCTATGGCTCGCCGACCATCGGGCAAGTCATTCAAAGTCCACACTTTGTTCTCATACATGGATTCTATCTCGGATTTCATGGCTTCTAGCCATTTGTCGGAATCTAGGCCCGCCATCGCTTCTTCATAGTTCGAAGGTTCACCGTTGTCCAACAACATGATTTCCAGGACAGGGTTGCCGTACCACTCTGGTGCGGAACGCGTCCTTGTGGACCTACGAAGTTCAGTAGGAGCTTGATCAGAAGTATCTTGATCATCATCATTAACCTCCTCTCTAATCGGTGCAGGCACCACAGGAACATTTTCCTGAGCTGTGCTACTCTGATTTTCAAGAGGTAGTACTTCATCAAGCTCTACTTTCCTCCCACTTACTTCTTTCGCGAGAAACTCTTTCTCTAGAAAGGACCCGTTCTTGGAAACATAGATCTTGCCTTCGGATCTGAGGTAGAAGGTATACCCAACTGTTTCCTTGGGATATCCTATGAAGACGCATTTTTCCGATTTGGGTTCGAGTTTTTCAGGTTGAAGTTTCTTGACATAAACATCGCAACCCCAAACTTTCAAAAACGACAGCTTAGGTTTCTTCCCAAACCATAATAAATACGGTGTCGTCTCAACGGATTTTGACGGAGCCCTATTTAAAGTGAATGCGGCTGTCTCTAGAGCGTATCCCCAAAATGATAGCGGTAGATCTGTAAGAGACATCATATATCGCACCATATCCAATAGAGTGCGATTACGACGTTCGGAGACACCGTTACGCTGAGGTGTTCCAGGCGGCGTGAGTTGTGAAACGATTCCACATTTTCTTAAGTGTGTGCCAAATTCGTGACTTAAATATTCTCCCCCACGATCTGATCGTAAGAACTTTATTTTACTGTCACATTGATTCTCAACCTCACTTTGAAACTCCTTGAACTTTTCAAAAGTCTCAGACTTGTGTTTTATTAAGTAGTCATACCCATACCTACTCAAATCATCAGTGAGAGTGAGAACATAACGATAGCCTCCGCGAGCCTCAACGCTCATTGGACCACACACATCTGTATGTATGATTTCCAGTAAGTTGGTTGCTCGCTCCATTGTCCCTGAGAATGGAGTCTTGGTCATTTTGCCCATGAGGCACGGTTCGCACGTGTCAAATGATTCATAATCGAGAGACTCTAAAAGTCCATCAGCATGGAGCTTCTTCATGCGCTTGACACCAATGTGACCAAGGCGGCAGTGCCACAAGTATGTGGGACTATCGTTATTAACTTTACATCTTTTGGTATTCACACTATGAATATGTGTAACATCACGTACGAGATTCATTAAGAATAAACCATTAACCATCGGAGCATGACCATAAAACATACCACTCATATAAATAGAACAACCATTATTCTCGGATTTAAATGAGTAGCCATCTCGTATTAAACGAGATCCAGATACAATGTTCATGCTCAAACTTGGTACTAAATAACAATTATTGAGATTAAAACTAATCCCGTAGGTAAATGTAAAGGTAGCGTGCCGACGGCGATCACATCGACCCTGGAACCATTCCCGACGCACATCGTCACCTCATCCTTTGCCAGTCTCCGTTTATTCCGCAGCTCCTATTTTGAGTTACAAATATGAGCAACGGCACCGGTATCAAATACCCAGGAGCTACTACGAGCACTGGTAAGGTACACATCAATTACATGTATATCACATATACCTTTAGTGTTGCCGGCCTTCTTATCTGCTAAGTACTTGGGGCAATTCCGCTTCCAGTGACCAGTTCCCTTGCAATAAAAGCACTCAGTTTCAGGTTTGGGTCCATTTTTTGACTTCTTCCTGGCAACTGATTTACCAGGCGCGGCAACCTCCTTGCCGTCCTTCTTGAAGTTCTTCTTACCCTTGCCTTTCTTGAACTTAGTGGTTTTATTCACCATCAACACTTGATGTTCCTTTTTGATCTCCACCTGTGCAGATTTCAGCATTGAATACAACTCAGGAATGGTCTTTTCCATCCCCTGCATATTGTAGTTCATCACGAAGCTCTTGTAGCTAGGTGGGAGCGACTGAAGGATTCTGTCAATGACCGCCTCATTTGGGAGATTAACTTCCAGCTGAGTCAAGCGGTGGTGTAACCCAGACATCTTGAGTATGTGTTCACTGACAGAGCTATTCTCCTCCATCTTACAGCTAAAGAACTTGTCGGAGACATCATATCTCTCGACCCGGGCATGAGCTTGGAAAATCAATTTCAGCTCCTCGAACATCTCATATGCTCCGTGTTGCTCAAAACGCTTTTGGAGCCCCGGTTCTAAGCTGTAAAGCATGCCGCACTGAACGAGGGAGTAATCATCAGCACAAGACTGATGGGCGTTCATAACGTCCTGGTTTGCTGGGAATGGTGCATCACCTAGCGGTGCTTCTAGGACATAATCTTTCTTGGCAGCTATGAGGATGATCCTCAGGTTCCGGACCCAGTCCGCATAGTTGCTGCCATCATCTTTCAGCTTGGTTTTCTCTAGGAACGCGTTGAAGTTGAGGGTGACATTAGCGTGGGCCATTTGATCTACAAGACATATTGTAAAGATTTAGACTAAGTTCATGATAATTAAGTTCATCTAATCAAATTAATGAATGAACTCCCACTCAGATTTGACATCCCTCTAGTCATCTAAGTGATACATGATCCGAGTCAACTAGGCCGTGTCCGATCATCACGTGAGACGGACTAGTCATCATCGGTGAACATCTCCATGTTGATCGTATCTTCTATACGACTCATGTTCGACCTTTCGGTCCTCCGTGTTCTGAGGCCATGTCTGTGCATGCTAGGCTCGTCAATCCAACCTAAGTGTATTGTGTGTGTAAATCTGGCTTACACCCGTTGTATGCGAACGTAAGGACCTATCACACCCGATCATCACGTGGTGCTTCGGAACGACGAACCTTAGCAACGGTGCACAGTTAGGGAGAACACATTTTTGATATTTTAATGAGGGGTCATCTTATTTGTGCTACCGTCGTTCTAAGCAAATAAGATGTAAAACATGATAAACATCACATGCAATCAAATAGTGACATGATATGGCCAACATCATTTTGCTCCTTTGATCTTCATCTTCGGGGCGCCATGTTCATCGTCGTCACCGGCATGACACCATGATCTCCATCATCATGATCTCCATCATCGTGTCTTCGTGAAGTTGTCACGTCAACTATTACTTCTACTACTATGGCTAACGCTTTAGCAATAAAGTAAAGTAATTACATGATGATTTAAGTTGACACGCAGGTCATAAATAAATAAAGACAACTCCTATGGCTCCTGCCGGTTGTCATACTCATCGACATGCAAGTCGTGATTCCTATTACAATAACAAGATCATCTCATACATCACATGATTCATCACAACTTCTGGCCATATCACATCACAAAGCACTTGCTGCAAAAACAAGTTAGACGTCCTCTAATGGTTGTTGCAAGTTTTCACGTGGCTGTTATAGGTTGCTAGCAAGAATGATTCTTACCTACGTTAAAACCACAACGTGAATTGTCAATCTCTATTTACCCTTCAAAAGGACCCTGTTCATCGAATCCGATCCAACTAAAGTGGGAGAGACAGACACCCGCCAGCCACCTTATGCAACTAGTGCATGTCAGTCGGTGGAACCGGTCTCACGTAAGCGTACGTGTAAGGTTGGTCCGGGCCGCTTCATCCCACAATACCGCTGAATCAAGATATGACTAGTAACGGCAAGAATAATTGACAATTCGACGCCCACAACTACTTTGTGTTCTACTCGAGCATAGAAACTACGCATAGACCTAGCTCATGATGCCACTGTTGGGGATCGTAGCAGAAATTAAAATTTTCCTACGCATCACCAAGATCTATCCATGGAGTATTCTAGCAACGAGGGGATAGGAGAGCATCTACATACCACTTGTAGATCGCAGCAGAAGCGTTCAAGGAGAACGTGGATGATGGAGTCGTACTCGCCGTGATCCAAATCACCGATGACCAGCACCGAACGGACGGCACCTCCGCGTTCAACACACGTACGGTCGGGATGACGTCTCCTCCTTCTTGATCCAGCAAGGGGGAAGGAGAGGTTGATGAAGATCCAACAGCACGACGGCGTGGTGGTGGATGCAGCAGAGTTCCAGCAGGGCTTCACCAAGCTTTTGTGGAGAGAGGGAGAGGTGTAACAAGGAGAGGGAGGCGCCAAGGCTGCAGGGTGCGGCTGCCCTCCCTCCCCCCCTTTATATAGGCCCCCTAGGGGGGGCGCCGGCCCTGGAGATCCATCTCCAGGGGGGCGGCGGCCAGGGGGGATTGCTTACCCCCCAAGCCATGTGGGGCGCCCCCTGCCCTAGGGTTTCCAACCCTAGGCGGAGGGGGGAGGCCCATGGGGGGGCGCACCAGCCCACTATGGGCTGGTTCCCTCCCCACTTCAGCCCACGGGGCCCTCCGGGATAGGTGGACCCCCGGGACCCATCTGGTGGTCCCGGTACAATACCGGTGACCCCCAGATCATTCCCGATGGCCGAAACGACACTTCCTATATATAATTCTTTACCTCCGGACCACTCCGGAACCTCTCGTGACGTCCGGGATCTCATCCGGGACTCCGAACAACCTTCGGTTTGCTGCATACTAATATCTTTAACAACCCTAGCGTCACCGAACCTTAAGTGTGTAGACCCTACGGGTTCGGGAGACATGCAGACATGACCGAGACGATCTCCGGTCAATAACCAACAGCGGGATCTGGATACCCATGTTGGCTCCCACATGCTCCTCGATGATCTCATCGGATGAACCACGATGTCGAGGACTTAATCAATCCCGTACTCAATTCCCTTTGTCCATCGGTATGATACTTGCCCGAGATTCGATCGTCGGTATACTGATACCTTGTTCAATCTCGTTACCGGCAAGTCTCTTTACTCGTTCCCGTAATACATCATCTCGTGAACAACACCTTGATCACATTGAGCTCATTATGATGATGTCTCACCGAGTGGGCCCAGAGATACCTCTCCGTCACACGGAGTGACAAATCCCAGTCTCGATTCATGCCAACCCAACAGATACTTCCGGAGATACCTGTAGTGCACCTTTATAGTCACCCAGTTATGTTGTGACGTTTGATACACCCAAAGCATTCCTACGATATCCGGGAGTTGCATAATCTCATGGTCTAAGGAATGATACTTGACATTCAGAAAAGCTCTAGCAAACGAACTACACGATCTTTGTGCTATGCTTAGGTTTGGGTCTTGTCCATCACATCATTCTCCTAATGATGTGATCCCGTTATCAATGACATCCCCATGTCCATAGTCAGGAAACCATGACTATCTATTGATCAACGAGCTAGTCAACTAGAGGCTTACTAGGGACACATTGTGGTCTATGTATTCACACATGTATTATGATTTCCGAACAATACAATTATAGCATGAACAATAGACAATTATCATGAACAAGGAAATATAATAATCCATTTATTATTGCCTCTAGGGCATATTTCCAACATTAATAATATAAGAGATATTGTGATATCCCAACATAAACATAATCCAACATGGAGCAATCTTCATCTTCACCTGCAACTAGCACCGCTATAAGAGGGGCTGAGCAAAAGCAGTAACATAGCCAAACAATGGTTTGCTAGGAAGGGTGACAAAGGTTAGAGGTTCATGGCAATTTGGGAGGCTTGATAAGCAAGTGGTAGGTAACGCGGTATAGCGAAAGAACGAAGCAACTAGCATAGCAATGATAGTAATGAGATCCAAGGTGATGGTCGTCTCGCCTGAAATCCCGCAAGGAAGAAGAACGAGTCCATGAAGAAGATGAAGCCATGAAGACGAACCAAGCGTAGACGAACGAATCCTCACGATCGCAACGAAAACGGGAACTATCGGGAAGAAGCACACAACATGGTAAAAACACCACACATGAACAAGGCATGATGCTCAACCAAGTATGATGCATGACAAGACTACATGAAGCTACTCATGACAAGAGTTTATGCATACAAGAAGAACGCAACCAAGCAAGTTTAAATGAGGCCGGAAGCAACATAGGACAAATCCGGTAAGTCCTCATATGCAAATTTAGAAATTTGTCCAGATCTGAATAAACTTTATGTTCAAGTTGTTAGACAGCAAGTTAAGATGCACCACGATGATCTACACGAAGTTCTATTCAAGTTACATATAAAGTTCATTAGATTCGGAGCTACGACATAGAAGATATGAGCAAAACAAGTTAGGCATGGCATTGATGCAAAACGCATACAAACATCGAGCAAACACCTCAAAACATGGATGCAACAAGGTATCATGAAGCTACATGCAAAACTAAACAAGTTTCATATAGGGCACACTCAAAACGGAGCAACGGTTCAACACATCCACACTAGACAAGTTCAAAGGGTACGCTGTCCAAAACAGCAACTAGGCGACAGCAAGCACCAAAACAACATGCTACAGGATCACAACATGAAAACAAAAGACATGGACATGATTTACAGGTAAAGCATAACAAAACATGAACACTGAGCTATCTACAGAAACTACTAGAACAGGCTCAAAAGGACATGGCAATATTGCAAATAATAACAGGTTCACAGACTTGGCAGAATTCACAGGACATGACAGAAATAACATCCGGTTGCAATGTTTAAAGCTACCAAACAACATGCTACGGGAACTTATCATGGCAACCAAAGGATCCTCATGAATCTACTGATTGCATAGAACAAAAGTCCCCTACAGATCATGAGCGAAAAATGCACAGAAAATATGATGGCACCCATGTAAACATAGCAAGTTTCGTTAAAGATTCAGACTTGGTGCAATTAACAGAACATGGCAGGAACAACGATAAGTAGGCATGTTGGTGAGATTGAATCACTCACCACAAAGCATTTAATTACAATAGAAGCATACTACCAGCAATAAGACATGTTATCTAAGATAAAAATGGCAATAAAAAGTTCATAGCATGCTTGGATCGACTATAAAAACCTTGGCAAAATTGAATAACATGTAAAGAATCTGTCAGGAACATTTTGTAGCAAAAGTAGAGCAAGATTAAGACATCCTAGATCACTCTATAATTGCAACCATGAGCATGGATGGATAGATAATAACATGTGTAGAAAAACACACTTACTGAGCATACTCCAAAGAGGCATGGATCTCACTGTAGCAACATGAATGCATGGCATAAAAATAACAGCAGACAAAGACAGTGAAATCCTAAGATCCTGAAATCAGCAACATCACGGAGGCTACTTTGCAAGCTTGAAACAATCAATACATGGCATATCATGAAGAATGGATTGCACCACAGCAAAGATGGCGTGTTGTATCTCACAACACATGTAGAGATCATGCTCAAAAAGAAATCACAAAAAAATATGCAAAAACGACAAATGAGCATGTTCTATTAAACTACAGCAGACAATAACACATAGCACACTTGCAACGATGATTAGGGCATCAATTTGACCTCAACCAAACACGACCCAATGGAATAAAGTGAATAGCACATCCTGATGAACATTTTGATATATCGTGCATACAAAACGGAGCAGTATGCATGTAGATATGGCAGGTCAAACATAGCATCAGAAATTAGGAAACTCAGGGACTGGAAAATTACCCACGCGAAAACGAGATCCAGGTCAGGGGGCTCCATTCCTAGTACAGAGCAGCCATGGTGGAAGTCAACACCGACGGGGAGGAGGCGTGCGACTCCGGCGGGCGTCGGGACGGTCGGGAATGGGTAGATCCGGGCATGGGGGCCTCGGATCTAGCATCAGATGTGGTTGGCGGCGACCGGAGTGGCCGCTCCGGCGAGGAGGTTCCGGTGGCGGTGGCGAGCTTCTACGGGTAGAGAGAGAGTTCGGGTGATGGAGGAGGAGAGGAAGGAGAAGGAGGGCAGCAGGCCGGTCGGCGCGGCCTCACCGGGACGGCGTCGCACGACGCGGGGCATCGGAGAGGTGCGGTCGCCGGAGGACGGCGACGAGGTCCTCCGGTGGCCGGTCCGGTGACGGGCGACGGCGGACGGCGTGAAGGCAGCGGGGCTGGAGGCGCGGGTGAGGCGCGGGCCTGCGGCGGCGGCGGATGGGCCCGGGCGGGCTTCGGATGGGCCCGGCGGGCCGGCGTGGTGGAGTCGGCAGCAGGGGCGACGTGGCAGCACGCGATTCATCGGGGGCGGCGGGCGGACACGTCCTATGCGGGATGGACATGTCCGGCGGCGAGAGGTGGAAGAAGACTAGGGTTCATCCGTTATTTTTCGGGGAGGGCACATATTTATAGGTAGAGGGAGCTAGGAGGCTCCAAATGAGTAGCGGTTTTCGCCCACACGATCGTGCTCGAACGACCGAGAGGATGGAGGGGATTAGGATGGGTTATTGGGCCACTATGGAGGGGTGTTGGGCTGCACTCAAAAGAGGCTTTTGCGGCTACCCGGTTAACCGTTGGAGTATCAAACGACCTCCAAATGGTCCGAAACTTGACAGGCGGTCTACCGGTGATATACCAAGGCCGCTAGACAAACCTCGGTCCATTCCGAGAAAGTTTAACACCTGCACACGAAAAGAGGTAAAAGGGGGGCGCCGGAGAACATAGAAGTGTCGGATTGCAAAACGGACAACGGGGAAAATGCTTGGATGCAAGAGACGAACACGTATGCAAAATGAGATGGACATGATGAAATGATATTAAATGCAGATGATGAGATGGCAAAGTGCAACACGCAAGCACATGAAATGGCAAGGATGGAATAACTGGCGGACACCTGGCGTATCGGATCCGGGGCGTTATAACTCTCCTCTACTAACAAGAGATCTCATCCCGAGATCTTAGGACCGAGATAGGGGAGAATGAGGATGAGTTGAAACAAGAACACAAGAGGGAAAATGAACAAAGTCAAGAGCACCCAGGTAGAAGAGAGGAACAATGAATATGACAAGAAGCAAACGCTCAAGGAATAAGACGGAATTTGAAACCACTCTGGTTAGAACAAGATAGGCAAGGAATAAGAACGAAAGAATTTATGCAGCACTCTGGCTAGAGCAAGATAAGAATGGAATAACTCTGAAACCACAAGGGAAATAATAGAACATGAACTTGAGGAGATGGAATGATCCTTGACGAGAGGAACAACACAATGCCTCCGAAAGACTTGATAGATGAAAATGAGAAGAACGGGGAAGAAGATGACAACTTCTTCGATGAATGAATTTGAAAAGCATCCTTAGAAGGAAGGATTGAACGAAGTTGTTGAGAAAATCAACAACGAAAACAATAAGCTTGTTGTGGACCTATGGATAACATCTCAAAATTATGAGGTGATAACCAACCACAATCGAAAAAGATTGTATAGCTGAGGAGAACGAAGAAATGCCAAACTCCACTTCAAAAGAATACGGAGAATTAATAGCACCTCACGAAGCAAGAAGAAGAATACTTGAGCTTCGCCTACAAGAATATTTATGAGCACTTGAAGAATGAACTAAATCCTTGCGAACCACCGTGAAGAACTCCGGTAACAAATGGATGATGAGATAGAATTGAGGTATGAAAGGAATAAGATTGAAGCCTTGCGATGATTTGGATGGAGCTTCGCGACGAGACAAGTGAAAAGGCTTGGAACTCCGGAAAAGAAAAGATGAAAACACTTTGAACCAAGAATGAGATAAGATGAACGAACTCCGAAAAGAAGCGATTAATCCACTTGAAGAAAGAAGAATAAGAATTATGTTGTGCTTATCCTTCATCAATTAAATTGATGAGAAGCAATGGATTGCATACCACTTATTCACATTGGGAAAAAAATTAAGGGGAGATATAGAGCCAAATTTGGGAAGGTCTTCATGAGACACCGGTAGGATTGAAAAGAACGAATGAATTGATATGATGAGAACGGAAAAGGAATCTTCTACGAACCACCGTAAGAAATGAAAACGAACGAAGTAAAAAGAACGAATCGCCGGAAGAATATTGAGACGAACGAAGGCATGAATATAGAATAATTGGAGAACGAATTCAAAAGCTTCGAACGAAGAAATATGCCGAAAGGATGACCTCCGGATGATCGAGAGAGAACACAACTCCTGAAATACTCCAGATAGATGAAAAGAATTTGCATGACTTGAAACAATTTGATAGGGTAACATCGAGCTAGCACCGCAAATCTCCGGGAGAACGGAAAAGATTTAAGAGAAATTCTTCTTCGGTCATCAAATGTTGAGAATGACGATGGGGAAAACCAATAAAAGTTGTTGAGATACTCCGGGAGAATGAAAAGCGAAGAGGTTGAGCCAACAATGAAAATGATTTGGAATCTATCTTGAAAAGGCGTTTGACTGATGGAACCCATACTTACGTCAAACTTTGAAAAGAATTTGAGAATAACTCTGGGAAGATCAGAGAGTCAGGTAAGATCCTGGGAAAAACCTGTGGGTTAGGGCCCACTAAAAAGAAACACTGTTGGCAAGGATTGTTGAAAGAGAAATGATGCACCGGAACGATTGGAAGATTTGAGTGAGGTGAGAACCTCAAATTAATTGAATGCAAACATGAATCTTCTAAGATGTCTTCAACACTACGGAATATAAAATGGCGAGAGGCGAACGAGCAAGGGAAACACTTGAGTCAAGGAAAAGAATATGATCGAACCGAAAAAATTGAGTTGAAATCCACCGGAAAGAAAGCAAGACGGACATTGATGAACTAGACAAAAATTCACCGGTTGATACAATTGAGGAAAGACTGAAAATACTTCGCACTTATGAAATTCATGCTCGAATAGAGGCTCAGACTTCGAAAGAAAAAGAGGTGGGAGGGCGGCAAAAAAAACACAGGCAACTTGAACGAGGAATCGAGGAACAACTAGAAGAGAAAGCACCGGTTGAAATAATTGAGGAGAGAATGCAAAGGCTTCACACGAGTAGGATGGATACTCAATTACGGACTCCGGTTCCGAGAAGAAAAAGGGTGGGCGGGTGGGAAAAAGAAAGACAACTTCAGATGGGGAAAACAACGTCGATTGAAAAGAGTTGAGGATTGATCTCCCAAAAGACAAAGAAGTTCGAGTGGACTTGACGAGAAATGCAGCGGACAAAAGAGGATGGACAACTCACGAAACTAATCGCGTGATCCTAAAGAAAAATTTGAAGGGGAAGAGGAGTAGTTCAAAACACCTACGTCAAGATTTCTCACCAGAGCGACGAAGGGGCTGAGGAGTAAAAATAAGTCCTACTCTTTGATATAACTAGACTCCGAAAACGTTTTTTTCTAGACTCGACATCGGCAAAAAGTACACGATCAATCAAGGGGGCTCCTAGGTTCGGTCGAGGCTCTAATACCAACTTGTCACGCCCAAGATGCGACCCTATCCTAAAGGAACTCAAAGGTTCCACCAAGGATAGAAGCGCATCTTGAAGATGCTTTTGCAAGGTGGATATCATTACATCAACATTACATAATAGTGGGGATACATACAAGGCATACAAATGCCGCAAGAATACAACAATACAACATATACAAGATTAACATCCGACTACGGATGAAACATAAACAACAACTCAACGACATCCACCCTACTAGCCCAGGCTGCCGACCAGGAACCTATCCCTCAATTGAAGAAGAAGCAGAAGAAGAACTCCAACACAAATAAACATCGCTCTCACGTCATGATCATCGCATAATCTGTACCTGCAACTGGTGTTGTAGTAATCTGTGAGCCATGAGGACTCAGCAATCCCATTACCAGGGGTGTCAAGACTAGCAAAGCTTAATGCGTTAGGAAGGGGTAAAGTGGTGAGGTTGCAGCAGCGACTAAGCATGTATGGTGGCTAACTTACGAACCAAGAGCGAGAAGAGGAGCTTAGCAAGTGGTCGTCAACTAGTAATGATCAAGAAGTGATCCTGAACTCCTACTTATGTCAAACATAACCCAGAAACCGTGTTCTCCTCTCGACCAACCCCGAAAAGAGACACTCACGGTTATGCACACGGTTGGTGTATTTTAGAAGAGTTTACTTCAAGTTTACTACAACCGGATAGCAACAAATTCCCATCTGCCACATAACCGCGGGCACGGCTTTAGAAAGTTCAAACCCTGCAGGGGTATCCCAACTTAGCCCATTATAAGCTCTCGCAATCAACGATGGATATTCCTTCTCCCGGGAAGACCCGGTCAGTCTCGGAATCCCGGTTTACAAGACATTTCGACAATGGTAAAACAAGACCAGCAAGACCTCCCGATGCGCCGACAATCCCGATAGGATCTGCACATATCTTGTTCTTAGGGCAACACCGGATGAGCACACCGTACAACTAAAACCAGACCTCAAGTTTCCCCGAGGTGGCGCTGCAAAGGACTCTAGTTCGGACCAACACTTAGACAACATTGGCCCCGGGGGGGGGGGCTGAATAAAGATGACCCTCGGGTTAGCTACTCCCAAGGGAAAGGTATAGGTGGTAGGGGAATGGTAAAACCAATGTTGGGCCTTGTTGGAGGAGTTTTATTCAAAGCAAACTGTCAAGGGGGTCCCATAAATCACCCAACCGCATTAGGGGCAAAATCCGGGAACATAACACCGATATGATGGAAACTAGGGCGGCAAGAGTGGAACAAAACACCAGGCATAAGGCCGAGCCTTCCACCCTTTACTAAGTATATAGATGGATTAATAATATAAGAGATATTGTGATATCCCAACATAAACATAATCCAACATGGAGCAATCTTCATCTTCACCTGCAACTAGCAACGCTATAAGAGGGGCTGAGCAAAAGCGGTAACATAGCCAAACAATGGTTTGCTAGGAAGGGTGACAAATGTTAGAGGTTCATGGCAATTTGGGAGGCTTGATAAGCAAGTGGTAGGTAACACGACATAGCGAAAGAATGAAGCAACTAGCATAGCAATGATAGTAATGAGATCCAAGGTGACGGTCATCTTGCCTGAAATCCCGCAAGGAAGAAGAACGAGTCCATGAAGAAGATGAAGCCACGAAGACGAACCAAGCGTAGACGAACGAATCCTCACGATCGCAACGAAAACGGGAACTATCGAGAAGAAGCACACAACATGGTAAAAACACCACACATGAACAAGGCATGATGCTCAACCAAGTATGATGCATGACAAGACTACATGAAGCTACTCATGACAAGAGTTGATGCATACAAGAAGAACGCAACCAAGCAAGTTTAAATGAGGCCGGAAGCAACATAGGACAAATCTGGTAAGTCCTCATATGCAAATTTAGAAATTGGTCCAGATCTGAATAAACTTTATGTTCAAGTTGTTAAACAGCAAATTAAGATGCACCACAATGATCTACACGAAATTCTAGTCAAGTTACATATAAAGTTCATTAGATTCGGAGCTACGGTCTAGAAGATATGAGCAAAACAAGTTAGGCATGGCATTGATGCACAATGCATACAAACATCGAGCAAACACCTCAAAACATGGATGCAACAAGGTATCATAAACCTACATGCAAAACTAAGCAAGTTTCATATAGGGCACACTCAAAACGGACCAACGGTTCAACACATCCACACTATACAAGTTCAAATGACACGCTGTCCAAAACAGCAACTAGGCGACTGCAAGCACCAAAACAACAGTCTATAGGATCACAACATGAAAACAAAAGACAGGGACATGATGTACAGGTAAAGCATAAAAAACATGAACACTGAGCTATCTACAAAAACTACTAGAACATGCTCAAAAGGACATGGCAAGATTGCAAATAATAACAGGTTCACAAACTTGGCAGAATTCACAGGACATGGCCGAAATAACATCAGGTTGCAATGTTTAAAGTTATCAAACAACATGCTACAAGAACTTATCATGGAAACCAAATGCATGGAATGAATCTACTGATTGCGTAGAACAAAAGTCCCTTACTGATCATGAGCCACAAGTGCACAGAAAATATGATGGCACCCATGAAATTAACAGAACATGGCAGGAACAACGATAAGTAGGCATGTTGGTGAGCTTGAATCACTCACCACAAAGCATTTCAGTACAAGAAAAGCATACTACCAGCAATAAGATATCTTAATGAAGCTAAACATGGCAATAGCAAGTTCATAGAATGCTTGGATCAACAATAACTTCCTTGGCAAAATTGAATAACATGTAAACAATCTGCCATGAACATTTTATAGCAAAAGTAGAGCAAGATTAAGACATGCTACATCACTCTATAATTGCAACCAGGAGCATGGATGGATAGCGCATAACATGTGTAGCAAAACACAATTACTGAACATACTCAAAAGAGGCATGGATCTCACTGTAGCAACATGAATGCATGGCATAAAAATAACAGCAGACAGACTGAAATCCTAAGATCCTGAAGTCAGCAACATCATGGAGGCTACTTTGCAAGCTTGAAACAGTCAATACATGACATATCATGAAGTATGGATTTCACCACAGCAAAGATGGCATGTTGTATATCATAACACATGTAGACATCATGCACAAAATAAAATCACACAAAAATATTCAAAAATGACAAATGAGCATGTTCTGTTAAACTACAGCAGACAGTAACACATAGCACACTTGCAATGATGATTAGAGCATCATGATGACCTCAACCAAACATGACCCAATAGAACAAAATGAGGACAACATCCTGACGAACGTTTCAATATATTGTGCATGCAAAACGGAGCAGTATGGAAGGAGATATGGCAGGTCAAACATAGCATCAGAAAGTAGGAAACTCAGGGACTGGAAAATTACCCACGCGAAAATGAGATCCAGGTCGGGGGGGCTCCATTCCCAGTACAGAGCAGCCATGGCGGAAGTCAACACCGACGGGGAGGAGGCGTGGGACTCCGGCGGCCGTCGGGAAGGTCGGGAATGGGTAGATCCGGGCGTGGGGGCCCCGGATCTGGCGTCAGATGTGGCTGGCGGCGACCGGAGTGGCCGCTCCGGCGAGGAGGTTCCGGCGGAGGTGGCGAGCTTCTGCGGGCAAAGAGAGAGCTCGGGTGAGGGAGGAGGAGAGGAAGGAGAAGGAGGGCAGTAGGTCGGTCGGCGCGGCCTCACCGGGACGGCGACGGACGACGCGGGGCGGCGGAGAGGTGCGGGCGCCGGAGGACGGGGACGAGGTCCTCCGGTAGCCGGTCCGGCGACGGGCGACGGCGGACAGCGTGAAGGCGGCGGGGCTGGAGGCGCGGGTGAGGCGCGGGCCTGCGGCGGCGGCGGATGGGCCCGGCGGGCCGGCGCGGTGGAGTCGGCGGCGGGGGCGATGTGGCAGCGCGCGATTCGTCGGGGGCGGCGGGCGGACACGTCCGGCGCGGGATGGATATGTCCAGCAGCAAGAGGTGGAAGAAGACTAGGGTTCATCCGGGATTTTTCGGGGAGGGCACATATTTATAGGTACAGGGAGCTAGGAGGCTTCAAATGAGGTGCGGTTTTTGCCCACACGATCGTGATCGAACGACCAAGAGGATGGTGGGGGTTAGGATGGGTTATTGGGCCACTATGGAGGGTTGCTGGGCTGCACACAAAAGAGGCTTTTGCGGCTACCCGGTTAACCGTTGGAGTATCAAACGACCTCCAAATGGTCCGAAACTTGACAGACGGTCTACCGGTGCTATACCAAGGCCGCTTGACAAACCTCGGTCCATTCCAAGAAAGTTTAACACACGCAGACGAAAAGAGGTAAAAGGGGGGCGCCGGAGGGCATAGGAGTGTCGGATTGCAAAACGAACAACGGGGAAAATGCTTGGATGCAAGAGACGAACACGTATGCAAAATGAGATGCACATGATGACATGATATGAAATGCAGGTGATGACATGTCAAAGTGCAACACGCAAGCACATGACATGGCAAGGATGAGAAATAATTGGCGGACACCTGGCGCATCGGATCCGGGGCGTTACACAGCGCACCTTACTCTTCGTCTGAAAAGTCTGCAAGATAATACGTTGCATCCTGAAAACGGGTCAGCACATGGAATATGCTGGCAAAATAACATTGTAGAGAAATGAACAGGTAATAGCTATAACAATATGCATAAATGGCTGGTGGAGGCTCTACGGTTATCATGTTTTTGCGAAAAGCCAATTTTTCCCTACAACAAAGGAATATATTTTATTTAACTATCATGGTAGTTGTTAACAATTGAGAAGGTTCCTCCAACTCAATCCCAATTAAATAGTATTAAGAACCCAACAAATTAATGTAGAATGATGAGATCAAATCAATAATTCAAGAACCAGATACTCAAGATGTCCATAACCGGGGACACGCCTAACCATGATTAGTTTGTACACTCTACAGAGGTTTGCGCACTTTTCCCCACAAGACTCAATCTCCTCCGTTGGATTTCTCGCACTACGTGGTGTTTGAGAAACGGATGACAGAAACACAGTCTTTCAGAAGCATTAACTCTTTACTCTGGGTAGATGATACATCCATTTTGAATCATGCTTTTATATCGATATTTATTGCTTTATGGGTTTTTATTACACATTATGTCACAATACTTATGCCTATTCTCTCTTATTTTACAAGGTCTAGATGAAGAGGGAGAATGCCGACAGCTGGAATTCTGCGCTGGGAAAGGAGCAAATATTATAGACCTATTCTACACAGCTCCAAAAGTCCTGAAACTTCACAGAGGCAGTTTTTGGAATTAATAAAAAATATTGGCGAAAGAATCAACCAGAGGTGGCCCACCCACCATCCATGAGGGTGGGGGCGCGCCCTACCCCCTGTGCATGCCCCCTACCTCGTGGGCCCCCTGGCAGGCCTTCGGTGCCCATCTTCTACTATGTGAAGTCTTTTACCCTAGAAAAATCTAAAGGAAGCTTTCGGGACGAAACACCGCCGCCACGAGGCGGAACCTTGGCAGAACCAATCTAGGGCTCCGGCGGAGCTATTCTGCTGGCGAAACATCCCTCCGGGAGGGAGACATCATCACCATCGTCATCACCAACGATCCTCTCAGTCGGAGGGGGTCAATCTCCATCAACATCTTTACCAGCACCATCTCCTCTAAAACCCTAGTTCATCTTTTGTATCAAATCTTTGTCCCAAAACCTCAGATTGGTACCTGTGGGTTGCTAGTAGTGTTCATTACTCCTTGTAGTTGATGCTAGTTGGTTTATTTGGTGGAAGATCATTTGTTCACATCCTTTATGCATATTAATACCCCTCTGATTATGAACATGAATATGATTTGTGAGTAGTTACGTTCGTTCCAGAGGACATGGGAGAAGTCTTGCTATAAGTAGTCATGTGAATTTGGTATTCGTTCGATATTTTGATGAGATGTATGTTGTTTCTCCTCTAGTGGTCTTATGTTAACATCGACTACATGACACTTCACCATTATTTGGGCCTAGCGGAAGGCATTGGGAAGTAATAAGTAGATGATGGGTTGCTAGAGTGACATAAGCTTAAACCCTAGTTTATGTGTTGCTTCGTAAGGGGTTAATTTGGATCCATATGTTTCATGCTATGGTTAAGTTTACCTTAATACTTCTTTTGTAGTTGCGGATGCTTGCAATAGGGGTTAACCATAAGTGGTATGCTTGTCCAAGGAAGGGGAATACCCAAGCACCGGTCCACCCACATATCAAATTATCAAAGTAACGAACGCGAACCATATGAACGTGATGAAAACTAGCTTGACGATAATTCCCATGTGTCCTCGGGAGCGTTTTCCTTCATATAAGAGTTTGTCCAGGCTTGTCCTTTGCTACAAAAAGGATTGGGCCACCTTGCTAAACTTTATTTACTCTTGTCACTTGTTACCCGTTAAAAACTTCCTTATCACAAAACTATTTGTTACCGATAATTTCAGTGCTTGCAGAGAATACCATACTGAAAACTGCTTGTTATTCCTTCTGCTCCTCGTTGGGTTCGACACTCTTACTTATCAAAAGGACTACGATAGATCCCCTACACTTGTGGGTCATAAAGAATATTTTCTGGTGCCGTTGCCGGGGAGTGAAGCGCCTTTGGTAAGTGGAATTTGGTAAGGAAAAATTTATATAGTGTGTTTAAATTTACTGTCACTTGTTACTATGGAACATAATCCTTTGAGGGGCTTGTTCGGGGTATCTTCACCCCGACCAGTAGAGAAAAGAGTTACTCCTCAACCTACTGAAAATGTTTACTTTGAAATTCCTTCGGGTATGATAGAGAAACTGCTAGCTAATCTTTTTAAAGGAGATGGAACATTGCATCCCGATTTGCACCTAATCTATGTGGATGAAGTTTGTGGATTATTTAAGCTTGCAGGTATGCCCAAGGATGTTATCAAGAAGAAGGTCTTCTCTTTATTTTTGAAGGGAAAGGCATTGACATGGTTTCGGCTATGTGATGTATGAGATCATGGAACTAGAACCGATTGAAATTGGAATTTCATCAGAAGCTTTATCCTATGCATCTTGTTCATCGTGATCGTAATTATATATATAATTTTTGGCCTCGCGAAGGAGAAAGCATCGCTCAAGCTTGGGGGAGGCATAAGTCAATGTTATATTCATGCCCCAATCATGAGCTCTCAAGAGAAATTATTATTCAAAAAATTTATGCTTGGCCTTCTCTCAATAATCGCTCCATGCTCGATACTTCTTGTACTAGCTCTTTTATGTTGAAGACTATTGAATTCAAATGATATTTATTGGAAAGAATTAAGCGCATCTCTGAAGATTGGGATCTCGATGAAGGTAAGGAGTCAGGTATAACACCTAGGTTTGATTGTGTTAAATCTTTTATGGATATCGATGTTTTACGCGAATTTAGCACTAAATATGGGCTTGACTCTGAGATAGTAGCTTCTTTCTGTGAATCCTTTGATACTCATGTTGATCTCCCTAAGGAGAAGTGGTTTAAATATAATCACCCCGTTGAAGTAAAATTGGTAGCACCTATTAAAGTTGAAGAAAAGATTATCACTTATAATGTTGATCCTGTTGTTCCTACTGCTTATATTGAGAAACCATCTTTCCCTGTTAGAACAAAAGGATCATGCTAAAGCTTCAACTGTGGTTCGTAAGAGTAACACTAGAACACTCGCACCCCCTGAGCAAATTAAAGTAGAGCCTAGTATTGCTATGGTTAAAGATCTCTCGGCTGATAATATTGATGGGCATGTTATTTACTTCTGTGATGAAGCTGCTAGAATTGCTAGACCTGATACTAAAAATAAACATAGACCTATTGTAGACATGCCTGTTATTTCTGTTAAAATAGGAGATCATTGCTATCATGGCTTATGTGATATGGGTGCTAGCGTAAGTGCAATACCTCATTCCTTATACAAAGAAATTATGCATGATATTGCACCTGCTAAGATAGAGGAAATTGATGTTACAATTAAACTTGCCAATAGAGACACTATTTCACTAGTTGGGATTGTTAGAGATGTTGAAGTCTTGTGTGGGAAAGTTATCCTGCTAATTTTCTTGTTCTTGGTTCTCCACAAGATAACTTTTGTCCCATTATATTTGGTACACCCTTGTTGAATATTGTTAATGCTAGGATAGACTGCAAAAAGGATGTTGTTACTATTGGTGTGGGGGATATGTCTCATGATTTTAATTTTGCTAAATTTCGTAGACAACCCCATGATAAAGAATTACCTAGTAAAGATGAAATTATTGGTCTTGCCTCTATTGCCGTGCCTCCTAATGATCCTTTAGAACAATATTTGCTCGACCATGAAAATGATATGTTTATGAATGAAAGAAGGGAAATAGATGAAGTATTCTTTAAACAAGGACCTATTTTGAAACACAACTTGCCTGTTGAAATCCTAGGGGATCCTCCTCGACCCAAGGGTGATCCGGTGTTTAAGCATAAACCATTACCTGATACTCTTAAGTATGCATATCTTGATGAGAAAAAGACATATCATGTTATTATTAGTGCTAACCTTTCACAGCATGAAGAAAAGAAATTATTGAAAACTCTGAAGAAGCACCGTGCTGCTACTGGGTATACTCTTGATGATCTTAAGGGCATTAGTCCCACTCTATGTCAACACAAAATAAAATTGGAGAAAGACGCTAAACCAGTTGTTGATCACCAACGACGGTTAAATCCTAAGATGAAAGAAGTGGTAAGAAAAGAAATACTAAAGCTTCTGGAGGCAGGTATAATTTATCCCGTTGCTGATAGTCAGTGGGCAAGTCTTGTCCATTGTGTCCCCAAGAAGGGAGGTATTACTGTTGTTCCTAATAATAAAGATGAGTTGATCCCACAAAGAATTGTTACAGGTCATAGAATGCTAATTGATTTCCGTAAACTAAATAAAGCTACTAAAAAGATCATTACCCTTTACCTTTTATTGATCAAATGCTAGAAAGATTATCCAAACATACACATTTTTTCTTTCTAGATGGTTATTCTGGTTTTTCTCAAATACCTGTGTCAAAAGAGGATCAAGAAAAGACCACCTTTACTTGTCCTTTCGGTACCTTTGCTTATAGATGCATGCCTTTTGGCTTATGCAATGCACCTACTACCTTTCAAAGATGTATGACTGCTATATTCTCTGACTTTTGTGAAAAGATTGTTGAGGTTTTCATGGATAAATTCTCCGTATATGGAAATTCTTTTGATGATTTCTTGAGCAACCTTGATCGAGTTGCAGAGATGTGAAGAAACTAACCTTGTCTTGAATTGGGAGAAGTGCCACTTTATGGTTAATGAAGGTATTTTTTGGGGCATAAAATTTTTGAAAGAGGTATTGAAGTTGATAAAGCTAAAGTTGACGCTATTGAAAAGATGTCGTGTCCTAGGGACATTAAAGGTATAAGAAGTTTCCTTGGTCATGCCGGTTTTTATTGGAGGTTCATTAAAGACTTCTAAAAAATCTCTAGGCCTCTGACTAATCTCTTATAAAAAGATATTCCTTTTGTCTTTGATGATGATTGTGTAGAAGCATTTGAAATACTTAAGAAAGCCTGGATTTCTGCACCTATTGTTCAACCACCTAATTGGAATTTACCCTTTGAAATTATGTCCGATGCTAGTGATTATGTTGTAGTTGCTGTTCTAGGATGAAGAGTTGATAAGAAATTACATGTTATCCAATATGCTAGTAAAACTCTATATAGTGCCCAGAGAAATTATGCTACTACTGAAAAATAATTTTTAGCAGTCGTATTTGCTTGTGATAAGTTTAGACCTTATATTGTTCATTCTAAAGTAATTGTTCACACTGATCAAGCTGCTATTAAATACCTTATGGAAAAGAAAGATGCTAAACCTAGACTTATTAGATGGGTTCTCTTGCTACAAGAATTTGATTTGCATATTATTGATAGAAAGGGAGCTGAGAACCCCGTTGCAGAGAACTTGTCTAGGTTAGAGAATGTTCTTGATGACCCACTACATTTTGATGATAGCCTCCCTGATGAACAATTGGCTGTCATAGATGCTTCTCGCACTCCTCCATGGTATGCTGATTATGCTAATTACATTGTTGCTAAATTTATGCCACCTAATTTCACATACCAGCAATAGAAAAAGTTTTTCTACGATTTAATACATTACTTCTGGGATGACCCACACCTTTATAAAGAAGGAGAAGATGGTGTTATTAGATGATGTATACCTGAGCATGATCAGGAACATATCCTACGCAAGTGTCACTCCGAGGCTTACGGAGGACACCACGCTGGAGATAGAACTGCACATAAGGAATTGCAATCCGGTTTTTATTGGCCTGCTCTCTTCAAAGATGCTCGTAAGTTTGTCTTGTCTTGTGATGAATGTCAAAGAATTGGTAATATTAGTAGACGTCAAGAAATGCTTATGAACTATTCACTTGTTATTGAACCATTTAATGTTTGGGGATTTGATTATATGGGACCGTTTCCTTCCTCTAATGGGTATACACATATTTTAGTTGTTGTTGATTACGTTACTAAGAGGGTAGAAGCTATTCCAACTAGTAGTGATGATCATAACATCTCTATTAAGATGCTTAAAGAAGTTATTTTTCCGAGGTTTGGAGACCCTAGATACTTAATGACTGATGGTGGTTCGCATTTTATTCATGGTGCTTTTCATAAAATGCTTGCTAAGTATGATGTTAATCATAGAATTGCATCCCCATATCACCCGCAGTCTAGTGGTCAAGTAGAACTTAGTAATAGAGAGCTGAAATTAATTTTGCAAAAGACTGTTAATAGATCTAGAAAGAATTGGTCCAAGAAATTGATGATGCTTTATGGGCCTACAGAACTGCATATCAAAATCCTATGGGTATGTCTCCGTATAAAATGGTTTATGGGAAAGCATGTTACTTACCTCTCGAACTAGAACATAGGGCATATTGGGCCATTAAAGAGCTCAATTATGATTTAAAACTTGCCGGTGAGAAGAGGATATTTGACGTTAGCTCACTTGGTGAATGGACAACCCAGGCCTATGAGAATGCCAAACTATTTAAAGAGAAAGTTAAAAGATGGCATGACAAAAGGATACAAAGCGTGAGTTTAATGTAGGTGATTATGTGCTTCTATTCAACTCTCTCTTAAGATTTTTTGCAGGAAAACTTCTCTCTAAATGGGAAGGGCCTTACGTTATCGAGGAGGTCTATCGTTCCGGTCCCATAAAAATCAACAACTTCGAAGGCACAAATCTGAAGGTGGTGAAAGGTCAAAGAATCAAACATTACATCTCCGGTAATCCCATAAATCTTGAAACTAATGTTATTTGAAATCGTGACCCCGGAGGAGTACATAAGGGACACTTTCTAGAATGTTTCAGACTCCGAAAAGGAATAGGTATGTGGTATGGTAAGTAAACCGACTCCAAAATAGTTCTTGGCAGTTTTTCTCTGTTTTGGATTATTTAAAAAAATAGGAGAATAAGAAGTAGTCCGGGAAGGACATGGGGCATTCACGAGGGTGGAGGGCGCGCCCCTGCCTCGTGGGCACCCCGTGTGCTCTCTGGACTCCATTTTCTTACATGATACTTCTTTTGTTCGGTAAAAATTCATTATATAATCTCCCGAAGATTTTGACCAACGTACCACGCAAATATCCTCTGTTTTTGTTTCGAGTTGTTTTCTGCGAGAGTTGTCAAGGCCAGGCATCATGTCGTCCCCCTCCTCCAACAATGAGGCAACGATGCTTGGCTAATGAAGATAGAGATGAAGAGAGAAGAACCTGGGGAGATCAACAAGGATGATGGGATCAAGAAGGCCATGGAGGATCAAGCTCCGGCAGCAGAAGATGAAGACATCCTCCAACCTCATTACAATCTTCTTACCCCAACGAAGATTGAAGCTTTCAAGATGATTGAGTTAGCTCGCATACAAAATAAGTATCTCACACGTGAAAAATATTTTGTTGAAGGAGCATATCACCACACTCAAGGGCATTATCCGCAAATTGGAGGATCTCCTACGCTCGATGTGCGACTATCCATCATCACCACCATCTTCTTCACCAGCAAAGGAGAACTGAGTATCTGGTATGGGCACTCCCCTTGGCAACTGCCAAGCTTGGGGGAGGTGCCCCAGTATCGTATCACCATCACACTCCTATCTTTACCATTTTTCTTAGTTCGATCCTTTTAGTAATATCTTGATATAGTAGAATAAAATTTTAGTCTGATTATTCTATCAAATAAAATTTTAGTATGATTTAGTCTTGAGTTTTGCTTTATGATCCTTCTATGTAATCGAGTCTGTGAGCTATATATATAATAAAGATTATTTTTGAGTCAAGGGCTTGGTTATCTTGCTATGATCTTGAGGGAATATTAGAAAAAGAAAGAATACAAAGAAATAAAAGAGATCATATTGATCTTATGGAGAGTAATGACTTCACATATAAAGAGTATGATGAATAAAAGTTGTTGAGAGTTGACAAATATAGTTTTGGTCATCATTGCAATTAATAGGAAGTAATAAAGAAAGAGAGGTTTTCACATATAAATATACTATCTTGGACATATTTTATGATTGTGAGCACTCATTAAAATATGACATGCTAAAGAGTTGATGTTGGACAAGCAAGAACGTAATGGGTTATGTTTTCTTATATCCGAAATAAAGTATATTGTCATGGATCATCCAACATGTTGAGCTTGCCTTTCTCCCTCATGCTAGCAAATTCTTTGCACCAAGTAGAGATACTACTTGTGCTTCCAAATATCCTTAAAGGGAAAACTTTGTTTTAGCCACTCTAGCTTATGCCACTCTAGAATTTGACATATCACTTTCGCCACTTTCACCTTTTGACAATTATCACAATTTCCATTTCGTGGCACGACCCTAGATTATTGCTTGTATTAGTTGCATCATAGAGCACTCATGCATCATGTCTAAATTTCTGAAAGTGGAAGCCTCAAAAACTTAAATAAAAGAAGGGCAAAGAACCCTGGAAATCTCATTCTTTGTTTCCAAGATGTCCTTCTGCAATGTTTGAGAATTTTGGCAAGAGCTATATATCACACCAGAGTTTAGGAACATTTTTAAGGATTTATTTTTGGGACTCTAAATTTAAATTATTAGCTATTTGAATTTGTGTTATATTCATATAACTAGAATATACTTTCAAATATCTTTGAAACATTTTATGTGCATTTGGAAATGTCCATTCTGCAACATAAAATTATTCAAAGGGTTTTGTCACTGTTTTGAAATTGTTTTGAATTTTGAACAGTGGCAGAATATTAAATAAAAGAAAACATAACAGAAAAAATAAAATAGAGAGAGAGAGAGAATCTTACCTGCTAACATGGCCAAGGAGAGAATCGGACCAGCCACCAGGGGCGCCAAGGTCTTCTTCCACCTCTGCCAGTAGGCAGAGGGCGTGTCCCCGTCACACGCCGGCCACCTCCTGCTTCTGCCGACGCCCTGGACGACTCCAGACGACGTCACGCACCCCCTGGAATCCCCTCGCTCCTCTCCCTCACTCTCTGCTCTCTCCGTCGCCCTCTAGTTCCTTCCTCGAGCTCATCGAACGCACCCGAGGCCGCCGACGAGCACCGCCGCAGCCATAGCCGACCCCACGCCTCTCCGTGTCGTCCCCGCCGTCCGCCTCAACGCTGTGAAGCTTCCCCCTCAACAAGCGCATGCCCGGATGGCCTGAACCACCAACTACGCCGTCGTCCTTGTCATCGGCATCCGTCGACCGCCGCTGTCGATTCGCTGTCTCTGCCGCCTCCTCGACCCAGCTGAGCTTTGCCTTGACCCTACGGTGACCACTGCCGTTTTTCCCCTGCTCCCTAAGCTCGTTTTCGTCCCCTAGCTAGCTGCCCCATCGGACCCGAAAGCTCGCCGCCGTCATGCTTCATCACCGCCGCGGTGAGAGCTAGTTATGACCGCAACCGAGCACTACAACATGCTCAGAACGCTGCCAGGAGCCTAGAACACTCATCCGTTGCTCCTGCCATGCGATGTAACACCGTTTCCGCCGACGCCCGATCTCCGACCGTTGCCCCAGTGCTCTCCGTCGTCGACTCCGGGCACCCCTTGACCTGCCGCTGCCTCCGATGGATGCGCGGGAGCATGGGCTTCCTCCTGGTGCTCTCAGCGCGCCTAGCCACTGCCCTTGGCGCCACTTCGGCGAGCCACCACCACTCTGGGTCATCGCCGTCGTCTAACCGCCGGCGCAATCCAACGTGGTCGCGTGATTAGCGCTAATGACGTCTAACTAACCCCCTAGCTCACTGACACCTGGGCCCCACTTCCTAATCAACCTGGCTTTTATTTCTGTTTAGACTAAACTAATCCCACGGGCCCCATAGGTCAGTTTGACCTGGCCAATTCACATGTTGACCGACCCCACACGTCAGTTTTGACTTCCTGACGTGTCTGTTGACCCGGCCCCACCTGTCAGCGACACTAACCAGCATTGTGTCACTGACCAGTGGACCCCACTGGTCAGGTTTCACCCGGGGCAGCCCTGTTGACCTGCCGACGCCAGCATGACGCAATGCTGATGCAGTTAATAATCTTTTGGATTTAAAATAATTCAAAAATTTCAGAAAATGCCCAAAACTTCTAAAATTCATAGAAATTAATCCGTAACTCCAAATGACATAAATTGTATATGAAAAATTATCAAAAAAATACAATCTATCCATCTGTACTGGTTCCATGCATGCTCAAGCAACCTAATCTTGCTGTTTAGCTCAAAACATGCTAATGCACTTTATAAACCCATAACTTGAGTTTGTATTTGAATCTTTGATTCAAATGAGCTCAAACCACCCTGGTTGTAGATGCATTAGCCCAACACACTCATTTTGCCATGTCATATTCGTGCATCATATTGTTGCATTGCATTGATTGTGTTTTCTCTGTGTTGCTGGTAATTGTCCCCTCTTAGTAGACGTTGCTTCGACGATGTGATCAATGTCACCGATGGAGAACTATATTATCTTCAGAACTGCCAGGCAAGCAAAACACCCTTGTTCATTCTGATGCAATCCTACTCTCTCGCTCCTACTCTCTTTTACTGCATTAGGACAACAACGGTTCATCTGTTACTTGATGCGGTAGTTGAACCCCTTTTCCTCTGCATGACCTGTCATTGCCACAGTAAATAGATGAAACCCACTAGCATGAGTAGGAGTCGTTTGAGCCCTGATGTGCCTACTCATTCATGCTTGTTTGTCAGGCCTGCTACTGCTTAGAGTTGAAGCAGGTCTAATTCATCGGGACTGAATTGGAATGGTGATGAACATGTCCTACTGTGTATGAGCTAAGTGTGTGAACATGATTTGGTAAAGGTATCGGTGAGAGGCCATGTAGGAGTACCTGGTGGGTTGTCTCATTGAAACCGTCCTCAGGAACTGAGTTCTGTGTTTGTGATCCATGAACATCTACTACCAAACATTGGGATCCTTAATTGACTCTCTCGACTTATTAATCGCCTTGATCTCTGTCCAGGAGTTACAACTAGTTTCTGGTGTTTGTAGGATATGTGTTGGAGGTCGTGCGTAGCGCTGACCCTAGGGGTGGGCTATGATGTGGTAGATACACCGTGGCCCGGTGTACCGGGCACCCGTTTGGTGTCTCGGGAACCCTGCGCACACCGTTTGGGGCTGTGAGCGAAACCCCGGCCGGATCTCCTCATGGATGGAACCCGAATAGGCTATAAACCTGGACTAGAGACTTGTGTGGTTAGTCAGGTCATGGCCTACTCCCTCGCCAGGCTTCCGCTTGAAGGTTGCCGAGATACACGACGTGTAGATGGTGGTCAGTGGCGAGAGCGTGTGTGAAGAAGTACACCCCTGCAGGGTTAACATCATCTATTCGAATAGCCATGTCTGCGGTAAAGGACTTATGGGTTGCCTGTACAGTTCATAGACAAGTGAAAGTGGATACTCTAAAATGTGCAAGATAAGCGAGTGTTATGGATGGCGTTCTCGTAGGGAGACGGGAGCGGATCCATAGTGGTGTATTGATATGGTGAATATGTGGACTCGTGTGCGCCACCTTTAAAGAGTTACTTGCAATCATAGTTTAGGATAGCCACTGAGTCAAAGCTAGCTTGCTGCAGTTAAACTCCACCACCCTTTTTATTGATACCGATGCATATGTAGCTAGTTCTGATAAAAGTCTTGCTAGGTACATTTGTATTCACGTTTGCCTATTTTATGTTTTGCAGAGAGACGTCAGTCTCGCTAGTAGTTCCGCCTGGACTTCGACGTTTAGCTTCTAACCTCAGCTACGAGCTTGTACCTTGGGAGGATCTTGTAGTTAGTCAGGATGCTTAGCCTTTTTCATTTGTAGTTGTCTGTACTCAGACAAGTTAAGCTTCCGCATGTGCTTGTTTCTTGTATGCTCTGTGTGTTGGGTCATGAGACCCATGTTTGTAATACTTGGCTCCTCGGAGCCTAATGAGTAAATACTCTGAGTCATAGAGTCTTGTTCTGATGTCATGTTGTATTTGCACATATCGAGCATATTGTGTGTATGATTGAAATGCTTAGTATGTGTGGGATCCGACAACCTAGTTGTTTATCCTTGGTAGCCTCTCTTATGGTGAAATGTAGTCGTGTGTTTCCATGAGCCATAGTAGTCCGCTACAGCCCGGTTCACCGGAGTCCTGCTAGCCCAGCAATACTGCTCCTGAACACTTGATTGTCCGGCATGTGATTCACTTCGTTCCTCTGTCTGTCCCTTCGGGGAAATGTCACGCGGTGACATCCGGAGTCCTGCCTAGCCTCCTACAGCCTAGTTCACCGGAGTCCTATTAGCCCAGTGTACAGCCCGGATTCGCACACTGCTGACTGACATGCTCGATGTTAATTCATGTATGCCTTTCCCCGTAAGTTAGTGTCACTCTTGGTTCATGACTAGTCATGTCGGTCTGGGTTCTCTGTCATATGGATGCTAGCGACACTATCATATACGTGAGCCAAAAGGCGCAAACGGTCTCGGGCCATGGTAAGGCAACACCCGTGGGAATAGCGTGCACGAGGCCGCAAAGTGATATGAGGTGATACCGACTAGATTGATGTGACTTGGAATCGGGGTCTTGACAGCGTTGGTATCAGAGCTTGACTGCCTGTAGGATTATCAAGCCAAACTGGTCGAAGTCATGTCTAGAAATGCTTTATTTATGTAAGGGAATTGTTTGTGAAAGGGAACATAAGGCTCTTTTTACTCCTTATACCTTATGCCCTTCTGATCTGAGTCAGCCTCTTCTTTTCTATGGGGATTAAGAACTAGGCTTCTCTTCTTTCTATCAGGATCACGTGTTACTAATCTGTAGAATCTTAGGAGTTTTGGTTCCAGGCCTCAGTTCAGTTTCTACTACTTCTAGTATGTTGTCAGTTGAACCAGAACCTTAATATGATGTTGTTAAGTGACTATGCAAATCCTAGTGAATGTCTCAAATCTTTTTCTGAGCATTTACAGCCGTTATGTTGTTTGAGTCATCCCATATTTCTAAATAGTCTAATGCATTTGCAAATCCCTTCTTTCCTTTCTCGATGTTCCTTTAGGCCAGATTAACCACACTAATCGTCTGTTGAGGTACTCCATTGCCTTGACATATATGTTGGAGCTAGTATTATGACCCTAGGCATCCTGGAGAACCACCTAGTAATCTAGCAATGTTTATATTCCTAGTGTGATGATTCTGGCCATCATTCTCGAAAGCATCTCGTGATGTTAGTTAGTTGGTAGGTATTCCATTTCCGGGTTTTTGAACCCAAGATTCACCCTACCTACTTCTTCTTGATAGTGTTTGCTAGTTCCTTAGGATATTAGTAACCTTTGTGATTGTCCTCGAGGTCCGTGGCATTTTCCTCTTCCGAATACCATGAACTACTTATGGCAGAAGCTCCTCGTTGAACCGAAAGATCACAACCAGAGTGCTCTTGATGAGTTCTCGATTCCATGTTGTGACTCTTCCAGTTCTACTTTTCTGCATGGGTTATCCGGAAGAAATATGTTGAACTCATTCGACATACTAATCTATGCATCCACAACTCAGAAAGATACATGTTCCTTCGAGGTGTCCCTCTTTAGCTGTATTCCGGCCCTCGTGTATCATTTGATAGTTAGGAGTATTTGTGCATCCTTGTTCATCGATGCCTTTTACTCTTATGGTCCGCCAGGCCATTCTACTCCGGAATGACCCAGAGAAACAAACTCCAGTACCTCGTCCATTTCTAGGATTGGGTCAAAGTAGTTGTATTCCGGAGAACAAATTCCAATCCCACTTTTGTTTTGTTCTACCTTGGAGTGTTACCATCTTTATGTCAAGAATTTCAGGAGAATTGCACCACCTCTTATGGATTCTTGACGCAGTGATACTTCTTGCCATCATTATTCATTCCTCGGTTTCCGTGTTATTGTAACGGAATGCCGACAAGTGTATTGTGATGTGCGAAATCAATACTCCTAGCAACCCTGTTGTTTGATAGTTAATGGACAACACTCTCATTCTTAGTGTTCTGGTTATTAAATCATCATCCTAAGATTGATCGTGCTACCTAGTCCTTATTTCTGGTGCACTCTTTGATCAATGAGTTAGGATTTTGTCAAACCCTTGCAATGTTGACCATATCGTCTTGCCCTGAAAAGCCAGATTGTTCTCGAGCTTAGTAACATATCAGTGGTTCGTGATTTTCCAAATAACTTCTTGGAAGTATCACCAGGTTGTCCCCTGACCGTTATGTTAAGTTTGTGATCAAGTTGGTTTTCGTATAAACCATGCCTTCTCCAAGAATCTGTGTTGGATATCCATGAGCTAGTTGGTTAAGCTAAACAACAAATAGGAGAGTTGGAAGATAGAAGCTTTTCCTGACTTAGTTCATTCTAGGGGATATCTTTTGTGTGTGTTGAAGAAAGATGATATCTATTGCCTTGTCAAAACTTGCACTTGAGTATGGGCTATTGATCTTCGTGTTCAGTTTTTGGATCAATTGCCTTGTCAAAACTTGCACTTGAGTATGGGCTATCGTCAAGTCAAATCAGAACCAATGATGTTCGTAATGTTGTCTTACTCGTGATTGACCCCTTGAGCGTACACCATTACATCTTTTGGTTTGACCAATACTATCACATTGTTCACATAATGGTGGAAGTCCAGTGATATGGAAATTTCGATGAGTTGCTATTGAGCCCATCAGCAGCATTTTGTCTCCTCCATGATTCATGTTGAACATTAAGCTAGCGTTGGAACTTTGTGTAAGCATTTTCTTCGTGTCCCGTTCATGAGGCATATGTTTGGATGAAAGAAGTGACTTCCTCTAATTCATGCGCACTCGATGCAAGTTGCCGTCGTGGACTCGAGAAAGTTTGTTTTTGCTTCCTTTTGAATCATCCCAAGTCAGTCATGCCCGTGCGAAGTATTCTATGGTCTGATAGACTGATCATCTTCATTCCATATGTAATTCCTAGTACACCAAGCCACTGATTGATTTGTTCAAGGATAATAAGTTGTAAGTGCTAGTCCTGAAGGTACCAGACGGATTTGTACAAGATTCCGTTATCCTCGATGATGGTTCCCAACCAGAACTCGGTAGCATTTTGTTGTAAGACTACAATGTGGTCATGCTTGTCTTGGACATCATGTTCATAGGTATGTAGTAGAACCCGCTCATGTTTTGGAGCTTCCTATCATAGTTCATTTCCCGAGAATCTCGCAACGTCATCTCGTCGGTTTGTGTTGCAAACTTTCTTTCCAGACATGATGTCTGAAATATCATGTTACCAATCAGATCTGAATCTCAGGCATATATGATGGTTGGAACATTCCCAACAATTGCATTTTGTTCCCAGCTTCTACCACCATTGTGACAATTTCCATGGGTTACCCTCTCGGTAATTGTTGTTTAGGATCATCTTCAAAAGTGGTCCTACCATGGGTCCCATCTATTCCCGATGACAAGCAAAATCATCCATCGCGTTGTCTTCAACAAGGTAGTCCGCATCATCCATTCGAATCCGGATATGCCATTCCTTTGAACTGCACCAAAAGATCGATTGTGATTGCCTTAGGCTGGTATAAAGAGTTTCAATGATCTTTGTATCAAAAGTAATTCTTTTTGCCACTTAAGGGAATAGTTCTACGAGTCACCTTCCCTAAGGTGCTCCGTTATGGAATCATCGCAATTATCCCCTCGCTACTTTGGAACCATGCACCATCTTACTACGGCGTGGAATTATTGCCTACCAAATTGAACCCTTGACATCTATCTCTTCCCATCACCCTAATGTGTGTTTTGTGTCTCGGCTCAAGAGGTGGTCTATGTCTCGTTCCGAGAGTTGTTTGTCAGTAGCTCAATCTTCGAGAAGATCGATTCTTCTAGAGTTTTTCCTTTCTTCTAGTAGTCATGTTGGATTTAGTTCTAAAAGCAAGGCGTCGATATCAAGGTGATGCAATGAATCAACACCCTCGAGAAAGACATCTGGATCGTGAAGATTGTGTTAGCTTGTGTCCCTCTGTCTTCTTACCTCACGACTTGAATCTCGGGACGAGATTCTTGTTTAGTGGGGGTGAGTTGTCACAACCCTAGATTATTGCTTGTATTAGTTGCATCATAGATCACTCATGCATCATGTCTAAATTTCTGAAACTTGGAACTGAGTAAAGTGGAAGCCTCAAAAACTTAAATAAAGGAAGGGCAAAGAACCCTGGAAATCTCATTCTTTGTTTCCAAGATGTCCTTTTGCAATGTTTGAGAATTTTGGCAAGAGCTATATATCAAACCAGAATTTAGGAACATTTTTAAGGATTTATTTTTGGGACTCTGAATTTAAATTATTAGCTATTTGAATTTGAGTTATATTCATATAACTAGAATATAATTTCAAATATCTTTGAAACATTTTATGTGCATTTGGAAATGTCCATTATGCAACATAAAATTATTCAAAGGGGTTTTGACTGTTTTGAAATTGTTTTGACTTTTGAATAGTGGCAGAATATTAAATAAAAGAAAACATAACAGAAAAATAAAAGAGAGAGAGAATCTTACCTGCTAACCTGGCCCAGGAGAGAATCGGCCCAGCCACCAGGGGCGCCGAGGTCTTCTTCCACCTCTCCCAGTAGGCAGAGGGCGTGTGCCCATCGCACGTCGGCCACCTCCTGCTTCAGCCGACGACCTGGACGACTCCAGACGATGCCACACCCCCCTGGAATGCCCTCGCTCCTCTCTCTCACTCTCTGCTCTCTCCCTGACCCTCTAGTTCCTTCTCCAAGCTCACCAAACGCACCCGAGGCCGCCGACGAGCACCGTCGCAGCCATAGCCGACCTCGCGCCTCTCCGCATCGTCCCTGCTGTCCGCCTCGACGCTGTGAAGCTTTCCCCTCATCAAGCGCAAGCCCATATGGCCTGCACCACCGACTACGCCATCGTCCTCGTCCTCGGCATCCGACGACCGCGTCCGTCGATTCGCCGTCTCTGCCTCTCCTCGACCCTGCTGAGCTTTGCCTCGACCCTATGGTGAGCTCCGCCGTTTTTCCCCTGCTCCATGAGCTCGTTTTTGTCCCCTAGCTAGCTGCCCCATCGGACCCGAAAACTCGCCGTCGTCATGCTTCATCACCGGCGCGGCGAGAGCTAGTTATGACCGCAACCGAGCACTGCAACATGCTCAGAACATCGTCAAGAGCCTAGAACACTCATCCGTTGCTCCTGCCTTGCGATGTAGCGTCGTTTCCGCCGACGCCCGATCTCCGTCCGCCGCCCCGGTGCTCGCCGTCGTCAACTCCGGGCTACCCATGACCTGGCGCTGCCTCCGCTGGAAGCGCGGGAGCGTGGGCTTCCTCCTGGTGCCCTCAGTGCACCTAGCCACTACCCCTGGCGCCACTCCGGCGAGCCAGCGCCGCTCGTCGCCGTCGTATAACCGCCTGCACAATCCGACGTGGCCGCGTGATTAGCGCTAATGACGCCTAACTAACCCCCCTAGCTCACTAACATCTGGGCCCCACTTCCTAATCAACCTTGCTTTTATTTCTGTTTAGACTAAACTAATCACACGGGCCCCATAGGTCAGTTTGACCAGGCCATGTCACACGTTGATCAACCCCACACGTCAGTTTTGACTTGCTGACGTGTCTATTGACCCGGCCCACCTATCAGCGACACTAACCAGCACAGTGTCACTGACCAGTGGACCCCACTGGTCAAGTTTGACCCGGGGCAGACCTGTTGACCTGCTGACGCCAGCATGATGCAATGCTGACGCAGTTAATCTTCTTCTGGATTTAAAATAATTCAGAAATTTTAGAAAATGCCCAAAACTTCTAAAATTCATAGAAATTAAACCGTAACTCCAAATGAAATAAATTATATATGAAAAATTGTCAGAAAAATCCAATCTATCCATCTGTACTAGTTCCATGCATGTTCAAGCAACCTAACCTTGCTGTTTAGCTCAAAACATGTTAATGCACTTTATAAACCCATAACTTGAGTTTGTATTTGAATCTTTGATTCAACTGAGCTCAAACCACCCTGGTTGTCGATGCATTAGCCCAACAGACTCATTTTGCCATGTCATATTCATGCCTCATATTGTTGCATTGGATTGATTATGTTTTCTTTGTGTTGCCGGTAATTGTCCCATCTTAGTAGACGTTGCTTTGATGATGTGATCGATGACACCGATGGAGAACTATATTATCTTTAGCAGTGCCAAACAAGCAAAACCCTGTTGTTCATTCCGATACAATCCCACTCTCTCGCTCCTGCTCTCTTTTACTGCATTAGCACAACAACGATTCATCTGTTACTTGATGCGGTAGTTGAACCCCCTTTCCTCTGCATGACCTGTCATTGCCACAGTAAATAGATGAAACCCACTAGCATGAGTAGGAGTTGTTTGAGCCCAGATGAGCCTACTCATTCATGCTTGTTTGTCATGCCTGCTACTGCTTAGAGTTGAGTCAGGTCCGATTCATCGGGAATGAATTGGAATGGTGATGAACATGTCCTACTGTGTGTGAGCTAAGTGTGTGAACATGATTTGGTAAAGGTATCGGTGAGAGGCCATGTAGGAGTACATGGTGGGCTGTCTCATTGAAACCGTCCGGCGGAACCGAGTTCTATGTTTGTGATCCATGAACAGCTACTACCACACATTGGGATCCTTAATTGACTCTATGTCCAGGAGTTGCAACTAGTTTCTAGTGTTTGTAGGATATGTGTTGGAGGTCATGCGTAGCGCGGACCCTAGGGGTGGGCTATGATGCGGTAGATACACCGTGGCCCGGGAACCCTACACACATCATTTGGGGCTGTGAGCGAAACGCCGGACGGATCTCCTCGCAGATGGAACCCGAATAGGCGATAAACCTGGAATAGAGACTTGTGCGGTTAGTCAGGTCGTGGCCGACACCCTCGTCAGGCTTCCGCTTGAAGGTTGCCGAGATACACGATGTGTACATGGTGGTAAGTGGCGAGAGCGTGTGTGAAGAAGTACACCCCTGCAGTGTTAACAATATCTATTCGAATAGCCATGTCCACGGTAAAGGACTTATGGGTTGCCTATAAAGTTCATAGACAAGTGAAAGTGGATACTCTAAAATGCGCAAGATAAGCGTGAGTGCTATGGATGGCGTTCTCGTAGGGAGACGGGAGTGGATCCATAGTGGTGTATTGATATGGTGAATATGTGGACTCGTGTGCGCCATCTCAAAAGAGTTACTTGTAGTCATAGTTTAGGATAGCCACCGAGTCAAAGCTGGCTTGCTGCAGTTAAACACCACTACCCCCTTTGTTGATACCGATGCATAAGTAGTTAGTTCTGATGTAAGTCTTGCTGGGCACATTTGTACTCACGTTTGCCTATTTTATGTTTTTGCAGAGAAACGCCAGTCTCGCTAGTAGTTCCGCGTGGACTTTCACATTTAGCTTGTAACCTCAGCTATGAGCTTGTACCTTGGGAGGGTCTTGTAGTTAGTCAGGCTGCTCAGCCTTTTTCATTTGTAGTTGTCTGTACTCATACAAGTTAATCTTCTGCATGTGCTTGTTGCTTGTATGCTCTATATGTTGGGTCATGAGACCCATGTTTGCAATACTTGGCTCCTCGGGGCCTAATGAATAAACACTCTGAGTCGTGGAGTCTTGTTGTGATGCCATGTTGTATTTTAACATATCGGGCATACTGTGCGTATGATTGAAATGCTTGGTATGCGTGGGATCCGACAACCTAGTTGTTTATCCTTGGTAGCCTCTCTTATGGGGAAATGTAGTCTTGTGTTTTTGTGAGCCATAGTAGTCCGCTACAGCCCGGTTCACCGGAGTCCTGCTAGCCCAGCACTACTGCTCCGGAACACTTGACTGGCCGACATGTGATTCATTTCATTCCTGTGTCTGTCCCTTCGGGGAAATGTCACGCAGTGACATTCGGAGTCCTGCCTAGCCTTCTACAGCCCGGTTGACCGAAGTCGTGTTAGCCCAGTGCTACAGCCCGGATTCGCACGTTGCTGACCGACATGCTCGATGTTGATTCATGTATGCCTATCCCCGTAAGTTAGTATCACTTTGGTTTGATGACTATTCATGTCGGCCCGGGTTCTCTGTCATATGGATGCTAGCGACCCTATCATATACGTGAGCCAAAAGGCGCAAATGGTCCCGGGCCATGGTAAGGCGACACCCGTGGGAATACCGTGCGTGAGGCCGCAAAGTGATATGAGGTGTTACCGGCTAGATCGATGTGACTTTGAACCGGGGTCCTGACAACCTCTTTGTTCGCTCATAAGAACATCACTAGTGCCTCTTCTTGGTCGGGGTCGAGGTTGGCGCCTATGGTGAAGGTGGCTCGTGAGGCCCCATCTTGATCGACCGGTACTTGCTTCGTCTTGGCCCGATATTGCAAAATAACTGCTTCTTGTTTGCTGGCGGAGCCCCCTAGGCCCCGGATACAACTTCGTCAGTGGGGCGGGCTGCCGCTGCTGACCTGAGGGTGAGCCTGAGGGCCGTCAGGACTTCCTTGGTGTCTCCGGCCACGGTAAGGACACCGTTGCTTCCACGCATTTTCAGGAGGTTGTAGGGGCGATGGGTTGCTGCCATGAACTATGCCATGGTAGGGTACCCAAGGATGGCATTGTACGGGAGGCCGATGCGGGCGATGTCGAAGTCAATAAGCTCAGTGTGGTAGTTGTCGCGGGTGCCAAAGGTGACAGGGAGGCGGATCTACCCCAGGGGGCTGGTGGATCCACCACCAACTTCGGAGAAGGTCTTGGTGTGGCGGAGCCGGCCAAGTGGCACGTGGAGCAAGCTGAAGGCCTCCACGGAGAGCATGTTGAGGCTGGCTCCTCCGTCGATGAGGGTCTTGGTCACCGCTACATTGCAGATGGTGGGTGTGCAGAGCATCAGGAGCGCACCCAAACCTGCGATGGTCGCCGGGTGGTCCTCTAAGTCGAAGGTGAGGTCGGCCTTGGATGCCGCCCATCCAGGAGGGGCCCCTGCTGCAGACGCGCAGCATCCACCTGGCGGATGAACTGCTTGACGTGACGATCCAAGGGTGACACCTGCAAACCACCTAGGAAGGCCGCGACGGCGGGGGCGCCGGTGCCGTGAAGCACGCGATGAATAGGTAGCGCAGCTCCTCCCAGGAGGCCACAGAGGACTCCGGCAGGTTGAGCAACAAGGCGCGTGGCATGCCAGCGAGGGCCATGGGGAGCCAGTTGGCCATGACCTTATCGTCGCCTCCGGCTTCCAGAATGGCCTCCTCGTACGTAGGCAGGAAGGCCGCCGGATCCGTCGCGCCGTCGTAGCGAGGCGGCATCTCTGGCTTGAACTTGTGCGGCCACCGCACCTACTGCAAGGCGGGGGTGAAGGCCCGGAGACCCATGGCAATTCCACGCGTGCCCGTTGATCCAGCCAGAGGAGCAGCGTCTGCCATGGGAGCCGGTTGGAGGAATGAAGCAAGTAGAGAGGCGGAGATTGGCGCGCCAAATGTGGGATTGTGGGTTCTGGCAAACCCTTGAGGTTCGAACTCCGGGGTGCGCACGAAGAACTCTCTCTCCCTAGCTCGCCCGCTCAACGATCACACAGCCTAGCTCGAAGAACTCAAAGAACATGGGACGCAGAGGTTTATACTGGTTCAGGCCGTTGTTGTGGTGTAATACCCTACTCCAGTGTGGTGGTGGTGGATAGCCTCGCGGACTGAGGATGAACAAGTACAATGGACGAATAACCTCCTTAGGAGAGGTGTTCTTGAGCTTGGTGATCTGGTGCGTGTGAGGGTGTTCTAAATGCTATGTGTCGTTCCTATGGTGGTGGCTAGTCCTATTTATAGAGGCCTGGTCCTCTTCCCAAATGTAGGCGGGAAGGGATCCCACAACCGCCAATTATAAAGGGAGACAACTAGTACAAGCTATCATGACAAAAGGTGGTCTTCGCTTGCCAAAGGCTCTTGTGGTGATGCAGCTGCGGGCTCCGTGATGACTGTCGGCGTTCTGGGAACGGGGGTCCCCAGACTTGCCTGCCTGCGGCCTGCGGCGTGGCTCAAATGGGGGCCCAGCGTGGCCCATCATCTTCAACATAAGGCTCAAGACCCTCGCGAGGGGCCAAACCTCGCGAGGCGGACGACACGGCGCTTCCTCAAGCACGGCCTCCTTAGGCTGGCTCGCGAGGAGGCGGAGAGATGAAGGCGGGTACCTCATGAGGTGCCCATGACGCAAGCCATGACGACCAAGGGTGCCAGGCGGGCGCCAGCCCGCGCAGCGTCTCCCTTTCCTCTTTGGTGCAAAGGGGGCAAGCGCAGGCGAGAGGATCAAGCAAAGGCACCCATTTCGGTGCAACGAGACCAAGACCAGTCCAACGGTGGGAAGGAGGTCACCATGGAGCCCTGGACGGCGTCACCACAGGGCCTTTGGCAGGCGAAGACCAACTTTAGTCAGGATAAGTGTACCAGATGTTCCCCTTCAAATTGGCCGATTGTTGGCGCCCTTCCCGCTCAATATTTGGGAAGAGGCCCAGGGCCTTTGCCTATAAATAGGGCTAGCCACCCCCAGGGTAGAGGCATCTGATCGAGTACCAAGAAACCAGTAGGGACGGATCGAGAATCGCATCTGATCCAGCATCCAGAGAGAGAGAGAAGGGCGATCGAACTCCCCTAGCAGTTCATCCCCTAGCCAAGAACAGACCCTTGCGAGGCTGTTCTTCCTTGTACTGTTCTTCCTCATCAGCCCAAGAGGCAATCCACCCACCACACTGGAGTAGGGTATTACACCACAATGGTGGCCCGAACCAGTATAAACCCTGTGTCTCTTGTGTCGTTTTGCAGTAGTTTAGATCCTTGCGAGACGGAGAGGTAGGGGGCAAGATCTCCGCTTGCACCCCAGAGTTCGAACCTTAAGGGTCTGCCGGAACCCGTGATCCGACATTTGGCGCGCCAGGTAGGGGTGCGCCGGAATCTGTCTGCCGCCGCTCCGCTCTCCTCCGACCATCGCATCCATGTCTGACGCTCATCGGGCCCGCGCCGAGCGCCGGGCCGCTATCGCTTCCCGCGTCGTCCAAACGGCCCCCGTCGGTGGGCGTCCTCGTCGTTCCCCGTTGCCCTCCGTCAACACCTCCACCGGCCCGGCGGGGAACGAGCAGCAAGCATCCTCTCAGCACCCGTCCGTGCGGCGGGATGGCCGCATCGCCACTCCGTCGCTCACCCCGGCCGGTTCTTCGTCGCACGCGCTTCGCGCACCCTTGGAGGCTCGAGCTGCGGTCATCGCGGCGAACGAGCTCCTGCGCTACCGCCCCGTCGACGACGTCTACGAGGAGTGGCTCGACCGCGTCGCCGAGCTCGTCCGCGCCGCTGGGGGCTCTCCCGCGCCTTCTGCACTGCTACGCCGCACTCCGCCCCGCGTGGCCAATGAAGCCCCGGGGGCATCCCAGCCGCCTCCTTTCCAAGAAGATGCCATGGCCCCAAGGCGCGCAGCTCCAGGGCGTAACCCGCTCCGTCATGCGCCGGCCCAGCCAGAACGGAGTTGCCAAGAAGTCCCGCGACCGCAAGAGGCCGCCCGGGTGCTCCCAGCCCCAGCTGGCCGAGACCCCGCTCCAGCTCCGGCACGTCAAGACCCCGCGCTGCTCCCAGCTGCAGCGCAAGGGGACCCACAAGGCCAAGCTCTCCCTCAACCAAAACCTCCCGTAGTCACCGCTGGCTGCCGCGCCTACACCCCCGAGCTGCGTAGCGTCGCGTGGCCTGGCAAGTTCAAGCCGGACCTGCCTCCTCGCTACGATGGCACAACTGATCCCACAGAGTTCCTCCAGCTCTACGAGCTGGGAATCGAAGCAGCCAGCGGGGACGAAAAGGTCATGGCGAACTGGTTCCCCATGGCGCTGAAGGAAGGTGCTCGCACTTGGCTCCTGAACCTGGCCCCAGGCACGATCTCCTCCTAGGACCAGATGCGCACTCACTTCATCGCCAACTTCCAAGGTACCCGCGACCGGCCTCCCGCCGTGAGCGACATGCGCCGCATCAAGCAGCAACCTGGAGAGACCCTGCAAAATTACATCCAGCGCTTCGACAGTGCGCGCCTCAAGATCCCCAGGGTGTCCGAGGAGGCCATCATTTCGGCCTTCTCCGACGGTGTGCGCAATGTCAAGATGAAGGAGGAGTTGGCGATGCATGAAGACCTCTGCACCTCCCTGGAGCTGTTCAACCTGGCGACCAAGTGCGCCAGAGCTGAGGAGGGACGCCTCTCCCTCCTCGAGCTGCCTGCCGCAGACCCAGAAGAGAAGAAGCCCAAGGTAAAGGACGTGAAGCGCAAGGGGGCTGCCGTGCTCGCGGCAGAGCCGGACACCAAGCAGGGCAAGGATCTGCCCGAATCCTCCAGGGGCAGCCGGTACTGTGTGTACCATGACCTCCACACCCACAACACCAATGAATGCCAAGAACTCCGCGCCGTGCGAGAAGGAAGAGTCGGCCGATGCCCTGACCGTGTTGACCGGGGCTACGGCCGAGGAGGAGGAAGGAACCCGGGACGCTGGGAAGATCGTGGCCCACGTCAAGGCTGGCGTGACCAACCTCGCGAGGACCGCTGGCGTGACCCGCCTCGCGAGGGGGACTGGAGGGATCAGCCTCGTGAGGATCTCCCTCATGGCAACCCAGGCCTGCCGCCGTTGCCGCCTCAGCCAAGAAGGAATGAAGACCGCCACCAAGATGAAGGGGCTGGGGGCTTCCAGGAGCCTCGCGCCATCGCCTACATCCTGGGCGGATCTCAAGCCCCAGCCTCTCAACGTATCTTCAAGCAGTTTGCTCGCGAAGTGAATGCAGTTCTCCCCAAGCTCGAAGCAATGCGTCCCCTCAGGTGGTCGGCCTGCACCATCACGTTCAGCTCAGCAGACCAGCTCAAGTGCGCGGCCACAGCCAGAGTCCTCCCAATGCTTTGTAACCCAGTCATCAGCAACGTTCTGGTCACCAGGACCCTCATCGACGGAGGGGCAGGGCTCAATGTCTTGTCCGTGGAAACATTCAACGGCCTCCAAGTGCCCTATGACCAGCTCCAGCCAACCAAGCCTTTCTCCGGAGTCACCAACAGTTCCACGGTCCCGATCGGGCAGGTTCGCCTCCCAGTAACCTTCGGCACCTAGGACAACTACCGCACCGAGCTCATCGACTTTGACATCGCCTACATCCGCCTGCCGTACAACGCCATCCTCGGGTACCCGGCGCAGGCTAAGTTCATGGCCGTGACTCACCACGGCTACAACGTCCTCAAGATGCCAGGAAGCGGCGGCGTCATCACGGTGCCATGTTAAGAGAAGGATGCAGTGTGTGCCCTGGAGCGAGCCTTTTAGGCCGCGTCACTAGAAGACCCAGATCGCGGAAGCAGGAGGCTTCCTGAGACCACCCCCAAGAGGAAGAAGACAACGTCAGGCTCAGCCCCTCAGGAGGCAGGCCCTTCAAGGCCCGCGTCTGCCCAGGGGGATCCTCCTTCAATCGCATAGGAAAGCGCGCCCGGCGCCCTCCTCAAGCAGGGCTCGGGGGCTCTCACCTGGAGGGCCACCGACCTCGCCAAGGTCACGAGGGAGGCGCTGGGGCACCATGTGGAAGCGTGTTTCGAAGCACGCTTCCCTCGAAAGGAAGCCAGGGAAAGAAGGTCAGACCAGCAGGAGTTTGTTAACAGGGCCATTTAAGAACTACATGAGTCAAGGATCATGAGAGGTTGCCGTCGCCCACCAGCTGTGGCTCCCCATCCAGGAGAGGATGGTGGGCTGCGCGTCTGCATCGACGTACCAGGGCTCAATCAAATGGCCACGGTGGAGCGCCTCTGGCCCTCACAAGTGGGGCGCTGCGGAGGACCACCCCGCAGCTATGTTCGCATGCCTTATGGCCTGCCGAGCGTGGTTGCGGCGTACCAGCGCATCATGAGGAGCATCTTGGAGGCGCAAGAAGGCAGGCGTTCCACAGCCCTGGCGGAGATGGAGGCTGCTCACGAGGAGCTACCGGTGCCCCCGGAGCCTCCCGAGGCCCTTGGGCCTGGGGGCTCGTGAGGATCGGCTTCTGCAGCCCACCGAGTCTGCTGCAACAACGCCACTGCACTGGAAACATCTTCAGGTGACATCTTTCAAGTTTCATTCCTAGCTGGGAGCGCCCTCCCAGGGTTGCGTCATTCCCAGGCCGCGTGGGTCCATCCCTGTGGCATGTATCCCTTTTTATCTTCTCAGTCGCTAGCTTGCTTTGCTGGGGGCGCCCCTCGGGCTGCATCATCCCCAGGCCACTCGGGCTAGACCCAGCGGCGTGTATCCCTTCCGCTTTTATTTCCAATTATGCATCATTACTCGATGCCGTCCACGGCACCTTTTCTTCTTCATGTCGACCACTTGCACGTTAAAGGGGGGGTGCCTGAGCATCGCGACTCAGGGCTCTTACTGGCTCTCCAGCCCTCACTCTCTGGTCTTGTCCACGGCATTGCGACCTGGCATACCAGCAACGGCTGAGACAAGCTCGAGGGCCGGGACCCGAGGACGTAGAGTGCCGGCATCTAACCAGATTTTGCAGGAACACATCTCAAGATACGGCCTAGTGCCAGGCGCAACCCGCCTAGAGGTAGGGCCTCGTGAGTCCCACGCTGGCTCACGGGTGCCCAGATACACCTCACCTAGCTCTACCGTGCCAGCCACGTGTCAGGGCGGGGCTGTACACGCCCCAGGGGCTCCTCCCGGAGGGGAGCCCCCTCCCACGTACCAGTGGAAGCACCATGCTCCGCGCTGGCTGACGACACTGCCGAGGAGCGGCTATGCCCGTACACATACGGAAGCGCTATGCTCCACGCTGGTGATCAACAACTGAGGGTGGCCTCCGGGCCACATTAACCTCAGGGAGCCCCGAGCTCAGTGGCCGGCCTCATCGCAACGCCTCCCCCCGGGAGCGCCACGCGAGGGGGCTGGGCACGGGGGCTACGACTGGGTCACGCCCAGCCGTACGCCCCAGCCAGGCCCCTCGGGCCTGGTTCGTCGCGCGTCTCTCCCCGAGCGGAGCCAAGGTACGAAGGCCGTTTGCGCGTCAAGGGGGACTCCTGAGCATCGCGACTCAGGAGCCTAACTGGCTCCGTAGCCCCTCGCTCCTTAGTTCCGAAAGGCTATGCTGGGTGAGGTACGCGCGGGGTCGGTCTCTGCAGACGTAGAATGGTAGCCCCGCCTACATTCCATCTCATGTTGTTCGCGCGTCAAGGGGGACTCCTGAGCATCGTGACTCAGGAGCCTAACTGGCTCCGTAGCCCCTCACTCCTTAGTTCCGAAAAGCTATGCTGGGTGAGGTATGTGCGGGGTCGGGCTCTGCAGACGTAGAACGGAAACGCACCTACATCGCGCTTCCCTACTTGTTGTTCGTGCGCCAAGGGGGACTCCTGAGCATCGCGACTCAGGAGCCTAACTTGTCACGTGGCCCCTCATTCCTTTGGTATCGTCCTGGTTTCCGGTCGGGGCTGATGCTGGGTGAGGCATGCGCGTGGCCGGGCTCTGCCGGCGTAGAGCATAAGCAAGTAGGGAAGAGGAACATAAAATTCAAGGAACTTAAAAGTGAATATTACAACCCATAATGTCGCCTTGGTACCAAACGCAAATTTAAATGCCTCCTCGAGGCGTCATGCATGTGCAGGAATCGAAAGAAGAACAGGAGCGATAGCGGAGTCACTTGTCGGCAGCGGAGTCGCGTGGAGTGGCTTCGCCTTCTGGGGTAGTGGGGTCGGCAGCGCCTCGCTTCGGCTTGGTGATGAAGGCCCGAAACTTCCCTAGCAACGCCTCTGCGCGCCCCTTTACGGCCTCGACAGCGGCAGCGGCGCCCTCGCCGCTCACCGGAGGTAGAAGTAGTGGCGCAGCAAGGCCACTGAAGGCTGCACCCCCACATGCGCCTCGCAGTAGTAGGCAAAGATCGCCAGGATAAGGACGGAGATGGGGTGGAGATGCAAAGCTTGCAAGTTGTAATGGCGGAGGACGGCGAGGAAGAACTCAGAGAAAGGAGGCACCAGGCCCGCTGTAATGGAGCTCACGAAGAAAGGATAGAAGGTGCTCCCTTGACCTTCAGGGGCATCGGAGCCGACCTTGAACATCTGCGCCCCGTCAATGCCCTGCGCCGCAGCCATCCGGTGCAGTAGGGCGAGGCTCGCCTTCGACACGTTGGGCGAATCCAAAGCAGGCGAGAACCAAGCTTCGACCGGGGCCCGGCGAGGCGCCATGGCTACCTGGGTCGAGCGGGTGGAGCAGATCTGGAAGCTTGGAGGAAGGGAGGAGAAGCGCAAGAAAGGGGATCTGGGCAGCGGATGAAGAAGGAGGAGAACAAAACCCGAGCAGATGCCACGCCTTTAGTATCCTGCGCAGTTGCAAAAGCGCCCTCGTCCAATCAACCGCCACGCGGCGCCCAAGGCCGCAGGCCGTTAGGGCCCGCGGCGCTTCACCCTTGCCCTTTCGCCTCTCGGCACGGCCAAGTCCGTGCGCGCGTTGGGCCCGGGGGCTACTATCGGCGTTCTTGGAATGGGGGTCCCCAGACTTGCCTGCCTGCGGCCTGCGGTGTGGCTCAAATGGGGGCCCAGCGTGGCCCATCATCTTCAACACAAGGCTCAAGACCTTGGCGAGGGGCCAAGCCTCGCGAGGTGGACGACACGGCGCTTCCTCAAGCACGGCCTCCTTAGGCTGGCTCGCGAGGAGGCGGAGAGATCAAGGCAGGTACCTCACGAGGTGCCCATGAGGCAAGCCATGACGACCAAGGGTGCCAGGCGGGCACCAGCCCGCGCAGCGTCTCTCTTTCCTCTTTGGTTCAAAGGGGGCAAGCGCAGGCGAGAGGATCAAGCAAAGGCACCCATTTCGGTGCAACGAGACCAAGACCAGTCCAACGGTGGGAAGGAGGTCACCATGGAGCCCAGAACGGCGTCACCACAGGGCCTTTGGCAGGCGAAGACCAACTTTAGTCAGGATAAGTGTACCAGATGTTCCCCTTCAAATTGGCCGATTGTTGGCGCCCTTCCCGCTCAATATTTGGGAAGAGGCCCAGGGCCTTTGCCTATAAATAGGGCTAGCCACCCCCAGGGTAGAGGCATCTGATCGAGTACCAAGAAACCAGTAGGGACGGATCGAGAATTAGATCGAATCCAGCATCCAGAGAGAGAGAGACGGGCATGGACTCCACCGCTTGCTCCCAATCGTCGCGGAGGAACAGGGGCGAAGGCGCGCCCTCCAGCCTTGCTGTCTCGCCCCCGGCCAGGGACTGGAGGACCGCAGTCAGGTCCCCTTCGCCCACGGCTGCGGGGCTCGGGTGAGGCCTCCACATCGGGGGGGAGTACTGCTGAAGCGGAGCCTGCTGGTGCTCCAGGAACTCCCTCAGCAACAACGCCCCGGTCTGCTTCGCCATCGCCATGTTGGCTGGCTTCAGATCAGCGTCCATCTTCGCCATCATCGACTTCGGGCGGGGATCTGTGAGCTCCGCCCGGCACCAGTCTTCCGAGCTCATGGGCGGCTCCGTGGGAAGGGCCAACCGAGGGTCGACGCACCAGGCGTCCACCAAAACCCACTTGCTCCAGAAGCCCTCGATCCTCTTCCCTGGATTCGAGATGGCCATGGAGCTGCCGCACGCGACGAAGCCCGCGCACGCAGAAGGGGAACCCTTGGAGGTCCGGAGGTAGAAGTAGTGGCGCAGCAAGGCCACTGAAGGCTGCACCCCCAGATGCGCCTTGCAGTAGTAGGCGAAGATCGCCAGGAGAAGGACGGAGTTGGGGTTGAGATGCAAAGCTTGCAAGTTGTAATGGCGGAGGACGGCGAGGAAGAACTCAGAGAAAGGAGGCACCAGGCCCGCTGTAATGGAGCTCACGAAGAAAGGATAGAAGGTGCTCCCTTGACCTTCAGGGGCATCGGAGCCGACCCTGAACATCTGCGCCCCGTCAATGCCATGCGCTGCAGCCATCCGGTGCAGTAGGGCGAGGCTCGCCTTCGACACGTTGGGCGAATCCAAAGCAGGTGAGAACCAAGCTTCGACCGGGGCCCGGCGAGGCGCCATGGCTACCTGGGTCGAGCGGGTGGAGCAGATCTGGGAGCTTGGAGGAAGGGAGGAGAAGCGCAAGAAAGGGGATCTAGGCAACGAATGAAGAAGGAGGAGAAGTAAACCTGAGCAGATGCCACACCTTTAGTATCCTGCGCAGTTGCAAAAGCGCCCACGTCCAATCAACCGCCACGCGGTGCCCAAGGCTGCAGGCTGTTAGGGCCCGCGGCGCTTCACCCTTGCCCTTTCGCCTCTCGGCACGGCTAAGTCCGTGCGCGCCTTGGGCCCGGGGGCTACTATCGGCGTTCTTGGAATAGGGGTCTCCAGACTTGCCTGCCTGCGGCGTGGCTCAAATGGGGGCCCAGTGTGGCCCATCATCTTCAACACAAGGCTCAAGACCCTCGCGAGGGGCCAAGCCTCGTGAGGCGGACGACACGGCGCTTCCTCAAGCACGACCTCCTTAGGCTGGCTCGCGAGGAGGCGGAGATATCAAGTTGGGTACCTCACGAGGTGCCCATGACGCAAGCCATGACGACCAAGGGTGCCAGGCGGGCGCCAGCCCGTGCAGCGTCTCCCTTTCCTCTTTGGTGCAAAGGGGGCAAGCGCAGGCGAGAGGATCAAGCAAAGGCACCCATTTCGGTGCAACAAGACCAAGACCAGTCCAACGGTGGGAAGGAGGTCACCATGGAGCCCAGGATGGCGTCACCACAGGGACTTTGGCAGGCGAAGACCAACTTTAGTCAGGATAAGTGTACCAGATGTTCCCCTTCAAATTGGCCGATTGTTGGCGCCCTTCCCGCTCAATATTTGGGAAGAGGCCCAGGGCCTTTGCCTATAAATAGGGCTAGCCACCCCAGGGTAGAGGCATCTGATCGAGTACCAAGAAACCAGTAGGGACGGATCGAGAATCGCATCTGATCCAGCATCCAGAGAGAGAGAGAAGGGCGATCGAACTCCCCTAGCAGTTCATCCCCTAGCCAAGAACAGACCCTCGCGAGGCTGTTCTTCCTTGTATTGTTCTTCCTCATCAACCCAAGAGGCAATCCACCCACCACACTGGAGTAGGGTTTTACACCACAATGGTGGCCCGAACCAGTATAAACCCTGTGTCTCTTGTGTCGTTCTTGCAGTAGTTTAGATCCTTGCGAGACAGAGAGGTAGGGGGCAAGATCTCCGCGCGCACCCCAGAGTTCGAACCTTAAGGGTCTGCCGGAACCCGTGATCCGACAATGACCTCTGTCATGCCGTCCTGCTGGTCTTGGTATCGTTGCACCAATATGGAAACCTTTGCCTGATGCCTCGGGACTCCTCGCCTGCGCCTGCCTCTTTAGCACCAAAGAGGAAACTGGTACAATGTGCCTGCTGGCGCCCACCTGGCCTTGGTCGTCATGGCTCACGTAAAGTGAACCTCGCGAGACGCCCCTTGCATAGATATATCCTCCCCTCGGGAGCCAGCCTAGTGAGGCCGCCCCCAGGGAGGTCTTGGTATCGTCCTGCTCGCGAGGCTTGGCCGCTCGCAAGGGTCTTGAGTGGTTGCTGATGAAGATGGGCTATACCAGGCCGTTGGTGGAGCCACGCTATGGGCTGCAGGCAGGCAAGTCTGGGTACCCCCTTCCCAGGACGCCGACAACGCTGTTGACTAACACGTGCATTGCTGGGTCATGTATGCATGTTCTTGTAAGTTAGTGCCACCTAGGGTTTACGACTAGTCATGTCGGCTCGGGTTGTTTGTCATATGTGTGCTAGCGACAATATCATATATGTGATCTAAAAGGCGCAAACGGTCCCGGTCCAGGTAAGGTGGCACCCGTGGGAATACCATGCGCGAAGCCGCAAAGTGATATGATGTGTTACATGCTAGATCGGTGTGACTTAGGATTGGGGTCCTGACATGAGGGGCCTTTCCCTTCTCCTCGGTGGAGAACCTCCTGATCGGCGCCATGGATACTTCGACAAGACGGAGAGCGAGAGGGAAGAAGGAGGAGCAAGCAGCGAGAAGACGGAAATGAGCAGGGGGCTCTGCCCCCTCCAATTTATAGCCAAAGGGAGGCCAACCGCCGACCTCCCATGATCTTGAGTAATGATGTTTTTTCTGCATGCAACAGGAAGTTGTCAAGTCGGACAGTTGCCAAGGCTGCATGGGGAAGCGGAGACGCCCACGTCCCATCAAGCTCCATGCGTCGACCGGGTCCGCAGGCGATTGGGGTTGGCGGTGCTTCGCCCTTGCCCTTTGGCTTCGCTCCAAAGCAAAGTCCGAGAGCGCCTTGGGCCCGGGGGCTACTATCGGCGTTCTGGGAACCAGGGTACCCAGACTTGCCTGCCTGCGGCCCACGGCGTGGATCATTCAACGGCCTAGTACGGCCCATCTTCAGCATCAACAACAGAAGACCCTCGCGAGGTGCCAAGCCTCGCAAGCCAAACGACGCCAAGATCTATGAAAGGAGCAGCCTTCTAGGCTGGCTCCTGAGGAGCGGAGATTCCTATGCAAGGCCCCTCCTCGTGAGGTTCGGATGACGCAAGCCATGACGACCAAGGCCAGGCGGGTGCCAGCGGGCGAAGTACAACAAGTTTCATCTTTGGTGCAAAGGAAGCAAGCGCAGGCGCGAAGTCCCGAGGAATCAGCCAAAGGTTTCCATTTCAGTGCAACAAGACCAGGATCGCCAGGACGCCAGGACGGTGGTCATCGCCGAGCCCACCACGGCATCACTGTTGGATCTCGGGTTGCGGCCAAACCCTTAAGGTTCGAACTCTGGGGTGCACACAAAGTTCTCCCCCTACCGATCCACGTCCTAGCTTTGCTAAAACCTCAAGGGCCAACTCAACGAACTCGCAACACAAAGAACACAAGATTTATACTGCTTCAGGCCACCGTTGTGGTGTAATACCCTACTCCAGTGTGGTGGTGGTGGATTGCCTCTAGGGCTGAGGATGAATAGTTACAAGGGGAAGAACAACCTCCTGAGGTTGAGGTGTTCTTGTGCTCTGTGTGTGGGTGAGGATGATCTTCGTCCACTGTCTATGGTGGTGGCTAGTCCTATTTATAGAGGCCCTGGTCCTCTACCCAAAGATTGAGCGGGACGGGAGCCAACAACGACCAATTTGAAAGGGGACAGCTAGCAAAACTTATCGTGACAAAAGTAGTCTTCGCCTGCCAAAGGCTCTAGTGGTGACGCCGCCTTGGGCTCCATGGTGACCTCCATCTTGCCGTCCTACTGGTCATGGTCTCGTTGCACTGATACGGAAACCTTTGCTTGATGCCTCGGTACTCCATGCCTACGCTTGCCCCCTTAGCACCAAAGAGGAAACAAGGACACTGCACGCCGGTGCCTGCCTAGTCTCGGTCGTCAGGGATCACATCACGAGAACCTCGCGAGGTTTGCCTTGCCTTGATCTCTCCACCCCTCGCGAGCCAACCTGGTGAGGCCGCTCCTAAGGAGGTCTTGTGTCATCCGCCTTGCCAGGCTTGGCCCCTCGCGAGGGTCTTGAATGCTTGTTGGTGAAGATGGGCCATACGGGACCACTTGCAGAGCCACGCCGTGGGCACAGGCAGGCAAGTCTGGGGACCCCCGTTCCCATAACGCCGACAGTAGCCCCCGGGCCCAAGGCGGGCTCGGGCTTGGCTTCGAGGCGAAGCCAAAGGCCAAGTGCGGAGCGTCGTGGGCCCCAATAGCCTGTGGCCTTGGTCGATGCATGGCGGTTGATTGAACGTGGGCGTCTCCGCTTCCCCACGCTGCCTCGGCAACTGCCCGACTTGACAAGTGCCTGCGACATGCAAGGGAAAACAATCATTACCTGTGATCATGGGGGGCGCTGGTTGTCCATCTCTTGCTATAAATGGGGAGGGGGGCAGAGCCCCCGTCGCCCATCTCTTCCCGTTCCGCTTGCTTATTCCTCCTTGCTCCACTGCTAGTAGCATTTCCAATGGCGCCAATCCGAAGATTCTCCGCCGAGGAGAAAGGAAACGCTCCCCGTGATGAGCCAGGGCTGCTTCCACCGAAGAAGAGGCCAGTCCACCATCACGACATTGTCGTGAGTGCGGAGGTGACGAGACCCTGGTGCGAACGGCCGCCTGCAGGGTATCCGCTGCCCTTGTGCGCCCAAGCCGGGGGATCAGGAGGAAGGAGCAATGAGCGTTGCCGCCTGCACCGCGACCACAGCCGCCTCGCCGTGGCGACACGCGCCGTTGCCCCTGGAATCCACGCGGTGGACTCCTCTCGTGAACTCATGTTGTGGGCAGCGAAACCTCCGCGCTCCTGGATACGCTTCCCGCGGTTCTTCTCCGACGTGATGCCGCCGAGGGGACCCCTCGATCTCTGGTTATAGCATGCTGACTGCGGTGCTTCGGCGACCGGAGCAGAAGTTGAAGCGGTCTCCTCCCGCAAGATCTTCATGACCCACGGCTGGGGTGAGGTCGCCCTTCACGTACGAAGGCGCTTCCACGCTGTTCTTCTAGGTCTTCGATACAGAGGGCCGCCGCTTGGAGTGCTGCCCTGGAGGGGAGCGCCAGGACGATGCACGCCCGGCCTATGGCTCCTCCAGTAGCAGCGACTATTGGGAGTCCAGTGGTTCTCCTGAACTCTATGAGACTCCAGAGACGAGCAACGGTAGCTACGTGCCCCCGAGCTCTCGTCGCGCTCGGAGCAAGGCCGCAGCGTCCAGCTGCCGCCGTCGCTGATCTGGATGGGGTTGGCGCCGGCCTCCCGTGGCCCACTGTTGATGATGGCATCGGCCGTGGGAGCGCGTAGTTATGATTCCCGAAGTTCTTGCATTTTGTTTCCTGCGAGGAATCAAGGAGTACCCCGTGGGTGCATGTAAAGGGTCTGTAATGTCTTTTGTTGATATCATCCTTGTTATGAAAATTTGCGAGCGCAAGTCCTGCTTTAGCTCGGTCTCCCCTTTCCGATCTCGCAACGACTTGGTGCTCTACGCTGATAGGTCCCGGTCCCCATGCAGGCTTCAGCCGTCGCTGGTATGCCAGGTCGCGGGCCGTGGTTAAGGCCAGGAGGTGAGTGGCCCGAGGTCCAGTAAGAGCTCTTGAGGCGCGATGCTCAGGAGGTCCCCTTTAACGCTCAAGCAGCTGTGGTAAGGTAAGAAAGGGAGGCGACGTTGCCGCAACAGGGCTGCGGCGAGCGTGACCCCTAGGCTCCAACGATTAGCCGATCTGAGTGCAAGACTTATCTTGGCAGTCTGGGGTCGATTCCTCGCGATGTGCCATGTTCATGCATAGCTAGGTTAGGTCCACGCGAGCCTCCCCCTCTTCTCCATGCTCTCCTTCATACTCTGCGTCCTTAGGTCCCGGCCCTCGAGCGAGCTCAGCCGTCGATGGTATGCCAGGTCGCTTGGCGTGGTCAAGGCCAGGGGGTGAGGGCTGGAGAGCCAGTAGGAGCTCCTGAGTCGCGATGCTCAGGAGCCCCCCTTTTAACTTGCAAGCGGATTGCATGGGAGAAGAGGGAGCTCACGGTGTCGCCTGCTGTTATTCTCGTGAGATTCCTGCAAGCCAGCACAAGGAGAAACACAGTTTGCCATTATGGTTGCCAGTCCGCCGTTGGTTGCTCCGCGAGGAGATGGAGGCACTGAGGGCCTGCTGAGGTGACATGTGCGGGGCGTGCCGCGGGCGAGAGCTCGACCGCTTAGATTTGTCGATGTTGCAGGGATGGACCCGTGCACAAGCGTCGTGCCAGCGTGAGTAGCCTTCATGGGCGGTGAGAGTCAAACAGGTAATAGTCATAGATAGATTAAGCGTAGAAAGTAGACTAGCTCAGGTAAATGCAGGAAGGATACATGCCACTGGGTCAGGCCTGAGCGGCTTGGGGATGATGCAGCCCGAGGGGCGCTCCCAGCAAGGTAAGCTAAAGACATAAAAAAGGGATACATGCCACAGGGACGGACCCACGTGGCCTGGGAATGATGCAGCCCGGGAGGCGCTCCCAGCTAAATAAACTTGGAAAATGTCACCTAGTTCTGTCGATGAAGGGATGTTGGAGGAGCTGAAGGTACCCGGCGAAGGGGTCGCTCCTCACGAGCCACCAGGGCCCTGAGCCTCTGGAGGCTCTAGGGGTCCAGGTGGTTCCTTGAGGACCGTCTCCATCTCCATCAGGACGGTGTGGTGCCTGGCCTCCTGGGATGCCAGGGCGCTCCGCAAGTCGCAATGGAAGGCGGGCGCCATGCTTGGCAGGCTGAAAGGCATGCGAACGTAGCTGTGCGGTGGACCCTCGCAGCATCCCATGTGCGAAGGCCAGAAGAATTCCTGAGATGCAGACCTGTTGAGCCCTGGGACGTCGATGCAGACGCGCAGCCCGGCATCCTCACCTGGATGGGGAGCTACGCCTGGTGAGCGGCGGTCGCCGCGCATGGCCCTTGCGTCTTGCAGTTCCTGAGTGGTACTGGAGATGAACTCCTGAGCGGTGGGCGCTCCTCGCCCTGTGTTCTCCTAAGGGAAATGTGCCGTGAAGCACGCCTCCAAGTGGTGCCCGAGCGCCTTCCTCGTGATGTTGGCAAGGTCTGAGGCCCTCCAGAAGAGAGCCCCCGAGCCCTGCCCGAGAAGGGCGTCGGGCGCTTTTCCTATGCGATGGAGGGAGGCGCCCCTGTCACAGGCGCTGATCCTGACGAGGTTCCGCTCGTGACACCACCCTCCTGAGGTCCTGCACGGCGTAGCTGCTTCTTCTTCTTGGGGGTGGCCTCAGGAGGGCACTCGCCCTTGCTCTCGGGGTCGTCGATTGCTGCAGCTTCGAAGGCACGCTCGAGGGAGCACACCACGTCTCTTTCTTCACACAGGACTGTGATGATTCCACCGCTTCCTGGCATCTTGAGGACATTATAGCCGTGATGGGTCACTGCCATGAACTTGGCAAGGGCTGGATACCCGAGGATGGCATTGTACGGCACACGGATGTGCGCAATGTCGAAGTCGATGAGCTCGGTGCGGTAGTTGTTGCGTTCTCCGAAGGTGACAAGGAGGCGGACCTGCCCGATCGGGGTAGTGGAGCCGTCGGTCACTCTTGAGGAAGGCTTGGTGGGCTGAAGCTGGTCATACGACACTCGGAGGTTGTCGAACGTGTCGACTGACAGGACATTGAGCCCTGCGCCGCCGGGTCTTGGTGACTTGCACGTTGCTGATGACTAGTGAACAAAGCATCGGGAGGGCGCCACCGTGTCAGGACCCCGATCCTAAGCCACATCGATCTAGCATGTAACACATCATAACACGACTCCGGTCAACCGGGCTGTAGAAGGCTAGGCAGGACTCCGAATGTCACCGCATGACATTTCCCCGAAGGGACAGACACAGGAACAAAATGAATCACATGTCGGCCAGTCAAGTGTTCCGGAGCAGTAGTGCTGGGCTAGCAGGACTCCGGTGAACCGGGCTGTAGCGGACTACTATGCCTCACAAAAACACAAGACTACATTTCCCCATAAGAGAGGCTACCAAGGATAAACAACTAGGTTGTCGGATCCCACGCATACCAAGCATTTCAATCATACGCACAGTATGCCCGATATGTGCAAATACAACATGGCATCACAACAAGACTCTACGACTCAGAGTGTTTATTCATTAGGCCCCGAGGAGCCAAGTATTGCAAACATGGGTCTCATGACCCAACATACAGAGCATACAAGCAACAAGAACATGCAGAAGATTAACTTGTATGAGTACAGACAACTACAAATGAAAAAGGCTGAGCAGCCTGACTAACTACAAGACCCTCCCAAGGTACAAGCTCATAGCTGAGGTTACAAGCTAAATGTCGAAGTCCACGCGGAACTACTAGCGAGACTGGCGTTTCTCTGCAAAAACATAAAATAGGCAAATGTGAGTACAAATGTACCCAGCAAGACTTACATCAGAACTAACTACTTATGCATCGGTATCAACAAAGGGGGTAGTGGAGTTTAACTGCAGCAAGCCAGCTTTGACTCGGTGGCTATCCTAAACTATGACTGCAAGTAACTCTTTTGAGATGGCGCACACGAGTCCACATATTCACCATATCAATACACCACTATGGATCCGCTCCGGTCTCCCTACGAGAAAGCCATCCATAGCACTCACGCTTATCTTGCGCATTTTAGAGTATCCACTTCAAGTTATCTATGAACTGTTATAGGCAACCCAGAAGTCCATTACCGCGGACACGGCTATTCGAATAGATCATTATAACCCTGCAGGGGTGTACTTCTTCACGCACGCTCTCGCCACTTACCACCATGTACACGTCGTGTATCTCGGCAACCTTCAAGCGGAAGCCTGGCGAGGGAGTCGGCCACGGCCTACCTAAACACTCAAGTCTCTAGTCTAGGTTTATCGCCTATTCAGGTTCCATCCGCAGGGAATCCGGCCGAGGTTTCCACATACGACCCTGAACGATGTGAGCAGGGTTCCCGAGACACCAAACGGGCGCTCGGTACACCGTGCCACATGCCTACCGCAACACAGCCCACCTCGACGGTCAGCGCTGCGTGCGGCCCCCATCATGCTACAAACACCAGAAACTACTTGCAACTCCTGGACAGAGGACAAGGGTGATTAAGAAGCCGAGAGGGTCCATTGGTTTCGGGCCCAATGCGTGGTAGTAACTGTTTCATGGATCACAAACACAGAACTCAGTTCCTGAGGACGGCTTCAATGAGACAACCCACCATGTACTCCTACATGGCCTCTCACCGCTACCTTTACCAAATCGTGTTCACACACTTAGCTCACACAGAGTAGGACATGTTCAACACCATTCCAATTCATCCCCGATGAATCAGACCTGACTCAACTCTAAGCAGTAGCAGGCATGACAAACAAGCATGAATGAGTAGGCACATCAGGGCTCAAACAACTTCTACTCATGCTAGTGGGTTTCATCTATTTACTGTGGCAATGACAGGTCATGCAAAGGATAAAGGGGTTCAGCTACCGCAGCAAGTAACAGATGAATCGTCGTTGTCCTAATGCAGTAAAAGAGAGCAGGTGCGAGAGAGTGGGATTGTATCGGAATGAACAAGGGGGTTTTGCTTGCCTGGCACTTCTGAAGATAGTATAGTTCTTCATTGGTGTCATCGAACACGTCGTCGGATCCACGTCTACTGAGAGGGGGCAATACCGACAAACAAGGAAGAAACACAATCAATGCCATGCAACAATATGGTGCATGAATGTGACATGGCAATATGCTTTTGATTGGCCTAATGCAACTAGCCATAAGTTAAATGGAGTTGGTTTGAACACTAGGTTCAAATTCAAACTCCATATGTGCTTTCTTAAATGCCATTTAATTGAATTTCCCTAAAAAGCAACTTTAAGTTGTTCGAACATGCATGAAAATGGTACAGATAGGTAGATTGCATTTTTTTGATCATTTTTTATATATAAATTATTTCATTCTGAGCTACGGTTGAATTTATATGAATTTTAGAAGTTAGCTCTATTTTCTGGAATTTCCTAAAAAAGAATAAATCCAGAAAAACCTATTACTGCGTCAGCATGACGTCGGGGTGACGTCAGCAGGTCAATAGGGCTGCCTCGGGTCAAACCTAATGTGTGGGGTCCACACGTCAGTGACACAGGGCTGGTTAGTGTCGCTGACTGGTGGGCCTGGTCAACGGCCACGTCAGCAGAGTCAATGCTGACGGGTGGGTCCCACTGCTTATGAACTAAACTAAACAGAAAATAAAACAAACCTAAACAGGTACCGGGGCCCACATGGCAGTGGCTCTAATGGGTTAATTAGGGCGTCATTAGTGGCTAATGACTAGCCATGTCAGCACTGCCGGCGATTAGTCGTCGGCGACCTCAAGTCGCGGCGGAGCCCGCGCGGCAGGCCACGGGGATGGCGGGCGAGGGCACCAGGAGGAAGCCCAGGCCTGTGCGCGTCTAGGAGAGGCTGCGGGGTCGTCGGGGATGGCCTGTTGCGACGACGGCAACGAGGTTAGCGGCGGCCGGAGCACGGCTAGGCGCGGGCGGGGTGCTACAGCTCGAGGCGAGCGAACGGAGGTGCTAGGCAGCACCTAATGGGCAGCAGGAGCACGTCGGAGCGGCTAGTAGGAGCGGAGGGGATCGGGGGCACGGAGCTCGCCGGCCATGGCGGACGGCGGCTTCGGGTGCTCGCGGGGCAGCGGCTACGGGGCGTGCGCGAAGAAAAAGGTGGAGGGGAGAGGTTCAGTGGCTCACGGCGAGTCGTCCCGTGCGGACGGTGGGGCTGGGGAGCTGTCGGAGCGAGCGGGGCGACGAGGCGGATCTCCGGCGACCCGAGGAGGATGAAGGGGTCGGGGACGGTTCTTCGAGGCGTCCGGCACTACGTGGCTCGTCAGGGGGTCGGGGACGTCAAGACGGAGCTCGCAGGCGCGTCGGAGAGGCTCGGAGATGGCTATGTCCGTGGGGGAGCTCGTCGGTGGTGACGGCTGCGCTCGGTCATGCTCGGGAGAGAGAAACAGAGGAGGGGAGGAGCACAGGGAGAGTGAGAGGGGTCGGGGGCTTGCGTAGCATCGCGCAAGACGTCCAGGGCGACGAGGGGACAGCCAGGCAGGCAGCTGCCGGCGTGGCACGCCGCGGCGCCGTGGCTGGCTTCTCCTCTGCCTTCTGGCAGGAGGAGGAAGACGCCACTGCCCTCGGTGGGCCGGCCAGGTGGCTGGGCTGCCAGGTGGGCTGGGCCTGCTAGAGGAGCTGGGCCAGGTAAGTGGCCCAGGTAATTCCTCTGCCTCTCTTTTTTTTTAAATTGTTACTGTTTCCTATTTTTGTTCTGATTGTTTTGATTTAGTAAAATGCTAAGACATTTTCCAAAAATCATGAAACTAATCATGGCTGCTGTTTATAATATATCCAACAGTAAACATTTTAGTTTATGATTATTTGAGCATTTAAAGTATTTTATAGCATTTAAATGCCCAAATGCAAATATAATTGATTTAGTTCAGAGCCCAAATATGTCATGGAAAAATGTGCAACACCTCTGGTTATTGCTTCCAGCATTTTCCAGAAATGATGAACATTTTTGAAAACCATTTGGATTCACTGAGAATATTTTTAGTTGAACCTAGTGAATTCCTTTAATGCTAGGGTTTAGGCAATCCCCATTTCAAGTTTCTTTCAAAGTTTAAACATGATGCACACATGAAGGGCAAGCCTAGTGCATACCAGAACTAGGGATGTGACACAGCCGTAGCCGCGCACTTAAGCCGATCTGCCAAGCTGAACGTGATGGCGCACTTGGACCATCTGAGCGGGCATGTGGCTTCGAGCTTGGGGAGGACTGCATTCACTTCACGAGCAAACTGTTTGAAGATACGCTGCGAGGATGGGGCCTGAGCTCCGCCCAAGATGCAGGCGATAGCACCAGGCTCTTGGAAGCCCCCGGCCCCCTCTTTGTGGTGGTGGTTGTAATTCCTTCTTTGTGGTGGCGGTAGTGAAGGAAGACCGGCGTTGCACTAAAGACGATCCTCATGAGGCTGGCCCCTCCAGGCACCCTCGCGAGGCTAATCCTGCCAGCAGTCCTCACGAGGTCGGTCGCGCCACTCCTAGCATGGGCCACGGTCATCCCGGCGTCCGCCACCACATCCTCCTACTCGGCCGTAACCCTAGTCGTTGCGCTCGGGGTGTCGACCGAAGCATCCTTCTCGAATGGCTCTGAGCACTTAATAGTCGCTGGTGTTGTGGCTATGTAGGTTGTGGAAGGTGCAGAACGGTCGACTGGTGTCGTCGTTGTGGGATGGGGGTCCCCAGACTTGCCTGCCTACAGCCCACGGCATGGCTAAGCCAGCGGGACGTACAACCCATCTTCATCAACAAAGCATTTAAGACCCTCGCGAGGGGCCAAGCCTCGCGAGGCGGACGACGCAAGACCTCCTCAGGAGTGGCCTGGTCAGGCAGGCTCACGAGGAGCGGAGATACCCAGGCGAGGCAAACCTCACGAGGCTGTTGTGGCGTGAGCCATGACGATCGGCACTAAGCGGGCGCCAGGCGGGCGCCAGCGCGCGCAGCGTCCTTGTTTCCTCCATGGTGCTAAGGAGGCAAGCGCAGGCGAGGAGTACCGAGGCATCAGGCAAAGGTTGCCATATCGGTGCAACGAGACCAAGACCAGAAGGACGACATGATGGAGGTCATCGTGGAGCCCAAGACGACGTCACCACCAGAGCCTTTTGCAGGCGAAGACCGCTTTTGTCAGGATAGCTTGTACTAGCTGCCCCCCTTCAAATTTTCCCGCCGTTGTTGGCTCCCTTCCCGCTCAATATTTGGGGAAAGGACCAGGGCCTATATAAGTACAGCTAGCCACCACAGTAGGAGGGAAGGTTCCTCAGGTCTCGAACCCACCGAGTCCTCACCCACACAAGTTCGTTGAGCACAAGAATGCCTCAACCTCAGGAGGCTGTTCTTCCCCTTGTACTGTTCACCATCAGCCCAAGAGGCAATCCACCACCACCACACTGGAGTAGGGTATTATACCGCAATGGTGGCCCAAACTAGTATAAATCTCGTGTCTTTCTATGTTGCGAGTTCGACAAGTTCGTCCGCGAGATCTTGGTGAGCTAGGGCGTAGATAGGTAGGAGGGAAAGACTTCACGCACACCCCAGAGTTCGAACCTTAAGGGTTTGCCGGAACCCCACATCCGACATTTGGCGCATTAGGTAGGGGTGTGCCGGAGCTTCTTCCTCGACGACCGACTTGCCGACGCTCCACGGTCAAGATGTCCGGCGACCAAGAGCTGACTCTGACCGCTGGGCAGCCTGGCCGGCCCGGGCGATGACGCCCGCTCATGAAGACATAGACCCCGCGCTCCAGGCCGCACGGGCGTCGCCCAACGCCGCGGGACGCGGGCGGCGCGACCAAGCGTTGTCCACCATCACTCCATGACAGATACGAGCCGCTGCAAGGGCATCAAGCCACGCCGCGGCAATGGCATCGCACTCGCGGCGAGAGCAGGCAAACATGCGGGCAGCACTCACCGTGGCAAGGGAGCTGTTGCGGTGCCGGCTGATGGAGAGCGGCCGGGAGGCGCAGCTGGAACACGTTGCTGAATTTCTGGACGTGGCGGCCTCGGGAGCGCTGCCTTTCTACTATCCGCTCCCTTCTCAGGCCGTTACGGGGACTCATTGCGGGCTTCGCCGCAACCCCGCATCGTCGGGCGCGCATGGGGGCTTCGGAAACACCAGAGCGGCCGGCGGTGCCAGGGGCTCCGCCGCCCTATACCGCCCGCAACAAGCACGGGCACAAGCATCGCCCCCCATGGTCTCGGCGAGATGACACACTACTATCCTCAAGACGCCACGGTGGGACAGGCAACATGGAGTGTGGGGCACTACGGCGAGGTGTTCGGGGTAACAGCCCCGGAAGCCTACGTGCCCCGCATGACGGATCAGGAGTACACACCAGAGGACGACCCCGGCTCGTTCGTTGGAGAAGATTGGGAAGAAGGGGCGCTAGGAGTCGAAGCCTTCCAGGAGCCGCCGGGGAACCACCACGACCGCGTGTGCAACGACCACTACAGGGTACCCCTAATCCCTCAGGAGCAAGCTTACACTAACTTAGGGAGTCCTGGATTAGGGGGTATCCGGACAGCCGGACTATAACCTTTGGCCAGACTGTCCGGATGGGACTCTCCTTGGCGTGGAAGGCTAGCTTGGCAATACGGATATGTAGATCTCCTTCCTTGTAACCGACTCTGTGTAACCCTAGCCCCCTCCGGTGTCTATATAAACCGGAGGGTTTAGTCCGTCGGACATAATAACAACAACAATCATATCATAGGCTAGCTTCTAGGGTTTCTCCTCTCTGATCTCGTGGTAGATCAACTATTGTACTACCCATATCATCAATATCAATCAAGCAGGAGTAGGGTTTTACCTCCATCGAGAGGGCCCGAACCTGGGTAAAAACATCGTGTCCGTTGTCTCCTGTTACCATCCGCCTAGACGCATAGTTCGGGACCCCCTACCCGAGATCTGCCGGTTTTGACACCGACATTGGTGCTTTCATTGTGAGTTCCTCTGTGTCGTCATCGTTAGGCTTGATGGCTCCTTCAATCATCGATAGTGATGCAGTCTAAGGTGAGACTTTTCTCCCCGGACAGATCTTCGTATTCGGCGTCTTCGTACTGCGGGCCAACTCGCTTGGCCATCTGGAGCAGATCAAAAGTGTAACGCCCCGAGACCAATGCTCCAGTTGCTTTCTATTTATTTTAGTTGGTGCCGTGTGTTTATTATGTTTGTTGCATTATCATAATTATTTTGCATATTTCATTTCCTCCATGTGTGTTGTCATGATCATGATGAGTGCCATTGTCATATTTTGTTTCTTGCATCATGTTCATCTTTGGTTATGTTGCATTGCCATGTCTATCTCTTATCATATTGCATTTGGTCATTCGTGTTGTTGCCATGAGCATCATGTGCATTGGAACTCCTTCTTCTCTTTGATCCTTTGTATTTTACTCATTGCTCAATTTCAACTTGGTTTCACCCAGGTATTCTAAATCCCAAAGTGCTACTTCCAACTTTCCCTATTCTTCCTCTATTTGAGTTGCATTTTTCACTTCTCAAATTCTTACCCAAAACATGGTAATAATTCATTTTTTATATGTCCAGCCACCTTCTCAAATTTCATCCCAATCAGAGCTCTTTTGGAAGGGTTTCAAATTCAAACATATGGAACTTAGTTCAGTATGTCTGGTTTTTTTACTTCTTCCATAAATGTTCATATTCTTCCCATAAATATTATCTATTATTTAGGATCATCCTCTAAAGTTTCAACCCATTTGGGTTTGGTTTGGTGAGGTTATAAATTCAGGAAAGTTTGAAATAAATTCAAACTTGTTTAAATTTATAGCCTGTAAAAATTCCCAAACTCATATTATTAAATTGGACATATTTCATGTTTTCCAGAAATATGTCTTTCCCTCCCTACTTCAACCCCAAACCCTCTGTACTTTTCTCTCTATTTCTGTTTATGCAATAAATAGAAAGGGAAGAGGTAAATCAGATAAGTGAGAGAAGCCCACCTGCACCCACCTTTCAGCCCAGCTAGCCCACATGCGCCGATCCTGCTTTGTTCATCGTCCTCCTCTGTACGGCAGCTCATCCAGGGGCTCCACGTCGGCACCCCGACCGATTTGATGGCCGGAACAGGAGCCCCTGCTTCTACCAAACCTACCACGCGAGCCCCTGCAGCCCTAGACTTCGCCCTTCCCTTCTCGCGCCGCCAATCCTTTTCCCTCCCCTCTGTTTCCTCTTCTTCCTCAAGGAACAGAGAAAGAGAGAGCACCACCGAGAGCTTCGTTGTCGCTTGCGTGGTCGGAGGCCACCACGGATGTCTCCGACATGTCCATCTTCTTCCTCGACGTCCACTACGTCCGTTCAGGCGTCTTCAGCGCACCTAGGTCACCTCCACTATGTCACCAAGTTCATCGTCGTCTTCTTCCCTGCTTCTTGTTACTTCATGGACAGCGCCGGTCGGCGCCTTCCCTCGTCGCCTCCGTTCGTCCCCGAGCACGATCGACTACACCATCCTACCCACCGTGAGCTCTTCACCCTCCTGGCCTTACCTAGCACTCGTTTTTTGTCCTCTAGGTCCTGTTCCACGCGAGCAGGAATTCGATCTCCATGGGCGCCATGGTAGCAGCTTCGTTAGCTCCTCTGCTAAGCCCCTTGCACACGCAGACCCTCGCATTATAACTTCACTACACGCACTATGAGATGTTTCTGCACCCCCGCCGGTCCTCTGCAACCACGGCAGCTATTGCGGTTGGCTCCCGTCGCCGGCGAGTCTCCGTCCGAGCGCACGCTTCAATTTTGGTCCTGGTCACGATGAGCACATGCTATTTGTTCAGCCGTTCCCCCTTTGCATCATTAGGGGACAGCTAGCTCACTGGCTAGATCCGCCACTATTCTACCGAGGGGTCTGGGGATCAAATCCCAGGCGCCCCTGTTATTTGCCCTATTTCTTTTTCATCTTGTTTCTGTTATTTTCAGTCAGGTTCACTAGATCTGTTGGTTCAGTTAGCGTTTCTCTGCGATGTATCTCAGGTGCACTTCTGTTGCTACCAGTTAGACTGGCAGGTTTGCACCCAGGCAACCAGGGATCAAATTCCCGTCGGCGCAACATTCTTTTCCATCAATTTCTGCCTCACCAGATCAAGCCTTGGTCTGGTTCATCTTGCGTCAAGTCATTTATCCATCACAATCACCTACTAGGCGAGTTGGTCAGAGCGCTCTATTTCCATCTGTGAGGTCCTGGGTTCGAGCTCAAGTTTTGCTCCATTTTTCTTTTCTTTTGCACACTCAGCCGCTGGGCCACTGCCACTGTTTCAGATTCGGCCCGATCATATTTTTTTCCAGTCTATGAGCTTGTCATATATCCGGTGCCTGCATATTTTCAGAACTGCCACTGTTTTGCATTGTCAATAACTTTTTATCCATGCATCTAAAAGAAACTTGTCATATAGGCATCTTGCTCAGATTTTCATGTACTTCCACAATCTGCATCTTTCATCCATGTTTGAAATGTTTAAAATGGACGTTTGCATTTAATTTATATAATGACATGCTAAAATGATTTATTTCATAACTAAATAACCGTAGCTTGGTTTTAAATAAACTTTATATGTAAATGGGGTGGGAAAATTCCTAGTTTAACATGGTGCACTTTATTTTCCTGTTTAATAACTCTAAAATATGTTTTAGGGCAGAACAGTACCAAATCTATATATACTCATGAGGTTTTTCCGGACTTGTTGTTTGTTGTTCCGGCCTCATTTAAATTTGTCTAGATAGGTAGTTTTTCATATGTTTCACCTCTTGCCATGTTTAACAACATTTAATATTGTTGGATATATATACGAGAGAGAACTAAATAATTAAATGTGGTGTTTTGCCAATATGCAACTCGTTGCATATGTTGGGGAACGTAGTAATTTCAAAAAAATTCCTACGCACACGCAAGATCATGGTGATGCATAGCAACGAGAGGGGAGAGTGTTGTCTACGTACCCTCGTAGACCGAAGCGGAAGCATTGACGCAACGTAGAGGAAGTAGTCGTACGTCTTCCCGATCCGACCGATCCAAGCACCGTTACTCCGGCACCTCCGAGTTCTTAGCACACGTTCAGCTCGATGATGATCCTCGGGCTCCGATCCAGCAAAGCGTCGAGGAAGCGTTCTGTCAGCATGACGGCGTGGTGACGATCTTGATGTACTACTGACGCAGGGCTTCGCCTAAGCACTGCAACAATATGACCGAGGTGGAATTTGGTGGAGGGGGGCACCGCACATGGCTAAGGAACGATCACGAAGATCAACTTGTGTGTCCGGGGGTGCCCCCCTGCCCCCGTATATAAAGGAGCAAGGGGGAGGGGCCGGCCGGCCTGAAGGGGCGCGCCAGGGAGGAGTCCTACTCCCACCGGGAGTAGGACTCCTCTCCCTTTCCTTGTAGGAGAAGGAAGGAGAGAGGGGGAGGGAAAAAAAGGGGGGGCGCCGCCCCCCCCTCCTTGTCCTATTCGGACTAGGGGGGAGGGGGTGCGCGGCCTGCCCTGGCCGCCCCTTCCGCCTTTCCCTTATGGCCCATATGGGCCCATTAACCCCCCGGGGGGTTCCGGTAACCCCCCTGGTTCTTCCGCTATTATACGAAATCACTCGGAACCATTCCGATGTCCAAATATAGTCATCCAATATATCAATCTTTATGTCTCGACCATTCCGAGACTCCTCGTCATGTCCGTGATCTCATCCGGGACTCCGAACTAACTTTGTCGGGGGGAACTGTCCCCCGCGACCACCTATGGGGCCGGAGCCCCTTTCGTTTGTCCGGTGAGGGGGGCGGAGGGAGCACGGAGAGCAGATCGAGGCGAGCACACGGGCGGTTTACCCAGGTTCGGGCCGCGATGGACGCGTAAAACCCTACTCCTGCTTGGCTGTATTGAACTGGGGAGCTCGGGAGCTTGGAGAGCTAGCTACACCGAGCGTATGGCTGTCTGGATGCCCAGTCTCCGAACCTCGGAACCCCCTCTACGTTGCACACGGGCCTCCTTTTATAGCGCAAAGGGGTCACCGACAGGTGTCAACGTAAGAGAAAGAGGTAAAAGTGTAAAAGGGGTGGTAGTTGTAACAGCGCGGGAACAGTGGCGCTGCGGCGCGGCACAGTGTTATCATACCTACCTCTGACGGTAGGGGACAAGGGCATTAAATGCCCGTCACGGTCGCCCGGACAGCACCGAGGCTGACCGTTAGGTGCGCCACCGCTCGCCACGCCGGTGGCTGCATGCCACCGCATACCCCAGGCCGCGCGGCGCCCCGCCACGTGCCGTTGGGGGAAGCCCCGGAGCGACGCGTGGGCGGGCGAGCCGGAGCGCAGTCCTGAGGTGGCGATTTGCCGCGGCAAATGCTTGCCGCGGGGGTCGTCGTCCTGTGCCTGATAGCTTGCCGGCTATCAGGCCTTGCCGGGGCGCATGGCGCGCCGTGGCAGGCTTCTCTTGTGGTGCCTGGGTTCGGCCTTCCCGGCAAGCTCCTCTTGCCGGGGTCTCGATCTTCTGTCTTGTGTACTTTGTTCTTGAATGGCCTTAGATGGGCTCGGTCGTCCCGGCAAGCTCCTCTTGCCGGGGCCTTGCCTTCTTGGCCCGGCAAGCTCCTCTTGCCGGGGGCCTTGTCTTGAATGCTTGGTCTTCTCTCGGCGCTTCCTGGGCGGGCCTCGCCGCAGGGTGCTACAACTGCCCGTGCACAAGTCTGGGGTACTAAGGTACCCCTACTTTAGTACACCGAAAGGAGCCCCCGGGCCTGGGCCACACACGGTGCCGAGCGGCGTTGGGCCAGGCCCTAACAGTGCGCGGGCACGCGTGGCCTCGGTCGCGCTGTTCCTTAACTCCGCATCCGTCGTGCCTTCCCCAGGCGGCGCGCGCTTATCGCGGCGTCGTGGGGGCGGGGCGTGCGGGGTGAGCGTGACGTGGGTGGCGTGCGCAGGGCTGAACCCGCGCAGGCGCGCGTCACGTCGCGCACGATTCCCACTGGCAAGAACGGAGTGTCCGCCACTTCCCCCTATAAGGCGGAGGAAACGGGAGCGGCTCCCCTCCTTCGCCTTTACTGCGTCCTCTCCCGTCTCCAGAGATTCCCTTTGCGCTCCGCCTCCATATTTCCTCCGCCGCTCGCTCGCACCTGCGGTGCTACCGGATTCTTCGTCTCCCTTCCCTCGCCGCCTCTGCCATGGCCCCGAAGACCGAGAAGGCGAAGGCGGAGAAGACCAAGAAGGAGAAATCGGAGCACGCAGCGATGCTCACCTTGCTGCGGAAGCAGAACCTCGTCTTCTCGCCGAAGCTCAGCGCGCGGGAGCTCTGGGACAGGTACTACTTGTTCTGGGCCGAGGAGACCAAGGCGCATCCCCGCACCCGAGTCTATCCGGCCGCCGCCAAGGGCAGCTACCCCGGCGGGTATTATTTCTTCGCAGCCTTCTTCCACTGCGGTCTTTGCCCTCCTTTTTCTGACTTCTTCTGCGACATAATGAACACCTTCGGCCTCCACCTTCTTGACTTCACTCCCAACGCCGTCCTCACGATGGCGGTTTTCGCGCATATGTGCGAGAACTACGTTGGGATATACCCAAATGTCGCGCTGTTTAGGCACTTTTTCATCCCCAGGGTGGAGGCCGGCGCCCCCCTCGTCGGGGGGATATCTTGGGTCTTTCGCCTGAACAAGAAGGATTCCTACTTGCCGGGGGAGCTCCGCGGCAAATGGGAGGAGTGGCGTGCCGACTGGTGCTGGGTTGTCGAGGACCAGCCGCAACCTTTCACCGCGCCGCGCGCAACACCTATTATGCGTGGCAAGGATTGGAGCGAGCTGGATTCGGACGACTGCAAGCTCAACGCCGCTCTCATCAGGATTCTCCGCCTTCGGTCAGCGAGGCTGTCCGTCGGAGAGGTGGGCGCAGACTTCCTCCGCCGCCGCATCGCCCCTCTTCAGGATAGGAAGAGGCCAGCCTGGGAGTATAGCAACGCGGCGGACATAATGAGGCTGCGCCCCGGGCTCAACTTCAACTTCACGTCGGTGGAGCTGAAGGGGATGGTCCGGGAGCTATTCAAGCATGACCCGGCCCACCCAGAGTGGTTCAGGGAGCCCCGGGGAGTTGTGCCTCTTTGTAACAGCTCGGCCCGGGATTCCCTTCGCGCTATGATGCCCGCGTGCGACTCGCACGGCGTCGACCGCACGTGGATTCCGCCAAAGCCAGACGTCATCATTAACTTCTTCGATAACCTGGCGGAGGTGGTGAAGAAGAAGGACGAGGCCCAGGGGCTGACGCGGGACACCACCGCGCGAGAGGTAGCATGCATAGCTTCTTGGGCCGAGGAGGCCGCCGCAGCCGCAGCGGCCGGGGAATTCGGCTTCTCGCCCGAGGAGGCGGAGGCCGCAGAGGCGTCCCGCCAAGCGGAGGTGGCGGAGATCTGCAGACTGCTGAAGCTGCCCCCCGACGAGCTCGCCGGGGTTCCCTCTCTGAGGCACTCCGGGATCCAGGGGATCTTGATCGAGGCCGCGGAGAGGGCCACCACCGCCGGAGGGCGAGGGGCCACAGCGCAGGACGCTGGGTCCAGCGGGCTTGCCGGGGTGGAGGAGGAGGACGGTGGTGGCGACGACTCCGTCGGATCCTTGGAGCTCTACGCCGATGATCTTCCCTCAGCGTCGGAGACCTCCTCGTCCCGTTTAAGCCCCAGGCGTTCTCCAGCAAAGCGTCCCCGCAGGACGGCGATGGGGGCGAAGGCGCCGGCCTCCCGGCAACAACCACCCCGCCAAGCGGCACGAGCCTCCCGGGGGAGCCAGGTTGCGACGAGGGCGCCCGGCGTGTCAGCCACGTCAGGGGCGCCCCGTAAGGCAGCGCCGCACGGAAAGGAGCCCTTGGAGGGTGGAGCGGCGGCTCCGCCCGCTCCCCGGGCCCCGGCAACCGTCGGGACCGCCAAGCGCCCGAGGGAGGCCTCGCCTCCCGCTCCCCGCGTGACCGCGCGTCAGGTGGAGTTCGATTTCTCCGCCTTGAGCGACGACGACGACGAGGACGAGCGGGAGTAAGAGCTTTGAGGTCTTGCATCTTCGTAAACTTTGCCTTGATTGTCGCAGGCTCTGATCTTGTTTCTTATCTTAACTTCAGGACCTTGGCGGAGCGAGTGGCGAAGAAAGCCAAGGCGCCCGTGGTTGAGGCTGCGGACGACTCGCCCACCGCGGCAACTGGGGGCGTGCCGGAGCCCAGTCTGCCGGATCCGAGCGCTGCTCCGAGGGGCAGCCCCCAGCGTAGCCCTCAGCGCAGACCCCAGCGTAAGTCTGGGTTCCGTACTTTCGCTTGTTGGGCGTGCTTGTGGGATCGTCCCTGCGCTGGTATCTTGATAATACTGTCTCGTGCAGAGGTGGGGCCGCAGCCGCAGGAGCGTCCAGAAGCCGCCCCCGAGGAGCCGCGGGCCCCGCCGTCCCCGCCAAGGCCGAGCTCTCCGGTAAAGGAGAGCATCCCGCCAAGGGCGAGCACTCCGCCGAGGGCGAGTACCCCACCAGGGGCGGGTAGCCCGGCGAGGGCGGTGACCCCGCCAAGGCAGAGCTCCCCGGCGAGGGAACCCGCCGCTGATGACGTCCGCCAAGGTAAGCTCTGTGACTTAGTCATCTTGGGTTCGTCTCTCTTCTCTCTTTTTTTTTTTGGATGTCTGCCTGAATTCTTTTGCTCTCTATTCTCCTTCTTCTAGATTCCCCTCCCCCCGAGCCGATGGAGATGGAGGTCATCAACATCGAGGAGGAGGAGGGTACGCGCGGCGGCAGCGGCGACGCCCCTGCCGCTGAGGACGCGGCGGGAGCCGCCGAGCCACCCGCGCAGGAGACCGCCCCCGCGGCGGACGCAACGGCCGGGGAGGGGGACGGCGGTCGCACTGCCGACCCGGAGGCAGCAGGAGCGTCGGGCGCTGCGCCGGCCGCCGACCCCTCCGCCGAAAAGGAGCGGCCGGGGCATTACCTTGAAGCCCCCAATGGCATCTTCATCCAGGTGCCGTGGGGCTCTTCTGCGCGGGCCCCCGCAGAGGGCGAGGCCCTTGATGGGGAGGTCCTTGCCTCCGCGGGCCTGAAGATTGTCGAGGCGCCCGGCGGGGCCGAAGAGCCCGAGGAGGAGAAGCTGCTTCGCCGGCTCCTGGCCCTTTACCGGGCCAGGCAGGCGGAGCTCGCTTCCCGAGAGGCCCTCGCTGCGGAGGCTGCCGTCGAGATGGAGAAGCGTGCGACGGAGCTCCGCGCCGCCAACCAAGCTGCCCTCCGCGGCGTGGCGGAGGAGCGCGAGAGGCTCGCCGGGGAGTACCAGGAGTGGGTGCTGCAGAAGGCCGACGCCGAAGAGCAGCAGCGGCTCGCCGGGGAGGAGCTGTCCCGGCGAGAGGGAAAGCTTGCCCAGCTGCAGGCCAATCTCAACTCCCACGAGGAGGAACTTGCCGCTCGGGAACGGGCCCTTGGCGGGGAGCTGGAAGAGGCGAAAGCCGCCGCGGCTGCCGCGGAGACCGCCAAGGGGGAACTTGCCGCCAGGGTCGCGCAGCTAGAGGAGTCGTTGAGGGCGAGCGCGGAGAGGGTCGGCGCGCTCAATGCGGAGCGGGAGAAGGACGCCCACGCCAACTCCGAACTCCAGGCGCGTCTCTCCAAGCAGGGCGACGAGCTGAAGGCCGCCAAGGACTCCATCGAGGCCCTGGAGCTGAAAGTCTCCGCGCTGGAGGAGGAGCTTCGCAAGGAGCGAAGCTTGGCGGAGAGCGCCAACACTGCGGCCGAGGACTTCCGTCGGACCGTCGCGGTGTGGACCGAGGACCTGGTGTCTTCCGCATCCAACATCGACCAGGAGTTGCTGGCGTTGAAGTTGGAACACCTCATCTACTCTCCGGACCCGAACCTCCCCCACAGCGCCAAGCTCAGCCTCTTCTTCAGAGGGGTCGCGCCGGCTCTTGCGGATCTTCGGAAGAAGATCCCCGCGCAACTGGCCGAGGAGACGCGCCGGGCCTGCACGGGAACCTTGGAGCGCGTGTTGACGAAGATTGTATACCGCAATCCCGGTATAAATCTCATCAACGTTCTTCGCAGCCTGCCGGCCGACGCTGACATGGAGGCGTTGAAGGAGCAGGTCGCCGACATCATCGCCAGAGTGGGCAAGATTTCCAGGATTGAGGGCGACCGCGTAGACTAGGCCTCCTTTATCTTATCTCTTTTTGTCACTGCACACGGCGTTATGAGCTCATTAGTCACTGTGGTAAGTTACGTAAGGTTTTTACCTTATCTGAACTAATCAGTGCATTGTTATCTTCCTCGTCCCGGCCCTTTACTTTGTATGCTTTTCACCCTACGCTTCCGGGGAACTTTCCGGCAAGGAGCCCTTGGGCTTATAGCAGCCTGCCGGCCAAGGCCTTGCCGGGAAGTAACCTCGCCGCAGCCAGTCGCAATCGCGCTCAGCTTGTTGAGTGAGCTCGGAAACGAAACAAGGGCGCGACGCTCATCGCAGCTCACTTAAATCGTTGAGCGTACTCGAAACAAGGTGAGGGTGCGGCTAGCCGCGGGTAGGTTCCTCCGCGCACAGGTTTCCCATACAAAGTGTGACTGTTCAAGGAAGATAACTAAAATTAAGAATTTGAACTGCCCAAATTCTAATAACTTATCTTATGCATAATGCTTGCTTCTTGGCAAGGCTTCTCTTTCTTGAACAGCATTTGGTTCCAGCACTTGGTTCCTCTCCCATCTCCCTCCCTCGGCAAACTTTGCGCGCGAGGAACGCTCCCTCTGTCTAAGAGGCAAGGAAAATAAAGAGGGAAGCAAGCACATGGCCTTTCGGCGTGTTGATGCTCACCGGCCATGCATGTTACGCAGGATGCCAAATAACACATGCAAATACCAAGAGGAGCATGTAAGAGGCAAAACAGCGCAAAGCATAGAAGCTTTTACTGATGCGCGGGGTCTGCGCCCGCCCCTGCGCCAAGGATTACATGCAACTTCGGCAAGACTTGGGCAGAGAGGTTGGTTGACGGAACGGGTTCCGGCAACCGCGCTGGCGAAATTCCTCCCACGGTTGGCGTCGACTCGTCTGGATCTTGGCGGACGAAGCGCGCCGAAGAACGAGGTCGCCTTTTTTCGCGGCTTCCGGCGCTAACCGCTGCGGCTACGGGAGCGGCGCAGGGTTCGCTGGAGGCGAGCGGTTCGCCCAGCGGCCGGAAGGCGGTCCTCCTCAAGGAGCAGCTGCTTCTTGCCCGAACTCTGCGTGAGTGGGTACTCGAGGAGGGCCGTGCACGATTCCGTAGGGAGGAATGCCTCCGCCCCGCGGAGCGTCCGCGGGGCGGAAAGGTACCTGTTCATACCTGAACTTACCAGTGTTCGCCTGGATCAGATCCGCACAACCTCGACGCCGCCCCCTACCTGGCGCGCCAAAGATGTCGGGGGGAACTGTCCCCCGCGACCACCTATGGGGCCGGAGCCCCTTTCGTTTGTCCGGTGAGGGGGCGGAGGGAGCACGGAGAGCAGATCGAGGCGAGCACACGGGCGGTTTACCCAGGTTCGGGCCGCGATGGACGCGTAAAACCCTACTCCTGCTTGGCTGTATTGAACTGGGGAGCTCGGGAGCTTGGAGAGCTAGCTACACCGAGCGTATGGCTGTCTGGATGCCCAGTCTCCGAACCTCGGAACCCCCTCTACGTTGCACACGGGCCTCCTTTTATAGCGCAAAGGGGTCACCGACAGGTGTCAACGTAAGAGAAAGGGGTAAAAGTGTAAAAGGGGTGGTAGTTGTAACAGCGCGGGAACAGTGGCGCTGCGGCGCGGCACAGTGTTATCATACCTACCTCTGACGGTAGGGGACAAGGGCATTAAATGCCCGTCACGGTCGCCCGGACAGCACCGAGGCTGACCGTTAGGTGCGCCACCGCTCGCCACGCCGGTGGCTGCATGCCACCGCATACCCCAGGCCGCGCGGCGGCCCGCCACGTGCCGTTGGGGGAAGCCCCGGAGCGACGCGTGGGCGGGCGAGCCGGAGCGCAGTCCTGAGGTGGCGATTTGCCGCGGCAAGTGGCTTGCCGCGGGGGTCGTCGTCCTGTGCCTGATAGCTTGCCGGCTATCAGGCCTTGCCGGGGCGCATGGCGCGCCGTGGCAGGCTTCTCTTGTGGTGCCTGGGTTCGGCCTTCCCGGCAAGCTCCTCTTGCTGGGGTCTCGATCTTCTGTCTTGTGTACTTTGTTCTTGAATGGCCTTAGATGGGCTCGGTCGTCCCGGCAAGCTCCTCTTGCCGGGGCCTTGCCTTCTTGGCCCGGCAAGCTCCTCTTGCCGGGGGCCTTGTCTTGAATGCTTGGTCTTCTCTCGGCGCTTCCTGGGCGGGCCTCGCCGCAGGGTGCTACAACTGCCCGTGCACAAGTCTGGGGTACTAAGGTACCCCTACTTTAGTACACCGACAAACTTCGGTACATCAAAATGCATAAACTCATAATAAAACTGTCATCGAAAACCTTAAGCGTGTGGACCCTACGGTTCGAGAACAATGTAGACATGACTGAGACACTTCTCTGGTCAATAACCAATAGCGGGACCTGGATGCCCATATTGGCTCCTACATATTCTACGAAGATCTTTATCGGTCAGACCGCATAGCAACATACGTTGTTCCCTCTGTCATCGGTATGTTACTTGCCCGAGATTCGATCGTCAGTATCCAATACTTAGTTCAATCTCATTACCTGCAAGTCTCTTTACTCGTTCCATAATACATCATCCCGCAACTAACTCATTAGTTGCAATGCTTTCAAGGCTTAAGTGATGTGCATTACCGAGAGGGCCCAGAGATACCTCTCCGACGATCGGAGTGACAAATCCTAATCTCGAAATACGCCAACCCAACATCTACCATTGGAGACACCTGTAGTACTCCTTTATAATCACCCAGTTACGTTGTGACGTTTGGTAGTACCCAAAGTGTTCCTCCGGCAAACGGGAGTTGCATAATCTCATAGTCATAGGAACATGTATTAGTCATGGATAAAGCAATAGCAACATACTAAACGATCGGGTGCTAAGCTAATATAATGGGTCATGTCAATCAGATCATTCAACTAATGATGTGACCTCGTTAATCAAATAACAACTCTTTGTTCATGGTTAGGAAACATAACCATCTTTGATTAACGAGCTAGTCTAGTAGAGGCATACTAGTGACACTCTGTTTGTCTATGTATTCACACATGTATTATGTTTCCGGTTAATATAATTCTAGCATGAATAATAAACCTTTATCATGATATAAGGAAATAAATAATAACTTTATTATTGCCTCTAGGGCATATTTCCTTCAGTCTCCCACTTGCACTAGAGTCAATAATCTAGATTACACTGTAATGATCCTAACACCCATGGAGTCTTGGTGCTGATCATGTTTTGCTCGTGGAAGAGGCTTAGTCAACGGGTCTGCAACATTCAGATCCGTATGTATCTTGCAAATCTCTATGTCTCCCACCTGGACTAGATCCCGGATGGACTTGAAGCGTCTCTTGATGTGTTTGGTCCTTTTGTGAAATCTGGATTCCTTTGCCAAGGCAATTGCACCAGTATTGTCACAAAAGATTTTCATTGGACCCGATGCACTAGGTATGACACCTAGATCGGATATGAACTCCTTCATCCAGACTCCTTCGTTTGCTGCTTCCGAAGCAGCTATGTACTCCGCTTCACATGTAGATCCCGCTACGACGCTTTGTTTAGAACTGCACCAACTGACAGCTCCACCGTTTAATGTAAACACGTATCCGGTTTGCGATTTAGAATCGTCCGGATCAGTGTCAAAGCTTGCATCAACGTAACCTCTTACGGTGAGCTCTTTGTCACCTCCATATATGAGAAACATATCCTTAGTCCTTTTCAGGTATTTCAGGATGTTCTTGACCGCTGTCCAGTGATCCACTCCTGGATTACTTTGGTACCTCCCTGCTAAACTTATAGCAAGGCACACATCAGGTCTGGTACACAGCATTGCATATATGATAGAGCCTATGGCTGAAGCATAGGGAACATCTTTCATTTTCTCTCTATCTTCTGAAGTGGTCGGGCTTTGAGTCTTACTCAATCTCACACCTTGTAACACAGGCGAGAACCCTTTCTTTGCTTGATCCATTTTGAACTTCTTCAAAATCTTGTCAAGGTATGTGCTTTGTGAAAGTCCAATTAAGCGTCTTGATCTATCTCTATATATCTTTATGCCTAATATGTAAGCAGCTTCTCCGAGGTCTTTCATTGAAAAACTTTTATTCAAGTATCCCTTTATGCTATCCAGAAATTATATATCGTTTCCAATCAGTAATATGTCATCCACATATAATATTAGAAATGATACAGAGCTCCCACTCACTTTCTTGTAAATACAGGCTTCTCCGAAAGTCTGTATAAAACCAAATGCTTTGATCACACTATCAAAGCGTTTATTCCAACTCCGAGAGGCTTGCACCAGTCCATAAATGGATCGCTGGAGCTTGCACACTTTGTTAGCTCCCTTTGGATCGACAAAACCTTCCGGTTGCATCATATACAACTCTTCTTCCAGAAATCCATTCAGGAATGCAGTTTTGACATCCATCTGCCAAATTTCATAATCATAAAATGCGGCACTTGCTAACATGATTCGGACAGACTTAAGCATCGCTACGGGTGAGAAAGTCTCATCGTAGTCAATCCCTTGAACTTTTCGAAAACCTTTTGCGACAAGTCGAGCTTTGTAGACAGTAACATTACCATCAGCGTCAGTCTTCTTCTTAAAGATCCATTTGTTCTCAATTGCTTGCCGATCATCGGGCAAGTCAACCAAAGTCCATACTTTGTTCTCATACATGGATCCCATCTCAGATTTCATGGCTTCAAGCCACTTTGCGGAATATGGGCTCACCATCGCTTCTTCATAGTTCGTAGGTTCATCATGATCTAATATCATGACCTCCAGAACAGGATTACCGTACCACTCTGGTGCGGATCTCACTCTGGTTGATCTACGAGGTTCAGTAATATCTTGATCTAAAGTTTCATGATCATCATCATTAGCTTCCTCACTTATTGGTGTAGGTGTCGCAGAAACAGTTTTCTGTGATGTACTACTTCTCAATAAAGGAGTAGGTATAGTTACCTCGTCAAGTTCTACTTTCCTCCCACTCACTTCTTTCAAAAGAAACTCCTTCTCTAGAAAGTTTCCGAACTTAGCAAGAAAAGTCTTGCCTTCGGATCTGTGATAGAAGGTGTATCCAACAGTTTCCTTTGGATATCCTATGAAGACACATTTCTCCGATTTGGGTTCGAGCTTATCAGGTTGAAGATTTTTCACATAAGCATCGCAGCCCCAAACTTTAAGAAACGACAACTTTGGTTTCTTGCCAAACCATAGTTCATAAGGCGTCGTCTCAACGGATTTAGATGGTGCCCTATTTAACGTGAATGCGGCCATCTCTAGAGCGTATCCCCAAAACGATAGCGGTAAATCAGTAAGAGACATCATAGATCGCACCATATCTAGTAAAGTACGATTATGACGTTCGGACACACCATTACGCTGTGGTGTTCCGGGTGGCGTGAGTTGCGAAACTATTCCACAATTTTTCAAATGTACACCAAACTCGTAACTCAAATATTCTCCTCCACGATCAGATCGTAGAAACTTTATTTTCTTGTTACGATGATTTTCAAATTCACTCTGAAATTCTTTGAACTTTTCAAATGTTTCAGACTTGTGTTTCATTAAGTAGATATACCCATATCTGCTTAAGTCATCTGTGAAGGTGAGAAAATAATGATATCTGCCACGAGCCTCAATATTCATCGGTCCACATACATCGGTATGTATGATTTCCAACAAATCTGTTGCTCTCTCCATAGTACCGGAGAACGGTGTTTTAGTCATCTTGCCCATGAGGCACGGTTCGCAAGTACCAAGTGATTCATAATCAAGTGGTTCCAAAAGTCCATCAGTATGGAGTTTCTTCATGCGCTTTACACCGATATGACCTAAACGACAGTGCCACAAATAAGTTGCACTTTCATTATCAACTCTGCATCTTTTGGCTTCAACACTATGAATATGTGTATCACTACTATCGAGATTCATCAAAAATAGACCACTCTTCAAAGGCGCATGACCATAAAAGATATTACTCATATAAATAGAACAACCATTATTCTCTGATTTAAATGAATAACCGTCTCGCATTAAACAAGATCCAGATATAATGTTCATGCTCAACGCTGGCACCAAATAACAATTATTTAGGTCTAATATTAATCCCGAAGGTAGATGTAGAGGTAGCGTGCCGACCGCGATCACATCGACTTTGGAACCGTTTCCCACGCGCATCGTCACCTCGTCCTTTGCTAGTGTCCGCTTATTATGTAGTCCCTGTTTCGAGTTGCAAATATTAGCAACAGAACCAGTATCAAATACCCAGGTGCTACTGCGAGCATTAGTAAGGTACACATCAATAACATGTATATCACATATACCTTTGTTCACCTTGCCATCCTTCTTATCCGCCAAATACTTGGGGCAGTTCCGCTTCCAGTGACCAGTCTGCTTGCAGTAGAAGCACTCAGTTTCACGCTTAGGTCCAGACTTGGGTTTCTTCTCTTGAGCAGCAACTCGCTTGCCGTTCTTCTTGAAGTTCCCCTTTTTCTTCCCTTTGCCCTTTTTCTTGAAACTAGTGGTTTTGTTAACCATCAACACTTGATGCTCCTTCTTGCTTTCTACCTCCGCAGCTTTTAGCATTGCGAAGAGCTTGGGAATAGTCTTGTTCATCCCTTGCATATTATAGTTCATCACGAAGCTCTTGTAGCTTGGTGGCAGTGATTGGAGAATTCTGTCAATGACGCAATCATCTGGAAGAGTAACTCCCAATTGAATCAAGTGATTATTATACCCAGACATTTTGAGTATATGCTCACTGACAGAACTGTTCTCCTCCATCTTGCAGCTATAGAACTTATTGGAGACTTCATATCTCTCAATCCGGGCATTTGCTTGAAATATTAACTTCAACTCCTGGAACATCTCATATGCTCCATGACGTTGAAAACGTCGTTGAAGTCCCGGTTCTAAGCCGTAAAGCATGGCACACTGAACTATCGAGTAGTCATCAGCTTTGCTCTGCCAGACGTTCATAACTTCTGGTGTTGCTCTAGCAGTAGGCCTGGCACCTAGCGGTTCTTCCAGGACGTAATTCTTCTGTGCAGCAATGAGGATAATCCTCAAGTTACGGACCCAGTCCGTGTAATTGCTACCATTATCTTTCAACTTTGCTTTCTCAAGGAACGCATTAAAATTTAACGGAACAACAGCACGAGCCATCTATCTACAATCAACATAAACAAGCAAGATACTATCAGTACTAAGTTCATGATAAGTTTATGTTCAGTTAATCAAATTAATTAAGAACTCCCACTTAGATTGACATCCCTCTAATCCTCTAAGTGATCACGTGATCCAAATCAACTAAACCATAACCGATCATCACGTGATATGGAGTAGTTTTCAATGGTGAACATCGTTGTGTTGATCATATCTACTATATGATTCACGCTCGACCTTTCGGTCTCTGTGTTCCGAGGCCATATCTGCATATGCTTGGCTCGTCAAGTATAACCTGAGTATTCCGCATGTGCAACTGTTTTGCACCCGTTGTATTTGAACGTAGAGCCTATCACACCCGATCATCACGTGGTGTCTCAGCACGAAGAACTTTTGCAACGGTGCATACTCAGGGAGAACACTTCTTGATAATTTAGTGAGAGATCATCTTATAATGCTACCGTCAAGCAAAGCAAGATAAGATGCATAAAAAGATAAACATCACATGCAATCAATATAAGTGATATGATATGGTCATCATCATCTTGTGCTTGTGATCTCCATCTCCGAAGCACCGTCATGATCACCATCGTCACCGGCGCGACACCTTGATCTCCATCGTAGCATCGTTGTCGTTTCGCCAATCTTATGCTTCCACGACTATCACTACCGCTTAGTAATAAAGTAAAGCATTACATCGCGATTGCATTGCATACAATAAAGCGACAACCATATGGCTCCTCCCAGTTGTCGATAACTCGGTTACAAAACATGATCATCTCATACAATAAAATTTAGCATCATGTCTTGACCATATCGCATCACAACATGCCCTGCAAAAACAAGTTAGACGTCCTCTACTTTGTTGTTGCAAGTTTTACGTGGCTGCTACGGGCTTAAGCAAGAACTCATCTTACCTACGCATCAAAACCACAATGATAGTTTGTCAAATAGACTCCGTTTTAACCTTCTCAAGGACCGGGCGTAGCCATACTCGGTTCAACTAAAGTTGGAGAGACAGTCTTCCGCACGCCATCTATGTGCAAAACACGTCGAGGGAACCGGTCTCGCGTAAGAGTACGCGTAAGGTTGGTCCAGATCGTCTCGTCTAACAATACCGCCGAACCAAAGTATGACATGCTGGTAGGCAGTATGACTTATATCGCCCACAACTCACTTGTGTTCTACTCGTGCAAATAACATCAAACCATAAAACCTGGCTCGGATGCCACTGTTGGGGAACGTAGTAATTTCAAAAAATTTCCTACTCACACGCAAGATCATGGTGATGCATAGCAACGAGAGGGGAGAGTGTTGTCTACGTACCCTCGTAGACCGAAGCGGAAGCGTTGACGCAACGTAGAGGAAGTAGTCGTACGTCTTCCCGATCCGACCGATCCAAGCACCATTACTCCGGCACCTCCGAGTTCTTAGCACACGTTCAGCTCGATGATGATCCTCGGGCTCCGATCCAGCAAAGCGTCGAGGAAGAGTTCTGTCAGCATGACGGCGTGGTGACGATCTTGATGTACTACTGACGCAGGGCTTCGCCTAAGCACTGCGACAATATGACCGAGGTGGAATTTTGTGGAGGGGGGCACCGCACACGGCTAAGGAACGATCACGAAGATCAACTTGTGTGTCTTGGGGTGCCCCCTGCCCCCGTATATAAAGGAGCAAGGGGGAGTGGCCGGCCGGCCTGAAGGGGCGCGCCAGGGAGGAGTCCTACTCCCACCAGGAGTAGGACTCCTCTCCCTTTCCTTGTAGGAGAAGGAAGGAGAGAGGGGGAGGGAAAAAAAGGGGGGGCGCCGCCCCCCCTCCTTGTCCTATTCGGACTAGGGGGGAGGGGGTGCGCGGCCTGCCCTGGCCGCCCCTTCCTCCTTTCCCTTATGGCCCATATGGGCCCATTAACCCCCCGGGGGGTTCCGGTACCCCCCGGTTCTTCCGTTATTATCCGAAATCACTCGGAACCATTCCGATGTCCGAATATAGTCATCCAATATATCAATCTTTATGTCTCGACAATTCCGAGACTCCTCGTCATGTCCGTGATCTCATACGGGACTCCGAACTAACTTCGGTACATCCAAATGCATAAACTCATAATAAAATTGTCATCGAAAACCTTAAGCGTGCGGACCCTACGGTTCGAGAACAATGTAGACATGACTGAGACACTTCTCCGGTCAATAACCAATAGCGGGACCTGGATGCCCATATTGGCTCCTACATATTCTACGAAGATCTTTATCGGTCAGACCGCATAACAACATACGTTGTTCCCTTTGTCATCGGTATGTTACTTGCCCGAGATTCGATCGTCAGTATCCAATACTTAGTTCAATCTCGTTACCGGCAAGTCTCTTTACTCGTTCCGTAATACATCATCCCGCAACTAACTCATTAGTTGCAATGCTTGCAAGGCTTAAGTGATGTGCATTACCGAGAGGGCGCTGAGATACCTCTCCGACGATCGGAGTGACAAATCCTAATCTCGAAATACGCCAACCCAACATCTACCATTGGAGACACCTGTAGTACTCCTTTATAATCACCCAGTTACGTTGTGACGTTTGGTAGTACCCAAAGTGTTCCTCCGGCAAACGGGAGTTGCATAATCTCATAGTCATAGGAACATGTATAAGTCATGGATAAAGCAATAGCAACATACTAAACGATCGGGTGCTAAGCTAATATAATGGGTCATGTCAATCAGATCATTCAACTAATGATGTGACCTCGTTAATCAAATAACAACTCTTTGTTCATGGTTAGGAAACATAACCATCTTTGATTAACGAGCTAGTCTAGTAGAGGCATACTAGTGACACTCTGTTTGTCTATGTATTCACACATGTATTATGTTTCCGGTTAATACAATTCTAGCATGAATAATAAACCTTTATCATGATATAAGGAAATTAATAATAACTTTATTATTGCCTCTAGGGCATATTTCCTTCAGCATATTGAGCTCCACTTAATTTGTAGTATTGTTTGTGCACTTTGCCATGCCATGCTTCATTAAACCGGACATGCATCATATTGGTTGTGCATCATGCCATGTTTATGTGATCGTTGTTTTACTATGTTGTTTGTTTGTTTCCGGGTTGCTTCTCTCGTTAGCTTCGGTTTCGTTCCGGAGTTGTGAGGATTCATTCGACTGCGTCCGTTTGTCTTCTTCATGGACTCGTTCTTCTTCCTTGCGGGATCTCAGGCAAGATGACCATACCCTCGAAATCACTTCTATCTTTGCTTGCTAGTTGCTCGCCCTTTTGCTATGCCTATGCTGCGATGCCTACCACTTGCTGCTCAAGCCTCCCAAATTGACATGAACCTCTGACCTTGTTACCCTTCCTAGCAAACCGTTGTTTGGCTATGTTACCGCTTTGCTCAGCCCCTCTTATAGCGTTGCTAGTTGCAGGTGAAGATGAAGATTGCTCCATGTTGGATTATGTTTATGTTTATGTTGGGTTATCACAATATCTCTTATATTATTAATGCATCTATATACTTGGTAAAGGGTGGAAGGCTCGGCCTTATGCCTGGTGTTTTGTTCCACTCTTGCCGCCCTAGTTTTCGTCATATCGGTATTATGTTCCCGGATTTTGCGTCCCTAACGCGGTTGGGTGATTTATGGGACCCCCTTGACAGTTCGCTTTGAATAAGACTCCTCCAGCAAGGCCCAACATTGGTTTTACCATTTGCCTACCACCTATCCCTTTCCCTTGGGTCGGCCAGCCCGAGGGTCATCTTATTCTAGCCCCCCCCCCCCCGGCCAATGCTTGTCTAAGTGTTAGCCCGAAACGAGTAGACTGCGGGGCCACCTTGGGGAAACTTGAGGTCTGGTTTTACTCGTAGGATGTCTCATCCGGTGTTGCCCTGAGAACGAGATATGTGCAGCTCCTATCGGGATGTCGGCGCATTGGGCGGCTTTGCTGGTCTTGTTTTACCATTGTCGAAATGTCTTGTAGCCGGGATTCAGAGACTGATCGGGTCTTCCCGGTAGAAGGAATATCCTTCGTTGACCGTGAGAGCTTTTAATGGGCTAACTTGGGACACCCCTGCAGGGTATTATCTTTCGAAAGCCGTGCCCGCGGTTATGAGGCAGATGGGAATTTGTTAATGTCCGGTTGTAGAAAACCTGAAGTTGACCTTAATTAAAATACATCAACCGCGTGTGTAGCCGTGATGGTCTCTTCTCGGCGGAGTCCGGGAAGTGAACACGGTGTTGGAGTTATTCTTGACGTAGGTTGTTCTAGGATCACTTCTTGATCATAGTTGTTCGACCGTGCTTTTGCCTTCTCTTCTCGCTCTCATTTGCGTATGCTAGAGACCAGATATGCTAGTCGCTTGCTGCAGCTCCACCTCACTACCCTGTCCTACCTTTAAGCTTAAATAGTCTTGATCGCGATGGTGTGAGATTGCTGAGTCCCCGTGACTCACAGATACTTCCACAACCAGTTTGCAGGTGCCGTTGAACCGTGCAGGTGACGCACCCGAGCTCAAGGAGGAGCTCGATGAAGATCTTGTTCATTGTGTTGTTTCATTTCAGTTGATCAGTAGTGGAGCCCAGTTGGGTCGATCGGGGATCTGTGTAGCATTTGGGGTAGTCTTCTTTTATTTTGGTTCCGTAGTCGGACCGTGATTGTATCTTTATGATGTAATGCTTTATTCATGTATTGTGTGAAGTGGCGATTGTAAGCCAACTATGTATCTCTTTCCCTTATGTGTTACATGGGTTGTGTGAAGATTACCTCACTTGCGACATTGCTTTCAATGCGGTTATGCCTCTAAGTCGTGCTTCGACACGTGGGAGATATAGCCGCATCGAGGGCGTTACAAGTTGGTAATCAGAGCCTTCCCCGACCTTAGGAGCCCCCACCGATTGATCGTTTTTAGCGGCCGAGTTGTGTCTAGAAAAATGTTTTGAGTAATTTAGGAATTATGTATCGGAGAGTTTAGGAATTCTTTTTACTTCCCAGTCTCCTCATCGCTCTGGTAAGGCATCCTGACGTAGAGTTTTGACTCTTCTCTTCTCAAATTTCACTAAAAAAAATTTTAGGATCACGCGGGTATCTTGGAATCGTTCCGATGGTTTTATGATGAGAACATTGTCTTGGTGCCTCCTGTCAGGGGTTTAGTGGAAGTGTCCCGGGGAGTTGAGCTCTGAGGTGTTGTCGTCATAATTTTATCGTTGCAGTTCTGGAATACCTCAGTTTAGTACGCCGACATCGAAAATCTCTTTTATGCAGTTTGTTGGTGAGATAACCTCGACGCCACCCAGTACTGGGGAGTTCGGGAGTATTGCCATAACTTGTATAACGGATGCTTTTCGAAGGTTGAGGTACACGATTTCTGGAGTTTTCTTGGTTATGTGTTGAAGGATGGATACAGCTGGATCTAGGTATTGTTAGTTTGGGTGATATATTTTGTGTCCCCTGTATCCCCAACACCACATTGCATAACCAGAAAGTTTCGGGAGTTTATAGGTGGGAATTCAAGTAGCTCCTAGAATATCTTTCCGATAGATGCATGATATGGGATTGGGTAAATCTCTATCATATGTACTTGTTCCGGCTTATTCTGCGAGCCAAATCCTTTGTTTTTGTTTTGTTTTGTTTTGTGGTATTCGAGTTGCTTCAATGCCAAGTGTTGATTCCATACCTTATCCTAAGTGATGTTCTCATATTGCTATGTGAATACTAATCCTTCTTGATCATCGAGGTTGTCATGGTAATTCTTTTTCCAACCGGTGTGCTCTTCTCCAAGTAAATCCGATCATTTTCAACATCCGCAAGATCAACTCTAAGTACTCTCAACAGTGTATGTTTCATTCGTCCCAAGTTGTCTTTGTTTTCCCGCCCTCTCACCCTTTTCCTTCAAGGACTCAGATTTCTTAATCAAGTATCTTTTTTTTGTTGATGTGAAATCTCTTCATTTTTTTTCCTCCATGTTCTTACCTGGTGATTCTCATGAAGATGCTAAGGAAGCTTCAAGTCTATTATTCTTCGTTCTTTTCTTCTCCGGTGGACTCAAGTCAAGCTTTCAGTGTTGATCATATTCTTTTCCTCGTTTCTAATGTTTTTCTCGTACCGGTGCACCTCTTAATCATCCACTTCTCGCTATTCAATTGTTCCGGAGTGATGAAGATATCTCAGAAGATTCAAGTTTCCATTCTCCATTCACTCAATTTCTCTTGAGGATGCTATCTCATTCAAGCCATTTAATTCAACCGGTGCAATCTCTCTTTTTAAGCAATTGTTCAACGGTGTTCCTTTTCAGTGGGCCCTAACCCACAGGTCTTTTTCCCAGGATCTTACCTGACTCTTCTAATTTTCCCGGAGCTTCTAAAATTCTTTTCAAAGTTTGACGTAAGAATGAATTATCATCAGTCATATTCCTTCTCCAAGATCGCTTTCAAATTCTTTTCATTGTTGGTTCAACCTTTCTAATTTTCATCCCGGAGTATCTTAACAATTCATGGTGGTGTTTCTTGTTGTCATTCTTGGATTTTGAATACCGAAGAAGAGTTTTTCCTCCAAATCCTTACCCATTCTTCCAAAGATTCATGGTTCAAGCTTGTTGCCATCCTCTCATAATTGTTTTCGATTGCGAGAATTCTTTTCACCTATCCGGAGCAATTCATGAGTCTTTTCAGTTTGATTCTCTGAAGGCCATCATTTCAAAAGATTTATTCGTTCTCAACATTCAGCTCTCGCTCTTCAAATCTTACTGGTGGATCGTTCAAATATCCTTTAATCGATTCATGATCTCTTGTTCTCACGTATCTAAATTCTGTCAAGTATCTTTATTCGTTTTCTAATTCTTCCCGGTGAATTGTGCCTTTGCGACTTTCATTATCAATTCTTACGGTGGTTCATTCAAGAATTCTCTTCCGTTGTTATCGTATCTATTCATTCGCTCTTTCCAAGTTCTCTTCCGTTGTTACCGGTGGTTCGTTGAAGTCCTTCTCAAGTTTGTGCTATATCTCTCTTGATCCTTTCTACGAGAATAAGTGGTATGTCAAATCCATTACTTGTCATCAATTTAATTGGTGAAGGATAAGCATAATGTAATTCTTATTCTTGTTTCATCGAGTTAACTCAATTCCCTATTCCGGAGGTTCTTGAAATCCTTGGTTTCAATAGCTCATGTTTCTTTTCCGGAGTTCCAAGCTCTCGCAATTATATCATCACGGAGATACATCTAAAGCATTACAAGGTTTCACCTTGTGTTTTCAACTTCTCTTTCTTTCTATCATCCTTTTATTACCGGAGTTCTTCATGGAGGCTCTACATGGTGGTTCATCGAGGATTCCTTACATTCTCGTTTTGTTCTTCAAGATTTCTCTCGGAGCTAAGATCCGCCAAGCTATACTCTAAAATAAACATGGTGTTCAACACATGTTTTGTTTTGAAGAGCTCAAATATTCTTCTACCTGCATTCCAAAGTGCAATTCGTTCTACCTTGTCTTTTGAGATGGTGTTATGTCATCCTTGGCAATTTCTCCTCGTGCTTCATGATTCACATGTTGTCAAGAATGAGGTATTTAAATCCATCAATCTCTTCATTGGAGTTATCTTGGGTTATATTTCACCTAAAGCTTTCCCTAAGGATTGTTGCTATTTATGGTGCTTATAAATTACCCAAGTTCTTCATTTGTCCTCCCGGTGAGATAAGTTTCTCGTCTCCTTGTTGATATCAATCCAATCATTTGTTTCCGTTGGTGGCAGAAGCTCACCTCATAATTTTGAGATGTTTCCATAAGCCCGCTACAAGCTTATTCTTACCGTTGTTGTTTTTCAAACAACTCCGTACAATCCTTCTTTTTAAGGAGGCTCTTTCAAATTCAATTGTGATAGAAGTTGTTGTTCTCTTCTCTGTTCTCTTGATTCCACCCTTTCATTTGTCCCAAAGGCATTGTGATGTTTTCTTCGACCCATCATCTCATTTTGGAGATCGTGTTCTTTTCCTTGCTTATCCATTTAACCGGAGTGTCGTATCCTCCATTCAAGTTCTCTCATCTTATCAAGTTTTGCCTCCCTTCTCAACCGAAGTGCTGTCTGAAATCTTTCTTACCGCTTGTGACATTCTTTCAATAGTTTCGGAGGCAGTGTTTGTTGATTTCATCAAGTATCCTCTCATCTTTCATCAAGTATCCTCCCATCTTGTCAAGATCATGTTCAATTCCTTCCATTTACAGTTGGAGTGTTGCCCAAATTATATCATTCTTATTCATTCTTATCTCGTTTCAACCAGAGTGGTTTCAATTCCTTCTTGTCCACTGTGCTCGTCATTCATAGCTTTGCAACCTCCATCGTTAACATGGTGTTCCTTGGTTCTCTGTTCTACTTGAGTGCTCTCAATTGTGTTCAACTCTGTTGTGTTCTTTCTTTCAACTTTTCATCCTCTCAAGGTTCATGGTTTCACTCCTTTGTCAAAGAAGCAACTTAGTTTTACCTCTTTCTTCTTCCTTTTTCTATCCGGTGCCATCCTAGATCTCGGGACGAGATCATCTCGTAGTGGTGGAGTGTTGTAACGCCCCGAGACCAATGCTCCAGTTGCTTTCTATTTATTTTAGTTGGTGTCGTGTGTTTATTATGTTTGTTGCATTATCATAATTATTTTGCATATTTCATTTCCTCCATGTGTGTTGTCATGATCATGATGAGTGCCATTGTCATATTTTGTTTCTTGCATCATGTTCATCTTTGGTTATGTTGCATTGCCATGTCTATCTCTTGTCATATTGCATTTGGTCATTCATGTTGTTGCCATGAGCATCATGTGCATTGCAACTCCTTCTTCTCTTTGATCCTTTGTATTTTACTCATTGCTCAATTTCAACTTGGTTTCACCCAGGTATTCTAAATCCCAAAGTGGTACTTCCAACTTTCCCTATTCTTCCTCTATTTGAGTTGCATTTTTCACTTCTCAAATTCTTACCCAAAACTTGGTCATAATTCATTTTTTTATATGTCCAGCAGCCTTCTCAAATTTCATCCCAATCAGAGCTCTTTTGGAAGGATTTCAAATTCAAACATATGGAACTTAGTTCAGTATGTATGGTTTTTTTACTTCTTCCATAAATGTTCATATTCTTCCCAGAAATATTATCTATTATTTAGGATCATCCTCTAAAGTTTCAACCCATTTGGGTTTGGTTTGGTGAGGTTATAAATTCAGGAAAGTTTGAAATAAATTCAAACTTGTTTAAATTTACAGCCCGTAAAAATTCCCAAAGTCATATTATTAAATTGGGCATATTTCATGTTTTCCAGAAATAAGTCTTTCCCTCCCTACTTCAACCCCAAACCCTCTGTACTTTTCTCTCTATTTCTGTTTATGCAATAAATAGAAAGGGAAGAGGTAAATCAGATAAGTGAGAGAAGCCCACCTGCACCCACCTTTCAGCCCAGCTAGCCCACATGCGCCGATCCTGCTTTGTTCATCGTCCTCCTCTGTACGGCGGCTCATCCAGGGGCTCCACGTCGGCACCCCGACCGATTTGACGGCCGGAACAGGAGCCCCTGCTTCTACAAAACCTACCACGCGAGTCCCTGCAGCCCTAGACTTCGCCCTTCCCTCCTCGCGCCGCCAATCCTTTTCCCTCCCCTCTGTTTCCTCTTCTTCCTCAAGGAACAGAGAAAGAGAGAGCACCACTGAGAGCTTCGTTGTCTCTTGCGTGGTCGGAGGCCACCACGGATGTCTCCGACATGTCCATCTTCTTCCTCGACGTCCACTACGTCCGTTCAGGCGTCTTCAGCGCACCTAGGTCACGTCCACTATGTCGCCAAGTTCATCGTCGTCTTCTTCCCTGCTTCTTGTTACTTCATGGACAGCGCCGGTCGGCGCCTTCCCTCGTCGCCTCCGTTCGTCCCCGAGCACGATCGACAACACCATCCTACCCACCGTGAGCTCTTCACCCTCCTGGCCTTACCTAGTGCTCGTTTTTCGTCCTCTAGGTCCTGTTCCACGCGAGCAGGAGTTCGATCTCCATGGGCGCCATGGTAGCAGCTTCGTTAGCTCCTCTGCTAAGCCCCTTGCACACGCACACCCTCGCATCGTAACTTCACTACACGCACTATGACATGTTTCTGCACCCCCGCCGGTCCTCTGCAACCACGGCAGCTGTTCCGGTTGGCTCCCGTCGCGGGCGAGTCTCCGTCCGAGCGCACGCTTCAATTTTGGTCCTGGTCACGATAAGCACATGCTATTTGTTCAGTCGTTCCCCCTTTGCATCACTAGGGGACAACTAGCTCACTGGCTAGATCCGCCACTATTCTACCGAGGGGTCTGGGGATCAAATCCCAGGCGCCCCTGTCATTTGCCCTGTTTCTTTTTCATCTTCTTTCTGTTATTTTCAGTCAGGTTCGCTAGATCTGTTGGTGCAACCATGGATCAAATCCCCGCCGGCGCAACATTCTTTTCCATCAATTTCTGCCTCACCAGATCAAGCCTTGGTCTTGTTCATCTTGCGTCAAGTCATTTATCCATCACAATCACCTTCTAAGCGAGTTGGTCAGGGCGCTCTGTTTTCATCTGTGAGGTCCTGGGTTCGAGCCCAAGTTTTGCTCCATTTTTCTTTTCTTTTGCACACTCAGCCGCTGGGCCACTGCCACTATTTCAGATTCGTCCCGATCATATTTTTTTCCAGTCTATGATCTTGTCATATATCCAGTGCCTGCATATTTTCAGAACTGCCACTGTTTTGCATTGTCAATAACTTTTTATCCATGCATCTAAAAGAAACTTGTCATATAGGCATCTTGCTCAGATTTTCATGTACTTCCACAATCTGCATCTTTCATCCATGTTTGAAATGTTTAAAATGGACGTTTGCATTTAATTTATATAATGACATGCTAAAATGATTTATTTCATAACTACATAACCGCAGCTCGGTTTTAAATAAACTTTATATGTAAATGGGGTGGAAAAATGCCTAGTTTAACATGGTGCACTTTATTTTCCTGTATAATAACTCTAAAATATGTTTTAGGACAGAACAGTACCAAATCTAAATATACTCATGAGGTTTTTTCGGACTTGTTGTTTGTTGTTCCGGCCTCATTTAAATTTGTCTAGATAGGTAGTTTTTCATATGTTTCACCTCTTGCCATGTTTAACAACATTTAATATTGTTGGATATATATACGAGAGAGAACTAAATAATTAAATGTGGTGTTTTGCCAATATGCAACTCGTTGCATATTGAGCTCCACTTAATTTGTAGTATTGTTTGTGCACTTTGCCATGCCATGCTTCATTAAACCGGACATGCATCATACTTGGTTGTTCATCATGCCATGTTTATGTGATGGTTGTTTTACTATGTTGTTTGTTTGTTTCCGGGTTGCTTCTCTCGTTAGCTTCGGTTTCGTTCCGGAGTTGTGAGGATTCATTCGACTGCGTCCGTTTGTCTTCTTCATGGACTCGTTCTTCTTCCTTGCGGGATCCCAGGCAAGATGACCATACCCTCGAAATCACTTCTATCTTTGCTTGCTAGTTGCTCGCTCTTTTGCTATGCCTATGCTGCGATGCCTACCACTTGCTGCTCAAGCCTCCCAAATTGACATGAACCTCTGACCTTGTTACCCTTCCTAGCAAACCGTTGTTTGGCTATGTTACCGCTTTGCTCAGCCCCTCTTATAGCGTTGCTAGTTGCAGGTGAAGATGAAGATTGCTCCATGTTGGATTATGTTTATGTTTATGTTGCGTTATCACAATATCTCTTATATTTTTAATGCATCTATATACTTGGTAAAGGGAGGAAGGCTCGGCCTTATGCCTGGTGTTTTGTTCCACTCTTGCCGCCCTAGTTTCCGTCGTATCGGTATTATGTTCCCGGATTTTGTGTCCCTAACGCGGTTGGGTGATTTATGGGACCCCCTTGAAAGTTCGCTTTGAATAAGACTCCTCCAGCAAGGCCCAACATTGGTTTTACCATTTGCCTACCACCTATCCCTTTCCCTTGGGTCGGCCAGCCCGAGGGTCATCTTATTTTAGCCCCCCCCCCCCGGGCCAATGCTTGTCTAAGTGTTGGCCCGAAACGAGTAGACTGCGGGGCCACCTTGGGGAAACTTGAGGTCTGGTTTTACTCGTAGGATGTCTCATCCGGTGTTGCCCTGAGAACGAGATATGTGCAGCTCCTATCGGGATATTGGTGCATCGGGCAACTTTGCTGGTCTTGTTTTACCATTGTCGAAATGTCTTGTAGCCGGGATTCCGAGACTGATCGTGTCTTCCCGGTAGAAGGAATATCCTTCGTTGACCGTGGGAGCTTATAATGGGCTAAGTTGGGACACCCCTGCAGGGTATTATCTTTCGAAAGCCGTGCCCGCGGTTATGAGGCAGATGGGAATTTGTTAATGTCTGGTTGTAGGAAACCTGAAGTTGACCTTAATTAAAATACATGAACCGCGTGTGTAGCCGTGACGGTCTCTTCTCGGCGGAGTCCGGGAAGTGAACACGGTGTTGGAGTTATTCTTGACGTAGGTTGTTCTAGGATCACTTCTTGATCATAGTTGTTCGACCGTGCTTTTGCCTTCTCTTCTCGCTCTCATTTGCGTATGCTAGACACCAGATATGCCAGGCGCTTGCTCCAGCTCCACCTCACTACCCTGTCCTACCTTTAAGCTTAAATAGTCTTGATCGCGATGGTGTGAGATTGCTGAGTCCCCGTGACTCACAGATACTTCCACAACCAGTTTGCAGGTGCCGTTGAACCATGCAGGTGACGCACCCGAGCTCAAGGAGGAGCTCGATGAAGATCTTGTTCATTGTGTTGTTTCATTTCAGTTGATCAGTAGTGGAGCCCAGTTGGGTCGATTGGGGATCTATGTAGCATTTGGGGTAGTCTTCTCTTATTTTGGTTTTGTAGTCGGACCGTGATTGTATCTTTATGATGTAATGCTTTATTCATGTATTGTGTGAAGTGCCGATTGTAAGCCAACTATGTATCTATTTCCCATATGTGTTACATGGGTTGTGTGAAGATTACCTCACTTGCGACATTGCTTTCAATGCGGTTATGCCTCTAACTCGTGCTTCGACACGTGGGAGATATAGCCGCATCGAGGGCGTTACAAAAAGTTACGCCCCTGGCCACGAGGTCAGGTTTGGAAGATTAAACTACAAGGCCGACATCCGCGGAGACTTGATCTTCAATGGATTCGAGCCCCCACCAAGTGCGCCGCACCGTCACGATGAGCATGATTTAGCTCTGCCATCGGACATCATTCGGGAGATCACACCTTCAACCACTCCGACCTTCAATTCGGAGCCAGCCGCGCCATCCGTGGAAGGGTGGCTAGACCCCGCACCGGAGGCCGCAGTCTCAGTGGCGATCGAGCCGAATACCAACCTTACCCTTCATGAAAGCCGTGACCCCAAGTTGCCGGATTCTTCTCCGGCCACGGGCTCCGAGCTGCGTGCGCCCATGCCAATAGAATCTGACTGGGCGCCGATCATGGAGTTCACCTCTGCAGATATCTTTCAATACTCGCCCTTTAGCGACATACTGAACTCTCTAAGGTCTCTCTCCTTGTTAGGAGAGTCCTGGACGGACTATGACCGGCAGGATTGGGATGCGGATAACGAAGAAATTCGCCGCCCACCCACCACCCACTTAGTAGCCAATGTCGATGATTTAACCTACATGCTAGACTTCGACTCCGAAGACATCGACGGTATGGACGACGATGCAGGAGACGAACAGGAACCACTACCCACGGGGCAATGGACAACCACCTCATCATATGATATATATATATGGTAGACACACCCAAAGAAGGCAATGGCGACGGAACAACAGGGGATGACCCCTCCAAGAAGCAACCTAAGCGCCGACGTCAGCGGCGCCGCTCTAAGTCTCGCCAAAGCAAAAGCGGTGATACCGGCACAGGAGATAATAACACTCCGGACAGTGCCGAAGACAACGACAACCCCCTCCAGCAAGATTCAACGCAGGAGGATGGAGAAGCCAGCCCTTATGAGAGAGCAGCAGACAGAGAGGCAGAGGATGATAATTACATGCCTCCCTTCGAAGACGAGGAAAGCCTCGACGACGACGAATTTATCGTGCCTGAGGATCCCGTCGGGCAAGAGCGCTTCAAGCGCCGGCTTATGGCCACGGCAAATAGCCTTAAGAAAAAGCAACAGCAGCTTAGAGCTGATCAAGACTTGCTAGCTGACAGATGGACTGAAATCCTTGCGGCCGAGGAATATGAACTCGAACGCCCCGCCAAGAGTTACCCAAAGCGCAAGTTGCTACCCCGTTTAGAGGAGAAAGCATTAAAACCTACATCTCCAGTGTATGATGCGGCTGATCGGCCACCTCGTGGCCGTGACAGAGAGGCATTTCAGCCAAAAGCTCAGCCCGCACCCCGACACCACTCAAATAAAAATGCCAAGGCATGGGGAAATACGCTTGACCTGCGAGACGTATTGGAGGACAAAGCAAAGCAAGCAAGATCGATCTACGGATCGCGAGGGTACCCCACTACGAGAGATGATAACCGTCACGCCGGATACAGTAGAAGTAAATCCGGCCGGGCCAATTAGAGCAGACAAAACTCATTCGAGCTGCGTCGTGATATAGCCCAGTACAGAGGCGCCGCACACCCGCTATGCTTCATAGATGAAGTAATGGATCATCAAATCCCAGAGGGTTTCAAACCCGTGAATATCGAATCATACGATGGTATGACAGATCCCGTGGTATGGATTGAGGACTATCTCCTTCATATCCACATGGCTCATGGCGACGATCTACACGCCATCAAATACCTCCCACTCAAGCTTAAAGGACCAGCTCGGCATTGGCTCAACAGCTTGCCAGCAAAATCCATTGGCTGTTGGGAAGATCTGGAAGCCGCTTTCCTTGACAACTTCCAGGGCACTTATGTGCGACTACCAGATGCAGATGACTTGAGCCATATAATTCAGCAGCCAGAGGAATCGGCCAGACAATTCTGGACACGGTTCCTAAGCAAGAAAAATCAAATCGTCGATTGTCCGGATGCAGAGGCCCTAGCAGCTTTTAAGCACAACATCCGCGACGAGTGGCTTGCCCGGCACCTTGGCCAGGAAAAGCCAAAATCTATGGCAGCCCTAATGACACTTATGACCTGCTTTTGCGTGGGAGAGGACAGCTGGCTGGCTCGCAGCAATAACATATCAAAGATCCCTAGTACTTCGGATACCAGGGACAACAATGGCAGGTCACGTCGCAACAAACACAAGCGCCACATCAACAACAATAATACCGAGGATACGGCAGTCAATGCCGGATTCATAGGCTCTAAGCCCGGTCAGCAGAAAAAGCCATTCAAAAGAAGCACTCCGGGCCCGTCCAGTTTGGACCGTATACTCGATCGCTTTTGCCAAATACACGGCACCCCCGACAAGCCAGCCAACCACACCAACAGGGATTGTTGGGTGTTCAAGCAGGCCGGCAAGTTAAATGCCGAGCACAAGGACAAGGGGCTACATAGCAATGACGAGGAGGAGCCCCAGCCGCCGAACACCGGAGGACAGAAGATATTCCCCCCACAAGTGCGGACGGTGAACATGATATATGCAACCCATATCCCCAAGAGAGAGCAGAAGCATGCGCTAAGGGACGTATACGGGTTGGAGCCAGTCGCCCCAAAGTTCAACCCATGGTCCTCCTACCTGATCACTTTCGATCGCAGGGACCACCCCACTAGTATCCGTCATGGCAGATTCACCGCATTGTTCTTAGACCCAATCATCGACGGATTTCACCTCACGCGAGTCCTTATAGACGGCGGCAGCAGCCTGAACCCGCTTTACCAGGACATAGTGCGCAAAATGGGTATAGATCCCTCAAGGATTAAACCCACAAAAACGACCTTTAAAGGCGTCATACCAGGTGTAGAGGCCCATTGCACAGGCTCAGTCACACTAGAAGTGGTCTCCGGATCCCCGGATAATTTCTGAAGCGATATAGTCCCGTTCCGCAGTGGCTATCATGCACTGCTCGGGTGAACCGCATTCGCAAAATTCAATGCGGTGCCACACTATGCATACCTCAAGCTCAAGATGCCAGGACCTCGGGGGGTCATCACAGTCAATGGAAACACAGAGCGCTCTCTCCGAACGGAGGAGCACACTGCGGCCCTCGCAGCGGAAGCACAAAGCAGCCTCTTAAGGCAATTCTCTAGTCCGGCGATCAAACGCCCGGACACCGTCAAGCGCGCCCAAAGTAATCTGTAACAAGACCGCCTGGCACGCTCCAAGCAAGCATAGCAATGCGGCCCCTACCCCAGCCTCAGCCAAACGGCGAAATCCGTGCCACACGTACATAATTACGCATTGAAAATACCATGGGCATAGGGGGAGGGGGCACGACTACGGCACGCCCCACAACGCGGCTCAACCGCACTAGGGGCTTCCTACTTTGTCATTTTTTTCTCTCTTTCAGGATTTTATACTCTGGAAGCCCTGTCTGGCAGTATAATCGCCGAACACACGATACAACAACCAGGGAGGCAGAAAGCTACGTCGTACTATGGAACTCCCAGGTGGTCTCTATAACGAGCGAAATACCTGCTTAAAATACCATTCCGCAGCTTGCCCTCGTAGGGGACATTTCAAATTGCCCCATTTTTTGCTTATCGCACTACTTGTATCATTCTTCTTTATGGCACACTTTTTGAATAAACAATGCATAGCACTAGTCTATTACTGCATTCTCTATTCCCTCTTTTTTTTGTTCATTCATCCAGCACCCATACACTCTGGTACGGCTAATATGCCAGGGGCTTAAGGACCCCATAATAAGGCGTGAGAAGTCCGAACACTTTCGAAAGTGCGGCACCCCGAACTTATAGCATTATATGCATCAGCTCCGAGTCATGTCTTTGGTCAAATTTTGGGTTTGCCCGGCTCCCATGTTTTGGTGCCTTACGTTCCGCTATATCGGCTAAGGTAGCACTGGGAGAACTACTGCGATTGTGCCCCGGTTCAGCTAGGCTAAGCACCTCAGTAGAGAAAGCTAAAACTAACTGTCATGATAAGGCGTGAGCTGGTCGCTGTTCGAGAGGTCTCGAGTCCTTAAAAACTTATGCCGCTTAAGGAGAGGAGTCGGCTTTGTCGGGCTTAGGCATGTATGGCGCCCCGAACACGGTCTTCCGAATACTAGGGGCTTCGCCGAAATTTAAAATTGTAGACTTCTATGGCTAAGTGAGAGTGATAAAGCATTATAGTCCGATTGCCTTGCTCGCTGCGCTGAGCACCTCCCTCGAAGGACCCAAGAATGGGAAAAAGAGTGCTCAGATTTATCCCGAACACCCCAGCACTCGTGGCATGGGCGCAGAAGCCGACGACTAGCCATCTCTCAGATTTGATAAACAGCCGCACAGAAGGTAATATTTTAAATTCAAACAAGCGTTGCATAGCGCATATGAAACAAGTTTTCATAAATACAAGATCACACAAGCAAGTTCACTCAAAAATTACATCCTTGGAACACTCATCCGCCATAAGGTGCGCACCCTTCAGGACGCCCTCATAATACATCTCAGGGCGGCGATGCTCCTTGCCCTGCGGTGGTCCATCCTTCACCAACTTGTCAGCGTCCATCTTGCCCCAGTGTACTTTAACACGGGCAAGCGCCCTGCGGGCACCCTCGATGCAGATGGAGCGCTTGATGACCTCAAGCCAAGGACAGGCATCCGCAAGCCGCCTCACCAGCCCGAAATAGCTCCCTGGCATGGCCTCTCCAGGCCATAGCCGGACTATAACACCCTTCATGGCTCCCTTCCTTGTCCCTGTAGTGCTTTGCAGCATCCGACACCATGCGGGGAAAATCTGCGAATGCTCCTGGAGAGCTCCGAACTCGGGTAAGTAACAAGTAATTTACTTTCACATGCTTGCTTTGCATAATGAATGCCTTACACGCCGCTAAATTCTTCATCGCTTCAATTTCCTGGAGGGTTTTTTGGGCTTCGGCCTTGGCATGCTTGGTACCCTCAAGGGCCGTGGCAAGCTCAGACTCTCGCGTCTTCGAGTTAAGCTCCAAAGTATCGTTCTTTTTCACGAGTGCCTGGAGCTCTTGCTGCACCTCGCCCACCCATGCCTCTTGCTTCTCTCGCTCGGTGCGCTCCGTTGCCGCTTTGTTTTCGGCCTCGGACAGCGCTTGCTTCAGGGTCGCCACCTCGTTCGTGGCTCCTGGCACATTCATAACGATCCTATCATTTTTGCAACCGCATGTTTTTCATATATATACATATAGACAAGGCATTACTTACCTTGGTTCTCCTCGAGCTGCTTTTTGGCAAGGCCGAGCTCTTCCTCGGATCGCTTGAGGTTCTGCTTCAGCGTATCGACCTCCGCAGTCAGTGCGGCAGAGGTCATCAGCGAAGCCTGCATACGCATATCGGCATACTGGTATTAGACTCCTGTGAATGTTATTTTGATCCTCTATTCGGCTTTTCTTTATGAACGCCAAACAGAGCATCAAGGGCTACTGTCTATGCGGTAATATTTTCATATATTCTAAAAACATACCTCAAAGCCTGTTAGAAGGCTAGCACAGGCTTCAGTAAGTCCGCTCTTGGCGGACTAAACCTTCTGGATCCCCGCACTCATAATAGTGCAGTGCTCCTCGTTGATGGAGGCGCCGTTAAGCACCTCCAGCAAATTATCCGGTGCCTCCGGGTGGACGGAGGTCACCGGCACGGGAGGCTTGCCACTCTGAGTAGGGGGCCGCCTGTCGGAGCCCGGAACCACTGGAGGTTCCGGTGCGGTATTCGGCCTAGGGCCGAACTTGGAGCCCTTGGGACCTTGCTACCTTTGCGCCTGGAGTCCGTAAGGTCTCCTTGAGGCGCCTCCAGGACTACCTCCCCTCGGCTTGGTGCCCTTTGAGACAACACCTCGGCGTTGTCCGTAGGGCAAGGTGTGGAGGCGGTCGGAAGTGATCCTCCGCTGCTCATGGCCGACGGATCCAAAGAACTGCTCGACGAGGATAGTCGATACGGGCCCGGGACGGACTGCACATACGAGTCCGGCGTTAGGAGAACCTGTGAAATTAAATGGTGCCACGAGTTACTCTGGTGTCCGAATACTTACGATCTCGCCAGAGGGAGAGTCCTTCCCATCTTGGACCCTCCGGCCTCCCCAGTTGGGGCGGCCTTCCTCTTCCTATATTCTCCGGCTGGCGGGGAAGAACCTTTTTCTGCCTCCTCCTCGTTTTCACGGGAGGAGTGCGTCTCGGAGTTATCGGACGATGAGTCCGATAACACCTGGCGCCGGGAACTCTTTCGGGTTCCCGTGGACTTCTTCTCGATCTTCTTCTCCGGCACCTCGTAAGGCGCCGGAGTCAGCGTCTCCGTGAGGAGAGCGTCGGCAGGGTCTTTGGGCAGAGGGGCCGGGCAGTCAATTTGCCCCAATGTCTCCACCCATTCCTGCCAAAGGCGTGGAAGCTCAGATCCCGCACATAGTTAAACTATATGAATACCCTATAAGAGATAAAATAGCTTACCGCGCCGGCTTGGCGCTTCGCGCTGAGTCCGCGATCCTCGGTAAGGGGAGCGGGAACCTCGGCGCCCTTAAATAGCACCTTCCAAGCATCCTCGTGTGTTGTGTCGAAGAGCTCGCTCAGAGTTTGGTGCTGGGCCGGGTCGAACTCCCACAAGTTGAACGGCCGTTATTGACACGGGAGGATTCGGCGGATGAGCATGACCTGGACTATGTTGACAAACTTGAGCTTCTTGTTCACCATGTTTTGGATGTAGGTTTGGAGTCCAGTCAGCTCTGCCGGACTACCCCAGGGCAGGCCCTTCTCTTTCCAGGAGGTGAGCCATGTGGGGATTCCGGATCGGAACTCGGGGGCTGCTGCCCATTTGGGGTCGCGCGGCTCGGTGATGTAGAACCACCGCGATTGCCAACCCTTTATGGTCTCCACATAGGAGCCCTCGAGCCATGTGACGTTGGGCATCTTGCCCACCATGGCGCCTCCGCACTCCTCCTGTAGGCCACCCACCACCTTCGGTTTGACATTGAAGGTCTTCAGCCATAGGCCGAAGTGGGGCTTGATGCGGAGGAAGGCCTCACACACGATAAACGCCGAAATGTTGACGATGAAGTTAGGGGCCAGATCGTGGAAATCCAGGCCGTAGTAGAACATGAGTCCCCGAACGAATGGGTGAAGAGGAAATCCCAGTCTGCGGAGGAAAGGGGTAAGGAATACTACCCTCTCATGAGGCCTGGGGGTGGGGATGAACCGCCCCGCATCTGGGAGCCGGTGTGAGATATCCTCGGACAGGTATCCGGCTCCCCTTAGCTTCTTGATGTGTCCCTCCGTGACGGAGGAAACCATCCACTTGCTTCCCACTCCGGACATGGTTGGAGAAGGTTGAGGAAGAGAATGTGGACTTGGGCGCTGGAGCTTGAGTGTGCGAGAATGGATGAGAAAAGGAGGAAGAAGGCGTGGGTGGAAAAAGGTGAATCCTTATCCCTTTATATGGCCGGACGAAACTATGCGTCCCCACCAGCCTGGTAAAACTCGCTTATCCCCCAAGCGCTATAATTAATGGCGCGGTTGGGTTACCCACGTCCGTATTGATGAGAATCCCGCGATAAGGGGACACGATCTCTGCTTCGACAAGACGTGCCGACGAAACCACCTCGCGAAACGTGCTGAGGTTGGCTGTGAAAAATGATTCGAATAAAGGCTTGGCTGTGGTGTGATGTCACATTACGGGATACGTAAGCAGATTAGATTTGTGGAAATATTATTCTCTCTACGATGGTATGTGGAACTTGTTTTGTAGAGCCGGACACGATCCTCGTGTTCAAAATCTTCTATGAAGTATTCATAGGAGGAACCCGCCTTGCAATGCCGAAGACAATCTGCGCGCCGGACTCATCGTCATTGAAGCCTGGTTCAGGGGCTACTGAGGGAGTCCTGGATTAGGGGGTAACCGGACAGCCGGACTATAGCCTTTGGCCGGACTGTTGGACTATGAAGATACAAGATTGAACACTTCGTCCCGTGTCCGGATGGGACTCTCCTTGGCGTGGAAGGCAAGCTTGGCAATATGGATATGTAGATCTCCTTCCTTGTAACCGACTGTGTGTAACCCTAGCCCCCTCTGGTGTCTATATAAACCGGAGGGTTTAGTCCGTAGGACATAATAACAACAACAATCATACCATAGGATAGATTCTAGGGTTTAGCCTCTCTGATCTCGTGGTAGATCAACTCTTGTACTACCCATATCATCAATATCAATCAAGCAGGAGTAGGGTTTTACCTCCATCGAGAGGGCCTGAACCTGGGTAGAAACATCGTGTACCTTGTCTCCTGTTACCATCCGCCTAGACGCACAGTTCGGGATCCCCTACCCGAGATCCGCCGGTTTTGACACCGACACTAACCATGAGTCGCAGGAGGAACAGATCACCACAACTGCCGGCGGCCCCAGCTCGGCGGCCTCCCTGCCAACAGTGGGATCGCGTTGTGGGCTGCAGGAGAGGGTTCGGGAGCCGGGCCCCACGCCACGACGCACGAAGCCAGTGGACACCCGGAGGTAGGCCCTCTGCCGGGGAGGCTTGGACGACCCTTCCCCCGGCAGAGGACATGTGGTAGCCGAGGGCACCGCTGGCGTCCCCTTTCCCTCTTTTGTGTCGTTCTGGTAGCCGGTCGGCTCAAAGGAGGTCAAGGGTGGCGCAAGGCGGGGCCTTTGTTTGGCGATATGAAGCAAGGCCGGTACCTGTGAAGAAGGCCCAGTGCCTGTGAATCTCGCCGCCCGTGACACTCTGACGTAATAATGAGTTGGGGCTGTACACACCCCGGAGTCTCAGGGATGCCGGCCTCAGGCCCTGGGGCTCCCTCCCATGCCTAGTGGTAGCACTTAGCTCTGCGCTGGTGAGAAGACCTGAATACCAGAAGACTAGACTAGGTGCCGGACGTGGCCTTTTGCTTTGGATCTCTCTTTCTATAGCTTTGCTTTCTGGATCTTGATTTAAGTTGAAGCCAAGTTTTTATCGATGCGTGCGGGGGGTGCCTTTTCTCGTTTGAGCAGATTCATGCTTTCTGGATCTCGTTTCGCCTGGGACTCATGTCCGTCATCTTCCCCTCACGAGCTCCTCGCGAGCGGGACTGCACAAAGCGCGTGCCAGCGCTGCAACTGGTGCTCACCTCTTGTGGGGTCCCTTCTGACGGGGCAACAAGCTCCGCAGGATTCTCAAAAACTGGTCGCCTCAGGACCCAACTGGAAGCTAGCGATGACTAAGGTAAACCACGACGGAAAACTAGTCCCTGGACTCACGAGACCACGAGGGCACAGATTCAATACCGCATAGGAAAGTAAAGGCTGCAACCTGCTTACATGAGGGGCTCCCCTCTTAAAATGCTCTTACAAGTTTTCCAAGGGCCACGCCCGAGTTTTTGCCTATAGGGTAAAACGACAGGGGAACATGGGATCAACCAGATATATAACTCGCAACATCGCCCTCGGATGCGTCACTCGCGTCGTCGTCGTCTTCGCCAGCACCATCGCCGCCTTCGGTGACGCCTCCGTCGCCGTCATCAACCAAGTCGCCTTCGTCTGCGGCGACCACCACCGCGTCGTCGTCAGAGGCAAAGGCTCTGACCAGCGCATCCATGTTGTCCTCCACCCACCATGCCAGATCGCCCCGGACAGCCTGCGGTACAGGGGCAATGGCCGCGTCGAAGTCGAAGTTGGGGAAAGTGTTCCTGAGGTGACTAAAGACACGGGAGAATGCGCGCCCGAGCAGGCCTCGACTTCTCTCCTCCACAAGCCGGCGAGCCCTGTCACACCGGGCTTCCAGGCGCGACACCACGTCGGTAAAGAAGGTCAGGTGGCTGGCATAGTCATTCGAGTGGGGCGCAGGAGCGTTCATGTCGCAGATGTAGCCCAGGGCGGTGTTGGCCCTGTTCCGGAGATCTTGAAGCATAGGAGCATGCTTGCTCTCCAACGTCCGACGTTGGAGCACTTCCTCCCTGTTTTGTCGTGCGACGGCCTAGGCGTCATCGACCCGCTTCTGAAGAGAAAGCAGCTCGGCGCGGGCGGAGGCCAAGTCCACCTGCGCCATGACTAGGGCGGCAGTCCTGGCCTCCGCATGCCTCTCAGTCTCGTCCAACATGGGCCTGAGGGCAGCAGGCCTGCCCGCACCCTCCGTAACTACGAGCTTCAACTTCAAGTCATACCTTCCCTCCATTTCTGCGCGAACCTCGGCCACCCGGCGGTCCACCTCCTCCTGAACCCTGGCCTCGCGAACCCTGACGACATCTTCTTCTTGGATAACTTGACGTTCCCTCGTCTCCAATTGTTAAAGCTCGAGGCTGCGCTCCACGGCCTCCAATGACAACGCCTCCTTGCGCTTCCGGACCTCTTCCTCCTCGGTAGGCGTCCCCCTCAGCGATGCAAGGGCGGCTCTACGCGCCTCCACCTGCTGCTCTAAGGATGCGCTTCAGGCGTGGAGCTCCCACGCGTGCTTCTTCGCGGCCTCACGACGGCGGTCAGCCTCATGTGCCTCCTCCAAGGCTCGAGAGCAGGCCTCGCAGGAAACCTTGAGAGACGCCTGAGCTTTCGCATTGTCAAGATCGCGCTTTAAGCGGCCGAGGTTGATAGCCACCCTCAGCCTGCGCCATTCCTCCACCAACCGGAGACCTTCAACGTCAAGGCACGAGTCTACACCCGCGAGCACTTCACCAAGTCGGCTCATTGCGCCCATTGCCTCCTGGAAGAGATCGTGACGAACTATGCTCCGCCCGCGCTCGAGATCGAACGCTCGGTCCACCTCGCCCTCTGCCTCGAGGGCTGCGGGCAGGACACCAAGCGGCGCACCAGCACTCGGCAAGGGGCTGGGGGCTGGCGCTGCACCTGACGTCAACTAGTCGTTGCGAGGAGCCCAAGCCAATTGGGTCTCGCTGCTTGAAGAGGAACCTAAGACCAAAGCCAACCAGCTGTTGTCCATGACCAAAGGAGGGGTCTTGGGCACGGCCGCAAAGCTCCACACCAGACCGTGGGGGAGGGGCGACAAAGCCGCAGGCTCAGCGCGGCGCGAAAGCAGAAAAGCTCCCTCAACCGACCCTGCTCCAGGAGCGGCAGGCGGGCCAGGAACGCTCAAGGCCGATGGGGGAGTTGAGGAAGGAGGAGGCCGCTTCTCAGAAGACGCAACAGCTTCAATGGAAGGAGCCCTGAAGGACTGACGCCAGGATAAGAAGACTACATGCAAGAAGCCATGACAATAAGATACTTACGCGGCAATGGCGATGTACTTTCATCGCTTCAACGGCCCGAAGATATTGCTGCCGCTAGGGGATCCTTTCCTCTTACGGAGCTCCTCAAAGCCCACTCAAAGACGACGGAAGCACTGGACGTGACGGCCGGTGCACAGCGGGGCCGAAGAAGAGCTGGGAAGGATAGCTTCAGGGGTGCTCGGTTGCGGTGTGCAGCCGGGCGCCGTCTCACCACAACCTCCTGAGGCTCCTGGAGCCTTGGCCCCGGGAGCCGCATGATGCGTCTCCTCAGTGACCACGCCTTAGGAGGGGGGTCGCAAGCCCCCGAGGACGACGCCCCACGATCGCCAGTCGGCATATGCTCCTCAGCACTCGAGCCACCGACCCACGTCTGAACTCGCCCTCCCGCACCTTCACCTGGGGCGAGCTCGGCACCGGCGGCGAGGAAGGGAACCACGACGACGGGGTTCTCGCAGGATCCCACCTGGCCGATTGGGCGCAGCCCCCAGTCATCGAAGGAAGGCATGCTTGCGTCAAATGCGGCTTTGTTCTCGCAGCGGTACGACAGGCAGCTATTCTTGGGCATGTCGTCCGGCAGAGGGAAACCCGACCGGATCATGAGCACCATCTGTCGTGCCGCAAGAGGAAGCCCCTTCTCCTGAAACCTCAGATGGTCCTGGCTACTGAGCAAGTCCCACATCGGGCGGGTGTGGTGCTGAATCGGAGTGACTCGATGCTTGACAAACTCCTTCACCTCCATAGGCGCAGTCACGCCGCGGTCCTTCAACCTCCTCAGCCTGGCCCAGACGGGGGCAAGGCGGGGGCTCGTGAGCTTCTGATGGCCCCAGCCGGAGTTTGGAATAGCAGGTTCTGCCAGGGCTTGGAGTAGAGGGCTGAGCACGCCGGTGTCAACAAACACCCATTGTGTACGGAACTCGCTTGTGGTTGAAGGAAGCTCGAAGTCAATCCCCGCGCCCGCAGTCGCGGCCACGGCTTGGAAGCCCACGCACCTCAATCTCTGTCGGGGACCGGTCAGATGCAATGAGAAGAAATGGAGGAGGAGGGCCACGGAAGGAGCGATGCCCACCATGGCCTCGCACAAGAAGGTGAAGACGGCAAGAAGGATCACAGATTGAGGGTCAAGATGAAGCATGTGGATCTGATAATGCCCGAGCACCGCGTTGAAGAAGGCGGAGAAGGGAGGAATCAGGCCAGCCGAGAGGGCATCTATGAAGATAGGGACCTCAGTGGCTGCCCGTGCCATGCGAGTGCGAGACACGGGCCAAGCCATCGTCTCTCCCCACTCGTTGAAACTGGAGCCAAGCATGGGGTGCACCTTGTCCATGGCCTCGTCGTTGAGCACCCGAGGTCGGCCGAGCGCAGGCTCAAAGGACGGAGGCGCAGTTGGCAAAGACAGAGGTTTCTTCCCCTTTTAAGCCTGTTTCGGCGCCATGGCGATGAAGCAGGCGGAGCGCAAGTCAGATTGGAAGGGCAAAACAGGGCCTCGAGGAAGCAGGGAGATTGGAGGAGCCAGGCGTGGGCGAACGAAGAATAACTAGTGAGATGCCGGGGCCGCATAGCCAGGCGGATTCAAGGGCAGCATGGGGAAGTGGAGGCGCCCACGTCCAATCAACTGCCACGCGTCAACCGAGGCCGCAGGATATTGGGGCCAACGACGGTCCGTACTTGACCCTTGGCTAAGCCCGAGCGCACCTTGGGCCCGGGGGCTACTGTCGGCATCCTGGGAACGGGGGTCCCCAGACTTGCCTACCTACGGCCCACGGCGTGGCTAAGCCAGCGGGCCGTACATCCCATCTTCATAAACAAAGCATTTAAGACCCACACGAGGGGCCAAGCCTCGCAAGGTGGACGATGCAAGACCTCCTCAAGAGTGGCCTGGTCAGGCAGGCTCATGAGGAGCGGAGATATCAAGGTGAGGCAAACCTCACGAGGCTCCCGTGAGGTGAGCCATGACGATCGGCACCAGGCGGGCACCAGCGCGCGCAGCATCCTTGTTTCCTCTTTGGTGCTAAGGAGGCAAGCGCATGCGAGGAGTACTGAGGCATCAGGAAAAGGTTGCCATATCGGTGCAACGAGACAAAGACAAGAAGAACGTCAAGAAGGAGGTCATTGTGGAGCCCAAGACGGTGTCACCACCAGAGCCTTTTGAAGGCGAAGACCGCTTTTGTCAGGATAGCTTGTACTAGCTGTCCCCCTTCAAATTTTCCCACCGTTGTTGGCTCCCTTCCCGCTCAATATTTGGGGAGAGGACCAGGGCCTATATAGGTAGAGCTAGCCACCACAGTAGGAGGGAAGGTTCCTCAGGTCTCGAACCCACTGAGTCCTCACCCACACAAGTTCGTTGAGCACAAGAACACCTCAACCTCAGGAGGCTGTTCTTCCCCTTGGACTGTTCACCATCAACCCAAGAGGCAATCCACCACCACCACACTAGAGTAGGGTATTACACCACAATGGTGGCCCGAACCAGTATAAATATCGTGTCTTTCTGTGTTGCGAGTTCGTCGAGTTCGTCTACGAGATCTTGGTGAGCTAGGGCGTAGATCGGTAGGAGGGAAAGACTTCGCGCGCACCCCAGAGTTCGAACCTTAAGGGTTTGCCGGAACCCCACATCCGACAGCTACTCTTGGATGACTCAGGTTGGTCTCTACCGCGCTTGGTGTCTGGCTCCGCCGCGAGCACGGCTGCTCCCTGCGCTTCACGTCGTGGGCCGCAGGCAGGCAAGTCTGGGGACCCACATTCCGAGAACGCCGACAGTCACGGCTAGAAGCTTTGCTGGCGAAGACCACCTTTCGTCAGGATAAGATGTACTTCTTGTCCCCATTCAAATTGTCTATTGTGGGATCCCTTCCCGCCTTCGTTTTCGGCGAAAGAGGACCGAGGCCACTACAAATATAGGTTAGCCACCACCATAGCAAGGGGTCGATTCCCTTGAGCTCACATTCACCCCCAAGCAGACCTCATGAGGCTCTTCTTCCTTGTACCAGTTCATCCTCAGCCCCACCGCGAGGCTAATCCACCACAAAGCAGGAGTAGGGTTTTACATCGCAAGGTGTCCCGAACCTGGGTAAAATTGTTGGCTTCCTTTCCTTTCGTGTTCACCGAGCTATGCTGTGAGAACAACGAGTTGGCTGGCTGTGGAGGTTGAGTTCTTCGCACATGCCCCTGTGTTCGAACCTCTTTTTTTTTGAATATTTACCGTAGGGTAAAAACCCCACAGTCCTTTATTAAGTCATTAAAACCAACAGAATTGTAGAAAGAAGGTCTTAAAGGTTACAAGCCTAAACTAGGTTAGAAAGACCTACATTTACATGAGGGCATTAGCCAAATCTACAAGCCTATGCTTAATGCCATCTTTGAGTCTATGAGACAACAGAAGAATATCATGTACAAAATTACATCTCCATGCAGCAAAAGTAGCCCTTGCCCCTCTGAAAGTTCTCCCATTCCTCAAGATCCATATATTCCAAGCAGTTGTGAGCATCACCTCCAAAAAGAAGGGGTGGCTGTCCGATTTCGGGTTTCGCAGACCCTTGAGTGGTTCGAACTCTGGGGTGTGTGGAAAGAACTCGTCCTCCCTAGTCTGCCTGGTCGCTAATCTCACGGACTAGCTCGAGAACTGAATGGAAAAGAGACACAACAGTTTACCCAGGTTTGGGCCACCTTGCGATGTAATAACCTACTCCTGCTTTGTGGTTTATTAGCCGCGAGGGGCTGAAGATGAACTAGTACAGTGGCAAACAACCTCCAGAGGAGAGGTGTTATGTGGCTCGAGTGAGCTGTTGGGTGAGAGGATGATTTCTATGATCTCCCGTTTCTATGGTGGTGATTGAGTCCTATTTATAGTGGCCCTGTGTCAAAGACCTGGGAACGAGGGTTCCCAGACTTACCTGCATGCGTCCCACGGCGTGGCTACATCAACGGCCCGGTACAGCCCAGCTTCAGCAACAACAACCCAAGACCCTCGCGAGGGGCCTAGCCTCGCGAGGCGGATGACACCAAGACCTCCCTGAGGGGTGGCCTCACTAGGCTGGCTCCCGAGGAGTGGAGATATCTATGCAGGGTACACCTCACGAGGTTCATTTGACGTGAGCCATGACGACCAAGGCTAGGCGGGCGCTAGCAGGCGCAGTGTACCAGTTTCCTCTTTGGTGCTTAGGAGGCAAGCGCAGGCGCGAGGTCCCAAGGAATCAAGCAAAGGTTTCCATATCGGTGCAACAAGACCAAGACCGCTAGGACGGCATGACGGAGGTCATCACGGAGCCCACCGAAGTGTCACCACCAGACCCTTCTGCAGGCGAAGACTACTTTTGTCAGGATAGCTTGTACTAGTTGTCTCCCTTCAAATTTGGCCGTTGTGGGATCCTTTCCTGTAATGCCCCGGACACACCCGCCGGTGGTCATTACTCTTGGTGGGATCTAGAGTGGTCCCACAGATCAATAAAATCTTTTCTACGCACTTTCTCCTCACTCGTGCGCACCCGGGAGCAACTTCCCGATCGGTCACCCATCCTGAAGCTGCTCCAAGCTAAGCACACTTAACTTTGGAGTTATGTCCGAATGGTCTCCTGGAAAAGAAGGAATTCCTTATTGATATTAGTAGTCTATCATCCCTAATAAGCCACGCTATCACACTTCCCGCCTACATTTGGGAAGAGGACCATGGCCACTACAAATAAGACTTAGCCTCCACCATAGAGTAGACGGAGGGATTCCACGCTGACCACCTCACCAGCTCATCAAGCTCAAGAACTCCTCACCTCCCAACGCTGTTAAGCCACTTTACTAGTTCATCCTCAGCCCCACGAGGCAATCCACCACAAAGCTGGAGTAGGGTATTACACTGCAAGGTGGCCCAAACCAGGATAAATTGATGTGTCTCTTGTCCCTTGGGTTTGACGAGCTAGGCCGTGGAATCATGGAGCAGGCAGACTGGGAAGGGAGAGTTCTTAGTATGCACCCCAGAGTTTGAACATCTCAAGTGTCGGTGTACAAAAAAAGGGGCAAGTTTTTGTACGCCTTTACCTGTGCACGGGTAGTCAGGGTCGCGCCCACGACCACACCAAGCAGAACAAGGGAGGTGAGCCAAGGTAAGACCGAAGCCCAAGACGATCAAAGCAACGCCAAGGCCAAGAACACGAAGGGCAGAGGGACGAAGCAGGTTCCCTCGGCTAGACCCTTGCCTGGCGGCCTCAGCGGCCCCGGCAAGACCCTTGCCGGGATGGCTCGCCCCACACCAACAGAGCAAGCCACCCTTGAGCCCACGGCCCCATCGCCATCATCCACGTGGTCCCAGGGCTCGGGAGGCACCTCCGTGGTGGCAAGCAGATCTTTGTGAAGACATATTTAAGATCAGAGGAGGATTAGAAGACGACGATCCTCGGCAAGATCCTTGCCGAGGAAGGCTACCAGACCCCTGGCAAGACCTTTACCGGGGACGACAGCCCGCCACGGCAGGACCCTTGTCGAGCCACCCGGCAAGGCCCTATTCAAAGACGCTGGCGAGGCCACCGCCAAGCCCACGTCAACCAAGCTCCCACCGCCATTCACATGCAGCTGCCAACCCAACCAGCTGGGCGGGCACCTGCGTGGCAACATGCAACTCCCAGGCCAACTCATCGAGCGCCTGCATGGTGGCATGTAGATCTTTGTGAAGGCTCCACCACCGTGCCAACTCAATTGCCTGCATGCCTACATGGCACCGCACGTATCCGTGGCAGAGGCGCGTGTCGAAGCGAGGAGGAGCGGCGATGGACAGGACGGGCCTCGCCCCCGTCCCCGATAAAGCATGGGGACACCTAAGCGACGCATTGAATGCATCTTGTCCTGTAATACGAGCGATACGCTCAGGGCACTGTACTCCTTTCCACCTCCTGTATGTCACTATGGCAGCCAATTTCATACTATAAAAGGCGCCCATGGCATACTAGAAAAGGGTTCGGCTCTTTGAAACCACGCGCTGACCACAGCTAGTTCGAGAGCTCAAGAACTCTCTGAAATACACTGACCAAAGCAGGACTAGGGTTTTACGCATCCTCGCGGCCCGAACCTGGGTAAACGATCCTTGTGCTGTCGACTAGCCCTACTCTCCTTGCAACCCTGTGCCCCGGTGACCATAGTAGGGATTCTTGTGATCCCATAGGTGTCGTTCCACACCGACATCTTTGGCGCGCCAGCTAGGGGGCGTGAGGGAGTCCTCGATTAGGGGGTGTTCGGGTAGCCGGACTATACCTTCAGCCGGACTCCTGGACTTTGAAGATACAAGATTGAAGACTTCGTCCCGTGTCCGGAAGGGACTTTCCTTGGCGTGGAAGGCAAGCTAGGCGATGTGGATACTCAAGATCTCCTACCATTGTAACCGACTTTGTGTAACCCTAACCCTATCCGGTGTCTATATAAACCAGAGGGTTGTAGTCCGTAGGACGAATCATCATCATACACAATCATACCATAGGCTAGCTTCTAGGGTTTAGCCTCCTTGATCTTGTGGTAGATCTACTCTTGTATTACCCATATCATCAATATTAATCAAGCAGGAGTAGGGTATTACCTCCATCGAGAGGGCTCGAACCAGGGTAAAAACATCGTGTCCCTTGTCTCCTGTTACCATCCGGCCTTGATGCACAGTTCGGGACCCCCTACCCGAGATCCGCCGGTTTTGACACCGACATTGGTGCTTTCATTGAGAGTTCCTCTGTGTCGTCGCCTTTAGGCCTGATGGCTCCTGTGATCATTAACAACGATGAGGTCCAGGGTGAGACTTTTCTCCCCAGACAGATCTTCGTTTTCGGCGGCTTCGCTCTGCGGGCCAATTCGCTTGGTCATCTGGAGCAAATCGAAAGCTACGCCCCTGGCCATCAAGTCAGGTTTGGCAGCTTAAACTACACAGCCGATATCCGCGGAGACTTGATCTTCGACGGATTCGAGCCACAGCCAAGCGCGCCGCACTATCTCGAGGGGCATGATCTAGCTCTGCCTCCGAACACTGTCCTGGAGGCCGCACACGCACCGGTTCCGACCCTTAACTCAGAGCCTATTGCGCCAATTGAGGATGGACGGTTGGACCTCACCTAGGGGGCTGTGATCTCAAAGGTGATCGAGCCGAACGCCAGCCCCGCACTCCGCGTGACCCGTGACCCCGAGGGTCCGGACTCCTCCCCGGACTCCGACCCCCCCCCCCCCGCGCCCCTGCCAGTCGAACCCGATTGGGAGCCGATAATGGAGTTCACCGCCGCGGACATCTTTCAGCACTCGCCTTTTGGCGACATCCTGAATTCTCTCAAGTCTCTCTCTTTATCAGGAGAGCCCTGGCCGGACTACGGTCAGCGAGGATGGGATACAGACGATGAAGAAATTCAAAGCCCACCCACCACCCACTTGGTAGCCACTGTCGACGATTTAACCGACATGCTTGACTTCGGCTCCGAAGACTTCGACGGTATGGACGACGAGGTAGGAGACGAACATGAAGCAGCACCTGTAGGGCACTGGACGGCCACCTCGTCATATGACGTATATATGGTGGATACTCCAAAAGATGAGGATGGCGATGGAACAGCGGGGGATGACACCTCCAAGAAACAGCCAAAGCGCTGGCATCAGCGGCGCCGCTCTAAATCCCGCCAAAGCAAAAATGATGATTCCGGCACCGGGGATAATAGTACCCCGGATAGCACCGAAGAACACCCTCCCCAGCAAGATTCGGCGCAGGAAGATGGAGAAGCCAGCCCTCATGAGAGAGCGGCAGACCGAGAGGTTGAGGACGATAACTATATTCCTCCCTCCGAAGACGAGGCTAGCCTCGATGACGATGAATTCGTCATACCATCAGACCCCGCCGTACAAGAGCGTTTCAAACGCAGGCTCTTAGCCACGGCGAACAGCCTCAAGAAAAAGCAGCAACAACTTAGAGCTGATCAAGATTTGCTAGCTGATAGATGGACTGAAGTCCTTGCGGCTGAAGAGTATGAACTCGAACGCCCCTCCAAGAGCTGCCCAAAGCGCAGGCCGCTACCCCGATCAGAGGAGGAAGCGCCTACATCACCAGCTCATGACATGGAAGACCGGCCACCTCGCGGTCGCGACAGAGAGGCCTCTCGGCCCTCCACACAAGCCATGCCCCGACGCCGCTCAACTAAGCCACGGGAAAACGTGCCAGACCTGCGAGATGTACTGGAGGATAAGGCAAGGCAAACAAGATCGATATACGGATCGCGCAGGTGCCCTACGACACGTGACGATGATCTTCACTCCGGATACAACAAATCCGGCAGGGACGAACACAACAGACATAGCTCTTCTGAGTTGCGTCGTGATATAGCCCAATACAGGGGCGCCGCACACCCACTATGCTTCACAGATGAAGTAATGGATCTTAAAATCCCAGAGGGTTTCAAACCCGTAAACAACAACAGATCTGGCGGTATGCATCGAGGATTATCTCCTTCACATCCACATGGCACGTGGCGACGATCTACACGCCATCAAATACCTCCCGCTCAAACTCAAAGGACCGGCCCGGCACTGGCTTAACAGCCTGCCAGCAGACTCAATCGGTTCTTGGGAGGACCTGGAAGCCGCATTCCTCGACAACTTCCAGGGCACTTATGTGCGACCACCGGACGCTGACGACCTAAGCCACATAATTCAGCAGCTAGAAGAATCGGCCAGGCAATTCTGGACACGGTTCCTAACAAAGAAAAACCAGATAGTAGACTATCCGAACGCAGAGGCCCTAGCAGCCTTCAAGCATAACATTCGCGACGAGTGGCTTTCCCGGCACCTGGGACAGCAAAAGCCGAAATCTATGGCAGCCCTCACGACACTCATGACCCTCTTTTGCACGGGCGAAGATAGCTGGCTAGCTCGAAGCAACAACTTATCAAAGAACCCTGGTGATTCGGATACCAAGGACAAAAGTGGCAGGACACGTCGACATAAGCGAAAGCGCCGCGTCAGTAGCGACAGCAATGAAGATACGGCAGTTAACGCCGGATTCAGAGGCTATAAATCCGGTCAGAGGAAAAAGCCATTTAAAAAGTATACCCAGGGCCCGTCCAGTTTGGACCGAATACTCGATCGCTTGTGCCAGATCCATGGCACTCCCGAAAGGCCAGCCAATCACACCAACAGGGATTGTTGGGTGTTCAAGCAGGCGGGCAAGTTAAGAGCCAAAAAACAAAGACAAGGGGCTACATAGCGACGACGAGGAGGAGCCCAGGCCGCCGAACAACAATGGGCAGAAGGGGTTTCCCCCACAAGTGCGGAAGGTGAACATGATATACGCAACCCACATCCCCAAGAGGGAGCGGAGCCAGTCGCCCCAAAGTTCAACCCATGGTCCTCCTGCCTAATCACTTTTGATCGAAGGGACCACCCCACTAGCATCCGTCATGCCGGCTTTGCCGCATTGATTCTCGACCCAATCATTGACGGCTTTCACCTCACATGAGTCCTCACGGACGGCGGCAGTAGACTGAACCTGCTTTACCAGGATACAGTGCGGAAAATGGGCATAGACCGCTCAAGGATTAAGCCCACTAAAACGACCTTTAAAGGCGTTATACCAGGTGTAGAAGCCAACTATACAGGCTCCGTAACACTTGATGTGGTCTTCGGATCTCCGGATAACTTCCGAAGCGAAGAGTTAATCTTCAACATAGTCCCATTTCGCAGTGGCTATCACGCCCTGCTCGGACGAACCACATTCGCAAAGTTCAATGCGGTGCCGCACTACGCATATCTCAAGCTCAAGATGCTAGGCCCTCGAGGAGTAATCACGGTCAACGGGAACACCGAACGCTCCCTCCGTACGAAGGAGCACACGGCGGCTCTCGCAGCGGAAGTACAAAGCAGCCTTTTTAGGCAACTCTCCAGTCCGGCCGTTAAAAAGCCACACACTACCAAGCGCGCCCGGAGTAACCTACAACAAGACCGCCTGGCACGTTCTGAGCAGGCGTAGCAATGCGGCCCCAACCCCAGCCATCGCGACATAGCGAAGCTAGTACCTCGCGTACATAATTACGCCCTTGAAATACCATGGGCACAGGGGAAGGGGCACAGTAACGGCATGCCCGAAATACGGCTTAAAACGTACTAGGGGCTGCCAGATTCTCTTTTTTTTACTTTCAGGACTCCACACTTTGGACGACCTGTTCGGCAATTCGACTACCGCACAAACGATGCAAGGTACAGGGAAGCAGACAAAGCTACACCGCATTATGGAACTCCCAGGTGGTCTCTATTACGAGCGGTATATCTGTTTCGAATACAATTCCGCGGCCTGCCCCTGGTCAGGATATGTTAAATAGTCTAATATCTTTTTGCTTATCGCATTACTTGTATCGTTCGGCTTTGATAAATAGCCTCTTTATAAACAATGCATAGCTTTTTGTCTATTTTTTTGCATTATCCTCTTTTAATATATATGTTTATTAAATAACATGATCGCACCCGTACACCATGGTACGGCAAACACGCCAGGGGCTTCAGTACCCTTTGAATTGGTGTGAGAAGTCCATACACTTTCACAAGTGCGGCACCCCGAACATATAGCACTATATGCATCGGCTCCGAATCATTATTTGGGTCAATAGTTGGGTTTGCCCGGCTCCTATGTTTTGGTGCCTTACGTTCCGCTATATCGGCTAAGGTAGCACTAGGAGAACCACTCTGATTGTGCCCCGGTTCAGCTGGGTTAAGCACCTCAGTGGAGAAAGCTAAAACTGACTGTCATGATAAGGCGAGAGACCGGTCGCTGTTCGAGAGGTTTTTCGAGTCCCTAAAGACTTATGTCGCTTCGAGCGAGGAGCTGGCTTTCTCCGGCCAAAGGCGTGGATAGCGCCCCGAATTCGGTCTTCCGAACTAGGGGCTTCGCCGAAATTTAAAATTATAAAGTTCTATGGCTAAGTGAGAGTGTTCAAGCATTATAGTCCGATTGCCTGGTTCGTTGTTCTGAGCGCCTCCCTCGAAGGACCCAACCATGGGAAAAAGAGCGCTCAGGTTTATCCCGAACACCCCAGCATTAGCGGCATGGGGGCAGAAGCCGACGACTGGCCATCTCTCAATTTTCGATAAACGGCCGCACAGAAAATAATATTTTAAATTCAATAAGCATTGCTTAGCGCATATGAACAAGTTTTCAGCGCACAGGATAAAACACGAGCGAGTTCATTAAAAAATTACATCTTTGTTACATTCATCCGCAATAAGGCGGGCACCTGCAAGAACATTCTTGTAGTAGTTCTCGGGCTTGCGATGCTCCTTCCCCTGCGGCGGCCCATCCTTCACCAGCTTCTCACCGTCAAGCTTACCCCAGTGCACCTTTGCACGAGCAAGGGCCCTCCGGGCACCTTCGATGCAAACGGAACGCTTGATGACCTCAAGCCTTGGACATGCCTCCACCAGCCGCCGCACCAGCCCGAAGTAGCTCCCAGGCAGGGCCTCTCCAGGCCACAGCCGAACTATGAAGCCCTTCATGGCTTGTTCGGCCGCCTTGTGGAGCTCGACCAGCTGTTTCAGCTGGTCGCTCAAGGGCACAGGGTGTCCGGCCTCAGAATACTGAGACCAGAACTGTCGGATCACGGGTTCCGGCAGACCCTTAAGGTTCGAACTCTGGGGTGCGCGCGGAGATCGTGCCCTCTACCTCTCCGTCTCGCAAAGAACTAACTATGAGAAGAACAACACATGGGACACAGGGTTTATACTGGTTCGGGCCACCGATGCGGTGTAATACCCTACTCCAGTGTGGTGGGTGGATTGCCTCTTGGGCTGATGAGGAAGAACAGTACAAGGAAGAACAGCCTCGTGAGGGCCTGTTCTTGGCTAGGGGATGAACTGCTAGAGGAGTTCGATCGCCCTTCTCTCTCTCTCTAGACACCGGATTAGATACTGAATCAGGTCCCTTGGTACTCGATCCGATTGCCTCTACCCTGGGGGTGGCTAGTCCTATTTATAGGCAAAGGCCCTGGGCCTCTTCCCAAATATTGAGCGGGAAGGGCGCCAACAATTGGCCAATTAGAAGGGGAACATCTGTTACACTTATCCTGACTAAAGTTGGTCTTCGCCTGCCAAAGGCCCTGTGGTGACGCCGTCCTGGGCTCCATGGTGACCTCCTTCCCACCGTTGGACTTGTCTTGGTCTTGTTGCACCGAAACGGGTGCCTTTGCTTGATCCTCTTGCCTGCGCTTGCCCCCTTTGCACCAAAGAGGAAAGGGAGACGCTGCGCGGCCTGGCGCCCGCCTGGCACCCTTGGTCGTCATGGATTGCATCATGGGCACCTCGTGAGGTACCCTCCTTGATCTCTCCGCCTCCTCGTGAGCCAGCCTAAGGAGGTCGTGCTTGAGGAAGCGCCATGTCGTCCGCCTCGCGAGGCTTGGCCCCTCGCGAGGGTCTTGAGCCTTGTGTTGATGAAGATGGGCCACGTTGGGCCCCCATTTGAGCCACGCCGCAGGCTGCAGGCAGGCAAGTCTGGGGACCCCCGTTCCCAGAACGCCGACAAGAACACACTCTCCGTCGAGCTGCCCTATTCAGCTCGGTAGAATGCGGCAGCGTCGGATACGCTGTGGGGAAGATCTGCGAACGTCCCTGGAGAACTCCGGATTCGGGTAAGTGACAAGTAGTTTACTTTTATATTTCTACTTTGCATTAAGAATGCCTTTCCCGCTGCTATCTTTTTCATCTCCTCCAACTCTTGGAGGGCCTTTTGGGCTTCGGCCTTGGCACCCTTGGCGGTCTCAAGGGCCGACGCGAGCTGGGATGCTTGCGCTTTTGACTCAAGCTCCAAGCTCTCATGTTTTTTCATGAGAGCCTGCAGCTCTTGCTGCACCTCGCCAACCTAAGCCCCAAGTCTTTCTCGCTCGATGCGCTCCTCAGCCGTTTACTTTTCGGCCCCAGATAGCGCCTGCTTGAGGGTCGCCACCTCAGTTGTGGCCCCTACAATAGGCAGTACGATCATGTTATTTTTTGCAATCATGCCTCTCTATAGGCACCTGTAGGGTATTTCTTACCTTCCTTTTCCTCGAGCTGCGTTTGGCAAGGCCGAGCTCTTGCTCGGTCCGCCCGAGGTCCTTTTTTTTAGGACATCCACCTGTGCAGTCAGTGCGGCGGTGGATAGCAGCGAAGCCTGCATAGGCATATTGACTCTTTATTATTAGACTCCTACGAAAATTAATAGATCCTCTATTCGGATTTTCTTTCTGAACGCCAAACAGAGCATCAGGGGCGACAGTCTATGTGGTAATATTTTGACATATTCTTACTTACCTCGAAGCCTGTCAGAAGGCTGGCGCAAGCTTCAGTCAGTCCGCTCTTGGCAGACTGAACCTTTTGGATCACCGTACTCATAATAGTACGGTGCCCCTTGTCGATGGAGGCGCCGTCAAGCACATCCAGCAGATGGTCCAGCGACTCCGGTTGGACAGAGGTCGCTGGCTTAGAAGGCTTGCTCCTTTTGGAAGGAGTTCGCCTACCGCGGCTCGGAACTGTTGAAGATTCCGGCGCGGTGTCCGGCACAAAGCCGGACTTGGAGCCCTGCGGGGTCTTGTCCCCTTCACTCCTGGAGTCCGGGAGGTTGCCTTGCGGCTCCTCCAGGACCACCTCTTCCTGCCCCGGAGCTTGTCGCGACGCCACGTCGGCGTCATCCGTGGTGCGGGGGGAGACAGCGGGCAGAACGGAGTTCACGTCCGATGAGTCCAGGGAGCCGCCCGACGATTCGTTGTATTCGGCCTGGGGCGGGCTGCATATACACATTTGACATTAAGGAAAGTTGCGCAACAAAGGAACATCATGAGTTACTCTGATGTCCAAAACTTACGATTTCGCCGGACGCTTGGCCCTGTTCGGCCACTCCTCTCCGCTCTCTTCGGCGTCATGGGAGTAGTCCGGCGGAGGGGTCTTCCTTTTCCTAGACCCCTCGGCCTCCCCTGATGGGGCGGCCTTCTTCTTCTCTTCTCCCTCCGCTGGGGGGGGAGAGCTTTCTTCTTCCTCCTCCTCGTTTTCACGAGAGGAGAGCGTCTCGGACTCGTCAGATGACGAGTCCGACACCACCAAGTTACGGGCACCCTTTCGAGTCCCGGTGGTCTTCTTCTTCTTGACCTTCCTCTCCGGCACCACATAAGGTGCCGGAGTCAGCAGCTTCACTAAGAGAGCTAGGGCTGGGTCTTCGGGCAGGGGAGCCGGACAGTTAATTGGTCCGGATATCGCCTGCCAAGCCTGTCAAAGGTAAGGGAGTTTAGATCCCACATAGAGTTAATCTATGAAAAAGAGCTTAATAATCCTGTCAAAGGCATAGATAGCTTACCTCGCTAGCGTGACGCTGCGGGCTGTAACCGCGATCCTCGGAAGCGGATGCGGGGGCCTCGGCGCCTTTGATTAGCACCTTCCAGACGTCTTCATACAACGTGTCGAAGAGCCTGTTGAGGGTTCGGTGCTGCGCCGGGTCGAACTCCCACAAATTGAAATCCCGTTGTTGGCACGGGAGGATCAGACGAATGAGCATGACCTGGACTATATTGACAAGCCGGATTGGCTTGTTTACCAGGGACTGGATGCAGGTCTTCAGTACGGTCACCTCTTCCTCGTTGCCCCACGACAGGCCTGTCTCTTTCTAGGACATAAGCCGCGTGGGGGTCCGGATCTGAACTCGGGGGCTGCGACCCATTCCGGATCGTGTGGCTCGGTGATGTAAAACCACCCAGCATGCCACCCCTTTAGGGTCTCCACAAAGGAGCCCTCGAACCAGAGGACATTGGCTATCTTGCCAGCCATGGCGCCTCCGCACTCCACTTGGCTGCCGCGCACCACCTTGGGCTTGATGTTGAAGGTCTTGAGCCAAAGGCCGAAATGGGGTCGGATGCGGAGGAAGGCCTCACAAACGACGATAAACGCCGAGATGTTAAGGATGAAGTTCGGGGCCAGATCATGGAAATCTAGGCCGTAGTAGAACATGAGTCCCCAGACGAATGGGTGAAGTGGAAAACCCAATCCGCGGAGGAAGTTGGGAAGGAAAACTACCCTCTCATGGGGCCTTTGGATGGGGAGAAGCTGCCCCTTCTCAGGAAGCCGGTGCGGGATGTCCTTCGACAGGTATCCGGCCTTCCTTAGCTTTTTTACTTGAACCTCCATGACGGAGGAGACCATCCACTTGCCTCCTGCTCCGGACATTGCTGGAGAAGGTTGAGGTGGGAAGAGCGGGCTTGGGCGCTGGAGCTTGAGTGCGCAAGAGACGGATTGGCAAAGGAGGAAGAAGGCGTAGGTAAAAAGGTGCATCCTTATCCCCTTATATGGGCTGATGCGGTTATGCGTCCCCACCTACCTAATAAAACTCGCTTGCCTCCCAAGCGCCGTGGTAAATGGCGTGGTTGGGTTACCCACCTCCGTATTGATGAGAATCCCGTTAAAAGGGGCACACGATCTCTGCTTTGACAAGACGTACCAAGGAAACTGCCTCGCAAAACGTGCTGAGGGTGAAAATGTAAAGACGATTCATAAAAGGACTTGGTCGTAGTGTGATGACGCACTGCGGAGTATGTCGGCAGATTTGATTTGTGTTAATATTATTCTCTCTATGGCAATATGTGGAAACTTATTTTGCAGAGCCGGACACTATTCTTGGTGTCTACAATCTTCTATGGACTTGGAGGAGGAACCCGCCTTACAATGCCGAAGACAATCTGCGCGCCGGACTCATCGTCATTGAAGCCTGGTTCAGGGGCTACTGAGGGAGTCCTGGATTAGGGGTTGTTCGGGTAGCCGGACTATACCTTCAGCCGGACTCCTGGACTATGAAGATACAAGATTGAAGACTTCGTCCCGTGTCCGGAAGGGACTTTCCTTGGCGTGGAAGGCAAGCTAGGCGATGCGGATACTCAAGATCTCCCACCATTGTAACTGACTCTGTGTAACCCTAACCGTATTCGGTGTCTATATAAATCAGAGGGTTGTAGTCCGTAGGACGAATCATCATCATACACAATCATACCATAGGCTAGCTTCTAGGGTTTAGCCACCTTGATCTCGTGGTAGATCGACTCTTGTATTACCCATATCATCAATATTAATCAAGCAGGAGTAGGGTATTACCTCCATCGAGGGGGCCCGAACCTGGGTAAAAACATCGTGTCCCTTGTCTCCTGTTACCATCCGGCCTTGACGCACAGTTCGGGACCCCCTACCCGAGATTCGCCGGTTTTGACACCGACAGGGCGCAATTCTGAGAATCTGGTCTAGCAGTCAGCCTAGCGGTTCTTCATCGCCATGGCCCCTAAGAAGAAGATGGCCAGGCCGGTCGACTCGCTGGGAGCCGAACGACCCGTGCCGGTGTGGATGGCTAGCGGACCGGTCGCAGACAGGACCCGGGCCGCGGCCCGCAAGCACCAGCATCTCCGAAGTAGTCGGAGCCTGGCGAGCAGCATCGTTCGCGAGCCAGACGACGGGCTACACGTCGCCGGATCCAAAGACGGAGCTGGGCCCCCCGCAGGTGGCGCGGGGCTCTCCAGGGGCGTCGTGGTGCTGACTCCAGGCGGCACGGCGACCTCCAGGACGCCTACACCGGCAACCACCGCGCATTCTTCCCATGGTGTGTGCGCCGAGCAGCGTCACCACGTTGGTGACCCTGGGCACTGCCGTGGGAAGAGCCATGTGCGTCATCGGCAAGATGAAGGGGTTCAGCACGCTCGCTGAAGCGCTGGTGAAAATGACTCGCAGCCGCTGGGTTGTGACGGAGCTCCTTCTAACATAGTTAGAAGTCGAAGCGCGCTGCGATCCACGCAGTTGTCGCCGCCGCCCACGGCAGCGGAAGCTTTGGCGCGCGCACAGCTGCTCCTCGACTTCCCTCCTGCTATGGAGAAGCTCGACGAGTGGAGGTCCACCATCCGGAGCCTCATCACCATCGCAAACAAAGACGATCCGTGACCGGGGGAGCTTCGGCCACGGTGCACTCTCCTCCTCCTCGCTAGCCGCCGTAGGCGTCGGCCCGTCGCGACGATCCTTGTGATAACATCTCCATAGTGTCGTCCGACCCGCGGACCCTCCGCGACCAGCACCAGGTCCTTCGGGAGCGAGCTCATGAAGACGCTCGAACCACCGTCGAGCGTTGGCGCGAAATGCGCCGCCAGTCGGACAAGCGGGAGGACCCGCTATGGACCACCCGGCACCGGGGGGCTCCGGCGGCCTACCTTACGAGGTGGGCTGTCCGGCCTTTACCCGTGAGCTGCGACAGTTCCTGTGGCCGTCCCACGACACGTTCAAGCCCGACGTCGGCGAGAAGTACACTGGCAAAACCAATCCGTCCGAGTTGCTCAGCATTTACACCATCGCTATGCAGGCTGCTGGGGCTCGTGACGACAAGGTGCTTGCCAACTATTTCCCAATGGCGCTCAAGCCCAATGTGATGTCTTGGTTGATGCACTTGCCGGTGGATTCGATTCCCTCTTGGTCGGATCTGTACCATGAGTTTGTTGGCGCCTTCACAGGAGGCCACCAAGCTCATGGTTAGGCCAGTGATCTGCACATCATTCCCCAGAAGGAAGGGGAGATCCTGCGTAAGTACATCCAGAGATTCAGCCGGGTGCAGTACAACATACCCGACGTTCATCCCGCCGTTGTGATTAGCACGTTCCACCAGAACATGCACAATCGCAAGATGCGCGAGGAGCTGGCGATGACCAAGGTTAAGGATGTGGATGAGCTATACGTTCTGGTCAATAGGTGCGCCCGGGCTAAATAGGGAAGAAAGTACCCCGGCGAAGACGCCGGCGTGGAAACCGACTCTACCGATGAAGACGCCGCCACCCCGACGAAGAAGAGCCGCCGTCGCAACAGGAAACGCAAAGGAAAGGCCATGCTTGTGTCACAGCCCTAGAATTCTGCTTTGTAATTAGTTGCATCAGTGAGTTGCATCCATGCATCATGTTTTAATTCAAGAATCTGGAATTGAGGGAATTCCAGAAGCCTCAAAATTCAATTAAAAGAAGGGCAAGAACCCTTAAAGTTGCCTTCAGTGAGACCAAAATGGCCTTCATTAATGTTTGATATTTTTGGCAAGGGTTTGGGTCTAAACCAAAAATAGTGAACATTTTTTAGGAATCATTTTGGCATTGAATTTAAATCACAATGGTATTTGAATTTGAATATATATTCCTATTACAAAGAATATATTTTCAAATGCTTTGTTATATTTTATGTTCATTTGGAGAAGTTCTTTGAGTGACATAAAATATTCAGAGAAGTGTTTTGGCATTGTTTGAATTTGCTTGAATTCAAAACAGTGGCAAAAGATTAAATAAAACAAAAACAGAACAGAATAGGAAAAAACGAGAGCTTACCTGGCCCAAACCTACCTGGCGGCCTAGTTGGCTGGCCCAGCCCTGCAGCCTTCCCTCCCTGTCGTCTTCTTCGCGCGAGTGGGCAACGCGCGTGGCCGACGCACGCCGACACACGCTCGGCCACCTCCTGCTTGCCGCCTCGCCCCAGACCGACTAGAAATGCCACACGCCCCTGAATGCCCTCGGCCTCCCCCTCGCTCACTCATCCCCTCCCCGTCTCTCTCTCCTACGAACGCCCGAGCGCAGTCGTCACCACTGCCGCCGTTTAGCATGGCCACCAAGCTCCCTAGGAGTCGTTTCCGTGCCCCCATGCTCCGCCCCAACCCCAAGCACCTCTCCGCCGACCAACGCAAGGCCGGACAACCCGAGGATGACGCCGCGACCTTTCTTCCCCGTACATGGCCGCCGGATGCTGCCGTCCGATTCGCCGTCGTCCCTGCCTCCCCGAGCTTCACGACTAGCTCTTTCGAACCGCGGTGAGATACTGACCGTTTCCCCTCTGACCCCTTGCTTGCTCCCGCCCTCTAGCCATAGCCCCGAGGTCACCCGAGGCTGCCGTCCGCCATGGCCGGCGAGCCCACGCTCCCAAGCCTCTCCTGCTCGCTCCAGGGGCATCGACACGCTCCTAGCGCCTCCAGGAGGCTGCCTAGCCACTACGTTTGCTCACTCGAGCACTACAGCCCTGGACTCGCTCGAGCCCAACTCCGGCCGCCGCTTTTGCCCGCCGCCGTCACCGCGACACGCCATTCCCGGCAACCCCGCTTGCACCATTGGATGCGGCCGAGTGCCAGCTTTCCAACTTGACCGACCTCGGCCGAAACCTTCCCCTCTAGCGCTTCCCATGCCGTCTCCGTCGTCGGCTTTGGTCGCCGTTGTTTGAACTCCGGTGAGGCTGACGTGGCGCCGTCATTAGGGGCAAATCACCCTGCTAACTAAACCATGTGCCACTGACAGTTGGCCCCATGCCCTATTTAATCCCAGTTTTGTTTCTATTTAGGTTAGTTTAAAACCCAGCGGGACCCACATGCCTGAGTTGACCCCGCTGACGTGGCTGTTGACTGGGCCCACACATCAGCGACCCTAACCAGCACCATGACACTGACCAGTGGGACCCACTGGTCAGGTTTGACCTGGACCGTGTTAGTTGACCGCGGACGTCACACTGACGATAGGCTGACGCAGTAAATCCTTTTCTGGATTTATTCTAATTTTTAAATATCCAGGAAATTTCAGAAAGTGTTATAAACTTCAATAATACATAGAAATTCAACCATAACTCCAAATGAAATAATTTATATATGAAAAATGATCAGAAAAATCCAATCTTTCCATTTGTACCATTTGACGCATGTTAGAACAACTTTTGGCTATTGTTTAGGACAATTCAACTAAATGGCATTTAATAAATCACATGTGGAGTTCGAATTTGAACCACGGGTTCAAACCAACTTCATTTAAACCGTTGATAGCTGCATTAGCTCAAACCACAGCATTTTGCCTTGTCATGATCATGCATCATATTGTCACATTGCATTGATTGTGTTTCTCTCTGTTGCCGGTAATTGTCCCCTCTGAGTAGACGTTGTTTCGACGATGTGATCGATGACATCGATGAAGAGCTATACTATCTTCAAAAGTGCTAGGCAAGCAAAAACCCCTTTTTCACAATCCCACTCTCTCGCTCCTGCTCTCTTTTACTGCATTTGGACAACATCATTTCAATTGTTACTTGCTGCGGTAGTTGAACCCCTTTCCTCTGCATGACTTGTCATTGCCACAGTAAATAGATGAAACCCACTAGCATGAGTAGGAGTTGTTTGAGCCCTGATGTGCCTACTCGTTCATGCTTGTTTGTCATGCCTGCTACTGCTTAGAGTTGAGTCAGGTCTGATTCATCGGGGATGAATTGAAATGTGGTGAACATGTCCATATGTTGAGAGCTAAGTGTGTGAACACAATTATGTAAAGGTAGCGGTGAGAGGCCATGTAGGAGTACATGGTGGGTTGTCTCATTGCAGCCGTCCCCAGGAACTGAGTTCTGTGTTTGTGATCCATGAACAGTTACTACCACACATTGGGCTCCGGGCGCTCCAAGCTCTCTCTGCTTATTAATCAACCTGATCTCTGTCCAGGAGTTGCAACTAGTTTCTAGTGTTTGTAGGTAGTGTTAGTAGTCTACAAAGTGGCACCTGGTACAGGTGGGCTTGGGACAGACTAGGCACAGTGGCACGGTGTACCAAGCGTAGATCTATCCGTCGAGGTGGGCTAGGGAACCCTGCACACATCGTTTGGGGCCGTGAGCGACACCCTGGCCGGATCTCCTTGCGGATGGAACCCGAATAGGCGATAAACCTGGACTAGAGACTTGTGTGGTTAGTCAGGTTGTGGCCGACTCCCTCGCCAGGCTTCCGCTTGAAGGTTACCGAGATACACGATGTGTACATGGTGGTAAGTGGCGAGAGCGTGTGTGAAGAAGTACTCTCCTGCAGGGTTAACATCATGTATTCGAATAGCCGTGTCCGTGGTAAAGGACTTCTGGTTTACCTATACAGTTCATAGACAAGTGAAAGTGGATACTCTAAAACTCGCAAGATAAGCGTGAGTGTTATGGATGGCGTTCTTGTAATGAGACGGGAGCGGATCCATAGTGGTGTATTGATATGGTGAATATGTGGACTCGTGTGCGCCACCTCAAATGAGTTACTTGCAGTCATAGTTTAGGATAGCCACTGAGTCAAAGCTGGCTTGCTGCAGTCAAACTCCACCACCCCCTTGTTGATACATATGTAGCTAGTTTTTATGTAAGTCTTGCTGCGTACATTTGTACTCACGTTTGCGTATTTTATGTTTTGTAGAGAGACGCCAGTCTCGTTAGTAGTTCTGTGTGGACTTCGACGTTTAGCTTGATACCTCAGCTACGATCTTGTGCCCTCGGCAGGATCTGGTAGATAGTCAGGCTTCTCAGCCTTTTTCATTTGTAGATGTCTGTACTCGGACATGTTAAGCTTCTGCATGTGCTTTGACTTGTATGCTCTGAATGTTGGGTCATGAGACCCATGTTTGTAATATCTTGCTCCTCGGAGCCTAATGAATAAATACTTGAGTCGTAGAGTTATGTTGTGATACCATGTTGTATTTACACATATCGAGCATATTGCGTGTATGATTGAAATGCTTGGTATGTGTGGGATCCGACAACCTAGTTGTTTATCCTTGGTAGCCTCTCTTATGGGGAAATGTAGTCTTGTGCTTCCATGAGCCTGAAGGAAATATGCCCTAGAGGCAATAATAAAGTTATTATTTATTTCCTTATATCATGATAAATGTTTATTATTCATGCTAGAATTGTATTAACTGGAAACATAATACATGTGTGAATACATAGACAAACAGAGTGTCACTAGTATGCCTCTACTTGACTAGCTCATTAATCAAAGATGGTTATGTTTCCTAGCCATGAACAAAGAGTTGTTATTTGATTAACGAGATCACATCATTAGTTGAATGATCTGATTGACATGACCCATTCCATTAGCATAGCACCCGATCGTTTAGTATATTGCTATTGCTTTTATCCATGACTTATACATGTTCCTTTAACTATGAGAATATGCAACTCCCATTTACTGTAGGAACACTTTGTGTGCTACCAAACGTCACAACGTAACTGGGTGATTATAAAGGTGCTCTACAAGTGTCTCCGAAAGTACATGTTGAGTTGGCATACTTCGAGATTAGGATTTGTCACTCCGATTGGCGGAGAGGTATCTCAGGGCCTTCTCGGTAATGCACATCACATAAAGCCTTGCAAGCATTGCAACCAATGAGTTAGTTGCGAGATGATGTATTACGGAACGAGAAAAGAGACTTACCGGTAACGAGATTGAACTAGGTATTGGATACCGACGATCGAATCTCGGGTAAGTAACATACCGATGACAAAGGGAACGACGTATGTTGTTATGCGGTCTGACCGATAAAGATCTTCGTAGAATATGTAGGAGCCAATATGGGCATCCAGGTCCCGCTATTGGTTATTGACCGGAAACGTGTCTCGGTCATGTCTACATTGTTCTCGAACCGTAGGGTCCGCACGCTTAACGTTACGATGACAGTTATTATGAGTTTATGCATTTTGATGTACCGAAGGAGTTCGGAGTCCCGGATGTGATCACGGACGTAATGAGGAGTCTCGAAATGGTCGAGACATAAAGAATTATATATTGGAAGCCTATGTTTGGACATCGGATGCATTCCAGGTGAAAACAGGATTTTACCGGAATACCGGGAGGGTTACCGGAACCCCCCGGGAGCATAATGGGCCAACATGGGCCTTGGAGGAAAGGTGAGAGGGCAGCCCTAGGGGCTGCGCGCCTCCCCCCCTTCCCTAGTCCTATTTGGACTAGGAGAAGTGGGGCGCCCCCTCTCTCTCTCTCTCCCCCTTGGAGCAATCCTAGTCCAACTAGGATTGGGGGGGGGGGGAATCCTACTCCCAGAGGGAGTAGGACTCTCCTGGCGCACCAAACCTGGCCGGCCAGCCCCTCCCCCTTGGATCCTTTATATACGGGGGCAGGGGGCACCCCAAAGACACACAAGTTGATCTACGGATCGTTCCTTAGCCGTGTGCGGTGCCCCCTTCCACCAAATTCCACCTCGATTATATCGTTGCAGTGCTTAGGCGAAGCCCTGCGCCGGTAACACATCAAGATCGTCACCACGCCGTCGTGCTGACGGAACTCTTCCCCGACGCTTTGCTGGATCGGAGCCCGGGGATCGTCATCGAGCTGAACGTGTGCCAAGAACTCGGAGGTGCCGGAGTAACGGTGCTGTGATCGGTTGGATCGCGAGGAGAACGTACGACTACTTCCTCTACGTACGACTACTTCCTCTACGTTGTGTCAACGCTTCCGCTTCGGTCTACGAGGGTACGTAGACAAACACTCTCCCCTCTCGTTGCTATGCATCACCATGATCTTGCGTGTGCGTAGGAAAATTTTTGAATTTACTGCGTTCCCCAACAGTGGCATCCGAGCCTAGGTTTTATGGTTGATGTTATTTGCACGAGTAGAACACAAGTGAGTTGTGGACGATACAAGTCATACTGCCTACCAGCATGTCATACTTTGGTTCAGCGGTATTGTTGGATGAGACGATCCGGACCAACCTTACGCGTACGCTTACGCGAGACCGGTTCCCTCGACGTGCTTTGCACAGAGATGGCTTGCGGAAGACTGTCTCTCCAACTTTAGTTGAACCGAGTGTGGCTACGCCCGGTCCTTGAGAAGGTTAAAACGGAGTCTATTTGACAAACTATCGTTGTGGTTTTGATGCGTAGGTAAGATGAGTTCTTGCTTAAAGCCCGTAGCAGCCACGTAAAACTTGCAACAACAAAGTAGAGAACGTCTAACTTGTTTTTGCAGGACATGTTGTGATGTGATATGGTCAAGACGTGATGCTATATTTTATTGTATGAGATGATCATGTTTTGTAACCGAGTTATCGGCAACTGGCAGGAGCCATATGGTTGTCGCTTTATTGTATGCAATGCAATCGCGATGTAATGCTTTACTTTATTGCTAAACGGTAGTGATAGTCGTAGAAGCATAAGATTAGCGAGACGACAACGATGCTGCGATGAAGATCAAGGTGTCGCGCCGGTGACGATGGTGATCATGACGGTGCTTCGAAGATGGAGATCACAAGCACAAGATGATGATGGCCATATCATATCACTTATATTGATTGCATGTGATGTTTATCCTTTTATGCATCTTATCTTGCTTTGATTGACGGTAGCATTATAAGATGATCTCTCACTAAATTATCAAGAAGTGTTCTCCCTGAGTATGCACCGTTGCGAAAGTTCTTCGTGCTGAGACACCACGTGATGATCGGGTGTGATAGGCTCTACGTTCAAATACAACGGGTGCAAAACAGTTGCACACGCGGAATACTCAGGTTTAACTTGACGAGCCTAGCATATACAGATATGGCCTCGGAACACAGAGACCGAAAGGTCGAGCGTGAATCATATAGTAGATATGATCAACATAATGATGTTCACCATTGAAACTACTCCATCTCACGTGATGATCGGACATGGTTTAGTTGATTTGGATCACGCGATCACTTAGAGGATTAGAGAGATGTCTATCTAAGTGGGAGTTCTTAAGTAATATGATTAATTGAACTTTAATTTATCATGAACTTAGTACCTGATAGTATCTTGCTTGTCTATGTTGTGTAGATAGATGGCTCGTGCTGTTGTTCCGTTGAATTTTAATGCGTTCCTTGAGAAAGCAAAGTTGAAAGATGATGGTAGCAATTACACGGACTGGGTCCGTAACTTGAGGATTATCCTCATTGCTGCACAGAAGAATTACGTCCTGGAAGCACCGCTAGGTGCCAGGCCTGGTGCAAGAGCTACGCCAGATGTTATGAACGTCTGGCGAAGCAAAGCTGATGACTACTCTATAGTTCAGTGTGCCATGCTTTACGGCTTAGAACCGGGACTTCAACGACGTTTTGAACACCATGGAGCATATGAGATGTTCCAGGAGTTGAAGTTAATATTTCAAGCAAATGCCCGGATTGAGAGATATGAAGTCTCCAATAAGTTCTATAGCTGTAAAATGGAGGAGAATGGTTCTGTCAGTGAGCATATACTCAGAATGTCTGGGTATAACAATCACTTGATTCAACTGGGAGTTAATCTTCCGGATGATTGCGTCATTGACAGAATTCTCCAATCACTGCCACCCAGCTACAAGAGCTTTGTGATGAACTATAATATGCAAGGGATGACCAAAACTATGCCCGAGCTCTTCGCGATGCTAAAAGCCGCGGAGGTAGAAATAAAAAAGGAGCATCAAGTGTTGATGGTTAACAAAACCACTAGTTTCAAGAAAAAGGGCAAAGGGAAGAAAAAGGGGAACTTCAAAAAGAACAGCAAGCAAGTTGCTACTCAAGAGAAGAAACCCAAGTCTGGACCTAAGCCTGAAACTGAGTGCTTCTATTGCAAGCAGACTGGTCACTGGAAGCGGAACTGCCCCAAGTATTTGGCGGATAAGAAGGATGGCAAGGTTAACAAAGGTATATGTGATATACATGTTATTGATGTGTACCTTACTAATTCTCGCAGTAGCACCTGGGTATTTGATACTGGTTCTGTTGCTAATATTTGCAACTCAAAACAGGGGCTACGGATTAAGCGAAGATTGGCTAAGGACGAGGTGACGATGCGCGTGGGAAATGGTTCCAAAGTCGATGTGATCGCGGTCGGCACGCTACCTCTACATCTACCTTCGGGATTAATATTAGATCTAAATAATTGTTATTTAGTACCAGCGTTGAGCATGAACATTATATCTGGATCTTGTTTGATGCGAGACGGTTATTCATTTAAATCAGAGAATAATGGTTGTTCTATTTATATGAGTAATATCTTTTATGGTCATGCGCCATTAAAGAGTGGTTTGTTCTTACTTAATCTCGATAGTAGTAACACACATATTCATAATGTTGAAGCCAAAAGATGCAGAGTTAATAATGATAGTGCAACTTATTTGTGGCACTGCCGTTTAGGTCATATCGGCGTAAAGCGCATGAAGAAACTCCATACTGATGGACTTTTGGAGTCACTTGATTATGAATCACTTGGCACTTGCGAGCCGTGCCTTATGGGCAAGATGACTAAAACACCGTTCTCCGGTACTGTGGAGAGAGCAACAGATTTATTGGAAATCATACATGCTGATGTATGTGGTCCAATGAATGTTGAGGCTCGTGGCGGATATCGTTATTTTCTCACCTTCACTGATGATTTAAGCAGATATGGGTATATCTACTTAATGAAACACAAGTCTGAAACATTTGAAAAGTTCAAAGAATTTCAGAGTGAAGTGGAAAATCATCGTAACAAGAAAATAAAGTTTCTACGATCTGATCGTGGAGGAGAATATTTGAGTTACGAGTTTGGTCTACATTTGAAACAATGCGGAATAGTTTCGCAACTCACGCCACCCGGAACACCACAACGTAATGGTGTGTCCGAACGTCGTAATCGTACTTTACTGGATATGGTGCGATCTATGATGTCTCTTACCGATTTACCGCTATCTTTTTGGGGTTATGCTCTAGAGACGGCCGCATTCACGTTAAATAGGGCACCATCAAAATCCGTTGAGACGACGCCTTATGAACTGTGGTTTGGCAAGAAACCAAAGTTGTCGTTTCTTAAAGTTTGGGGCTGCGATGCTTATGTGAAAAAACTTCAACCTGATAAGCTCGAACCCAAATCGGAAAAATGTGTCTTCATAGGATACCCAAAGGAGACTATTGGGTATACCTTCTATCACAGATCCGAAGGCAAAATTTTTGTTGCCAAAGTCGGAAACTTTCTAGAGAAGGAGTTTCTCTCGAAAGAAGTGAGTGGGAGGAAAGTAGAACTTGATGAGATAACAGTATCTGCTCCTTTATTGAGAAGTAGTACATCACAGAAATCTGTTTCTGTGACACCTACATCAAATAGGGAGGAAGCTAATGATAATGATCATGAAACTTCAGATCAAGTTTCTACTGAACTTCGTAGATCAACCAGAGTAAGATCCGCACCAGAGTGGTACGGTAATCCTATTTTGGAAGTCATGTTACTAGACCATGATGAACCTACGAACTATGAAGAAGCGATGGTGAGCCCAGATTCCGCAAAATGGCTTGAGGCCATGAAATCTGAGATGGGATCCATGTATGATAACAAAGTGTGGACTTTGGTTGACTTGCCCGATGATCGGCAAGCAATAGAAAATAAATGGATTTTCAAGAAGAAGACTGACGCTGATGGTAATGTTACTGTCTATAAAGCTCGACTTGTTGCAAAAGGTTTTCGACAAGTTCAAGGGATTGACTACGATGAGACTTTCTCACCCGTAGCGATGCTTAAGTCTGTCCGAATCATGTTAGCAGTTGCCGCATTTTATGATTATGAAATTTGGCAAATGGATGTCAAAACTGCATTCCTGAATGGATTTCTGGAAGAAGAGTTGTACATGATGCAACCAGAAGGTTTTGTCGATCCAAAGGGAGCTAACAAAGTGTGCAAGCTCCAGCGATCCATTTATGGACTGGTGCAAGCCTCTCGGAGTTGGAATAAACGCTTTGATGGTGTGATCAAAGCTTTTGGTTTTATACAGACTTTCGGAGAAGCCTGTATTTACAAGAAAGTGAGTGGGAGCTCTGTAGCATTTCTGATATTATATGTAGATGACATATTACTGATCGGAAATAATATAGAATTTCTGGATAGCATAAAGGGATACTTGAATAAAAGTTTTTCAATGAAAGACCTCGGGGAAGCTGCTTACATATTGGGCATTAAGATCTATAGAGATAGATCAAGACGCTTAATAGGACTTTCACAAAGCACATACCTTGACAAAGTTTTGAAAAAGTTCAGAATGGATCAGGCAAAGAAAGGGTTCTTGCCTGTGGCACAAGGTGTGAAATTGAGTAAGACTCAATGCCCGACCACCGCAGAAGATAGAGAGAAGATGAAAAATGTTCCCTATGCTTCAGCCATAGGCTCTATCATGTATGCAATGCTGTGTACCAGACCTGATGTGTGCCTTGTTGTAAGTTTAGCAGGCAGGTACCAAAGTAATCCAGGAGTGGATCACTGGACAGCGGTCAAGAACATCCTTAAGTACTTGAGAAGGACTAAGGATATGTTTCTCATTTTTGGAGGTGACAAAGAGCTCGTCGTAAACGGTTACGTCGATGCAAGCTTTGACACTGATCCGGACGATTCCAAATCGCAAACCGGATACGTATTTACATTAAACGGTGGAGCTGTCAGTTGGTGCAGTTCTAAACAAAGCGTCGTGGCGGGATCTACATGTGAAGCTGAGTACATAGCCGCTTCAGAAGCGGCCAATGAAGGAGTCTGGATGAAGGAGTTCATATCCGATCTAGGTGTTGTACCTAGTGTATCGGGTCCAATGAAAATCTTTTGTGACAATACTGGTGCAATTGCCTTGGCAAAGGAATCCAGATTTCACAAAAGAACCAAACACATCAAGAGACGCTTCAACTCCATCCGGGATTTGGTCCAGGTGGGAGACATAGAGATATGCAAGATACATACGGATCTGAATGTTGCAGACCCGTTGACTAAGCCTCTTCCACGAGCAAAACATGATCAGCACCAAAACTCCATGGGTGTTAGAATCATTACTTTGTAATCTAGATTATTGACTCTAGTGCAAGTGGGAGACTGAAGGAAATATGCCCTAGAGGCAATAATAAAGTTATTATTTATTTCCTTATATCATGATAAATGTTTATTATTCATGCTAGAATTGTATTAACTGGAAACATAATACATGTGTGAATACATAGACAAACAGAGTGTCACTAGTATGCCTCTACTTGACTAGCTCATTAATCAAAGATGGTTATGTTTCCTAGCCATGAACAAAGAGTTGTTATTTGATTAACGAGATCACATCATTAGTTGAATGATCTGATTGACATGACCCATTCCATTAGCATAGCACCCGATCGTTTAGTATATTGCTATTGCTTTTATCCATGACTTATACATGTTCCTTTAACTATGAGAATATGCAACTCCCATTTACTGTAGGAACACTTTGTGTGCTACCAAACGTCACAACGTAACTGGGTGATTATAAAGGTGCTCTACAAGTGTCTCCGAAAGTACATGTTGAGTTGGCATACTTCGAGATTAGGATTTGTCACTCCGATTGTCGGAGAGGTATCTCAGGGCCTTCTCGGTAATGCACATCACATAAAGCCTTGCAAGCATTGCAACCAATGAGTTAGTTGCGAGATGATGTATTACGGAACGAGAAAAGAGACTTACCGGTAACGAGATTGAACTAGGTATTGGATACCGACGATCGAATCTCGGGTAAGTAACATACCGATGACAAAGGGAACGACGTATGTTGTTATGCGGTCTGACCGATAAAGATCTTCGTAGAATATGTAGGAGCCAATATGGGCATCCAGGTCCCGCTATTGGTTATTGACCAGAAACGTGTCTCGGTCATGTCTACATTGTTCTCGAACCGTAGGGTCCGCACGCTTAACGTTACGATGACAGTTATTATGAGTTTATGCATTTTGATGTACCGAAGGAGTTCGGAGTCCCGGATGTGATCACGGACGTAATGAGGAGTCTCGAAATGGTCGAGACATAAAGAATTATATATTGGAAGCCTATGTTTGGACATCGGATGCATTCCAGGTGAAAACAGGATTTTACCGGAATACCGGGAGGGTTACCGGAACCCCCCGGGAGCATAATGGGCCAACATGGGCCTTGGAGGAAAGGTGAGAGGGCAGCCCTAGGGGCTGCGCGCCTCCCCCCCTTCCCTAGTCCTATTTGGACTAGGAGAAGTGGGGCGCCCCCTCTCTCTCTCTCTCCCCCTTGGAGCAATCCTAGTCCAACTAGGATTGGGGGGGGGGGAATCCTACTCCCAGAGGGAGTAGGACTCTCCTGGCGCACCAAACCTGGCCGGCCAGCCCCTCCCCCTTGGATCCTTTATATACGGGGGCAGGGGGCACCCCAAAGACACACAAGTTGATCTACGGATCGTTCCTTAGCCGTGTGCGGTGCCCCCTTCCACCAAATTCCACCTCGATTATATCGTTGCAGTGCTTAGGCGAAGCCCTGCGCCGGTAACACATCAAGATCGTCACCACGCCGTCGTGCTGACGGAACTCTTCCCCGACGCTTTGCTGGATCGGAGCCCGGGGATCGTCATCGAGCTGAACGTGTGCCAAGAACTCGGAGGTGCCGGAGTAACGGTGCTGTGATCGGTTGGATCGCGAGGAGAACGTACGACTACTTCCTCTACGTACGACTACTTCCTCTACGTTGTGTCAACGCTTCCGCTTCGGTCTACGAGGGTACGTAGACAAACACTCTCCCCTCTCGTTGCTATGCATCACCATGATCTTGCGTGTGCGTAGGAAAATTTTTGAATTTACTGCGTTCCCCAACAGAGCCATAGTAGTCCGCTACAGCTTGGTCTACCGGAGTCCTGCTACCCCAGCACTACTACTCCGGAACACTTGACTGGCCGGCATGTGATTCACTTCGTTCCTGTGTCTGTCCCTTCGGGGAAATGTCACGCGGTGACATCTGGAGTCCTGTTAGCCCAGTGCTATAGCCCGGATTCGCACGCTGCTGACCGTCATGCTCGATGTTGATTCATGTATGGCTGTCCCCGTAAGTTAGTGCCACTTTGGGTTCACGACTAGTCATGTCGGCCCGGGTTCTCTGTCATATGGATGCTAGCGACACTATCATATACGTGAGCCAAAAGACGCAGACGGTCCCGGGCCGTGGTAAGGAGACACCCGTGGGAATACCGTGCGTGAGGCCGCAAAGTGATATGAGGTGTTACCGGCAAGATCGATGTGACTTGGAATCAGGGTCCTGACAGCTTTGGTATCAGAGCCTGACTGCCTGTAGGATTACCAAGCCAAACCGGTCGAAGTCATGTCTAGAAATGCTTTAGTTATATAAGGGAATTGATTCTGGAAGGGAACGTAAGGCTCTTTTTACTCCATTACCTCATGCACTTCTGATCTGAGTCATCCTCTTCTCTTCTACGGGGTTAAGAAACTAGGCTCCCTCCTCTTTCTATTAGGATCATGTGTTACTAATCCGTAGACTCTTAGGATTGTTGGTCTCAAGCCCCAGTTCAGTTTCTACTACTCAAGTGTGTTGTTAGTTGGACTTGGAACCTTGATATGACGTTGTTGAGTGGTTATGCCACCATTTTGCATGATGTATCAAATCTTTTGAGCATTTACAGTCGTTATGTTGTCCAAGTCATCCCATGTTTCTAAATAGTCTGATGCATTTGTAAATCCCTTCTTTACAATTCCGATGTCCCTTTGGGCCAGTTCAACCACACTAATCGATGAGTTGAGGTACTCTATTACCTTGATATATATGTTTAGCTATTATTCTGACACTAGGTGTTTTAGGGAGTCACCTAGTAATCTAGCCATGTTTTGTGTTCCCAGTGTGATGATTTTGGCCACCATTCTCGAAAGCATCCCGTGATGCCATTTAGGTAGTAGGCCTTCTATTTCTGGGTTCTGAAGCCCAAGTTTCACTCTACTTACCTCGTGTTGATAGTGTTGCTCGTACCTTTAGTATATTAGTAACCTTTGCGATAGTCCTCGAGGTCCGTGGTATCTCCTTGTTCCCAATACCATGAACTGCTTATGGGAGAAGTTCTTTTGAACCAAAAGATCACAACCAGAATGCTCTTGATGAGTTCTCCATTCTACATTGTGAATCTGCCAGTTCTACCTTTTTGCATGGGTTATCCGGAAGAAATGTTGAGCTTTGCTCGACATACTAATCTATGCATCCACAATTCAGAAAGTTATATGTTCCTTTGGGTTGCCCCTCTTCAATTGAATTCTAACCCTCATATATCAATTTATAGTCAAGAGTATGTGTGCATTCGTTCATCGGTGCCTATCGTTCTTGTGGTCCGTCAAGCCATTCTAGTTCAGAATGAGTAGGAGAAACAAACTCCAGTACCTCATCCATTTCTAGGATTGGGTCAAAGCAGTTGTATTCCGTGGATCAAAATGTCAATCCAGCTTTTGTTCTATTCTACCTTGGACTGTCACCCTTTCATATCATGAATGACGGGAGAATTGCACGATCTCTCATGAATTCTTGACGCAGTGATACTTCTTGCCATCATTTTTCATTCCTCAGTTCCTGTGTTATTGTAACCGGAATGCCGACAAGTGAATCGTGATGTGTGAACTCGATACTCCTAGCAACCTCGTTGCTTGGTAGTTAGTGGACAATAATCTTATTCTTAGTGTGTTGGTTATTGAATCATCATCCTAAGATTTATCGCGCGACCTAGTCCATTTTCCCTAGTGCACTCCTCGATCAATGAGAGAGGATTGTGTCAATCCATCACTCTCTTGATCACATCATCTTGCCCTGAAAAGCAAGATTGCTCCCGAGCTTAATAACATATAGGTGGTTCGTGATTTTCCGGATATCTTCACGGAAGTATCACTAGGTCGTCCCCTGACCGATATGTTGAGTTCGTGATCAAGTTGGTTTTCCAATAAATCACCCTTCCTCCAAGAGTTCTGTGTTGGATACCCTGAGCTAGTTGGCTAAGCTAAACAACAACTTGGAGAGTTGGAAGATAAAAGCTTTGCCTTACTTAGTTCATTCCAAAGGGATATCTTTGTGTGTGTGTGTGTGTGTGTTGAAGAAAGATGATATCTTCATTGATTGGTCCTAGTGATCAATTGTTGGACCTATTGTCCTACCCAAATATTTGATTTGCGTATGGGCTATCGTCAAATCAAATCAGAACCAACGATGTTCATAATGTTGTCTTACTCGCGGTTGTCGAGCATACACCATTATATCTTTTGGGTCCGACCAATGCTACTACTTTGTTCACATAGTTATGGAACTCCATTTATATGGAAAACTGGATGAATTGTTGTTGAGCCCATCGGCAACATAATTATCATCTCCATGATTTGAAATAGACATTAAAGCTAGTGTTGGAAACTTTGTAAGCAATGCTTTTGTGTTCCGTTCATGAAGCATATGTTGGATGAAAGAAGTGACTTTCTCTGATTCATGTGCAATTGGTGCAAGTTGCCGCCATGAGTTCAAGAAAGATTGTTTTTGCCTCCTCCGGAATCATCCCAGGTCAGCCATGCATGTGCAAAGTATTCTGTGGTCTGTTGACTGATCATCTTCGTTCCATATGAATTCCATAGCACACTAAGCCACTGACTGATCTGTTCTAGGAAAAGGAGTTAAGTGCTAATCCATGGTAAGGCACAATACTTCGATATCCTCGTTGATGGTTCCCCTCCTGAACTCGGTAGTGTTTTATTATAAGACTACTATGTGGTCATGCTTGTCTAGGATAGTGTGTTCACAGGTATGTATCATCACCGTCTGATGTTTTGGAACTTGCTATCGTAGTTCATTTCCCGAGAATTTCACAACGCCATCTCGTCGATTTGTGTTGCAAACTTTCATTTTCCTTTCTAGACTTGATAAATCTGGATTATCCTGACACCAACCAGATTTGAATCTCAGGCAGATATGATGGTTGGAACCTTTTCCAAGATCTATGGTGTAGGTTCTGGTAAAGTGGACGCACCTAGCTGGAAGATCTATTATTGTAGTATCTTGATTGAGAAAGTTGGCCACCTCCCCATAAGGATCTCGTAGAATTTATTCCAATAGTTGTTCCTTATGGATCCTTTGTATTTCGAAGTCCAACCTTTACTTGATGGCCATGTCGATGCTTTTAAGCATGATCGTGGTACCTAGAACGTCAAGGAGAACATTAGAAGCGGAGTGCTAAATGTCTATCGGTCGATCCTCCAGATTTTGTTTCCTTGGCATCGTCAAGATAAAATCTGAGAAGGTGTTGTCTTCCTTTGTATCTGCATCCTCCATCGCTATTCATCGTGGTAGTAGGAACTATTGCCAAGATCTTTGGCATAGATGCTGGTAAAACCTGATAAATATGGAAATGCTCAAGTTCTTGAGAGCATGCTCAGAGACTAGGTTATATCTTTGGTATCAATCGGATTGTGCCTTCCATTTGTCGACTTTTCAATAACCATAGTTCCATTCCAAAACTGAATATGCAATTTCCTTTGAATTTCTTCAAACGATCGTTTGTGAATTGCCATTAGCCTGGTATGAAGAGCTTCAATGATCCTTTCCGATAGAGTTTTTTTGTCATCATCGTGTTGGATGGAGTTCTTAGAGCAAGACGTCGAGGCAAAGGTGATGATCGAATCAACGTTCTTATGAAGTGCAACCTGGATCGTGAAGATTGTGCTAGCTTTGTGTCCCCTCTGTCTTCTTACCTCACGTCTTGAATCTCGGGACGAGATACTTGTTTAGTGGGGGTGAGTTGTCACAGCCCAAGAATTCTGCTTTGTAATTAGTTGCATCAGTGAGTTGCATCCATGCATCATGTTTTAATTCAAGAAACTATAATTGAGGGAATTACGAAAGCCTCAAAATTCAATTAAAAGAAGGGCAACCCTTAAAGTTGCCTTCAGTGAAACCAAAATGACCTTCATTAATGTTTGATATTTTTGGCAAGGGTTTGAGTCTAAATCAAAAATAGTGAACATTTTTAAGGAATCATTTTGGCATTGAATTTAAATCACTATGGTATTTGAATTTGAATACATATTCATATTATAAAGAATATATTTTCAAATGCTTTGTTATATTTTATGTTCATTTGGAGAAGTTCTTTGAGTGACATAAAATATTCAGAGAAGTGTTTTGGCATTGTTTGAATTTGCTTGAATTCAAAACAGTGGCAAAAGATTAAATAAAACAAAAATAGAACAGAATAGGAAAAAAATGAGAGCTTACCTGGCCCAAACCTACCTGGCGGCCTAGTTGGCTGGCCCAGCCCAGCAGCCTTCCCTCCATGTCATCTTCTTCGCGCCAGTGGGCAGCGCGCGTGGCCGACGCACGCCGGCACACGCCCGGCCACCTCCTGCTTGCCACCTCGCCCCGGACCGACTAGAAACGCCACGCGCCCCCTGAATCCCCTCGGCCTCCCCCTCGCTTACTCATCCCCTCCCCGTCTCTCTCTCTCCTGCGAACTCCCGAGTGCAGTCGTCACCATCGTCGCCGTTTAGCATGGCCACCGAGCTCCACAGGAGTCGTTTCCATGCCCCCGTGCTCCGCCCCAACCCCAAGCACCTCTCCGCCGACCAACGCAAGGCCGAGCGACCCGAGGACGACGCCGCGACTTTTCTTCCCCGTCCATGGCCGCCGGATGCTGCCGTCCGATTCGCGTCGTCCCTGCCTCCCCGAGCTTCACGACTGGCTCTTTGAACCGCGGTGAGATACTGACAGTTTCCCCTCTGACCCCCTTGCTTGCTCCCGCCCTCTAGCCATAGCCCCGAGGTCACCAGAGGCCGCCGTCCGCCATGGCCGGCGAGCCCGCGCTCCCAAGCCTCTCCTGCTCGCTCCAGGGGAATCGACACGCTCCTGGCGCCTCTAGGAGGCTGCCTAGCCACTACGTTTGCTCGCTCGAGCAGTACAGCCCTGGACCCGCTCGAGCCCAAGTCTGGCAGCCGCTTCTGCCCGCCGCCGTCGCTGCAACACGCCGTTCCCGGCAACACCGCTTGCACAGTTGGATGCGGCCGAGTGCCATCTTTCCAACGGGACCGACCTCGGTCGAAACCGTCCCCTCTAGCGCTTCCCGTGTCGTCTCCGTCGTCGGCTTTGGTCGCCGCCGGCTGAACTCCGGCGCGGCTGACGTGGCACCATCATTAGGGGCTAATCACCCGGCTAACTAAACCATGTGCCACTGATAGTGGGCCCCATGCCCTATTTAATACCAGTTTTGTTTCTGTTTAGGTTAGTTTAAAACCCAGCGGGACCCACATGCCTGAGTTGACCCCGCTGACGTGGCCGTTGACTGGGCCCACACATCAGCGACCCTAAGCAGCACCGTGACACTGACCAGTGGGACCCATTGGTCAGGTTTGACCTGGACCGTGTTAGTTCACCGCGGACGTCACACTGACGCTAGGCTGACGCAGTAAATCCTTTTCTGGATTTATTCTAATTCGAAATATCCAGGAAATTTCAGAAAGTGTTATAAACTTCAAAAATTCATAGAAATTCAACCATATCTCCAAATGAAATAATTTATATATGAAAAATGATAAAAAAATCCAATCTTTCCATCTGTACCATTTTCATGCATGTTAGAACAACTTTTGGCTACTGTTTAGGACAATTCAACTAAATGGCATTTAATAAATCACATGTGGAGTTTGAATTTGAACCATGGGTTCAAACCAACTTCATTTAAACCGTTGATAGCTGCATTAGCTCAAACCACAACATTTTGCCATGTCATGATCATGCATCATATTGTCGCATTGCATTGATTGTGTTTCTCTCTGTTGCCGGTAATTGTCCCCTCTCAGTAGACGTTGTTTCAACAATGTGATCAATGACACTGATGAAGAGCTATACTATCTTCAAAAGTGCCAGGCAAGCAAAACCCCCTTGTTCATTCCGATACAATCCCACTCTCTCGCTCCTGCTCTCTTTTACTGCATTTGGACAGCAACGTTTCAATTGTTAAATGCTGCGATAGTTGAACCCCTTTCCTCTGCATGACCTTTCATTGCCACAGTAAATAGATGAAACCCACTAGCATCAGTAGGAGTTGTTTGAGCCCTGATGTGCCTACTCCTTCATGCTTGTTTGTCATGCCTGCTACTGCTTAGAGTTGAGTCAGGTCTGATTCATCGGGGATGAATTGAAATGTGGTGAACATGTCCATATGTTGAGAGCTAAGTGTGTGAACACGATTTGGTAAACGTAGCGGTGAGAGGCTATGTAGGAGTACATTGTGGGTTGTCTCATTGCAGCCATCCTCAGGAACTGAGTTCTGTGTTTGTGATCCATGAACAGTTACTACCACACATTGGGCTCCGGGCGCTCCAAGCTCTCTCGGCTTATTAATCAACCTGATCTCTGTCCAGGAGTTGAAACTAGTTTCTGGTGTTTGTAGGTAGTGTTAGTAGTCTACCAAGTGGCACCCGATACAGGTGGGCTTGGGACAGACTAGGCACAGTGGCAGGGTGTACCAAGCGTAGATCCATCCGTCGAGGTGGGCTTGGGAACCCTGCACACATCGTTTGGGGTTGTGAGGGACAGCCCGACCGGATCTCCTTGTGGATGGAACCCGAATAGGCGATAAACCTGGACTAGAGACTTGTGTGGTTAGTCAGGTCGTGGCCGACTTCCTTGCCAGGCTCCCGCTTGAAGGTTGCCGAGATACTCGATGTGTACATGGTGGTAAGTGGCGAGAGCGTGTGTGAAGAAGTACACCCCTGCAAGGTTAACATCATCTATTCGAATAGCCGTGTCCGCGGTAAAGGACTTTTGGGTTACCTGTACAGTTCATAGACAAGTGAAAGTGGATACTCTAAAACTTGCAAGATAAGCGTGAGTGTTATGGATGGCGTTCTCGTAGGGAGACGGGAGCGGATCCATAGTGGTGTATTGATATGGTGAATATGTGGACTCGTGTGCGCCACCTCAAAAGAGTTACTTGCAGTCATAGTTTAGGATAGCCACTGAGTCAAAGCTAGCTTGCTGCAGTCAAACTCCACCACCCCCTTGTTGATACTGATGCATATGTAGCTAGTTCCGATGTAAGTCTTGCTGGGTACATTTGTACTCACGTTTGTGTATTTTATGTTTTGCAGAGAGACGTCAGTCTCGTTAGTAGTTCCGTGTGGACTTCGACGTTTATCTTGATACCTCAACTACGATCTTGTGCCCTCGGCAGGATCTGGTAGATAGTCAAGCTTCTCAGCCTTTTTCATTTGTAGATGTGTGTACTCCGACATGTTAATCTTCCGCATGTGCTTTGACTTGTATGCTCTGAATGTTGGGTCATGGGACCCATGTTTGTAATATCTCGCTCCTCGGAGCATAATGTATAAATACTTGAGTCGTAGAGTTATGTTGTCATACCATGTTGTATTTACACATATCGAGCATATTGTGTGTATGATTGAAATGCTATGTATGTGTGGAATCCGACAACCAAGTTGTTTATCCTTGGTAGCCTCTCTTATGGGGAAATGTAGTCTTGTGCTTCCATGAGCCATAGTAGTCCGATACAGCCCGATTTACCGGAGTCCTGCTAGCCCAGCACTACTGCTCCGGAACACTTGACTGGCCGGCATGTGATTCACTTCGTTCCTGTGTCTGTCCCTTCGGGGAAATGTCACGCGGTGACATCTGGAGTCCTGTTGGCCCAGTGCTATAGCCTGGATTCGCACGCCGCTGACCGACATGCTCGATGTTGATTCATGTATGCCTGTCCCCGTAAGTGAGTGCCACTTTGGGTTCATGACTAGTCATGTCGGCCCGGGTTCTCTGTCATATGGATGCTAGCGACACTATCATATACGTGAGCCAAAAGACGCAAACGGTCCCGGGCCATGGTAAGGCGACACCCGTGGGAATACCGTGCGTGAGGCCGCAAAGTGATATGAGGTGTTACCGGCTAGATTGATGTGACTTGGAATCGGGGTCCTAACAGCTTGTCGTTGAGGGATCTGACGATACCGGTGCCGGCAAGAAGGTCAAGGCAGAAGCCCTCGGCAAGGAGATTGCCAGGTGCGCCGCTTGCCGGGCCCTGGCGGCTACCGACAAGCCAGGAAGCTCAGGCAAGCAATACTGCTAGATCCACCACACCAAGGGCCACGACCTCCAGAACTGCCGACAAGTCGAGCTGCTTGCTGAGAAGCAAAAGGCTGAGTATGAAAGGCGGGACAAGGAGAAGGACCAGGACGGTGCTGAGGGATCCAGCAAGAAGTGTGGCGACCAAGGAGGCCGCCACTGCAAGGACAACCAGCAAGAGAGGCTCGCACGAGGCCGCAACAAGAAACAAGAAGACGACGATCACGACGTGGACGACGAGTCTGGTGAGCAAGGGTTCCAGAAGGCAACGGAGGCCATGTGCGTTGATAGCAGCGCCTCGCTGCATACCTCTCACCACCATCTCAAGCAGTGGGCACATGAGATTACAGCAGCACAACCGTCGTTCGACACTCAGAAGCCGCTGAAGTGGTCCAGCACGCCCCTCATCTTTGACGCCGAGGACCACCCTGACCGTACTACCGCGGTCGGGTGTTTGCCATTGTTGGTCTCACCAACGATACGCAGCCTCAGGGTGAACAATATGTTGGTTGATGGCGGGGCCGACCTGAGCCTGATCTCGCCTGTCATGATCAAAAGGTTACAAATCCCTGATGGAGACCTCGAGGAAACAGATACGTTTCAAGGGGTCAATCTGTGGAGGAACCAGCCGAAGGGAAAGTTCACACTGCCCGTGACATTTGGAGGAGAGTTGAACTACAGGACAAAGAGGATCGTCTTTGATGTGGCCGAGATCCGCTTGCCCTACAACAGGATCCTCGGCCGCCCGGCACTATCCAAGTTCATGGCGGCATCACACTACGCCTACAACATGCTAAAGATGCCCGGGCCGTTGACCATCATCTCCATCCCCTCGTAGAAGAAGGACGCGTTGATCTGCGCCGACGAACTCTACCGGGAAGCAGTTGCAGTAGCTACCGTCAAGGCACCTGCTCCTACCGCTGAAGGCCCGGGAGTGAAGAAGGAGCCCGGCAAGACCTCTCGCACCCACTCCGGCAAGCACACCTCCTCGGAGTGTTGTGCTACCGTTAAGGATGTGCTAGAGAGCTCTATCAACAAGAGCAAGAGATCCAGAGCCGAGCCGCCGCAGACCAGGAAAGTGCCCGTCGGGGAGGATGGCACGGGAGGGGCCTTCATCATAGGCTCCACCCTCGACAGCAAATAGGAAGGCGCGCTTGTCACCTTCCTGCTGGAAAATGTCGACGTGTTTGCATGGCAAGGGTCCGACATCCTCGATGTTCCAAGGGAGGTGATGGAGCACCACCTAGTTGTCGGCCCCCATCCGTGGCCTTTCAAGCAAATGGACAGAAAGTAGGCTCTGGAAAGGCAGGAGTTCATCACAGAGGAGATCAGGAAGTTGGAAGCGGCAGGTTTGCTGAGAGGGGTGCTCCACCCGACGTGGTTGGCCAATCCGGCAGTGGTGCGCAAGGCGAATGGGAAGTGGAGGATGTGTATTGATTACACATATATTAATAAGGCTTGTCCTAAGGACCCCTTCCAGTTGCCGCGCATCGACCAAATTGTTGACTCCACAGCCGGGTGTGATATGTTATCATTCCTCAACGCCTACTCAGGCTACCACCAAATCTTCATGACAAGACAGGTTGAAGAGAAGACATCATTCATCACCCCATGTGGTACGTATTGCTTTTTACGGATGCCTTTCGGGTTGAAGAGTGCTGGCTCAACGTTTGCAAGAGCAGTCCAAATTGGTTTTGAACCTCAGCTCCACAGAAATATGGAGACCTACATGGATGACATAGTGGTCAAAACCAAGGACGGGCCAACTCTGGTGCAAGATCTGGAAGAGACATTTGCTAACCTGCGCAAGATCAACCTCAAGCTAAACCCTGAGAAGTGTGTCTTCGGCGTTCCGTCCGGCAAGCTTCTCGGGTTCTTTGTGTCGCAGCGCGGGATAGAGGCAAACTTAGACAAGATCAAGGCTATTGAGCAGATCGAGGCGCCCAAGCGGATCAAGGATGTGCGTCGGCTCACCGGCTGCGTTGCCACCATGAGCCGATTCATCTCCAAGTCCACCGAGCATGCACTTCCCTTCTTCAAAATCTTGAAGAAGGCAGGCCCAATAGAGTGGACCCCAGAAGCCGAGGCAGCACTGCAGGATCTGAAGAAATACCTTTCCTCCATGCTAATACTGATTGTGCCTAAACCACAAGTGTCGTTGCTGCTGTATCTGGCGGCGACGAATCAAGTGGTCAGTGCCGCACTGGTGGCACAAAGGGAGGTCGATGAGGAGGCAACAATGGCAGCAGAACCAGCGGATGGCAAGCCAAAGATTCCCCCGGCAGAGTCTTGTGCCACCAAGGCAATTCCCACGCAATCGAGTGAAGTGGTGCCAAAGAAGAAGATGATGCAGCACCCGATTTACTTTGTCAGCTCCCTCTTGCAGGGGGCTAGATCGAGGTATTCCGACGTGCAAACACTGCTCTTCGGCCTGCTTATGGCCTCGAGGAAGCTGCGTCACTACTTCTAGGCCCACGAGATCACTGTCGTCACCCGCCTCCCGTTGCAACGGATACTACACAACCCGGACGCAACCGGAAGGATTGTGGAATGGGCCTTGGAGCTATCAAGCTTCGGTTTAAAGTTTGAAAGTACCTCGACAATTTAGAGCAGAGTCTTGGCGGAATTCATCATAGAATGGACCTCGATGCCTGACAAAGAAATCCAGGAGACCACTCTCCCCGGGAAGGAAGCAGACCGCGACTAGATCATGTACTTTGATGGGGATTTCTCGCTGCAAGGCGCCGGTGCCGGTGTGCTACTCGTCGCACCCACCGGAGAACACCTCAAGTACGTGATCCAGATGCACTTCCCCAGGGAGATGTCCACCAACAACACCGCAGAGTACGAGGGATTGCTTGCCGGTCTCAGGATCGCGGGAGACCTCGGGGTTAAGAAGCTCATCGTCAGGGGTGACTCGCAGCTTATTATCAGGCAGGTCAACAAGGATTATTAGAGCCCATTGATGGAAGCTTACGTAGATGAGGTGAGGAAGCTGGAGGAACACTTTGACGGTATCCAGGCAGAGCACGTCCCCCGAGCGGAGAACGACGTCGCCGATTACCTGTCAAAGCGTGCCACATTCAAGCTACCTATGGAACCAGGTACCTATTGTTGGGGAACGTAGTAATTTCAAAAAATTCCTACGCACACGCAAGATCATGGTGATGCACAGCAACGAGAGGGGAGAGTGTTGTCTACGTACCCTCGTAGACCGAAGCGGAAGCATTGACACAACATAGAGGAAGTAGTAGTACGTCCTCCTCATGATCCGACCGATCCCAGCGCCGTTACTCCGGCGCCTCCGAGTTCTTGACACACGTACAACACGATGACGTTCTCCGGGCTCCGATCCAGCAAAGCTCTCGGGGAAGAGTTTCGTCAGCACGACGGCGTGGTGACGATCTTGATGTGTTACCGACGCAGGGCTTCTCCTAAGCACTGCGACAATATGACCGAGGTGGAATATGGTGGAGGGGGGCACCGCACACAGCTAAGGAACGATCTCAAGGATCAACTTGTGTGTCTATGGGGTGCCCCCTGCCCCTGTATATAAAGGATGGAGGAGGAGGAGGCCGTCCAAGGCTTGGTGCGGCCAGGATGTGGAGTCCTACTAGGACTCCAAGTCCTAGTAGGAGTCCACCAAGAGGAGAGGAAGGGAGAAGGAAGTGGAGGAGAAGGAAAGGTGGCCGGCCCCCTTTTCCCTAGTCCAATTCGGACAAGAGGGAAGGGGGGGGCGTAGCAGCCCCTTGGCCCTTTCTTCTCTTCCCACTAAAGCCCATCAAGGCCCATTGCTTCTCCCGTAACTACCCGGTACTCCCGAAAATACCCGAATCACTCAGAACCTTTCCGATGTCCGAATATAGTCGTCCAATATATCGATCTTTACGTCTCGACCATTTCGAGACTCCTCGTCATGTCCCCGATCTCATCCTTGACTCCGAACTCCTTCGGTACATCAAAACTCATAAACTCATTATATAACTGTCATCGAAACCTTAAGCGTGCGGACCCTACGGTTCGAGAACAATGTAGACATGACCGAGACACGTCTCCGGTCAATAACCAATAGCGGGACCTGGATGCCCATATTGGCTCCTACATATTCTACGAAGATCTTTCTCGGTCAGACCGCATAACAACATACGTCGTTCCCTTTGTCATCGGTATGTTACTTGCCCGAGATTCGATCGTCGGTATCCAATACCTAGTTCAATCTCGTTACCGGCAAGTCTCTTTACTCGTTCCGTAATACATCATCTCGCAACTAACTCATTGGTTGCAATGCTTGCAAGGCTTATGTGATGTGCATTACCGAGAAGGCCCTGAGCTACCTCTCCGACATTCGGAGTGACAAATCCTAATCTCGAAATACGCCAACCCAACAAATACTTTCGGAGACACCTGTAGAGCACCTTTATAATCACCCAGTTACGTTGTGACGTTTGGTAGCACACAAAGTGTTCCTACGGTAAACGGGAGTTGCATAATCTCATAGTCATAGGAACATGTATAAGTCATGGATAAAAGCAATAGCAACATACTAAACGATCGGGTGCTAAGCTAATGGAATGGGTCATGTCAATCAGATCATTCAACTAATGATGTGACCTCATTAATCAAATAACAACTCCTTGTTCATAGTTAGGAAACATAACCATCTTTGATTAATGAGCTAGTCAAGTAGAGGCATACTAGTGACACTCTGTTTGTCTATGTATTCACACATGTATTATGTTTCCTGTTAATACAATTCTAGCATGAATAATAAACATTTATCATGAATTAAGGAAATAAATAATAACTTTATTATTGCCTCTAGGGCATATTTCCTTCAGTCTCCCACTTGCACTAGAGTCAATAATCTAGTTCACATCGCCATGTGATTTACCAGCAATAGTTCACATCACCATGTGATTAACACCCATAGTTCACATCGATATGTGACCAACACTCAAAGGGTTTGATAGATTCAGTAATCTAGTTCACATCGCTATGTTATTAACACCCAAAGAGTACTAAGGTGTGATCATGTTTTGCTTGTGAGAGAAGTTTAGTCAACGGGTCTGCCACATTCAGATCCGTTATGTATTTTGCAATTTTCTATGTCTACAATGCTCTGCACGGAGCTACTCTAGCTAATTGCTCCCACTTTCAATATGTATCTAGATCGAGACTTAGAGTCATCCAGATCGGTGTCAAAACTTGCATCGACGTAACCCTTTACGACGAACCTTTTGTCACCTCCATAATCGAGAAACATATCCTTATTCCACTAAGGATAATTTTGCCCGCTGTCCAGTGATCTACTCCTAGATCACTATTGTACTCCCTTGCCAAACTCAGTGGTAGGGTATGCAATAGATCTGGTACACAGCATGGCATACTTTATAGAACCTATGGCTGAGGCATAGGGAATGACTTTCATTCTCTTTCTATCTTCTGCCGTGGTCGGGCTTTGAGTCTTACTCAATTTCACACCTTGTAACACAGGCAAGAACTCTTTCTTTGACTGTTCCATTTTGAACTACTTTAAAATCTTGTCAAGGTATGTACTCATTGAAAAAACTTATCAAGCGTCTTGATCTATCTCTATAGATTTTGATGCTCAATACGTAAGCAGCTTCATCGAGGTCTTTCTTTGAAAAACTCCTTTCAAACACTCCTTTATTCTTTGCAGAATAATTCTACATTATTTCCGATCAACAATATGTCATTCACATAAACTTATCAGAAATGTTGTAGTGATACCACTCACTTTCTTGTAAATACAGGCTTCACCGCAAGTCTGTATAAAACTATATGCTTTGATCAACTTATCAAAGTGTATATTCCAACTCCGAGATGCTTGCACCAGTCCATAGATGGATCGCTGGAGCTTGCATATTTTGTTAGCACCTTTAGGATTGACAAAACCTTCTGGTTGCATCATATACAACTCTTTCTTTAATAAATCTATTAAGGAATGCAGTTTTGCTTATCCATTTGCCAGATTTCATAAAATGCGGCAATTGCTAATATGATTCGGACAGACTTAAGCATAGATACGAGTGAGAAACTCCCATCGTAGTCAACACTTTGAACTTGTCGAAAACCTTTTGCGACAATTCTAGTTTTGTAGATAGTAACACTACTATCAGCGTCCGTCTTCCTCTTGAAGATCCATTTATATTCTATGGCTTGCCGATCACCGGGCAAATCCATCAAAGTCCATACTTTTGTTCTCATACATGGATCATATCTCAGATTTCATGGCCTCAAACCATTTCGCGGAATCTGGGCTCATAATCGCTTCCTCATAGTTCGCAAGTTCATCATGGTCTAGTAACATGACTTCCAGAACAGGATTACTGTACCACTCTGGTGCGGATCTCACTCTGGTTTACTTACGAGATTCAGTAGTAACTTGATCTTGAAGTTACATGATCATTATCATTAGCTTCCTTACTAATTGGTGTAGTAGTCACAAGAGTAGATTTCTGTGATGAACTACTTTCCAATAAGGGAGAAGGTACAATTACCTCATCAAGTTTTCTACTTTCCTCCCACTCACTTCTTTCGAGAGAAACTCCTTCTCTGGAAAGGATCCATTCTCAGCAACGAATATCTTGCCTTCGGATCTGTGATAGAAGGTGTACCCAACTGTCTTCTTTGGGTATCCTATGAAGACATATTTCTCCGATTTGGGTTTGAGCTTATCAGGATGAAACTTTTTCATATAAGCATCACAACCCCAAACTTTAAGACACGACAACTTTGGTTTCTTTCCAAACCACAGTTCAGATTGTGTTGTCTCAACGGACTTAGATGGTGCCCCTTTTATAACGTGAATGCAGCTGTCTTTAATGCATAACCCCAAAACTATAGTGGTAAATCGGTAAGAAATATCATAGATTGCACTATATCCAATAAAGTACGGTTATGACGTTCGGACACACCATTATGCTGTGGTGTTCCAGGTGGCATGAGTAGTGAAACTATTTCACATTGTTTAAATGAAGGCCAAACTAGTAACTCAAATATTTTACCTCTGCGATCATATCATAGAAACTTTTATTTTCTTGTTACGATTATTCTCTACTTCACTCTGAAATTCTTTGAACTTTTCAAACGTTTCAGACTTATGTTTCATCAAGTAGATATACCCATATCTTCTCAAATCATCTGTGAAGGTCAGAAAATAATGATACCTGCTGCAAGCCTTAATATTCATCGGACCACATACATCAGTATGTATGATTTCCAATAAATCTGTTGCTTGCTTCATTGTTCCGGAGAACGGCGTTTTTAGTCATCTTGCCCTTAAGGCATGGATCGCCAGCATCAAGTGATTCATAATCAAGAGATTCCAAAATTCCATCAGCATGGAGTTTCTTCATGCGCTTTACACCAATATGACCTAAACGGCAGTGCCACAAATAAGTTGCACTATCATTATTAACTTCACATCTTTTGGCTTCAATATTATGAATATGTGTATCACTACGATCGAGATCCAACAAACCATTTTTGTTGGTGTGTATGACCATAGAAGGTTTTATTCATGTAAACAGAACAACAATTGTTCTCTAACTTAAATGAATAACTGTATTGCAATTAACATGATCAAATCATATTCATGCTCAATGCAAACACCAAATAACACTTATTTAGTTTCAACACTAGTCCCGAAAGTATAGGGAGTGTGTGATGATGATCATATCAACCTTGGAACCACTTCCAACACAAATCGTCTCCTTTCCCTTTAACTAGTCTTTGTTCATTCTGCAACTCCCGTTTCGAGTTACTAATCTTAGCAACTGAACTAGTACCAAATACTGAGGGGTTGCTATGAACACTAGTAAAGTACACATCAATAACATGTATATTAAATATACCTTTGTTTACTTTGCCATCCTTTCTTATCCACCAAATACTTGGGGTAGTTCCGCTTCCAGTGACCAATTCCTTTGCAGTAGACGCACTCAGTCTCAAGCTTAGGTCCAGACTTGTGCTTCTTCGTTTGAGCAGCAACTTTCTTGCCGTTCTTCTTGAAGTTCCCCTTCTTCCCTTTGCCCTTTTCTTGAAACTAGTGGTCTTGTTTAACCATCAACACTTGATGTTTTTCTTGATTTCTACCTTCGTCGATTTCAGCATCACGAAGAGCTTGGGAATTGTTTCCGTTATCCCTTGCATATTATAGTTCATCACGAAGTTCTACTAACTTGGTGATGGTGACTAGAGAATTCTGTCAATCACTATCTTATCTGGAAGATTAACTCCCACTTGATTCAAGCGATTGTAGTACCCAGACAATCTGAGTACATGCTCACTAGTTGAGCGATTCTTCTCCATCTTTTAGCTATAGAACTTGTTGGAGACTTCATATCTCTCAACTCGGATATTTGCTTGAAATATTAACTTCAACTCGTGGAACATCTCATATGGTACATGACGTTCAAAACGTCTTTGAAGTCCCGATTCTAAGCTGTTAAGCATGGTGCACTAAACTATCAAGTAGTCATCATATTGAGCTAGCCAAACATTCATAACGTCTGCATCTGCTCCTGCAATAGGTCCGTTACCTAGCGGTGCATCAAGGACATAATTCTTCTGTGCAGCAATGAGGATAAACCTCAGATCATGGATCCAATCCGCATCATTGCTACTAACATCTTTCAACACAATTTTCTCTAGGAACATATCAAAATAAACACAGGGAAGCAACAACGCGAGCTATTGATCTACAACATAGATATGCTAATACTACCAGGACTAAGTTCATGATAAAATAAAGTTCAATTAATCATATTACTTAAGAACTCCCACTTAGATAGACATCCCTCTAATCCTCTAAGTGATCACGTGATCCAAATCAACTAAACCATGTCCGATCATCGCGTGAGATGGAGTAGTTTCAATGGTGAACATCACTATGTTGATCATATCTACTATATGACTCACGCTCGACCTTTCGGTCTCCATGTTCCGAGGTCATATCTTATATGCATAGCTCGTCAAGTATAACCTGAGTATTCCGCGTGTGCAACTGTTTTGCACCCGTTGTATTTGAACGTAGAGCCTATCACACCCGATCATCACGTGGTGTCTCAGCACGAAGAACTTTCGCAACGGTGCATACTCAGGGAGAACACTTCTAGATAATTAGTGAGAGATCATCTTATAATGCTACCGTCAATCAAAGCAAGATAAGATGCATAAAAGATAAACATCACATGCAATCAAAATAAGTGATATGATATGGCCATCATCATATCGTGCTTGTGATCTCCATCTTCGAAGCACCGTCATGATCACCATCGTCACCGGCGCGACACCTTGATCTCCATCATAGCATCGTTGTCGTTTCGCCAATCTTATGCTTCTACGACTATCGCTACCGCTTAGTGATAAAGTAAAGCATTACAGGGCGATTGCATTGCATACAATAAAGCAACAACCATATGGCTCCTGCCAGTTGCCGATAACTCGGTTACAAAACATGATCATCTCATACAATAAAATTTAGCATCATGTCTTGACCATATCACATCACAACATGCCCTGCAAAAACAAGTTAGACGTCCTCTAATTTGTTTGTTGCAAATTTTACGTGGCTGCTACGGGCTTAAGCAAGAACCAATCTCACATACGCATCAAAACCACAACGATACTTCGTCAAATAGACTCCGTTTTAACCTTCTCAAGGACCGGGCGTAGCCATACTCGGTTCAACTAAAGTTGGAGAGACAGTCTTCCGCAAGCCATCTATGTGCAAAGCACGTCGAGGGAACTGGTCTCACGTAAGAGTACGCATAAGGTTGGTCCGGATCGTCTCGTCCAACAATACCGCCGAACCAAAGTATGACATGCTGGTAGGCAGTATGACTTATATCGCCCACAACTCACTTGTGTTCTACTCATGCATAACATCAAACCATAAAAACCTAGGCTCTGATACCACTGTTGGGGAACGTAGTAATTTCAAAAAATTCCTACGCACACGCAAGATCATGGTGATGCACAGCAACGAGAGGGGAGAGTGTTGTCTACGTACCCTCGTAGACCGAAGTGGAAGCGTTGACACAACGTAGAGGAAGTAGTCGTATGTCCTCCTCACGATCCGACCGATCCTAGCGCCGTTACTCCGGCGCTTCCGAGTTCTTGACACACGTACAACACGATGACGTTCTCCGGGCTCCGATCCAGCAAAGCTCTCGGGGAAGAGTTTCGTCAGCACGACGGCGTGGTGACGATCTTGATGTGTTACCGACGCAGGGCTTCGCCTAAGCACTGCGACAATATGACCGAGGTGGAATATGGTGGAGGGGGGCACCGCACACGGCTAAGGAACGATCTCAAGGATCAACTTGTGTGTCTATGGGGTGCCCCCTGCCCCTGTATATAAAGGATGGAGGAGGAGGAGGCCGGCCAAGGCTTGGTGCGGCCAGGATGTGGAGTCCTACTAGGACTCCAAGTCCTCGTAGGAGTCCACCAAGAGGGGAGGAAGGGAGAAGGAAGTGGAGGAGAAGGAAAGGTGGTCGTCCCCCTTTTCCCTAGTCCAATTCGGACCAGAGGGAAGGGGGGGCGCAGCATCCCCTTGGCCCTTTCTTCTCTTCCCACTAAAGCCCATTGCTTCTCCCGTAACTACCCGGTACTCCCGAAAATACCCGAATCACTCAGAACCTTTCCGATGTCCGAATATAGTCATCCAATATATCGATCTTTACGTCTCGACCATTTCGAGACTCCTCGTCATGTCCCCGATCTCATCCGGGACTCCGAACTCCTTCGGTACATCAAAACTCATAAACTCATTATATAACTATCATCGAAACCTTAAGCGTGCGGACCCTATGGTTCGAGAACAATGTAGACATGACCGAGAAACGTCTCCGGTCAATAACCAATAGCGGGACCTGGATGCCCATATTGGCTCCTACATATTCTACGAAGATCTTTCTCGGTCAGACCGCATAACAACATACGTCGTTCCCTTTGTCATCGGTATGTTACTTGCCCGAGATTCGATCGTCGGTATCCAATACCTAGTTCAATCTCGTTACCGGCAAGTCTCTTTACTCGTTCCGTAATACATCATCTCCCAACTAACTCATTGGTTGCAATGCTTGCAAGGCTTATGTGATGTGCATTACCGAGAAGGCCCTGAGATACCTCTCCGACATTCGGAGTGACAAATCCTAATCTCGAAATACGCCAACCCAACAAATACTTTCGGAGACACCTGTAGAGCACCTTTATAATCACCCAGTTACGTTGTGACGTTTGGTAGCACACAAAGTGTTCCTACGGTAAACGGGAGTTGCATAATCTCATAGTCATAGGAACATGTATAAGTCATGGATAAAAGCAATAGCAGCATACTAAACGATCGGGTGCTAAGCTAATGGAATGGGTCATGTCAATCAGATCATTCAACTAATGATGTGACCTCATTAATCAAATAACAACTCCTTTTTCATAGTTAGGAAACATAACCATCTTTGATTAATGAGCTAGTCAAGTAGAGGCATACTAGTGACACTCTGTTTGTCTATGTATTCACACATGTATTATGTTTCCTGTTAATACAATTCTAGCATGAATAATAAACACTTATCATGAATTAAGGAAATAAATAATAACTTTATTATTGCCTCTAGGGCATATTTCCTTCACCTATTTGCTCTGGATAACTCAACCATCCATCGAACTGTCAGCGGGGCAGAACAAGCGGAGGAAATCAGGTCCCGGCAAGTACTTTCCTACCGAGCCCCCTGGGGCTGCCGGCAAGGGTGCTGCCGCGGACGCTGAGCCTGCCCAAGAGCAACTGACTCCGACAGGGCGTCAAGCCCTGGCCGTAGAGACAGCCGCTCCCATGGCGGAAGAAATGCCTTTGGTCCTTGCATTCGAGCCCTAGGCTCCGGCCTGGGCGCAGCATACCGTCCACTTCCTCCAAACAGGGGAGCTTCCTGAGGAGCATGAAGAAGCAGAGGAAGTAGCCCGTCGGTCCGCCCTGTACCAGTTCGTCGGTGACGTCCTGTACCGGAGGAGGCCAAACGGTGTGAAACTCAAGTGCATCCCCCGGGAGGAAGGACTAGGGCTGTTGGCGGAGATACATGGAGGCATATGTGGCTCCCACATAGGGTCAAGGGCCCTTGCCGGAAGGCATTCCGGCAAGGTTTCCTCTGGCCCACCACCCTCCAGGATGCGACGACACTAGTAACCAAGTGTGAAGCGTGCTAGTTCCATTCAAAGAAGCTTCATCAGCCAGCTCAAGCCCTTCAAACAATCCCTCTCTCCAGGCCATTCTCGGTCTGGGGGCTCGATATACTATGCCCTTTCCCCCGCGCTGTCGGGGGCTTTGAGGACTTGTACGTTGCAATCGACAAGTTCACAAAGTGGCCGGAAGTGGAAGCAGTGAGGAAGGTGACTGCTCAGTCAGCCATCAACTTCTTCAAAGGACTGGTCTACCATTTTGGTGTGCCAAACAGAGTCATCACCAACAACGACACGCAGTTCACAAGCCACACCTTCATGCAGTACATCCAAGACCTCGGCAGCAAGGCCTGTTTTGCTTCCGTGGCACATCCATGGAGCAACGGCCAAGCGGAGAGGGAAAATGCTGAAGTGTTGCGAGGCCTGAGAACGAAGACCTTTGACAAGCTGCACAAGAGTGGAAGGCGCTGGATTGATGAGTTGCCGGCGGTTCTTTGCTCGATCAGGACGACACCAAATCGAGCCACCGGCCAGACACCTTTTGCCCTGGTATACGGGGCAGAAGCAGTTCTCCCCACAGAACTCATACACGGGTCACCTCGAGTGCTCGCTTATGACGAGCTTGAGCAAGAGCCGTTGCGCCAAGATGACGTGACGCTTCTTGAGGAAGATCGTCTTCGGGCAGCTGTGAGAGCGGCATGCTACTAGAAAGCCTTGCGCCGCTATCATAGCCGCAAGGTTCATGCCCAAAGCTTTGAGGAAGGCGACCTTGTTCTTCGGCGCGTTCAGTCGGCCCAGAATTCCAACAAGTTGACGCCAAAGTGGGAAGGCCCTTATCGCGTAATACGAGTCACCAGGCCTGGCGTAGTCTACCCGGAGACCGAGGATGTCGTCCCACTGAGCAACTCCTCAAACATCGAGCATCTTCGCAAGTTTTACCCATAAGGCGCGGCTTGCCGGGCCACCTTTTGTACAAGCTTTGTCGACAAGGCATGTGACCCTTTGTACAGACCGAGACGCAAACCCTGAGCATAAATAAATGAAGCGCCGGCGCCCTAAGTTATAGCATTCATGCTAGGTCGAGTCTCTTCCTCGGTTAGGGTTGATAGTGCTTAACGGCGACTAACCCCTAGCCTCGAGGTCGAGTGCGCGTCTATCTGTTCCTTTTATGTCCTCCTTTGGTTCGCAGGGCACATGAGCACTTCTGCTGAGCTCCTCGGAAAGAAGGAAACGGACCGGCGCCCCGACCCCGGCAAACCAGAGTTGTCGGGGGCTGCAAGCACAAGGATCCAACCGCGGCAAGATGAGATTGCCGGGGGCTGCAGATCCAGATCAGTCTTTTATCCTCTGGCATGAATTTTGGAACCGGACTGGGGTATGTGAAACCTCGTTTTTATCTCTAGGCTGTCGTGCTCCCCTTTTTCTATACCTAAGGATTATTTCCTGGGTCCGGATTTGGTCGTAGCCGCAGCTGCAAGGAGGTGGGACGAGGAGCCTGAATCCCACTTCATCCCTGCCTCCGCCAAGAGGGAGAGAATGGTCGAGTGGAGGGGGGGGACGGCAAGGCCTGTTGCCAGGCAAAAAACGTTTATCTTAAACAATAACAAGGATTCGCTCCTTGTCGCGGGATTTACCCGCGAACGAAAAACCCGGCAAGCATTCCTTTTTCATTAAAAACATCCCATACAGGTACAGTTCATGCGAGATGAAAAACATGAGCAAGGGGATTACAAGTTTTAAATTTAACAAAGGCGTGCTGGCTTACAAACTAAAAAAGAGATAAGATGCCCGTAATCCCTTTCTTGTCCCTCTCCTCAGGAGGCAGGTCAAGGAGGCAAAAGGGCAAAAGGGGCGCCTAAGGAAGCTATGAGCAGCAAAAAGCACCAAGAGAACACCTCGGTGGCCGCCCACGGCGGGCCGGTGATGACGGTACGGGGAAAGGAGCTGGAAGACGAGGCGGCAGGACTGGCAATACGCAATGAAGGAGTCGGTGCCCGCGTACTCCGAGTTGACGGCCTTGTCGCCCGCCCTCTTCCTCTTCCGCAGCCTCCTGATGGCAGCCGCCCAAGGAGACGGTCCCGAGAAGTTCAAGGAGCTGGACCCGCCCCCGGCAAACCTCTGCAGGAGGAGCGGCTAGGTGCAGATGCTGCTGCTGCCGCACCCGCGCAGGCGCGGGGCGTCCGACGCCTAGTTGGACTCGTCCCCACTATCCGCCCCGCTTTCCTCGTTGTCACTTTTGCTCGAGAATGAGCTTCCATCGTCAGAATCTCCATCAGAGGAGCTCTCCATGCAGCATTTCAGACGTGTTCCAAACTCTCTGAAGACCTTGACGGAAAGCAGGTTGTCCTCCATTATCTTTAAGTAGAGGACGAGCCCCGCCGCCAGGCTGTGAATGCGGGCGAACGTCTTCCATCCACGGCGGAGATACATAACTCGAGGAGCCGGGAAGTCGACGTCGACCCACGTGCCCCCGTTCCCGCAGCCCCTCATGTGCAACCTGAGGGTCTAGGGAGGAGCACGCTCCATCACCCGAGCGAACGGGGTGGGGAGACAAGGACAACGACGCAGGGGCCGGCGGAGCCTGATGACGAACTCGCAAGGCTGGTCTTCAACATGGCCCTCCATCGGGAAGGGCATCATTGGCGGGGGCAAGGCCGGCGCGCCGCCCCGTCCTCATCTTCCCCGAGCGCTATGGCCTCTGCCCCGGCCTCGCCCCTCCCCCTTCCACTCGTGGTCGGTTCCACCACCACGGGCTCAGGAGGAGGAGGGACGCACTGTCGAGCGGCGACCCTCGCCACCACCAAGCAGGGAGGGGATAGAAGATGGAAGAATGCGGGATGCCATCCCCCCTTCCTCCTCTTTATAAAGGAACGGGGTTGAGGCTCGGCCACCCCTCTCGGCCAATCCAGACACCGGAGGCGCAGGGAATCAGGACCGACCCGCTGCCCCAACTAGCGACGGCCCGGTTTCCCGCCTCCACCGTTTGCCACCCCAAGCGCATGAAAGACACGTGGCAGACGTGCAGAACTGAGGGGACGGGTGAGGCGACGTCTCCGCACCCCGTGATCATGGGGAGTGGACGCGTTGAAGACCGCACCCCGACCCCGCTCAGTAAATGAGTCGTGCCTCCATGCCTCCCTCTTTTTACGGGGAAGTCCCGAGCCGCCTCTTTACTGCGATGTGACGCATGCGTGTGAAAACCGCCCCACGCATGCCGCCCACGTCACGCACACCCCTCCACACCGCACCACGCGCGCGGGTCATGGGAGGCGGAGCGCGAGAAAAGTCTTACCGTGGAAAAAAACCGCCCCGCCTGCCCGCGCACAATTTTGGGCCTAGCCCTACAACGTGTCATGATTATGTGTGGCCCAGGCCCGGGGGCTCCAGTCGGTGTACAAAAAGAGGGGCATGTTTTTGTACCCCTTTACCTGTGCACGGGCTGTCAGAGTCGTGCCCACGACCACACCAAGCAGAACAAGGGAGGTGAGCCAAGGTAAGACCGAAGCCCAAGACGATCAAATCAACGCCAAGGCCAAGACCACGAAGAGCAGAGGGACGAATCAGGTTCCCCCAGCAAGACCCTTGACGGGACGGCACACCCCACACCAACAGAGCGAGCCACCCTTGAGCCCACGGTCCCCCAGCGCCATTATCCACGTGGGGCCAGGGTTCGGGAGGCACCTCCGTGGTGGCATGCAGATTTTTGTGAAGACATATTCAAGATCAGAGGAGGATTAGAAGAAGACGATCCTCGGCAAGATCATTCCCGAGGAAGGCTACCAGACCCCCGGCAAGACCTTTGCCGGGGACGACAGCGCGCCACGGCAGGGCCCTTGCCGGGCCACCCGGCAAGGCCCTCGCCAAAGACGCCGGCGAGGCCACCGCCAAGCCCACATCAACCAAGCTCCCACCACCGTTCACATATAGCTACCAGCCCAACCAACTGGGTGGGCACCTGCGTAGCAACATGCAGCTCCCAGGCCAACTCATCGAGTGCCTGCATGGAGGCATGCAGATCTTCGTGAAGGCTCCACCATCACGCCAACTCAGTTGCCTGCCTGCCTACATGGCACCGCACACATCCTTGGCCGAGGCGCGTGTCGAAGCGAGGAGGAGCGGCGACGGACGGGACAGACCTTGACCCCGTCCTCGATAAAGAAAGGGGAAACCTAAGCTACACATTAAATGCGTCTTGTCCTGTAATACAAGCGATAAGCTCAGGGCACTGTACGTTGTGTCACTGTGGCAGCCCCTTTCATACTATAAAAGGAGGCCCATGGCATACTGGAGAAGGATTCGGCTCTTTCGAACCACGCGGTGACCACCGCTAGTTCGAGAGCTCAAGAACTCTCAGAAATACACCCACCAAAGCAGGACTAGGGTTTTACGCATCCTCGCGGACCAAACCTGGGTAAATGATCCTGCGGAGTTCCTCCAGCTCTATGAGCTAGGCCTCGAAGCTGCCAACGGAGACGAGAAGGTCATGGCGATCTGGTTTCCCATGGCGCTCAAGGACGGGGCCCGCACCTGGCTCCTGAACCTGGCCCCAGGCACAATCTCCTCCTGGGACCAGATGCGTACCCGCTTCATCGCCAACTTCCAAGGTACCCGCGACCGGCCGCCCGCCGTGAGCGACATGCGCCGCATCAAGCAACAACCCGGAGAGACCCTGCAAAAGTACATCCAGTGCTTCAACAACGCACGCCTCAAGATTCCCAAGGTGTCCGAGGAGGCCATCATCTCAGCCTTCTCCGACGGCGTGCGCGGCGTCAAGATGAAGGAGGAGCTGGTGATGCATGAAGACATGTGCACTTCCTTGGAGCTATTCAACTTGGCGACCAAGTGCGCCAGGGCTGAGGAAGGGCGCCTCTCCCTCCTCGAGCTGCCTGCCGCAGACCCAGAAGAGAAGAAGCCCATGGCCAAGGATGTGAAGCGCAAGGGGGCTGCCGTGCTCGCGGCAGAACCAGACACCAAGCGGGGCAAAGATCAGCCCGAATCCTCCAGGGGCAGTCGGAACTGCGTGTACCATGACCTCCACACCCACAACACCAACGAATGCCAAGAGCTCCGAGCCGTGCGAGAAGGAAGGATCGGCCGTTGCCCCAACCGCGTTGATAGGGGCTACGGTCGAGGAGGAGGAAGAAACGCAGGACGCTGGGAAGACCGCGGCCCGCGCCAAGGGTGGCGCGACCAACCTCGCGAGGATCGCTGGCGAGACCCGCCTCGCGAGGGAGACTGGAGGGATCAGCCTCGCGAGGATCGCCCGAAAGGTAACACAGGCCTCCCTCTGTTGCCGCCTCATCCAAGAAGAAACGAAGACCGCCACCAGGACGAGGGGGCTGGGGGCTTCCAGGAGCCACGCGCAATCGCCTGCATCCTAGGCAGAGCTCAAGCCCCAGCCTCTCAGCGCATCTTCAAGCAGTTCGCTCGCGAAGTGAATGCAGTCCTCCCCAAGCTCGAAGCCACACGCCCCCTCAGGTGGTCATCATGCGCCATCACGTTCAGCTCAGCGGATCGGCTCAAGTTTGCAGCCACAGCCGGGGTCATCCCGATGCTTTGTTCCCCAATCATCAGCAACGTGGTGGTCACCAGGACCCTCATTGATGGCGGGGCAGGGCTCAACGTCCTGTCCGTGGAAACATTCAACAATCTCCAAGTGCCTTACAATCAGCTTCAGCCAACCTAGCCTTTCTCCAGAGTCACTGACGGCTCCACGGTCCCGATCGGGCAGGTCCGCCTCCCTGTCACCTTCGGAGCACGCAACAACTACCGCACCGAGCTCATCGACTTCGACGTCGCTCACATTCGCCTGCCGTACAACGCCATCCTTGGGTACCCGGCGCTGGCCAAGTTCATGGTCGTGACTCACCACTGCTACAACGTCCTCAAGATGCCAGGGAGTGGCGGCGTCATCACGGTGCCCTGTGAGGAGAAAGACGCGGTGTGTTCCCTAGAGCGAGCTTTTCAGGCCGCATCATTGGAAGACCCGGATCATGGAAGTAGGAGGCTTCCCGAAACCACCCCCAAGAAGAAGAAGATATCGTCAGGACCGGCCCCTCAGGAGGCAGGCCCCTCAGGGCCTGTGCCTGCCCAGGGGGAACCTCCTTCCATCACGTGGGAAAGTGCGCCCAGCGCCCTCCTCAGGCAGGGCTCGGGGGCTCTCCCCTGGAGGGCCACCGACCTGGCTAAGGTCACGAGGGAGGCGCTTGGGCACCACGTGGAGGCGTGTTTCGAAGCATGTTCCCCTCAAGAAGGAGTAAGGCAAGGAGAGCAAGACCCTCAGGAGTTCGTCAGCAAGGCCATTCGAGGGCTACATGAGTCAAGAGTCATGAGAGGCGACCGCCGCCTACCAGCTGTGGCTCCCCATCCAGGCGAGGATGGTGGGCTGCGCGTCTGCGTCGACGTACCAGGGCTCAATCGATTCGCCACTCTGGAGCGCCTCTGGCCCTCGCGAGTGGGGCGCTGCGAAGGTCCACCCCACAGCTACGTTCGCATGCCTTATGGCTTGCCGAGCGTGGCTACCACGTACCAGCGCCTCATGAGGGGCATCATGGAGGCTCAAGAGGCCAGGCGTTCCGCAGCCTTGGCGGAGATGGAGATGGTCCGCGAGGAGACACCAGCGCTTCCGGGGCTCGTGAGGAGCGGCTCCTGCAGCCCATCAAGTCTGCTGCACCAACACTCGTTCGTCCTCAACATCATCAGGTGACATCTTTTAAGTTTCATTTCCAGCTGGGAGCGCCCCCCCAGGGCTGCATCATTCCCAGGCCGTGTGGGTCCGTCCCTGCAGCATGTATCCCTTTCATTTTCATGTTGTTAGCTTACCCTGTTGGGGACGGCCCTCGGGCTGCATCATCCCCAAGCCGCTCGGCCAGACCTAGCGGCATGTATCCCTTTTACGTTTATCTATGGTTATGCGTTTGGTCCACCATGCTTGATTATTCGTTGCCGGTCCACGGGACCTTTTCTTCTCCATGTCAACCACTTGCACGTTAAAGGGGGGTGCCTGAGCATCGCAACTCAGGGCTCTTACTGGCTCTCCAGCCCTAACCCTTTGGCCTTGTCCATGGCATCGCGACCTGGCATACCAGTGACGGCTGAGACCAGCTCGAGGGCCGGGACCCGAGGACGTAGAGTGTAGGCATCTAACCCAACTTGCAGGAACACATCACAAGATAAGCCCAGTGTCAGGCGCAACCCGCCTAGAGGTAGGGCCCCGTGAGTCCCGCACTGGCTCACGGGTGCCCAGATACACCTCACAAGGCCCTATCGTGCCAGCCACGTGTCAGGGCGGGGCTGTACACGCCTCAGGGGCTCCTCCTGGAGGAGAGCCCCCTCCCACGTACCAGTGGAAGCACCATGCTCCGCGCTGGCTGACGACACTGCCGAGGAGCGGCTATGCCCGTACACATATGGAAGCGCTATGCTCCGCGCTGGTGATAAACAACTGAGGGTTGTCCCCGAGCCGCATCAACCTCAGGGAGCCCAGAGCTCAGTGTCTGGCCTCATCGCAACGCCTCCCCCCGGGAGTGCCGCGCGAGGGGGCTGGGCACAGGGGCTGCGCCTGGGTCACGCCCAGACGCACGCCACCCAGTGAGGCCCCCGGGCCTGGTTCGTCGCGCATCTCTCCCCGAGCGGAGCCAAGGTACGAAGGCCGTTTGAGCGTCAAGGGGGACTCCTGAGCATCGCGACTCAGGAGCCTAACTGGTCTCGTAGCCCCTCACTCCCTAATTTCGAAAGGCTAGCGCTGGGTGAGGTATGCGCGGGGCCGGGCTCTGCAGACGTAGAACGATAGATCCACCCGCATCTCACCACCCTAGTTGCTGTTCGTGCGCCAAGGGGGACTCCTGAGCATCGCAACTCAGGAGCCTAACTTGTCCCGTAGCCCCTCACTCCTTTGATCCCGTCCTGGTTTCCGGTCGGGGCTAATGCTGGGTGAGGTACGCGCGGGGCCGGGCTCTGCCGGCGTAGAACGTTAGCAAGTAGGAAGGAAGAGCATAAATTCAAGGAATTTAAAAGCAAATATTACAGTCCATACTGTTATCTCAACACCAAACGCAAGTTTAAACGCCTCCCCGAGGCATGATACATGTGCAGGAATTAAAAGCAGAACAGGAGCCGCAGCCGAATCAGTTGTCGACGGTGGAGCAGTGCGGAGTGGCTTCGCCTCCTGGAGCAGAAGGGTCGGTAGCGCCTGGCTTCGGCTTGGTGCTGAAGGCTCGGAACTTCCCCAGCAAAGCCTCCGCGCGACCCTTCACGGCCTCGGCAGCGGCAGCAGCACGCTCGCCGCTCACTGGCTCCAGCAGGCTGTCAAAGTTGACGTTGGGGTCGCAAAGGTAAATGTGGGTGAAGACCCGCGTCAGCGCAGCAGAAGACAGGACACGCGCCTTGGCCTCGGCCGTGCGGCCAAGGCCAAGGGCGACATCCTCAAGAGCACGCACCAGGAAGGGAAGCAGCTTGGCGGGGCCGTCCTTGGAGCCAGCCAGCGGGCTCTCCAGGCCGCTGGCGTAGAGCATCTACAGCGAAGCATGAGCCTTGTCCTCCATGTCTGCGAAGGCCACGCGGTCCTCGACAAGAACCCGGGCCTTGCCGTCTAGTTCGACCTTCGTCGCCTCCAACATATCCCTAGGTGGTTTTGGTAATTCATAACAACATATAGCTCATTGAGCTAATGCTATTCCAAGACAATTATTTCAGGAAAGCTCAATGATTGGCATGGCATGGACGGTGAAAGTGGAACCCTCAAAATGCTAAGGACAAAGGATTGGCTCAAGCTCAAAAGTTCAAGACTCTTCTTTTTACATTTTAGTGATCCAAGATCACATTGAGTCCATAGGAAAAGCCAATACTATCAAGGAGGGGCGAGGTGTTGCTTAATGAGCCTTTTGCTTCATGTGCTTAATGATATGCTCCAAAATCCTCAGCTACTTTCCCATATCCACAATTGACCTAAACTCCAAGCCAAACTTGGTCCTACCGATTCTTTCCATCCGGCGCCACCGAGTTTCACTTGTCATAAGCCACTGCCAAACCCTAGCAAATCGGTTCTACCGATAGGGATCTCGGTCTCACGAAGATGGGGTTGCAATCTCTCTGTTTCCCTTTTGTAACTTTTCGGCCTCACCGAAAGAGCAACTCGGTCCCACTGAGATTGCAATGTAAACTCTCTGTTTCCCTTTTGTAACTTTTCGGTCTCACCGAAAGAGCAAATCGGTCCCACCGAGTTTGCCTGACCAACTCTCTGGTTAGCCAATTACCAAATCGGTCTCACCAAGTTTGTGTAATCGGTCTCACCAAGATTACGTTATGCCCTAACCCTAACCGTATCGGTCCTACCGAGTTGCATGTCAGTCCCACCGAAAATCTCTAACGGTCACTAGGTTTACCTTTTCGGTCCGACCGAGTTTGTTGATTCGGTCCCACCAAGATTGGTAAATTGTGTGTAATAGTTGGATTTTGTGTGGAGGCTATATATACCCCTCCACCTCCTCTTCATTCGTGGAGAGAGCCATCAGAACACATCTACACTTCCAACTCATATGTTCTGAGAGAGAACCACCTACCCTTGTGTTGAGGCCAAGATATTCCATTCCTACCATATGAATGTTGATCTCTAGCCTTCCCCAAGTTGCTTTCCACTCAAATCTTCTTTCCACCAAATCCAAATCCTATGAGAGAGAGTTGAGTGTTGGGGAGACTATCATTTGAAGCACAAGAGCAAGGAGTTCATCATCAACACACCATTTGTTACTTCTTGGAGAGTGGTGTCTCCTAGATTGTCTAGGTGTCACTTGGGAGCCTCTGACAAGATTGTGGAGTTGAACCAAGGAGTTTGTAAGGGCAAGGAGATCACCTACTTCATGAAGATCTACCGCTAGTGAGGCAAGTCCTTCGTGGGCGATGGCCATGGTGGGATAGACAAGGTTGCTTCTTCGTGGACCCTTCGTGGGTGGAGCCCCCCGTGGACTCACGCAATCGTTACCCTTCGTGGGTTGAAGTCTCCATCAACGTGGATGTAGGATAGCACCACCTATCCGAACCACGGGAAAAACATCTGTGTCTCTAATTGCGTTTGAATTCTCCAAACCCTTCCCTTTACATTCTTGCAAGTTGCATGCTTTACTTTCCGCTGCTATATACTCTTTGCATGCTTGCTTGAATTGTGTGATGATTGCTTGACTTGTCCTAAAGTTGCTAAAATCTGCCAAGAACTAAAATTGGGAAAAGGTTAAGTTTTTATTTGGTCAAGTAGTCTAATCAACCCCCCCTGAAGGAAATATGCCCTAGAGGCAATAATAAAGTTATTATTTATTTCCTTATATCATGATAAATGTTTATTATTCATGCTAGAATTGTATTAACCGGAAACATAATACATGTGTGAATAAACATACAGAGTGTCACTAGTATGCCTCTACTTGACTAGCTCGTTAATCAAAGATGGTTATGTTTCCTAACCATGAACAAAGAGTTGTTATTTGATTGACAGGATCACATCATTAGTTGAATGATCTGATTGACATGACCCATTTCATTAGCATAGCACCTGATCGTTTAGTTTGTTGCTGTTGCTATTCTTCATAACTTATACAGGTTCCTATGACTATGAGATTATGCAACTCCCATTTGCCACAGGAACACTTTGGGTGCTACCAAACATCACAACGTAACTGGGTGATTATAAAGGAGCATTACAGGTGTCTCCGAAGGTACATGTTGGGTTGGCGTATTTCGAGATTAGGATTTGTCACTCCGATTGTCGGAGAGGTATCTCTGGGCCCTCTCGGTAATGCACATCACATAAGCCTTGCAAGCATTACAACTAATGTGTTAGTTGTTAGATGATGTATTACGGAACGAGTAAAGAGACTTGCCGGTAACGAGATTGAACTAGGTATTGGATACCGACGATCGAATCTCGGGCAAGTGACATACCGATGACAAAAGGAACAACGTATGTTGTTATGCGGTCTGACCGATAAAGATCTTCGTAGAATATGTAGGAACCAATATGGGCATCCAGGTCCCGCTATTGGTTATTGACCAGGAGAGGTGTCTCGGTCATTTCTACATTGTTCTCGAACCCGTAGGGTCCGCACGCTTAACGTTTCGATGACAGTTGTTATGAGTTTATATGATGTTGATGTACCGAAGGTAGTTCGGAGTCCCGGATGAGATCACGGACATGACGAGGAGTCTCGAAATGGTCGAGATGTAAAGATTGATATATTGGAAGCCTACATTTGGATATCGGAAGTGTTCCGGGTGAAATCGGGATTTCACCGGAGTACCAGGAGGTTACCGGAACCCCCCGGGAAACATATGGGCCATATTGGGCCTTAGTGGAAAAGGAGAAAGGGGCTTCCCTAGGGCTGGCCGCGCGCCTCCCCCCTCCCTAGTCCTATTAGGATTAGGAGAGGTGGCCGGCCCCCTCTCTCCCTCTTTCCCCTTGAGGAATCCTAGTCCAACTAGGATTGGGGGGGGGGGGAATCCTACTCCCGGAGGGAGTAGGACTCTCCTGGCGCACCAGGCTTGGACGGCCAGCCCCTCCCCCTTGGCTCCTTTATATACGGAGGCAGGAGCACCCCAAAGACAGACAAGTTGATCATTGAGATCGTTCCTTAGCCGTGTGCGGTGCCCCCCTCCACCAGATTACACCTCGAATATATCGTAGCGGTGCTTAGGCGAAGCCCTGCGTCGGTGGAACATCATCATCGTCACCACACCGTCGTGCTGACAAGACTCTCCCTCAACACTCGGCTGGATCGGAGTTCGAGGGACGTCATCGAGCTGAACGTGTGCAGAACTCGGAGGTGCCGTACGTTCGGTGCTTAGATCGGTTGGATCGTGAAGAAGTACGACTACATCAACCGCGTTGATATAACGCTTCCGCTTTCGGTCTACGAGGGTACGTAGACAACACTCTCCCCTCTCGTTGCTATGCATCACCATGATCTTGCGTGTGCGTAGGAATTTTTTTGAAATTACCACGTTCCCCAACAGTGGTATCAGAGCCAGGTTTTTATGGTTTGATGTTATTTGCACGAGTAGAACACAAGTGAGTTGTGGACGATACAAGTCATACTGCCTACCAGCATGTCATACTTTGGTTCAGCGGTATTGTTGGACGAGACGATCCGGACCAACCTTACGCGTACGCTTACGCAAGACCGGTTCCCTCGACGTGCTTTGCACATAGATGGCTTGCGGAAGACTGTCTCTCCAACTTTAGTTGAACCAAGTGTGGCTACGCCCGGTCCTTGAGAAGGTTAAAACGGAGTCTATTTGACGAAGTATCGTTGTGGTTTTGATGCGTAAGGTAAGATGAGTTCTTGCTTAAGCCCGTAGCAGCCACGTAAAACTTGCAACAACAAAGTAGAGGACGTCTAACTTGTTTTTGCAGGGAATGTTGTGATGTGATATGGTCAAGACATGATGCTAAATTTTATTGTATGAGATGATCATGTTTTGTAACCGAGTTATCGGCAACTGGCAGGAGCCATATGGTTGTCGCTTTATTGTATGCAATGCAATCGCGATGTAATGCTTTACTTTATTACTAAGCGGTAGTGATAGTCGTAGAAGCATAAGATTGGCGAAACGACAACGATGCTACGATGGAGATCAAGGTGTCGCGCCGGTGACGATGGTGATCATGATGGTGCTGCAGAGATGGAGATCACGAAGCACAAGATGATGATGACCATATCATATCACTTATATTGATTTGCATGTGATGTTTATCTTTTATGCATCTTATCTTGCTTTGACTGACGGTAGCATTATAAGATGATCTCTCACTAAATTATCAAGAAGTGTTCTCCCTGAGTATGCACTGTTGCAAAAGTTCTTCGTGCTGAGACACCACGTGATGATCGGGTGTTATAGGCTCTACGTTCAAATACAACGGGTGCAAAACAGTTGCACACGCGGAATACTCAGGTTATACTTGACGAGCTATGCATATAAGATATGACCTCGGAACACGGAGGCCGAAAGGTCGAGCGTGAATCATATAGTAGATATGATCAACATAATGATGTTCACCATTGAAACTACTCCATCTCACGTGATGATCGGTAATGGTGTAGTTGATATGGATCACGTAATCACTTAGAGAATTGGAGGGATGTTTTTCTAAGTGGGAGTTCTTAAGTAATATGATTAATTGAACTTAAATTTATCATGAAACTTAGTACCTGATAGTATCTTGCTTGTCTATGTTGTGCAGATAGATGGCTCGTGCTGTTGTTCTGTTGAATTTTAATGCATTCCTTGAGAAAGCAAAGTTGAAAGATGATGGTAGCAATTACACGGACTGGGTCCGTAACTTGAGGATTATCCTCATTGCTGCACAGAAGAATTACGTCCTGGAAGCACCGCTAGGTGCCAGGCCTGGTGCAAGGGCTGCGCCAAATGTTGTGAACGTCTGGCAAAGCAAAGCTGATGACTACTCTATAGTTCAGTGTGCCATGCTTTACGGCTTAGAACCGGGACTTCAACGACGTTTTGAACACCATGGAGCATATGAGATGTTCCAGGAGTTGAAGTTAATATTTCAAGCAAATGCCCGGATTGAGAGATATGAAGTCTCCAATAAGCTCTATAGCTGTAAGATGGAGGAGAACGGTTCTGTCAGTGAGCATATACTCAGAATGTCTGGGTATAACAATCACTTGATTCAACTGGGAGTTAATCTTCCGGATGATTGCGTCATTGACAGAATTCTCCAATCACTGTCACCAAGCTACAAGAGCTTCGTGATGAACTATAATATGCAAGGGATGACCGAAACTATGCCCGAGCTCTTCGCGATGCTGAAAGTCACGGAGGTAGAAATCAAAAAGGAGCATCAAGTGTTGATGGTTAACAAAACCACTATTTTCAAGAAAAAGGGCAAGGGGAAGAAAAAGGGGAACTTCAATAAGAACAACAAGCAAGTTGCTAATCAAGAGAAGAAACCCAAGTCTGGACCTAAGCCTGAAACTGAGTGCTTCTATTGCAAGCAGACTGGTCACTGGAAACGGAATTGCCCCAAGTATTTGGCGGATAAGAAGGATGGCAAGGTTAACAAAGGTATATATGATATACATGTTATTGATGTGTACCTTACTAATTCTCGCAGTAGCGCCTGGGTATTTGATACTGGTTCTGTTGCTAATATTTGCAACTCGAAACAGGGGCTACGGATTAAGCGAAGATTGGCTAAGGACGAGGTGACGATGCGCGTGGGAAACGGTTCCAAAGTCGATGTGATCGCGGTCGGCACGCTACCTCTACATCTACCTTCGGGATTAATATTAGACCTAAATAATTTTTATTTAGTACCAGCGTTGAGCATGAACATTATATCTGGATCTTGTTTAATGCGAGACGGTTATTCATTTAAATCAGAGAATAAAGGTTGTTCTATTTATATGAGTAATATCTTTTATGGTCATGCACCATTAAAGAATGGTTTGTTCTTACTTAATCTCGATAGTAGTGATACACATATTCATAATGTTGAAGCCAAAAGATGCAGAGTTGATAATGATAGTGCAACTTATTTGTGGCACTGCCGTTTAGGTCATATCGGTGTAAAACGCATGAAGAAACTCCATACTGATGGACTTTTGGAGTCACTTGATTATGAATCACTTGGCACTTGCGAACCGTGCCTTATGGGCAAGATGACTAAAACGCCGTTCTCCGGTACTATGGAGAGAGGAACAGATTTATTGGAAATCATACATACTGATGTATGTGGTCCGATGAATGTTGAGGCTCGTGGCGGATATCGTTATTTTCTCACCTTCACTGATGATTTAAGCAGATATGGGTATATCTACTTAATGAAACACAAGTCTGAAACATTTGAAAAGTTCAAAGAATTTCAGAGTGAAGTGGAAAATCATCGTAACAAGAAAATAAAGTTTCTACGATCTAATCGTGGAGGAGAATATTTGAGTTACAAGTTTGGTCTACATTTGAAACAATGCGGAATAGTTTCCCAACTCACGCCACCCGGAACACCACAACGTAATGGTGTGTCCGAACGTCGTAATCGTACTTTACTGGAAATGGTGCGATCTATGATGTCTCTTACCAATTTACCGCTATCGTTTTGGGGTTATGCTTTAGAGACGGCCGCATTCACGTTAAATAGGGCACCATCGAAATCCGTTGTGACGACGCCTTATGAACTGTGGTTTGCCAAGAAACCAAAGTTGTCGTTTCTTAAAGTTTGGGGCTGCGATGCTTATGTGAAAAAGCTTCAACCTGATAAGCTCGAACCCAAATCGGAAAAATGTGTCTTCATAGGATACCCAAAGGAGACTGTTGGGTACACCTTCTATCACAAATCCGAAGGCAAGATTTTTGTTGCTAAATTCGGAAACTTTCTAGAGAAGGAGTTTCTCTCGAAAGAAGTGAGTGGGAGGAAAGTAGAACTTGATGAGATAACTGTATCTACTCCCTTATTGAGAAGTAGTACGTCACAGAAATCAGTTTCTGCGACACCTACACCAAATAGGGAGGAAGCCAATGATAATGATCATGAAACTTCAGATCAAGTTTCTACCGAACCTCGTAGATCAACCAGAGTAAGATCCGCACCAGAGTGGTACGGTAATCCTATTCTGGAAGTCATGTTACTAGACCATGATGAACCTACGAACTATGAAGAAGCGATGGTGAGCCCAGATTCCGCAAAATGGCTTGAGGCCATGAAATCTGAGATGGGATCCATGTATGAGAACAAAGTATGGACTTTGGTTGACTTGCCCGATGATCGGCAAGCAATTGAAAATAAATGGATCTTTAAGAAGAAGACTGACGCTGATGGTAATGTTACTGTCTATAAAGCTCGACTTGTTGCAAAAGGTTTTCGACAAGTTCAAGGGATTGACTACGATGAGACCTTCTCACCCGTAGCGATGCTTAAGTCTGTCCGAATCATGTTAGCAATTGCCGCATTTTATGATTATGAAATTTGGCAGATGGATGTAAAAACTGCATTCCTGAATGGATTTCTGGAAGAAGAGTTGTATACGATGCAACCAGAAGGTTTTGTCGATCCAAAGGGAGCTAACAAAGTGTGCAAGCTCCAGCGATCCATTTATGGACTGGTGCAAGCCTCTCGGAGTTGGAATAAACGCTTTGATAGTGTGATCAAAGCATTTGGTTTTATACAGACTTTTGGAGAAGCCTGTATTTACAAGAAAGTGAGTGGGAGCTCTGTAGCATTTCTGATATTATATGTGGATGACATATTACTGATCGGAAATAATATAGAATTTCTGAATAGCATAAAGGGATACTTGAATAAGAGTTTTTCAATGAAAGACCTCGGTGAAGCTGCTTACATATTGGGCATTAAGATCTATAGAGATAGATCAAGACGCTTAATAGGACTTTCACAAAGCACATACCTTGACAAAGTTTTGAAGAAGTTCAAAATGGATCAGGCAAAGAAAGGGTTCTTGCCTGTGTTACAAAGTGTGAAGTTGAGTAAGACTCAATGCCCGACCACCGCTGAAGATAGAGAGAAAATGAAAGATGTTCCCTATGCTTCAGCCATAGGCTCTATCATGTATGCAATGCTATGTACCAGACCTGATGTGTGCCTTGCTGTAAGCTTAGCAGGCAGGTACCAAAGTAATCCAGGAGTGGATCACTGGACAGCGGTCAAGAATATCCTTAAGTACTTGAGAAGGACTAGGGATATGTTTCTCGTTTATGGAGGTGACAAAGAGCTCGTCGTAAACGGTTACATTGATGCAAGCTTTGACACTGATCCGGATGATTCTAAATCGCAAACCGGATACGTATTTACATTAAACGGTGGAGCTGTCAGTTGGTGCAGTTCTAAACAAAGCGTCGTGGCGGGATCTACATGTGAAGCTGAGTACATAGCTGCTTCGGAAGCAGCTAATGAAGGAGTCTGGATGAAGGAGTTCATATCCGATCTAGGTGTTGTACCTAGCGTATCGGATCCAATGAAAATCTTTTGTGACAATACTGGTGCAATTGCCTTGGCAAAGGAATCCAGATTTCACAAAAGAACCAAACACATCAAAAGACGCTTCAACTCCATCCGGGATTTAGTCCAGGTGGGAGACATAGAGCTATGCAAGATACATACGGATCTGAATGTTGCAGACCCGTTGACTAAGCCTCTTCCACGAGCAAGACATGATCAGCACCAAGACTCCATGGGTGTTAGAATCATTACTTTGTAATCTAGATTATTGACTCTAGTGCAAGTGGGAGACTGAAGGAAATATGCCCTAGAGGCAATAATAAAGTTATTATTTATTTCCTTATATCATGATAAATGTTTATTATTCATGCTAGAATTGTATTAACCGGAAACATAATACATGTGTGAATAAACATACAGAGTGTCACTAGTATGCCTCTACTTGACTAGCTCGTTAATCAAAGATGGTTATGTTTCCTAACCATGAACAAAGAGTTGTTATTTGATTGACGGGCTCACATCATTAGTTGAATGATCTGATTGACATGACCCATTTCATTAGCATAGCACCTGATCGTTTAGTTTGTTGCTGTTGCTATTCTTCATAACTTATACAGGTTCCTATGACTATGAGATTATGCAACTCCCATTTGCCAGAGGAACACTTTGGGTGCTACCAAACGTCACAACGTAACTGGGTGATTATAAAGGAGCATTACAGGTGTCTCCGAAGGTACATGTTGGGTTGGCGTATTTTGAGATTAGGATTTGTCACTCCGATTGTCGGAGAGGTATCTCTGCGCCCTCTCGGTAATGCACATCACATAAGCCTTGCAAGCATTACAACTAATGTGTTAGTTGTTAGATGATGTATTACAGAACGAGTAAAGAGACTTGCCGGTAACGAGATTGAACTAGGTATTGGATACCGACGATCGAATCTCGGGCAAGTAACATACCGGTGACAAAAGGAACAACGTATGTTGTTATGCGGTCTGACCGATAAAGATCTTCATAGAATATGTAGGAACCAATATGGGCATCCAGGTCCCGCTATTGGTTATTGACCAGGAGAGGTGTCTCGGTCATGTCTACATTGTTCTCGAACCCGTAGGGTCCGCACGCTTAACGTTTTGATGACAGTTGTTATGAGTTTATATGATGTTGATGTACCGAAGGTAGTTCGGAGTCCCGGATGAGATCACGGACATGACGAGGAGTCTCGAAATGGTCGAGACGTAAAGATTGATATATTGGAAGCCTACATTTGGATATCGGAAGTGTTCCGGGTGAAATCGGGATTTCACCGGAGTACCAGGAGGTTACCGGAACCCCCCGGGAAACATATGGGCCATATTGGGCCTTAGTGGAAAAGGAGAAAGGGGCTTCCCTAGGGCTGGCCGCGCGCCTCCCCCTCCCTAGTCCTATTAGGATTAGGAGAGGTGGCCGGCCCCCTCTCTCCCTCTTTCCCCTTGAGGAATCCTAGTCCAACTAGGATTGGGGGGGGGGAATCCTACTTCCGGAGGTAGTAGGACTCTCCTGGCGCACCAGGCTTGGCCGGCCAGCCCCTCCCCCTTGGCTCCTTTATATACGGAGGCAGGAGCACCCCAAAGACAGACAAGTTGATCATTGAGATCGTTCCTTAGCCGTGTGCGGTGCCCCCCTCCACCAGATTACACCTCGAATATATCGTAGCGGTGCTTAGGCGAAGCCCTGCGTCGGTGGAACATCATCATCGTCACCACGCCGTCGTGCTGACAAGACTCTCCCTCAACACTCGGCTGGATCGGAGTTCGAGGGACGTCATCGAGCTGAACGTGTGCAGAACTCGGAGGTGCCGTACGTTCGGTGCTTAGATCGGTTGGATCGTGAAGAAGTACGACTACATCAACCGCGTTGATATAACGCTTCCGCTTTCGGTCTACGAGGGTACGTAGACAACACTCTCCCCTCTCGTTGCTATGCATCACCATGATCTTGCGTGTGCGTAGGAATTTTTTTGAAATTACCACGTTCCCCAACACCCCCCTCTAGACATACTTCTGATCCTACAGTAGGCGGTCACGGCGTTTCTTGAGCTTGGCCTCCTGGACCTCGACGGCCGCCTCGCGAGCCTTCACGCCCTCCTCTTGCTCCTGGCGAAGGCGGGCCTCTTTCGCGAGCTGGTCCCGCAGGCCTTGCAGCTCGCCCTCCAGCACCTTGCAGCGACCGCAGACATCAGCTGCCTCCCCCTGGGCTACGTCACGAGCAGCCTTCGCTTCAAGGGCGGCCTGCCTCTCCTCATCACAAGCCGTTGAGGCCTGGACCAGTGCCGCCCGTACCGAGGCGTCGGGGCGAATCCATCCTGAAGCCAACTCCAAGCACCCGGCCACCAAGCAAGGGTCGGCGCCAAGAAGATCCTGCCGGAGCCGTTCCAGCTCGGAGGCAACGCGACCCAGAACGGCGGGAGGAGTCGGAGAGACGACAGTCGGTGGAGTAGGTGGAGAAGGCGGCAGCACAACCACATCATCTTGACGCGAAGCCTGCTACGCCCCCGCGACTGTGGCGGCGGCGGCAGGCAAAGGCACCTCGGGAGTCACTTGGGCCAAGGGGGATGGGCTCGCCCCAGCCAGCTCGGCCAGACCTCGGGAGGACGACAGGGCAGGAGAGGCTCGTGCGTCGCGATCGCCTTCCTCCGCAGGCAGAGGCGCTGCAGCGGATGGAACCTCAGGAGCCCCCTTCAACTTCTTCGCCGCGGGCGCCAGCCTGCCCAAGAGGCGCGGACGTCAAGCCTCAGCAGCAAAGAAAGAAACGAAGACAAGAGTCAAGCACTTATGGGTCGTCGCCGGTGAGGTCAGGCAGCCTCCGGCCAAACTTGAAGCCTGACAGCCGACTGGAAGGATCAACCTCGGAAGCGGAAGGCGCGTCTGCGGACCGCCCCGAAGTCGGCGCAGACCCGCGGGGGATCAGCCCGGTCATGTCCTTCTTCGGGAAAGGGGGCGAGCTCCCGCTGCCCAGCACGTCATCATCCTCGTCGTCGTCGCTCAGAGAGAGGAGGAGAGCGCGGGACCTGCGCCGGGAGAGGGGAGCCCTTGACTCTCCATCAGTCGCCTCGGAGTCAGGCCCTCTCTCCCGCTCCCCACTTCCCTCCTCGTCGCTGGAGTCATCGGAGGACACGTCCACCGGACCCACGGGAGCCTCCGCGGGCACGGGCCCGTCCCCGTTGAAGACATGCATAAACTCCACCACCTGCTCCCAATCATCGTGGAGGAACAAGGGCGTAGGAGCGCCTTCCAACCTCGCCACATCGCCCCCAACCAGAGATTGGAGCACCGCGGCCAGATCTTCATCGCCCAAGGCCGCGGGGGTCGGATGAGGCCTCCACATCGGAGGTGAGTACTGCCAAAGCGGAGCCAGCTGGTGCTCCAGGAATTCCCTCAGCAGCGACGCGCCGGTCAGCTTCGCTGCCGCGATGCTGGCCGGCCTCAGATCCGCGTCCATCCTCTCCAACACCGGCTTCGCACGGGGGTCCGTGAGTTCTGCACGGGCCCAATCACCAGAGCTCGTGGGCAACTCCTTGGGCAAGATCAGCCGCGTGTGAATGCGCCCAGCGTCTGTCAAAACCCATTTGCTCCTGAAGCCCTCGATCCTTTTGCCGAGCTTCGAAATGGCAATGGCGCCAGTGTACGCGATGAAGCTCGCGGACGCGGAAGGAGAACCGCGAGAGACCCGAAGGGAGAAGTAGTGGCGCAGCAAGGCCACTGAGGGCTGCACCCCTACATGAGCCTCGCAATAATAGGCGAAGATTGCCAAGAGAAGGACGGAGTTGGGGTGGAGATGCAGAGCCTGTAGGTTGTAATGGCGGAGGACAGAGAAGTAGAACTCGGAGAAGGGAGGCACCAGGCCGGCAGTAATGGAACCTACAAAGAGCGGGTAGAAGGTGCTCCCTCGGCCCTCAGGGGTGGCGGAGCCGGCCTTGAACACCCTCGCCCCGTCGATGCCTTGCGCCGCCGCCATCCGGCGCAACCGGGCGAGGCTCAACTCAGACACGTTAGGCGAGTCCAGGGCAGGCGAGTACCAAGCTTCGGCTGGGGACTGATGAGGCGCCATGGCTTCTAGGTCACGCGGTCGAAGTAGATATGGAGATTTGGAAGAAGGAAGGAGAGGCGCAAGAAAGGGAATCTGAGCAGCAACCGAGGAAGCAGAAAAAGCAAAGCCGGGCAGATGCCGCACCTTTATCAACTCGCGCGGTTGGGGAGACGCCCACGTCCAATCAACCACCATGCAGCGCCCAAGGCCGCAGGCTGTTAGGGCCCGCGGGGCTTCGCCCTTGCCCTTTCGCCTCTCAGCACGGCCAAGTCCTGGCGTGCCTTGGGCCCGGGGGCTACTGTCGGCGTTCCGGGAACGGGGCTCCCTAGACTTGCCTGCCTGCGGCCTGCAGCGTGGCTCAAGGGGGCCCAGCAAGGCCCATCTTCATCAACACAAACCCAAGACCCTCGCGAGGGGCCAAGCCTCGCGGGGCGGACGACACGGAGCTTCTTCAGGCGCAGCCTCATCAGGCTGGCTCGTGAGGAGGCAGAGAGATCAAGGCGGGGTACCTCACGAGGTTCCCATGACGCAAGCCGTGACGACCAAGGGTGCCAGGCGGGCGCCAGTCCGCGTAGTGTCCTCCATTTCCTCTTTGGTACAAAGGGAGCAAGCGCAGGAGGGAGGATCAAGCAAAGGCGTCCGTTTCGGTGCAAACAGACCAAGACCAGCTCCGCGACAAGGAGGAAGTCACTGTGGAGCCCAAGCCAGCGTCATCTCCAGAGCCTTTGACAGGCGAGGACCAACTTTAGTCAGGATAAGTCTACCAGATGTTCCCCTTCAAACTGGCCAATTGTTGGCGCCCTTCCCGCTCAATATTTGGGAAGAGGCCCAGGGCCTTTGCCTATAAATAGGACTAGCCAACCCCAGGGTAGAGGCGTCTAGGAAGATCGGAACATCTAGCAACCCGGCAATCAGTTAGATAGGCATCAGAGAGAGAGAAGGGCGATTGAACTCCTCCTAGCAGTTCATCCCCCAGGCCAAGAACATACCCTCGCGAGGCTATTCTACCTTGTAGTGTTCATCATCATCAGCCCAAGAGGCAATCCACCACACCACACTGGAGTAGGGTATTACACCACATCGGTGGCCCGAACCAGTATAAACTCTGTGTCTCTTGTGTTGTTCTTTTGGTAGTTTAGATCTTTTGCGAGGCGGACGAGTACGGGTAGGTAGGAAGCTCAATCCCCGAACCTTAAGGGTCTACGGGAACCCGAAATCCGACATCCTTGTTCCATAATCCATCAAAAGATTTCACCCAAAACTTGAAAACTTCACAACACAAAACTCAGTAGAAATCTCGTGAGCTCCGTTAGAGAAAGAAAACATAAAACCACTTCCAGGCACTGTAATGAACTCATTCTTTATTTATATTGGTGTTAAACCTACTGTATTCCAACTTCTCTATGGATTATAAACTATTTTACTAGCCATAGATTCATCAAAATAAGGAACAACACACGAAAAACAGAATCTGTCAAAAACAGAACAGTCTGTAGTAATCTGTAACTAACGCAAACTTCTGGAACTACAAAAAATCTACTAAAATAGGAAGACCTAGACAATTTTTTTATTGATCAGAAGCAATTGGAATCAGTATTTTATCACGTTCTGGCGATTTTTAACAATTGTTTTTGTGAATAGAAAGATTCTGGAAATTACAGCAAGATCAAATAACTATCATCCAAGAAGATCCTATAGGTCTAACTTGGCACAAACACTAATTAAAACACAAAACCACATCTAAACAGAAGGTAGATGGATTATTTATTCCTAAACAGAAGCAAAAAAAACTCAAAATAAAATTGGGTTGCCTCCCAACAAGCGCTATCGTTTAACGCCCCTAGCTAGGCATAAAAGAGAGGATAGATTTAGGTATTGCCATCTTTGGTAGGCAATCCATAAGTGGCTCTCGTGATAGTTTCATATGGCAATCTTATTTTGTTTCTAGGAAAGTGTTACATGCCCTTTTTTTAATGGAAATTGAAATCTAATATTCCCTTCCTTCATATCAATAATCGCCCCAAACATTCTAAGGAAAGGTCTACCAAGAATAATAGGGCAAGAAGGATTGCAATCTATATCAAGAACGATAAAATCTATGGCACATAATTCCTATTTGCAACAATAAGAACATCATTAATTCTTCCCATAGGTTTTTTAATAGTGGAATCCGCAAGATGCAAGTTTAGAGAGCAATCATCAAAGTCATGGAAATCTAGCAAATCACACGAGGTTTTGGGGATAGTGGAGACACTAGCACCCAAATCACACAAAGCATAAAACTCATGATCTTCAATTTTAATTTTAATAGTTGGTTCCCACTCATCATAGAGTTTTCTAGGGATAGAAACTTTCAACTCAAGTTTTTCTTCATAGGATTGCATCAAGGCATCAACAATATGGTCGGTAAAGGCTTTCTTTTGACTATAAGCATGAGAGAATTTAGCACAGATTGCAACAAGGAAATACAGTCAATTAAAGAGCAACTTTCATAATTAAATTCCTTGAAATCCAATATAGTGGGTTTAGCAACATCTAGGGTTTTATTTCTTTCAATCCCACTTTCATCAATTTCATCATAAAGGTCTAAATACTCCGAATTTTTAGAATGCCTTCTAGGTAAAGGAAGATCATATTAAGTTTCATCAAGATTCATATTGCAAAACAAAGATTTGATAGGGGACACATCAATAACTTTTAGATCTTCATCTTGATATTCATAGGAATTGGAAGAACACGCTTTAATAAAGGCATCTTTGGAAGCACGCATCCTAGCGGTTCTTTCTTTGCACTCATCAACGGAAATTCTCATGGCTTTGAGAGACTCATTGATATCATGCTAGGAGGAATAGATCTAAGCTTTAAAGAATCAACCTCAAAAGAAATTCTATAAACGTTCCTAGACAAATCATCAACTTTAAGAAATTTCTCTTCAAGCAAAGCATCAAAATTCTTTTGTGAATTCATAAACTCTTTAACACTATTCTCAAATTCAGAGGGCATCTTACTAAAATTTCCATTAGAGTTGTTGTAGGAATTTCCATAATTATTAGAAGGATTACTAGGATAAGGCCTAGGATTGAAATTCCCTCTATACGCGTTGTTACCAAAATTGTTCCTACCAACAAAATTCACATCCATAGATTCATTATTATTCTCAATCAAAGTATACAAAGGCATATCATTAGGATCAAAAGAAACACTCTTAGTAGCAAATAATTTCATAAGTTCATCCATCTTTCCACTCAAAACATTGATTTCTTCTATAGCATGCACTTTTTTATTAGTGGATCTTCCAGTGTGCCATTGAGAATAATTAACCATAATATTATCTAGGAGTTTAGTAGCATCTCCTAAAGTGATTTCCATAAAAGTGCCTCCCGCGGCTGAATCTAAAAGATTTCTAGAAGCAAAATTCAATCCGGCATAAATTTTTTGTGTAATCATCCACAAATTCAAACCATGAGTAGGGCAATTACGTATCATTAATTTCATTCTCTCCCAAGCTCGTGCAACATGTTCATGATCAAGTTGCTTAAAATTCATAATGTCGTTTCTAAGAGAGATGATCTTAGCGGGAGGAAAATACTTAGAGATAAAAGCATCTTTGCACTTGTTCCAAGAATTAATACTATTTTTAGGCAAAGGCGAAAACCAAGCTTTAGCACGATCTCTAAGCGAAAAAGGCAATAGCTTCAATTTAACGACATCATTATCGACATCTTTTTTCTTTTGCATATCACATAAATCAACAAAGCTATTAAGATGAGTAGCGGCATCTTCACTAGGAAGCCCGGCGAATTGATCTTTCATAACAAGATTCAACAAAGCAGTATTGATTACACAAGATTCAGTATTGGCAAGAGGAGCAATCAGAGTGCTAAGGAAATCATTATTATTGGTATTGGTGAAGTCACACAATTTGGTAGTATCTTGAGCCATCACGACAAACAAGCAATCCAACACACGAGCAAACAAAAGGCAAGCGAGAAAAAAGGCAAACGGAAAAAGAGAAGGAGAAGGAGAAGGAGAAGGAGAAGGAGAAGGAGAAGGAGAAGGAGATTGGGAAAGAGAGGGCAAATAAACGGCAAGGGTGAAGTGGGGGAGAGGAAAACGAGAGGCAAATAGCAACTAATGTAATGCGAGAGATAGGTATTGAGATGGGTACTTGGTATGTTGACTTTTTGCATAGACTCCCCGGCAACGGCGCCAAAAATTCTTCTTGCTACCTCTTGAGCACTGCGTTGGTTTTCCCCGAAGAGGAGAGGATGATGAAGCAAAGTAGCGTAAGTATTTCCCTCAGTTTTTGAGAACCAAGGTATCAATCCAGTAGGAGGCCACGCTCAAGTCCCTCGTACCTGCACAAAACGATAACTACTCGCAACCAACGCGATTAGGGGTTTTGAATCGCTTCACGGTCACTTAAGAGAGTGAGAACCGATAGATAATGTTTTTGGTATTTTTGATATAGAGATGCAAAGTGAAAAGTAAAAGGAAAAGTAAAAAGCAAAGCAAGATTAAGGTGATGGAGATTGATATGATGAGAATAGACCCGGGGGCCATAGGTTTCACTAGTGGCTTCTCTCAAGAGCATAAGTATTGTACGGTGGGTGAACAAATTATTGTTGAGCAATTGACAGAATTGAGCATAGTTATGAGAATATCTAGGTATGATCATGTATATAGGCATCACGTCCGAGACAAGTAGACCGACTCCTGCCTGCATCTACTACTATTACTCCACTCATCGACCGCTATCCAGCATGCATCTAGAGTATTAAGTTGAAAACAGAGTAACGCTGTAAGCAAGATGACATGGTGTAGAGAGAAAATTCATGCAATATGAAATAAACCCCATCTTGTTATCCTCGATGGCAACGATGCAATACGTGCCTTGCTGCCCCTTCTATCACTGGGAAAGGACACCACAAGATCGAACCCAAAGCTAGGCACTTCTCCCATGGCAAGAAAAACCAATCTGGTAGGACAAACCAAACTGATAATTCAAAGAGACTTGCAAAGATAACCAATCATACATAAAAGAATTCAGATAAGGTTCAAATATTATTCATAGATAGACTTGATCATAAACCCACAATTCATCGATCTCAACAAACACACCGCAAAAACAAGATTACATCAAATAGATCTCCACGAGAGAGGGGGAGAACATTGTATTGAGATCCAAAAAGAGAGAAGAAGCCATCTAGTTACTAACTATGGACCTGAAGGTCTGAGGTAAACTACTCACACTTCATCGGAGGGTCTATGATGATGTAGAAGCCCTCCGTGATGACGGCCCTCTCCAGCGGAGCTCCGGAACAGGCCCCAAGATGGGATCTCGTGGATACAGAAAGTTGCAGCGGTTGAATTAGGTTTTTGGCTCCTGTTCTGATCATTTGGGGGTACGTAGGTATATATAGGAGGAAGGAGTATGTCGGTGGAGCTTCGAGGGGCCCACGAGGCAGGGGGCGCGCCCTAAGGGGGGCGCACCCCCCATCCTCGTGACCGCCTCTCTGATGCCTTGGCGTAGGGTCCAAGTCTCCTGGATCACGTTCGGTGAGAAAATCACGTTCCGGAAGATTTTATTCCGTTTGGACTTCGAAACACTAAAATAGGCAAAAAAATAGCAATTCTGGGCTGGGCCTTCGATTAATAGGTTAGTCCCAAAAATAATATAAAAGTGGAAAATAAAGCCCAATATAGTCCAAAACAGTAGATAATATAGCATGGAGCAATCAAAAATTATAGATACGTTGGAGACATACCATTGGCACAAGTGATTTAAGGATCGATTTATAACCAGGTTCTGACGGAGAGGAACAACCTACTAGCTCAAGAGCTGGAGTAGTGTCGGACACAACTGAATGCTTCTACCGCCAAACTGAAAGAGTCCAAGAAAGCATCTTCTGGTAAGGTTCCCCTCCATCAAGGAATAACAATTATACATCAGTTGTTCTAATATTATTGCTTATTTCATAATAGGACCATCAGGTCAACTGGAAGAGAAATTGAGAATCGCTCAAATGGGAGAGAAAGAGGCAAAAGACTACACGCCGGAGGCGAACATGTGTTGACCCGAGTCAGGCAGGAGAAAAACAAACTCCAAGATTCAAATACAAAACTGGGCGAAGAACTGAAAGATTTGCGAGCCCAGCTAGCCAACGTCATGAAGGAGAACAAAAAGCTGCGAGGCGGCATATTCTGTACATGGCCGGATTTACCTTATAACAGTTTGGGGATAAAAGTAGCTGATATAGCTGTGATTGCAGGTATGTTGGCGGGCCGCCCCGAAGAGGAGGTGTCCGGATCATCAAGTGATCTCCTGCAAGGGCTGTCGCAGTTGCACGAGCAAGCTCCGCAGGCAATGCGGAGTGTAGCCAAATCCTTATGGCCATCTGACTCCCCTCCAGGGAGTATGGAGAAGCTTTAGAGCTGTTCAAGGGAGCGCGGCGGCGTATTCGACAATGGAAGATATCGGCTTGCCGAGAGGGTGCACGAGAAGCCTGGGCCATGGTAAAAACACGATATACCAAGATGGATCCGAATCACATGGCCCGGGTCAGAACGCTAGGGTCAAATGGGGAAGAAATTCCCGTCAGTTTAGTATATAACCAAGTAGAAGTAGCCGCCAAGTATTCCGAGCAAGATTGTAAGTTAGATAGCCTGCTGGATGGCATAGAGGAGGAATTTTTTGAGTCCAAGTGACTATGTACTTTCCTTTGCATATGTAGCTCTAACTGAAAATGATTGTCATGGCGGACCTTTTCGCTTCAACCTCTCGACCCGAAGGTGTGGAGTGTTTTCGAATACCAGAACTGCCCAGTAGACCGGGTATGCATGGAAACCAGGCATAGGGGTCATAGTTGCTTGAACAGACAACTATCTACGTAGTTATGTTATATTACATTAAGAGTGTAATAAACATCTTCCAGAGAGAATAGTTCCGTTAAGGGTTCCTTTCCCTCGGTGTGCATGCATCGATGAGCATGTCCGAACAGTGATGAAGAAATGACAATGTGTATGGCTTCTAGGGATTCATGATGGGACGAATGGAAAAACATCTTTAGTTCAATGACCGAATATTCCCTTAAGAACGCTAGCTTTCAGCTTCACCCAGTCTGAGGTACACATCCGGATAACCCGACAGTAACAATCGCAGAGGTGCTCCCTTTATGCCCTAGCTGAACTAACGGGGATGTAGGGCATAAGCACAAGAGCCAGGCAACTCAGCTTGGCCAAAACTTAAGTCATATCGATGCATATAATGGCGAAGAAAAGGTACATATGGGAAAAAACGCATATGTGAGGAGCTTGATGCTCGGAAGATAACAATAGAAAGCTTCTGTCCAAGAAGCCCCCAGGTATAATAGACGTACATACTTCAAGACGTATGTGTTGGGGGTGTACGGTCTAACCGCACGAAAGCTTTTAAAGCTAAAAATAAAAACAAAAAGAGAGAGAAAAAATAATGGAAAATAGGGGGATGGAAACGAACAAAGATTTCCACGCTAGGCATAGAATCTTTGGAGTCTGGCCGCGTTCCATGGGTTATGCTCTAATCGATTTTGTGATCCATCACGCAGGCGGTACGCCCCTCCGGTAAGAACTTCGTCGATGATGAAGGGACCCTCCCACTTGGGCTTGAGTTTATCCTTTTTCTTCTCCAGCAGACGTAGAACGAGTTCGCCGATGTTGTAAGTTTTGGCCCGCACCTCTGTGCTTTGATACCTGTGAGCTTGCTGTTGATAAAATGCGGAACGGGCTTTTGCAATGTCGCGCTCCTCCTCCAGGGCATCTAAGCTATCCTGTCGTTCGAGCTCGGCCTCTCTCTCTTCATACATGCGCACTCGAGGTGAGTCATGAATAATGTCGTAGGGCAGTACTGCCTCTGCGCCGTACACCATGAAGAAAGGTGTGTATCCGGTAGAGCGATTGGGCGTGGTCCGCAGCCCCCAGAGTACGGAGTTGATCTCCTCAACCCAGTGCTTGTTTGACTCTTTCAAAGACCGCACCAGCCTGGTCTTAATGCCGCTCATAATAAGACCATTGGCTCTTTCAACTTGACCGTTTGTTTGTGGATGATATACAGAGGCGTAATCGAGCTTGATGCCCAGATTAGCGCACCAGGTTTTCACGTTGTCAGTTGTGAAATTGCAGCCGTTATCAGTGATGATGCTGTGCGGAATACTGTAACGGTGTACAATGCAGGATATAAAGTCTATTACTGGCCCAGACTTGGCCGTTTTAACTGGTTTAGCCTCTATCCACTTGGTGAATTTGTCCACCATGACTAGCAAATATTTCTTATTATGGCTTCCTCCTTTAAGGGGTCCAACCATATCCAGTCCCCAGACCGCAAAAGGCCAAGTGATGGGGATTGTTTGTAGGGCGATGGGGGGCATATGGCTTTGGTTGGTGAAGAGTTGGCGTCCAACGCAACATTGGACAAGGTCATGTGCATCCGCTCGGGCTGTCGGCCAATAAAATCATGTACGGAAGGCCTTGCTAACGAGGTCCCGAGCTGCAGCGTGGTGCCCGCCGAAACCGGCATGAATCTCAGCCAATAGCTGCCACCCCCCCTCCTCGGAGATACATCTTTGAAGGACTCCGGTAGCGCTTTTCTTATAGAGCTCTCCGTCGTGAACCTTGTAGGCCTTCGAACGCCGGACAATGCGGCGGGCCTCATTCTGGTCCTCAAGAAGCTCCTTCCTGTTGAGGTAGGCCAGGAAGGGTTCAGTCCACGGGGCAATTACTACCTTAATGAGATGCGCCGACGGTGTTATTTCGGTGGCTGGGCCTCCGATGATGTCTGTATTTTCGTGATCTGGGGTTATGTTTGGATCTGGACTAGTGTTGCTATTTTCGCCCTGGCGCACCATGGATGGCTTAAAAAGCCTTTCCATAAAGATATTAGGCGGGACGGGGTCGCGCTTAGCACCGATACGAGCAAGAACATCTGCCACTTGATTACTCTCTCGAGCCACATGATGGAACTCGAGCCCCTCAAACCGAGCCGACATTTTTATGACGGTATTACGATGAGCTGCCATCTTAGGGTCTTTGGCATCAAAGTCCCCATTTATTTGAGATATTGCGAGGTTTGAGTCCCTGTGCACTTCCAGGCGTTGTATGCCCATGGAGACAACCATCCGGAGACCGTGCAATAAGGCTTTGTATTTGACTGCGTTGTTGGGGTCTGTGTGTAGTACTTGGAGTATGTACTGAACGACATCTCCAGTAGGGGATGTTAAAATGACGCCGGCTCCTAGGCATGCCAGCATTTTGGAGCCATCGAAGTACATAACCCAATTGAATATGTTTCGTGTTCTTTAGGGAGCTCGGCCTCTGTCCATTCGGCGACAAAGTCAGCCAGTACTTGGGATATGATAGATCAACGTGGTTTGTATACAATATAAAATGGAAGGAGCTCAATGGCCCATTTGGAAATCCAGCATGTGGCATCGCGGTTGTTTATTATGTCGTTGAGTGGTACTTCGGAAGCCACCATAATTGAACACTCCTGGAAGTAGTGACGGAGCTCTCGGGATGCCATGAAGACCGCGTATGCTATCTTTTGATAATGGGGGTACCAGGATTTGCATGGTGTAAGGACAATGGATACGTAGTATACTGGCTTCTGAAGCGGGAATTTTTGTCCGTCCTTTTCTCGTTCAACGACGAGCACGGCGCTCACCACTTGATGTGTTGCCGATATGTATAATAACATCGGTTCACCGGCGTTTGGCGCGGCCAGGATTGGGTTGCTCGCCAGAAGGGTTTTTATTTCTTCCAGTCCGGCTGTCGCCGCGTCCGTCCACTCGAAGTGATTGGTTCGTCGTAGAAGGCGATAAAGTGGCAGTGCCTCTTCTCCCAATCTGGAGATAAAGCGGCTTAGAGCTGCCTCACAACCCGCGAGTTTTTGGACTTGTTTAAGGTCTGTTGACGTAGCCAATTGTGACAGATCTCGGATTTTGGCTAGATTTGCTTCAATTCCTCTGTTGGAAACGATGAAGCCTAGCAGTTTTCCAGCGGGGACGCCGAAAGCACACTTTTCCGGATTGAGCTTAATGTCATACGCGCGGAGGTTGAATATGAGACGTAAATCGTCTATTAGTGTCTCGACGTGCCTGGTTTTGATGACGACGTCGTCGACATAAGCTTCAACTGTCTTGCCAATCTATTTCTCCAGGCATGTTTTGATCATGCGTTGGTATGTGGCGTCGGCGTTCTTAAGCCCGAAGGGCATGGTGTTGAAGCCAAATGGACCATATGGGGTAATGAATGCTGTTGCAGCTTGATCGGACTCCTTCATTTTGATTTGATTGTATCCGGAATATGCATCAAGGAAACACAGTGAGTCGTGTCATGCGGTAGCATCAATGATTAGATCGATGCGCGGTAGAGGGAAGGGATCTTTAGGGCAAGCCTTGTTGAGGTCCTTGAAATCGACGCACAGGCGCCAGTATTTGTCCTTCTTTGGTATCATCACCAAGTTTGCCAGCCAGTACGGATGTTTTATTTCTCTAATGAATCCGACCTCAATTATCTTGGCTAAGTCCTCTCCCATGGCTTGCCGTTTGGGTTTTGAAAAGCGCCACAGTGCCTGTTTGACTAGTTTATATCCCTTTAATATATTGAGACTATGGTCGGCCAGTTTACGTGGGATTCCAGGCATATCGGAAGGGTGACAGGCGAATATATCCCAGTTTTCGTGAAGGAAATCCCGTAGCGCGGCGTCGACCGTTGGGTCTAGTTGTGCTCCAATAGATGTTGTCTTCTTGGGGTCCGTTGGGTGGACCTGGAATTTGACTATTTCTTCTGCCGGCTTGAAGGAGGTGGATTTGGGTCATTGTCTAAGATCACATCGTCTTTATCCACCGTAGAGCGCATCGCGGTTAATTCTTTTGCCACGAGGGCTACAGATAATGCCTCAAGGGCCAGGGATGTGGTTTTGTTTCGGTGCGGAGTGCTATGTCCGGATCACTAACAAGAGTGATTATGCCGTTTGCTCCGGGCATTTTGAGCTTCATATACCCGTAATGAGGTATAGCTTGGAATCGTGTAAAAGAGTCCGGCCCCAGCAGGGCATGGTATCCGCTGCTGAAAGGAGCCACTTGGAAGGTGATCTCTTCAGATCAATCATTCTCCGGCGTGCCGAATACCACATCAATTGTGATTTTTCCCGCACACTACGCCTCCCGACTAGGAATGATTCCTCAGAAGGTCGTGCTGCTTTGCTTGATGCGGCTCTTGTCTATTTCCATTTTGTAAAGTGTATCCTCATAGATGAGGCTTAGTCCGCTGCCGCCGTCCATGAGGACCTTGGTGAGTCTAAAGCTGTCGACGATGGGACTGAGGACTAATGCTGCTGGCGCTCGGACTGACATGTATTTCAGTTCGTCACCGGCATTAAAGGTTATAGCCATGTCATTCCAAGGGTTTATCGCGGCGATTTGACAGACTTCGGCGAGGTCGCGGAGTGCCCTTTTGCGCTTACTGTTTGAAGCGAATGTCTTGAAGACCGTCAATACTCTAGGGTCGTCGTCTCCTGGAGGGTTTTGCTCTGGGATGTTTTTGGTAAGGATGTCCTTGCCGCTCTTGGCTACCTGCCGGAGTATCCAACATGCTCTAAGGTTGTGGGTTGGTATGGTGTCCGGTGTTGTGTGTATTTTGCATGGGCCATCAAGCCATCCCTCCAGAACGGTTCCATGCCGCGTAATAGATTTATTTTTCTTGGCTATTAGACTGGGTGTGTCATGGGAATGTGCCCTTTTCGCCTGGACCAGCGGTTGAGTTGGGACCAATGGCCCCCAACAAGCTGCCTGATCCTTCCAAGCGCTTTCCATTGTGCTGTACTTCTGTACAATATTTGCCAAGTCAGCGAAGTGTAGTATACGGCAGCGATTAATGGTGTTGAGGATTCCTTCGTTCGTGCTATTGTTGCAGAACACAAATATCGCATCCTCGTAGCGGCAATCTTTAACTTTATCCTTGACAAGGAGGAACCTGACCCAGGAATGGTGGACCGTTTCCTGAGACTGCTATTGTATGCTCATGAGAGCTCTTATGTCTGGGTGGGTGGGTGGAATTTAATTCGGACCCTGACCCGGTCGATGATCCGGAGTTTGAAGGTTTTTTGGGCTCGACAGTCCGGGCTCTGAAGTATCTTCTGGTTGCCTATGCCTGCCGTCCGATTCTATGTTCGGAAGGCCGGTCACCCCTTTTTGCTGGTGGGTGTCCGACCCTGAGGGGTCGGTGATCCAGACATAGTCCGTCTTTAGTATAGGGGAAGAGTTGCTGTCTTGCTCCTCGACTACTGCTATTTGGTCAGTGACCGGTGGAGATTTGGTTTCTCTTTGGTCGGGTTTAAGCCCGATTCGATCGTAATCTGTGGTGATTCCTAGGGCAGCGATGTGATCAAGGAGCTCGTTTAAAGATAAAAACTACAAGGGATCCATCGGCTTGGAGTGTTTGGACTCGATACGAAGGGGATTTTCGATGGCAAGAGAAGTCATCGTTGGCTTAGCGGCCGAACGGGCGGTCATGGTAAGCCGCCCAGCTGGAGGGTTTGGCCTGGGGCCAATTATCCTCCGGCGGTGATATTGTCTTTAAAGACGAAGCGAGTCATCGATCCTGTCATCGATGACACAATGGAACTCTCAATGAAAGCACCAATGTCGGTGTCAAAACCGGCGGATCTCGGTAGGCGGTCCCGAACTGTGCGTCTAAGGTCGATGGTAACAGGACACACGGGACATGATGTTTGCCTAGGTTCGGGCCCTGTCTATGGAGGTAATACGTTACTTGCTGCTTGATTGATCTTGATGAATATGAGTATTGCAAGATTTGATCTACCACGAGATCGTAATGGCTAAATCCTAGAAGTCTAGCCTGTATGACTATGGTAATGAATATCCCCCCTTTCTGGACTAAGTCCTCTGGTTTATATAGAGACCGGGGAGATCTAGGGTTACACAAGGTTGGTTACAGAGAAACAAATCTACATATCCAGTCGCCAAGCTTGCCTTCCACGCCAAGAAGAGTCCCATCCAGATACGAGTGCGGTCTTCAATCTTCGTATCTTCACAGCCCATTAGTCCGGCGCGTGGCTAACAGGCCGGACGCCCGAGGACCGCTTAGTCCAGGACTCCCTCATCTGGCGCGTTCCTCGCCACCCTCCAGTCCTCGACGGAAGCGCCTGATGGCGTGGCCTCGCTACTCGAAGATGAAGCCAAGGCTGGGATCGCCCAACCACCAGTGAAGACCAACGGACGAGCCCTTGGCACGCCTTCTGCACCGTAGGGTGGGCCATGAAGGAGGGATGAAAGGAACGTAGGATCAAGGCCCCCCGTTGGCACGTCCACCGCCGGGAGGGGCCCTGCACCATGCACAATGGTCCGATGGGGTGAGCTCGAGACCAGGGCGAGCCAAGGATAGGTGGAGGCCGCTCCTCAGGAGATCTCGCTGGCGCAGATGAAGGGATCCTGAAGGGCAACTGTCAGGAGAGGATGCAACACGCAGAAAATCGCAAAGAAGAGGTACTTACTCGTCTATGGCTATGTAGTTCCTCTCCTTCAGCGGCCAGTAGGCGTCACTACTGCAGCAGGGAGGCCCCTTTCTCTTGCGGAGTGCCTCAAAGTTCAGGCGCAGCTAGCCGAAGCCCGGGGCGCTACCGTCAGCATCTGGGGCGGGCTACGGAGCCCCTGGAGTGGCGACCTCAGGAGCCTTGGGCTGCATCAGCTCTCCGGCCACCACCTATGGACTGCTTCCCCGAGCTTCAAGGGTGGTGACCTCGGGAGCCTCGGATCGTGCCAGGACTTTGGTCGCCCCACAGGACGACTCACCCGAGCCTCGGGAGCTGGGATCTCAGGGGCATCGGGCTGCGCTGCTTTGTCAGCACCCGCCTCGACTGTACCCGGTGGCGCCCCCCCCCCCCCCGCGTCCACCTCCGGGGCGTGCGCTGAGGGGACGGCGGGTAGCGGAACCACAAGGACAGGGTTCTCGCGGGTCCCTCAAGTTTGGCTGGGCGCAACCCCCACTCATGGAAGAGGGGCATCTGCCTCACGAACCCCTCCTTGTTCGAGCAGCAGTACAGGAGGTAGTTGTCGGTGTCAAAACCGGCGGATCTCGGGTAGGGGGTTCCGAACTGTGCGTCTAGGCGGATGGTAACAGGAGACAAGGGACACAATGTTTTTACCCAGGTTCGGGCCCTCTCGATGGAGGTAAAACCCTACTCCTGCTTGATTAATATTGATGATATAGGTAGTACAAGAGTAGATCTACCACAAGATCAAGGAGGCTAAACCCTAGAAGCTAGCCTATGGTATGATTGTTGTTCTGTTGTTCGTCCTACGAACTAAAACCCTCCGGTTTATATAGACACCGGAGAGGGCTAGGGTTACACAGAGTCGGTTTACAATGGTAGGAGATCTACATATCCGTATCGCCAAGCTTGCCTTCCACGCCATGGAAAGTCCCTTCCGGACACGGGACAAAGTCTTCAATCTTGTATCTTCATAGTCCAGGAGTCCGGCCGAATGTATAGTCCGGCTATCCGAACACCCCCTAATCCAGGACTCCCTCAGTAGCGTCTGAACCAGGCTTCAATGACGACGAGTCCGGCGCGCAGATTGTCTTCGGCATTGCAAGGCGGGTTCCTCCTCCAAGTACTTCATAAAAGGTTTCGTACACAAGGATAGTGTCCAGCTCTGCAAAATAATTTTCCACATATTGCCATAGAGAGAATAATATTTACACAAATCTAATCTACTGACGTATTCCGCAGCGTGACATCACACCACGGCCAAGCCTTTATTCGAATCGTTTTATTATCCCACCTCAGCGTGTTATGCGAGGCGGTTTTCTTGGCACGTCTTCGCAAAGTAGAGATCGTGTCCCCTTATTCCGGGATTCTCATCAATACGGGCGCGGGTAACCCAACCGGCCATTGATTACGGCGCTAGGGAGATAAGCGAGTTTTATCAGGCAGGTGGGGACGCATAGTTGCGTCCCACCATATAAGGGGATAAGGATCCACCTTTCTCATCCACGCCTTCTTCCTCCTTTGCCTATCCATTTCCTCGCACTCGAGATCCAGCGCCCAAGTCCGCACTCCCCACCTCAACCTTCTCCAGCCATGTCCGGAGCGGGAGGTAAGTGCATGGTCTCCTCCGTCACGGAGGGACACATCAAAAAACTGAGGAAGGCCGGATACTTGTCTAACGACATTGCGCACCGGCTTCCCGAAGAGGGGAAGCTCGTCCCCATCCCAAGGCCCCATGAGAGGGTGGTGTTCCTCCCTCATTTCCTCCGTGGACTGGGCTTCCCTCTCCACCCATTTGTCCGGGGGCTCATGTTCTACTACGGCCTAGATTTCCACGATCTGGCCCCAAACTTTGTCCTCAATATCTCGACGTTTATCATCGTGTGCGAGGCCTTCCTCTGCATCCGCCCCCGTTTCGGCCTATGGCTCAATACTTCCAATGTCAAGCCAAATGTGGTGCGTGGCAACCAGGCGGAGTGCGGAGGCGCCATGGTGGGCAAGATGCCCAATGTCCTATGGCTTGAGGGCTCCTTCGTGGAGACCCTGAAGGGGTGGCAATCGGGGTGGTTCTACATCACTGAGCCGCGTGATCCTGAATGGGTCGCAGCCCCCGAGTTCCGATCCGGACCCCCTACGTGGCTCCCTTCCTGGAAAGAGACGGGCCTGTCGTGGCGCAACAAAGGAGAGGTGACTGGACTGCAAACATGCATCCAAACCCTGGTGAACAAGAAGCTTAAACTTGTCAACGTAGTCCAGGTTATGCTCATCCGTCGGATCCTCCCGTGTCAACAACGGGCTTTCAACCTGTGGGAGTTCGACCCGGCGCAGCACCAAACTCTAAGAAGGCTCTTCGACACGACGTACGAAGATGCCTGGAAGGTGCTATTCAAGGGCGCCAAGGCTCCCGCATCCGCTACCGAGGATCGCGGATTCAGCACGCAGCGTCACGCTAGTGCGCTAAGCCGTTTTTACCTTTTACAGGGTATTTTAGCTTTTCATAGTTCAACTCTATGCGGGATCTAAGCTCCCTTACCTTTGACAGGATTGGCAGGCGAAGTCCGGACAGATCAGCTGTCCGTCTCCTCTGCCCGAGGACCCAGCAGATTCTCTATTGGCAAAGCTGCTGGTTCTGTCACCCTTTGTGGTGCCGGAGAAGAAGGCCACGAAGAAGGCCACAGGGACTCGAAAGAGTGCCTGGCATGTGGTGGTGTCGGATTCGTCGTCCAACGACTCCGAGACGCAATCCTCCCGCGAAGATGAGGAGGAGGAAGAAGAGACCTCTCCCCCTCCAGCGGGGGAAGGAAAGAAAAGTAAGGCCGCCCCAACTAGGGAGGCCGGGGGGTCCAAGAAGGGGAAACCCTTCTTCCGGACTACTCCACCAACGCCGGCGACGGCGAAGAGGAGTGGCCACACAGGGCCAAGCCCCTGGCGAAATCGAAGTATCCGGATACCAGAGTAAGTCATAGTATTCCTTCACTGCACGGATCTTCCTTCCATCGAATATGATTATGCAGTCCACCCAAAGACCGTCTCGACGTGTCGACGAGCAGTTCCCTGGACTCGTCGGATGTAAACTCTCTTCCGACGGCTACCTCCCCCCGCCCTACAGATGATGCCGAGATGGCGTCCCAGGAGGTTCCGAGCCACGAGGATGTGGTCCTGGAGGCGCCGCAAGGCGACCTCCCAGACACCAGGCGCCAAGGGGATAGAACCCCTAAGGGCTCCAAGTCCGGCCCTAGGCCGGACACCGCTCCGGAACCTTCAAAGGTTCCAGAGTCCAGCGGGCGACCTCCTTCCAAGAGGAGCAAGCCCACTGAGCCGGTGGCCCCCGTCCAATCGGAGGCGACGGACAATCTGCTGGAGGTGCTTAAAGGCGCCTCCATCGACGAGGAGCACCGCACCTTTATGAGTGCGGTGATTCAGAAAGTTCAGTCCGCCAAGAGCGGTCTGACCGAAGCCTGTGCCAGCCTTTTGACAATCTTTGAGGTATGTAAAAAATATGTAAAAATATTACCGCATAGACAGTAGCCCCTAATGCTCTGTTTGGCGTTCGGAATGAAAAGCCGAATAGAGGATCTAATAAAATTCACAGGAGTCTAACAAAAGTCAATATGCGTATGCAGGCTTCACTGCTAGCGTCCGCCGCACTGACTGCAGAGGTGGACACGCTGAAGCAGAACCTCGAGTGGTCCGAGCAAGAGCTCGGCCTTGCCAAGAAGCAGCTCAAGGACAAAGAAGGTAAGAAATACCTATTGAAATATATATATATATATATATATATATATATATATAAGGTGCAATTGCAAGAAAATGACAGGACTAATGTGGCTATTTTAGGGGCCACAACGGAGGTGGCGACCCTTACGCAAGCGTTGTTCGAGGCCGAAAAGAGGGCGGCCACGGAGCGTACCAAGCGGGAGAAATATGAGGCGCAGGTTGGTGAGGTGCGGCAAGAGCTCCAGGCTCTCATGAAAAAACATGGGAGTTTGGAGCTTGATTCAAAGACGCGAGAGTCCGAGCTCGCGGCAGCCATTGAGAATGCCAAGTCTGCCAAGGCCGAAGCCCAGAAGGACCTTCAGGAGGTTGAGGCGATGAGACAGATAGCGGCGGGTAAGGCTTTCTTTATGCAAAGCAATCATATGAAAGTAAATTACTTGTTACTTACCCGAATCCGGAGCTCTCCAGGAGCGTTCGCAGATTTGCCCCGCAGCATATCCGATGCTGCCGCATTCTATCGAGCCGAGGAGGGCAGCTCGACAGAGAAGGTGTTCTGGTCTCAGTATGCTGAGGCCGGACTCCATGTGCCCTTGAGCGACCAGCTGAAGCAACTGGTCGAGCTCCACAAGGTGGCCGAACAGTCCATGAGGGGCTTCATAGTTCTGCTGTGGCCTGGAGAGGCTCTACCTGGGAGCTACTTCGGGCTGGTGCGGCGGCTGGTGGAGGCTTGTCCAAGGCTCGAAGTCATCAAGCACTCTGTCTTCATCGAAGGTGCCCGTAGGGCGCTTGCCCGTGCTAAGGTGCACTGGGGCAAGCTGGATGCGGAGAAGCTTGTGAAGGACGGGCCGCCGCCGGGCAAGGAGCATCGCCACCCCGAGATGTACTATAAGGGCGTTCTGGAGGGCGCCCGCCTTATGGCGGACGAATGCTCGAAAGATGTAATTTTTGAGTAAAACTTGTTCATTTTGTCCTATGCGCTGAAAACTTGTTCATGTGCGCTACGCAATGCTTTTTGAATTTAAAATATTACCTTCTGTGCGGCCGTTTATCAAATTTTGAGAGATGGAGAGTCGTCAGCTTCTGCCCCCATGCCACGAGTGCTGGGGTGTTCGGGATAAACTTGAGCGCTCTTTTTCCCATTCTTGGGTCCTTCGAGGGAGGCGCTCAACACAACGAACAAGGCAATCGGACTATAATGCTTGAACACTCTCACTTAGCCGTAGAATCCTATAATTTTAAATTTCGGCGAACCCCTAGTGTTCGGAAGACCGAGTTCGGGGCGCTATCCACGCCTAGGCCGGACAAAGCCGACTCCTCGCTCTAAGCGGCATAAGTCTTTAGGGACTCGAAAACCTCTCGAACAGCGACCAGGTCTCGCCTCATCATGACGGTCAGTTTTAGCTTTCTCTACTGAGGTGCTTTAGCCTAGCTCAACTGGGGCACAATCGCAGTAGTTCTCCAAGCGCTACCTTAGCCGATACAACGGAACGTAAGGTACCAAAACATAGGAGCCGGGCAAACCCAACATTTGACCCAAGACATGATTCGGAGCTGATGCATATAATGCTATAAGTTCGGGGTGCCGCACTTGTGAAAGTGTTCGGACTTCTCACACCGTGTTGTGGGGTACTTATGCCCCTGGTGTATTGGCCGTACCAAAGTGTACGAGTGCGACATGTTATTAATGAACATATATTCTTAAAAAATAGTAATACAACAATAGACAAAAGCTATGCATTGTTTATTTAAAAAGGCTGTGATCAAAGCAGAACGATACAAATGGTGCGATAAGCAAAAGGTGGGATTATTTAACATGTCCCTTCCAGGGGCATGCCGCAGAATGATATGCAAAACAGGTATACTGCTCGTCATAGAGACCACCTTAGAGTTCCATAGTGCGGCGTGGTTTTCTTCTTCCCTGGCTCTTGCATCATTTGTGCAGCAATTGTACTGCCGGTTAGGCCTTCCAAAGAATGGAGTCCTGCAAATAAGATAAAAGTGAAGAATCGGTAGCCCCTAGTGCGGTTTAAGCCATGTTTTGGGCGTGGCATGATGGTGCCCCTCCCCCTGTGCCCATGGTATTTCCAAAGCATAGTTATGTACGCGCAGCACTGGTTTCGCAATTTCACGAGGGCTAGGGTTGGGGCCGCATTGCTACCCCTGCTCGAAACGTGCCAGGAGGTCTTGCTGTAGGTTACTCCGGGCGCGCTTAACGGTGTTCGGACATTTAATGGCCGGACTGGAGAATTGCCTTGAGAGTCTGCTTTGTGCTTCCTCTACAAGAGCCGCCGTATGCTCCTCCGTACGGAGAGATCGTTCGGTGTTTCCATTGACTGTAATGACTCCTCGAGGGCCTGGCATCTTGAACTTGAGGTATGCGTAATGCGGTACCGCATTAAATTTGCCAAATGCGGTTCGCCCGAGCAGTGCGTGATAACCACTGCGGAACGGGACTATGTCGAAGATTAACTCCTCGCTTCGGAAATTATCCGGAGATCCGAAGACCACTTCAAGTGTGGCTGAGCCTGTACAGTTGGCATCTACACCTGGTATGACGCCTTTAAAGGTCGTTTTAGTGGGTTTAATCCTCGAAGGATTGATGTCCATTTTCGGCACTGTGTCTTGATAAAGCAGGTTCAGGTTGCTGCCGCCGTCCATGAGGACTCTGGTGAGGTAAAATCCGTCAACGATTGGGTCTAGAACCAGTGCGGCGAATCCGCTGTGACGAATGCTAGTGGGGTGGTCCCTTCGATCAAAAGTGATCGGGCAGGAGGACCATGGGTTGAACTTCGGGGCAACTGGCTCCATCGCGTATACGTCCCTTAACACACGTTTCCGCTCCCTCTTGGGGATGTGGGTCGTGTATATCATGTTCATCGTCCGCACTTGTGGGGGGAATCCCTTCTGTCCACTACTGTTCGGCGGCCGGGGCTCCTCCTCGTCATCGCTATGTAGCCCCTGGTCTCTGTTTTTGGCATTTAATTTGCCGGCCTGCTTGAACACCCAACAATCCCTATTCGTGTGATTGGCTGGCTTTTCGGGGGTACCATGTATCTGGCATGAGCTGTCGAGTATTCGATCCAAACTGGACGGGCCCAGATTATTTCTCTTGAATGGCTTTTTCCGCTGACCGAGTTTAGAGCCTCTGAATCCGGCATTAACTGTCGTATCCTCAGCATTGTCGCCGTTAATGCGGCGTTTGTGCTTGTTGCGACGCGACCTAGTACTGTTGTCCTTGGTATCCGAATTACCAGGGCTCTTGGTTATGTTATTGCTACGAGACAGCCAGCTGTCTTCTCCCGCACAAAAGCGGGTCATGAGTGTCGTGAGGGCTGCCATAGATTTCGGCTTCTCCTGTCCAAGGTGCCGGGCAAGCCAATCGTCGCGGATATTATGCTTGAAGGACGCTAGGGCCTCTGCATCCGGACAGTCGACGATTTGATATTTCTTGGTTAGGAACCGTGTCCAGAATTGCCTGGCCGATTCCTCTGGCTGCTGAATTATGTGGCTTAGGTCGTCGGCATCTGGTGGTCGCACATAAGTGCCCTGGAAATTGTTGAGGAATCTGGCTCCCAGGTCCTCCCAACAACCAATTGATTCTGCTGGAAAGCTGTTAAGCCAATGCCGAGCTGGTCCTTTAAGCTTGAGTGCGAGGTATTTGATGTCATGTAAGTCATCACCGCGGGCCATGTGGATGTGGAGGAGATAATCCTCAATCCATACCGTAGGATCTGTTGTGCCATCATATGATTCGATGTTTAAGGGTTTGAAACCCTCTGGGTTTTGATGATCCATTACTTCATCTGTGAAGCATAGTGGGTGTGCGCCACCTCTGTATTGGGCTATATCCCGACGTAGCTCAAACGAGCTTTGTCTACTGTGTTCGGCCTGGCCGGATTTACCGTATCCGGTGTGACGATTATTGTCTCGTGCCGTAGGGCGCCCACGCGATCCGTAGATCGACCTTGTTTTCTTTGCCTTGTCTTCCAATATATCTCGCAGGTCTGGCGCATCCCCCCGTGCCTTGGTATTTTTAAAGCGGCGCCGGGGTGCGGCTTGAGTGGAGGGCCGAGAGGCCTCTCTGTCACGGCCACGTGGTGGCCGGTCGACCGCATCATGCGCTGGTGATGTAGGTGCTTCTTCCTCTAATCGGGGTAGCAACCTGCACTTTGGGTAGCTCTTGGAGGGGCATTCGAGTTCATACTCTTCGGCCGCTAGGACTTCCGTCCATTTGTCGGCTAGCAAGTCTTGATCAGCTCTAAGCTATAGCTGTTTTTTCTTGAGGCTGCTCGCCGTGGCTATAAGCCTACGTTTGCAGCGCTCTTGTTCGACGGGATCTTCAGGTATGACAAATTCATCGTCGTCGAGGCTTGCCTCATCTTCGGAGGGAGGCATGTAATTATCATCCTCTACCTCTCTGTCTGCCGCTCCTTCATGAGGGCTGGTTTCCCCATCCTCCTGTGCTGAGTTTTGCTGGAGGGGGTTTTCTTCGGCACTGTCTGGAGTGTTACTATCTCCCAGGCCGGAATCACCGTTTTTGCTTTGGCGGGATTTAGAGCGGCGCCGCTGACGCCGGCGCTTAGGCTGTTTCTTGGAGGGGTCATCCTCCGCTGTTCTATCGCCACCGCCCTCTTTTGGGGTGTCCACCATGTATATGTCATATGATGAGGTGGCTTTCCTGATCGTCTCCTGCATCGGCATCCATACCGTCGATGTCTTTGGAGTCATAGTCGAGCATGTCGGATAAATAATTGACAGTGGCTACAAAGTGGGTGGTGGGTGGGTTTTGAATTTCTTCATCATCCGCATCCCAACCTTGGTGACCGTAGTCCGGCCAGGGCTCTCCTGATAACGAGAGAGACTTTAGTGCGAGTGCTGAAAGATGTCCGCGGCGGTGAACTCCATAATCGGCGCCCAATCGGATTCGATCAGCAGGGGCGCGGGGGCTCGGAGTCCGGAGAGGAGTCCAGCACCATGGAGTCACGGGCTTCGCAAGGGACAAAGCTGGTGTTCGGCTCGATCGTCGTAGAGGTTTCAGCCTCTGAGGCGGCGTCCAACCAACCGTCCTCGATCGGCGCAATCGCCTACAAACTAAGGGTCGGAGCTGACGCGGGTGCGGCCTCCAGGACACGCTTCGGCGGCAGAGCTAAATCATGCCCTTCGTGGCAGTGCGGTGCGCTTGGCTGTGGCTCGAATCCGTCGAAGATCAAGTCCCCGCGGATGTCAGCCGTGTAGTTCAGACTTCCAAATCTGACCTGATGGCCAGGGGCGTAGCTTCTGATCTGCTCTAGATGGCCAAGCAAATTGGCCCGCAGTGCAAAGCCGCCGAATATGAAGAACTGTCCGGGGAGAAAAGTCTCACCCTGGACCGCATCGTTGTTGATGATCGGAGGAGCCATCGGGCCTAAAAGTGACGACACAGAGGAACTCTCAATGAAAGCACCAATGTCGGTGTCAAAACCGGTGGATCTCGGGTAGGGGGTCCCGAACTGTGCGTATAGGCGGATGGTAACAGGAGACAAGGGAGACGATGTTTTTACCCAGGTTCGGGCGCTCTCGATGGAGGTAAAACCCTACTCCTGCTTGATTAATATTGATGATATAGGTAGTACAAGAGTAGATCTACCATGAGATTAAGGAGGCTAAACCCTAGAAGCTAGCCTATGGTATGATTGTTGTTCTGTTGTTCGTCCTATGGACTAAAACCCTCCGGTTTATATAGACACCGGAGAGGGGTAGGGTTACACAGAGTCAGTTTACAATGGTAGGAGATCTACATATCCGTATCGCCAAGCTTGCCTTCCACGGCAAGGAAAGTCCCTTCCGGACACGGGACGAAGTCTTCAATCTTGTATCTTCATAGTCCAGGAGTCCGGCCGAAGGTATAGTCCGGCTATCCGAACACCCCAGTCGGTGTAAATAAAAGAGGGGTACACTTTTTGTACCTCTATAACTATGCACGGGCAGTCTGAGCCGCAGACGCCACCACACTGAGCAAGGCAAGGGAGGTGAGCCAAGGTAAGACCGAAGCTCGAGAGAAGCAGAACGATGCCAAGACCAAGACCACAAAGAGCAAAGGGGACGAAGTGGACTCCCCCGGCAAGATCCTTGCCGGGGGCGGTTTTAGCAAACCCGGCAAGACCCTTGCCGTAGCAGCTCGCCCCACACCTACGGAGCGAGTCACCCTTGAGTCCACTGCCCCCATGGGGCAAGGATTCGGGAGACATCCCCGTGGTGGCATGCAGATCTTTGTGAAGACATTCAAGATCAGATACACACTTTAGAAGATGATGATCCTCGGCGGGATCCCAGCCAAGGAGGACCACAAGGCCCCCGGCAAGAGCCTTGTCGGGGATAACAGTAGGCGCCACGGCAAGACCCTTGCCGGGGCCCCGGCAAGGCCCTTGCCATGAACACCCGTAGGGCCACCATCAGGCCCACGCCAATCAGACCTCCACCGCAGTTCGCATACAGCTGCCGACCCAACCAGCTGGGCAGGCACCTGCGTGGCGGCATGCGGATCTTCGTGGAGACCCACCACTGCGCCACCTCAGCTGCCTGCCTGCCTACATGTCACCGCCGGCACCGCTGGCCAGGGCGCGTGTCGACGCAAGAGGGAGCGGCGGCGGACAAGACGGGGCTCTCCCCCATCCCCGATAAAGCAAGGACACCTAAGCAAGATGCATTAAATGCGCCTTGTCATGTAATGCGAGGGATAAACTCGCATCACTGTACCCTTTCCACCTCCTGTGTGCCACTGTGGCAACCCCTTTCCCTATAAAAGGAGGCCCAAGGCGACCAGGAAGAGGATTCGCCTTTTTGGAGCTCCTCACGCCCCATTGCTAGTTCAAGAACATAGAACAATCCACCAAAGCAGGAGTAGGGTTTTACGCATCCTCGCGGCCCGAACCTAGGTAAAGGAACCGTGTGCTATCTGTTTGATCCGCTCTCCTCACGACCCTGCGCCCCGCAACCGTAGTAGGGATTCTTGTGATCCCTACCGCGGACGCGAGCCCGCCGGGACGTTACGGGTGACGAAATCTCCATAGCGTCGTCGGACCCGCGGACCCACTGTGACCAGCGCCAAGTTCTTCGGGAACGAGAACATGAGGACGCTCGAATCACTATCGAGCGTCGGCGCGGAGCGCGCCACCAATCGGACAGGCGAGCAGGGCCTGCTGTGAACCACCCGGCACCGGAGAGCCCTGGAGGCCTACCTTACGAGGTAGGCTGTCCGGCTTTTACCCGTGAGCTGCGGCAATTCCAGTGGCCCACTCACCGCACCTTCAAACCTGACGTGGGCGAAAACTACAGCGGCAAGACCCACCCGTCCGTGTTCCTCAGCATCTACACCATCGCGATGCAAGCTGCCGGAGCCCGTGACGATAAGGTTCTTGCGAATTACTTTCCGTTGGCTCTTAAACCCAATGCCATGTCATGGTTGATGCACTTGCCGGTAGACTCTATTTCCTCCTGGTCGGATTTGTGCCATGAGTTTGTGGGCGCCTTTACTGGAGTCCACCAAGCCCATGGCCAAGAAAGCGACCTGCACGACATTCCCCAGAAGGGAGGCGAGAGTCTCTGCAAGTACATACAGAGGTTCAGCCGGATACAGTACAATATCCCTGATGTTCACCCTGCCGCCATCATCAGCGCGTTCCATCAGAACATGCGTAACCACAAGATGCGCGAAGAGCTGGCAATGAACAAGGTGAAAGATGTAGCAGAACTCTATGTTCTTGCTGACAGATGTGACCAAGCTGAAGAGGGAAGGAAGTACCCTGACGAAGATGCCGGTGTGGAAACCGACTCCTCAGATGAGGATACTGCCGCCCCGGCGAAGAAGGGCCGGCGCCGCAATAGGAAGCGCAAAGGTAAAGACGTGCTTGGCGTCAAGGGATCTGATGACACCGGCTCCGCCAAGAAAACCAAGGCAGGTGACCCCGGCAAGGAAATTGCCGGATGTGTCGCCTGCCGGGCCTTGGCGGCTGCCGAGAAGCCAGGAAACTCTGACAAGCGGTACTGCAAGATCCATCGCACCAAAGGCCATGCTCTCCAAGACTGCCGACAGGTTGAGCTCTTCGCTGAGAAGCAGAGGGCTGAGTATGAGAGGCGGGACAAGGAGAAGGGCCAAGACGGTGCTGAGGGATCCGGCAAGAAGCGTGATGGCCAGGCGGGCCGTCGCGGCAAGGATAAACAAAAGGAGAGGCCCGCCCGGGGCCATGACAGATAGCCAGAAGACGACGATCACGAAGAGGACGACGAATCCGGCACCAAGAGTTTCAGAAAGCTACAGAGGCCATGTGCCACGGTGGCGCCTTGCTGCATACTTCTCACCGCCGGCTTAAACAGTGGGCGCGAGAGATTATAGTGGCAGAGCCGTCTTTGATGCCCAAAGGCCGCTAAAGTGGTCCAACACACCTATCATTTTTGACACTAAGGATCACCCTGATCGCACTACTGCGGTCGGGTGCTTGCCGTTGTTGGTTTCACCAACAATACGCAACCTCAAGGTGACGAAGATGCTAGTTGATGGCGGGGCCGGTCTGAACTTGATCTCGCCTGCCGTGATCGAGAAACTGTAGATTATTGATGGAGACCTCGAAGAGACGGGCATGTTTCAGGGGTTCAACCCCGGAAGAAGCCAACCCAAGGGAAAGGTCACGCTACCCGTGACTTCTGGAAGCGACCTCAACTACAGGATGGAGAGGATCTTGTTTGATGTTGCCAAGATCCCCTTGCCCTACAACGGGATCCTTGGCCTCCCAGCGCTGGCCAAGTTCATGGCGGTGTCACACTATGCCTACAACACCCTGAAGATGCCAGGACCTGTGACGATCATCACCATCCCCTTCGATAAGAAATATGCGCTGATTTGCGCTGACCAACTATACCATCCAGCAGTTGCAGCAGCTGCCGCCACTAGGGCACTTGCTCCTGCTGCTGGGATCCCGGGAGGGAAGAATAAGAAGAAGGACCGGTGAGACCTCGGGCACCCACTCCGGCAAGCGCACCTCTTCGGAGTGTAGCGCTGCCGTCGAGGACGTGCCAGAGAGCTCCACCGGCGGAAAAAAGAAACCCAGGGCCATAACGCAGGGAACCAAGAAGGTTTCTATGAATGAGGACGGCACGGGAGGAGCTTTCACCATAAGCTCCACCCTTGACGACAAATAGGAAGACGCGCTCGTCACCTTCCTGTGGGCAAATGTCGATGTGTTTGCATGACAAGCTTCTGACATCCCCGGCGTTCCCAGGGAGGTGATTGAGCACCACGTTGCTGTCTGTCCTCATGCGCGGACCGTCAAGCAGAAGGTCAGAAAGCAAGCTTTGGAATGACAAGAGTTCATCACCGAAGAGATCCGGAAACTGGAAGCAGCGGGTTTGGAAAGAGGAGTGCTCCATCCAACGTGGTTGGCCAATCCGGTCTTAGTGCGCAAGGCAAATGGGAAGTGGAGGCTGTGTATTGATTACACAGATATCAATAAGGCTTGTCCTAAAGACCCCTTCCTGTTGCCGCGCATCGACTAGATTGTTGACTCCACAGCTGGGTGTGATATGTTGTCATTCCTCGATGCCTACTCCGGCTACCACCAGATCTTCATGACAAGAGAAGACGAAGAGAAAACAACATTCATCACCCCATGTGGTACGTATTGTTTCATGCGGATGCCTTTCGGGTTGAAGAGTGCTGGTTCGACGTTTGCAAGGGCAGTCCAGATTGGTTTTGAACCCCAGCTCCATAGAAATATGGAAGCTTATATGGATGACATAGTGGTCAAAACCAAGGACAGGGCAACCCTCATACCAGATTTGCAAGAAACATTTGCAAACCTGCGCAAGATCAATCTCAAGCTGAACCCTGAGAAGTGCGTCTTTGGCGTCCCGTCCGGCAAGCTTCTCGGGTTATTTGTGTCACAGAGTGGGATAGAGGCCAATCCGGACAAGATCAAAGCTATAGAGCAGATTGAAGCACCCAAGCGAATCAAGGATGTGCGTCGGCTTGCTGGTTGCGTCGCCGCCATGGGAAGGTTCATTTCCAAGTCTGCCGAGCGCGCCCTTCCCTTTTTCAAGATCCTGAAAAAGGCAGGCCCGATGGAGTGGACGCTAGAAGCCGAAGCAGCATTGCAAGATTTGAAGATGTACCTCTCCTCCGCACCGATACTAGTTGCGCCTAGGCCACAGGAGCCGTTGCTGCTATACCTGGCGGCAACGAACCAGGTGGTTAGTGCCGCACTAGTGGCGCAGAGAGAGGTTGACGACGAGGTAATGGCAGCGACAGAGCCCGACACCACCAATGCAGAGACGACACAGCCGGTTGAAGTGCCGCCGAAGTAGAAAATGATGCAGCACCCGGTCTACTTTGTTAGTTCCCTCCTGCAGGGGGCAAGATCAAGGTACCCCGGCGTGCAGAAACTGCTCTTCGGCCTTCTTATGGCCTCGAGGAAGCTGCGTCACTACTTCCAGGCACACGAGATCACTGTCATCACTCGCCTCCCTCTGCAACGGATATTGCACAGTCCAGATGCAACGGGAAGAATTATGGAATGGGCACTGGAGCTGTCCAGCTTTGGCCTCAAGTTTGAAAGTACTTCGACGATTCAGAGCCGAGTCCTGGCGGAGTTCATTGCAGAATGGACCGGAACGCTTGACGAAGAAGCCCAAGAGACTGCTCTCCCCGGCAAGGAGGCAAGTTGTGATTGGGTCATGTACTTTGATGGAGCTTTCTCCTTACAAGGCGCCGGGGCTGGCATACTGCTTGTCGCGCCCACCGGAGAGCACCTCAAGTACGTGATCCAGATGCACTTCCCCATAGAGGTGTTGACAAACAACACGGCAGAGTATGAAGGGCTGCTTGCCGGTCTCAGGATCGCGGCGGACCTCGGAATCAAGAAACTCATCGTTAGGGGCGACTCGCAGCTTGTCGTCAAGCAAGTCAACAAAGATTACCAGAGCCCGTTGATGAAGGTCTATGTTGATGAAGTGAGAAAGCTGGAAGAGCGTTTTGACGGTATACAGGCTGAATACGTTCCCCGAGCGGAGAAGGACATCACCGACTACCTGTCAAAACGCGCTGCCCTCAAGCTACCTGTGGAACCAGGTACCTTTGTGCTTCAACTAACTCAGACATCCATTGATCCATCAACAGAGCAGAACAAGAGGAGGAAATCAGGGCCCGGCAAGTACTCTCCGGTTGAGCTCCCCGAAGCCGCCGGCAAGGATGTTGCCGGAGACACTGAGCCCGCCACGGGAAGGCTAGCTCCGGCGGAGCGTCAAGCTCTTGCCATTGAGACAGTCGCTCCTATAGCGGAGGAAATGCCTTTAGTCCTCGCCGTCGAGCCCCAGGCCCCGGCGTGGGCACAACATACCGTCCGATTCCTCCAAACAGGGGAACTTCCTGAGGAGTAGGAAGAAGCGGAAAAAGTAGCTCGTCGCTCTACCATGTACTAGTTCGTCGATGATGTCCTGTACAGAAAGAGGCCAAACGGTGTGAAATTGAAGTGTATCCCTCGATAGGAAGGACTGGAGCTGTTGGCGGAGATACACGGAGGCATATGTGGATCCGACATCGGGTCCAAGGCCCTTACCGGCAAGGCATTTCGGCAAGGCTTCTTCTGGCCCACCGCCCTCCAGGATGCGACGACACTAGTCACCAAGTGTGAAGCGTGTCAGTTCCATTCAAAGAAGCTTCATCAGCCAGCTTAAGCCCTTCAAACCATTCCTCTCTCCTGGCCCTTCTCGGTCTGGGTGCTCGACATACTGGGCCCTTTCCCCCGCGCTGTCGGGGGCTTTGAGTACTTGTACATTGCAATCGACAAGTTCACAAAGTGGCCGGAGGTGGAGGCAGTTAGGAAGGTCACAACTCAGTCAACCGTCAAGTTCTTCAAGGGACTAGTGTGCCGTTTTGGCGTACCCAACTGGGTTATCACCGACAACGGCACACAGTTCACAAGACGCACCTTCATGCAATATACCCAAGACCTCGGCAGCAAAATCAGTTTCGCTTCCGTTGCTCACCCGCGAAGCAATGGTCAAGCTGAGAGGGAAAATGCTGAAGTACTACGAGGCTTCAGGACCAAGACCTTTGACAGGCTGCACCAGAGTGGAAGGCGCTGGATTGATGAGTTGCCGACAGTTCTTTGGTCAATCAGGACGACACCAAATCGAGCCACCGGCCAGACACCCTTTACCCTAGTATACGGGGCAGAAGCAGTTCTCCCCACTGAACTCATATACGGGTCACCTCGAGTGCTCACTTATGATGAGCTTGAGCAAGAGCAACTGCGGCAAGATGACGCAATGCTCCTTGAGGAAGATCGTCTTCGGGCGGCTGTGAGAGCAGCATGCTACCAGCAAGCCTTGCGCCGCTACCATAGCCGCAAGGTTCATGCCCGAAGCCTTGAGGAAGGTGACCTTGTCCTTCGGCGCATTCAATCGACCAAGAATTCCAACAAGTTGACGCCAAAGTGGGAAGGCCCTTATCGGGTAATACGAGTCACCAGGCCCGACGCAGTTCGCCTAGAGAACGAAGATGTCGTTCTGGTGAGTAACTCCTGGAACATTGAGCATCTTCGCAAGTTTTACCCGTAAGGCGCGGCTTGCTAGGCCCCCGGGCAAGCCACCTTTTGTACAAGCATTGCCGATTATGCATGTAACCCTTTGTACAAAGCTAGGCGCAGACCCTGAGCATAAATAGATGAAGCGCTGGCGCCCTAAGTTATAGCATGCATGCTAGGTCGAGTCTCGTCATTGGTTAGGGTCGATAGTGCTTGGCAACGACTAACCCCTAGCTTAGAGGTCGAGTGTGCGTCTCTTTGCTGTTCTTTTGTCTTCTTTGGTTCGTAGGACTCACAGATATCCTTGACAGATCAGTTGAGGATGAAAAAGAGAAGAAGGACGGACCAACATCTAGACCCCGGCAAGCCAGTATTGCCGGGGGCTGCAAGTGCAAAGATGCACCCACGGTGAACCAGAGTTGCCGGGGGCTACAGCTTTAGATAAGTTCTTCATCCCTTATCATGCATTCCCTTATGGATTGAGGTATGTGAAACCTCGTTCCTTCCTAAAGCTAACGTACTCCCCTAAACTCTAGGCCCTAGGGCTCGTTCCTGGGGCCAGGTTTCGTTGTAGTCGCGGCAGCGAAAGGATGAAACAAGGAGCCTGAACCCACCTCATCCCTGCCTCCGCCAAAAGCGTGAGAAAGGTCGAGCGACGTGGGAAGACGGCAAGGCCTGCTACCGCGCAAGGAAATGTTTATCTTAGAGATATCAAGGATTTACTCCTTGACGTGGGTTCTACCCGCAAACAAATGACCCGGCAAGCATCCCTTTTTCATTAGAAACATTCCACTCAGGTACAGTACATAGGGAATGAAAAACATGAATGATGGGATTACAAGTTTTAAATTCAGCCAAGGCCTGAAGGCTTACAAACTAAAAAGAGATAAGGTGCCGGTAACCCCTTGTCCCTCTCCTCGGGACGCAGGTCAAGGAGGCGAAAAGGACAAAAGGAGCACCTAGGCGAGGTACGAGCGGCAGAAGGCACCAGGAAAACATCCCGGCGGCCACATCCATGGGAAGCTGGTGATGATGATGACGGTAGAAGAGATGGAAGACGAGGCAGCAAGACCGGCAATATGCGACAAAGGCATCGATGCCCGCGTACTCCGAGCTGACGGCCCGCCATCCGCCTTCTTCGCCTTCCCGCATTTCCTACGCCAGCCACCCAAGGAGTTGGCCACGAGGAGTTGGTGGGGGCTCGGTGCAGATGCTGCTGCTGCCAACATCGCCCCTGGACAACGGGACCGATGCCTAGTCGGACCCATCATCCTGCCGCTACCACCCTCGTCGCCGCTGTCGCTGTCCTCCTCGTCACTCTCGCCCGGGGAGGAATCTACGCTATCAGAAGAGCTCTCCACGCAGCACCTTGCACGGGTCCCGAAGAGCCCGAAGACCTTGATGGAGAGGAGGCCGCCCTCCATCAGCTTGAAATGGAGAGCGAGCCCCTCCGTCAAGCGGTGGATATGAGCGAACGTCTTCCATCCCGACGAAGATACATCACGTGAGGGGCTGGGAACTCAACGCGAACCCACGTGCCGCTGATCCCACAGCCCCTCATGTGCAACCGCAATGACTCCGGCGGATCCAGCTCCATCTCCCACGCGAATGGAGTCGGGAGACGAAGGCGACAGCGAGGCGGCCGGTGCAGCCTGACGAAGAACTCGCAAGGGTCATCCCCAACGTGGCCCTCCTTGGGGGGAGGAACTGCTGGCGGAGGCGAGGCCGGCGCGCCGCCCCGTCCTCCTCTTCCCCAAGCGCCTCGGCCTCGCCCACGGCCTCGCCCCCTCCCCATTCCCCTCGCAGCTGGCTCTGCCACCGTAGGTGCAGGAGAAAGAAGGACGCGTTGTCGAGCGCGACCCTCGCCGCCACTATTGAAGGACCAGGATTGCCTCTCTCCATGGCGGATGGAAGGGGGGAGCAGAAGCTGAAGGAAGGTGGAGATGAAAGAATGCGGGACACCATCCCCCCTCCCGCTCTTTATAAAGGAACGGGGTGGGGGCTCGGCCGCCCCGCTCGGCCAATGAAGACGCGGAAGGCGCAGGGAACTAGGACCGACCCACTGCCCCAGCATGTGACGGCCTGGTTTCCCGCCTCCACCGTTCGCCACCCCAAGCGCATGAGAGCCACGTGGCAGGCGTGCAGGACCGAGGCGACGGGTGAGGCGACCTCTCCCCACCCCGTGATCGTGGGGAGTGGATTCCTTGAAGACCACGCCTCGGCCCCGTTCAGTAAATGGGCCGCGCCTCCACGCCTCCGTCCGTTTATGGGGAAGGCGCGGACCGCCCCCTTTACTACAACGTGACGCATGCACGCAGAGTTCAGCCCTACGCATGCCGCCCACGTCACACACGCCTCCCCACGACGGGCCATGCGCAGGGAGCGTGGGAAGCGCAGTGCACGAAGAGACTTACCATGGTAAAAACCGCCCCGCATGCCCGCGCACCATTTTTGGGCCTAGCCCAACGATGCGGTTGCGCTTACGTGTGGCCCAGGCCCGGGGGCTCCTGTCGGTGTACAAAAAAGAGGGGTACACTTTTTGTACCCCTATAACTGTGCACGAGCAGTCTGAGCCTCGGGCGCCACCACACTGAGCAAGGCAAGGGAGGTGAGCCAAGGTAAGACCGAAGCTCGAGAGAAGCAGAGCGACGCCAAGACGAAGACCACAAAGAGCAAAGGGGATGAAGCGGACAACCCCGGCAAGATCCTTGTCGGGGGGCGGTTTTAGCAAACCCGGCATGACCCTTGCCGTAGCAGCTCGCCCCACACCTACGGAGCGAGTCACCCTTGAGTCCACTGCCCCCATGGGGCAAGGATTCGGGAGACATCCTCGTGCTGGCATGTAGATCTTTGTGAAGACATTCAAGATCAGATACACACTTTCGAAGATGATGATCCTCGGCGGGATCCCAGCCAAGGAGGACCACAAGGCCCCCGGCAAGAGCCTTGCCGGGGATGACAGCAAGCGCCAAGGCAAGACCCTCGCCGGGGCCCCGGCAAGGACCTTGCCATGAACACCCGTAGGGCCACCATCAGGCCCACGCCAATCAGACCTCCACCGCTGTTCGCATGCAGTTGCCGACCCAACCAGCTGGGCAGGCACCTGCGTGGTGGCATGCGGATCTTCGTGGAGACCCACCACTGCGCCACCTCAGCTGCCTGCCTGCCTACATGGCACCGCGGGCACCGCTGGCCAGGGCGCGTGTCGACGCAAGAGGGAGCGGCGACGGACGAGACGGGGCTCTCCCCCATCCCCGATAAAGCAATGGCACCTAAGCAAGACGCATTAAATGCACCTTGTCATGTAATGCGAGGGATAAACTCGCATCACTGTACCCTTTCCACCTCCTGTGTGCCACTGTGGTAACCCCTTTCCCTATAAAAGGAGGCCCAAGGCGACCAGGAAGAGGATTCGGCCTTTTGGAGCTCCTCACGCCCCATTGCTAGTTCAAGAACACAGATAAACAATCCACCAAAGCAGGAGTAGGGTTTTACGCATCCTCGCGGCCCGAACCTGGGTAAAGGAACCGTGTGCTATCTGTTTGATCCGCTCTCCTCACGACCCCGCGCCCCGCAACCGTAGTAGGGATTCTTGTGATCCCATAGGTCTCGTTCCCACCGACAACCCTTTAATCCAGGACTCCCTCAGTAGCCCTCCTTCGGAAGCATGGCTCGTGTAGGGTTGCCCTTTAGGAGCTCAAGCACCGGCGCAGTGTCTCGGGAGGAAGCGCAGGTACATGGAGCCTCATGGGGTCCCTGCTGCCGGCGAAGGTCCACATCCGTCGAGAATGGCGTTGGAGCAGAGCAATGCGGCACTGGACGAATTACTTCACCACCATGGGCTCCGTCACCCCAAGCTCCTTCAACCTGGACAGCTGGCGCCAAACGTGGGAAAGCCGAGGGTCGACAAGCTTCGCATGCCCCCACCTGGAGCTGGGTACAGCCGGCACCCGGGGGAGCAAGAGCAGGGAGTTGAGCACACCGACATCCACGAATACCCACTGCTTCCGGAATCCACTTACAATCGGCAAGAGCTCAAAGTTGATCCCAGAGCCGCGTGCCGCTGCCTTAGCCTGAAAGGTCACGCGCCCCGAGCACTGATGGGCGTCGGTCAGGTGAAGCGAGAAGAATGGCGAAACAAGGCCACAGAGGGAGCAATGCCCACCATGGCCTCACAGATGAAGGCAAAGACGGCGAGGAGAATGATGGATTGGGGATCCAGATGCAGCGCGTGGACTTGGTAATGTGAGATTATGGCATTGAAAAAAATAGGAGAAGGGGGGATCAGCCCTTCCAAGAGGGCATGGAGCTGAATGGCGATCTCAGTGCCCGCCATGTCGACCATGGTGCGGGAAGCAGGCCAAGCCACCATGGAATTCCACTCGTTGGAATTGGCGGCAAGCGCCAGACAAATCTTGTCCAGCATCTCCTGATTGACCACCGCGGGTCGCTCAAGGGCGGGCTCGAAGGCCGGCGAAGAATCGGCCGGGGTGCGGGTTTTCCCCTTCTTCTTCCTCGTCAACCTCGGCGCCAAGTCGACAGTGGAGGACCGGTGTTGGCATCAGAGCCGAGAAGGTGGAGGAGCCAAGGGAGCGTGTGGCAAGCAATGAAGATGGAGCTGAGTCCGTGTCGGCGACCGCCAAGCCCGGCAAATATCAAGGCTGCGCGGGGAAGTGGGGGTGCCCACGTCCCATCGATCACCATGCGTCAACCCAGGCTGCAGGCGTTTGGGGCCGGCGGTGCTCTGCCCTTTCCCTTTGGCTTCGCCGTGAAGCCAAGTTCGAGCGCGACCTGGGCCCGGGGGCTACTGTCGGCGTCCTGGGAATGGGGGTACCTAGACTTGCCTGCCTACAGCCAACAGCGTGGCTCCGTCAACGGCCTGGTACGGCCCAGCTTCAGCAACAACAACCCAAGACATTCACGATGGGCCAAGTATGGCGAGGCGGACGACACCAAGACCTCCCTGGGGGCGGCCTTACTACGCTGGCTCCCGAGGAGCACAGATATCTATGCAGGGTACACCTCACGAGGTTCATATGAAGTGAGCCATGACGACCAAGGCCAGGCGGGCACCAGCGGCGCAGTGTACCATTTTCCTCTTTGGTGCTAAGGAGGCAAGCGCACGCGCGGGGTCGCGAGGAATCAAGAAAACGTTTCCATATTGTTGCAACAAGACCAAGACTGCCAGGACGGCAGGATGGAGGTCATCACGGAGCCCACCGCAGTGTCAGCACCAGAGCCTTTTGCAGGCGAAGTCTACTTTTGTCATGATAGCTTGTACTATTTGTGTCCCTTCAAATTTGGCTGTTGTGGGATCCCTTCCCACCTACATTTGGGAAGAGGACCAAGGCCACTATAAATAGGACTTAGCCACCACCATAGAGTGGACGGAGGGATTCCACCCTGACCACCTCACGAGCTCATCAAGCTCAAGAACACCTCACCTCCCGAAGTTGTTAAACCACTGTACTAGTTCATCCTCTGCCCCATGAGGCAATCCACCACAAAGCTGGAGTAGGGTATTACACTGCAAGGTGGCCTGAACCAAGATAAACTAATGTGTCTCTTATCCCTTGGGTTTGACGAGCTAGGCCATGGAATCGTTGAGAAGGCAGGCTGGGGAGGGAGAGTTCTTCGCAGGCACCCCAGAGTTCGAACCTCTCTAGGGTCTGCGGAACCCTAAATCCAACACCTTGGTCCTCTTCCCAAATGAACGCGGGAAGGGATCCCACAACGGCCAAATTCGAAGGGTGTGGGGACCCCGACTCATGAGTCGTGATCACCGAATGCACGTGTACAATGATCCCAGAGATCAATGCTCACTGAACACACATAAGCTGAATAACAAGAGTCTTACATCCATACATACCGTCTTACACAAATTATGACCATTATGGTCAAGTCTTACATAGATAAAGCCTTAAGGGCTGAACATCAAATGAAACACAAGCAGCGGAAATCTTCGTTGATAAGTAGAACCCATGCCATCTGCCTTAACCCTACAGGCATTCTGACTAGGAAACGTCCTAGTTCGCATGTTCGTCTCCAAAGAATTCTTCTTCGAACTCCTGTTCTTCCATGCCTGGCCAATTAAATAACCAGTGGCAAGCCAATGAGTACTTTGAATGTACTCGCAAGCAACCCATGTTTTGGTTAAAGGTACAACAATGCATGATATAGGTAAATTTTTGCGAAAAGCTAGTTTTGAGTGCAATGACATGTTCAACAACTTGTAAGACATGCATCAGGAGAATTCAAGTAACCATGAGGACAGGCTACAGATATCAACATAAATAGAGTGGGCACCAACCCAACTCAATCATGTCAAGTCCTTGACTTGACCCAAGTAGTTCTCCCCATTTATCCCAAACACACACACTGGTTTGTAAACATGTGGACGTAGCCCAAGAGCGGTTACCCAACTGTCCTTGACCGTGGACACGGCTATTCGAATAGTTTTACACTCTGCAGAGGTTGCACACTTTACCCACAAGATCTGGGGAACTTCCGTGTCATCCACGACCCGCGGTACCTCAAGTACCCGGGTAAGCACCCGATCACTATCTTTCCCTAGACGACACTAACAAAGAGTCCACTCGTTGTCCCGTATCCTCACGATGTTCATCATACGAGACTTGCTCGAGATCGTAACATCCGAGAGGGGACACAACGGTGTATCCGGTGCCCTGTAAAAACAGTCATGGCCGCCCTACCTGGCACGACCCCGTCTCGAGAGAGAGCACCAACTCTCCCCCGTCACTAGTAATGCGGGCTCCAAGCTAGTATTGGCCTAGGTAATCAATAATTCCCTTTCCCATATAAGGGTAGAGTGGTTGCGCATGTGAGGTCGGAATAACGGTCGCAACTTAAACCAATCCGTTTTGAAAACCAACACACACACCTGACTCGCTACACCACTTCGTCATCAAGTGGTTACCCAACCCATCATCTCCCCCGGCATAAGTTGCACCCGATGGGGTTTTCGAAAAGTCCTTTGGAAATACTTTGTCTCCATCACCATGCATTGCCACGTCCCTATTTGCGTAGCAACTACTTTAGCATCCTATCTACTCCCACCAGCATAACCCTCATAAGAAGGTAGAGCCATGCATAATGCAAGTATCAACAAGGAAGTAACAGAGGCAGCCCATCAAGGTGGTTGCCACCTCATCATGATTCCGTTGCAACAACAATATGGTGCTATATGACATGCATAAAAAAGGTTTCATAGACATGGTCAAAGGGCTGCTTGCCTTGATTGGCTTGTTCTTCGAGGTCTTCAAATCCTTCTCCTCCTTCCTCTTCAGCTACTTCTTCAAATACGAGATCTAAACGTCGCAGGAAAATAACGGAAAAATAAGACAATGATAAAAACAGAAAAATCAAAGTGCTCAGAAAAATGTCAACTTATTTTTGTGAAATACTAGGAGGAAAACTAGGAAGGGGAAATTCCTAGTTTTGGATTTTGTGTAACAGAATAGGAGAAATGTATTTACAAAGGCATACTTAAATGCTTAAAACCACATTTAAATATTTTTAGTGAAGAAAAGGTTGCTGGATTTGAATGAAAGTTGCACCATTAAATAGGTTGCAATATTCTAGGAATTTAGGAATTGGAATTGTTGCATTTGGATTATTATTTAATCCTGTGGAATTTTTGGAATAGCGTTAGAAAAAGAAAAGGAAAAAGTGGCGCTGTGCCACTGGGCCAGAGAGGCCACGGGCAGCAGGCCCAGAGGGGAAATCAGCCCGCGCGAGGCCGCCACGTCGAAGGCGTAAAGGCGGGGTACGCCTTCTGCCGATGGGCGAACCAGTGCGCGCGCGCGTGCGTTTGAACCTGACGGGTGGATCCCACCCGTCAGGGCGTGAGGCTGACGGGCAGGGCCCACGGCCGTCGTTGTCTACCTCCGTCCAGAGGCAATGGCGAGCTCGCGGGCGGTGATATATGGCACGGGGAGATGCATGGGTGGTACCGTTGGACTCGGGAGGTTGTCGGCATTCGGGTGGTGGTGGAGACGGTCGCCGGAGCAGCCTGGTTCGCCGGCGACGAGGTCACGCGGCGGAGGTGCCTCGGGCGTCGATGGCTCCAGCCGTTCCCGACTGCAAAAAGAGTGGGGAAGAGAGGGGAAAGGGTCAGCGTGGCCGCGCGGTTCCAGATCGAGAGAAAACGAGGGCAGAGGAGGCCTGTACCGCGCGAACGCCGACGTGCCGAGGCGGCGGGGCTCGAGCTCGATCTCGAGCTCGAGCGGCTCTGGAGACCAATAGGTGGTGTGGGAGGTGGATTAAGAGTGTGGGGGAGCGACAGGGAGCGAGAGAGAGGCTCGGGGTCGCCTTTTATAGGCTGGCCGAGGTCCATCGTGGGCGCGGCCTACGGGTTCCCGCGGGATCGGCTCGGGTGGCCGTTAGAGAGGGGATGGGGGGCTCGAGGGTGTTCGTGGGAGTGGTGTAGGGTGCCAGGGAGAGAGAGGAGGAGCGGGACGAGCTGCACGCGGGCCACGGGAGTGGCGCGGGCATTGGCCGAGCGGGGCGGCGCTCTGGCGCGAGCTGCAGGAGAGAGAGGAGGGCGCGGGAGCAAGTGGGCGGCCTGCTGGCGTGGAGCGGACGTCGAGGGGCATCGACTGGTGCGCGGGGGAGGCTCGAGGTGGTCGGGAGACGCGGCGTCAACGGTCGGGTGCTCTGGCAGGCGCTCCAGCGCGCGACTTTGGCCGGCATCCGCGGCTTTCCCGCGTCCACGCGCGTCCACTTGTGTCTAGAGGCTGCAGGGGGCATGGGCAAAAGCTGGAACGAGCCTTGGGTGCTCTGGAAAGCTGAGGGGAGAGAAGGAGGCTGAGAGAGAGAGGGAAATCTGCTGTCCAGAGAAGAAAAATGGGGTTCTCCCCCCCTTCGTCATTGCTTCCTCGGGCAGAAAAGCACACAGGTGCTAGAGGGGGACTAGGAGGTGTCGTGGTAAAAAGTTGAGCCTACGGAGATTAGTGGAAGAGGCCAAAAATGGGATTTTTGCAAAGTGGCAGAAGGTGTTTGATGCTGGTTTGGGCGAGTAGATGTCTTCCATTTGCCATGAGACTCCACAGGGTGAAATGACACATAAATTTAGGGCCTTCCACCAATTTGGAGTTTATTTGGGCAAAGTTGCCAATGCAACTTTTGTAAACCCTAGAAATTAGAAGAAATGGACTTGTGTAGATCTAGTTGAGCAAATCACTTCTCCTTGATGCACCACATGGTGTAGTGGCCTCATTTGGTCATGTGAACATGCTCACAAAAGTTGGGGTCAAGGAAATAAAGTTGGTAGTACAAACTTGTTCAAATATGGTTCTGGTCAGAGAGGGTTTTGGGGCATTTTGGTGACCCAAAATGACTTTAATTGGCATGAGGCTTTGCAAGGTGATCACAATATGCATTTGTGACTTGCTGGATTTTCCTTGGATTTTTATGAAAATATTTCCTGTAGAAATATTTCAAATCCTTGAAATGGGCAGAACTAGTTTTGGGAGGTTTTGTCCAATATTTTGACCATAACTATATGTTGAAACTCATATATATGGAAAATATATGCCCATTGAGTCTCCCTAATTTTTCTCAAATATTTTTAAGGCTTTAAAATAATTTTAACCTATTTAAGACCATTTCTGGCCTTAAGAAAAATCCTTTAAATAAAATAGGAAAATAACTTTCAAAATTATATTTTTGTGGTTTCTGGGTATCCTATATCTAATAGGTGTCAAATATATCTTTGGAAATATTTTTGCTGCCATTAATTAAGTATTTGCAGTGCAAACCTCAATCCAGGGGTTTTTGGAATACTAATTTTTTTAAATACTTTTTGGCCAAATTATTTTTGTAAGAAAATACTATATTGCTCTATACACATGGCATGATCATTGGGCAGAAGTTTGGGACAAGGAGATGAAGTATAGAAGGTGGAGTAGCTGACTTTAAAGAGCACTTGAAAGACCACACAGAGAAAACCAACTTCAAAATAAAAGCCAAATAATGCAAAAGTTTTTGTTGGTCCAAATCTTCATGCTTTATTAATGCAAATGACATGTTACAAAATGCAGGGTGTGACAGACCTACCCCCCTTACAAGAATCTCGTCCCCGAGATTCCTAAACTAGGCCTTAAAAAGATACGGAAACTCGGATCTAAGGTAGTCTTCACGTTCCCAGGTTGCTTTTGCTTTAGAGTGGTTGCTCCACTGGACCTTGAAGTACTTGATCGTGCGGCTTCGAGTGCATCGCTCAGCCTCATCCAAAATGCAGATGGGCCTCTCACGGTAAGTCAAATCAGGCTCAAGGTCAATGGCTTGATGATTAACGTCCTTGTAAAGATCAGGCTTGTCTGGGACTTGGAGACACTTCCGGAGTTGTGACACGTGGAATACGTTGTGCACATCGGATAGTGCAGGTGGCAGTTCCAACTGGTAAGCCACTTCTCCTCATCGGTCAGTGATCTTGAAGGGGCCGATGTATCTTGGGGCGAGCTTTTCTTTGACATGGAAGCGCTGGGTTCCCTTGAGAGGTGTGACCCGGAGATAGACATGGTCTCCAACTCGGAAGTTCATGTCTCTACAACGTGAGTCAGCGTCGCTCTTTTGCCTTGACTTGGCAGTCTTCAAATGCTCTCGGACAAGCTGGACTTGCTCTTCTGCTTCACGGAGGATATCGGGCCCAAAGACTAGCCCTTCTCCGGTCTCTGACCAATTGAGGGGTGTGCGACACTTGCGTCCATACAACACCTCAAATGGTGACATCTGGAGGCTGGACTGATAACTGTTGTTGTAGGAGAGCTCGGCAAAAGGGAGGCAATCTTCCCACCTAGCTCCATATGCTAAGACACAAGCTCGGAGCATGTCCTCGAGTATCTGATTCACTCGTTCTGTCTGACCTCCGGTCTGTGGGTGGAAAGCAGTGCTGAAGGACAACTTGGTCCCCATGGCCTCTTGGAACTTCTTCCAGAACCTTGAGGTAAACTGGGTTCCTCGATCTGACACAATCTCCTTGGGGACACCATGAAGGCTTACGATTCTGTTGATGTAGAGGCTGGCTAGCTGGTTTCCCTTGTAAGTCGTTTTGACAGGAATGAAATGGGCTACTTTGGTCAAATGGTCGACTATGACCCAGATGGAGTGATGTCCCTTATTTGACCTGGGTAATCCAGTGATGAAGTCCATTCTGACTTTATCCCAATTCCATTCGGGCACCTTGGGAGGTTGTAACAATCCAGCGGGTCGCAGATGTTCAGCTTTGACCCTTTGGCATATGTCACACTTAGCGACGGAAGTGACTATTTCTCTCTTCATGCCATGCCACCAGAATCTTTCCTTTAGGTCTTGATACATCTTGGTTCCTCCGGGGTGGATGGAATACAGGGTGTCATGAGCTTCTTGCAAGATCAAATTCTTGAGCTCAATCTTGTTGGGTACGCAAATGCGATTCCCAAACCACACAATTCCTTGCTCATCCTCTGAGAATCCTGTGGCCTTGCCTGCCTTGATCTTCCTCTTGATGCCTTCAATACTTTCGTGTCCCTTCTGAGCTTCCTTAATATCATCCATCAGGGTAGGCTTGACTTCAAGGTTGGCTAAGAATCCTGGTCCAACCAGTTCCAACCCGAAGCTTTCAAGTCCTACATACAAGGTGGGTAGCCTGCCCTTAAACATAGCATTCAAGGAACAAGCCTTTCTGCTTAATGCATCTGCTACCACATTTGCCTTTCCAGGGTGGTATTGAACACTAAGGTCATAATCCTTGATCAACTCTAGCCATCTTCTTTGCCTCATGTTCAATTCCTTCTGAGTGAAAATATACTTCAGACTTTTGTGATCCGTGTATATCTCACACCGCTTCCCTAGGAGGTAATGTCGCCATGTCTTCAGGGCATGAACCACTGCTACTAACTCGAGATCATGAGTAGGATAGTTCTCTTCATGAGGCCGTAGTTGCCTTGAGAGGTGAGCTACGACTCTGCCTTCTTGCATCAGAACACCTCCCAGTCCGGTTTTTGACGCATCACAATATATCACAAACTCCTTGTGTATATATGGTGTGGCCAGAACTGGGGCGGTGGTCAATCTCTTCTTTAGTTCCTGGAAGCTCTCTTCAGCTCCTGGAAGCTCTCCTGATAAGGCACGAGGACAATTTCCCGGTCCTTATTCTGTACCATGAAGTTTTGGAGGTAGTCCCTAGCAGTTTCACGCTCAAAGTCGCCAGGACTCAAGAAAGACTCATGCATGTAGTACGGATCCGCCACACAGATTTGCGAGAGTTCTTCACTGTTCATGATGGAGCTCATATGTAGCGCAAAAAGGCGGACGATTGTAAAATCGAGCCGCCTTGTCAGAAACATCTCAAAGATATGGTCAAACCGCAGGAAGAACACCTCCGCGGGCCGTGTCTCAACGTAGCACTTCCCCTCAGGCACACGAGCCGCGTATGTCGGATATCCTGGATCCTTTGAGGCTAGTAGTATTTTCTCAGTCGACAGCACATGGTCGTGCAGTCTCCTGAGATCCCCTGATAGGCCTCCAGCAGTTTCGGCGGTAGCATCGGATCGCCCGTGAGATGGAACATGGCCGCACCTTTCACGGGTACACACTCTTCAGAATGCATCGTCTGGCTGCTATGTGGTCTGGCTTGTTTGGAGGCAGCTATCTTCCGCGATCTCTTTCTCTCCTTTTTCTTGGGCACACCTTCTAGACCCTTCCTTAACCCCTGCCCCAGTGTTCCCGGGCTAAGTACTGTATGACCCTCGCGCTGGGATAGTTGAGCCTCTGTTGAGGCGGCATCTTCAGGCGTGTCCTATGAGGATTTCGCGAAGAGAGACTTTTTGCAATCCCTGCTACAATCTTCCTGCCCGGGCATATCATCCATATCCTCATTAGCAAGCTGATAGCCCGATTCGTCATATGGTTGACTCATCAATTCTATGTCACAGTCATACGCGTTTGTATTGAGGTAATCCATAGGGTCGACCTCCGTCTCATCATCCATTCTCTGTTCCACAGGACAAATTACATCATCCGACACTATTGCACCACCTTCATCATGTCGTCCGCCGCTCTCACCCGGCAGTACAGGAGATGGTAATTGCGTAGGCGGGGTGATGGTCTCCGCACATGCTTGTTGATGTGTGGTTATTGGTGTGCTCTCGGCCGGCTCTAGACGAATAAGATTCTTCAGCCATAGCAGCACCCAACCCTTGCAGCTTCCGATCCGCGTCGGGGTCTCGTCGTCTGCTCCCACATGCTGTACTGGAGGAGGCAAATCCTCGTGCCCCGATTTCACACTGGACAAGCTAACCCTGAAGTTCCCAGCAGGGATCAGCTGGTTGTGGAAAGTGGATTGCAAGGGGTCCATTATCATCCCCTTTCCCACGTCCACCTTCTGGCCTTTGATCAAGTGGAGTATGGTGCACGGGGTTTCTTTCGCCTGCAAACACATATGTCTGTGGCGTAAAACATACGAAAGGCAACAAAAATGGAATATTATATATATATATGGTGGTGCGACATGTAATTACCGTGATGGCGTCGAGCTCAGCCAAAGACGAAGGCCCACCGAGCGCGCCAGAGACTGAGGACGGGCTGCTATGAGCGGGAGCGACTGCGAGAGGAGGCCCGGTTGCGTGGGCAAGTGATGGTGCGATGATGTTGTTGTTCATGGAGTTGCTCCCGACAAAACTGGGCAACGGGAAATCATGTACCGTCTTGTCTCGATTTTCCTTCGTCTAGTTGATGATAACTGGAACCAAGCTAGTAGCAAAATCATTTCTGCAGGCAGTTACAGCTGCATTCACTGCCTGCTGTAACAACTCATATTTGTCCTCGACTGCTTTTTTCGCGTCCTTAGCTGCTCTTTTCTCGACCGCAAGCTTCACCTTCGCGTCGATGTCCGCCTAACTAAACTTCTTTTTCTGTTTCTTGGCCTCCGGGCCCTTGTTGTAAAACACCTTCCACGTGGCGCCGTCTCCAGCGCCGTGCACACGACCATATTGCGGCCGCTGGCCCAAAGGGAGTCCCTTAAGTTCGTTCAAGGCCCGGTTGAGAGGGGTGTCCCACTTGGGCCTCGTCGGAGAAGTAGGGCTTTCGGATGCAAGCTGGTGTTGCTTCTCCAGTAGTCTAATCAATTTCCTCGTGATCTTGTCCGTGTAAAAAACCTTTTTCTCCTTGTCCCACTTGTAGCGGGCCCTGATGAAGTCATGCTCCAAGGTGTTGGTGAACTTTGCGAAGGGGTCTGGGAGACCCGCGGCTTCACGTTCTGCGTCCTCCTTATCCCATATGGGCCTTTTACCGAGGTAGCCACGGCTTCCGAGGCGATGCTTCCCCGTGTTCCTTAGCTGAAGGCTCTTGAATTCGTAGCCTTAGCCTTGGCGTCCTCGGTAGCGCAAGCAGCCTTAGCCTTGGCGTCCTCACAACGATCTCTTCCTGTAGCCTTCAGAGCTGCTTCACACTGATCGACTTTCGAGAGATGACGTAAAAAAAGTTGCAGAGACCAATAAGTGTGTCACGAACGTGCTTGTCCATTATCCCTCTAAGGGCAACAGGTAATATCTGCATCATCATCACATGACAGTCATGAGACTTCATCCCGCTGAACCTTTTCTTGTCCGTGTATAGATATCTACTTATCTTGCCACAGTAACCGGAACTAACTTTGACTCCGGTAAGGCACTTAAAGAATTGATTGATCTCAGCCTGACTTAAGGTGAAGCAAGAAGGGGGGCAATAATCCTCATTCTTTATTTTCTTGCCCTTCTTCTCCCGTGGCTCTGTCTCCGTCTCTGTCTCGTCTGACATTTTACGGGGCGGCATGTGCAGATCTTCCCTGATTTTCAAATCTTGCAAGTTTTTTCTTGCCTTCGGCCCATCCTTGGTCTTATCCGGCATGTTCATCAGTGTTGCGACCAAGCTCTCAAGGACATTCTTACAGATATGCATTTGATCAAGGCAATGAGTTGAATCGAGTTTGTGCGAGTACTCCAAGTCCCAGAACACAGACCTCGTCTTCCATACCTTCAGCAGCGGCTCCGGCGCCTTTCTCATCGTCTTTCCCGGCGCGGGGCACTCCTTCCAGTTTTTCAATAGCTCATAGATTTCGGCACCGCCCCGCTTACGTGGAGGTCCTCGATGCTCAGCGTGACCATTGAATAAATCTCCACGGTTTCTCCACGGGTCGTCCTGTTCGAGCCATCTTCGATGCCCCATGTACATGATTTTCCCAGACCTGCCATCTTTCCTTGACGTTAGCTGCTGAGACGTCGTATCATCCATGCAACGCGTGCATCCGCAATATCCATGGCACACCTGGCCTGCCACATATCCGTAACCGAGATAGTCCTGCACTGTCGTGATCAGCGCGGCTCTCATGTTGAAATACTCGCCTTTGCTGGCGTCCCATGTCTTGGCCGGTGTTCTCCATAACGTGTCTAATTCCTCCTGAAGTAGCCCCAGATACAAATTAATAATATTTCCTGGTTGTTTCGTCCCTTGAATAAGCATGCTCATGTGAATGTACTTCGATTTCATGCACAACCAGGGGGGAGGTTGTACATCCATACAAACACGGGCCATGTGCTATGGTTGGTGCTCTGGTTTCCAAACGGATTCATGCCATCGGTACACGCACCGAGCACGATGTTCCTTGCATCACATTCAAAATACCGATAGAAGCTGTTCAACGCTCTCCACTGGCTTCCATCCTTGACGTGTCTCAGCTTCGGATCATCTCCATCGTCAGGCTTCTTCCTCCCTTCTCCGCGTTCTTCCATGTAGTGCTTGAGAATTACCAGATCCACATGCTGCACCTCGACCCTCATTCTGCGACTCTTCTTGCCGTCTTCGCCTTCGTGTGCGAAACCATGGTGGGCATATCTCCTTCAGTGGCTCTCCTCCGCCACTTCTTCTCGTTGCCTCTGGCCGACCCTCAGCAGTGCTCGGGGTGCGTGAGCTTCCAGGCTGTGGCTGGGATGGCAGGCGAGGGGATCGATTTCGAGCTTCCTCCATCCACAAGCGACTTCCGGATACGATGGGTGTTCATTGATGCAGGTGTGCTCAGTCCTCTGCTTCAGGCTCCATCGGGGCCTGCTGTTCCTAACCCCGGCTGGGGCCATCAGCGGCTCGCGAGCCCCGGCCTTGCTCGCGTCTAGCTCAAGTTGAAGTTGCTGAAGGATCGCGACGTAACTGCACCGATGGTGGTGAAGGAATTCTCCCAACGCCGGGTTGCTCCGCTCCAGCGCCATTCTCGCCCAATGTGGACCTTACTCAGCAGCCAGGACCACATGAGGTTTCAGGAGTCCGGGATCCACCTTGGGACGCGGGGTACAGTGCTCAAGGTCCTAACGGGTGTCTCTCTTCCGGCCGAGCTGCCCGAGAATAGTTGCCTGCTGTATCGCTGCAAGAATAAGGATGAATTTGTAAAGGACATGCCTCTCTTTGATGAATGGGGGACGCGACCAATCGGCCTCGAGGGGCCTCGTGAGAACCCCGTCGTCGTGGTTCCCTTCCTCGCTCCTGACGCCGAGCTCGCCCCAAGTGATGGTGCATGTGGGCGAGCTCAGGCGGAGGCCGGCGGCTCGGGTGCTGAGGAGCACGCGCCGAGTGATGACCCTGGGGCATCGTCTTCACAGTACAAAAAAAGACACTTCCGTGATGATACGTGTTTGTCACAGTAGGTCGCGTTTTTTGTCATGCATGTACATCCATGACGATTTTATGACAGAATCAAGATAGTCATACCTGTGCTATCGTAGAAGTGTTACATGACATTACCAACATTATCATCACGGAAGTGTCCACTTCCATGACGATAAATCGCGCGTCACAGAAGTGCTTTCGTCAAGGGTGACCGACACGTGGCATCCATCGTAAACGGAACGCCGCAAAGCTATCATGTCGGATTTTGGATCCGATAACCCATTAACAGCCCTGACCAATGGGAAATTTCCACGTGTAAAATTCTTATTGGCCAAAGGGAACACCTGTCAGCTCGTTAGTGGGCCAGATGTCGCCCGCCATCGGAGGAGACATGCCTATAATACGTTGACACGTGGCTGGGCCCAACAGAGGCCCGTATAGGTTAAAAAGGCCAGCCCAGTCAAAGGCCTGTAGAACTTAATCAGGTACTAGTGGGCCAGCCCAATAATGTCCTGCTTAATAAAGGCCCATTTACGGCCCGAAGCCAGATCTCGCCCATTAATTGTTCGCCCAATATTTGGGCCCATTTACGGCCCGAAGCCAGATCTTGCCCGTTAATTGTTCACCCAATATTTGGGCCCATTTGCGGCCCGAATCCAGATCTGGCCTGTTAATTGTTCGCCGAATAATTGGGCCCAACTACAGCCCAGTGACTTTCGGCATGTTAGAGGCCTGATGTAGACATGGGCCCATTTCAGCCCGGTGTGACTTTCGGCCTGGGAATGGCCCGTGCTGCCCATAGGCCATATATGGTCCGACGGGACATCGGGTCCACTAACGGCCCGTGCTAAAGGTGGCAACAGTTAAGCCCAATGTGACTTTGGGCCTGTTAAAGGCCTGTCGAGTAATTCGACCCGTTGATGCCTGTGCTAAGCTTTTGGCCTCTTAAAGGCCCATGATATTAGTGGGCCAACTAAGGCCCAAGATATGTTTGGGCCTGGTAACGGCCCGTGAGCTAACTGGGCCCAAAACGGCCCGGTCTACATTTTCGCCTACTGAAGGCCCGTCGACGACTAGTGAAAATTGAGGCCCAACATGCATTTTGGCCTGCTAAAGGCCCGTGGTTTCATCTCGGCTGTAACAGGCCAATATTAGATTGAGCTTGTTAATGGCCCAACGCTACCTGGGCCAAACTAAACGCTGGGTCGACAAAAGGCCCAACTAAATATAGGCCTGTGTATGTTTGGGCCTGGCGCAATGTGTGAAGGCGCCAATCATTCGGGCCCAACAAAGATGCAGGCCGGCGCAATTGTGGCCCGCTAAAAACCTAGCCCGTTAGAGTCGAATGTTTCGGTCCGGTCAACTACATCTGATTTTTTCAGATAGCGAATGATGGTAGTAACTAGTAGGAACTAAGAACAAACCTACTCTATACAATAAAGAAATTACGGCATAGTAACTAAGAACAAAGCTACACTATAAAATAAAGGATTTAAGGTATATTACATCCACTTGGCATCGAAGTTCGCCACCAGTGATCATAAAGCGCAACGAAGAAGCAGATTACAAAAAATGGGCACCATTGCAACATAACAAAATAATACTGAACAGAGACCACGTCCAAGACAGTTCAAGAAAGGTTAGCCTTGCGGGGGAACTGCTGCGCAAGCTGCTGAGCAAGGCTGTGAGACCGGCCTAGCATGTCGGTCATAGCTTCCAGGTGTAGCTGTTTAGCGTTGAGGTTCTCATTGGTGTTCTCCGCAATCTTTCTTAGAGATAGGACTTCAAGTCGAAGTTGAGTTGCAGAATGCCTTTCTGCTAGAACTTGGGACTGAAGAAGTCGAACTGATTCAGACAACGAATTCTGTGAGCTTGTCTGACTGTTAGTCTCAAGTAACTTGAACACTGCATCAAGACAAGACTTTGGGGTAGTCTCGCTATCTTCAAGATGTTTTGCCTTCTTTGCTGCAATATATGTTGGGTTTGTCTCACAGCCTTCAGCAGACTTGTGCATGCCATCAGGCATATCACCCTAAAACAAAGCAGAGAGATGACAGGTTTTGCACGTGTATAAACAAAGATGATAACTGTTTTGTAAATTCTATCCAATTTCAAATTAGAAAATAAAGAGTAAGTTCAAAATATCAATAGCATAACTTGGCATTGTTCATAATGCGGGGAGCTTCACCACACTACTGGATTACCATGTCAACATAACAAGCATAGATGAAGGGCAAACAAAATTATTGTATCTATTTTGGATAATGTGCATGGCATGTTGTTCATATCATCAGCTACATCAGTAAGATATAACAGGAGATGACAAGGTGCAAACGTGGGCTGCTTCACCACACACTGGATTATAGATCCACAAAAACAAGCATACATATAGGGAGTATTAAGAAATGTGCATGGTGTGAATAAGGAATTTGGTTTTACAAGTAAAACTTAGACCTTACGGTTCTTACGAACATGCATTTTGGTAGAAATAGCAAACTAAAGAGCAGTAAACGATAGGGAGTATGAGCAAATTAAACAGCAGTTGGGGATAAAGGTTAGAAGGACTGACTTACATTAACAGTTAACACCGACTTTATAATGCCCTTCTCCATGTCAAGGGAATGATAACTCAAGAATTTCAGCATAGAATCTTCTTCATAAGCATTGCATGTACTCTACATTTTGTAGAAAGTAATTATAGATATGATAATACTTGAAGGGATAGAGGATAATGAAGATAAGATGTAGATTGATGCTACATAATCAACTACCAATCCCTGGAAGTACAAGCGTTACAGGACAAAATGTACTGACAAGAGCAATGGGCTACACTTCTGCACTGGCATTGTCTGTGTATTCTACTTGTTGGTAAGATTAAATATAGATCTGATCTTTTTAAGTAAATGGTGGGCGAGGGAGATAAGATGCAGAATGCTACAAAATGAACCAATCCCTCTTCCCATAATACAAGAGTGTTTTGAACACTAGTGTACTGTACAAAACGTTCTTATATTATGGGACGGAGGGAGTAGCTGTTAATGCAAGTACAGTGGTAGACCGCGTTCAGTCCTTACAAGAGGACTGCAGAGCTAAACCTCTTCAAAAGCATTGGGTTGATTCTAAATTTATGTAAGAGTCCATATGAATCTTATAATGTCCAGCAAATGGACGATTACGAGGCTAATATGTGCAGTGATGCTACATAATCAAATAGCTATTAAAGTAAGTATGGTCATACAGGGGAAGAGGTACTCATAAGAGCAATGAAGTGTGCAGTATAGTTGCGAGATTCTGTGGTCCCTTGAGAACGAATGTTCTACTGCTAACAGTTTTCGTACAAGTGAGACATTAAGGCAAATTCAAAAATGTAGTTCAAATTGTGATGTTATATCATAGACAGTACCTTATGCTCCAACCGAGACCAATGTGTAACAAGATTATTCCAGTCACCGTCAGATAAATGTAGCACCGGAGACTTTACAGAAATTTCGTTTAGAGGCTTGCCATCGAAGTGCGCTTGCCTCAGGTAGGAACTATACTTCATCAACGAGTGCTTGAAAAGCGTAACCAACCCTTGCTCGTCATCACAATCCAGTTTGCTCCTCGCCTATTTAAAAGAATGAACTGGATTGTGATGACGAGCAAGGGTCTTCTGTCAGCAAGTTGCGGAGGAAGACTGGAAATTGTTCTGTGTCTGTGGTATAATCTTTCTATGAAGGAAAGATGGGCACAAAGTTCCTGACAACAACATAAGATACATCTTCTAAACTGGTAAGAAATGGAACACGGGTCCTATTTGCTGCAATTGGGGCTCTCTGTGGATCGAAAAGGGATTTGGCAACTGGATTTGGTGTACTCTTTGCTGGAATGGGGGTTTTGCGTCGTACAGCTGGTGCTATGTCAACTGGCATAATCATACGGTTTGCTGAAGTTGGGGTATGCTGAGTTGGGGCATCAGAAATGACCAGTGTAGTAGGGCTAGAGTCTGCTAGAGTTGGGGTATTTTGTGGATCAGGTGATATTGCAACTACACCTAATGGGCTATTTGATTTATTAGGTGCCACTACCTTTTCCAAATACTTTGCTTGTGCTCCTCCACGATCAGCAATCGCCCTCTTCCTTTTGAACGTCTGATACACAAGAACATCATTTGAATGGATAAATATGGTATGATGACAGATGGAATATGTACTGAAAATGGATAGGCAGGGCGTATTCACATACACGATGTGTAAACTAAGCTAATGGTAGTTCAACAAAGTAGAAGCAATGCAAAGCATCAGTTGCAAGATATGTGCGAGCAATGTAACCTTGGAAAGTTAGAGCAAGTACGTTGATGGGTGTATAAGATAGGGCATCTTCCTCTGACTCCTCCACTAGGGAGCTACATTGACTTAGGTCTCCCTCTAGCTCAGAATCACTGTTAAGATCATATTCTGAGCATGAATCTGTAGGTGGAGAGTGTTTGCATTGCATTGCATCCAGACTTGATTTCAGTCCCTTAATGCCAAGTTTGACATCCATCGCATTGTTCTGCTTTATTCTTTTCATGCGCGCAAGCTCATTATAATTATGATGCTATTCAGAATCTGAGATTCATCAAAACATAAAAAGTAGTCAGATTATCTATGGAATGCATTGCGGATTCAACTCGGAGAGTGTCTCCCTATAAACACCTACATATGCAAAGTTCACCTCCCCAATCATGATTACCAGAGCACACACAGAAATACAAACCCCTTATGTCTCTATAACATGCAGACACACATTTCAAAATTGAAGTAGGAACATTAGAATCATATGAAATTCGTATTTGAACAAATAAACTAAGCAATTATGAGTGGCGTAATGTTTAGCTTCAAGGGTGGAGTGTTGGTAGTGCGACAGAAAGCAAGTAGGCAGATTGTATTCCATGTAAAAGATCGAAACCTATGTAAAAGCTGGAAATGACACTTTCTTTCTATACAATGCAGTGTTCGTTACCCACACATGATGGAAGAGATCACATAGAGAAATACTATTAAATCATGTCTACGGTTCCAGTATTTAGAAACAGGGTGGTCCACCCTAAACGAATATTGACAACAAATATGACAAGGCAAGCATAGATGTAGTGAATCAATCATTTACTTGTGAGCTTACTACGACAAGTATGCAGAATTGTAACTGCAGTAAGAGATCGTGCAAAATCTGAATGAAGAAGTTTGTCTAGCACTTATTGTTTGCGACTAATCGACGTGAATAATTGGATATTATATCGAATGAGTAAGAAAGACAAGTAAAATTGTCAACAAACCTGGCTTGAAGTAGTAGTATGGGTCAATGTCACTACGACCAACAATCCAAAATGACTAGTTTCTGTTCCGAGGGACATAATTTTGAAAACCTGTGAACTTTAGAGGTACTAAAGATTACCGAAATACATCTGAACCATTAAGTGTAGGTAGCACTAAGCACACAACAAACCTTAATGACAGTCCTGCCTAATGAGTAATGAATCAATTAGAAAATGGGTGATGAGGAGTGGCTGCTGAGTGTTGAGGACGTATCTCAGGATAAATCGCGTTGGCTTGGTGGGTGTTGCACGCCTGAGCCCTGAACGGACTGGGAAGGTAGGCACGACGGCACGCCCGGGCAACGGTGACGCTGTTGGGCGAGCGGCTCCTGGCCTCTTGTTAGTCCGGGGTCTCCTCCTAGAGTCATGTCATTCGGGGACGGCAAGTCGCCGGCGAGGCAGGCAGCTGGGGGCCAGTAGAGATCGGAAGCGCGCAGCAGAACGGAGGGGAATCGGGGCCTGGGACAACCCAAAATCCCAGGGTGGGCCAGCCCACCATGGGCACCTTGTAGATATACACACCCGAGCGGCAAACATGCATTTTCGAAGCTAATTTAGGAACATTTAGCTGACCAATTAAACAACTTTGTTTAATAATATCAAATTTGTATTTGAACAACTAAGCTTGTTTAGCTTGATGGGTGGAGCAGTGTTATTATGACACGAAGCACGTATTCTGATCGTATAGTGATCATAAAAGGGGGAAACTCTAAGCATATTTTTTTAGCAAAGGAGGGTTTCCCCTCTGATTTCTATTAAAGAAACCACCACGGAACCAACATGATCAATTAAACCCTAAGCATGATCAATTAAACCGTATTATGACTGTGCCATGGCAGATTTCAAGCTGCAAACCGGGGAAATGATATTTAGCATCCATTGTTTGCTTCGAACTAAGAACTAAATTCTAAGAGCTGAAAAGAAAGTAGAGTAACCAAGTTAAGATCTATTTTCTGGTTGAGATCAAAAAGTTGAGGAGATATGAAGTACCACCTCTCTTGCGGCACCGTGTAGGCATCAAGGGTGCGATGGCTTTTGGTGGCGTTGAAGCAGATCTGCGATGGTAGACGGGTGCATCGGGGGATAAGTCCCGTTGCGGTGGAAGAGAAGGTCGTGTGAGCGGCCCCAACAAAGAGGACGACGGCGCCGATGAAGCGCGAGGACGCGATGCAAGGTATTGGTCCATCACCGCGGATGAGAAACGTCCATCTCTAGCAGTGGACGACGCAGTCTTGGTAGGCGCTCCGGCATGGTGGAGGACGATGGTGCTGGATGTGGTGGAGTACGGCAGCGACGGATGGGGTGGCGGACGGAGGCTGGTGTGGGGATGGGGTGTTCTACCGCGGACGGTGTATGAATGGTAAAATGGAGGGAGAGGTACGGGGAACCATGTTTTTGGGACGCGCCTGTCAGAAATATGGGATAGTTAAGAACTTAGCCCCCGTTCAAAATTTGGACGTCTCGTCGGTTGGGGATAGGACGGTAATCCCGCATCTCACCAATATTTGCCCAGAGCGATTTCGGGCGAGGAGAGGGTGGTTGGCGCCCATGGTTGGCCCCCACAGTGTATGAACATGTTTGACAGGTAGGGTGGTTGTGTCACGTCTGAGTGATGTTGCAAACCTGCCCCTATTAAAAATATTTGCCTACATTGATTTTGGCCGAGTCGAGTTTGTTTTGCCGCCCACCGTGTATGAATGGGGAATGGAGGGAGAAACAGAGGTCTTTCGGACGAGTTTGAATCAAATGAGTTTTGCCGCCCATATTTGACGCCCACCGTGTCGGAATGGGCTCAGAGGCGGTCGTGTCACGTCAAATTGAAGTTACTAACCTACCCCTATTTAGAGTAGTGGAAATCGGGCCGATGGATTGTCCGTGTAATGGGTAGACAGTAATGTCCATCTCCCAAACACTTGGCTTCGAGCAGCCGACGTGGGAGTGGACATTTTGCTGCTTCTTTCGAATTTTGGGACAATAAGCATCCACGTTTACCCTGACAACTAAATTCGAATCCATTTTGTATTCCTATATGAATCTTTATAAATCATTCTATGTGTTTTTATATATCTTCAAAAGGACGACAAAGATGTATTCCACTGTCATATATGAATACGGTTTACAAATGCCGATACTCAAATTCAGAAACTAGAATCTAGTTTAAGGTGAATTCGAATATTTGGAACACTTCATGTCCAACTCAAATGTCACACGCAGCATAATGTGTACTCCCATTTAGATATGTACACAAGCAATGTATCAAGATTCAAATACTGAGTCAATCCACCAATAATGTACAGAACTAATAGACATATAAACACTTATAGAGTATATGGATCAATAATATCAACTAACATACATAAACTAGGCCGCTGTACTTTTTTTTGGCTACAACAACATCCTTTTTTTAGCCAGCATCTTGGCCCTTTCCGATGCGTGCCACTTATGGTCCATCTATACTACTACTATTGCTGAATGCACATTCTGCCCGATTGGCATATTTGTAGGTCTGGCACAGCAATCCAAATGAAATGTCTCCGAGTCTTATCAATTAATACAGACTTGTGCTCAAATAAAATTACAAACCAAAAAACAAAAAAACAATTATTACATGATCTCTAAAACAAATGGTTTGATTGATTACATGAACAGACAACACAATGGTTATTCAACTATGGAAAGAACATTTCACCTATGATTTACCAAGTAGGAATTTAATTTCCTTTTTTCCTTCAGGACCTTAACAATCTAGTCAGTCTCAGCTTGCTTCGTTTTGAAATCCACCAAATATTTAATGGTTGTTTGGAGTACTGCTTGTGATTGTGCTGTTTGCTTCCTCAACATGTCAACTTCATCTCTGAGTGCAGAAGCAGAATCTCTTTCTACCACTAGTTTAGCCTCTAGAGCATCAGCAGTTGGCAATTCATAATGCACGATTGGGCCGGTGCCACTGCTGTGGGATGATGCAACGTCCATGGGGACCTCGCTATTTGATTTTGGGCTAACCTGTTTTGCCATTAGAGTTCCGATTGGATTCAGAAAAGTTGAAGTTAGCAAAACATCTCAACTGGGAGTTATAATAGCAAACCAGTTAAACAAACAAGGAATTAGAGAGTTTCAATTGGATGCTGAAAAGTAGTTATTAACCTCATTGTAACCCGCTGTTGTAGCAGCAAAGAAGTTAAACAAAAAAGTAGATATTTAAGTTAAGGCAAACAGGTAATTTCTAACAGCAAGTATCAAACACATAGATAGGCGCAGTCTACAATATGATTAACAGGCTGTGCGATTATGTAATCAGTAGCAAACTAAATTAAGCCAAGCAACATAATTGAACAATTTTGCAATAAGTGGCTAACTAAAATTCCAAGAAGCAGGTAACTGAACTTATGCTAGTTCTTTATATAGGAACACTGCAACTTATTTTTCCCTTACAAGGTTGTATGAAGGAGTCCATGGCATCAATTGCTTGGATACGCAGTCCCAATACTTCTTTCTTCCCACACTGCATGGGTATGTCGAATGGTTAATCTGGTAAGATGGTGCATCCTTGATATGTTATATGAGGACGTGTAGTCAGACTAGTTGTAGCCAAACACATCACACTGGCTTTTATTCTATATTTCATGCGATTACTTTTGGCATATCTAGATCTAAGCAATCTACAATAGGATGAAAAGACTGACATCCTTCACATTATCGGTGAACTCAGTTCATAGAAACAAGCAATTCAACCATTCCGTGGGTAAATCAAAAGCGCCACTGGAATATTTTTCACTATCCAATCATACACGCAAAAAGGGGCGAGGCCACCATAGGGGCTGGTATGGGCGGCCGCCTCAGGTGGCTGGAAAGTGTGCACCTAGTTTGAGTCATCCAGGTTGGCCCATGCTAGTTTTGTTCATCCCAACGCATGAGCAGGCAATGTAAAAAATGAAGAAAAATGTTTCAATTTGGATGGGCCAATAACATAAGTGCAAGGCAGGCCCTACAATAGGCTCGCGGCCCAAACAAGCGCCTCCCATATCGATCGACAGCAGGAAAAATCCCAATTCATTCGCTCCAGCCTCCTGTCTGGTTCGCTCCTAACCTAGCCGCCGCTAGACAGAACTACACAGCACTTCCTTGCGTCCTCATTGGAGGGCGGTCGCCGGGCTTGAAGCGAACGGATGGACAAGAAGATGAAGATCCAACCCTGGGTGTAGCCTACGTGGGAGGCAGCAGCGGCAGCACAGGCATGGCATCGAGCTTGCGCAAACGGACAATCGCAGCTTGCAAGAGTAGCATGCGCAACGAGCAGGTTCATCATATCCCTGATTATATCTAATTCAACTTTTCAATTTCTGGCCAATAGTTAAACCTGACGGCGTTGTAAAACTGCTTGTATGTAGGGAATCTATGAGAAAATGAAACCAATTTCTACTTATTTTATAACTCCCACAATCAATACTGAACTGACTGAATCTGATGTTCCTAATCAAGTTTCCGGTGCAAACATACAAGCTCATGTTGTTCTTGAGCCTGAAGTGTCTAATGAACAGACTGCTAATGAAGGATTTGATGCAAACATTTTACATGCTCCTGGTGATGAACATGTAGTGTCTAATGAGGGATCTAATGCAAGCATTTTGCAAGCTTATTGAAGGATTTAGTGTCTAATGATGATCTACTATGTTGAGAGAGACAAAGATTTGCAGGCATTGATGACAAGCAAATTATGGTGCATTTTCATAGCTTGAGGAAACGTCGAGGCCATCTACCAGAAAGTCCCCGTATCATGACAACATGGCATAAATACTTTTCAAATCTGTTGTTTGAAACTATTGGCATACTTGTGCAGGATAGATATATTGATATGCAGTTTGCGCACTGGTTATACATGCAATTACACTTCGATATTTTCAGCCAGAGAACGAATAATTCAAGCAGGTACAGACCATGTTTGTAGTCCTAGTACACCATGTTGCATTTTGTATTTTTTGGTGCTTGCATCATTTAGTGTTTATAATCTGAACTACTTTGGATCATTAGCTGGTTTTCAAAGTGCATGTAGCTTCACATTTCTCAAGTTATATTGATTTCCGGAGTGCAAGTGCCTTCGTATTTTTTAAGTTAAATGTTTGCCCCTGGTAACTTGAATTCGTGGATCAGCCACTTCACACAAATCATACACGAATGTCAGTACGAATTAAATGAAATGCAGGGACTTACGCTAGCTCGTTGTACAGGCTCACTGCAGCTCTCATTGCGCTTGGGATGTTCCATGTACAAGTCCATGTTACCACTTGCTTGGATGTGCAGGCCTTGTGCTCCTTGCATCCCCCTCTGCATTTTTGACATGGCGAATGGTTGATCAAATAAGTGGAATCGACCTTGATGTTGTACCGGAGGACAGATACTTACAAGGTTATACGGGTGTGCAGGATGTGTACCAGATCCCGTAGCATCGTCATGCTTCGCTAAAAAATGGATTTTCTTGTTTCAGATGATATCTCCACAAGAAATAAGAGTTAAAGTCAGAGTTGCATAGGCGTGTAAGCTAAGAGAGCAGTGAAAAGATATCCAAACATAATCGGAACAGTGCACAAGGGAGTGATGTGTGGATACCTAGTTCGAGCCGACGTTTGGGCATGCTCGCCTAGCTAGAGTGCGTGTCACTTCAGAGACGTTGAGGGTGATGCGCTGGCGTTGGCTGGCTGCGCACGGATGCAGATCTTGAGTGGCAGCGGAGCCCTACGATGCGGTGGACGAGACCGTTGGTGAAGCCCCAACGGCCTCCGGGGGCGAAGGTGCGACGATGTGCTCAGTGAAGTAGCCCCGGTGACAAGCTTTCTTGGAACCAGCCAGTGTTTGCGGATTTATCTCCTTCTGCCGTCTTGACAACCAAGTTTAAGCGCCGACGTTCTGCCCTCAAGGCTTGGAGCAAGAACCTGTCGGCCCTAAAACAATTGACAATGGATTGCTCTCGTGTCATCTTATTCTTTGATAACCTGGAAGAATTACGGCCTCTCACCACACCTGAATTTAACTTTCGGAAGATTGTTAAATTGCACCATGAGAATCTGCTTCGCATACATTACATTTATTGGAAGCAGAGGTGTACTATCCGTTATATTAAGGTGGGAGAGAAAAATTCTAAGTTTTTTATGCAATGGCTTCAGAACGTCTGCGCAGGAACACGATTGCAAGCCTCTCTGTTGCAGGTGCTGACCTAGTTTCTGATCACTCTCAAATGGCGGGAATCCTTTGGTCCTCTTTTAAAAGCAGAATGGGCCAGGGCCAAGGTATCAATATGGGCTTTGATTTGCCAGCCCTTATTCAACCTGTGGAGGGACTTAGCAGTCTGTCTGAGCCGTTTACTGCTTATGAAATCAACACTGTCCTTAAGGAGTTGCCAACTGATCGAGCTCCTGGGCCGGATGGTTTTAATGGTCTTTTTGTTAAGAGGTGTTGGCCCATCATTGAGAAGGATTTTCTGGCTCTCATTCAGGGGTTTTATGATGGGAGGCTATCTTTGGAAAATATTAATGGATCTCTTATTACCTTAATTCCAAAGATGCTATCTCCCGAGGGACCTGAGGATTTTAGACCCATCTCTCTCACTAACACATGCCTCAAGTTACTCACTAAGCTTTTAGCTAATAGACTTCAGAAGGTCATTCTACAATACCTCCATAAGAACCAATATGGGTTTTTGAAGAGCAGAGCCATCCAGGACTGTCTGGCTTCGGCTTTTGAATATATACATCAATGCAACCAATCAAAAAGTTATATCCAAGATAGATAAGAGACTATCAGGAGTTGCCAGGTTCATGAACCATTCTGGAAGACTCACATATGTAAACTCGGTTGTTGCTTCTATGCCTATATTTGCCATGTGCTCTATTAAAGTCCATGTTACCATTCTGGACCATGTGGATAAATCAAGCAGAAATTTTCTTTGGTATGGAAATGAAATCAATAGAGTTGGTAAATGTCTGGCCAATTGGGAGATGATATGCAAACCCAAACAGCATGGAGGTCTTGGAGTTTTGAACCTTAGAGAACAAAATAAAGCTCTTCTCATAAAGCACTTATTCAAGTTCTATAATAAAGTGGATGTCCCATGGGTTAAACTAATCTGGGAAGCTCATTACAATAACAATGTAGTCCCTCATTACAGCAGAAGCAAAGGATCCTTTTGGTGGAAAGATTGCATGAAAATGTATGATCTATTTAGAGAAATGACTACTTGTGACATCAAAGCTGGTTGCACAAATCTGTTATAGGATGATATATGGAATGGTGATATTAGAAAATTTAAATATCCTGAGCTACATTCGTTTACCCAAAAGGAAAGCATATCAATCAAAGAGGCCAAGAATCTAGAGAACCTTTATAGTATATTCCAACTTCCTCTTTCCATTCAAGCCCATCAACAATTCCACTTATTGTCAGGAGAACTTCACAATATCAGAAATTCAGATGACAAGGGCACATGGACTTTCAACTGGAGTAGCAACAACAACATAACAAAGAAGATCTATGGACACCTTATGAATGGTGTAGATGCAGCTATCACCTTTAAATGGTTATGGAAATCATGCTGTCTACCAAGACATAAGTTCTTCTGTTGGCTCATGCTCAATGACAGAATAAATACATGTGATCTTTTGACCAGAAAAGGCATGCACCTAGACTCCAATATATGTGTCCTATGCAACAATGATGACTATGAAGACAGGACTCATCTTTTATCTGCATGTCCTTTTAGTCAAGGTTTTTGGTGGAACATTGGATTTGAATGGAACTTGGATATGGAGATAAATGATATGATTATTGATGCAAAACACAGATACAAAATTGACCATTTCATGGAAATCATGATACTTGGATGCTGGAGCATATGGAACCAAAGGAATGGGATGATCTTTGAAGGGATACCTTGTTCAATAAATGATTGCAAGAATGACTTTGTCAGATATTTCAAAATTACCATGCAGAGGGCTAAACCCACTCTAAAGGAGGGCATGTCTTCTTGGATAGACAATATTTAATTTTTCAATAATTTAATTATCTCCCCCCCAGAATGTTCCTATTTGGTTGTCACCCCAACAACCAAAATTATGTAATTTATAGACTTTTATTATAAATGAAAATGACTTTACAGTAGGGGCTTACCCTACTTTTTTTGGTCAAAAAAAAACCAATCAAAAAGACCAATTATCATTCTGAAATTGGATTTTGCTAAAGCTTTTGACACAGTGGAGCATGACCTCATCTTACAAGTTCTTCAGCACAAAGGTTTTGATGCCAAATGGATTTCTTGGATTAAAGAGATTCTCTCCTCAGGATCATCATCTGTTCTGCTTAATGGGGTGCCTGGTAAGCAGTTCAAATGTAAATGTGGGATCAGACAGGGGGATCAATTATCCCCTCTCTTATTTGTCATAGCTGCTGATTTATTGCAATCCGTGGTCAATGACATGCTGGCTAAGGGAGTTCTAACACTACTCGTCCCATCTCTGGACCCTGATTTTCCCATCATTCAATACGCAGATGACACAATAATTATCCTTTCTGCAGTTGAGGAACAGTTGGTAGCTCTTAAGAATATGCTTCATATCTTCCAACAGTCCACTGGCCTGAAGGTTAATTTTGCAAAATCATCAATGGTGCCACTTAATGTTGATCCCATAGAGGCACAGCGATTGTCTTCCATTCTGGGATGTAAGCTAGAGCACTTACCTTTCACATATCTGGGTTTGCGACTTGGTACTGCAAGACCTAGAATCATTGATTTCATGCCATTAGTGGATAGTGTTGAAAGAAGATTATCTGTTAGTTCTGCCATGCTCAACCAAGGATCCAGGTTGCAATTGCTCACATCTGTGCTTATTTCCATGCCCATATACTTCCTCTGTAACTTGAATATACCACCTGGTATTATCAAACAGTTGGATAGGATTTTCAGGCAGTGCATGTGGAGAGGAAATTCTGAGGTGCCTAAGCAATCCCTAGCTGCCTGGGATTTAGTTTGTAGGCCGAAGGATAAGGGAGGTCTTGGCATCTTAAATCTCAATGTCCAGAATCAAGGTCTGCTCCTCAAACAAATACATAAGTTCTACAACAAGCAGCAGGTTCCTTGGGTACAATTGATTTGGGATAGCTATTATGATGGAGTAGTGCCCCATGCAACAGTCCTAACTGGCTCTTTCTGGTGGAAAGACATCCTCAAGCTTGCTGACACATATAGGTCCATTGCTTCAGTGCAAGTTAATATGGGTGATTCTGCTCTCTTTTGGCTGGATGCTTGGCATGTAGGTGGTTCTTCAAGACCACTTAGCCTCAGATTGCGAAGGCTTTTCTCTTTTGTCTTGGATGATACGGTTTCTATCAGAGAGTTCTTACAAACTCAGGATTTGTTCTCCATGTTCCATCTGCCAATCTCTCAACAGGCAGCTACAGAACTAGAAACCTTGGAAGAATGGTTGTTCAATCTCTAGAGAGATCCAACATTGCCTGATGTTTGGATTTGGCCTAGTAAATCTGGACAGTTCTCTGCAAAGAGCTTCTATGACATCATGCATACACACCTCCCAACAATTCAACCCTGCAAGTGGCTTTGGCAGAGCAGATGTACTATGAAAATCAAGGTTTTTGGTTGGCTTCTATTTTTTGACAGGCTCAACACTAAGGACATGCTGGTCCGCAGGCACTGGAGGTCCCCTACGGCTGATAATCTCTGTGTCATCCGTAATGCCTATGTTTGGGAAGACAGGGCTCATCTCTTTTTTGGTTGTAATTTCAGTATCAGGGTTTGGAAATACCTGCAGATCGATTGGTCACACGGTTCTACTATTCAGCAAAGTATTTCACAAGCAAGGCAAGGTTTTGGACATCCCTTCTTCTTTGAAGTTATGCTCACAACTGCTTGGAATATCTGGATTCTGAGAAATGGGAGAACTTTCAGGGGAGTTCAGGCCACTTTTGCTGCCTGGAGGGGCAGCTTTGTACATGATATTCTTCTCCTGTCACATAGGTTTAAGGATAGCTTGAAGTCTAGGCTTATAGATTGGGTTAACTCCCTCATGTAATTGTAAGTTCTTCTTGTCCTTTTAGCTTAGGATTGTAATCCTTTTTCCTCTTTCTGTACAGTCTGCTTTTTTGAGACTTCAATAAAGGGCTGTGGGGTTTTTACCCTACAGTAATTATTCAAAAAAAAGTAGCCCCGGTGAGCTGGGAGACGGCGTCGGTGAAGCGCACCTGATGCGGTGGAACTCGGTGTCTGTGAGGCACGTCGGTTGCGGTGCCCGATGTTGTCGGTGGACCACCCGGTGCGGTGGACGAGGGCCTAGATGAGATAGCTCCGGTGCGGTGGTGAAGAGCGACCATCGTCTTCGTCGTCGTCGTCCGGCACAGAGGTGGGGAACGGTGGGGAAAGAGACGAGACGAGGGGCAATTCGAGGGTTGGCGGTGAATTAGGGATTTGAGCAATCTGGGCACGGAAGGGGACGGTGGAGAAGAGAGATTTTGCAGGGCTGGAATTGGGGCCGACAGATATTTCAATCTGAAACGTGGAAGCGCGAACTTATATTGCCGTCGTCCTTTTTTTGGGGGGGAGGGGTGGTGGGTGGCTGGGTGCTACGCGTCCATCCGACACACGCGACCACCCCGACAGGACTATGCTTCGGTGGCTTAAGGCACCTTCCTTTGTGTCCATGACATGTGGGCCCAACAGGTGGCTGGCCCACATGTCAGTGACCCAAAGGCAGTTACCTTTAAGGCACCGAAGCAGCGTCCACCCCGACACGACCCTGGTCTGCCTGGTGCGCCTACATTTGTGAATCCAAACGAATCTTCTTTCATTTGCAAACGAATCTGTATGTATTACCATGCCCGTGTTTTCCTTGCAATAATTAGTCATTCGAAACGAGATACTCCTGTTCACTTTTGTTAGTCGTTTCAGACAACTTAAAATAAATTGTTTTGCACATTGTCTGAAATGTCTTCAAGGTCTTATAAAAGTGAACAGAGGGATTACTATAAATTAATTAATGAGGAGTTATTTGAAAAAAAATTGAAATGGTACCCACGCTAACGTGGTTTAGAGTGTGTGTCACATAATTAGTTATTTGAATTAGAGTGTGTGTCACGTAGCGATCTCCAATTCTAACGTGGTTTTCACATTTCACTGTATCCACGCTACTTTTTTAATACAAATTCATATGTATATGATGAACACCATGGTAGTGAGAAAACATTTGGATGGATTCAAACATATGACCTACAAAATAGCACAACAAACTGATTCAATGTCAACTTTTCGAAACTTAGTATGGCACGAATTTGAAATAATTACCCGTACGCCTGGTCCTCGTTTCAAATCTTACAATGTACACCAAATTGAAACATCGATATTAAGTCTTGTACTATGTACATTCAAATGTTGATTTTTTCCCTCCCCCGCACAAACGCTACATACTTCCTGTATCGGTCAATCTTCCTCTCCTAACCACCTTAGGAAGCTATCGGTTTCCAACACACATTCATTCTTTCTCTCCATGTTTCGATCTATAAGTCTCTCAACTACACTACCCCTTTTTCCACTCTGTTACCAAATGTATTTACCTCACACACCCGCCATCGCACCCCATGCCGAGCTCTCTCTCTCTCCCCCCCTCTCCCTCTCACCCTCTCGCGCTAAATACATGCATTGCCTATCTAGCCCCCCAACCTCTCGTGCGCACGAACTCACTCTTCCTTCCGCAAGGCGGGCCACACTCGCTCAATCTCGCTCTTTTTATCCGAGTCTCATTTAACCTCGTTTTCTTTCACACAAAAATGATATATCTCCCTGTTCGAGCCTCGATCGACACACTCTGTACTCTCTCACGCAGATTGTCTATCTAGGTCAGTCCATCCAAGCCGCTGCCACTCTTTCGACCTCATGGTGGGCCACGCTCACTCAATCTCTATCTCTCTCTCTCTCTATCTCTCTCTCTCTCTCTCTCTCCCCGTATGTCTCGATTGACCTCGCTCTTTCTCGGACAAAAACGATATATCACCATGTTTGAGCCCAATTCGACCTATTCACATTGTATACTCTCTCACGCACATCGTCTATCTAGGTCACTCTCTCCCACACGTCTCACTCTTCCGATCGCACGACGACCCTATGTGATCGGTTGACCTTGCTTCCTCCCACGCACAAAATATATCTACACGTCTGTGACTGGATCATCTCTCAAGCTCTATCTTACAGCCCTCACCCTTGCCAAAATGCTCAATCGGACAATATCTCTCCGGAGCATATATATTTGTTCAATGAATGTCGGACCACACTCACTCTGTCTCTCTATCTATATGTCTCTCGATTGACCTCGCTTTCTGACACCGTATCTTCCACGCGTTGAAGCTACTACCTCTTCATCCCTCGCAAAGCCGAAGCTATTTACATTGCGAGGGTCACTCCAACCTTGGATTAATTTGTGTAGGCATTTATTCCGGTCGGTTTAGATTATATTTTCGTACCATTCGGCCCCCAACTACTCCAAACACCGTTCCAACCCACGCAACTCCCCTAGTTGATTTCCCTCTGGCTCAGTTATCGCTCTATCGCATGTCCTTTCTCGCCTTCAATGTCGCACAATGGTATTATTGAAAAAACTATGTTGTTCTTTTTAATTATTATAAATAATCTACAAAACTACACACCGATAGTCCACTTGGAATGGAACAAATTTCGAACCACAAATTAAAGTGCTACAAACTACACACCGAGGGGCCCACATGTCATGAAACAAGTTTGGACCCATATACAAATTAAAAAAATAAAGGACGAGGATCGAACATGCGACCGGGCCTTCAAGCCGCACGTCAATAGGCAACATACGTAGAATAGCAATGTTTGTTGTACCCCCTTTGTTCACATAATATTTTTATATTACCACAGCCTAATTAATGGATAACATGTAATATTATTTTTAGTACTATTCGCCTTCACTTACTGGTGGGTTCCATGTGTGCTCTCTCTCTCCTCCCCTTCTGCGTTTAGACGCACGGGCAAACAGGAAGAACTCACGGGCTATGTTGCCGTTGACCATATCTGGACGCATTCACAAGTCACGGCACCAGTTTCACGAACTAGCAGCACTGGTCAATGTGTACGTGCAATGCACGTTAATTTGGAAGTATGTTAATTGCATGCTGATATTAACTACTAGGATATTATTTGTGTGTTGTCATGTGATTAGCACTATTTTTGGCATGAAATTAACTGCACGCTAAACGTGTTGAGCGCTCGACATTGAAGCAGTCTAGGTCGTTGGATGACAAGGAATACATGTGGCTTGATGACGTTTTATATTTAATTTGATACGGCTCTAGCAGAACATTCAATCGATCAAACCATACATTTCGTTCAGTCTGACTCCGATTTTAAATTATACGATGATCGATATAAAGTAAATGGAAATGATAAACGTTCGGATTTTATGCATGGCAATCCGAACGTTTTTCATGGCAAATTTAGATTACGTGGCGGCGGCGGGGGCGTCTCACGGTGGGAAGCGGCTCCTGTGTCGTGCTCTGTGGGTCGTCGGGTGTCGGTGTACTAAAGTAGGGGTACCTTAGTACCCCGAACTTGTGCACGGGCAGTAGTAGCGTCCCGCGGCAAGGCTTGCCAGGGGAGCGACAAGAGTCTCCACGGCCCTTTCTGGGCCGGACGAAGGCCAAGTGATCGAGCCAAGAAGACCAAGCCCCGGCAAGAGGAGCTTGCCGGGCCAAGAAGGCGAGGTCCGGCAAGAGGAGCTTGCCGGGCCAAGGCGACAAGGCCCCGGCAAGAGGAGCTTGCCGCGACGGCTAAGCCGAAGCACCAAGGCCCCGGCGGGAGGAGCTCGCCGGGACGGCCAAGCCAAGGCACCCCAAGAGAAGCCCGCCACAGCGCTCCGCGCGCCTCGGCAAGGCCTGACGAGCGGCAAGCTCTCAGGTGCGGCAAGACAACCACCACGGCAAACCACTTGCCGCGGCAAACCACCACCTCAGGCATGCGCTCCAGGTCACCTGCCCACGCGTCACTCTGGAGCTTCCCCAGAGGCACGTGGCGGGACGCCGCGCAGCCTGGGGCGCGCGCGTGGCATGCGACGTTGGCGGAGTCGCCCCCGTGGCAAGTGGAGGCGCCCCTAACGGTCCGCCTCGGCACTGTTCAGGCGATCCAGACGGGCATTTAATGCCTTTGTCCCCCGCCGTCAGAGTTAGGTGCGATAGCACTGTGCAGCCACTGTTCGCACAGTTCCTTGCCATTTTTTCCCTCACTTGCGTCGCTACCTGTGGAAAACCCCTTAGCATATAAAAGAAGGCCCATGCGCACGTAGAGGGAGGGGAGAGACCAGGGGGATCCAGAACCCGGAGAAGGATCGAACCCTAGGAGAGAAGGAGGACACCCAGTAGGCCCTCGTCTACGTCCAGCTCCAACTTACTGTAGCTTCTTGCGCTCCAGAGCAAGAACTCCAATCAACCAGACATGCAGCAGTACGGTTTTACGCATCCGTGCGGCCCAAAGCTGGGTAAAATCGTTGTGTGTGTGTGTCGCCTCGATCTGCTCTTTGTGCAACCTCCGCCCGCCGCCGAACCGACAAGGGGCTTTGTCCCCATAGGTGCTCGTGGAGGCCGATATCCCCCGACATCTTTGGCGCGCCAGGTAAGGGGTGCGTCGAGGTTGTGCGAACCAGATTTGGCAACCACAGGCAAGCTCAGGTATGGCCAGGTACCCTTCCGCTCCACCCCGTGGAGCAGAGGCATTCCTCCTCACGGACCCGTGCACGGCCCTCCTCGAGTACCCACTCATGTTGAGTCCGGGCAAGAGCAGCTGCTCCTTGCGGAGGACCGCCTTCCGGCCGCTGAGCGAGTCTCTCGCCTCCAGCAAGCTCTGCGCCGCTCCCGTAGCCGCAGAAGTTAGCGCCAGAAGTTGCGGGAAAGGCGACCTCGTTCTTCGGCGCGCCCAGGCCGCCAAGATCCAAACGAGTCGACGCCGACCGTGGGAGGAACCTTGCCAGCGCGGCCGTCGGAACCCGTTCCGTCGGCCACCCTCTCTCTGTCCAAGTCTTGCCGCAGTTGCATGTAATCCTTGGTACAGAGACGGGCGCAGATCCCGAGCATAGCTTATGTGCCCCGCACGTCTTGTCGATTTCACGCCTCTCCGCTTGGCGCATGCATCATTCGACATGATTGTGCAGCACTCGACTCCGGCAAGCGATGGCGGGCCGCGAAGCCCCGAGCCTTTGTTATTCCCTTACCTCGAGAAGGGGGGGATGACAGCATAGGCTGGGCGTCGCCCGAGGAGGCTGCGCCTTGCCGGCCTGCGAACGACAGAGAAGCTAAGTCGCCAAAGTTTGAGCGATTAAGCTCCTTTTTATTCTTTAAGTTATCTTCCTCGAACGACCAAGCTTCGTATGGGAAACCTGTGCGCGGAGGGGCCGGCTCGTGGCTGGTTGCGCCCTTATTTCGTTTCGAGTCCGCTCAACGACTTAAGTGTGCTACACCCCGAGTGGCGTCCTTACTTGTTTCGAGCTCGCTCGGCAGCTTGAGTGTGCCGCGACTGCAGTCGCCACGCTTACCTCGCCCTGAGCCTGCTCAACATTTAAGTGAGTTGCGCCAGCCGCGGCAAGGTTTCTTGCCGGTGGAGGCTCCGTCAGCGGGTTGCTGATGTCCCGCACTCGGCACCCGTGGCAAGGCGGAGACTTGCACCGACAAGTTCCCGAAAGCGTAGGGCGCGAACGTACGAAGCACAAGGTCGAACGAGGGAGATGACAGCGCAATGAACTGCCTAAGATAAAAGTTATATTACAAAATGACTTGCCGCTGCTCTAATCAGCTGTTTCTATGACATGCTCAGCAGCGACAAGGGAAGAAAAGAAAGAGGTGTGCGGCCTAATCCGCGCGGTCGCCCTCGACCCGCCTGATCCCCGCCACCCTTTCCACGATGGGGGTGACGAGGGACTTGATCTCCGTCAGGTCGGCGTCTTCCGGCAGGTGCCTGAGGACGTTGGTGAGCCTGATGGTGGGGTTACGGAAGACGATCTTCACCAACACCCTCTCGAGGGCCCCGGAGACGGCTTCCCGCGTCTCCTCGGCCAGCTGTTCTGGGATCGATTCCCGGAGGTGCTGGAGCACCCCCACCAAGCCCTTGAAGAAGGAAGTGAGCTTGGCGCTCGCCGGGACGTTCTCGCCGGAGGGGTACTCATGGCCCTCCATCCCCAGCAGCTTCATCTCCTTGTCGATGGTGGTGGCGATGTCGACGAGGCCTTCGGTCCACCGCTCCACCGTCTCTCGGAAGGCGTTCTGGGTAACGGCGGCGCTCCTCAACAGCTCCTCGTTGCCAGCAACCTCCTTCCGCAAGGTCGCTTCCTGCTCCTTGGCGCTCTCTAGCGCCTTGGCCAGGGTGTCCTGCTTCAGCTCGAGGACAGCCTTGGAGTCCTTGGCGGCGTCGAGCTCCTGGATCTTCTCGGCGAAGCGGCCTTGCAACTCGCCAAGGGTGTGAGCGCCCTTCTCGCGCTCCTATTTGAGCGCGGCAAGCTCCTCGCCGCTCGCCTTGAGGTCGCTGACGAGCTGCGCCACCCACGTCACGCACGTCTCGCACGCCTCGCCCCCCATGACGCCGCGATAAGCGCGCGCCACTTGGGGAGGCCGCGACGGGCACGGAGTTAAGGAGCAGCGCAACCCAGGCCACGCGTGCCCGTGCACTGTTAGGGCCTGGCCCAACAACGCTCAGCACCGTGTATGGCCCAGACCCGGGGGCTCATGTCGGTGTACTAAAGTAGGGGTACCTTAGTACCCCGAACTTGTGCACGGGCAGTAGTAGCGTCCTGCGGCAAGGCTTTCCAGGGGAGCGACAAGAGTCTCCACGGCCCTTTCTGGGCCGGACGAAGGCCAAGTGACCGAGCCAAGAAGACCAAGCCCCGGCAAGAGGAGCTTGCCGGGCCAAGAAGGCGAGGTCCGGCAAGAGGAGCTTGCCGGGCCAAGGCGACAAGGCCCCGGCAAGAGGAGCTTGCCGGGACGGCTAAGCCGATGCACCAAGGCCCCGACGGGAGGAGCTCGCCGGGACGTCCAAGCCAAGGCACCCCAAGAGAAGCCCGCCACGGCGCTCCGCGCGCCTCGGCAAGGCCTGACGAGCGGCAAGCTCTCAGGTGCGGCAAGACAACCACCGCGGCAAACCACTTGCCGCGGCAAACCACCACCTCAGGCATGCGCTCCAGCTCACCTGCCCACGCGTCACTCTGGAGCTTCCCCAGAGGCACGTGGCGGGACGCCGCGCAGCCTGGGGCGCGCGCGTGGCATGCGACGTTGGCGGAGTCGCCCCCGTGGCAAGCGGAGGCGCCCCTAACGGTCCGCCTCGGCACTGTTCAGGCGATCCAGACGGGCATTTAATGCCTTTGTCCCCCGCCGTCAGAGTTAGGTGCGATAGCACTGTGCAGCCACTGTTCGCACAGTTCCTTGCCATTTTTACCCTCACCTGCATCGCTACCTGTGAAAAACCCCTTAGCATATAAAAGGAGGCCCATGCGCACGTAGAGGGAGGGGAGAGACCCGGGGGATCCAGAACCCGGAGAAGGACCTAGGAGAGAAGGAGGACACCTAGTAGGCCCTCGTCTACGTCCAGCTCCAACTTACTGTAGCTTCTTGCGCTCCAGAGCAAGAACTCCAATCAACCAGACATGCAGCAGTAGGGTTTTACGCATCCGTGCGGCCCGAAGCTGGGTAAAATCGTTGTGTGTGTGTGTCGCCTCGATCTGCTCTTTGTGCAACCTCCGCCCCCCGCCGAACCGACAAGGGGCTTTGTCCCCATAGGTGCTCGTGGAGGCCGATATCCCCCGACATCGGGCCACTGTCCGACGGCAACGGCGGCGTCTTGCGCCGTTGTTGGTGTACTCCTGGACGTTGGCCTAGCTTCAAGGAAGGCCAAAATGTTCTGGACTTCGGTGCGCGTCAACTGGCGGGAGGAGGCGACTGGCGTTTGTGCAAGGAAGCGGTCGACGGCGGCCATCCATGGCGCTGAGGGGGGCACTGGCACCCGCGCGGGGACAGGCGCTGTCAACAGCGCGGCGGAGACATCCGTGTGCACGGGCACCGGCACGGGCGCGCACGTTAGTGCACGCGCGGGCGCATGCGCTGGCAGGTGCACAGGCACCGGCACGGGCGTGCGCGTCAGTGCACGCGCAGGCGCATGCGCTGGCAGGTGCACGGGCGCATGAAAGTTGGCGGGGGCCTCGTGGAACCCTCTGGGATCAAGCTCGGTGACAATGTGCGGCTCCCAGCCCATCAATGCCACGGGGATGGGCGCTGGCACAGTCGGGGCGACAGGGGCCGGAACGAGAGCGGGGACAGGCGCGACGTCTTCCCGCAAGGCCAGTTCAAGCTCGTCCCAAAGCGCCTTGTGTTCTTGAGACTCCGGCTGGGTGTCTTCCTCAGGAAACTAGAACACTAAGGGCAGACCATCATGATGCGGCATGGCGTACATTTAGGTCAGGCTAGTTGGAGGTAGACGACAGGAGAATCAGAGAGGAAGAGAGAGGATTGTAGCGATACCGGGTAGTGCGGGGTTGATTTTAAACTGCGGCGCTGGCGGCATTAAAAGTGGGAGCAGTTGGGACGACGGTGGGCGGCGGAGCCCGGTCAAAGGGCTCGCCTCCTGGTGAGCTTGCACAGAGGTCTGCTCGCACGCCTCCCGTCGACTCACATGCTTGCTCGGATGGCACCTGCCGATGAGAAGCGGGGACTCGTGGCGGCATGTAAATGCCCACGGTTTCAATAGTGAAAGTGTTTTCCTTAACGTGACAGGTCTTTGTTCCAAAATACCTTGGCTCTTCATTTGTGCAACTTGTCATAAGCAGCTTGTCTCAAATTGAAGAAAAAACTTACGAAGTAATATTTGTGCCATATCACATGACCATGCTTAGTTTCAGGAATTTATGCTCACTTTTGGATTTTCTGAAATTTAAGATCCAGGATTTGAAAAAATATCATAACCTGCATCATGCAATAAATTTTCAAGCCGTACATCTGTCCTGTTGTATTTCTTAAGAAAGGATTTGGTCAAACATTTTGCTTAGTTAGGCTTCAGACAAGTTATATTAACTCAACTACTAGGCACGACCAAACGGGCTCAATTCTGTGCTCATCCTGTAGTAGTAGTAGTAGTAGTAGTAGTAGTAGTAGTAGTAGTAGTAGTAGTAGTAGTAGTAGTAGTAGTAGTAGTAGTAGTAGTAGTAGTAGTAGTAGTAGTAGTAGTAGTAGTAGTACTAGGCAATGCAGTTGACGGGTGACCTTGACGAGCGGCGACCGAGGGAATTGAACCGTGCTCGGCACGGTAGGTAACATTGTCTAGTTACTAAAGCATCCCTCCGTTGTTCATCGGTAGTCATTATGGACCGGGGACATGAGGGGAATTTCCTAGGGCTGGAATTCTGGCCGCCATATATTTGGACTTGAAACACTGAGGCTTGACTGGTTGGGGTTGCCTAATGTGCGTACCACGCACGCCACCGAATGACACGAGCCCGGTTTTTTTAGGATCAACATGAGCCAAGGTCTAGCTGGTACGCCGTTGGGTCCTACCATTCGAGAATACGAAAGGAATCTTTTAAATTGCTGAACGAGTCTATGTGTATTACAATACCCGTATTTTCCTTGCAAATACTAATCTCAATGTGGTAACTGATTTATGACGAGTTGTTGAATTAGAGTGAGTTTGCGATATAGTGATCTCAACGTGGATTTCACTTTTAATGGTATCCCTAGTAAGTTTTCCAATGAAAATTAAAATTTAAAAGATGAACAATATGGAGGTGAGAAAACATTGTATGTATCAAGCATATGACCACGCACACACATAGAGAGACACACACGCACGAACACAACAACAATCCAATAAGTATAGTGCATCTATCTTTCCAAACCATGCATGGATGACACGAATTCAAAAATACTCCTTCTATTCCTAAATATTAGTCTTTTAGAGAGTTCAACAAGTGACTACATACGGAGCAAAATGAGTGAATCTAGACTCTAAAATATGTCTATATACATCCGTATGTGCCAGTCCATTTGAAGCCTCTAAAAAGACTAATATTTACGAACGAATGGAGTAGAATGTAAGACATCCATGGTCCCCAGTTCAATATTTAAAATGAAAATGAAACTGAAACATGAATATTATGTCTAGTACTACAGTACATGCAAATGTTGTGTTTAGGCGGAGCTATGATTGTCGGGGGTCAACCCCTCGACCTTAGATAAAATTGTGGAGCTCTGTTTAGGGTTGCTTAGATTATATTTGTCCCCACCCTCCCAACTACCGATTGGTTGTGCACCCCCACCCCTCCTCCCCGGTAGAATATCATGTGCCCCCATACCTTAGATGCTATATGCTGATACGAGTTGCTTGGAGCTTGTAGATGTGAGATATAGCAGCTCACATGACGTGTCTTAATATTTTTGCAGGAAACCTTGATGAGTTTGAGAATTGCACATAATTTGTACAAAAACTACTTAGATGCCCTTTGATCCCATATCCAGCTGTTGGGGAACGTAGTAATTTTAAAAAATTTCCTACGCACATGCAAGATCATGATGATGCATAGCAACGAGAGGGGAGAGTGTTGTCTACGTACCCTCGTAGACCTAAAGTGGAAGCGTTATATCGACGCGGTTGATGTAGTCGTACGTCTTCACGATCCGACCGATCCAAGCACCGTTACTCCGGCACCTCCGAGTTCTTGGCACACGTTCAGCTCGATGACGATCCCCGGGCTCCGATCCAGCAAAGCGTCGGGGAAGAGTTCCGTCAGCACGACGGCGTGGTGACGATCTTGATGTGTTACCGGCGCAGGGCTTCGCCTAAGCACTGCAACGATATGACCGAGGTGGAATTTGGTGGAAGGGGGCACCTCACACGGCTAAGGAACGATCCGTAGATCAACTTATGTGTCTATGGGGTGCCTCCTGCCCCTGTATATAAAGGATGGAGGAGGAGGAGGCCGGCCAAGGCAAAGGTGCGCCCAGGATATGGATTCCTACTAGGACTCCAAGTCCTAGTAGGAGTCCACCAAAAGGGGAGGAAGGGAGAAGGAATAGGAGGAGAAGGAGAGGTGGCCGGCCCCCTTTTCCCTAGTCCAATTCGGACTAGAGGGGAGGGGGGGGGGGCGCAACAGCCTTTTTCCTCTTCCCACTAAAGCCCATCAAGGCCCATTACTTCTCCCGTAATCCCGTAACTCCCCGGTACCTCCAAAAATACCCGAACCACTCAGAACCCTTCCGATGTCCGAATATAGTCGTCCAATATATTGATCTTTACGTTTCGACCATTTCGAGACTCCTCGTCATGTCCCCGATCTCATCTGGGACTCCGAACTCCTTCGGTACATCAAAACTCATAAACTCATAATATAACTGTCATCGAAACCTTAAGCGTGCGGACCCTACGGTTCGAGAACAATGTAGACATGACCGAGACACGTCTCCGGTCAATAACCAATAGCGGGACCTGGATGCCCATATTGGCTCCTACATATTCTACGAAGATCTTTATCGGTCAGACCGCATAACAACATACGTTGTTCCCTTTGTCATCGGTATGTTACTTACCCGAGATTCGATCGTCGGTATCCAATACCTAGTTCAATCTCGTTACCGGCAAGTCTCTTTACTCGTTCGGTAATACATCATCTCGCAACTAACTCATTGGTTGCAATGCTTGCAAGGCTTATGTGATGTGCATTACCGAGAAGGCCCTGAGATACCTCTCCGACATTCGGAGTGACAAATCCTAATCTCGAAATACGCCAACCCAACAAATACTTTCGGAAACACCTGTAGAGCACCTTTATAATCACTTAGTTACGTTGTGACGTTTGTTAGCACACAAAGTGTTCCTACGGTAAACGGGAGTTGCATAATCTCATAGTTAAAGGAACATGTATAAGTCATGGATAAAAGCAATAGCAACATACTAAACGATCGGGTGCTATGCTAATGGAATGGGTCATGTCAATCAGATCATTCAACTAATGATGTGATCTCGTTAATCAAATAACAACTCTTTGTTCATGGTTAGGAAACATAACCATCTTTGATTAACGAGCTAGTCAGGTAGAGGCATACTAGTGACACTCTGTTTGTCTATGTATCCACACATGTATTATGTTTCCAGTTAATACAATTATAGCATGAATAATAAACATCTATCATGACATGTAAGGAAATAAATAATAACTTTATTATTGCCTCTAGGGCATATTTCCTTCAGTCTCCCACTTGCACTAGAGTCAATAATCTAGTTCACATCGCCATGTGATTTAATAGCAATAGTTCACATCACCATGTGATTAACACCCATAGTTTACATCGATATGTGACCAACACCCAAAGGGTTTACTAGATTCAGTAATCTAGTTCACATCGCTATGTGATTAACACCCAAAGAGTACTACGGTGTGATCATGTTTTGCTTGTGAGAGAAGTTTAGTCAACGGGTCTGCCACATTCAGATCCGTTATGTATTTTGCAAATTTCTATGTCTACAATGCTCTGCATGGAGCTACTTTAGCTAATTGCTCCCACTTTCAATATGTATCTAGATTGAGACTTAGAGTCATCTAGATTAGTGTCAAAACTTGCATCGACGTAACCTTTTACGACGAACCTTTTTGTCACATCCATAATCGAGAAACATATCCTTATTTTACTAAGGATAATTTTGACCGATGTCCAGTGATCTACTTCCTAGATCACTATTGTACTCCCTTGCTTAACACAGTGTAGGGTATACAATAGATCTGGTACATAGCATGGCATACTTTATAGAATCTATGGCTGAGGCATAGGAAATGACTTTCATTCTCTTTCTATCATCTGCCGTGGTCGGGCTTTGAGTCGTACTCAATTTCACACCTTGTAATACAGGCAAGAACTCTTTCTTTGACTGTTCCATTTTGAACTACTTCAAAAAAATTTCAAGGTATGTACTTATTGAAAAACTTATCAAGCGTCTTGATCTATCTCTATAGATCTTGATGCTCAATATGTAAGCAGCTTCACCGAGGTCCTTCTTCGAAAAACTCCTTTCAAATACTCCTTTATGCTTTACAGAATAATTCTACATTATTTCCGATCAATAATATGTCATTTACATATACTTATCAGAAATGCTGTAGTGCTCCCACTCACTTTCTTGTAAATACAGGCTTCACCGCAAGTCTGTATAAAACTATATGCTTTGATCAACTTATCAAAGCGTATATTCCAACTCCGAGATGCTTGCACCAGTCCATAGATGGATCGCTGGAGCTTGCATATTTTGTTAACACCTTCAGGATCGACAAAACCTTCTAGTTGCATCGTATACAACTCTTCTTTAATAAATCCATTAAGGAATGTAGTTTTGTTTATCCATTTGCCGGATTTCATAAAATGCGGCAATTGCTAACATGATTCGGACAGACTTAAGCATAGATACGAGTGAGAAACTCTCATCGTAGTCAACACCTTGAACTTGTCGAAAACCTTTTGCGACAATTCTAGCTTTGTAGATAGTAACACTACTATCAGTGTCCGTCTTCCTCTTCAAGATCCATTTATTTTCTTTGGCTTGCCGATCATCGGGCAAATCCATCAAAGTCCATACTTTGTTCTCATACATGGATCATATCTCAGATTTCATGGCCTCTAACCATTTCGCGGAATCTGGGCTCATCATCGCTTCCTCATAGTTCGCAAGTTCGTCATGGTCTAGTAACATGACTTCCAGAACAGGATTACCGTACCACTCTTGTGCGGATCTCACTCTAGTTTACTTACGAGATTCGGTAGTAACTTGATCTTGAAGTTACATGATCATCATCATTAGCTTCCTTACTAATTGGTGTAGTAGTCACAAGAACAGATTTCTGTGATGAACTACTTTCCAATAAGGGAGAAGGTACAATTACCTTATCAAGTTTTCTACTTTCCTCCCACTCACTTCTTTCGAGAGAATCTCCTTCTCTAGAAAGGATCCATTCTCAGCAACGAATATCTTGCCTTTGGATCTGTGATAGAAGGTGTACCCAACAGTCTCCTTTGGGTACCTATGAAGACACATTTCTCCGATTTGGGTTTGAGCTTATTAGGATGAAACTTTTTCACATAAGCATCGTAACCCCAAACTTTAAGAAACGACAACTTTGGTTTCTTGCCAAACCACAGTTCATTTTGTGTCGTCTCAACGGACTTTAGATGGTGCCCCTTTTAACGTGAATGCAGCTGTCTCTAATGCATGATCCCAAAATGATATTGGTAAATCGGTAAGAAACATCATAGATTGTACTATATCCAATAAAGTACGGTTATGACGTTCGGACACACCATTATGTTGTGGTGTTCCAGGTGGCATGAATTTGTGAAATTATTCCACATTGTTTTAATTGAAGACCAAACTCGTAACTCAAATATTTGTCTCCGCGATCAGATCATAGAAACCTTATTTTCTTGTCACGATGATTTTCACTTCACTCTAAAATTCTTTGAACTTTTCAAACGTTTCAGACTTATGTTTCATCAAGTAGATATACCCATATCTGCTCAAATCATCTGTGAAGGTTAGAAAATAATGATACTTGTCGTGAGCCTTAATATTCATCGGACCATGTACATCAGTATGTATGATTTCCAACAAATCTGTTGCTTGCTCCATTGTTCCGGAGAACGGCGTTTTAGTCATCTTGCCCAAGAGGCATGGTTCGCAAGCATCAAGTGATTCATAATCAAGTGATTCCAAAATCCCATCAGCATGGAGTTTCTTCATGCGCTTTACACCATTATGACCTAAACGGCAGTGCCACAAATAGGTTGCACTATCATTATTAACTTCGCATCTTTTGGTTTCAATATTATGAATATGTGTATCACTACGATCGAGATCCAATGAACTATTTTCATTGGTGTGTATGACCATAGAAGGTTTTATTCATGTAAACAGAACAACAATTGTTCTCTAACTTAAATGAATGACTGTATTGCAATTAACATGATCAAATCATATTCATGCTCAACGCAAACACCAAATAACACTTATTTAGTTTCAACACTAATCCCGAAAATATAGGGAGTGTGTGATGATGATCATATCAATCTTGGAACCACTTCCAACACACATCGTCACCTTGCCCTTTAACTAGTCTTTGTTCATTCTGCAACTCCCGTTTCGAGTTACTAATCTTTAGCAACTTGAACTAGTACCAAATACTGAGGGGTTGCTATGAACACTAGTAAAGTACACATCAATAACATGTATATCAAATATACTTATGTTCACTTTGCCATCCTTCTTATCCGCCAATCACTTGGGGTAGTTCCGCTTCCAGTGACCAGTCCCTTTGCAGTAGAAGCACTTAGTCTCAGGCTTAGGACCTGACTTGGGCTTTTTCACTTGAGCAGCAACTTGCTTGCCGTTCTTCTTGAAGTTCCCCTTCTTTCCTTTTGCCCTTTTCTTGAAACTAGTGATCTTGTCAACCATCAACACTTGATGTTTTTCTTTGATTTCTACCTTCGTCGATTTTAGCATCGCGAAGAGCTTGGGAATATTTTCCGTTATCCCTTGCATATTATAGTTCATCATGAAGTTCTACTAACTTGGTGATGGTGACTAGAGAATTTTGTCAATCACTATCTTATCTGGAAGATTAACTCCCACTTGATTCAAGCGATTGTAGTACCCAGACAATCTGAGCACATGCTCACTAGTTGAGCGATTCTCCTCCATCTTTTAGCTATAGAACTTGTTGGAGACTTCATATCTCTCAACTCGGGTATTTGCTTGAAATATTAACTTCAACTCCTGGAACATCTCATATGCTCCATGACGTTCAAAACGTCTTTGAAGTCCCGATTCTAAGCAGTTAAGCATGGTGCACTAAACTATTAAGTAGTCATCATATTGAGCCAGCAAAACGTTCATAATGTCTGCATCTGCTCCTGCAATAGGTCCGTCACCTAGCGGTGCATCAAGGACATAATTCTTCTATGCAGCAATGAGGATAAACCTCAGATCACGGATCCAATCCGCATCATTGCTACTAACATTTTTCAACACAATTTTCTCTAGGAACATATCAAAATAAACACAGTGAAGCAACAACGCGAGCTATTGATCTACAACATAGATATGATAATACTACCAGGACTAATGTTCATGATAGTATTCAAGTTCAATTAATCATATTACTTAAGAACTCCCACTTAGATAGACATCCCTCTAATCTTCTAAGTGATCACGTGATCCAAATCAACTAAACCATAACCGATCATCACGTGAAATGGATTAGTTTTCAATGGTGAACATCACTATGTTGATCATATCTACTATATGATTCACGCTCGACCTTTCGGTCTCCGTGTTCCGAGGTCATATCTTATATGCTAGGCTCGTCAAGTTAAACCTGAGTATTCCGCGTGTGCAACTGTTTTGCACCCGTTGTATTTGAACGTAGAGCCTATCACACCCGATCATCACGTGGTGTCTCAGCACGAAGAACTTTCGCAACGGTGCATACTCAGGGAGAACACTTCTTGATAATTAGTGAGAGATCATCTTATAATGCTACCGTCAATCAAAGCAAGATAAGATGCATAAAAGATAAACATCACATGCAATCAATATAAGTGATATGATATGGCCATCATCATCTCGTGCTTGTGATCTCCATCTTCGAAGCACCGTCATGATCACCATCGTCACCGGCGCGACACCTTGATCTCCATCGTAGCATCATTGTCGTATCGCCAATCTTATGCTTCCACGACTATCACTACCGTTTAGTAATAAAGTAAAGCATTACATCGCGATTGCATTGCATACAATAAAGCGACAACCATATGGCTCCTGCCAGTTGCCGATAACTCGGTTACAAAACATGATCATCTCATACAATAAAATTTAGCATCATGTCTTGACCATATCACATCACAACATGCCCTGCAAAAACAAGTTAGACGTCCTCTACTTTGTTGTTGCAAGTTTTACGTGGCTGCTACGGGCTTAAGCAAGAACTCATCTTACCTACGCATCAAAACCACAACGATAGTTTGTCAAATAGACTCTGTTTTAACCTTCTCAAGGACCGGGCGTAGTCACACTCGGTTCAACTAAAGTTGGAGAGACAGTCTTCCGCAAGCCATCTATGTGCAAAGCACGTCGAGGGAACCGGTCTCACGTAAGCGTACGCGTAAGGTTGGTCCGGATCGTCTCGTCCAACAATACCGCTGAACCAAAGCATGACATGCTGGTAGGCAGTATGACTTGTATCGTCCACAAATCACTTGTGTTCTACTCGTGCAAATAACATCAAACCATAAAAACCTAGGCTCGGATGCCACTGTTGGGGAACGTAGTAATTTCAAAAAAATTCCTACGCACACGCAAGATCATGGTGATGCATAGCAACGAGAGGGGAGAGTGTTGTCTACGTACCCTCGTAGACCGAAAGCGGAAGCGTTATATCAATGCGGTTGATGTAGTCGTACGTCTTCACGATCCGACCGATCGAAGCACCGTTACTCCGGCACCTCCGAGTTCTTGGCACACGTTCAGCTCGATGACGATCCCCGGGCTCCGATCCAGCAAAGCGTCGGGGAAGAGTTCCGTCAGCATGACGGTGTGGTGACGATCTTGATGTGTTACCGGCGCAGGGCTTCGCCTAAGCACTGCAACGATATGACCGAGGTGGAATTTGGTGGAAGGGGGCACCGCACACGGCTAAGGAACGATCCGTAGATCAACTTGTGTGTCTATGGGGTGCCCCCTGCCCCTGTATATAAAGGATGGAGGAGGAGGAGGCCGGCCAAGGCAAAGGTGCGGCCAGGATATGGATTCCTACTAGGACTCCAAGTCCTAGTAGGAGTCCACCAAAAGGGGAGGAAGGGAGAAGGAATAGGAGGAGAAGGAGAGGTGGCCGGCCCCCTTTTCCCTAGTCCAATTCGGACTAGAGGGGAGGGGGGCGCAGCAGCCTTTTTCCTCTTCTCACTAAAGCCCATCAAGGCCCATTACTTCTCCCGTAATCCCGTAACTCCCTGGTACCTCCGAAAATACCCGAACCACTCAGAACCCTTCCGATGTCCGAATATAGTCGTCCAATATATCGATCTTTACGTCTCGACCATTTCGAGACTCCTCGTCATGTCCCCGATCTCATCCGGGACTCCGAACTCCTTCGGTACATCAAAACTCATAAACTCATAATATAACTATCATCGAAACCTTAAGCGTGCGGACCCTACGGTTCGAGAACAATGTAGACATGACCGAGACACGTCTCCGGTCAATAACCAATAGCGGGACCTGGATGCCCATATTGGCTCCTACATATTCTACGAAGATCTTTATCGGTCAGACCGCATAACAACATACGTTGTTCCCTTTGTCATCGGTATGTTACTTACCTGATATTCGATCGTCGGTATCCAATACCTAGTTCAATCTCGTTACCGGCAAGTCTCTTTACTCGTTCGATAATACATCATCTCGCAACTAACTCATTGGTTGCAATGCTTGCAAGGCTTATGTGATGTGCATTACCGAGAAGGCCCTGAGATACCTCTCCGACATTCGGAGTGACAAATCCTAATCTCGAAATACCCCAACCCAACAAATACTTTCGGAGACACCTGTAGAGCACCTTTATAATCACTCAGTTACGTTGTGACATTTGTTAGGACACAAAGTGTTCCTACGGTAAACGGGAGTTGCATAATCTCATAGTTAAAGGAACGTGTATAAGTCATGGATAAAAGCAATAGCAACATACTAAACGATCGGGTGCTATGCTAATGGAATGGGTCATGTCAATCAGATCATTCAACTAATGATGTGATCTCGTTAATCAAATAACAACTCTTTGTTCATGGTTAGGAAACATAACCATCTTTGATTAACGAGCTAGTCAGGTAGAGGCATACTAGTGACACTCTGTTTGTCTATGTATCCACACATGTATTATGTTTCCAGTTAATACAATTATAGCATGAATAATAAACATCTATCATGACATGTAAGGAAATAAATAATAACTTTATTATTGCCTCTAGGGCATATTTCCTTCACCAGCGACCTCAAAGCTCGTATCATCGTAGCATCTAAGATGAAGGATGACATCATATTCTCCTGTATGCAAGAATATCATGTGCTACCACACCTTAGATGCTTTGGTGATACAAGCTCTTCGGAGGCGTTGGATTTGTGACCCAACACCTCCTCGGTGGTTCGAATGTTTTTTTTTGCAGAAAAGCCCCAAAAGAGTTTGGCCACTGCTTACAAGCATAAAGACTGCTCAGATGCCATTGGATCTCGGATCAAACGACCTCCAAGCTCGTATCGCCGTAGCATCCAAGCTGCAATAGCACCTTATGTTTTCTCGCATGGGAGAGTATGAGGTGCTCCCGCACTGTATATTCTATGGTGATACGAGTTCACTGAGATCTAACGGCCCACAGTAGGAGGTTTGAATGTTTTTCCAATATACGGCTGATAAAGTATGGGAAATGCGCAGAAAGTACAAGTACTACGCATGTGCCATCTGATCACTGATCATACGACCTAGATGCTCATATCACTGTAGCTGGTAATTAAGTTACGGGGAGCACCTAATATGAGCACCGGGGAGCCGTTGGATCGAAGATGCAGCGGCACACACGAGTCCTGAATGTTTTATTTGCAAAAAAACCTTTGGAGTGTTTGGAAATTGCGCATAATTGCAAAGACTATTCCCAAGCCATTGGATCTCACTTCCAATGGTGTAAAAACTCGTATCACCATAGTATCTAAGCTGCGGATTGATGTGATATTCTATGTCGTTGTCATTTTTGTTCGTAAACTTGCAAAATACGTGTAACTCGTGTCGTTACTTGTCTAACCGCGCAAAGTGTTTGTTCAAAAAAACCATCCTACACTGAAATATCGGAACAACACACAGGGGTCCCACTTGTCATTAATCAAATTTGGACTAAAACTAACAAATCTGAAAGATGAGATTCGAACTGGCAACCTGGACTACCAAGCGTAAGTCGATAGCCTGAAAAAACGAACGGTTGTTGGCTTTGTCCCATAACTTGATTTTATACAGTACTTGCCTTGAGTAGAGTAGAGGGAGTGCCTCGTCAACACGTGCATGACCGTTGTCTCACTTACTGGTGAGTCCCAGGTCTGCGATCTCAATCTCTCTTCTCTCCATCGTCTAACCTTTGCACGGGCACACACGAAGAGCTGCGCTAGCTTGACGTGGTGTTATTACAAATAAAAAAAGCTTGGAAAATAGAAGAATCGCCTAGAACAAGAGACGTTGTGGCTGGTCGAGACGGAGCTAACCACATCTATCCTCCGTGCCACGTTTGCATGATGAAGCTGTGTGGCTAGTGGGGTGTTTTCGACCGACTGGCTGGGTCCCGAGGTCGAACCATAGGTACTACGTCTGATACAGTATATTTTTACACTCACATTTTTCCTCCGTGCCGAGACGTGGCACACCCTACCGCGTGGTTTCGGGGTCCTCCCGGGTGGTGCACGCATATATTCTTCCTGACGTGGGACGCCCTACCGCGCGTTTTCTGGGTCCTCCTCGGTTGTAGCGCCGAAGCAAGTAAATGAGTCGTCAAATCACGAAAGACCACCTTTCCCGCCGAGTACATCAGTGAAGCATGGTGGCTAGCTAGTTGGGCTAGTTCGACCGATTAGCTTGACCGCCGCCACATTTGTTTTTTCACCCCTTTTTTTATCTACTTGTCGGTAGGTAAATTTAAATATCCACCGCGGTGTTGCTCTGGTGTTTGGGTGAGGCAGGATTTTTAATTTTTTGATTGACAGGAGCAAGCGCGGCACGATTCTTAATTTTTTGATTGACAGGAGCAGGCGAGGCAGCAATTAGTCACGATGACTCCGCCTGTAAAAACCAACTGCTCCCTGGTGTTTTACCGTGGTGAAAACCAAAAGATTCCCCGCTCCCTCCGCCTTCCCGTAGATTGCATTACCATTTAGCCGTTTCGCCCCCTTTGCTTCCTCTCCCCATTGCTTCTACCTGGTGCCATGGCAGCGCAGCAGATCACGAAGTCCGAGGTGAGGCTCCTGACACAGGAGCTCCATGCCAAGGATGCGGAGCTCAGGGCCAAGGACGTGGAGCTCCGTGAGCTCAAGGAGGAGAGGAGTGCCATGCTCCTCCGTTATGTGCGGGAGTTCACGGAGCTTCAAAAGCGGCAGGCGTCCACCACAAAGATGCTTGAGGCGTCGGTGGCGTTGCTGCAGAAAGTGGGAGATACGATAGGCTGTCAGGGGAGCCGACTGGAGCGCCAGCTGGCCTATCGTGACGAGGTCCAAGATCGCCTCACCCACTTGGCGAACCAAGTTACCACGCACGTGTTGCGGCTGCGCGATGCCTACCATCGTGCCAGCGCGACCATGTCGGCCGTCGGGCTAAACCCGTTCGACCACCAGGTCGACTTCAACGAGTTGTGGCTTCCTGACCTCGTCTCCTTCTTCACCTATATCTCCGAGGAGCTGAGCCATCTCCGCGCGATGGTGGGGGCTGAGCTGGACAAGGAGGGGTTGCAGGCTGCTGTCGTCGTTGCCGGGCGAATCCTTTCAGGCCTCCGTCACCGGAATCCATTCATGCCATTGGACGTCGTCTTTGACGAGCTGGCTCCCGTCGACCGGGAGCGGGCTCTGCGGGCGGTTGCGCCCTGCATCACCAACGTCATGCGCCTCAAGAAGCAGAGGGACTTCGGTGGTGTTTAGGCGCCCTCTGCATGGGCATGGGCATGTCCATGTCTCGGTGCAACATGAATGTTGGATCAAACTCAGATGGTGCAGATCAGTCACTGTAGCACAAAGCGTGTGGGTGTGTTTGGTTGCATTCTCATCTCAATATAGTTGTTTCCTCTTCGTGTATTTTCGTCAACCTACTAGTGTGGACTCATGCACCCTTCACGAACTCTGCCAAACACTCAAAAGTGGGTCGAGAAGGGAACTTTCGCTCCCATACTATGCACCCTTCATACACCCTGCCTAACACTATTCGTGCTTCATATGGTTAATGTTTCGTGGAGTACTGTAGCACCGTACTCTCCGTGCGCTATGGACCTAGTTCTGTTAACATTGATCTCACCGTTCATTCTCGACTGGACAGTCGAAAAAGCGGTACTATGTTACATATAGGAGTAGTTGACATGCGCACAACATCATTTGTTATCGTCATATCTTACTACACTAGCAACAAGATTGTGTAGTACTGACGTATGAACCACTGCACATGCCTAGTAGTAGGAGCACTGTGTATGTTCAAGTGGCTGCTGCGTTTCGCACTCCTCCGTCGAAGAGTGGAAACGCTTGCTGTAATCATTTTTTTCTTCAGAAAAACAGTGGACACGCTCTACCGTGCGTATCCTCCTCCAGCCATGCACTAAATTACTCACTTTCACCGACATGTGGGACAGCCAGCACCTGGGTCCACTAGCCATGCACTAAATTACTCCGTAGTAGAGTGACGGTAGACTACTGCGATTGAACTGTCGTAGTAATGCCCAATGAGCCGTCAAATCACAAAACCCCTCCTTTCCAGCAGTAAGTTGGACAGACGAAGCAAGCATCATTTCACTCTTCTCTCTAATCTTCCTCTCTTGAAGAAAACCCCCACTAGCTTTGCTTCTCTCTCATCTCGTTCCTCCTTTCACTCTTCTCTCTCAGCTTCCTCTCTTGGATGGACGCCGGAGCACCAGCCGACGTGATGTCTATGGCTCTGGCCAAAACCGTCGAGGCTCATGGTACGAAGAAGCGCAAGCACCCCGCCGAGACTACCGCAGACAAACTCAAAGCCATCACCCTGTCCAAGCCCCCCTCTCTGGGATCCCTCATTAAGTAAGTCCAGGTAATGTCTCTTGTTGACGATCTTTTTCTCGATATTGATCGTGTTTTTTAATCTAACACGCAGTACTAGTACTTGTAGTACAACTTTCTGGGTGACCGCGCATGTGATTTTATTGTGCCAAATGACGGTTCTAAATTCCTCTTTTGACCAAAACATGCTAGAGGTTGACTCTGATTTCTTATAGATTACTTTCAACTACTCCCTCTGTCCCAAATTTCTTGTCTTAGATTTGTCTAGATACGGATGTATCTAATACTAAAATGTGACTTGATACATCTGTATCTAGACAAATCAATGACAATAATTTTGGGATGGAGGGAGTACTTTATGAACATCAATGCTACCTTTTAAGAGGGTATATTTGCCTCGGTAACTTATGTTATGGATATTGCATGTAATCCCTCTTCTCTCATGCCTTTGAAGACATGTTCTAGTGTCTTTGTTCACTCATTTCTGTGCGTATATGTAGTCATATATGAAGTATAATATTGAAAATCATCTTATATTTCTGAACGGAGGTAGTAATAAAATATGGTTTCTGTTTGAATTAGAACCAGGTCCGCGGTGGAGATAAACTTCTCAAAGTCATGCCGTGTAAACTAGAAGACCTGATGATGAGTTCTACTGGTGAACTATCCAGCTGTTGTGTCCTTGTCGCCATGTGTCCTGAACTAGTGTTTTCCTGTAGCATTGTTGTCAGGCGTGTTCTCGAGGCTGTACTTGAGCACAACAATTTCCTGGTTGTGCCTTCGATACGAAGGGTGTGGTTCTTGTAAAGCTTCCCAACAAATCTGATGCGGCCTGTCTCCATCATCATGTTTATGAGTGGAAAGACCACTCTGTTAGGTTCTCCAAGATTGAGAAGATGGTGATGGTGCATGTAGACATCTCACACGAAGTCCATGGCCTAGTCAGTTATGCGGGGTTCATCATGTAGGTCGGTGACAAGAAATAGTCTACAGAGTTTAGTTAGTGCAACTTTGCTTGTCTGTAGTAAGTACTATTATTCAGTACTTGATTTGTGTTTGTGAACCCTGTATTCTTTATTAGGACTGCCGCTTTTGGTGTGTGGTCAGTCCTGAGAACGATCTATGTTAATGTCTGTCCACTCAATTCAGTCTGTATATTTGGAAGTATCCAGATCATATTTTTTGTCAGGACGGTTTATCAATTATGGTTACACTCCAATATCTGTATGCATTGTAGGGTTTATCGCACCCACCAGGATTTCTAGTCCCATGGATTTTCGGTCCATACGATTTGTCACGACCTTTGGACTGTCCTGCTTGTGGGAGTAGGCAGGGCCCCTGCATGCCACGCGTAGTTGGAAGATCAATCTTCTGTTTAGTACTTCAACATAGTGATTTCCTGGTAAGGATTCACTCGTGTCACATCAAGTAAATCTTATTGATTTACTGTCTAAATCTTATTGATTTAATGTCATGTTTTCTTTCTTTTCCTGCAATTTTAGGATGTAGGTTTTGCCATGTACATTCATCACAGAATAAACCGTTTGGTTTGCTCTACGATGGCTATTTTTGCAGGTTCCACTTCTTATGTCGTGTCAGTAACAAAGGCATTGTCCATCACTTATATTACTGGAAAAATTGGACCAGTCTGTTGTCTGAGTACAAGCTGAATCCCTATGATGAACTGTTGTTTGGTTTAACAAAAATGCCACAATTAGTCCTTCTCGCGTTTAAAAGAAATGAAGAAAAAACTAGATCACAGTCACGGATCCTAGTCAAGTTAGAAAGCTGATCATAGCAGAACAGACACGTTCGCCGCTGTCTCACACAGATCGAGCATCGGCAGTTGCTCTAGCACTGACAGCGGCATCAGCTTAGTCTGATCTAGGTGAGGATTGGGCATCGACCGCGTCAGCGGATCAGTCTGATCTACTGGAGGATCGGGCATCGACACCAGCACCTGCTCCGACACCGGCACCAGTTCTACAAGGAGCACCATCTCCGGCAGCAGCAGCGGCTTCGGCACCTGCACCAACACTTGCACTTGCATCTGCTCCGGCCCGTGCAGTTGCACCGGCAACAGACTGGGCTGCAGTTCGCACCTCATATACCAAAGTCCTTACAAAAACCGACATGTCCACCTTCTTCGTAAGCATTGGCCGCCCAAGCGCTTCATTCTTTTTTTCTTTCCATGTTGTTTCACATGATTCACTGTGTTGATTTAACTGTTTGGGTATGTCTTCTTGTTTGCAAACAAAGAATTCCTAAAGCAACGAGGGAGTCGTTCAACAATCTGGGCGACCGCGGCCAAGTTTCTCTTGCCATGCGCAGCCTTGGTGTGAATGAACCTCCTCAATATACCGTAAGTACAAAGGATGGTCACATGATGATTGCTACTAAAGGATGGTCAAGGTTCAAATCTAAATCATATCTTGCGGTAGGGGATGATGTCAAAATCGAACTTTCTCGGCAAGGAGAGCTGGTCCAAATCAACTTTGAAATTCTTCAGTAGCAGCACGCAACTGCCGAATTGATCTATTCTCCGAGAGATTTTGATGTAATAATTTGTTGGATTTCGGGTTCCGGCAGACCCTTGAGGTTCGAACTCTGGGGTGCGTGCGGTGACTTCACCCTCTACCTCTCCGTCTCGCAAAGATCTAAACTACAGAAATAACAACACAAGAGACACGAGGTTTATACTAGTTCGGGCCACCATTGTGGTGTAATACCCTACTCTAGTTTGTGGTGGGTGGATTGCCTCTTGGGCTGGTGAAGATGAACAATACAAGGAAGAACAGCCTCGTGAGGGTCTGCTCTTAGCAAGGACGATGAACTGCTAGGAGGAGTTCAGCCGCCCTTCTCTCTCTCTCTCTTTGTTGCCTGATGATCTGATCATCCCCCTTCTCTCTCTCTCTCTCTCTCTCTCTCTCTCTCTTTGTTGCCTGATGATCTGATCGTCCCCCCTTGCCCTGGGGGTGGCTAGTCCTATTTATAGGCAAAGGCCCTGGGCCTCTCCCTGAATATTGAGCGGGAAGGGCGCCAACAATTGGCCATTTTGAAGGGGAACATCTGGTACACTTATCCTGACTAAAGTTGGTCCTCGCCTGCGAAAGCCTCTGTGGTGACGCCGTTCTTGGCTCCACGATGACCTCCTTCCCACAGTTGGACTGGTCTTGGTCTCGTTGCACCAAAATGGATGTCTTTGCTTGATCCTCTCGCCTACGCTTGCCCCCTTTGCACCAAAGAGGAAAGGAACACACTGCATGGACTGGCGCCCGCCTAGCACCCTTGGTCGTCATGACTTGCGTCATGGGCACCTCGTGAGGTACCCCGCCTTGATCTCTCCGCCTCCTCGTGAGCCAGCCTAGTGAGGCCGCGCCTGAGGAAGCTCCGTGTCGTCCGCCCCGCGAGGCTTGGCCCCTCGCGAAGGTCTTGAGTCTCGTGTTGATGAAGATGGGCCGTGCTGGGCCCCCTTTAAGCCACGCCGCAGGCCGTAGGCAGGCAAGTCTGGGGACCCCCTTTCCCAGAACGCCGACAGTAGCCCCCGGGCCTAAGGCACGCCCGGACTTGGTCATGCTGGGAGGCGAAAGGGCAAGGGCGATGCGGCGTGGGCCCTAACAGCCTGCGGCCTCGGGCGCCCCGTGGCGGTTGATTGGACGTGAGTGCTTTAGCAACCGTGCAGGTTATTAAAGGAGCGGCATCTGCCCAGACCTTGCTCTTCTCTTTCTCCGGTTGCTGCTCAGATCCCCTTTCTTGCGCCTCTCCTCTCTTCCTCCAAGTTTCCAGATCTGCCTCATCTGCTTGACCTAGACAGCCATGGCGCCTCCTCAGTCTCCGGCCGGGGCTTGGTACTCGCCTGCTCTAGACACACCGAGCGTGTCGGAGGCGGGCTTTGCCCGGCTGCGCTGGATGGCGGCGGTGCAGGGCATCGATGGGGCGCAGGTGTTCAAGGCCGCCTCCGCCATCCCTGAGGGCCGAGGGAGCACCTTTTACCCTTTCTTTGTAAGCTCCATTGCTGCTGGCCTGGTGCCTCCCTACTCCGAGTTCTTCCTCTCTGTCCTCCGCCTTTACAACTTACAGGCTTTGCACCTCCAACCCAACTCCGTCCTTCTCCTTGCGATCTTTGCCTACTACTGTGAGGCTCACGTGGGGGTGCAACCCTCAGTGGCCTTGCTGCGTCACTACTTATATCTCTGGGTCACTCGCGGTTCTCCTTCCGCGTGTGCGAGCTTCGTCGCGTATGGCGGCACCATTGCCATTTCAAAGCCCGGGAAGAGGATCAAGGGCTTCAGGAGCAAGTGGGTCTTGGTAGATGCCGGGCGCATCCACCCTTGGCTGATCTTGCCCGCGGAGCAGGCCGCGAGCTCCAACGACTGGTGCCGAGTGGAGCTCACAGACCACCGCGCGAAACCGGTGTTGGAGAAGATGGACGCGGACCTGAGGCCGGTCGGCTTGGCGACGGCGAAGCTGACCGGAGCGTCGCTGCTGAGGGAGTTCCTGGAGCACCAGCTGGCTCCACTTCGGCAGTACTCACCTCCGATGTGGAGGCCTCACCCGAGCCCCGCGGCCCTGGGCGACGAAGATTTGGCCGCGGTCCTCCAATCTCTGGTCGGGGGCGAGGTGGCAAGGTTGGAGGGCGCGCCTGTGCCCTTGTTCCTTCGCGACGACTGGGAGCAGGTGGTGGAGTCCATGCCCGTCTTCAACGGGGACGGGCCCGTGCCCGTGGAGGCTCCCGAGGGGCTGGTGGACGTGTCCTCCGACGACTCCGATGAAGAGGAGGACGAAGAGGAGCGGGAGAAGGGGCCTGACTCCGAGGCGACAGACGGAGAGTCGAGGGCTCCCCTCCCCCGGCGCAGGTCCCGCACTCTCCGCCTTTCTTCGAGTGATGATGACGAGGATGGAGACGAGCAGGTCGGAAGGAGCTTGCCCCTGATCCCGAAGAAGGACAGGACTAGGCTGATCTCCCGTGGGTCTGCTCCTGCCTCGAGGGTGCCTGCAGACGCGCCTTCTGCTTCCGAGGTTGACCCCTCCAGCCGGCTGTCGGGCTTCAAGTTCGGCCGGAGGCTGTCCGAGCTCACCGGCGACGACCCGTAAGTGCTTGATCCTTGTCTTTATTTGTTGTTCCGCTACCGAGGCTTGACGTTCGCATCTCTTGAATAGGCTAGCCCCCGCGGCGAAGAAGCCGAAGGGGGCTCCTGAGGCTCCATCCGTGGTAGCGCCTCCACCTGAGGCGATGCACGGGCCTCTCCTGCTCGGTCGCCTTCGCAAGGCCTGGCTGAGCTGGCTGGGGCGAGCTCAGCCCCCATGGCCCAAGTGACTCCTGAGGTGCCTTTGCCTACTGCCGCCACCACGATCGTCGGGGCGCAGCAGACCCCACCTCGGGATGCTGTGGTCTCGCCGCCGCTACCTTCTCCTCCCGTTCCACTGACTGATGTTTCTCCAACTCCTCCTGCCGTCCTGGAGCGTGTCGCTGCTGGACTGGACCGGCTACGGCAGGATCTTCTTGGCGCCGACCCTCGCCTGGAGCTGGCTTCGGGATGGATTCGCTCCAATGCCTCGATTCGGGCGGCGCTGGTTCAGGCCTCGAGGGCCTGCGATGAAGAGAGGGAGGTCGTCCTCGAGGCGAAGGCTGCTCGAGACGCGGCCCTAGGGGAGGTGGTTGAAGTCGCGATCATTGCAAGGCACTGGAGGAAGAGCTGCAAGGTCTGCGCGACCATCTCGCAAAAAGGGGCCCGTCTTCGCCAGGAGCAAGTAAAAGGCGTGAAGGCTCGCGAGGCGGCCATCGAGGGCCGGGAGGCCAAGCTCAAGAAGCGCCGCGACCGTCTAGGCGCGCTGAAGAAGGAGCTGGAGGCGACGAAGGATGAGCTGGACGGCAAAGCCCAGGTTCTTGCCGAGGATCGCGTGGCCTTCGCGGACATGGAGGAGAAGGCTTGTTCCTCGCTGAAGACGCTTTACGAGAGCGGCCTGGAGAGCCCGCTGGCCGGCGCGGAGGATGGCCCCGCCCAGCAGCTTCCCTTCCTGGTTCATGCCCTTGAGGATGTGTCCTTGGCCTTGGCCCCACGGCTGAGGCCGAGGCGCGTGTCCTGTCTTCTGCAGCGCTGACGCGGGTCTTCGCCCACATCTACCTTCGCGACCCCAACGCCGACCTCGACAGCCTGTTGGAGTCGGTAAGCGGCGAGGGTGCTGCTGCCGCTACCGAGGCCGTGAAGGGTCGTGCGGCGGCTCTGCTGGGGAAGTTCTGGGCCTTCAGTACCAAGCCGAAGCAAGGCGCTGCCGGCCCCTCTGCTCCACGAGGTGAAGCCACTCCGCACTGCTCCGCCGCCGACAAGTGACTCCGCTCCTGCTCCTGTCCTGCCTTTGATCCCTGCACATGTATCATGCCTCGGGGAGGCGTTTAAACTTGCGTTTGGTATTGAGACGACAGTATGGACTGTAATATTTGCTTTTGAATTCCTTGAATTTTCTGCTTTTCCTCCCTACTTGCTTGTGTTCTACGCCGGCGGACCCTGGCCTCGCGCGTACCTCACCCAGCATTAGCCCCGACCGGAAACCAGGACGGGACCAAAGGAGTGAGGGGATACGTGACAAGTTAGGCTCCTGAGTCGTGATGGTGAGGAGTCCCCCTTGGCGCACGAACAACAAGTAGGGAGGTGTGATGTGGGTGGATCTTCCGTTCTACGTCTGTAGAGCCTGGCCCCGCGCGTACCTCACCCAGCGCTAGCCTTTCGGAACTAGGGAGTGAGGGGCTACAGGACCAGTTAGGCTCCTGAGTCGCGATGCTCAGGAGTCCCCGTTGACGCGCGAACAGCAAATTGTAGGTGGTTGTGCCTTTCTACGTCTGCAGAGCCCGGCCCCGCGCGTACCTCACCCAGCGCTAGCCTTTCGGAACTAGGGAGTGAGGGGCTACGGGACCAGTTAGGCCCCTGAGTCGCGATGTTCAGGTCCCCCTCGACGCTCAAACGACCTTCATACCTTGGCTCCGCTCGGGGAGAGACGCGTGACGAACCAGGCCCGAGGGGCCTGGCTAGGTGGCGTACGTCTGGGCGTGACCCAGGCGCAGCCCCCGTGCCTAGCCCCCTCGCGCGGCGCTCCCGAGGGGAGGCGTTGGGATGAGGCCGGACACTGAGCTCTGGGATGCCTGAGGTTGATGCGGCCCGGGAGCCACCCTCAGTTGTTTATCACCAGCGCGGAGCATAGCGCTTCCGTATGTGTACGGGCATAGCCGCTCCTCGATAGTGTCGTCAGCCAGCGCGGAGCATGGTGCTTCCACTGGTACGTGGGAGGGGGCTCCCCTCTAGGAGGAGCCCCCGAGGCGT